>JASDDO010000016.1:557514129-558929600 GCA_030015575.1 Agapanthus africanus
ACCAGCCGCGCCTCATTCAGACAGGGGGCAAAAAGAAGCAACCTCTATCTCCGAGCCAGTCCCAACGGCTCGTCGTGCTCGACGTCGCCACTGGCAACGAGTAAGGAAGACAGGGGGCAACTCCCCCTCAGGGCTAGCTCCACCGGCTCCAGTGGTGGAAGTCAACGCTGCTGTTACAACTGGGAACAGTTTTGAACTGCTGAGGAGGATACGTAAGAACTCTCCAGCCGCTACACTAAAAAGATCTCCTCCACCTGCGGAGAGAGCTCCAGAAACGAAGCAAGAACAGCCCCCTCAACGGCTGTCCTCAAAAATATACAAGGTTTGGTGAAGGGTTCAAGACTCCGTGATCGACCCAGATCACTCTCGTCAACAAAAGAAGGCGAAAGAGCAAAAAGAAAAAGACCGTCCTATTAAACAGCAGGGGACAACAATCGCTAGGGTGCCCACTACAACGGCCCCTTCAACTTCAACAGCCCACAAAAGAAGAAGGCCGGAGAAAACCCTCGTGCCGGCGACAAATATCAAAGGTGGTGAACCCAAACGCCCTAAGTCAGGGGGCATGATAGTTCATACAGTTTATGTGGCATCGGGAAAGGAGGATAGCCGCATATCAACAGGTCATAGACCGCACACGAGGTCAGTGACCAAGGCTCAGGAGCAGCAGCAGAAGCTCCAAGAAATGATGAACGCTATGGCCGCACTTACAGGGCTAAAAGAAATCCTTGAAACGTCCTCGGATGAACGCCAAGAGGAAGAAACCGACGCCGAATTCCTTCGTCGGATATTGGAGAAGAAGGACAAAGAGGCTGCTGAACAACCAGCCAACATACAGCGTATGGGCCTCCTCTTCCAAGACATGATAAGAATGATGATTCAACAAGATCCTCCGGCCGAAGAGCCCCCGATCGTCCTTGGAGATGATAGGGGAGAGACATCAAATCCTCCACCAGCTCTGTCGACGGCTAAAGAGGATGCAATCTCCAAAGCTGATTTGGACGAGTACATCGCCCAACAAATACGGGTTCATCATGCGACCAAAGCAGCTGGCCAGGTCGTAAAAACGGGGCGGCCATATCCAAGTTGGTACGATCAAATCAAGTACCCACCCGGTTACACAATTCCCAAGTTCCATGTCTACAAAGGGACGACCAATCCTCACCAGCATGTTGCCCACTTCAGGGCACTCTGCGGCAACACCGGTGGTGATGACAAGATTTTACTTCGCCAGTTTGTTGGAAGTTTATCGGATACGGCGTTCGAGTGGTACTCTGAGCTCCCGAACGACTCTATCAAAACCTTCGCGGAAATGGAGCTGTTGTTTACTCAGCGTTTTGCAAGCGCCAGTGAACGTACCCCAATGACGGCACTGATTAACGCCAGGGTAAAACCAGGCGAGACGTGGGTTCAGTACGCTATATGATGGCAGAACTTATGGTCGAAGTGCGAGCAGCGCATTGAAAAAGCTCCCGCGGTAGGTATGTTTGTAAGAACCCTTAATCCACAAGCAACCATCTCGCAATTTATGATGTTTTTCAAGCCGACTACCTTCCAGGCCTTGATTGACAAGCTAGCACAGATGGATCAGATGGGCCATAAACCCCCTCTTCCAAAGCCGGACTCCCGAAATGACAAAGGAAAGGGAAAAGCGATCGTCGTCGCTAATGCTCAATAACAACCGAGCAACTCAAAGCCGGTCGTGCGTCAAAATAATATGCGCCCGTACGTAGACCTTGAGGAGAGACTATGGCGTCCTTACTCGTTTCCCCGCGATAAAACGAGAAGATTATTCGAGCTGGCATTATGCAACAGACTCATAAATCTGCCGGATCCAAAACGTCCGTTGCAACCAAGTGACGTCAACGAGCCCAACTACTGTCCTTATCGTAGAGTACTGGGTCATCCGATCGAAGATTGTTACGTTTTCAAAAATTGGCTTGAAAACCAGTACCGACAGGGTAAATTCGCGTTATCTGACAAATGGAAGGTGAATCCCCCGCAGCCCCACACCTCTAAAGGGACGAATACGCCGGGGGCAACATGCTCCGTCATTGAAGAAACTCCTTGGGAGGTTGTATTATCAGCCAAGACAAAGAGGATGCTGAACGACCTTCAGACATGTCCAGCGATTAGGTGGAAGAACCCGTTGGAACTGCAGGTCATTGAGGGGATGTTGAAGCCACGTCCAACTCTAAAGACCGATGGTGGTGGCTCAAGCACTCGCAACCAGCCGTCAAAATCCTCGAAGAAGAAGAAAAAGAAATCAAAGAAGCCCGTGAAGCCTGGCGACAAGCGCACGGACTTGCAAAAACAAATTGACGCGCTGGAGGAATACAACCAGAAGGCACGGACTCCCATTACATTCCAGGAGTTCCTCGATCATGTCTTTCAAGAGGAAGATGAGGGAAAAAGTTCATCTAATGAATCTGAAGAATGCAGGGCAAGCTGTCATGTGATTTCCCATTCGTTCATGGACGATGAGGAGACTCCTTGCACTAAAAAGCTGGGGGCAAACCCTGAATCAAAAATTCTGAGGCCATCAGATGAGGTAATTGACGCATTCCTCAACGAAGTTCGATTGAAAAGTAAAGCTGATCAAGAACGCGAGACGGCTATATTTGAAAGGGCCAAGCGCCAGCGACTTGATGAAAGAGCTGAGACGATCCCGCTGGAGCAAAACACCTCCACTACCGACAAAAGCAAATTCAAGATGAGAAAAAGGTTTGCTAAGGCCATATCAATGGGTATGAAGCTACCATCCTCCGAAGGAAAAATTACTGGTGAAATGGAAATGCACCCCTCCTATTGCTTGTATCATCGGAAGACTGCGCACCCCACTGAAGAGTGCAAAGCTTTCGATAGATGGTGGCAAGGATATGTTGCTCATCGACAACACTTTAAGCGAGAGAAACGCAAAATTCGTCGGGAGCAAAGAAATACGACCGAAGGGCTTAAAAGAACTGCTGGCGATTGTTGCATGGTTAACACCGGTGGATCACAAGTGCCTACATTCGGGAGTGATTCTGATGAAGAGCTAGAACTTGCCCCTCTCTTTAAAGAGTTCGCTTCGGGAAAAGAAGAAGAACCGAAGGTCTGCGAGAATATCCGGCTGCGGAATCGGACGCTGCCTGAAAAGAACCTCGGACCCTTAAACAGAAAAGATAAAAGGAAAGAAAAGGTCTCTGAAGATATCATCTTAGATGACCAAGCGGTGGAAGAACTAGCCGCCAAGGACGCGCCAAAGAAGAATAAGGTGGATTACAACGTCTTAGCACATCTGAGGAAGCTGCCCTCACAGCTCAGCATTCTTGACGCCCTTTTGCTATCAAAAGAGGAAAGAGATTCGTTAATTAAGGCACTCCAAGATCCGGAACAATTCCAAGCATGCCTGGCCGAGGAAAAGATGAAAGATGAATTAGTGGAAGTGCACACGGCCGATGTCACTTTCGGCGACGAGGACCTTCTCCTTGGGACGTGCGAGCACAATCGCCCCCTCTACGTCTCGGGATACTGCCATGATGTAAAGATAAGCAAAATCCTAATCGATAACAGGTCGTCCGTTAACCTACTCAATGTACGGGTCTTAAAAGAAATCTGCATGAGCGTCCAGCACCTTGCTCGGGATAAGATCACCATCTCCGGGTTCGACTCCCAATCATCAAGAACTCTTGGGTCTGTGATACTGACGCTACGCTTCGGGCTGCTCGTCACGGACATTAAGTTCCACGTCATAGACGCCAAGACATGCTACAACGCTTTGCTCGGCCGACCATGGTTACACAAGTACAACATCATCCTTTCTACACAACATCAGTGTATGAAGTATTTTAAGGATGGTTTCGAGTATACCGTGACGGGAGAACTGAACCCGTTCTCTGTGAACGAGGTCCGCAAATACGAAGATGCCAAATACTTCTTACCGGATTTCGAAGATACGGAGAAGTGTTACAAGCCGGAGAATAAAGCTAATTCTACCATCCCTGTCTTCGGCAGTTATACCGAGGAGGAAGAGGAGATAGTGTGTTCGGGTCCGCCCCAACACAACAAGCCAGGACCGTCCGCTCCTACGTTGATCTTTGGTAGCGACTCGGAAGATGAGATCCATGCTGTATTCTCTGCTCGACCTTCGATACGAAAGTCCAATGACGAAGGGCAAAGTCTACAAGTCGCCATAGTGCCGCTTAAACACCATAAAGAGCTGGATGCACTTGATATCTACAGTGTAGAGGAGCTGCAAACGTTCTATATCCCTCCCAGGCGGGAAAGCGAAAAAGTAATTCTATTCTACCGCTCTGTAGAAACCAGAGTGGAGAAAGAAATCTGGCATGGCGCGGACCCTACGCTTGATAGGCTTCAGCCCATCCGTCTCCCCAGATATTATACGGAGGGTTTGAAAAAGCTGCTGAAACGCCAGGAGATATCCTTCAAGCAGACCGTTCGAAAAGCCAAGTTCTATGACAAAGTCTAGAACGTTCCCGGGACTCAACGCAAACTGCTTAATGGGAAAATGGAGACAATCGGGCTTGGATACATCCGGTCAAAGGAACGAGAGCTACTAAACAGCTGCTATGTCATGTATGACTTCGATGAAGAAGCGGATGCTCAATGGGAGGACGCTAATCCTGAGCCAGTGAAAGTTCCAGATGCAAAAGAGCCCAGTCCGTCGTTCGAAGAACAAATGGACAAGCTTATAAGGGAAGCGGGTAAAAAAGTCCGAGACAACCATAACCGCGAAATGGTCATCTACGAGAAAGCCAAAACGCAACACCTCCTCCAACAGACTGTGAAAGATGAAAACGCCGCTCCTTGTCAACCTATTATAAAGAAGGCTCGACGTAAAAGCAGAAATAAGTCGAAAGGCCAAAAAGGCGCTCAACAGAAACAAAGCAGGGCTAAGAAGCCACGCAAACGGGAGTCGAGCGTTATTGATCTATCCCTCATGAAGAAAATGGGTCGAGCATACTCTTTTTCTCGGGATAGGACAAAGAAGATACTTGATCTTGCTCTAAAACATCAAATGCTTACACTGCCGGAGTCTAAACATCCCGAACAAGCGGGCGAAGTCTCACACCCGGACTATTGCTCTTACCATCGAGTAATAGGGCATCCTCTCGAGGACTGCTTCACCTTCAAAAATTGGGTTGAAGATCAGTATCAGCTTGGCAAATTTACTCTGTCTGACAACTGGAGGGTAGCACCGCCATAGAAGCATGAGCCCAAGGCCACGAAAGAAGAACCAGTTCCGCATTTGGATTGGAAGCAAATTCGTACTTGTCACGTGATAACGATATCAAAAGAAGAGCCCGAGAACATGGATGACCTTCCCTGGTGCTTCGAAAACAACAACAACGAGGTAATCTCAGAATTCCCACCAGCGCCAAAAGAGCTGGAAGATGGAATCCATACCACCACAGATAACCTCAAGAAAATTGAGTTGGGAACGGCAAATGATCCGCGACCGACATTCATCAGCGAGCTGCTATATGAAGAAAGGGTGACCACGTTAAAAGACGTGCTTCTACAGCATAGAGATTGCTTCGTGTGGAACTATTCCGAAATGCCGGGACTAGATCCAGAAATTGCTGTACACAGATGGCGCCGGTGTTGGCTGCTCCGGTCAAGGGAAAACCCCTCATTCTTTATACAACCGCCCGCGAAGGTTCCTTAGGCGCATTATGGGCGCAAGAGAATGACCAAGGAAAAGAAAGAGCTCTCTATTACTTGAGTCGAGTTCTTCTGGGGGCAGAAAGCAACTACTCTCCCATTGAAAAACACTGCCTGGCGTTGATCTTCGCGATAACAAAGCTCAGGCACTATGCATTGGCTCATGAGGTCCGTCTCATTTCAAAGGTGGACCCCCTTAAATACTTGATGTCAAAGGCCATGTTGATGGGACGACTCGCTAAATGGGCCCTGCTCTTGATGGAGTTCTCGATAACGTATCAACCTCTCAAGGCAGTGAAAGGCCAGGCCATCGCCGACTTCCTCACTGAGCATCCGATACCCGCCGATTCTCCTCTGAATTGCGACCTTCCAGACGAACATGCGTTTGACGTGATCGGCGGTAATGATACCCAATGGGAGCTTTATTTCGATGGAGCATCTTTCATGAAAAGGCACAAACAAAGTACCCCTATAATCAAATCGGGGGTAGGCCTCATCTTAGTAACTCCACAAGGAGGGATTATGCGCTTCGCCTTCTCCTTAACAGAGCCGAGGACAAATAACGAAGCCGAATATGAAGCTTTGATAGCAGGCCTCGAGATCGCCATCGACATGGGAATTGAAAACCTCCTCATATATGGAGATTCCCAGCTAGTCGTTAGTCAAGTAAACGGCGACTACCAAACGTGCAAACCGGAGTTGGTGAAGTACGGTGAAAAGGTGCAACAACTGTTGACCCAGATTCCCTCCTATACTTTGGAAAGCATACCGCGTGCGGAAAACAGCAAAGCGGATGCATTGGCCAAACTCGCTAAGGAACTGGCTGATGAGAACCTCGATGACATTAGAATCATAGTACAAAGTCGTCGGGTGCTTGCCCCAGCACAAATATCTCCGAAATCATCCGAAGAAAAAGGAGCGAACGAGCAGACTACCCTGCAAGTAAAAGATTGGGAAAATACCGAGGATTGGAGAGAAGTCTTCACAGATTACTTTAAATCCCACCGAATGCCTGAAGGAGCGTCCGCAAGACATCAGCTCATGAAACGAGCTCTGTCTTTCGCCTTCGTCAATGATACTCTGTACAAGAGATCGTTTGATTCTCTGTGGTTGAGATGCCTAGGACCTGACGAAGCGAAAAGAGTCATTCAGGAAGTTCACGACGGACTCTGCGGTTCTCACCAAGCGGGCCCAAAGATGAAGTTGAAGATAAAACGGATGGGCTACTACTGGCCCACGATGATCCAGGACTGCCTCGAATATGCGAAGCAATACCATTCCTGCCAAATCCATGGGGACTTCATCCACCAGCATCCAAATCCACTCCATCTAACAGTGGCTAGCTGGCCATTCGAAATGTGGGGGACTGACATAGTCGGCCCTATCGAACCAGCATCGTCTAGGGGATATCGTTTCATCCTGGCGACGACTGACTACTTCTCCAAATGGGCAGAAGCAGTACCGCTGAGGGAAGTGAAGACGGAGAATATCCTCCATTTCTTCAAGATGCACGTCATATATCGGTTTGAAACTCCGCGACGGATCATCTCCGATAACGGGCAACCTTACAGAAGCCACATGATCAGTCGCTTTGCACAACAGCACAATATAGACTGGAGATTTTCCTCGGTTTATAATCCGCGAGCTAATGGTCTAGCCGAGGCCTTCAACAAGACCCTGACGAAAATCATGAAAAAGACGGTCTCCCGAAATAAGAAAGACTGGCACGAGAGACTGCAAGAGGCTCTTTGGACGTACAGAACTACGTTCAAGACGGCCACGAACACAACGCCGTATGCGTTGGTATTCGGTACAGAAGCAGTACTCCCCCTTGAGATAGAGTTACCCTCTCTACGAGTGGCAGTCCATTACGAGCTGACGGACGAAGAAAATGCTCACCTTCGGCTTGAGGAGCTTGACGCCCTTGATGAAGCCCGGCTCATAGCACAGCAAAATCTAGAAGCTTATAAAGAAAAGATGACGCGCTCATATGAAAGATTAACCCGACCAAGGACGTTCCACCAAGGCGAACTTGTGCTAATGGTCAAAAGGCCTATGATTCCCAATTGTGCCAAGCGAGGAAAATTCGAACCAAACTATGAAGGCCCATACATCATAGATAAGGTCTACTAGGGTGGGGCCTATCTACTCATGGACATGCACGGTGAAAGGCCTTTCAGGCCAATAAACGGTCGCTTTCTAAAAAAGTACTATGCTTAATGAGCCACAGCCTAGGTCAATGGTAGATGACGATGACTATGTCCGCTCGCTATCTTCCTAAGCTCAAACTCTATCAGCAGTAGCCAGCCTTCTCAAAGACGGACCGAAATGTCCTTAAACTAATAGCAGACCGAAACGTCTTTAAACTACTACCGCAGCATCTTTTAGGCTGACGAGATATATTAAAAAAACATATAAAAATAAAATAAAATAAAAAAACGGTATGTCCATAAGCAAAAAGGGCACGGATGAAAACCCGAAAGGGCTCCGTGAGTAAAAACAGCAGGGCTACCGGCGAGTGTTTGTGAAAACTTGAAAGCGTTAAAGGACACTTATAGGGTCCTCTCGACCTTGTAAGGAGAAACCACCCGCGTGAGATCCTTACGACTCATAAGGGAGCAACACACTTAGGGATCCCCACGATTCCTAAGGAGAAAATACACTTGCGAGATCCTCAAGACTCGTAAGGAGAACTCTCTTATGGGACCCTCACGGTTCATAAGATTTGAAAGTCTTAAGTTACAGAGACCTAAACCTGTGCTTAAGCAATCCCCACAACTTCTGATATTGCCCTACAAATGGCTCAATACTGACCCTTGTATACAATCCACGGGCGCGAATAAACATTTCCCTAATCAAGTCTCATCCCTGACTGGAGATATGTTCGCATGGTGAACAACCCTTGTAAATCCTCTAGATTTATGAGGAGAAAACCCTCCTGTAGGATCCTTACGACTTACAGAGGAACATACACTTAGGAATCTTCACGATTCCTAAGGAGAAAATACACCTACAAGATCCTCACGACTTGTAGGGAGAAATACCTTTGTGAGACCCTTACGGCTCATGAAGTTAAAAGCCTTAGTCGACAGCGCCTTAACCCTGTTCGCTAAGCCACCTTTGTTCGACATCGACGGAGGCAAATGATGATTCTCTCCTGGCAATATCCCAGTTGTAGCGGTGCTGATGCCAAAATCGGTGTCTAATTCCAGGTTTACGGCGGAAAACCAGTAGGCCGCACATGCATACGGAATATCCGAAATGATAGGGCAACTTGCAATGAAAAGCAGCAAGTAAAAATGTATGCATGCAAAATAGCCGAAATGATTGGGCAACTCGTAATAAAAAGCAGCGAGTAAAAATAAAATAAATAGCCGAAATGATTGGGCACCGCGAAAAATAGCCGAAATGATTGGGCAATCGTGACCTTCGCGATATAAAAGCTGAAATGATAGAGCATCGCGGAGATAAAACAAAAAATGATGATAAAACTTTGGCCCTACAGTTAAGATCACATCGATCCTTGTATACAATCCAAGGACGTAAACAAAGAGGGAACCATACTTTCCCAACAGGCTCCGCCAGAAGACGAAGCCAAATCTCGATGGTTCAGTCCAACTCCGAAGAAACCAATGTCTTCAGCAAACTCCTCGACTCACGGATACAAACACTCCTTGACGAGAGCCTCCTGATCCGCGTTGACTCGCAGAGCCACCAGTGCCTTCGTGGGAAACCCTCAACTCGTTTCAAACCCCAAGGAAATAAATAATCCTTGGCGCTTGGGAAACAAATAATCCCTAGCAAACTCCTCGACTCACGGATACAAACACTCCTTGACGAGAGCCTCCTGATCCGCGTCGACTCGCAGAGCCACTAGTGCCTCCGTGGGAAATCCTCGACTCATTTCAAACCCCAAGGAAACAAATAATCCTTGGCGCTTGGGAAACAAATAATCCCTAGCAAACTCCTCGACTCACGGATACAAACACTCCTTGACGAGAGCCTCCTGATCCGCGTCGACTCGCAGAGCCACCAGTGCCTCCGTGGGAAATCCTCGACTCGTTTCAAACCCCAAGGAAACAAATAATCATTGGCGCTTGGGAAACAAATAATCCCTAGCAAACTCCTCGACTCACGGATACAAACACTCCTTGACGAGAGCCTCCTGATCCGCATCGACTCGCAGAGCCACCAGTGTCTACGCGGGAAAATTCCCGATTCGTCTCAAATTGCAAGATGAAGCCTCAGACAGCAGGGACTAAAAAACTTGCTTCCTGAACAATGGGACCCTGCAAGTCGATCCAAAAAGGTCTCTTGCATACTATTCACGGGTCTCACTCTCCAAAGTCGAATCTCGACAATGAGGGAAACAACCGCTTACGGGCCCCCTCGACTCGTAAGAGGGAAAAATTCTCTTATAGGATCCTTACGACTTATAAGAGAAAACCACACTTAGGAGTCCTCACGATTCCTAAGGAGAAAAACCCACCTACGAGATCCTCTCGATCCGTAGGGAGAAGAATCTCTACGAGACCCTCACGGCTCATAGAGTTGAAAAGTCTTAGGCAGCAGATCTGAACCTGCGGCCTAAGCCATCACTATTTCTTAAGAAAGTCAAGATGCGTGCTCTATTATCTGTTGACCGTGTTTACTCAGGTGGCGTGCTGATAATAAAAGAGAGAAAAGGCGGAGAAATGACACAAGACATTACAGAAAATGTGTATCTTTTATTCATAAACTTTATTGAGTACAGAATACATTGTGTTAAAGAATAAAAAATATATATATATATACACATTCTTTTATCTACAAGCACAAATGATACAAAGAAGGATAGCTACTGAGGAGGAAGTGTCTTTAGTAAATCCGCAAGTTGCTCTCGCACTTCCTTCAGCGCCTCCTCCTGAGCGACTGCCGCGGCCACCTCCGCTTCCACCTGGGTCCGCTGCTGTAAAAAGGATGAAAGTTGCTCCTCGGCCGCCTTCTGGGCTGCTTCTTGGCTAGGTGCATCCCGCTCGACAACGTCAAGCTGTTGCCTTAAGGATAACCCTTCAGAAAGACATTGCAGAAGACCCTCAAAGGCAGCCTTCAGCCGTACAGCATTGGCCTCTACCCGAACACGCAGCTGGGCAGACTTGCTCGAGGTCTCGCCGCGCTCCTTACGCCTTGAAATAACTTCTTGTTCGAGATGGCGGAAGTAAGAAGCGCTCCGCTCAATCCACGCTGCTCTTTGATTGCTGGCAGCCAAGGTCTCAGGAGCGGGACGCAACGACTCCAGCTGATGAAGGCGAGCCTCAATCTCCCGACAGTGATTGACCCAGGAGGCGACGATGCCCTCATCATGGAAGTTGGCAAATATTACCAAAATCTGGTTAACCGTCGTAGCAAAGTCTGCAGCAGACGTAGGAGTCTCGACGTCGAGTTCCTTGATGTAGTCACTCAACATGCGCAGGCTATTCACCGTACCTTTTGAGGACAGACGTCTCTGAGAAGGGCCAGCCGGCATTGTAATATGGGACTCAAAAGGCGCCAAGACCGGAACGACGGCTGAAAAGAAGCAAGATGTGATCAGATAACAGTTCAGGAAATAAAAGAGGGAGAAGTCATTAATGTGATAGTCGCCATACCAGCCGAGACAGATGGCAAGGCCGGAAGGACCGGTGGCGCAGCCGATCTTGTATCCCCTCCTTCAATCTGTAGCGTTGCAGTCGGGAAGAGAAAAAGGGTTAGAAGTAATTCCATCAATAAAAAAGAAAGATATCAATGGAAATCATACTCACCAGCGCCACCAGAGGAAGAAGCGAGTTCGGATGGGAAGGAGAAGTGTGGGAGCAACATCTGATATACATGATCAAAGAGCACTCCTGAAAAGACACAACAATATGACTTTAGTACATAAATTATACGTCTGAAGTATAGGATTAATAAATTGCAAACACATACCTTCCAACATCTTAGCTGGTATGAGAGAGGGTTGAGAGGTGACCACCACCAAGGCAGTCGTTGAAGGCGCTCCCTCAAGCAGTGGGGCATCGGCGCTGGCTGCACCTGCGTTACAAGAAAGGTGAACTTGTCAGAAAGGATTGTAAAGTAAAGAAAAACAGCAACTTGGGGTTTACCTGAGGAGCTCCCGGCTGAAACGGAGGCGATTCCCTCCTCTATCGACATGAGGCCACCGCCCGTGGCCTCATCACCCGACTCGATGGGGACCGTCGTCGTGCTCGCGTGGCCAGGAGACAGCGGAAGATCGTAGACAGGGAGGGCAATAATCGGAGCATTGCCGGACTCTTGAGAGAGAGCGGCTGACTCTTCCCCAAGAGTCGTGCCCATCTCACCCGCTACTTCCTCGGGCTCCGCAATCTCCATCGGCTTATCCGCCGCCGCCACAAGGTCGCCGGCCTCAAGCGCCTCGTCTGCTACCACCCTGGGCTCAGTTATAATGATCATTTCATCTACCGCCACTTCAGGCGCGGTATCAATGACCTTCTCGGCTACGGACCCCCCAACCTCCATCTCAGGCTCCGAAGTCTCGGCAACATTGCCCACCGTCGGCTCAGGTTCGGCAGGCGCCGCCTCCTCTGTTTCCTTGGGTTCAACGGTCTCCGCCTCCCCCTCGGTCGGAATTCGCCCTGCAAGATAAAATATATAAGAACCGACAGCTTTATGAGTCTTATAACGAAATTCTGAAAGAAGTATTACCTGAGGTAGACTTGTCGTTAGCTTCTCTATTGGCGCGGATCGCCTGTCTATGAGATGTAGACAGGCCGACCGGGGCCTTTTCGGATGGAGTATCAGCACGAGGGGCGGTGCTGGGGCCCGCTCCCATAGCCAAGGCAGCCATGCGTGCCTTCGCCTCACGCCTCAGCCGCTTCCTTTCCTCCCGGGCTGTCGCGATGGACCTCTGTGACGCTTCCTTCAAGGCGTCGTCATCCTCGTTCAGGGATGCCTCCAGAACCTTTAAGGCATCTTTCATCGGCTCTTCAAGACGAATCTCTTGCGGTGGCCCAGAGGAAGCGGGAACATCGGCAGCTGGCGGAACATCTGCATCACTTGACGGGAGCGGCATTGAGATTCCTGTGATAAAAAGGGAAAGTTAGATCGACCATAACACAAGGGAAATGAAAACTTGATGAATTGAAACTTACTAAGGCCCATGGACGCTCTAAGACGTTCCTCCTCCTGGAAAGTCTTCAAAGAAGCGGCAATGGCTTCTTCATCAGTGATGCCTGTTGGAAGAAAGGAAAGAAAAGCGTTAGAGGAGGATGTGCTACGATAAAGGAAATGCGATTAGTAGTTACCTGATTGTGCAAGCTTAGCCAGCCATGCGTCACGCTTTGCCAACCACGCTGAAGTTTCGAGAGCGGCCTCCAAGTCTGTATCGTCCGGCGGCGGCATGACTAATCCCTCGTTAGTCCCATATTCGATCAAGCCCTCGGCATAGGGAGCATGGGGTTCCTGACCAAACACAACGTCGGCGGCGAAGAGCGACTTCTTTTTCTTCTGCCCGCCAACCCTAGGCGCACGCGGGATTGACTTACGCTTAGCAGCCACCTTGGGACGGCGGGTCCCGATATCCGCACCCACGCCATACTCCGGCGAGGATACAACCACTGTCTCCACTGGAGCACAGGGTGCGGGAGGTGCATCTGTGATATCAGGGAGCGGCAATCCACGTGGAGGACTTTGCGCACGCGATGGTCTGGCCCCGGCATCTTTTAGAGGAGGAACCACCGGGGTCCTTGGCACTAAGGGAGCGTTACGGTCGATGCCGGGAGGTGCACCTTTACGGTCGATCAACACTCGCCTCTCTTCCTTTATAACGGCCCCCGTCGCATGATTGTACCACTCTTTATATACATTAAGGAGTCGTGGAGCGCAGGCCGGCGCACTGATAAAAAAACGAGAACCTATGTTCAGGCGCATGAAGTGATGTAACGCGTTCTCCATCCCTTCTTCATTGGCAGCAGGTTCCAGTAAGAAAGCTTCCAAGGGTACCCCTTGATCATAGCCCGGTTGTTGGGCGAAACGATGCGGGTTATATCTCATGAAGATTGCCGCACCGTCCTGCCTGAAGACTAGGAAGCCCGGTCTAATAGAATACAAGTGGAGGGTCTCCCGGGCAGTCAAAACTGAAGCTCCATCCTTAAAGGAGTCCTGTAATGGTCGCACCACAGCGGTGGACGCTTTTCCAATGGTTAATACCTTGTCAATGAAGGACATCCCGACTCCAACGGTGTGAGGGCGAAGCAGTAAACCCCTGGCGTTCCGTGGTGAAGGGGTCACGATTGATGCGCCAATCAACTGAATGATGCGAGGGAAACCACACTTGTCAAAGAACGAGGGCCTTTTATGCATACCGAAGACACCCGCCGTGTGTAGCTCGAGCCACGATACAAAGTAGTGCATCGGGAAGACCACGTGCAGTACCCCAGGCTCATTAGCATCCGCTGCTCGGCTGAGGCCATGATATAAGTGCGCCAAGCCGGCGATCCCAACGGCCACCTTTACCCCGATAGTCATCCGGTGGGCGGGATAAAAAACAGAGGGCCGCATGCGGTCAGAGTGCATTGGAATTGCAAACCAACTCAACCATAACCCAAGAAATCCTAAGAAAAAGGCCTCCTCATCCATTCCAGGGGCCGCAATTTCTGCAAAGGACATAGTAGGGAAGTCCGGAAGAAAAAAACCCTTTTGGTCTATCTCCTTCTCCGGTAGATTATCCGCACCTAGACCGAAAGGGTCATCCAGAGTAGTGAACTTGGTAGCTTCTGATGAGAGGACACTTGGACGAAGAAACCGAGCAATGAAGTCCTCAAAGTTAACTCCCCGACTTCCATGTTCAACGAAGAGGGACTCATATATGTTCAACACTTTAATCAGGCTTGGGAATTGGTGCTGAACAGCATTCTCCGGCGTGAGCCCCCTTACCATCGGCTTAGCACCAAAGACGTACTCATCTGTCGGGAGCAACTCCTCATAATGTTCCCCCATCACTGGTAAACCGGATACCTCCGCAAACTCCTTAAAGGAGATTGACACTTCCCGATCCATGGCAAGGAAAGTGTGGGTAGGAATATTCCATTGCTCTAAGAAAGCCTTGAACCACCAGGTGGGGAGCGTAGGATACTGGAAGAGAGAGACGTAGACCGCGGTGTACAGTCCTAATCTTATCAACTGCGACTTCTTTGTCGACAGGATGTACCGGGCCCACGGCAGATAGCCAATCGGGTGGCGGGGGATCAGACCAAGGTTATATGATTGCCCCCAGGGTTGTGCTTCACGTTGACAGATACGGCGTCCTAGGATATCCAAAACCATGGGACGCTGCACCGGTATCGCATCTATGGCGGGATGTAGAAAGCCCTTCGATGTCCAATCCACCAACTCCACGGCATACTGCACCGAGGGTGGGGTAGCATAGTGAATCGCCGTGATGGGCTCGGACGGCACCGTGCATGTGAAGCTGCGTCGACCCATAATGATCTGGTTATACCACGACCCCCAAAGGTGGAGACTCTTGTACTCCGGGTCGTATTCTCTAATCATGGCCAGGACTTCACGATCCAAGGGCGCTTCGGAAAATCCCTCCTCTGAACGAGCAAACGGGAATGAGGTGTCGAGAGACATGATCGCTGCAAGTGAACAGAAATTAGCCGTTAGTGTTGCAATTCCAACGCTTAGCGTTTAAAAAAAATGCATTAATTAATCAATTAAATTAAAAATTAATTTAATTAAAATTAATTAATTACACCACACAGCAGTGCAGTGGGTAGGAGACCGAACGGGGACCCATAAAATCTGAATGACAATACGTCAGTTAGTAAGAAAACCTCATCATTGGATGAGATTGTCAGTTGGTCCCCAGGAAAACATTCCCATTAATAAAAAATAAGGGGGAAGGATCCTTAGAGACAAGGAGAAAATCTTCTCTTTCAGAGCAAAGCTCTGTCACAGAGTGACACTTGTCAAACTTTGGTCTCAGGAAAATAAGATTCCTTAAAAGAGCATAGCTCTATGGTAATAATGGAAAGATCCATCAGAAAATGTTTACACCTAGAAGAATTAAAAATTTTGGAATCTTGAAAAATCCATGAAAAACTTATGAAATTTTTTTCATTTTTCAGATCTAAAAGATCTACAGATGATTCAAAGAGCAAGGCTCTGTCCATGGGTTAGAACCCATGAACAAGATCTCTGCAGATCTATAAGTTTTTGAGAGCAAAGCTCTGTTTATGAAACCCCAATGGGGATCTCTTTAGATCAAAAGATCTGTAAGAGCAAAGCTCTATTGGTTAATTAAAATTAATTTAACTTAAGATTAATTTTACCTAAAGTTTTCTAACTTGAAAGATGAGAGCAAAGCTCTAAAGTTCTGGAAACGAGAGCAAAACTCTGGAGTTCTAAGCAAGAGCAAAGCTCTGGAAATCAAAATCTAGAAAATGGTAAGATTTTTCTAAGGGCCAGAGGTCCTATTTATAAGGCGCTTGCGCCCCTTGAGCTCACCCCTTGATCCAACGATCAGGAGTTTGCCACCGCTGCACTCACGTGCGCGCCACGTGAGCGCAACGTTGGGGGGGCATTTGTTTCCCCCAATCAGAGCAAAACTCTGTTGAAATTCAAAATTCAAAATTTTGAAGCAACGCTTCAAATCTCAGGCGCAACGCGCCACATGTCAGGCGCTGATACGTCAGCGCAGCGCCCAAGAACAGCGCACACAATCAGAGCAAAGCTCTATTTAAAGAAAAATTAAAAGAAGCAACTCTTCAGTTGCGCAAGCACTGCGCTGCGCGACACGTGTCAGCGCAGATGCGCTAGCGCAGTTGCGATGCGCTTTGCGATGCGCTTTGCGCTGCGCGACACGTGTCAGCGCAGATGCATTTGCGCTGCGCGACACGTGTCAGCGCAGATGCGCTGCCTTTTGCGCTGCGCGACACGTGTCAGTGCAGTTGCGCTAGCTCAGCTGCGCTGTGCGCTGCGCGACACGTGTCATGCTCTGGAGCATTTGCGCCAAATAGAATTAAAATTCTAAGAAATCTTTCTGTTCTTATTAAAACAAGAAGATTTTCTTCTGTAAAACAGAAGCCCTTGGATCAAAGATCCAACGGTGGGGAAAATTCCCCAAATCACTCAGAGAAACATCTTTTTAACAAATTTAACTAATTTATGGGCACTATAAAAAGAACCCCAGACCTCAATCCAAAGGCATGAACATTTTCTATAAAAAAAAGAAGGGAAAGAGAACTCTGAAGAATTCCTCAAGAACAAAAAGGTAAAAAAAAAACCTTTAGAAAAAAGAGAAAGTTCTCTCATGAACAGATCATAGATCTAAAAACAAGATCAATGATCTTTAATAAAAAAAATAATAATAAAATAGTGCTTTGCACTTTTATGAACCTTTGGTTCTTTGAGATAAAAAAAACAAGAAATACTTGTTTTCTTTGATTTTAATTAGATCAAAGAAAACAAATAGTGCTTTGCACTTCCGTTCTTGAATCTAAAAGATTCTTAGTGCTTTACACTTCCAAACTGCGCTGTTGCGCTCTTGGGAGAGCGCCACGTGTCAGCTACAGAACAACTTGCGCTACGCGCTCTTGAAGTAAAGCTTTGCTCTCTGAAATTGGCGCAACTCACCAGAGCGCGCCACGTGTCAGCAGCGCAACAGCGCAGCGCACTACGCTGTTGCGCTTGCGCTCACCAGAGCATGACACGTGTCCTCACCACTAGCGCTTGCGCTCAGTGATTGGCGCAAAGCGCCTGACAAATGCAATGCATTTCTTTTACTGAAGGGCCAGGCCCAAATCAGAGGGGCCTAGTAGGCCAAATTAAATTGCAATATAATGAAAAAGAGCAGAGCCCAAACAAGACTGATGCTCTGCATCATCTATAAATGGGCACAGCCCTGACAAAATAAATAATGCTATGCATTATTAAAAAGAGGCCAAGCCCTAGCACAAGCCTATTAGGCCAAAAACAAATAAAAAATGTTGAACATTTTCAACTGGATTTAGACCAATTCTGACCGTAAGTCCTTAAATTAAATTGAACTGAGCACAAATGCTCTCTCAAATCAATTTACCTCCGGTTCGAGGGTACATCTCTGAACTCCTCTGACACCCATCGTTGTAATCCTTCAACGACGTCAGAGAGGTAACGGGTCCCGACGACCACACATCGATACGGACTGCGGGGTCCTTAAACTCGTGGACCGAAACGTCCTTAAACTAACAGTGGACCGAAACGTCCTTGAACTAACATCGGACCACCACGTCCCTAAACTGGAATGCGGACCACCACGTCCCCAAACTGGAATATAGACCACCACGTCCCTAAACTGGAGTGCGGACCACCACGTCCCTAAACTGGAATGCGGACCACCACGTCCCTAAACTGGGACTTGGAAGACCACATCCCTAAACTGGAATATGGACCGCAATGTCCACTACGTCCCTAAACTGGAATAATAGAGCCTCCAAATGCTCTTTTGCCGGATCTAAACGATCCCGTTTAAGTTGATCTTAGCCCCAAACACGGCTAACGTATCCTTAAACATTCAAACGGGCTATAAAACTCCAAATCAACCTTGGTTCAAGGGCACATCTCTGAACTCCTCTGACATCTGCCGTTGTAATCCTTCAACGACGTTAGAGAGGTGACGAGTCCCGATGGCCAGATATTAAATGGATTATCACGTTAAGTTGATCTTAGTCTCAAACAGGACTATCGTATCCTTAACGAACGTTTAAGTTGATCTTAGCCGTAACGCGGCTAACGTATCCTTAAACTAAAAACACCAAACCCAAATCTAAGTAAATACGGATTTGGACTAATCCACGTCCTACGGGCGCGGCATTACTCAGTCTCCATATACAATCCACGGGCAATCACAAACAAAACAAACACACACGACATGAAGTGAAATTCTGGAGAAGGAGAAAATTGCTACCGCGATGCGGTAGAGTAATTAACTGCAGGGGCTTGCGCCTGCAGGGAAGAGCGTCCCCACAATCAAAAACCCCTCAAGCGAGGGGGAATCTGACGAAGTCTGCTATATCGGCCGCACCCGTCTAAACCTCCGATACACGGTGCCATAAATTAACTTGGCATCTTCGGAGAGGTGGACGGATAAAATCAAATAGCATCTGCCCCGAATCTCAGCGTCAGGACATCGCAGTCTTGTGCGCCGTCTTTCGGAGGGGAACAACCCCGTGCTGGGTGAGGCACGAGGATGAGCTCGCCAATGCTCGAGCTCGCTTCCACATTCCCCCGCGCTACACGCTTCATCTGGCCGAGGAGGGAGAGAGGGCAGACTAGGTACGGGGTAGGGAGATTGCCCTGTATTTGGAAGCTTTTTGGGGCCGAATGCGCTTGCCCTTCTCTCCTGAGGTCATCGCCGCTCTGAATTTCTTCGGCTTGGCTCCCGGCCAATTAGTGCCGAACGCGTGGAGGATCCTCCTTGGGTTCCTGATCCGCCTGAAGCTGCAGGCGGTTCCTTTCTGCCTTTCCCTTCTCGATTCCTCCCTTGCTTTTAAGAGTCACCCTGGCGGTCGAGCTGGCAACCCGAGGTGTGTTTATTTTACTTTTTGGAAGCGGGCCCTAATTGTGGAGGACACGGCCTCGGAGGAGGAGATCGGCTCCCCCTCGGAGCCGCTCAAGAGGAGTTCCCGGAGACCTTCCCGTGGCCGGTCTTCGCCGACCGTGGTGGAGGAAGGGGGCTCCGGTTCGCTGTGCCGTCCGGGTTGTCGGTCGTGGACAGCTTCCTCCACGAAATAAAGACCTCAGCCGGGGGTCGGGTTCCTGGGGAAACCCTCGAGGCTCAGCTGGCGTCGATCGCCCAGGAAACCGTGCAGGTAAGCCCCCAGTGCGCGGTGAGATTTAGTGTTTTCCTTCATATTTCTGATCCTTCTCTTTTTTATATCTTTCTAGACTCTCCAGCACGTGGCCCTCGCCCTTCGTATGGAGACCGAGGTGGTAGCACCGGCGGTGGAGGTCGCGGGCCAGCTCATCGCGTTGCAAGAGAGCTCCAGGCGAGAGAAGGAGGCGATGTCGGTGAGGATCGCCGCCCTGGAGGGTGAGGTGGATGCCGGGAAAAAGGAGGTCGCCCGGCATCGCGAGGCCGCTGCGATAAGCTCGAGGACTTCCAGGAGCTCACCGGCAACCTGAAGAAGACGGTGAAGACCCTCCGGAAGGAGCTGGGGGCGGCGGCCGAGGCCTATAAGTCGGCTGGATCGAGGGCCGTGGCGAGCTACAAGGGGTCGAGGGACTTTTATGACGACTTGGCCGTGGCCACGACCCGCATTTGGCACGACGCCCTTGATGCCATCAAGTCTCGGATGCCGGAGTTTGACGACGCGGATCTGCGAGCCGAGTTCCCCCTCGTGGGCGCCGACGAGCAAGGGGGAAAGGCTCCCGGCGGGGAGGGGGCCGAGGACCCAGCGCCCCCGGTGGTAGAGGTCAAGGACCTCGAGGTCGCGCCCGGGCTTGAGGTGTAGAGCCCCTGCTCCCCTACCTTCATTTTGTTTTTCTTTTGACTTTTGTAAGGCTGAGGAGCCCAAAGAATACCTTTATTAAAAAAACTTATCTTTGGCAGTAGTAATAAAGTTTTTCTTCAGCTGTGATAAAGTTTTTCTTTCTACCATCTGTTTGTGAAGAATGCTTGTTCGGGATGTTTTTACTTGCGCCGTTGTGCTTTCATGTCAGGTTAGCCCTCTGCTTAACGATTGTCCGTCGAGCTGACTGCAATCGCTTGCCGACGAGCGTCTCCGAGAAGGTATCTCCCTGGGCCCCGGGATCGAGGGGAGATCGTTTAGACTTGGACAGACCTGACATCCATTTCTGATTTAGAGTATTGGCCGTCATCTGGGGGTGACCGGGCAAGGTAGCTGCGCCGTCATCTTCTGCTAAGGCTTCATGCATCTGTAGCGGCGGTAGGAGGGTTACCCGCCAGGGATGGCCGAGCAGGGTAGCTGCTCGGTCGTCTCCTTCAAGGGCTTGGTTCTTTAGAGTTGTGGGTAGGCGACTACCAGCCTAGGGTGGTTGAGCGGGGTAGCCGCTCCGATGTTCCTTGTGAGGGCTTTTGATCCCTGGCATAGAGGGTAGGAGCCGGATTTTGACCGAGCAGGGTAGCTGCTCGGGTGCCTCTGTATGAGGGCTTTGATCCTTAAGGGCGGTAGTAGGAAGCTACCAGCCGTTGATGGCCGGGAAAGGACCCGACTGCCTCGGATTTTTTGATCCCCGGTGTATGGCAGGGAAGCTGCTCGCCGGGGATAGCCGAGCGAGGGAACCTCGGGCTCGACTGCCTCTGGGAGGGCTTTCCGATCCTTCAGGACGTGGACCGAGCAGGATTACTGCCCAGTGCCTCTTGGAGAGGACTTTGATCCCTGTCGGTTGTGGTAGGAAACTACCAGCCGGGGATAGCCGGGCAAGGACCCGACTGCCTCTGGGAGGACTTTGGTCTTTGGCGCGAGAAAAGCTATAAAGCTGTAGGAAGCCCACCAAGGACCCTTAGCAGGGCAGGGTTACTGCCCGGTGCCTCTTGGCGAGGGCTTTTGTCCTGAAAGATAGCCGAGTGAGGGAACCTCTGGCCTCGACTGCCTCTGGGAGGGCTTTTTGATCCCCGGCGTTGTGGCAGGGAAGTGATTCGTGTGTCAAAAATATTTCTAAACCGCAATCAAGAACGGCGTCGCTTGGTAGCTAGCCGGTGAGTACGGGTCGGTCCACAAGGATGTTGTGAATTTCCTAATCGCTCTTACGAGTTAATTCCAAACGGTGTGAATGGATCAATTAAATCTAAAAACTAAATTAATCTAGATCTAAATCTTGCTAGGGTTAGGTTTAGGTTAAATTTGGAAATTCAATAAATCTCACCGCTTTCTATACCCATATGAAGATCTATTAGGAGTTATGGTAATTATTAATAGAGGGGATTAGAACCATTGGGAAGGTGTTTCTTCCTCTAGCTTCTTGTCCTTCCTTTATCAATCCTTACCCTAACCTCCATGGAAAACACGCGCAACCGGGCCTTTATACTACGGTATCACCGCTACCTCGAGGGATAGGGTGCCGTAGGGAGCGGTATGTGCATGTATGCATGAAGTCCTATGAAAATATATGACGGGCAAAAAAAGGGTGAGAGATCCTCATCTCTCAAACCTTCCCCAAATCTAACCCTAACAAGCGAGGAGACTACTCGCTCATTAGGGAATTGAAAAACATTTATCTAGGGCAGAGAATAAAAGATCTAACTATCTAATTAGGGCAAGAAATTAAATTTAACTAGGACAAAAATAGAAATTAGCTAAGGCAAGAATTGAAAACTTTACTCCTAAATTGATGCTCTCCAAAAAGAATTCTGAATTTTATTAATGAAGGGAGGCATGAAGGCATACAAGGAATTGGGCTTCTATTTATAGATTCATATAAACCCTAGGTTACAATTGATTCGCACGTCTGCATTTACCAAAATACCCCTAGGTTGACTAGTCAGCGCTGCACAAGGTTTTGGTAAAATTTCCTTCTCCTAATTGCTCAAGCCCGCCGCGGAACCGCGGCCCGAGGCCTGGTTTGGCCGCGGTTCCGCGGCCAAAAAGTGAAGTTGGCTGCTGAAATTTCTTTTGATGGTTCCTGGCTCTCTAGTCTTCCTACTTCTTCAGTACTTTTCTGAACTTGGTTTCTGATTCTCTTCCAGATTTTCCAGTGAATAATTATGGTGGACTTTAACCGTGGCTTCGCAATCTTGGACTTTGCATTGCCTTGTACTTTGTGAACTTTATCTTTTATGTAGGCTTGATCAAGGTCCTTCTATTTGTTGGTTGTAGTTCCACTTTTGCGTCGTCTTTTATCCTTTTCACTGTTTTTTCTCCCAAGAACCTGTAACCTGTACTATGTAGCAGACATGGGTCAAAAGTACCTGTTTATTTGTAAAATATATAAGAATGGGGAATATAATAATGCAATATTATGGTATGAACAAATACCCCCAAACTTATGTTTTGCTCGTCCTCGAGCAAACTTAGTTTTATTCTCGACAAAAACCTAACCTCACTTTCGCAGGGAAACGCGATTGCACTGAGCACGTGCAACAAGCCGTTAAACCTCTAGGTGTCCCTAGTAGGAGGAGTGTTGTCTCCTGAGGGTTTTCAGCGGATACTACCCACAAAATCCTATCAATTTGGCACATTAATTTTTATTCTCCAATTAGGTTTTTCCAACAAGGAATTCTATTATTTTCAACTCGTAAATTATCCATCCATATTCTTCACACTTCCTCATCATTTAACTTAAGATTATATATGTTCTGCAGACCTACTTAGCTTTCGGCATCTCTTAAGTTTTTCTTCTAGGGTTCCATCTCCACTTAGGAATTTTTATTAACTCTACTAAAGATACAAGTTCTATTCTTCACTCCTTTCTCTCATCTAAACTCCAATCACATATCCCTACGTGTGTGTTTAAATCACCCCTACACTTGGAAATTCAATTCAAGCAATCATGCTCTTGTCCGTTGTCCAAAACACTTATTAATTGGTGAATTTTTAAATGAATTTTTGCTTACACATCCTTCATGCGACCGTTAATACTTCTTGAGGTACCAACGACCGATTACAAAATTCGTTTGCACTTTAAAGCGTAATTCCTAGTCTTGTAACACCCGAGGCTTTTTAGCAGTGACTCCTAAACCAGTTGGTCTGAGGCACTAGGTGATGAGGCACCCTCGCTAAATATTTTTTCTATTTTTTGCAGCCTCAAGTGATTACAAAAACTAGTGTTCATTTTTTTCTTTATTCACACTTGTATTTTTTATTTTATTTTCTTCGTACTAAGGAATTTAGACAAGAGCATTTCAAGGTCTCTTCTACTATTCCAAGTTTCAAGGTGCGTGATTGTGCAATTTGTAAGGTATACATTTTTAGAATCTAGATTTAAGGTAGGAATTATTTTTCAAACTTATACTCTAATAAAAATATCAATACTTTTCTTTTGTTTTGACTTAGCCCAAAAAGTGAACTCAAAATTTGCCTATTTCTAAATAAACTACAAAGACATATACTTTCTACCGTTAAACTTTAAGAAAGGTTATTTTTTGGGTTTTTAATTTACTAAGGCCAAGATCTAGTTGTTCCTAGCTAGTTAACCTTTTTGTCAAACTCAAGTCAAATATGGCCAAAATTGAATACATTAATTTTTATAATTTTAGAAATTTTTCAATTTTTATGGGTTTTCAAATAAGTATGCAAATGGAAAAATATACACATGAATGCAAAGGAAGAAGACTTACCGAGCATACCCCCAAACTTAAACTTGACAGTGTCCTCACTATCATGCCACACCAAGAGGGTCAAAATATCGGCACTCCCCTGTTTATTTATTTATAATAATTTTTTTATTTTAAATTGTTAAAAGAAAGACAAAATATATATACAACAAGGTTCCCCCAAAACTTAAGTGAAACAACGTTAAAGTGCAGAGTTAGGGAGGAGAAAAAATCAAACTATACAAGGCCTTACACCGACCAAAAGTTAGCACCAACCATTCAAAAATCTTATCGTGATAAAGGTAGAGTTGGTGAAAGAATGGAGTGTATAGAAAAGAAATGAGAAGCACACGAGACCGTGTGGAGGTAGAAACGGTATACGGTCTCGGTGGAGGAGAATGTCGGAGGGGAAAAAGAAATGGTAGGGGTTCTACTTCTTCGAGTGGAAGTTGATTAATCAAAAAAACCGTATCATTTAAGAATGCGAGTTCGTCGGCGAAAATATCTTCGAAACTTTCATCGAAGGTCCAATTGAAAATTATCGAACTCGAAATATTGGATTGTAATTCATCAACACTCGGCATTATTAAAGGAAGATTAGAAGAACTAAAGAAGGTGGGAATACGAACTTAAGGGTAGGGATGGAGCGTATAAATTAGCACAATATGTAATGACCGATGTGTAGAAAGCAATTGTGCTAATCTATCAACCCGCAGAAAAATAAGATGAAGTCCCTCAAAATTCGTGAGCAAACATGGGTACGTCGAACTTGGTATTGGAGATGAAAGCGTAACGGTCTCTTGCAAGGTCGGAACGATAGGAAGGACGGAAGGGAGTGAATTAGGGATAGTCTCATTCTCACCGTAGTAAACTGTCTCGAACTTGAAAGATTCCATCGATGGTTCGAAACGACTGTAAGCAACCGAGTTTGATGGTTCAACTAACTCACCTGAAAATTCAAAGGACTCAAACTCGGGCAGTGAGTCTTCAACATCGTCCGAAAAAGTGAAACACTCGTAAGTATTATCGGCTGTGAGAACTGTGTCAGATTCAAAGGGAAATTTTTCAAGCTCACAGTCTTCAAGCGTGATCTTTTGCGTGGTCGAAACGATGGAAAGGAGGGAGGGGGATATAACAGTTAAAGGTTCAGGAGGATGAATTGGAAAATCCGACACATCAAACAAAAATGGTTCAACCTCAATATTATCCTCAATACTCTCCTCAATACTATCCTCATAATTCTCCTCAATATTTAGCTCATCCATGACATTATCATCAAAATCAAGACGCATATGAAGTTCGGGAGAAATATTTAATGACTCGGGATGATGAATTGGACATAAAATTTCGATCAAATCAATGGGTTCATCATTCGAAATATTCCCGGCGTCTAAATCCTCAATCAAGTGAAAATCAATTTTTTCTGACACCTCATCAAAAGCATGGATATTTATCAATTTGGGTTCTAGAGTGGAGGTGTAAAGGTTAAAAGGATTAGGTGTAGTTTCACTCGAAAGGGACTCTTCACAATCTGGCAAATCAAGCACTACAAAGTCACACAACTCGTTAAATGTTTTATTTGTAAATGGTGAATCATTTGGGACAATCGATGGAAAATCGGAGTAGTGGGATTCAATTGGGTATGGGTAGGTTTGATTTGGGAATGTGTAGAACTCACTCGCTCCTCTCAAATTCTCACTCTGTCCAACTGCCTCCTCATACATTGGAAAATTTGGAGCTAGTTGGAAACTAGCTACCGGTTCACTAGGTTGCATAAGTGCGGCAATGGACGCATCCACATTCCTCGCCATTTAGTTTGTTGCTAAAATATAAGCCTCCAACGACTGTTCCAAACTAGACATAGGTTGTGAAGGGGTTTCGGTAAAAGATTCGAAATTGTTTGGATACGTGAAACTCCCAAAAGGCTGTGTAGAAACAGTGTCTAGTGAAGGTGGGAAAGTCGGGTAGGACCGGTAGGAATTGGATGGTTGGACAGAAGTAGGATCAACAGTTGGATAAAAAAGTGAATGGACTTGTTGATCCCTAGAACTAGATGTGTGGATAGGAGTGAAAGATCGGCTACGAGATTGAGCAATATGCTCAGCAATGGATATCGGTTTAGGAGTTACAGCAGGACTTGAAAAAGTGGTGTCAACGTACGAAGGTGGTAAAGGTTGACATGGTTGACACACAGTGGGTTGTAAAGTCGAACTGTTTCTCCTAAACGCTTCTATTTAATCTTTCAAAGAAACTTTTGGCATGGAGGGATTTTCTTTAAATCGACCGAAACAATTGACGTACGAGGCAAAGTTAGGTTCGGGATACCAAAGTTCGGAAAATGATTTATGATGTGGGGTACCCATGATAGAAGAAAGAGAAGAGAAAGTAGGTAGGTGGTGCTAGGATTTCTTAGCGGCAAAGATTTGCAAGTTGTAAAAAAAAATTCCTTGTTCCGTTTGCTCTTTATTTGGAAATTTTGCAAAAAGATTTTCGAGAAAAGATATGCAAAACAGAAAATCACTTGCAATCAATTTTTAATTTATGCACGGTGCAAAGATTCCTGCACAAGATTTGTTATTTGGAAGGGGAAGATTTTTAAAGCGCAAAGAATCCTGCAGGAGAATTTTAGAAACGATATATCTAGATTTCCAGAGCAAGAACAGAGGAGCTTACAGAGAATTTTTCACCAGATGACGTCACCAGAAGGCAACCTGTCCGCGGCCAAAAGGGGTCTCTCGCCGAGGTTCCGCGGTGAAGGAGCGGGCTCGGATCCCGAAAATTTTTCGCACGTGCTGAATCGTCAAGGAGGCCGCGGTTCCGTGGTCTAAGGTAGGTTTAGGCCGCGGTTCAGCGGTCAGATGGAGGTTGCAGATCGCTGGAAAAAATCTTCTATTCTGTTTTGAAAATCCCTCTCTGTTCTGATCTTCCGATTTCTGTTTCGCTTTCTGAAAATTTCCAGATCCGTCTTTTGATTGTAGATCTTGCAAAAATCACACAAAAATACCCTTTCCAAAAATAACAGATGATATATTTTTATTTTTTTTTGATTTTTCAGTTTTTATGATTTTTTAATTTTATATTAACCCGAAATTGCAAAAAGGAAATAACACGCCATCCTCGGCAACGGCGCCATTTGATTCGTGTGTAAAATATATTTCTAAACCACAATCAAGAACGGCGTCGCTTGGTAGCTAGCCGGTGAGTACGGGTCGGTCCACAGGGATATTGTGAATTTCCTAATCGCTCTTACGAGTTAATTCCAAACGGTGTGAACGGATCAATTAAATCTAAAAACTAAATTAATCTAGATCTAAATCTTGCTAGGGTTAGGTTTAGATTAAGTTTGGAAAGTCAATAAATCTCACCGCTTTCTATACCCATATGAAGATCTATTAGGAGTTATGGTAATTATTAATAGAGGGGATTAGAATCATTAGGAAGATATTTCTTCCTCTAGCTTCTTGTCCTTCCTTTATCAATTCTTACCCTAACCTCCATGGAAAACACGTGCAACCGGGCCTTTATACTACGGTATCACCGCTATCTCGAGGATAAGGTGCCGTAGGGAGCGGTATGTGCATGTATGCATGAAGTCCTATGAAAATATATGACGGGCAAGAAAGGGGTGAGAGATCTTCATCTCTCAAACCTTCCCCAAATCTAACCCTAACAAGCGAGGAGACTACTCGCTCATTAGGGAATTGAAAAACATTTATCTAGGGCAGAGAATAAAAGATCTAACTATCTAACTAGGACAAGAAATTAAATTTAACTAGGGCAAGAACAGAAATTACCTAGGGCAAGAATTGAAAACTTTACTCCTAAATTGATGCTCTCCAAAAAAAATTCTGAATTTTATTAATGAAGGGAGGCATGGAGGCATACAAGGAATCGGGCTTCTATTTATAGATTCATAGAAACCCTAAGTTACAATTGATTCGCACGTCTGCATTTACCAAAATACCCCTAGGTTGACTAGTCAGCGCCGCACAAGGTTTTGGTAAAATTTCCTTCTCCTAATTGCTCAAGCCCGCCACGGAACTGCGGCCCGAGGCCTGGTTTGGCCGCGGTTCCGCGCCAAAAAGTGGAGTTTGCTGCTGAAATTTCTTTTGATGGTTCCTGGCTCTCTAGTCTTCCTACTTCTTCAGTACTTTTCTGAACTTGGTTTCTGATTCTCTTCCAGATTTTCCAGTGAATAATTATGGTGGACTTTAACCGTGGCTTCGCGATCTTGGACTTTACATTGCCTTGTACTTTGTGAACTTTATCTTTTATGTAGGTTTGATCAAGGTCCTTCTATTTGTTGGTTGTAGTTCCACTTTTGCATCGTCTTTTATCCTTTTCACTGTTTTTTCTCCCAAGAACCTGTAACCTGTACTATATAGCAGAAATGGGTCAAAAGCACCTGTTTATTTATAAAATATATAAGAATGGGGAATATAATAATGCAATATTATGGTATGAACAGGAAGCTACCCACGGGGGATAGCCGAGCGAGGGAACCTCGGGCTCGGCTGCTTCTAAGAAGGCTTTTTGATCCCCGGCGTTGCGGCAGAGAAGCTGCCCGCGGGGGATAGCCGAGCGAGGGAACCTCGGGCTCGGCCTCCTCTTGGAGGTCTCTTCTGATCCTTGGCGTTGTAGCAAGGAAGCTGCCCGCTGAGGATAGCCGAGCGAGGGAACCTTGAGCTCGGCTACCTCTGGGAGGGCTTTCTGATCCTCGGCGTTGTGGCAGGGGAGCTGCCAGCCGGGGATGGGAACGGTCGGGGCAACGGCGCGCATCTAGTGCATTGAATGCGGGGGGAGGCGAAGCGACAGGGGCGCGTCGCTTCATTTCTACCGGGTAACGTTCGATGGACGTCGCGTGGCGCGTCGCTTCGTTTCCACCAGGTAACGTTCGATGGACGCCGCGTGGCGGCTGTTGGGCTACACAGCGGGCTATATAAGGAGTACTGGTTCTTCCCCCTTCGCAGATAGGTCATCGAAAATGGAGGATTTCCCGTTCACTATCCCCGAAATCATCAGTTCTGCAGATGTGTATCTTTATGACCGCGACCGCACCGAGGACACGTGCAGTTGGTTGTTGCTCGCATTGAGGAGCACTTCGGTCGGCTTCTCCCTAGGCGCTCCTCCCTGCTGCAGCTACTGATGTACTCCATCTGGAGGGCATCGCCGGGGCTTTACAATCCCCTGTCGGAGCAGCTCTTCGACGAGGCGTGGGCAAGCTGCGGTCTTTGAGGCGCTTCGGCTTGATCTCCGCAAACCGGCTGGCGTGCTCGGAGGCGCTCGTCCGCGAATGGTACGAGCTGAGGCTCGGGGTCAATGCCCGCGGGGGGAACCGGGAACAGAGACTGGAACTCGCGCGGCCCCGGTTGGCGGAGATCTTCGCCGAGTACCATGAGCAGTACTCGCTGCACCCCTTACCCCCACTATTGTAACTTTTCCCTTTTTTTTTGCATGTATGGCTGAGGAGCCCATAATACCCTTTGAATAAACAAAGATTTTCTTTCTTTTTCACAATACTCCATTGATCTTTATTAAGTCAACAGTAGATTCTAGGAAGAATTTACATTGCTTAAAAAAAAGAACAGGTACAGGTTAAAGGATGACTTTGTTGGCTTGGGCCGAGCTCCCTGAAGGGCTGCCGGCCTCCGCGCTTGGCATGGGGCATGGGGCTCCCTGAGCCCCGGGCTGGCTGTCCACTGAAACAAGCATGATCTAGCCGATGGTCAGATCGGCGGGAGGGCGAGGCTGCTCCTGCTCACGGTCGGTCTGCCGTTTGTCCCTTAGGTAGGTGGCGAGGTGCCCAGACCGGATGAGCTCCTCGATGTAGTCTCTCAGTTGTTTACAGTCCTCCGTGGCGTGGCCCAGTACCCGGTGGAAAGCGCAGTAGGGGCCCCGGGTTCGCTTAGCGGCCTGACGTGGGACCGGGGGGAACTTGAAGAACCCCTCATTCTGGGTCTCCTCCAGCACCACCGCGAGGGAGACGTTGAAGGGGGTATACTCCTGGAACTTCGGGTGGTAGGGCTGCTGACGCTCCGGCCTCTCCTCCCGAGTCCTTTTCTTCTGGTCGGGCCGATCCGTCCGGGGAAGGTTAGCATTCACTTCGGATTCCAGCTGGACCTCGCGCTCGATCCACGCCTTGACTTCGGCCATGGTCTTAGGTTGAGCCAGCGCGAAGGAGCGCAACCATTCTTTGTGCCTCAGACCAGATCTGAGTGCCGTTATGACGGTCTCGTCCCGGTGCTCGGGCACCTCGAGGAGGGCGTTGTAGAAGCGGGTAATATAGGCCTTGAATGTTTCCTTGTCCCCGCTCTTAACCGTGAAGAGGTAATCGACTGTGTGCTTCTGTCGACGGTTCCCCATGAAATGGCCGAGGAACTGGGTAGCCAGCTCGTCGAAGGTCGAAATTGAGCGGGGCTCGAGCCCCCGGAACTAGTCCCGACCCGCGCGGATGAGGGTGGCCGGGAAGGCCCTGCACTGGGCGGCGTCGGAGTGATCTTGGAAGCTCATTCCCGCGGTGAAAGCGTCCAAGTAGTCCTTCGGGTCGGTTTTCCCGTCGAACAGAGAGACCTTCGGGGGCTTATTACGCGAGGAGACGCGCACGGCGAGCAGTTCCTCGGTGAATGGCTTCGTGAGCGAGTCGGAGGCGTACTTAGCCCCATCGCTCGAGAAGTGAGCTTCTCGGTGCATGCCCTCGATCTTCTTCTCGAGGGCGTCGAGCCGACCATGGTACCTCGAGGAATCGGCGCCTCGGGATTCCCGGGCCCCGCTGCGGGTGGACTGCGTCTGGGAGCGGCCCCGGTTTCTCTCGATGAGGTGCCTCAGGTCCCGGGATGGGGTAGCTCTTGAGTTGCCGGGGCGGAGCCCTTCTGTGCGTTCCCGCCGATCATGGTGGGGTCGGCCACGTTCGTGGATAGGAGAGGTGACCGACATTTCCTCAGGGGGGTAAGGGTCATAAGGAGGCTCGAGGCGAGGCCCCCTGGCGGCGGATCTCGGAGTGGAGCCCTGGGGCGCCCAGCGGGCCTCAGGGAGCACCATTTCGAGGGACCGACGGCGAGGGGATGCAGCCTGCTGGTGGTTGGCCGTCCAGACAGGGACAGAGTCTTCTGGAGGCGGTAGAGCAGCGATCTGGGGCCCGGGCGCGGCCGTTTGGACGCGGATGAGGGCCTCCACGAGGGATTGCAGGCGATCTATCCGGCCTGTGAGGGCGTTGATGACGATCATGAGGGAGGTTCATCCCCGCCTTCGGTGAAGGGAAGGTGGTGGCTGGTACTGGGATCCCCGGGATGGTCTTCTGCCATGAGAAAGGAGATAGGAAAGCCAACTTTGTATTTTGTGGAATTTAAGTTCCCACAGACGGCGCCAACTAATGGGGCTCCTTTTAGGGCCTCCGTCAGATGTTGTCTTCTGTAGATCTCGCAGTGAACTTAGCTGATTATTCTTCGTTGCGTGTGGGTCTCAATGGGTTATTGGAGGAAGAGGTGAGGTGTGGAAGCAGTCGCCGAGTACCTGCAAAGAAGTCCCGGGGTGGTTTGGTACCACCGAGGACCATCCGACGCTCAAGTTAGTGATGAGATCCGAGCAGAGTAACGGCGTAAGGTGTAAAGAATGGCTTACTTGACCCCTCTGTGATGGGGGTTTATATAGTGGCGGTGGCATGCAACAGCAGGCGCGAGAATCTCACCGGCAGTTACGCTCCTGACGTCACGCCCGCGTAGAGAGCGGATCGCCCATTAATGGGGATAGTGATGGCGTGGAACGTGGGATGTTGTTGGCGTAGAATCTGTGCATGGCGAGATTCGCGGAGCGGCGGTTACGCCTGTGAGTGGTGGAGTTGGTCGGGGGGGCGAGGAAGACGGCCTCTGCAGGGACTCGGGGACGAGCGAGGAGGCCGAGGAGTCTTGGTCCTGTGGCAGCTCGGGGCGAGCTGAGGGGTCGAAGAGGCTAATTTGCAGGGGGGCCCGAGGAGGGCCATCTTGTGCTTGCAGGTCGAGCACAGGGTGGCCTGATCGGCCCCTGTGGGCCCTTTCTTCTGAGTCTTGGGACACGTCATCTGCTACGTGTCCTGATATTGGAGGTCGCCAATATCGAGCATCATCAGAAACCCTAGCTCGACTTCCCTCTCGCTCTTCATCGGCGGGGACGCCGGCGACAGCAGCCCCAAGACCTCTCTTTCGTTACTGCAACCCCGGCCATCCCCAAACCAAAATCCTATATCTCGGCTTAAGGGTCAAAATTCAAGCTGTTTTCGATAAGAATCGAGCAAAAGGTACGCTAATATAGTTTTTTTGTTTATTATTAGTCTAGATTTAAAGAAACCCTAAATTTGTTAGAATTTTTGCGATTATGTTTGTGTTTGTGAAGTTGATTAATTTTCATGTTTTGAATAGTTACTGTTTGAAAGGACTTTGGTTGTAAAATACCAAAATTTAGGGCGATGGATATGATTTGATAATTGATAGCCTTAAAGGCTGGATTTTAGTGTTTTAGATTATGAAAATAATTTAACTATAACTATTATTATGTAAAAATGAGTAATCACAATATTATAATTGACAAGTTAGCTAAAAATTCCCGAATTTAAGCTATTAGTCCAACATAGTTTAATTAACAATTTGCATGCATACGATTTCTAAATAATTTCTTAAACCAATCCAAGTTAAAGGGAATGTTAAAGCTTACACGTTTTTCTAGCCAATTATGACTCATTTTTTTCTTTACTTTCATTCTTTTCTGAGCATGCACATTAACATTGTATTTTATTTTAAGCACGCGTGATGCACACGAAAAAAGAAGAAATGTTTAGTTAAAGAGAATAGCAAAAAAGTGAGTTAGACATGACATAAGTTTTGTTTCCGTTATTTTTATCTTATAATAACTGATGGAGCTCCTTTTCAGGCCTCCGTCAGATGTTGTCTTCCGTTGATCTCAAGATGAACTGGGTTGATTGTCCTTCGTTGCGTGTGGGTCTCAATGGGTTTTGAAAGGACAAAGTGGGATAAGAAGGCTGCCGCCGTGTACCTGCAAGGAAGTCCCGGGATGGTTTGGTACCACCGAGGACCCTCCGACGCTCAAGTCAGTGATGAGATCCGAGCAGAGTAACGGCATAAAGTATAAAAAAATGGCTTACTTGACCCCTCTGTGATGGGGGTTTATATAGTGGCGGTAGCACACAATAGCAGGCGCGAAGATTCCGCCGGCAGTTACGCTCCCGACGTCACGCCCGCGTAGAGAGCGGATCGCCCATTAATGGGAATCGTGATGGCATGGAACGTGGGATGTTGCTGGCGGAGAATCTGCGCATGGCGAGATTCGGGGAGCGGCGGTTACGCCTGTGAGCGGTGGAGTTGGTCGGAGAACCGGGGAAGACGGCCTCGGCTGGGGAGCTTGGGGACGACCGAAGGGGGCCGAGGAGTCTTGGTCTGGTGGCAGCTCGACATGAGCTAGGGGCCGAGGAGGTCAATTTGCAGGGGCCCCGAGGCGAGCTAGCTTCGTGCTTGCGGGTCGGGTTCAGGGTGGCCTGGTCGGCCCCTGTGGGCCCTTTCTTCTGAGTCTTGGGACACGTCATCTGCCACGTGTCCTGATCTTGGAGGTCGCCAATATCGAGTGTCATCATTAGCCCCCCACTCTTGCCCTGACCAGCTAGCGGGTCAGGTCAGGAGTGGACTGCCGGGCCCCCCGAGGTGAGCTCCTTCTCAGGGTTATGCCGGGACGAGTCCTCGAGCCGTCGGTTGTCTTTTCCGCTAGCGAATTGAGGCGAGATCTTTGCATTTAAGGAGGGTGCGCCGGTTCGTGCACTCTGCAATCAAAGCGACGGTCCACGTGTCGAGCGCCAACCGGCGGATGTGACGTGCGCAGGTCTGCAGCGTCTGACGGGATGCGGTCAATCGCTGGCCTGCCACATGGAGCGATCGGAGCCGCTGGGCGCAAGGAGCCGTTTCGGCGGGAGACGATGGGCGCCGTTGGATGAGGCCGTATGCGGTAATAAATACAGGTGGGGCCCGCCCCAGGGCCCCCGACCTTTCATCTCCTTCCTTCCTTGAGTCGCTATCGCTCGGCATTCTTCTTCCCTCGCGAGACATGGTTCGTTCCCATTTTTCGGGCGGCTCGCGCCGGGGGGAAGCCAGTGGCATGGCCGAGCCCCCGGCCAACTTGCGCCCTCCGCCTGATTCTCCGCCGACGGCTGGGCCGTCCATCTCATCAGCGGCACCTAGGAGCTTTTCTGGCGGCGGCCGGAGTCGTCAACCGTCACCCGAGTCCCAGACTGGTGACGGGAGGACGGGCGAGGGCCGGCCTCTTTCTAAGAGGAAAAGGACGGTTTCTCGCGCGCCGCCGTCGAAGGCCCCCGGAGGGATTCCCGTGCGGGAAGGGGGCTCCGTCTTCACTATACCGTCTGGGCTCTCCATTGTTACTGGTCTGCTCGCCGGGATGGAGGAATCGACCGGAGGAAGGCTCCCGTGTGGCTCCTTGAGGGATCAGTTGGAAGCCATGGCTCAAGGGGCGGTCCAGGTATGAATCCTTCTACGCGCATTCGCCTTGGTGTGCCTTTCCTTGGTTTCTCACTGGCTTTCTGTCAGGTTCTTCAGCACTGCGCCCTCACCGTTCGCATGGAGGCCGAGAGAGCGTTCCACACCCCGAGGCCAGTGGAGGCGTTTCCTTCGGAGGTCGAGATCTTGCAATGTGACCTGTGCCGGGAGAGGGATAAGGCCGACGTCGTGGCTGGCCGGGCGGAGGCCGCGGAGCTCGCCAACTCGACGACTCGGGGTGCCCTTCGCCGCCTGACCGCGTCACTCCGGATCGCCGATAAGAAGCTGGCAGACCTGGCCGGACGCTTTGCGACACTGGAGAAGGAGAGGGACGCAAGTAGGGGAGATGCTGAGTCGGCGCTGCTGAGGGCTCAGGTTGCTGAGGCTCGGGCTAAGAAAGCTGTGTCCGAGTACAAGGCATCGAAGCAGTTTTACGCTGAGCTCGGGGAGTACTCTGCCGTTGCGTGGAATAAAGCTTTGGACGCCGTGAAGGAACAGCTTCCCGAGTTCGACGATGGTGAACTCCGCGCTCGGGTCTCGCTTCCGGCGACGAGGTCTCCGATGAGGGATGACGAGGGGAGCCTGGCGCGCCCTTGGTGGCAAAGTCTTCGGTGGTAGGGCCTTGGGCCGTGACGCCGATGACAAAGTGGCCGAAGTAAGCCTCCGGGCAGTATGTAGGGCCGGGGGCCCATAGTACCCTTTGTAAAGATCTTGATTTTGGCAATAAGAGGAAAAAAGAACCCTTAACTCGTCGGTTTGTGTCCCCCCCTTTTTTTCTTCTCTTTTTTGTGTGAAGGACGTCCATAGGATGCCCTTGTTTGTATTGTTGTGTGCCCGCTAGGTCGGCGGGAGGTCGTTCAGATTTGGGTGTCTCAGGTCCTTGAGCGCGGCCACAGGGCAGGCGTCGGGTTCGGCCGAGCAGGGTGGTCGTTTGGTTGCTGCTTGGTGAAGGGTCCGATCTTTGGCGACGGGGTTAGGCAACTACCAGCTGGAGTTTTTGACGAGCAAGGTAGCTGCTCGGTTGCCCCTTGCGAGGGCTCTAGATCCTTCAGGACGGTGGTAGGAATCTACCATCCATTGACGGTTAGGCAATGACCCGACCGCTTCGAGGAGGAATTTTGACCCCCAGCGTGTGGCAGGGAAGCTGCCCGCTGGGGATAGCTGAGCGAGGGAACCTCGGGCTCGGCTGCCTCTGGGAGGGCTTTCAGATCCTTCAGGATGGGGACCGAGCAGGGTTACTGTCCAGTGCCTCTTGGCGAGGACTTTGATCCCTGTCGGTTGTGGTAGAAAGCTACCAGCCGGGGATAGCCGGGCAAGGACCCGACTGCCTCTGGGAGGACTTTGGCCCCTGGCGCTAGGAAAGCTATAAGGCTGTAGGAAGCCACCAAGGACCCTTGGATGGACAGGGTTACTGCCCGGTGCCTCTTGGCGAGGGTTTTTGTCCTGAAAGATAGCCGAGCGAGGGAACTTCTGGCCTCGACTGCCTCTGGGAGGGCTTTTTGATCCCCGGCGTTGTGGCAGGGGAGCTGCCCGTGGGGGATAGCCGAGCGAGGGGACCTCTAGCCACAACTGCCTCTGGGAGGGCTTTTCGATCCCCGGCATTGTGGTAGGGAAGCTACCCACGGAGGATAGCCGAGCGAGGGAACCTCGGGCCTCGACTGCCTCTGGGAGGGCTTTTTGATCCCCGGCGTTATGGCAGGGAAGCTGCCCGCGGGGGATAGCCGAGCGAGGGAACCTCGGGTTAGGCTGCCTCTGAGAGGGCTTTCGGTTCCTGGTGCCATGGCAGGGGTGCTGTGTAACAACTCCAATTTTTTGTATACCGAAATTTGCCTTAAATTTGAAGTATACTTGGAGTATTGATGTTGCTGATAACACTTTAAGTATCTATTTTCCTACAATAATTACAAGAAAGAGCTTGTAGCTCATTGGTAATACCTTGCACTGCTGAACCAACCCACCAGAGTTCAAATCCCATGCCCCACATATTTTTTATATCTTTTTGTTTTAAATTTTTGGGAAGTCAAACGGTCAAACAGCCATAACTCACAATTTAATACAGTATATAAAAAAATAAAGTACACCATAAATCCCATCAGAAGATTCCCCATTTGAGACCCGACTCGGCCCCGACTCGGCCAAGTCGGCCGGCGACTCGGCCGAATCGGCCGGCGCCGCCGGCCGGACTCGGCCGGTCGGCCGAATCGTCAACACGAAAAAAATTCGTGTTGACTTGGTCAATACCCCTGCATACTCTAAATTCCCAGAACTGTTACCCAATTCCCATTACACCTCTTTTAATTCCAAATTTAATGAAATTTTAATGAATTTTTACATTTTTTAATATTTTTTTAATCCAAACCCTAACCCTAGCCTAGCCCTATATAAACACCCCTACCCTCTACCATTTCACCCTACAACTCTAAGTCCACTCTCCCAAATTCTCAAGAGAACTCGGTACAAAGAGCGAGAAGCGAAGCGCTGCCGAAACCGACGACGGATTCCGGCGATCGTACTAGAACCTTCACGACGTTTTCGACGCACCGACAACCACCACTTCCTTAGCCTCCTTAGCTTGTCCAAACCCGTAAGTCCCATCTCTTATATCTCCCTTTTCTTTTAATAAAAAAATACGACTTTTTGGAACCCGACGGAAATCGGAACAAACCGATTTCCGATTCGGTTTTTCTACAAATTTCCACTTGTCACCTAATCCATAATACCCAAATCTATCCATGATGACTATTAATCACATAGAAACCAATTTAAACAAAGTTTCTCACATGAAATGATAACTTTCTTATAAAACCGTATTCTTTTCATAAAAATACCATGAAGTTTATTTTTCTTCGTTTAATTAATTCCCTCATTCCTAAATATGTTTATCTTGATCACTAAACTTGTAGAAATCAATTTGAATGAATTTTCACACATGAAATGATAACGTTTTCAAATACCGTATTCTTACGCATTAATACCTTCAAGTTTAATACATCATATTTAACCTCTAAAACTTATCTAAACCTTAAAATAAGTCACGAGGTAATGACCTACCTCTATACACATACAAATATAACCTTAATTGATAAACGTCAAAATATAGAATACGAAAATACAAGACTTTTCAGTAAAATACCTTTTTTTATAAACCTTTTCTAAAAGTTCTAAATTGTTTACAATTTTAAAACAATATCTTTTAATAGGGAAATACGATATGTCATGGATATCGATCGTTTATCTAAACTGACTTTGTGGTGTCTAGGCTAGGCAAGTGAGCTTGGGTAATTTTAAAAGGCCCGTCTCACGATTCGTGAGCGGATCCCTCCCTCCTCACTTGTACTTACCTGGCCACAATTGACGGTGAAGAACCGATTTGAGGCTTCTAATGACTTGTCGTTTAGACCCTTATAAATAGGCAAGTTGGGTTAGGAAACCCTAGAAACTAAAATACAGAAAACTATACTCTTTTACAAATAAATACCTTTTATTTATAAAACCGTTTCCCTAAATGAATAGTATTTGTTAAACCTAAGCAAAGTGCCACTACAACCCACTTTTGGGGAACCCGTTAGGGATAGTACGGTTCATCGTGCATCCGCGGGCTAGTAGTGCGAGATTCAGACCTCCGCAAGGAGCATTCGGTCTCGAAAGGTTTAAAATACGACATTTAAGAAAATGAGATTTTTGAAAATAAAACATTTATTTAAAATTATTCATGTGTTAATGTATATATAATTATCATTTAAACGCTTATTTTGTTATAAGATAAAGTTTCCACATTTTCCTAAAAATTACAAGATTAAAAGTTACATTAAAATACCATGAATTTCAAATAAATCAATTAATACTTTTATTAGGATATATTCACTAGAATAACACAAATAACATTCACACTCATTATAACTATAAAGACGAATAAATAAATACTTGAGGTGTATCTTGAAAACTATACAATAGTACTTTTTACATAAAACCCCCTCAAGTTTTATAAATTACAATAAGGCCCCTAACAATCATTGAACTTCAAATTACCTTTCTTTTAATCTGACTCAGGTTAGAGTCTGACTATTTCTGACTTGAATATGATTCAAGTCAATCTATATTCTTTTATATTCCAACACAATAATGAATACATGAATCCCTGAATCCAGTTAACAATCTGTTCATTTTGACTGAATCAAACCATGGATATTCATCCATTATCCTGATATTTCATTTACCTGATTATACAGTTACAACATGTTACTGATATCATGGTTTTGGTCAGTCACCCAACTTACACAATACATTACAACAATACTGTTAAAACACTACGGGGTTTAAGGGGTAGATTGGTACGGAAGGTGTTAAAGGTGGAACGAGGTGGTCAGATTAAGACACCTAACCTGAATCCTATTGCTGTTGTACCGTGGCATAACGGTTCCTTGTACTTTCCTTTTGCCCTGATCTCTAGCATATAGAGATCCCCCCCGTATACACTGGCATCCTTCTATACCAAGCTACAAACAACAGCGTTAACTCAATATTCCATAATATTCAATAATATAATACTTTAGAAAATACTTTTACACTGTCTTTATAATTCTTCCTTACCTTTGGGGCTTACCGAGCGACCTGTTCGCTGACAACATTCTATTTCTTTCTTCTTTGAATATCGTCAGGTGCATTGGACCAAGCTGAGATCGAGCCCACCGGTGAAGATTTGGAGCAGTTCCATGAAGATCCCGAGCTTTAGATATTGTACCTTGTTCTTTCCAGTATTTTCATTTCCTGTCATGCCACTGTTTAGACATTGCTTTTCATTTCAGTTGTATTTACTTTTCCATGCATTGTACAAAGAATGTTATTAATAAAAGTTGCTGTTCTTTTATACTCTTGTCTCTTGTGTACTATTTTATATTGCTTAGCTACGCTTAGCGTATGTACTTCTGAGTACATACGTAGCGGACCTCGTCGCGTCCACTTCGCCGTACACTGGGAAGCGGGGCGTGACAGGTTTTGTTGGTGGCCCATGCAGGTCAGAGCTGTATGAATCTCTATCATGCAGTTCTGGTCTGCGTGAACAACCTAAGCAATATAACACAAGAACCAGCAACTAAAATATTCTTTACAATTCATATTCTTTGAATCTTTGCAAATTTCTATTCCTTGAATCTTATCATGTATTTGAATCTGTCCTAACCCAAATTTTTCTTCAAGGTTATGTATTCCCCGAACAACACCAGCACCAACGTCAACAACACCCCTCCAGCACTACCTCTCACACCAGTTGTTCCTGCACCACCCACTGAGCAAACGATGCTATTTGAAGCGATCCGCAGTCTTCTCGAGGAACAACAACAACTTTTGAATCCTCCTGAGACCGATGCACCGGGAGTAAAGCACTTCAGAGCTTTGCACCTAAAGCAGTTCTCTGGTAAAGGAAGCCCTCTTGAAGCGGAAGAATTGGCACAAAGTATCGAAGACGATCTGGCAGCAGCTCAAGTGCCAGACCACGCTTGGGTCCGTGTAGCGAAGCTACAGCTCACGGATAATGCTCGCAATTGGTGGAAGGCGGAAGAAACCCGTCTGGTACAGCCGATTGAATGGAAGACATTTCGTGAGAAGTTCGACGCGAAATATTTCCCTGTGACTGCCAGGTTTGCAATGGAGCAGCAGTTTATTCATCTACAGTAAGGATCAATGTGTGATAAATCGGTAGATGAATACGACGCTGAGTTCACCATGTTGAGCCGGTAAGATATGTCACAATAGTTCAATTTTTAATTATCACATACTACACAGCTAACACAATTTTTAAACAGATTCGCGGCACACTTGATACCGACGGACGAGATCAGAGCCCGTCGCTTTCAACAAGGCTTTGACACAGAGATTAAGGCTGCTCTAGCCACAGGAAAGTTTTTGACTCATGAGGAAGCCCTAGAAGCTGCCCGCAGTTATGAGGCAGTGATAAAAGAGAGGGGCAGACCTCAGTCTGCAGGAGTCAAACGCCCTGCCAACCAGATGGCAGGTGGAGCCACGTCCAGAGCACCTTTCGTGCCAAGGCGACCCAGAGTACCAACTCATCGTCCTAGCCCAGCCTTTTGCACCTACTGCAAAAGAACTGGACATATGATGAAGGACTGCCGTCGAGCCAACCGTCTTTGCTTAATCTGCGGTTCAGCCACTCACAGTATTGGATCTTGTCCCCAAAGACAGAACCCAGTTGCTACACCCAGGCCAGTAAATACCTATCAGCGGCGACCAGCTCTTCAGGCACCTGCTCCCAGACTTGCACTGCCTGCACCATCCAGGGGACCACAAGCTGCACCACCTCCTCGACAGTTCCATCAAGCTCAAAGGAACGTTCCGAGGAATGCTCCCCAAACCAGGAGGAATGTGCCGAAGCGCCAGGCTTTCATGATGTCTGTTGAAGAAGCTGAGGCCACTGGCCAAGTCATTACTGGTAAACTTTCCTTCTCAAACTTATCTTTTAGTCTTGTTTACCTACACACTTTCCCTATACCTAAAACCTATCTCGCATACCTTAGGTACAATCCTAGTAGCTTCACTACCTGCACTTGCACTGTTTGATACTGGAGTATCCCACTGCTTTATATCGCAACGGTTTGTCCGAACCCATGCGATTCCAGTCTCACCGCTTGTATCCAGCTGGAACGTCAGTTCCGGAAATGGTGTTCTAAAGGCAACTATGGGATACAGCATGTGTCCAGTCGTCGTCTGCAGTCGAGAGTTTTATGCTGACTTCAAAGTACTGGACATACCAAATTTCGATGTGGTTCTGTTCATAACAGAATACTGCATTTTATACCGCCCATTCTTACGCTCGTGTGTTTATAGGTAGGTGCTTTTTATCCGTGTTTATTACATATTTGCAGGATACAGGTTCTCGGTTCTAAAACGGTGAAATTCATAGAAAACACGACAAAATCCGGGTTCCTGCCAACCACTGATAAAACACGGTCTCCGCTCTTCATCTGTATGCTGCCAGATACCAGTTTAGGAAGACAAAATGTCAAATCAATGTCATCCTCATGCACAAGGCTCAATGGTAGCACAAAATCCAAGAGATCTACGCGGAGCTCGAGGCAATCATGACAAAAGCATCCACAAAAGTCCACCTTTCCTCAACAGAAATTCTGGAAGAAATGTAAAAGTATTTTCAGAAAATATGTATACCAGACAACAGGGGACACCAAACCAGGGAACCCAGCCAAAAACCACTTCCCAATTCCCCAATACTGCCGCGTTTCCGCGGCCAATAGGGGGTATTGGCCGCGGAAACGCGGCCATACAGTGGGATCATCATGTCGTCTTTTGGGGGTATTTTTGGGATTTCATCTATGCTCTGCTGGTTGCCCTAGAACTCCATTTCCCTGCCTATAAATACAGCAGAACTTGCCAAAGCCAAGGGTCATTCTTTGTTCTCCATTCTTTTATAGGATTTAGTTCTTTTTCTTCTTCTTCTTCATTCCTCTTCCATGAAATTGTAAGTGAGAAGCTTTTTTGTGGATGTGAATAAAGATGAAGGTTTTTTGTATTATTCTTTTTGTTTAAGCTTCCCCCTTGAGCTCTCTACCTTAACTTGATCTTGCAACCTCTTAAGTGAGCTTGCAAGTTTAAGTTTTGGTCATTGGTCTCAAGGGGTTGTATCATTTCGTTCTCGCCTTAGCGCTTCAATTCACATGCGTTCTCTACCCTTCCCTTGATCTTGCAACCTCTTCATTGAGATTGCAAGTTTAAGGGTTGGCTATTGATCCCATGCTTGTTTTGAGTTCTATGGTTCTTGTAATTACTTTCTTGCATTTTTCATTCTTGTCTTTAATTACTTGCAATTTATTTCCATGCTCTTTAATTACTTGCAATTTACATTCATGCACTTTAAATACTTGTATCTTTTTTTTTCTTTGTTCTTTTCTTTTTGTTCTCTTTTTGTTCATTTTGTGAATGTATGTAATTATTGTTGTTAAGATAAAATACGGTATTCTAAGTTAACATTTCTTTGCCAATTCCTTTTCCCGTTATTTTCCATTTGAACTTCGTCCAAACCATACGCAAGCACTCCGTTAGGCACCGTACCCTGACAAGGTAACGGTGATTTCCTAACCGCGACCGGTTGCGTTCGGTTTGGCCGGAGGCAAAAGCAAGAGACAAGAACGGAAGGACAAGGGTAAATAAGCCGGATTCCACGAATACCGCGCTTAAATCCCCTAATCCACGTTGTTGCCAATTGCTTAGCTTCAATTGGTCAAGACTCGGCTCAAAGGTTTTGAGTACAGATTTTTTAGCTTACAATCTCGTATCTTTCTTAACAAACTTCATACTTGCAGATAAACACATAGGTTAGATCAAACAAACAAACAAGATTCTTTATTAACTCGTCTAAGACAAGAAAGTAAGATAACACCATCTCCCTGTGGACCGACCCGTGCTCACCGGCTAGCTGCAAAGCGACACCGTCCTGATCGCGGTTACACTTTAAATCTTTGAACATCCGACACGCCATCGGCGTGCGATCAAATGGCGCCGTTGCCGGGGAGACGGTAGCGTATTTTCTTTCTTGTTATTCGGGTTAATATTCTTTTTGTATATAAAAAAAAATATATTCTTTTTTGTTTTTTGGACAATATTTTTGTGGGCAAGTGTGCAGAATTTTGCGTATTTGCAAACTGCGATAGTGGGGAAGCAAAGTGTACATTCAACGTTAAGGTGATTACGAAGTACAGTGCCAAAGATCCGGGTAGTTTGACCTGCGCAAGCGAACCTTTCAAGCTTACCGGATTTGATTCAACGGGGGTTTCCTAACCCAAAACTTAAACGGTACGTACTTTACTAACACCTTCTTCTCAAATCCGACGCTTCCAATATACTATTCTTTGCAGGATTCTTTGCAAGTTCGCTAGCAAACGCTAAAACTTGACTAACCCGTATTTGTTGCAGCGCCGCGCTTAAACTAAAAAAAAAACGATTGTTTTGATTCTTTATAAGAATTTTTTGAATTGCGCATTGCATCAATTAATACGGACTTAAGGGCAAGCGAACCCCACAACATACGGTAAAGGATTTCATCACCTTTTCCGTGGCCCACAAATCACGAACTTGCGCATAACGATAACCCGCACAAATTTTAAAAGAAACTAGACTTTAAGCCTTAAGGACTTCACGCTCACTAGGAGAAGTTAACTGTATTTAGAAGCTTGCTTAACGGTATATTGTTTACGGGGTGTCTAGGAAAGTGTTAACAGCGAAACCGCCAAAAGAGAAAGGGTTATTTAATTAAGGAACTTCGCGAAAGCGTTGGAAAATCTCCCCTTATCTCTGCACTTACCTGGCCTCGTGATCAGTGTATCTTGAGCCTGTTTCTCGACACAGTTTTACTTCGACAATCAAGTTCTCGAGCAGGTCTAGTTGACCTAGGTGAACCCTAGAACGATAAGGTGTGTGGTATTTTTGTGTCGTGATTTTTGTCCATATTCTTTTTTGTGTATACTTCATTCTTTTGCTAACAACTAACTAAATAAAAAAAAATCACATTCTTTTTCCCCTCCTTTTCTCTTCCTTTCTTTCACTCTCTCTTCATATCATGGGTACTCCACCTCGCAAAACTCTTGCCGAACTTTGGTACCCACAACCGGACATTACTTCTTACGGTTCTTGCTTTGGCCGAACATCGAACGACCCCTCCATGCCAAAAATTTCTTTGAAAGATCGGATAGACGCGTCTAGGACAAACAATTTGACTCCGCAATCCACTTCATATCAACCATTTCAAACAGTCACCCCTTCTTACGTTGATACCCCTTCTTCGAGTCATGTTGCAATTCCAAGACCTATGTCTATTGCAGAACGTATTGAACAATCTCGTAGCCGATCTTTCACTCCTTTCACCACTTCAAATTCTTGGGATCAACAATTCCATTCATCTTCTTATCCCAATGTTGATCCCACTCCTGTCCAGCCATTCAATTCCTACCAATCCTACCCTACTTATGCACCTTCCCTAGACATTGCTTCAGAACCGCCTTTTGGGAGTTTTCAGTATCCAAACAACTTTGAATCATTTACTGAAATCCCTTCACAACCCATGTCTAGTTTGGAACAGTCGTTGGAAGACTTTAGGGTAGCGTCAAGCCAACAGATGATGGATTTGAATGCGTCCTTGGTCGCCCTCATGCAACCTAGTGACCGGGTAGCTAGTTTTCAACTAGCTCCAAATTTTCCAATGTATGAAGAGGCGGTAGGACAGGCTGTGAATTTGAGTGGAGAGAGTGAGATGTATACCCTTCCACATCAAACCTACCCGTTTCAACTTAACTCCCACAACTCTGATTTTGAATGTCTATCTAGTGTTCCACATGATTTATCAATTGAAGATAGAATGATTAATGAGTTGTGCGACTTCGTAGTGTTTGATTTGCCCGATTGCGAAGGGTCTCTTCCAAGTGAAACCAATCCTAAACCTTTTGACCTTTACACCTCCATCTTAGAACCTGAATTGATTAATATCCATGCTTTGGTTGAGGTGTCAGAGAATTTTGATTTTCACTTGATTGAGGATATTGACGCTGGGAACATTTTGGATGATGAACCCGTAGAATTGGCTGAGTTTTTCTCTTCAAATCATCATCCCGATTCTTTAAATGTTTTTCCTGAACCCCATATGCGTCTTGATTTTGATGAAATTTGCATGGATAAGCTGAATTTTGAGGAGAATATTGAGGATAGCACTGAGGATGATACAGTTTTAATTGATGAGTCGGATTTTCCAATTCATCCTAATCCTTCCACTGACTGTGTACACCCTCCTGAACCCTTAACCGATACCCTTCCTCAACCACTTCCCTCCATCCTTTCCATCGTTCCGACCTTGCAAGAACCCGTATCACTTACATTTCATATGTCTGGTTTACCAAGTTCGGCGTACCCATGGTTTCTCACGAACCTTGAGGGATTTGACCCAATCTCTCGACGGGTAAATATATTAGCACAATCGCTTTCCACACATCGGTCATCACAAATTGTGTTAATCTATTTACTCCATTTGCACCCTCAAGTTCGTATTCCACTTCTTTTTCCCTTCCGCCATTCTTCTTCCTCTCATATACCGAGACCGTATCCCGCTTCTCTTCGCATACGGTCTCGCGTATTGTCCTTCTCTTTTCTCTACGCCTTCTTCCACCAACCTGTACATTATAGCGATAAAATCTTTGAATGGTTGGTGCTCACCTTTGGCCTGTGTAAGGCCTTGTATAGCTTGATACTGTTCTTTCCCCCCTAAATCCTGAATTTCAACGCTTAACAGTGGAAACACTGTTTTACTTAAGTTTGGGGGGACACTTTTTTGTATATATTTTTGTTTTCCTTTTTGTTTTGTATATAATTTGTTTCTAGGAAGCGCCGGCAATTTTAACCCTCTTGGTATAGCCTGACAGTGAGGGCACTGTCAAGTTTAAGTTTGGGGGTGTGCTCGGTAAGCTTTCTTCCTTCGCATACATTTGTATATTTTGCATTTGCATACCCTATTAAAAACCCACAAAAAATTGAAAATTTTCTAAAAACATAAAAACTTTTCTGTCAAGTAGCTTGTGGAAAAACTCTGATTCAACATTTCGACGGTTTTTGTTTGAAAAGATAGGAATAACTAAATCTTATGTTTAGATTTTGAAAACCTGAAAGATAACTCTCCTTTGAAGTTAACTATGGCTGATATACGTCTTTACATCACACTACACGTGTCGTGAATTTTGGGAATTAGATGACAAGTCTTTCATGTTTAAACTTTTAAACAGATAAATGATTTTCTGAGGATCAAATAGGTTTGTTCTGAAATAAGTAATGTCAAGAATAGTTTATGAAGTAAAGCGAATATGAAGGAATGTTATTGATGCCGTAATTGGAGCTAAGTCTGAAAAATAACCCATCTAAAACTTGATTGGAATGATTACACACCAAACCCACTAAACACGTCTTTTATCCAAAAAAATATTTGAACTACCGGTTATACCTCCGTTCGTATTAAATCATCTGATTTTCACGACAAAACTGTCTTTTGTTTTCTGGACCTAGGTAACTTGAGTAATTAAGTCCGCTGGGGTGTTTCTACACCTAATGCCCTAAAACCAACTGGTTTGGGTGCATTGGCCCAAAGCTCGCTAAGAAGCCTAGAAAGTCCAGTTTTAAAACAAAGTCAAGCAAGTGTTCTCTCCGAGTTAAAATTCCTAACGGTTCTTTGTGTGAGAATAATCTTGATAAAAGACTGGCTTTTATAAAAAATTTAACGGAGATATGAAGGTTTTATTCTATGATAAAGACTATTGCACGTTCACAGAGGTGTGTATGAAATGAAAACAAGAAAAAGGTGGAGTGAAGAATAAGACCTAGTTTCCTGTTAGGGAAGATAGAAATTCTGAAGTTGAAACCTTACTGGAAAACGAAGCTTGAAAAATGCTTAACTCTTTATAAAACTTATGTGATCCTTTTAAAATTGTTATCTGGGCTTTATTGTGCGACATGATGACTTTAATCGACCTTTCTGGAACTTAACGGCACTATTTGCACTACACGTAAAGACATATAAAACCTGTAGTTAAATAAGAAGCGAGGTGTGAAAACTAAAGGTTCGATGGTCTAGACTTAGGATTATAGAATTGTTATTTTCTAAAAACAAAACTTTAGGGTTTGAATCTTAGTCATTTTACAAACTAGCTTGACGGGATTTTGTGGATGTAATCCGCTGAAAACCCTCAGGAGACAACACTCCTCCTACTAGGGACACCTAGAGGTTTAACGGCTTGTTGCACGCGCTCAGTGCAATCGCGTTCCCTGCGAAAGTGCGGTTATCATTTTATTTTAGTGAATAATTGGTTTTGCTCGGGACGAGCAAAAGTTAAGTTTGGGGGTATTTGTTCATAACAGAATACTGCATTTTATACCGCCCATTCTTACGCTCGTGTGTTTATAGGTAGGTGCTTTTTATCCGTGTTTATTACATATTTGCAGGATACAGGTTCTCGGTTCTAAAACGGTGAAATTCATAGAAAACACGACAAAATCCGGGTTCCTGCCAACCACTGATAAAACACGGTCTCCGCTCTTCATCTGTATGCTGCCAGATACCAGTTTAGGAAGACAAAATGTCAAATCAATGTCATCCTCATACACAAGGCTCAATGGTAGCACAAAATCCAAGAGATCTACGCGGAGCTCGAGGCAATCATGACAAAAGCATCCACAAAAGTCCACCTTTCCTCAACAGAAATTCTGGAAGAAATGTAAAAGTATTTTCAGAAAATATGTATACCAGACAACAGGGGACACCAAACCAGGGAACCCAGCCAAAAACCACTTCCCAATTCCCCTATACTGCCGCGTTTCCGCGGCCAATAGGGGGTATTGGCCGCGGAAACGCGGTCATACAGTGGGATCATCATGTCGTCTTTTGGGGGTATTTTTGGGATTTCATCTATGCTCTGCTGGTTGCCCTAGAACTCCATTTCCCTGCCTATAAATACAGCAGAACTTGCCAAAGCCAAGGGTCATTCTTTGTTCTCCATTCTTTTGTAGGATTTAGTTCTTTTTCTTCTTCTTCTTCATTCCTCTTCCATGAAATTGTAAGTGAGAAGCTTTTTTGTGGATGTGAATAAAAATGAAGGTTTTTTGTATTATTCTTTTTGTTTAAGCTTCCCCCTTGAGCTCTCTACCTTAACTTGATCTTGCAACCTCTTAAGTGAGCTTGCAAGTTTAAGTTTTGGTCATTGGTCTCAAGGGGTTGTATCATTTCGTTCTCGCCTTAGCGCTTCAATTCACATGCGTTCTCTACCCTTCCCTTGATCTTGCAACCTCTTCATTGAGATTGCAAGTTTAAGGGTTGGCTATTGATCCCATGCTTGTTTTGAGTTCTATGGTTCTTGTAATTACTTTCTTGCATTTTTCATTCTTGTCTTTAATTACTTGCAATTTATTTCCATGCTCTTTAATTACTTGCAATTTACATTCATGCACTTTAAATACTTGTATCTTTTCTTTTCTTTGTTCTTTTCTTTTTGTTCTCTTTTTGTTCATTTTGTGAATGTATGTAATTATTGTTGTTAAGATAAAATACGGTATTCTAAGTTAACATTTCTTTGCCAATTCCTTTTCCCGTTATTTTCCATTTGAACTTCGTCCAAACCATACGCAAGCGCTCCGTTAGGCACCGTACCCTGACAAGGTAACGGTGATTTCCTAACCGCGACCGGTTGCGTTCGGTTTGGCCGGAGGCGAAAGCAAGAGACAAGAACGGAAGGACAAGGGTAAATAAGCCGGATTCCACGAATACCGCGCTTAAATCCCCTAATCCACGTTGTTGCCAATTGCTTAGCTTCAATTGGTCAAGACTCGGCTCAAAGGTTTTGAGTACAGATTTCTTAGCTTACAATCTCGTATCTTTCTTAACAAACTTCATACTTGCAGATAAACACATAGGTTAGATCAAACAAACAAACAAGATTCTTTATTAACTCGTCTAAGACAAGAAGGTAAGATAACACCATCTCCCTGTGGACCGACCCGTGCTCACCGGCTAGCTGCAAAGCGACACCGTCCTGATCGCGGTTACACTTTAAATCTTTGAACATCCGACACGCCATCGGCGTGCGATCAGGTTCTGGGAATGGACTGGCTTGGAACCTTTTATGCTACCATCGACTGTCGTCAAAAGAGGGTAGTATTTGAGATTCCAGATCATCCGGTCTTCTATTTCAAGAGTGGAGATCGTACCCTGGAGCCAAGTACTTACAAAGCAAAGCCAAGGGAAGCAGTAGTTGCAGCAGCTCAGGCAGAGGAAGAATCAAGACCGGAGGTAGTTCGAGAGTTCGACGATGTATTTCCTGACGATATATCAGGTTGCCTCCTGATCGAGCTCTTGAATTCAGTATTGACTTAGTACCAGGAGCACAACCAGTGATCAAAGCACCGTATAGACTAAGTCCGGAAGGATTGAAGGAAGTTCGAACACAGTTGGACGAATTACTGGCGAAAGGATGGATTCATCCCAGCACTTCAAGTTGGGGAGCACCTGTACTATTGGTGAAGAAGAAGGAAGGTTCATACAGAATGTGCATCGACTATAGGGCCTTGAATGAAGTTACTATAAAGAATAAGTATCCACGAATTGTCCTGGAAACTCTTCGTCAACATCAGCTTTATGCCAAGTACAGTAAGTGCGAGTTTTGGCTAAATCAAGTTGGTTTTCTTGGACATATCGTATCAGGAGAAGGAATTTCTGTGGATCCAGCAAAAGTTTCGGCAGTTAGCGAATGGCCTACACCATAGTCAGTGAAGGATATTCGAAGTTTCTTGGGTTTAGCTGGATATTACAGAAGGTTCATTGAAGGCTTTTCGAAGATAGCAACACCCCTGACCAAGCTCACACGAAAAGATGAAGAATTTGTGTGGTCAGAAGCATGCGAGCAAGCTTTCGTAGAACTCAAGTCAAGACTGACATCTGCACCTATTCTTGTCATACCGGATCAATCTGGAGGATTCGAAGTGCATTGTGATGCATTCGGTAAGGGATTAGGATGTGTTCTACATCAGCACGGTAAGGTTGTGGCTTATGCTTCAAGACAACTGAAGACTCATGAGCGCAATTATCCGACGCATGATCTGGAGTTGGCAGCCGTCATTTTTGCTCTCAAGATTTGGTGCCACTACTTACTTGGTGAACGAGTGAACATCTACACAGATCACAAAAGTCTGAAGTATGTGTTTACTCAGAAGGAGTTGAATATGCGGCAGAGAAGATGGTTAGAACTCATGGCGGACTTTGACATCAACTTGCAATATCATCCAGGAAAGGTGAACGTAGTACCTGATGCTCTTAGTCGCCAACCATTATCAATGAATCTCACCGCTCAGTGGAAGCTTCAGCAAGACCTACATCAGATGGAAATTGAACTAGTCATGCCAGGGGATGTTTCAAGTTTGATGAATCTACAAGTGCAATCAACCATTGTCAATCAGATCAAAGCAGCTCAAGCCAGCGATGCTAAGTTGCAAAAGATCAGAGAACAAGTGGAGAATGGACTCAGAACAGATTTCATCATCCATGAAGACGGATCTTTGAGATACGGCAGCAGATTGTGTGTACCAAAAGGTCCTGTTCGGGAAGAGTTAATGAAAGAATCTTACAGCTCTCCCTATTTAGTACATCCTGGAGGTACCAAAATGTACAAGGATCTACGTCAGAATTATTGGTGGCATGGAATGAAGCGTGAAGTAGCCAGAAGTGTCGCAAAATGTTTGGTGTGTCAGCAGGTAAAGGCTGAACATCACAGGACAGCTGGACTACTTCAACCGTTACCAATTCCAGAATGGAAGTGGCAGCACATCACGATGGACTTTGTAACTGCTCTTCCTCGCAGCACGAAGGGTAACGATGCGATATGGGTCATTGTGGATCGACTTACAAAGTCGGCTCACTTCATCCCATTTCGAGTTGGGCAATCAACTGAGACACTAGCGAAGAAGTACATGGAGGTAATAATCTAATTTAGATTTAAACACTTCATAATGTACTATCTCTGATACCCATGAACTCATACAGGAAATTGTGAGACTTCATGGAGTACCGGTCTGCATTGTCTCCGATCGCGACACCAGGTTCCGATCGCAATTTTGGCAGAGTCTGCAAGCTAGCTTGGGAACAAGTCTGAACTTCAGCACGGCTTATCATCCACAAACAGATGGTCAGTCGGAACGAACTATACAGATCTTGGAGGATATGATCAGAGCATGTATGCTCGACTTCAAAGGATCGTGTGAAGATCACCTGCAAGCATAGGAATGGCACATTTTGCAGCATTGTATGGAAGGAAGTGTCGATCACCATTAAGTTAGGACGACATCGGAGATAGGGAACTCTTTGGACCAGAGATGATAGTAGCGACCGTTGATGTGGTTCGTACTATCAGGGAAAGAATGCGCATAGCTCAAGATAGACAGAAACACTGGGCTGATGCGAAGAGACGACACTTGGAGTTCCAGCCAGGAGATCATGTATTCCTGAAAATCTCTCCGAACCGCGGAGTGATCCGATTTGGAAGAAGGGGAAAATTGAGTCCGAGATACATTGGACCGTTCGACATACTCGAACGAGTCGGTGAAGTGGCATACTGTTTAGCGCTTCCACCCTCATTGGAAGGAGTGCATAATGTGTTCCACATATCCCAACTCAGAAGGTATGTGAGTGACCCCAGCCATGTACTTGATCATTCCGAGCTCACTATACAGCCCGATTTGTCTTGTGAGCAACAACCTGTGGAAATCCTGGACAGGAAAGTGAAGACACTTCCGAACAAGGAAGTTAATTTGGTCCGGGTAATGTGGAGGAAAGACACTCCAGGAGAATCCACGTGGGAAAGGGAGGATGATATGCGTGCAAGATATCCGCACCTTTTTGTAAACTAGTCCTTAAATAAAAGTTGTAAATTTCGAGGACGAAATTTTTGTAAGGATGGTAGATTGTAACAGCTCCAATTTTTTGTATACCTAAATTTGCCTTAAATTTGAAGTATACTTGGAGTATTGATGTTGCTGATAACACTTTAAGTATCTATTTCCCTACAATAATTACAAGAAAGAGCTTGTAGCTCATTGGTAATACCTTGCACCGCTGAACCAAGCCACCAGAGTTCAAATCCCATGCCCCACATATTTTTTATATCTTTTTGTTTTAAATTTTTGGGAAGTCAAACGGTCAAACAGCCATAACTCACAATTTAATACAGTATATAAAAAAATAAAGTACACCATAAATCCCATCAGAAGATTTCCCACACTTTGAGACCCGACTCGGCCCCGACTCGGCCAAGTTGGCCGGCGACTCGGCCGAATCGGCCGGCGCCGCCGGCCGGACTCGGCCGATCGGCCGGATCGTCAACACGAAAAAAATTCATGTTGACTTGGTCAATACCCCTGCATACTCTAAATTCCCAGAACTGTTACCCAATTCCCATTACACCTCTTTTAATTCCAAATTTAATGAAATTTTAATGAATTTTTACATTTTTTAATATTTTTTTAATCCAAACCCTAACCCTAGCCTAGCCCTATATAAACACCCCTACCCTCTACCATTTCACCCTACAACTCTAAGTCCACTCTCCCAAATTCTCAAGAGAACTCGGTACAAAGAGCGAGAAGCGAAGCGCTGCCGAAACCGACGACGGATTCCGGCGATCGTACTAGAACCTTCGCGACGTTTTCGACGCACCGACAACCACTACTTCCTTAGCCTCCTTAGGTTGTCCAAACCCGTAAGTCCCATCTCTTCTATCTCCCTTTTCTTTTAATAAAAAAATACGACTTTTTGGAACCCGACGGAAATCGGAACAAACCGATTTCCGATTCGGTTTTTCTACAAATTTCCACTTGTCACCTAATCCATAATACCCAAATCTATCCATGATGACTATTAATCACCTAGAAACTAATTTAAACAAAGTTTCTCACATGAAATGATAGCTTTCTTATAAAACCGTATTCTTTTCATAAAAATACCATGAAGTTTATTTTTCTTCGTTTAATCAATTCCCTCACTCCTAAATATGTTTATCTTGATCACTAAACTTGTAGAAATCAATTTGAATGAATTTTCACACATGAAATGATAACGTTTTTAAATACTGTATTCTTGCGCTTTAATACCTTCAAGTTTAATACATCATATTTAACCTCTAAAACTTATCTAAACCTTAAAATAAGTCACGAGGTAATGACCTACCTCTACACACATACAAATATAACCTTAATTGATAAACGTCAAAACATAGAATACGAAAATACAAGACTTTTCACTAAAATACCTTTTTTTATAAACCTTTTCTAAAAGTTCTAAGTTGTTTACAATTTTAAAACAATATCTTTTAATAGGGAAATACGATATGTCATGGACATCGATCGTTTATCTAAACTGACTTTGTGGTGTCTAGGCTAGGTAAGTGAGCTTGGGTAACTTTAAAAGGCCCGTCTCACGATTCGTGAGCGGATCCCTCCCTCCTCACTTGTACTTACCTGGCCACAATTGGCGGTGAAGAGGCGATTTGAGGCTTCTAATGACTTGTCGTTTAGACCCTTAGAAATAGGCTAGTTGGGTTAGGAAACCCTAGAAACTAAAATACAGAAAACTATACTCTTTTACAAATAAATACCTTTTATTTATAAAACTGTTTCCCTAAATGAATAGTATTTATTAAACCTAAGCAAAGTGCCACTACAACCCACTTTTGGGGAACCCGTTAGGGATAGTACGGTTCATCGTGCACCCGCGGGCTAGTAGTGCGAGATTCAGACCTCCGCAAGGAGCATTCGGTCTCGAAAGGTTTAAAATACGACATTTAAGAAAATGAGATTTTTGAAAATAAAACATTTATTTAAAATTATTCATGTGTTAATGTATATATAATTATCATTTAAACGCTTATTTTGTTATAAGATAAAGTTTCCACATTTTCCTAAAAATTACAAGATTAAAAGTTACATTAAAATACCATGAATTTCAAATAAATCAATTAATACTTTTATTAGGATATATTCACTAGAATAACACAAATAAAATTCACACTCATTATAACTATAAAGACGAATAAATAAATACTTGAGGTGTATTTTGAAAACTATACAATAGTACTTTTTACATAAAACCCCCTCAAGTTTTATAAATTATAATAAGGCCCCTAACAATCATTGAACTTCAAATTATCTTTCTTTTAGTCTGACTTGGGTTAGAGTCTGACTATTTCTGACTTGAATATGATTCAAGTCAATCTATATTCTTTTATATTCCAATACAATAATGAATACATGAATCCCTGAATCCAGTTAAGAATCTGTTCATTTTGACTGAATCAAACCATGGATATTCATCCATTATCCTGATATTCCATTTACCTGATTATACAGTTACAACATGTTACTGATATCATGGTTTTGGTCAGTCACCCAACTTACACAATACATTACAACAATACTGTTAAAACACTACGGGGTTTAAGGAGTAGATTGGTACGGAAGGTGTTAAAGGTGGCACGAGGTGGTCAGATTAAGACACCTAACCTGAATCCTATTGCTGTTGTACCGTGGCATAACGGTTCCTTGTACTTTCCTTTTGCCCTGATCTCTAGCATATAGAGATCCCCCTCGTATACACTGGCATCCTTCTGTACCAAGCTACAAACAACAGCGTTAACTCAATATTCCATAATATTCAATAATATAATACTTTAGAAAATACTTTTACACTGTCTTTATAATTCTTCCTTACCTTTGGGACTTACCGAGCGACCTGTTCGCTGACGACATTCTATTTCTTTCTTCTTTGAATGTCGTCAGGTGCGTTGGACCAAGCTGAGATCGAGCCCACCGGTGAAGATTTGGAGCAGTTCCACGAAGATCCCGAGCTTTAGATATTGTACCTTGTTCTTTCCAGTATTTTCATTTCCTGTTATGCCACTGTTTAGGCATTGCTTTTCATTTCAGTTGTATTTACTTTTCCATGCATTGTACAAAAAATGTTATTAATAAAAGTTGCTATTCTTTTATACTCTTGTCTCTTGTGTACTATTTTATTTTGCTTAGCTACGCTTAGCGTATGTACTTCTGAGTACATACGTAGCGGACCTCGTCGCGTCCACTTCGCCGTACACTGGGAAGCGGGGCGTGACAAGCTGCCCGCTGGAGATTGCCGAGCGAGGGAACCTCGGGCCCGACCCTCTATGGGGGACCTTTCTCGTTGTACAGGGGGAACCCTACCAGGAAAGAAGGTTTGAAAGTTTCTTTATTCGCATGGTTAGGAATTTTAGACAACGCTATACATCATCATTTTAAAAGGAGATTTTGAGCGATAGCCGGGGCACGACGTTTTGCTAGTTTTGACTTCATAGGTATAGCTTGAGCTTCTCCGCGTTGTAAGGCCGAGATAGCTTCCGTCCGTCCACATCTTGCAGGCGGTAGGCTCCGCCGGGGAGCGCTTCGTAGATGAGGAAGGGACCCTCCCACTTTGGGGAGAACATGTGAAGCCTGCCTTGGTCGATGAACTCGTTCCGCCGCAGGACTAGGTCCCCGGCCTTGAAGGATCGGTGTTTTACCCGGACGTTATAGTACCGGGTCGTTTGCTATTGGTAGGCGGTGGCTCTGATCTGGGCCCGATCCCTTTTTTCCAACAATACGTCGAGGTTGGTTCGTAGTGCCATGGTGTTTGCTCCATCGTCAAAGTGCTCGACTCGGTGGCTGGGTAGCCCGATCTCTGCTGGGACCATTGCTTCGATCCCGTAGCAGAGGCTGAAAGGGGTCTCCCCGGTAGGCGTCTTTTTTTATGTGCACAGGGCCCATAAGATCCGGGGTAGTTCCTCGACCCAACTGCCCTGCCTCCCTTCCAGGCGGGTCTGGAGGCCCCTAAGGACGTCCCGGTTGGCGACCTCGGCCTGCCCGTTACATTGGGGTGCGCGACCGCGACAAACTTCATGAGGATGTGGTATTCTTTGCAGAAGTCCCTTACTTTCTCGTTCTCGAAGTTCGTCCCGTGGTCGGTGATGATGCACCTTGGGATCCCGAACCGGTGAATCAGGTTGTTTTGGAGGAACTTGATGGTTGTGGCGGCGTCCGGTTTCCTAATGGGAATGGCCTCGATCCATTTGGTGAAATAGTCCACCGCGACGAGGACGTACTTATGTCCGCCAGTCCCCGTGGGAAACTGGCCGATCATATCCAATCCCCATTGGGCGAATGGCCACAGGGACGCCAGGGCCGTTAACTCGGTAACCGGGAGGCGGGGGATACTGCCATGGAGTTGGCAGCTCTTACACCTCCTGACCAGCTTCAGGGCATCTTCGTGCATGGTGGGCCAATAGTACCCCTGAAGTAGTGCCTTTTAGATCAGGGTTCGAGCCCCCTGGTGTGCGTCGCCCACCCCTTCATGGATTTCCCGCAGGACGTAGTCGGCCTCGTGGGGGTCAACACACCGGAGCAGGGGCTGAGTGAAGGCCTTCTTGTAGAAGTTCCCGTTGCTCCAGACGAAGTGGGTGGCTCTGGCCCGGAGGCGGCGGGCGGCTGCCCTGTCTTCCGGGAGCGTGCCGTCTTTCAGGAATTCCACGAGGGGCTTCCTCCAATCTGGGTCATTCTCCTGTGTTGTGTACACTTGGAGCGTCGCCGCCTCGTCTTCAACGCTGGGTCGGGCCAAGGTTTCGAAGAGTATCGAGCGCCTGTTGCTGGCCGAGTATGATGAAGCCAACTTGCTCAGGGCGTCTGCTTGAGTATTCATTTGTCTGGGTATTTGTTCCACCTGGACTTCATCGAAGTTTCTTCGGAGCTTCCTCACCTCGTCTAGATATTTCATCATTAGGGGCTCCCGATCCTCGAAGCGGCCGGTTACTTGGCCGACGACCAGGGCCGAGTCGCTGCGGACCCAGACGGCCTTCAGCCCCAGCCCGACGGCCATGCGCAGCCCGGCCAGGAGGGCCTCGTACTCCGCCGCGTTGTTTGATGCTTTGAAACCGAGCCTCAAGGAGTACTCCATCTCGGCTTCATTCGGGCCTCGGATAATGAGGCCGGCACCGCAGCCTTCCTCAGTGGAAGACCCGTCGACGTAGATGATCCACTCCGGGGCTGAGCTACGGCCTTCCCGGTCGGGATGCCGGGCTGCGAGGGGCGGCGCGGGATCCAGCTTCCTGCTGGGGATGGTGCATTCGACGACGAAATCGGCCAGGGCCTACGCCTTGATGGCTTTCCTCGGGCGATACCTTATGTCGAATTGAGACAGCTCCCATCTCCATTTCACTAGGCGGCCGGAGGATTCTGGCGATGCCAGGATAGCCCCCAAGGGGCGCTCAGTGAGGACGATGATAGTGTGTGCCTGGAAGTAGTGCCGCAGCTTCCGCGAGGTTACCACGAGGGCCAGGACGATCTTCTCTATGGCGGGGTATCTCATCTCCGCGTCTTTGAACACATGGCTCACATAATACACTGGCCTCTGCACCCTCTCGGCCTCTCGGACGAGCACCGACCCTGCTGCTTGGTCAGATACTGCCAGGTACAGCGATAGCTCGTCCCCTTCCACGGGCCGGGTGAGTAGGGGTGGCGTTGCGAAGTGCCTCTTCAGTTGGTCGAAGGCGGCTTGGCAATCTTCCGACCACTCGAACTTTGGGATTTTCCTCAACGCCTTGAAGAACGGGAGGCACTTCTCCCCCGACCTGGACATGAAACGGCTCAGAGCGGCGATCCGTCCTGTGAGCCGCATGATTTCGACGTTGGTCCGGGGCGCAGTCATGTTCAGTATGGCGTCGATCTTCTCCGGGTTAGCTTCAATCCCGCGGTGAGTAACCATGAGCCCGAGGAATTTCCCTCCGGTCACTCTGAACGCACACTTGGCGGGGTTCAGCTTCATGTTGAACTTGCGGAGCACCTTGAATGCCTCGCCCAGGTCCTTGACATGGTCTGCCGATGAGACGGACTTGACGAGCATGTCGTCGACGTAGACCTCCATGTTTCTACCGATCTGCGGCTTGCGGTTGACCAGCCTCTGGTATGTGGCCCCGGTATTCTTGAGGCCGAATGGCATCACCCTGTAACAGTACACCCCCCGGTCCGTTGTGAATGCGATCATGTCTTCGTCGTCAGGGTTCATACGGATTTGGTTGTAGCTGGAGAAAGCATCCATGAAGCTCAGGAGCTCGTGCCCGGCCGAGCTGTCGACGAGCTGGTCTATGCGGGGAAGCGGGAAGTTGTCTTTGGGGCAGGCCTTGTTGAGGTCGGTGAAGTCGACGCACATACGCCACTTCCCACTCGATTTCTTGAACAAGACCACGTTGGCCAGCCATTCCGAGTAGGGCACATTCCTGATGAAGTTGGCGGCGAGGAGTCGGTCAACTTCTTCCTCGATGGCCTTCTGTTTGACCGGGGCGAAGCTTCTCTTCTTCTGCCTGACGGGTCGGGCCGCAGGATCGACCCCGAGCTTGTGGGAGATGATTTTAGGGTCGATCCCAGGCATGTCGGCTGGGGCCCAGGCGAAGACGTCGGAATTGCTCCAGAGGAACTCGGTCAGGTCATCCCGCTGGGTTCCCATCAGGAGTGACCCGACCTGGACGGTCTTCCCTGGGTCTCCTTCCGCTAAGGGCACCTCGGTCAGCGGCTCGACCGGTGCCCCACGGACCTCCTTCCTCTCGTCCCGAGTGTCTAGGGACCCCTCCATGTCGTCGCATGCCTCGACACTATCAGCGTGCTGCTCGGGGGGAGATGCCTCTGTCAGACCCATCTCCGCGACCCGTTGGCTCCCATAGGCCCGGCCCACCCCACCTTGGTCGAGGGGGAATTTTATCGCTAGGTGGTACGTCGAGATCTGGTCCTGGAGGGAGTTCAGAGTCGGCCGGCCGAGGAGGACGTTGTAGGCCAAGGGGACCCTAGCCACAATAAAGTCCACCGGCAGCGTGCGCGTGCAGCCGGGCTCCCCGATCGTGAACTGCAGGGTGACCACCCCTTGTGCGAGAACGGAGTGGTTGGTGAATCCCGAGAGGACGTGGGAGGTCGGCCTCAGGTCCGCTGGGGCCAGCCCCATCCGCAGAAAGCAGTCGTGAAAGAGGATGTCCACCGAGTTGCCTGAATCGATGAGTATCCGGTGGACCTCGTATCGGTGAATTCGCGCTACGATCACCAGTGGGTCGCTATGGGGCACAAATATGCCGTGGAGATCCTCGTCGCCAAAGGTGATGGGCTCCCGGCCCCTAGCTCTTTTGGTCGGACGGCCGCCGGAGCGTGTGGGGTGGTAGCCTGTAGGGAGGCCGACGACCTCGGGCGAGGATCCGCCCGTGCCCCCGTTGCGAGGGGGCGGTAGCGGGCGTTTGGATCCTTAGGGGAGTCGGTTGCCAAGCGGGCGGAGATCGGAAGGCCAACTTTGTATTTTTGGGGAGTTATCATTCCCACAGACGGCGCCAACTGATGGAGCTCCTTTTCAGGCCTCCGTCAGATGTTGTCTTCCGTTGATCTCAAGATGAACTGGGTTGATTGTCCTTCGTTGCGTGTGGGTCTCAATGGGTTTTGAGAGGACAAAGTGGGATGAGAAGGCTGCCGCCGTGTACCTGCAAGGAAGTCCTGGGGTGGTTTGGTACCACCGAGGACCCTCCGACGCTCAAGTCAGTGATGAGATCCGAGCAGAGTAACGGCGTAAAGTATAAAAAATGACTTACTTGACCCCTCTGTGATGGGGGTTTATATGGTGGCGGTAGCACACAATAGCAGGCGCGAAGATTCCGCCGGCAGTTACGCTTCCGACGTCACGCCCGCGTAGAGAGCGGATCGCCCATTAATGGAAAGCGTGATGGCGTGGAACGTGGGATGTTGCTGGCGGAGAATCTGCGCATGGCGAGATTCGCGGAGTGGCGGTTATGCCTGTGAGCGGTGGAGTTGGTCGGAGAACCGGGGAAGACGGCCTCGGCTAGGGAGCTCGGGGACGAGCGAAGGGGGCCGAGGAGTCTTGGTCTGGTGGCAGCTCGGCATGAGCTAGGGGCCGAGGAGGTCAATTTGTAGGAGGTCCCGAGGCGAGCCAGCTTTGTGCTTGCGGGTCGGGTTCAGGGTGGCCTGGTCGGCCCCTGTGGGCCCTTTCTTTTGAGTTTTAGGACACGTCATCTGCCACGTGTCCTGATCTTGGAGGTCGCCAATATCGAGTGTCATCAATAATAAATATAAGAATGATATCGTGGATATTCAAAGTACTAAAGAGATTTTTTTCCCCCTTATTTCTCTGTTTTAAATTGGAATTGCCACATTCCTTATAATAGTAGTAGAGATGTAGATGATCATTAGGATGCACAGAATAATAGTAGCTTTTACATATAGTTGAGATTGTGTATTTATACATTATCATTAATTGCAGAAGCAACTACTAGTTGATCCAGGGGTCGTAGATGCAGTCGACTCCTCTCGACTCCAGAGGAGTCGATAAGTACCTTTCTCTTTTTCCTTACACAACTTTCTCCATTCAATGACGAATATTGAAATGTCTTAAATAATTTTTATGAAATTTCGTATTCATGCCATATAATTATATTTACCTACTGTATCGTATTCATCTCTAGATCTTATGCCATGACGTAGCATTTCCTTTGCGGCGGGAGTTGCCATGCTCCTAATGGCTCATCATGTATATTCTTTTGTAATACTCATTCAATTTTATATGTTCATGAAATACATACATATATACACACACAGGCACACACAAACACAGAGAGAGTGAGAGGATCCGTTAGGACGGGTTCGTGTTTTTAAAAACACGAAGATGAATGAGGGCCGTTTGATCTTGTGTTTTTAATCAACGGTTAAAATTAATTCAGTTTGATAAATCGTTAATAAATGGAAGATAAATATTCTACTCCTTGAAACTTCCAATTATTGTGTAGATAATACTAAAGTATAAAGAAAGAATCCGTTAGGACGGATTCGTGTTTTTAAAAACACGAAGATGAATGAGGACCGTTTGATCTTGTGTTTTTAATCGACGGTTAAAATTAATTCAGTTTGATAAATCGTTAATAAATGAAAGATAAATATTCTACTCCTTGAAACTTCCAATTATTGTGTAGATAATACTAAAGTATAAAGAAAGAATCCGTTAGGACAGATTCGTGTTTTTAAAAACACGAAGATGAATGAGGACCGTTTGATCTTGTGTTTTTAATCAACGATTAAAATTAACTCAACTTGATAAATCGTTAATAAATGGAAAATAAATATTCTATTTCTTGATTTTAAAAAAATCAAGGGAAACGTCAAATGCTCCTAATGGATCCCCGCACTCTCCCTCCCTCCCTCTCTCTCTCCCTCTATATATATATATATATATATATATATATTTATATATTCTAGTTCTCGGCATATTACATCAGTCACAGTCACGAGCAACCACGTTGAGTAAGACGGTTCAGCTATATTCTGTTATAATATTCATTTTCGTTTCTATTGTAATATCACAAACTTATCAGCTATATAGTTTCACATACAATTCATTTCTAAATTTCAGGTATAGGCAGTGCATATCTCAAGATAGAGGGACTCATGATTACGCGGCCGAAGATGGTTCTCTCTCTTTAATTTATGTTGTATTTGTTGTTTGCTTTATAGTTGCATGATTGATATTGTTGTGGTTGATACTGTTGATATTGTTGTTGATGTTGATATTGTTGTTGTTGATGTTGATACCTGCGAGGATTTTATTGTGGTTAATTTATTCGCGTGCCCGATTTGTACTGACACGAGAATTATTTTGTTATGCGATTGTATTGTATACGCACACGCGTTTTTAAAATTTTTGCGTTCTTTTAAAAGATCAAAATTCATAAATTTGGGACGGCTTGTGCCGTCCCAACCATTTTTGGGACGGCCGGGGAAGTCCCAAATTTTTTTCTACAAAGACCAAATAATTTTGGGACGGCTTGGGCTGCCCCAAATATTTTGATTTGAGACGTCACAAGACATCCTAATCATTTTTTGGGATGGCCCGGGTCGTCCCAATCATTCTGGGACGGCCAAAGACGTCCCAAAGATTTGGGACGACCTGGGCCGTTCTAATGCTTTGGGACGGCTCGGGCCGTCCCAAATCTTTTTTTTTGGTACCGTCTAAGCCGTCCTAGAATTTTATGGAACGCCACTTTTAAGGTCGGCATCCAAAATACTTGGGATAGATTTGACCGTCCCAAAACTGAGATATCCCAATACCATAGGATAGGTTTGCAGTAGTATGATAATGACGTTACAGAGTGGATCAGGACCATGTCCTATGGCATAACATCAAAAGATGTGGTTTGTCTATCACCACAAACCCTAAATTTGGGTTGGGCAAAGATTAGTGATAGTTTCACATGAATAATGTTCCAACATTTAATTTCCAAATGGTCCTAATCCTCCTTCCTATAAATTTGTGATGGGGACATGATACATTGTAACAATAGGCCTCATGCCGTAATTGTACCGCCGTCCACACCTATACATCAAACCCGCAACATATATGGAGAGAACAAGAAAATAAATCATAGATAGTGTATTTAGATGGGATCCGGATCCTTGGGTCGCAGAGCAGGGTTCAAGCGGATGCGATGGCCCCCAATGAGGGTATTGCAGAGGCCCATGGTTTGTGTGAGGTCAAGTAGAAATCCAACTACCGTGAGGACAAATAGAAGGATTCTTGTAGCCAAAAATTGGCGAGCAGAGAGGATCCTAATCCATTCAGATGCCTTGCTTGATGTTAATGACTCACACGTTGCAAAATATCCAAAATTAATGTTTTGAGTTGCTTAGATAGTACACTAGTATAATTATTGGTATCAAAGGTGCATGTTTAAATAGGATTATGGAGTGTATCGGTCATATATGTTTGTCATGGGAGAAAAGGTGACTGGACCATGCGTTCCGCAAAGCTATCCAAAAAATTCTTTGAAATTTTTCATCCATTTCTCTCCCTGGCTTGCATGCACTGGACGACCTGGTATTAGTGAATAATTTGTTTAACATACGCTCCTTATTAATTTCAAATTTAAGTATGATATCCAATCGACAAGTCATTCTGCCGGTGTATTTATTAGTTTGTTGTTATTTAATAATAATATCCACTTTAAAAAATGTTTGTATTATGATTTTTAAGTTTAGTTACATGTGCTATTAGAGTTGTTTGTTTGATGTAGTGATATTTGGTTATCTGTTCTATCTATCTCGTTCTTAAAATTATATTTCGTCTCCAAAATGAAATTTATTATCTATGGCAAGGCTTCTATCTTGCTAGGGATTTTTCAAGTCAAGGAGGATTTAAAAGATGCAAATTAATCTTAAGATGTCTTTCTTATCGAGAGAGGTTTGACGCAGCTTTCAAACAATCTTATGCTTCATATCATATCCCTTGGATGGAAAGAACTTTGGTGATAATTCATCAACACTGTAATATATCGGTCTTATAGATATGTAACAAACCAAATGATCGGTTCTACTCACTTTAATCTATTTACATGTTTTTGTCTTTGCTTCAAATTGATGCAAAGTTAACGGTTCTCTGATAATAAAACATATTCTATCATTTGATCAACAGCCGTATCGTCCGAAAATCACATATATAAAATTGGATGAAAATCACGTTTTAGGCAGTGACGATCATAATTACGATACCAATCATTCAAAAACATGTCGAAACGTCAGTCATCGCTACTGTGGTAAAGTCTTCTCTTAATATTATTTCAATAGTGAGATACTGATATTTAATACTTCAAAATAGGTGGCCCCCACATCCAGATCAAAGAAAGTGAAAGGCCATGAACTTGGGCCATGATGCTCTCTTAAACTCCTCATCGCATCATTCTCAAGGTGGTCCAAAGCAAAAATTCCTATTAAAGTCTCTTCCACCCTCCTTCCTTAAATTTCCATTGTATTCCTCTAAATATTTAGTTTTCAACTTTTAAAATTTTTTTCTTGCAAAGTGAAGGAGTAGGACCATGGTTGTTGCTAAAAGCAACTATTGAGTTTCCAAAGCTAGGGTACCCCTATTATATAGTCTAAAAATACCCCTATTTCAAAGTACAAGAATTTTAGCTGGCTTGCTTATATGTATCATTTTAAGTATACATGCCAAAAATTCATGATCTAAGGATGTGCACAAAATTGGAGAGATGTACACTTTTGGGTAGCAGTATTAAAAACCTCCAACTGTTTTATTGGAGATGTGATGTGATTTATTTATGAATGTGTCAATTTTTTTAACCAACTTTAAGGATGGGGGGGAAGCTAAAGGAAACTTTCAAAGGCCCACAAATTTGATGGCTCAGATGGAAGCACATCAAAATTTATTGGAGTCACGAGGTGATTGAAACCTGTGTTTGTACCTAGTTATAAGGTGGCAGCACAGGTTTCTTATAAGCCATCCCATTAATGTGGAGGGGCATCCTAGTTGTACCTATTAATTTTTCAAGCTAGGTCTTGATAGGTATATCCACAAATATTAACCAAACAGTGGGATCAGGCTCATATATATGTTTAACCTCCAGATCTGTGCATCACAAGCAGCACATCTACCTTATCCTTACAACCCTGTAATACATACATCAGGTGAGGGATGCTTTTTATCTTCTTAATCACGGTATATATATATATATATGATGGGGAAAATGAAGCTAAGGTATGTACCAACTGAGTTACCTGAGCCACGTGAGAGGAGGAATGAGGATGGGCCCCATTGTTTTTAAATCATATCTTATTTTAGTTGGATGGGCACATCTTCCTTCTCTCACGTATCTTTAGCTACATTAACCTCATATATAATATGTAATGTATATGTAATCCTTTTCATGAACTCAAAACATGATCGTATTTAGTATTCTTGAGACAAAGAGAACACACACACACATATATGAGAATAATGGAGTAAAGGCGCGATACGAGGGAATTTTTTCCTATGGCGTCAAAAAAAGTACATCCTACGCGATTTTATACGACGATTAGCGCCTCTCTTCTTCATCCTTATCATCTAAGATGCGGGTATACCAAACTTCGTATGATTCTCCATCTTTTCACCGTTGAATTAGCCATGTAAAAGGTTCTATTGTCGATAAACCGTTAATTTTGCACCCACCTAATCAATATATGGTGATCATAATGTGGTGGAATGGAATGAAATTTGGTGTATCCACGTCTTAGATGATGATGATGATGATGATGGATGCCAATCGTCGGAAAAAATGGTGGAGGATGTATATTTTCGACGCCGTAGAAGAAAATTCCCTGTACATATGGCCTTTCCTACATTATTCTCTCTCTGTACATATGCACATTTGTCATCATTATTCTTGTTCTTGTTGTATACATTGGAGAGGAGAGGAGAGGAGAGAAGATCAATATATGGATTTTATGGTTTGTTGTTTGGAATGTATCGTAGATCAATCCCTGTCGCCACACCAAAACTTTAAAAAAAGTTTTATATTAATACATCTTTTTCTATATTAATTATGTAGGATTAGTTTTATATAGTCTTTTTATATATCATGAGAGATCTGGGAGCTTAAGTAATTAGTTAAACGACCATGCATGTCATTTTCAATTTTGAGCAGTGATCATGGTATGAGGGCTTTGTATTAATTCATTGTAGCATCTTTATATATTTAAGCTCTTCATATCATATAATGGTAAAGTCCTACAAAGTTAAAAAGTAAATTTGATTAATCTTGAAGCAGCTAGCAGTATAGAAGGACCACCGACTCCTTTATGCATGGACCACAATACATACCTAATGATTCCCAACAAAAACTCTGACAAATTTGCATGTTGATCTTAAACCATTCAGTTCATGGGCCAAAGCCATTATATTGCAGGGGGAAAAAAAAGAGTGCTAACTCAAGGTTAAAGATAGAATTTTAGAGGTAGATCTCTCTCTCTCTCTCTCTCTCTCTCTCAATTGTTTTGCCTGCCCCAAACAGCTAGCAAAGCAAAGCTACATGCATGTTGCAGTACTGAGAAATCAAGAAGCATCATTTATCAGTGGGGTTTGGTTGTTGGGACCATTGTGGCTCACATATGAAAGAGTGATGAAAATCATAAGCTAAAGTCAGGCTTTTATATATAGCGCATTGCCGACGGATGCGCGCTATAAAGTCAACCTCTCGGTAATGGATGAACTCGTTGGTGCTAGTATGGCCGACAAATGAAACCGTCGGCGATGGTTTTTCTAGTAGGTTTCACAGGCCTGTTGGTAAGCTGCTTACCATAAAAAGTATAAATGGTTTAACACTTCCATTGACGCTATAAATTGAACTTTTGATTTTTACACTAAATAATAGCAGTAAGTTAGATATACCAACATAAAGAAAGTTCAAGACTCGATGAAGAGAACGTTTTCACCTGACAATGGATTCATTGGCATAAATTATTGAAAATTCAATCTTCTTCTGTGTACCAGATGTTTGCACGTGCGATACATGTGTGCGTACATTACATGCTTGTGCATGAAGAATATAGTATTTTTTTCGTCCTTTTCCTTTTTTAAAACGGAAAATCCAAATAAGGAAGTTTCAGTTATTATATTAGAGATATTTGGTGATTTGTCGTATTTATAAAACAACAGATGGTGCATGAATTAAAATATGAACATAATAAGAAACCAATACCTGAGGAAGAACACTTGGTGGAAAAAAAAATCTACCGGCGTTGTATTGTAAAATATGTAAGATATCATTAACTGCATGTATTCTTTTTACTAGATTTTTAAGATATCGTTAACACTAGAACATGGCCTTGGGCCTTGGGCCATGGAATTGGTTCGGGTCAATCAAATTGCTCTAATGGCTTAATGCGTGCCCTTGTTGCTAGTTTATAGCTAATAATGAGTACTATGTTCATGGGGAAAATGATTTCATTGTCGGAAATAATGTAGGACAAAGGTGTTACGAGAGAAATCCTTTCCTCGCTTATGACGGTGGTAAAAAATCACCTTAGCCCATTTGTGATGGCGACATTTTCTCATCTTGATCATGTAAGATTTGACGCAAAAAAAATCCATGTGATTAAGATTATGTGTTTACCATTGATTTCACGGCTGCAAAATCAAAGACTTTATCATCATAAAACATTTTGATCTCACTAAACCAACAGTTAAAAGGTAATAGAATCAAAACGAAATTTGTTGTATCTGAATCGTAGACGATGAAGACGAAAATGGTAGGTGCCGCTGGTTCACAAAATGGGGTTGGATTCAATTTGACACGGATTTCTTTCTAGGCCCTTTGTTCCACCACTTTTTAAATATTGGTCTTGTCGTTAGGTTGGCCTTTTTGTGCTGGGCTTTGGGGTGGGACTTGGGCTATGGATTTTAACCGTGATGTGGATGACTAAGAGGGAAATAGGAATGGGATTAACAGAGGCTGTGAGATTAGGATGCGGTAGCAATAATTGATAAAAACGAAAAACAATTATAAGAAAAAGGTCATCAAAATAATTCTAAATGAAAAATTATGCTGCGAAAAATTAAAGGATATCAGTTTGGATGTCTCTAGTTATTACAATAGAATGTGTTTACTCGATGAAACCAAAAAAAAAAAAGAGCATGCCGTTTAAGACTCGTATCCAAAAATTTAATATAATTGATAGAATTCCATAAAGCAAAAGTATAATCTTCCCATTGCAAATATCGTTAGATTGTACTTTTCATTCATGTTTATCTTCCTCATCATCTCAGGGAAGCCTACGAATCAATGACCAAAACATTAACTTATCCATCCAGCAATAAAATTGAAACAAAAAATACTTCACATGATCACCGCCATCATCGTTAGATTCTCTAAGCCAGCCTATCAGTATCCATGTAAATGGGCATAACAGACGTCGGCAATATCTTCTGTCTAAAAAGGAGACAAAATATCCTCATTCTTACATCCAAACCATAAACCTAGTCTCCAGCCAAGCCAATCGGCATGACTCGTGTACGGCCGAGATGTGTCCGCACATCCATGCCTTCTCGGACACATATCTGTCCCCTTCCCCATCTCTCTTCTCATCTTACCAAAAAAATGGATTTTTTCCCTAAATTAACTCTAATTAATCAATTAAATCCCAAAATGATCACAGTCTCAAATTATTTCTCAAAATGACTCTGGGGTTGTTAACGTGGAGTTTAGGTTGCCACGTAAGCAAAAAACGCTATTTGTGTAAACGTTTTTTGCTCAGAAGCAAATTTTCCTTCGATTTGAGTAGCAAAGAAAACGCTACCTGAAGTACCTGAGAAAAAACCTTTGAGTTAAGTATGAGGGTCATGCCATATACGAACAAGTTTGGATCCGTCGTCAAATATCGATGGATGACTTTTTAGGGACAGTTTATGAGAAACTAGGAGTAAACTGAACAAGATATCATGTGACAATTCAGACACGATATGATGTTGGAAGGGGAGGAAGATCTCACTTTATACTTGTGAGTATTGCAGATGATAATTCACTGCAATCGATGATCGAGTATGCATCATCATCGAATATGTCTTAGGGTGCTTTGGAATTCTATATTGAACAGCACCAACTCCATGACGATCAGCCACCATCGTCGTTTGTCTTCTTTTCGTATAATGAAGTCTCACTGACAGGTGGAATGCCAATAAGTAAGCCTGATTTCGCGTCACAGAGTGAAGTCCTGCTAACAGTTGACGCTTCACAAAGTGAGCTTTATTTCATCACAATATGAAGCACTTCCATCGAATGAAGCACCGCTTGGTGAGCATGCTACTTGTGGCGTGTTTTCAAATTTTCTCTTGAATGAAAATCCTACTCAATTATTTGCATATACCCGGATGAACATCGAATTGAAATTGGAGAATGAGGATGAGGATGTGGACAATATAGAGGAGAATGATGATGAAGACAATCCAGCTGGGCAAAATATAGGTTAATTAACATATCAAAATCTTGTTGGTCCCTGAGTTTATCTCTACAAATTGGATTGAAAATGCGATAGTCAACAATTTTGACGAGCCGATTGTTTCCGGAGCAAACGGTTCAGAGTTGTACAAAGGACAATGGTTTCAAAGTGAGGAGGATCTTAAACATGCAGTGGCGATGTATTCCATTAAAAATCATCGGCAATACTCAGTTGCAAAGTCAAGCACATTGACGTGGCAGGTCGTGTGCAAGATTGGTGAAGATTGTCCATGGGCTCTCCACGCATCTAGACACAAAACTGACAAGCCATTCACGATCAAAACACTTAAAGAGCCTTGTGTCAATCCAATTGTAAACCGAGTTCAGTTTCAGATTGACTCACGTTTTGTGGCAAAAATAATTGTTGATATTGTGAAAGTGAATTTGAATACCACGCCTCAAGCCGTTGTTCAGACCATAAAAGTTATGTTCGGTTATATTATAAACTATAAGAAGCTTGGTGGGCAAAATGTAGAGCGTTGGAAATATTGTTTTGGAACTTCACAACGTCATATGCTGAGCTGTCTAAGTTCATAATAGCATTACAGGCTACTAACCTGCAAACTGTTGTTCAGTTTCAAACTGCGACTATTGAACCAGGAAAGAAATTGTTCTAAAAGGTATTATGGGCATTCGGTCCGTCATTCGAGGGTTTCAAGTACTGTCGGCCGGTTGTTAGCATTGATGAGACTTTTTTGTATGGAAAATACAAAGGCACACTTTTAATAGCAGTAGCTCCAGATGCCAATAATCAGTTATTTCCCCTTGCATTTGTTCTTTTCGAATCGAAAAACACAAATAACTGGGGTTGGTTTATGTACAACATACGAGTGTATGTAACTCAGAGATATCTGTTATGTGTTATATCAGATCGTCACGCCGGTATTCTTAATACTATGAGAGAGCCGATATATAGTTGGAACGAACCATTTGCTTATCACCGTTATTGTATGCAACACTTTGCACCAAACATTCAAAAAAAAATTGGTAAGATGCGAATGATGAGCATGCTGAAAAAAGCTGTCGTCCAAAATCAAAGAAGAAAATATGATAGAGCGATCGCAAGAATTAAAGAGGTGAATATTGAAATGATTTCTTAACTAGAAAAAGAACTTCGTGAAAAATAGGCTATTGCATTCGACAATGGTCGTAGATATGGCACGATGACTACGAATTTGTCAGAGATATTCAACTCTATTTTGAAAGGAGTTTGTAATTTATCAGTCATCGCGATTGTCCAGTTTACATTCCATCAGTTGAATATCTATTTTACCGAGCGATGTCGTGTGTGTTAGTGATATGTATGCCCTAGAGGCCATTACTGTACATACTATATATATTGTAGTGGATGCTTGGACATATATATGGAGGACTTTCTTGCTCGACATTATAGTATGCTATCTGGTTGCTCTTTATCTTAACGTGTACATTTATTGTCTCTATATTATATGTTGATAAAACCCTTAGGATGAGTACTTGACTACCAGGACTATGATGCAGATCATACTAGTGGGGACAGTGTAGTCGCTAAGTACATCCTTCAAATGTTCCTAGTCGAGAGTGTATCGAGACAGGGCATCGATATACCAGAGTAGACTAGCGTATAGCTTCTCGACCCATGTAGATGGGCGATGGATGATTCCATATCCATTGGTGTTTGACATCAGAGACAGTATACGGGTGCTCAGTGGAGACTGGGTACACTGGACGGACTCGCCGAGAACTCCCAGATGGTATTATACCTATCGTCAGATGGCAGTTCTCTGGTGACACTGGTACAGGTTAGTCTGTAGACCCGAGATCGTCATAGAATCTTGTGTGATTCCCATTGTGCTTTGATTTCCACCTTACCACGTTCAAGAGAACGTGCAAAACGGTGGCTTTTTGGTACAGTCCCGAGTCACATGGAGGCAATGAGCGATAGGAGGGGTTTCGTCTCTCCCGGTATAGGGAGTTGATGTTGCGCAGTGCTCGATTGGCTATAACAGGAAGTCCTTGGCCAAGCCAGCTTCAGAGATATACTGGTAAGTGTTATCAGTAGTTTCTCGACCCGTTATGAGTCTCATATCGACACGACTTATCGAGTTACTGGGGTTTGACGTTTACCACCCCTAGACGAGATATGCGACATATCAGACGAAAAGACCGGACTGTACAGTAGTGTTACTGACTGGATTCGCAGGAGTTTGAGCAGGATTGCTTGTTGATCTTCTGATCGCTCAATACCCGGGTGGCCGTTACGTTTGGCAGACCGCTTGCGGCTTGTGGGTGTTTGATATGATCATCACCTACTGCCGGCGTATTGACGAGTCTTTACAGTCCTACACAGGGGTTTCCTGGCTCAAGCGAAACGGAGTAGGAGCACATATGTGATATGTGCGAGACATAAATTAATATGATATGACATACCGTATTCTATTCTCGCGATTAGTGACATTGATCGGTTGTATGCGATATAGCCGAGTTATCGGATCAAGCGTTGATTCGATAAGATGTTGCATTTGATATTAGTCGGTTATATGTGATATAGCCGGATTATTAAATCAAGAGGTGATTTTATAATTTAATATATAATTATATATTTGATATATTATATTACATTAACTAATATTTAGCTCACTAATGATTTATTTTCTCACTTGATGTGCACATTGTATATATATGATATGTATATTTGTGTACATGTATTGTGTCATGCTTGATGATACATACAAGATGAGTGTATGAGACTTATACTATGCTAGGATTAAATTAGGGTTTTGATTATTTCTTAAGTTATTACAAAAGAGCAAAAGACTTGGTCAAAGTTTTCAAGCTTGGAGAAGCTTGTAGAACTTTCTCAAGGTCAACTCTTTTGTCATTCCTTAGAATTTTTTTCCTTAACCCAACCTTTAATCATAGCCTTAGATTTATTCTCTACATGAGTTAGGCATGATAGTTTTAACTCAACCATGGGTGCAATAATTCATTTGGATGAATTATTGAGATGAGTTCATCTTCTTCTTCTTCCTCCTCCTCAAAAGCTTTCTAGCTCTAATGGAGTTATGAGAAAAAGTGTGAGAAAATCAATTCTAAAGTGAGCCCACTTCCTACTTCTTCATCCTCTACTACTTGCCATGTAGTATAGGGTGTTCTCTTCACAAAGTTCATGACCTAGTGAAAGAATAGCTTGAGTTAGTGTCTCCCCGACATAGATCATTTTCGGACTCGAAGTCTTCGAAACAAGCACGTTCTTTTCTTCGTGGAGCCTCTCTAGAGTCCGGAGTTCGCAATCCCAGCGAAGGGGACTACTACATGGAGCTATTTGAAGTGAAGGACCGGTCTACAAAAGTTGTATTCCTTGCTCACTACTTATTGCAAAGTGTTTGCATATGTTTTCCGTATATTTCTTGTTAACGATTCATGGTTAGGGTTAGCTAAAACGGCAAATTTTTGAATTTGGCATGGACGATGCCTCCCGAAACCTTGCTGCCGTCGTAGGTAACCCCACAGTGGTATCAGAGCCATGCTAGAAATTAATACGGATTTTGTTAAGATTACGAAACCGAAATACTCTGAAATCTCCATCGTCAAAACCTGCTTGTTGTCGATTTTTAAAAGTTGTCAAAAAAATTTGCAAACAAGTACAGAGTGATGTATGGGATATATCATGAACCCACACAAAATTTCAGGGCATTTGGTGAAAATTGGGCTGAGCCCTACCCCCCCATATCGGCCAAAACCGAGCCCCCTCCCCTGAAATTTTACCTATGTTCCAGTGACTTGCTTTTGATGTTTCAGGTGTTGTTTATTTTGGCTAATTTTACATGTGATATAATCTTACACTATAAGCAATTGGGAGTGTTTTGTATTCGTAGTTTTAACATTGTTTCGGGTGTTTCACATATTTTCTATACAATGTTAAAAACTTCGATCGAATGTCAAAAACCCATTTTTCAAGTTTAACGTATTCGGAAAAATATGCAAGTGATTTTGTGGACCCTCTAGAAGAACGTAAACCTTGACTCGATTATGTGGCCGTCAAAACCGCCACTTGAACCCTAGGGTTTATGGTGGTTTAGCGTTTCACATGTGAGGCGTTGGTTTGACCCTTCTACGGCTGGTTCATAGGTACTGTGGCATCTTCTGGGTATTATTAAAACTGTGCTCAAGTGTTGAGCTGTTGGGAAATTGTGGGACTTTGATGAATCGATCGAAGAGTTTAACGTCGTCTGGATATTATGTGATGGGATACAATATTTGGAATCCACATGTAGTTATGAGATAACTAATTTGAATGTTATAAATCTAGTAGTTTAGTCTCATTTGATCGGTTGCCACGGGATTTTGATGAGATCAAAAGTCCGTCGCAATCACGTAGCGTACGCGGATACTCGTCGGGTAAACTTAATAGATAGCCACGCCCCATAGCCCCGACCAAGTGACTGTAGGAGAACCCCGTTGCCAAAAGCATCCGTTCGGGTGCTCGCGGCAACGGTGTTCCGCCTTAGTGCACTTCGTCGACGGTATCGGGGGTGTGGCCGTCTACTAAAGTTTCCGACGAGCATTCGATCAAGTTGTCGGGAATCTTGTTGAATTGCCGACTGGATATTGAAAAGTGTTTTCGAGATCGAGATTAAAATGCGGGGTTTATAATTGTTAGGCATGTGATGTCTAAGGAATTCATTTGGTTAGGCATGCGATGTCTAAGGTGGTTGCGGATTCCAACTGTTATAGTTTTTAACTTTCTTTTCTGCGACCGTAAGTGTAATATGTGGTGTATCACCGGTTTCGGTGTTATATGTCAACGACAATTGGGATACGCATATTTACTTACGTTGATGACATATGATGTTATGTGTTGCTGTAATATGTTATATTGGACCGTCGTGTTTTGAATAACTGGGGGTTTTATGTGAGATGAGAGTTTTTCATTTTCATTCATGTAAAATTCATTATATGTAATATTCTTTTATTGGGGCACTTCCGGGTTGAGGATGATGTCACCATTGTATATTATTTACTTTTCTGCATTAGGATAGACCCAAGACGGGGAGCATAAGTAATCGGGTTCTAGGGTCCAGTAGGAAACCATCTCGAGGAGTCGAGACTGGGTCTCCTAACTCTAGAATTGGCAGGGTTGCTTGCCGCTCTCGTAGGGGTCTAGGGGTGTGGGATTGGCTATTCATCACGACCGTGGAATCCGTGTTTTATACAGCCTTAAAATAAAACACGGAGATTCTAGTATATCCAATATTTCATATATGTTCTTCTGCTGCAATGTTCTGTGATGAGATCATATTACTGCCCGAGACGAATATTTATATTATATATATGAGATATATATTGTATATTGTTGATTTCGTTTCAAACGTGATGCTTGTGAACCATAATATTTATGGGACTTAATTAATGAGATTAATGAAATAAAAGAAACCTAAAGATGTTGTAGAAACTTGTCTTGGAAAACTGGTAGCTCTAGTTCTTACTTTGCATAGCGGTATTCCTTATAGAATATCCAGCACCTTATTCGATAAGAAAAGTGCCAAGATCCCTTCACCGGGAGCGATCTCTTTAGCGAAACTAGCAGATGCTACAAACTCGGTTGTCTTTTGATTGCTTTTTTAGTTCTTGCTTTGCACAGTGGTATTTGTGAAATATCCTGCACCTTATTCGATAATGAAAGAGCCGAGATCCCTTCACCGGGAGTGAGCTCTTTAGCAAAACTAGTAAAAGCTTCAAAAACACTCCTTTTCAAAATCACTCGATTCTACGACGATATCAAGTTCATTACGCAAAAGGTTTTCTTAAAAACCTGTCGTAACCCTCCGTCATTTCAGATAAGTACTGGTAAATATTCATGCTATGTTTGTTGACCTTAGCCAAGGCGTAGTGTGTGGTAGCTAATTAGTGTTTATCTGCAAAGCATATGATGCGACTGAGTTAGGGTAGTCGTGCGACTTTGTTGACCTTAGCCAAGGGTCGTGCGGGTGGGTTTAATTCAATCGGGAAATGAAGGGTTGAACTTGGCTAGCACTTATGATTTGTTGACCTTAGCCAAGGTCATAAGTTGTTAGAGGTAAAATATTATCGGGAATTTCAAGTGTTACAATTTGCAATGAGATTGCATACCTTCTATGAGATAGTTGGATCCCGATACCCACTGCGAGTAAGAGTTACTCATGCGAGAGTTTTACACATTACAATTAGTCGATCAAGTAGGAGTCTAGAAAGGTGTCAACGGGGTTACGCCCCTGGGAAACGAGGTTTATTTTAATTAAGTCCGTGCGAAAGCACGAGGAACCTCCCTCAAAGTACCGGCACTGGCCTGGCTGAAAGATTGGCGAACTTGTAAGGTGTAATTAATCCCGGCTAGTCTTTCTTTTTAGGGTTTGAAGAAAGATTTGACAAAAACAGTGGGAGACATCCTGATTAGATATATTAATAACCAATCTAATCTTGCAAAAGTATACGCTGAGTGTTTTCTTCTCTCTCTCTCCATGTAGCGACCATGTCACGCCTTAATCAAGATAATAATACGGATTTGTTGACCGAACTTGCTTGTTATACTGCGCTAGGGAACGTTTGTCCCGCTCCAACCTATAATTGTTATAAGACAGAGCAGGGAAATAGGGGATTACCAGAATTCCCGTGCCGCCCAAACGAAGAAAGTGCATGATGATGCATCATCTTCGGGTGTGTTCATTATAGAGAACTGTTTTCTCAGTATCCTTTACGTCCTGGGTATGAGATACCGGATCAGGATCCCACATATGTAATCTGTTACATGGGCAACAGAAAGGTAGAGAACTGAGAAAGGGTGATAAGTTTTAAGAGTTAAAAATGGTGCAAGTGTTGCAGCCAAATCTATTGGCAGTTATCACCCTGTATTACCAAATACATTGATTCTGAACGAATGTTATTAGATACCGAACCTGATATACAACATCATATCAGTCTCTTTATTTAGTAAAGAAGGATATAATTTTGTATTGTTGGATAATGTTTTGAACATTTCCTATATCAAGAGTTGATCGGTTCAGGCACATTATCTAAAAGCATATACGTTCTAAATCAAACCACAGTTCTTAATGTACAGAACACACACAAGAGAAAGAGTTCAGAAATGAACGAATTCTTCTTGAGGCTTTGTAGACTAGGTCATATCAATGCGACCCGACTAGCTAAGTTACATTTAGATGTATATTTAAATCTGTTTGAATTTACATCTTATGAAACTTGCCAGTCATGTCACAAAGATAAGATGACCATAGCTCCGTTTATTGGAAACAAAGAAAGAGTTAATGAACTCTTGGGATTGATACATGCTGATGTATTAAAGTCCCCTGTCTACACATGTCAGGACTGGTTCTTTGTACTTCATTACATTCACTGATGATCTCTCAAGATTCGCACATGTGTTCCTGTTGAAATACAAGTCTGAACCTTTTGAGATATTCAAAGAATATAAGTCAGAAGTAGAGAACCAATACGGGTATAAGTATTATGTCCTATGATGAGATCGGGGAGGAGAATACTTGAGCACGGAATTCCTCGACTATTCTAAAGGAGAATGAGATTCTCTCTCAACATTACTCCTCCGTATACACCACAGCACGTAGGTGTATTGGGGCAGAGTAAACGCACCCTATGTGATAAGGTGTGCTCTATGATGAGTACTACCGAGTTGCTTATTTCCTTTTGGGGTTATGCACTTGAGAAGTTGCATACCTATTAAATAGGGTTCCAATCAAATCAAGTGCCTACCACTTCATATGCGATATGGTATGGGAAGAGCCCATCTCTTAAGCATGTTAAGATTTGGGGTTGTTTGGCCTATGTCTAAAAGCAAAATCCGGACAAGCTCGAGGCAAGGTCAGATCTATGGAAGTTTGTTGGATATCCCAAGCATTCGCAAGGGAATATCTTCTACCACACTGAGAAACAAAAGGTGTTTTGTTTCTCAGCATGCCACCTTTTGGAAAGGGAATTTCTTATGAAGAAATTAGTGGTCATGAGGTAGAACTGGAAGGAGTTCCAGCTATACAAACTACAGATGATGATTTGGTAGAACCGGAGGATTCAATAGTTTCCAATGAACCTCAGCCTCTCCGCCGATCTGGTAGGGTTTCTCATCCACCTGAGAGATACTTCGGTTTTCTCTATGACAGTGGGAGCGAGGATTGCATCATGAGATGATGACCCAACTAGTTTCGAGCAGGCCATCAGGAGTGGGGACTCTGTGAGAATGGCTGGATGCTATGCGATCTGAGATGGAATCCATATACACCAATAAAGTATGGACTTTGGTTGCTTTATCTGAAGGGTTAAATCCCCATCAGAAGCAAGTATATCTTGAGAAGATTACTTGGTGTACATGGAAAAGTTGAGACTCTCAAAGCTATGCTTGAGTCCATCCGGATCCTACTTTCCATTGCTACATACCATGACTACAATATCTGGCGGTTGGGTGTCATTACTGCTTTTCTAAATGATGATTTAGAAAAGAGCGTCTATAAGTACACAGCCAGAGGGCTTCGTAGACAGTGGGAGCAGCGGAAATGTGTTCAAGTTGCTTTATGAGTTAAAGCAGCCATCGCGGAGTTGGAACATCTGTTTTGATGTGGTAGTCAAAGCGTTTGACTGCATCAAAATGGTAGATGAACCTTGTATATACAAAAAGGTAGTAGGGAGTATGGTGGTGATCCTTGCATTGTACGTGGATGAAAAACTCTTGATAGGAAAGGAGTTTCCTATGCTACGCTCGGTCAATCTCCTCTTATCACAAGGATTCTCCATATAGGATCAAGGTGATACCTCTTAAATCCTGGGTTTTGGATCTATGAGATAGAACTAATTGGATATTAGGATTCTCACTAGGTGTAGTGAGATGGTATCAATCGATCCTGGGGAGAATCACTGGATAGGATCCACGGTGGTAAGGACGACTGAATGTCAGTCGCAGGCATTGTCTTTACCCTCAGTGAAGGGACGATATGTTGGAAGAGTTCCAAGCTAGATACTGTGGCATACTTGACGATAAAGGCTGGATACATTGCTACCAAGGATGCTACCAAAGAAATAGTCTGGATGTATACTAGTTCATGAGATGAACTTCATTCCTACCATTGTGTGACAATGGAGTTGTGGCTTTGGCCTAGGAACCCCCGTCCCATCAGTGATCCAGATATATTCTTAGGCAGTATCACCTGATCATGGAGATGGTTGATCTCCAGGGAGATCGAGATTAGGAGAGTAGACACAGAGGACAACAGCGCGGATCCACTCACAAAGGCCTATTTCCCAGTAAAGACTTTTATGGGATGGTTGAGTATGAGATACGTCAACCACTGATTGTTGGATAGGAGATACTACAACAGATGGCCTAGTGCAAGTGGGAGATTGTTAGTGATATGTATGCCCTAGAGGTCATTACTGTATATACGATGTATATTGTAGTGGATGCTTGGACATATATATGGAGGACTTTCTTGCTCGGCATGATAGTATACTATATGGTTGCTCTTTATCTTAACGTGTACATTGATTGTCTTTATGTTATATGTTGATAAAGCCCTTAGGATGAGTACTTGACTACCAGGACTATGATGCAGATCATACTAGTGGGGACAATGTAGTCGCTAAGTACATCCTTCAAATGTTCCTAGTCGAGGGTGTATCGAGACAGGGCATCGATATACCAGAGTAGACTAGCGTATAGCTTCTCGACCCATGCAGATGGGCGATGGATGATCCCATATCCATTGGTGTTTAACATCAGAAACAGTATACGGGTGCTCAGTGGAGACTGGGTATACTGGACGGACTCGCCGAGAACTCCCAGATGGTATTATACCTATCGTCAGATGGCAGTTCTCTGATGACACTGGTACATGTTAGTCCGTAGACCCGAGATCGTCATAGAGTCTTGTGTGATTCCCACTGCGCTTTGATTTCCACCTTACCACATTCAAGAGAACGTGCAAAACGGTGGCTTTTGGGTACAGTCCCGAGTCACATGGAGGCAATGAGCGATAGGAGGAGTTTCGTCTCTCCCGGTATAGGGAGTTGATGTTGCGCAGTGCTCGATTGGTTATAACAGGAAGTTCTTGGCTAAGGCAACTTCAGAGATATACTGGTAAGTGTTATCGGTAGTTTCTCGACCCGTTATGAGCCTCATATCGACACGACTTATCGAGTTACTGGGGTCTGACGTTTACCACCCCTAGACGAGATATGCGACATATCAGACGAAGAGACCGGACTGTACGGTAGTGTTACTGACTGGATTCGCAGGAGTTTGAGTAGGCTTGCTTATTGATCTTATGATCGCTCAATACCTGGGTGGACGTTACGTTTGGCAGACTGCTTGCGGCTTGTGGGTGTTTGATATGATCATCACCTACTGCCGGCGTATTGACGAGTCTTTAAAGTCCTATACAGGGGTTTCCTGGCTCAAGCGAAACGGAGTAGGAGCACATATGTGATATGTGCGGGACCGAGATTAATACGATATGACATACCGTATTCTATTTTCACGATTAGTGACATTGATCGGTTGTATGCGATATAACCGAGTTATCGAATCAAGCGTTGATTCGATAAGATGTTGCATTTGATATTAGTCGGTTATATGTGATACAGCTGGATTATTAAATCAAGAATTGATTTGATAATTTAATGTATAATTATATATTTGATATATTATATTACATTAACTAATATTTAGCTCACTAATGATTTCTTTTCTCACTTGATGTGCACATTGTATATATGTGATATGTATATTTGTGTACATGTATTGTGTCATGCTTGATGATACATACAAGATGGGTGTATGAGATTTATACTATGCTAGGGTTAAATTAGGGTTTTGATTATTTTTTAAGTTATTACAAAAGAGCAAAAGACTTGGTCAAAGTTTTCAAGCTTGGAGAAGCTTGTAGAACTTTCTCAAGGTCAACTCTTTTGTCATTCTTTAGGATATTTTTCCTTAACCCAACCTATAACCATAGCCTTGGGTTTATTCTCTACATGAGTTAGGCATGATAGTTTTAACTCAACCATAGGTGCAATAATCCATTTGGATGAATTATTGAGATGAGTTCATCTTCTTCTTCTTCCTCCTCCTCAAAAGCTTTCTAGCTCTAATGGAGTTATGAGAAAAAGTGTGAGAAAATCAATTCTAAAGTGAGCCCACTTCCTACTTCTTCATCCTCTACTACTTGCCACGTAGTATAGGGTGTTCTCTTCACAAAGTTCATGACCTAGTGAAGGAATAGCTTGAGTTAGTGTCTCCCCGACGTAGATCATCTTCGGCCTCGAAGTCTTCGAAGCAAGCACGTTCTTTTCTTCGTACAGCTTCTCTAGAGTCCGGAGTTCGTGATTGCAGCGAAGGGGGCTACTACATGGAGCTATTTGAAGTGAAGAACCGGTCTACAAAGGTTGTATTCCTTGCTCACTATTTATTGCAAAGTGTTTGCATATGTTTTCCATATATTTCTAGTTAACGATTCTTGGTTAGGGTTAGCTAGAACGACAAATTTTTGAATTTGGCATGAACGATGCCTCCCGAAACCTTGCTGCCGTCGTAGGTAACCCTACAGTGTGGCGCAAGAACTTATTGACGAGGGTCAAATGTTCACTCCGAGGGTTTAAGCACAATTAGACAATAGGCGTGAAAAGGCTAATTGTCATGAGGTGATGATGTACGATCAAAACACTAGACTGTTTTCGATTAAGACCGGTACATGTCTTGTAGGTGGTCGGCTTAGAGATGGTAGGACACAGATAGTTAACCTTCAGGAGTCCCCAAGATATTCTTGCGGGAAAATACAGTCCTATCACCTCCCTTACTCGCATGTTATGGCAGTTTGCGTATCTCAAGCGGTTGACTACCGTACCTTCATCGACCCACACTATTCCTTAGATCGGTTGTCCTCCACTTTGGCACTTAATTTTCTCCCGATCCCTAATAAGGAGTACTGGTGCACCTATGCCGGTGCACATGTTATTACCGACGAGTCTATGAGAAGATGCAAGAAAGGACGACTTCCATCGACACATATTCGAAATGACATGGATGTGAGACAAGATAGAGCATCCAGTTAATACCGGTGTAAGAAATGTCGTCAGGAGGGACATAATAGTCGTAGATGTCCACTACGTGATGAAGCGGGTTCGCCGCGTCAATGATTGGTCGTGGAGCAATATAATAGTGATGTTTGTGTTGATGTTAATTATTATAAGTATTGAGGTAGAATGAATATTTGTATGAAACTTTTAGAAATTGGGATGACTTTAGAGATTGTGTTGTTATCTTGGATATTGTAGCATTACTTTACTTTTCTGTTATAATGGATATTGTACCATTGCTTTTTTTTGTTATCATGGATATTGTCAGGTATATTGTCGCGATTCTTTACCTTTTGTTTTATTGGATACTGTAGCATTGTGTTTTGTTACTTTTTTCCGATGAGTCTCTTATCGTTTGTCATATTCTAATATCTTATTGTTTTTTACTTTACAGGTTTGTATGATGGTACGAGCATGTGGTGGCCGATCTCCCGGTGGCCGAGGTCGTCGTGATGATCAGGATGAGCCATGAGATTGTTTCCTCAATAAAAGAGCAAAGCTCTGTTCAAAATTAATGAGGCAGCGCCACACTTGCTCCTTACGCGGGCGCCAGTGTGCAAAGCACAAAAGAATCTATTAGATTAAAAATAAGAGTTAAAACTCTCATATAACACCGCACGTGCTCCTTACGCGGGCGCCAGTATGCAAAGCTCAAAAAGAATTAAAACTATCAAGTGGCGCCTCACGTGCACAACACGTGAGCGCTGACGCCCAGGTAAAATTAAATTCCACTCTCTATTAAATAGAGTCGTTAAATCAAAGATCCAACCGAGATGATAAATTATAAAAAATGCAGAATTAAATTCTGTCGGGAGAAAACATTCCCCAAATTGGATCATAGAATAAAATTCTATTTTTGGGATATATTCCCTCAATCTTTCTAAATAAGAAAGATTGCCCTCTGTAAAGCAGAGAACTCTTGGATTAAAAATCCAATGGTGATTAAAAATCACCATTTCACAGAATAAAACTATGCTTATGGAAAATATTTCTCCAATCTTGTTAGAAACAAGAAAATATGTTCTGTAAAACAGAAACCCTTGGATCAAAAATCCAATGGTGGATAAAATTCCCTAAATTGATTGGGATCTCTTAATGAGAGATTTCTTTAAAGCTAATTAACAAACTTGTCTCCATTATATAAAGGACTGAAGACTTCAAGTCTGAGAAAGAAGAACCCCCCCCATAGGTTTCTAAAAACAAAAACAGAAAACTTCAAAAAAGAACAGAGAATTAAATTCTCAAGGAAGAAGATCTTCCTTAAAGACTCTAGGTAAAGAAAAAAAAACATAGATAAAAACATCTCATTTACATATCTAAGGGTCTAACCCTTCTCAAAGAACTTAGTTCTTTCTCTGCATCTGAGATCCATAAGACAAGTCTCCCACAAGTTGAGAATTTAATTCTCATCGAGAGCAACTTGTTCTTAAGAATCAGACTCAGAAAGGAACTAAGAATTGAATTACTTAAAACAAAGTATATAAGAGAAACCTAGTTCTCGTAAAACAACTTGGTTCTTAAAAATAAAAGCTTGATCCTAGATCTGCAAAATAAAGATCATATCGATCATTGATGGGCAAAAATGCTATCAGCAGAGGAGAAAAGCGTCCAGCGCCGCACGTGTCCCTCACGTGGGCACCACAGAAGAGTGCTCAGCACTCACTAGGCAGCGCGCAGCACCGCACGTGTTTCTCGCATGGGCGCCATAGAGAGGAGTGCTTACCACTCACCGGGCAGCGCCCAGCGCCGCACGTGTTCTTCATGTGGGCGCCACAGAAGGGAAGAGTGCTTAGCACTCACTAGGCAGCGCCCAACGCCGCACGTGTTCCTCACATGGGTGCCACAGAAGGGAAGAGTGCTTAGCACTTACTAGGTAGCACCTAGCGTCCAACGCCGCACGTGCTCCCCACGTGTGCGCCGCAAAAGAGAAGAAAAGAGTGCTTAGCACTCCATAAACAGCTTAAAATGGCTGAGTGTTCAACACTCATTGGGCAGCGCCCAGCACCTCACGTGTTCCCCACATGGACGCTGTAAAGAGTACCTAGCACTCCATATAAAGACAAAATGAGTAAAGTGTTCAACACTTGTTGGGCAATCCCCATGACTGAAAGCTCCACAGGATTATATGTGGGCGTTAGAACTCATATAAGTGCTCGGCACTTTTTGCATAAAAAAGTACTGATTGAACAGAGCCCAAACAAGTGCTTAGCACTTTTTCAAAAAAAGAGGGGAGACTAAGCAGACTAAAGCCCAAATTGGTTAAGTTGCTAAAGTCTTGCAATTGTGTCCGAATGCTCTATTGCCGGGACTTAAATAAAGAAGATCATGAAATGTTGTTAAGTGGATTTTAGTCTCAAATTAGACTAACGTATCCTTAACAAAAAATCTTAAGGCCACCATAACCTTTCTCCCTCAAATACGGGATTTGGTTCAAGAGTACATCTCTTCACACCTATGATATATGTTGTTGTAATTCCTCAACATCTTCAGAGAGGTGGCGGGTCCCGACGACCAACATCTCCTCTTAATGCACTTCTAAATTGACGTGCATACCTCAAATCGGATCATGTCTCTAATTGGGCACATTCCATATCAATATCGTTCATTTCGTCACGTAACAAATACACATGCGCGCAAGTTGAATGTTGGACCGAAACGTCCTCAAACTAATATTCGCCTCCAAAATGGCGATAATGGACCGAAACGTTCTTAAACTAATATTCGCCTCCAAAATGGCGATAATGGACCGAAACGTCCTTAAAACTAATAGTTGCCTCCAAAATGGCGATAACGGACCTAAATGTTCTTATTCGCCCCCAAGTACGGTGATAATGGACCGAAATATCCTTAAACTAAAACTTCGCCTCAAGCATGGAGATAATGGGCCGGGATGTCCTTAAATTAAAATAATCGAGCCCAAATGCTCGTATGTTTAAGTCGATATTAATCTCAAACTAGATTAACGGTCCTTAAATCAATCCAAAGCCAAATCTAAGAATATATGGATTTGGACTAATCCACGCCCTACGGGCGACGACATAAATTAGTCTCCGTATACAATCTATGGGAAACCCAAAATAAAAACAAACATGCACACGATACGAAGTGAACCTCCGGAGCAGGAGAAAGTGGTTATCGCGATGCGGTAACGTAATTACTGCAAAGGCTTGCACCTGCACGGAAGAGCATCCCCATAATCAAAAACCCCTCACAAACGAAGGGGAATCTGATAAAGTCTGTTACAACGGTCGCGTCCGTCCAAACCTCCGATATACGGTGCCATAAATCAACTTGGAATTTTTGGAGAGGTGGACAGATAAGTCCAAATAGCATCTGCCCCTAAATTCAGGCTAGACGTCCCAACGTCTCGGTCCAGTCTTTCGGCTATGAACAGATTCTGACACACCCAGTGGGACATTTTCCTCTTTCCACTCCACATTTCGTGTGTCGTGTTTCGCGAACAAAATCGCGATTCGCTATGGTTGCCCTTGGATTCGAGGTACTTAGATTTGGTGTCTTGTTCCTGTACAGAAGAAGAAGAAAAAGATCAATGGCTTCCATCTGCACAATCTGCAATAGCAACTCCCGTTCTGCCCTAACTGGAGGAGTGACTTATGGGCCCAACACGGCCTCCATTTTTTCAATGCCGGTGGGGTAAGTAACAGAAGCCACTACTGGAATATTCTTCGGGACCATGCTCCCACCAATGAGCATCGGTGCCCCAACGCCGCAACCCAATGTTTCCAAGAAGTCGGTTTTCCACCGACTGACAACCGCAACGGCTCCTTTCAACGAGTCGTCCAGAAAGGGGTCTCAGTCTTTAATAGGCTGAGTAAAAGCTCAAGAGGGACCGCAAAGAAGCCCATGATTCTCGAAGGGGCTGATGAAGCCGTCAAAAGTGCTTCACCAGTCAGGCGATTGGTCTTCGAGAGGCTGACCGTCTCCAATCAAATCTTGCCAAAGACGTCGGTTTTTAACAGGCTGACAATTTCTGGAGCTTCTCAGCAAAACCAGGGCAAGCCATAGACACTTCCAAAAATGAGGCAGTCCCATCTGCAAGACACGCATGACGTCACCACTGGCGCCGAGTGAGAAAAGCTGGGGGCAACTCCCCCTCTGGATTCACTCCGTCGGCTCCAATGGTGGAAGTTGACGCTGCTGTTCCAATCGGGAACAACTTTGATCTGCTTAGGAGGGTGCGAAAGAAGTCTATAACCGTGGTGCTTAAGAAATCTCCCCCGCCTGCAGAAACCATGATGCAGACAAAATCGGAGCAATCCCACGAACGGCTCTCCTCCCAAATTCACAGGGTCTGGCGGAAAATCCAAAACTCTGTAATCGACAAAGACTACTCTCGCTGACTGAAGAAAATGAAAGTTCGGCTAGAGAAAGACCATCCCTCCATCATACAGCAAGGGGTGTCTTCCATACGGGTGCCTGTTACAACGGCTCCTTCAACTTCGACCTCCCACAAAAGGGTGAGGCTGGAGAACCTCCCACCGCCGGCGGCAAATTCCAAAAGCGATGGACCCAAACGCCCCAGGTCTAGGGGCATGATCGTGCATACGGTTTACATGGCTTCCGGAAAAAAAGAAAGCCGTGTTTCCGCGGGTCATCGACCGCAAACTCGGTCGCTGACAAAAGCTCAGGAGCAACAACAAAAGCTCCAGGAAATGCTGATCAAAATGTCAGCACTTACCGAGCAAAAAGAAAGTTCGGAATCAGCATGCGAACAGCACCAAGTGCAGGAGACCGATACAGAGTTCCTGCGAAGGGTGCTTGAAAGGAAGGATAAGGAGGCCGCGGAACAAGCTGCAAGCATAAAGCAGATAGCGCTTCTGTTCCAGGACATGGTTGGAATGATGATCCAGCTAGAACCTCCAGCCGAAGATCCACCGATAATCGTTGAAGATGACAGAGGGGAAACATCAAACCCCCTTCCGGTTTTATCAAGAGCTAAGGAGGAAACAATCTCTAAGGCTGCTCTTGATAACTATATAGCTCAACAAATACGAGCTCATCAAGCGAATGAAACGGCTGGCCAAATCGTCAGAACTAGACGGCCGTATCCAGGTTGGTATGATCAAATCAAGTACCCGCTAGGATATACGATCCCCAAGTTCCATGTATACAAGGGGACAGTCAATCCACATCAGCATGTAGTGCAGTTCAGAGCTTTGTGCGGCAACACTGGAGGCGACGACAAATTGTTACTTCGCCAGTTCGTTGGCAGCCTATCAGAGACGGCATTTGAATGGTACTCGGAGCTCTCAAATGACTCCGTCAAAACGTTCACAGAGATGGAACTGCTGTTCACACAGCGGTTCGCCAGCGCAAGCGAGCGCACCCCGATCACGGCATTAATCAATGCCAGGGTGAAGTCAGGAAAAACCTGGGTCCAATACGCGATCCGATGGCGGAACCTATGGTCAAAATGCGAACAGCGCATCGAAGAATCTCCCGCCGTGGGCATGTTCATCGGAACCCTTGATTCTCAAACGACTGTGTCCCGGTTCATGACGTTCTTCAAGCTGGCCACCTTCCAGGCTCTGATCGATAAATTAGCCCAAATAGACCAGATGGGCCACGAGCCTGCCTCTTCAAAAATGGACCCTTGAAATGCCAAGGGTGAAGGGAAAACGGCCTTTGTTGCCAACACTCAACAGCAACCGAGTGACCCGAAACCAGTTGCTCGCCAAAACAACATGCGTCGCGCCTATCCCTGGAAGAAAGTCTAGGACACGCTTACTCGTTTCCCCGTGACAAGACGAGGAGACTGTTCGAGCTGGCAGTGCACAACAAACTCATCACATTGCCAGACCCGCGACGTCCGCCGCAACCCTGCGATGTCAACAACCCCAATTACTACTCCTATCACAGAATGGTAAGCCACCTAATTGAGGATTACTACGTCTTCAAGAACTCGGTCGAGGATCAGTATCAACATGGGAAATTCACGCTGTCTGAGAACTGAAGGGTGAACCCGCCACAGAAGCACACTCCCAAAAAGGTGGATGCACCGGGGGCATCATGCTCGCTCGTGGAAGAAGCTCCATGGGAAGTCGTTCTTTCAGCTAAAACCAAAAGAATTCTGAAACATCTACAGGCATGTCCGGCAGTCAGGTGGAAAAGCCCGCTTGAACCTGAAATCATTGAAGGGATGCTGAAACCGCATCCCATACCGAAAGTTGTTTACAAAGGGCAAAATCCCTAAGTCAAGCCTTCAAAGTCTTCAAAGAAAAAGAAGAAGACTAAGCAGCCTGTGTAGCCTACCAAGTGTGATGACAAGCGCACAAACATATAAAAGGACATCGACGCGTTGGAAGAGTACAACCAGAAGGAACGGACACCAGTCGCCCTCAAAAAGTTCCTCAAGTATATTCTTGAGAACGAAAATAGTGACAACGATGAGGAAAATGATGTTGGATATAGTGCCCTCAGAGTCAATTATTGGATCGCAGGCACGTGATTGCAATGATTGAGGGAGGACCTATGCCGGTAGGACAATCTTACTCAGGATGATTGTATACTATCTGGTTCATCTCTATCATCGTGTACATGCTTTAGGTGACATTGTGGTTCACTATTACACGTTGATAGAGAATAGTATGCTACCATGGTTTGTCTTTATCATCGTGTACTGCTTTAGGTGACCTTACAGGTCGCTATTACACGTTGATAGAGCCCTTAGGATTTTTGCTTGACTACCAGCAGTATGATGGCGATCATATACGTGGGAGCTGGGGTCTATAAGCACATCCTTAAAAGGTCCCTAGTCGTGGGAGTTTCGAGACTGAGTATCGATACTCCATTAGTAGACTAGTGTATACAGTCGAGACCCCGACGAGGGGCGGTGGCCGGTCTCACAAGCCATTGGTGTCAGTTGGATCACCTAAGATGTATACAGGTGCTCATTGGGTTATGAGTACACCGGACAAGACTCGCCAGGAACATGCTAGTTGGTATTATACCCAGCGTCAGATAGCAGTTCCCTGGTGACATGTGTACAGGTTAGTTCATCGACCTGAGATCGTCATTTGTCTCGTGTGAGTTCCCACTGTACTTTGATTACTACCCTACCACGGCTCAAAGGAGTCGTGCAAACAGGTTTTAGTTGGGTACAGTCCCGAGCCACATGGAGGCAGTGAGCGGATCGGCAGGGGTTCGTCTCTCCCGGTATTGGGGGTGAGGTCGCGCTGTGTCTAGAAGAGCTATTACACGAAGTCCTTGGCCAAGGCAGGAGATTTACTGGTAGGTATTCCAGTAGTATCTCAGGGTGTTCTGGGCTACACTCCGACACGACTTGTACAGCTTTTGGGGGTCTGACTTTTACCAACCCCCTAGGCCCGACATGCGATGCTCATAGACGAACGGACCGGACTGTACGGATATTGTCACTGACAGGCTCAGTAGGGTGTCAGGATGAGTTCGCTCATCGACCTCCCTTTTGGTCAATACTTGGTAGCCCGTTACGTACGGCTAATACCTCTGACGTGCTAGCGGTTAAATCCACAGCCAAAATATTGACGAGTCTTTAGAGTCCCCCACAGACAGTTTCTCAAGTTTCGGGCGAAACGTTGTAGAGGCCGTATGATATATGGCAGGATTCGATCTTATACGTGCGGTATTGCACGGATCATGATCGGACGGATCATACTAGTGGGCTTTGGTTTAAGCCGGATCCTAGTATTAGATTTGTTGGATTACTTTAGTCTCGTCGCATTCGCATTCAGTCAGAATGCGGATGCAGGTATGTATATACAGGTGAGGGGTATCCTTGTGATCCATCACGAGTTTACTTTAGATGCTGCCGTATCTTTTTATTGTTGCAAACATTTGGATTAATGTTTGTTAAATGGAAATTGTGAGCTAGAATTCATCATTTGGAGCATTTATTGTGACACATGCACAAGTGGTGACTCATGGTCTCTTTTCTTGTGCATGTGTCACATATTGTGATTGATTTGTAATGATATGAGAGGAAGAGAGAGAGGGGGGCTGCCATGAGGGGTTAGCTCTCATATTATTACTCTCACTTACTCTCATTTTATCACAACAACTCAACAAAAAGAAAAAGACTCCTTCTTCTTCTTCTTCCTCTAGCTCAAAGCTTCCATTAATGGCAACACCTCTAACCTCCATCCAAGCCATGGATGCAAGAGACAAAATGATCACAAATATTCTCTACAATACCTTGGACACGTCGGCTAGCACACTTCGTGCCCGAGTTGCTTCGGATGAAGCGGGAGCCCGTAAAAAGACTCGAAGATGTGGTGCCCTTTCCGACGAGGAGATCGAGACCGGAGTTGTCGCGGGGAGCTTGGGATGGTGGCCAAACGCTGAAAGACACGGATCGATCGGTATAACTTTCCAACCCTTTCTCTAGTAGCTAGTTGTAAGTTAATGGTTCGATCCAGGTTTTAAGCATACGATAGCGCCGGTTTTCAAGTTAAGAAAAAGTTTTGTTTCCGCATTTTGGCCTCGGATAGACGGCCGGGGCGCTACCGTAGACTTTTATGGTATCAGAGCCACGCTATTAACCTTTACTAGCTTGCTCTAACGTGTTAAGAAGTTCGATCGAACGAAATTTCCAAAAACTGCATTTCCAAATTCTGAGTTTCTGTCGAATTTTTTTTATCGTCAAAAAATTATTTGGTGTATTGCAGAAATTCAGGCAGGGTTTTCTATGAAATCTGAGAAAATTTGGTGTTCTGTTGTTACTGTAGCGCGGCGGAACCGCGGCCGTGCCCTCATTTTGGCCGTGGTTCCACGGCAGGACTGTAGCAACAGTGCGCCATTTTTTCTACAGGGGTTCATGACTTGGAAATGGGGTTTCTGGTTATTTTTGTTTGGGCCCAGATTTTTTTGAGTACTGGGTATTGTGCTTGGGGCCCACTTCGGGAAATTTTGTCGATCGAAAATTTTAAACATGTTAGTTCACAGTATTTACGTTATATCTGCGACCGTGAATGCCATTTGATCGGTAAATCCTGTCTAATTGCTATAGTTCTTTTAGACGGATTTGCGAACGTGACATTCACGTTGATGTTCTGTGTTGTGCTGTGATATTGTGGATTTGTCGTGGTGGATAGCCTGGATGCAATGGTAGTACAGTTTGGTTGTATTTGTACATTTGATATTGCGGGGCGAGCGTCCGACATGTGGACTGCCGTCACTGCCTGTTTGTATATTATTCTTTTAGGGCACGACCGGGCTGAGGTCGATGTACCCGTTGTATATTTTACTTTCTGTACTAGGATTACCCCGCGGAGGGGTGCACGGGTAGCCGGGTTCTAGAGGGCAACAGGCCCGCATCTCATGGCGTTGAGACGGAGGGGGATTTACCCTAGAATTGGCGGGCTATTCGCCGCACTCATAGGAGGTACAGGTTGACCCAAGGAGGGGTGCTCAAGTTACCGGATTCCGTGAAGTGCTGGGTGGTCCATTCACGTTGTTGAAAGGGGCTGCCTCGCTTCAGGTTTTGGCGGGTAACTTGCCGCGCCCGTAGGGGTCTAGGATTTCATTGCACAGGCTATCCACACAACCAGGGGAACGTCGGGTTTCAGTAGCGGCTCTATGAAACCCGGGGATCCCAGATATCTGTATTGTTCTGTGATGCTTATTACATTTCTGTGATGTTGCATTTTATCACGCCTTGAGCGATTATTATATATTGATATATACTAGTAGATGTTGTATATGTTTTGCATCCGTGCTAGTCCAGTCCCCGCTCTGTCGTTAGTTAAGTAACCTAACGAGTGATGACGGGACCCAGTGGCGAATGCGGATGACATATACGTACATCATTATTTTCGTTCTTTATTGGTGTGATTAATTGATGGGACTGCATTGATTCGGATCAATGCAAGCTAAATAAACCTATTCTGATGTTGTTGGAACATTTTTCAAAAAAAAGCTGTTATTGCAAGAACGTTCTCTTTTGTTTTGCACTGTGGTATTCGGTTATGAATATCCAGCACCTCAGTCGACGAGGCAAGGGCCGAGATCCCTTCACCGGGAGTGACCCCTTAGACAGAAGTTTGCGTCAGGGTAATAACTTCACTATAGTCGATTATTTTTGCTTTGCATCATGGTATTCAGTTGGAATATCCTGCACCTCATTCTACGGGGAAAGAGCCGAGATCCCTTCACCGGGAGTAACCTCTTTAGCAAAGGTTTTCGTCACTATATTTTTATAAAAAGCTATCCGGTTCCTTCAACGATATCAAGTTCATTACGTTAAAGATTTTTCACCAAAAACCATTCGTAGCCCTCCGTCATTTCAGACGGGTAGCACTTAGTATTCATGCTATGTTTGTTGGCCTTAGTCAAGGCATAGTGTATGGTAGCTATTTGTTACTTTTCTGCAGTATAGATAGATGCGTTGGTTTGGGAAAGTCGTACAGCCTTGTTGGCCCTAGTCAAGGGCTTGTATGGGTAGGTTCAAATTAACCTGGACAATGACGGGTAGAACTTGACATGTGACTTATGATTTGTTGGCCTTAATCAAGGTCATAAGAGCATGGGGTAAAAATCACATCGGGAGTTTTTAAAGAAACTGAAACTTGCCAGATATGCGCATACCTTCTGGAGTGTGATAACATGAGTGGATTCTATCATGTATCATGCGATGATAGTTGGATCCCGATTCCCACTGATGAGTTGGTTTACTCCTCGGGTGATCCCGACTAATTCTTCTTTCAGGTTTGGAGGAGAATTTGAGGTTACAGTGGGAGGTTTCCTAATTGTATAAAGTGATAACCATTCTGATCTAGGTTAGAGTGCACGCTGAGTGTTTCTTTTCTCTCTCTCTTTGGCAGCGACCATGACCCGACCCTTGACTATGACTCAGTGACCAAGTTAACCGAACCTTCTTAAAACACTGGCTTTTGGATTGTCTGAGTTGCATACCTCATTGCCACTCCTACTTTTACCCTTTTCTCCAGAACACCCCGTATTACTACGAACATCCACTTTCATTGGATAAAACCATCGTATGGTTATATACGAACTCGAAGGAACTTTTTCCAGATTCGAGGACGGTTTCCAGTTCGGGAGAAAACGAATAGGACTATTCAGTTATCTTTTCCTTTTTCCTTCTCTCAGGTTGCGAGTGCTCCTTGGATTAGGACGGTACACCTATTATGCTAATTGGATAGTCTTCTTCCAAACCATAGGCAGGTGCCGAACGGTGGGGAATGAAGAAAACCAATTAGCCTAACGATGGTGTACAGAAGGTAATTAGTAAAGACAAATAAAGGGATTAGTAAGAGGGCAAAGTAAATTGCGACTGCTATTCACGACCGAACCACGTATTTCATTACCACTCCTACTTCACCTTTGTATTTCTCCAGAACACTACGTATCACTATGAAGATCCACAGTTATTTGGATACTCCATCGTATGGTTATATACGAACTCGAAGGAACTTGTTCCGGTTCGGGGATGGATTCTGGTTCAGGAGAAGTAGGAATAATGTTTTTTTCACTTGTCTTTTATCTTCACCTTCTCTCAGGTTGCGAGTGCTCCTAGGATTAGGACAGTACACCCATTATGCTTATTGGATAGTCTTCTTCCAAACCATAGGCTGGTGCCGAACGGTAGGGAAGGAAGAAAACCATTTAGCCTAAAGGGGTGTACAGAAGGTAATTACTAAAGACATATAAAGGGATTTGGAGAGATGGCAAAGAAATATACGGTTACAGTTGTGAATCTGATAATGGAAGAGGCATTACTTAGAATACCTGGATACCCCTTCGAAACATTTACATGTTTCAGTTTCGCTGCGTATTGTTAAAAGAAAACTGATTTCCCAATTAGTCCTTGCTCCAGGGTATGTATTTACCAGGTTTGATTCTCACATCTGTATGGTTTTACAGATGATGAGTGGGAGTAACTTATTGGGAATTGGGTGATCATCCTCATTATATCAGAATTCGTTGTAATTAGTGATATTTGAGGAAATCACCTGGGTTGTTTGCCGGACGGCAAATATTTGGTTTTGAATATCCGTTGTTATGCACCAATTTCAAATTGACATATCTGTACGTCTATTTTTATAGAGTGAGATATAACTTTTTGAAATTATGTCTATGACATTTACCTATATCAGTGGATGGTTAGGTAAGGAGCATTAAACAGCGGTGTAATTCTTCATAACCATAGTACAGTTTTCAACCTACGACGCACAGGGTTTGAGTTATTAGACTCAGGGGACTTATACAGAGTATTGTATGTTGTCCAGTGTCGATCAGGACAGAGGGGTTGGTACTCGTACTATATTCTGTTTACTTGTGACTTCTCTAGTTCTTAGACATGTGTTTCGTAGAAATACAAGGTCTAAGTTTTGAGAAGTTGTAGGTATAAGAATAATGTAGAGAACCAGGCGTTGCAAGTATCAGGATTCTTCAAGGTGATCGAAGATGTAGATACTTATGTATGGTATTCAGTTGATAGTAATGTTTAAGAGAACTTACTTCTCTTTCAGGTTACTCATAATTGGAAGCACTCCTAAGTTGAGTAATGCTGATCGGCCTCTCTCTATTTAGTTGACATGCAGTGGAGACAGCTGCATGATTTGAATCTGGTTCCAATTAAATCAGTGCCTCTGTTTCTATATTGGATATAGAACGGTTCATATCTTAACGATGTTAAGGTACGGGGAGTTGTCCGGCTTATGCTTAAAACCAGACTCTGGATAACTCAAGGCACATTTCTGTAATGACTGTTTATGGGTTGACCCGGGCTATGACGAGGGTTGACTTTCTACCATCTGGAAGATCAATAGTGATATTGTTCTTGACTCGCCACAGTTTTAATAAAATTGGATCTTTTTCAGAAAACAGTAGTGGGAGTATGGTAGAACTGGAAGTGATTCCAGAACCGCAAACGATTATTGAAAATTTAATAAGAACCTAAAGATTCAATCTGGATTGACATTCCATTGGCCACTCCGCAGATATGGTGGGTAACCTTAGGCACTCGAGAGGTACTTCGGTATGCTCAAAGACGGTGACAAGGAGGTTCTTGTTTACCCAGACTTGCCATTGCTGTTGTTCCAGACTGTGAGACCCGGCAGGAGGATGAGTATAGTGTCGTTCTAAACTAGCTTTAGAAGTGTACGTTTATATGACTCTGCCAGAGGGTTGTCGTAGTCAGTGGGAGCAGCGGAAGCATAATGGACAAGTAGATTATGTCTATTTATAGACTAAAGCAGATATAGCGGAAATAGATCATCTATTTCTGATGTGACAGTCATAGATTTGACTTCATCAAAATGAGAGGTGGATCTGTTATGAAGGTAGTAGGGTGTGATGTCCTGGTATTTGGAAGACATACACAGAGTAGGAAGTGAAATTCCTATACTATGATCGGTTATACTTTGGTTGTCACACAGTGGTTTCTCCACATAGGAGTTGGATATTATATCAGACATTCTGGTTACTAGATCTATGGTTTTAGATCTAGATTTGGGTAGTTTCCCAATCTGGGTACTTAGACAGCATTCGAAAGGTGTTTTAGAATGGACGACTCCTGGAACGGTAGTGTACCTGCAGGTGATGGAGTCACCCTCTCTAAAGGTGTCTTACAGACTAAAGGGGAGAGGGATGTACATGATTGGCAGATCACTTGCTTAGGCAATTGAGTCGATCATGAGATGTCAAGTACCACACCAGATGTTTTTGCACTAGATGCAATAAGTTGATATTGATCCAATCCTGGAGAAACATTCGGAAGCGGTTTTAGAACATAAGTAGATGTTCTAGGGATATGATAACGACAGCCTCTTTTGGGAGACGGTTATCATTCCAGGCTTCCAAGGTGACCTGGATGACAGAGTGGCTGTCAGAGTTATAGTTTTCCCTCTGACGAGGGGCAGTATTTTGGACAGGTGGTCCAAGCGGATACTGAGGGAGGCATGGCGCAGGATACTGATTGGTTTTAGTTGACGATACAGTCTAAGAAGTTTGGATTTGGAGTTCATTTATGAACTAGGTCCCATCAGATATCCAGACATATTCTAAGACAGGTATTGCTCATTTCGGGAGATGGCTTTCTCCGTGAACTTAAGATAAAGAGAGACATAGAAAGAAACATCAGGGCGGATCCACTAGCTGAGGCTATTTCTCGAACGCAATAGTTTCGCAAACGAGCGTTGTGAGACTGATTAGTAGAGGAGTTGGGTGTTCGGTATCACACGGGCTGTGAGTATGCGACATCGCAATAATTAGCCTTGAGTGCAAGTGGGAGATTGTTGGATACTGTGCCCTCAGAGTCAATTATTGGATCGCAGGCACGTGATTGCAATGATTGAGGGAGGACCTATGCCGGTAGGACAATCTTACTCAGGATGATTGTATACTATCTGGTTCGTCTCTATCATCATGTACATGCTTTAGGTGACATTTTGTGGTTCACTATTACACGTTGATGGAGAATAGTATGCTACCATGGTTTGTCTTTATCATCGTGTACTGCTTTAGGTGACCTTACAGGTCGCTATTACACGTTGATAGAGCCCTTAGGATTTTTGCTTGACTACCAGTAGTATGATGGCGATCATATACGTGGGAGCTGGGGTCTATAAGCACATCCTTAAAAGGTCCCTAGTTATGGGAGTTTCGAGACTGGGCATCGATACTCCATTAGTAGACTAGTGTATACAGTTGAGACCCCGACGAGGGGCGGTGGCCGGTCTCACAAGCCATTGGTGTCAGTTGGATCACCTAAGATGTATACAGGTGCTCATTGGGTTATGAGTACACCGGACAAGACTCGCCAGGAACATGCTAGTTGGTATTATACCCAGCGTCAGATAGCAGTTCCCTGGTGACATGTGTACAGATTAGTTCATCGACCTGAGATCGTCATTTGTCTCGTGTGAGTTCCCACTGTACTTTGATTACTACCCTACCACGGCTCAAAGGAGTCGTGCAAACAGGTTTTAGTTGGGTACAGTCCCGAGCCACATGGAGGCAGTGAGCGGATCGGCAGGGTTCGTCTCTCCCGGTATTGGGGGTGAGGTCGCGCTGTGTCTAGAAGAGCCATTACACGAAGTCCTTGGCCAAGGCAGGAGATTTACTGGTAGGTATTCCAGTAGTATCTCAACTGGGGGCAGATGCGGCGCTAAAATCCCCAGAACTGCCAGAAGAAGGCCCGATCGATAAGCTGTTAAACGAAGCCTTTCGAAAAAGCAAAGCTGACCGAGAACGTGAAACAGCCATATATGAAAAGGCTAAGCGTCAGCGTCAGAATGAAGAAGCTGCGGCGAGAATGAGTTATAAAGTACTCCAACCAAACCGAAGCACACCTGCCACCAATAAGAACAGGATCAAGGTAGAGAAGCAGTTCGCCAAAGCCCTGTCAGTGGGACTGAAGCTGCCACCTCTGGTAGGAAACGCTTCCGGGGTCATACGCCTCGACGGAGAGGATTCATATCCAAACTACTGTCTATATCATCGGAGAATTACCCACCCCACCGAAGAATGCAGTGCTTTCAAGAAGTGGTGGCAAGGATATGTTGCCCATCAAAAACACTTCAAGAGGATGAAGCGCGAAGCTCGTCGACTGCAAAAAAGTGTGGCAAGTGCGTGTAAGAAAACGATTGGCAACTGTTATATGGTTGATACCAGTTTAGAAGGGGATAAACCCCAGGTTCTTACCTTCGGGAACGATTCTGAGGACGAAATACCTCTCAGCCCTCTCTTCAAATATTCCACCTCCGAAAAAAAGAGGAGGGAAAGAACTGCTAGAATATTCAGCTGCGTAACCACACGCTGACCGAGAAGAATCTCGGACCTACAAACAAGAGTTCGAGAAAAAAGGACAAAGGGAAAGAAAAAATCCTGAGGAAATTGCCCTCGACGAAACCCGCCTTATAGCACAGCAAAACCTGGAGACTTCTAAGGCAAGGATGATACGGTCATACGAAAGACTGACTAGGCCGAGAACATTCCGCCAAGGTGAACTCGTACTAATTATCAAAAGACCTATGATCCCCAATCGTGCAAAACGGGGGAAGTTCGAGCCAAGCTATGAAAGCCCGTACATCATAGACAAAATCTACCAAGGTGGAGCTTACCTGCTCAAGGATATGCATGGCGAAGGACCCTTCCGTCCAATAAACGGCCGATTCCTCAAAAAATACTATGCCTAACGGGTTACGACCTGGGTCAATGATAGATGATGACGCTTGTGTCCGCTCGCTATCTTCCTAAGTCAGAATTCTAAAAGTAGTATCCAAAAGATCCGTCACCTCGAAAATGGCGATAATGGAACGAGACGTCCCTAAACTAATACTCGTTTCCGTATGAAGGACCAAGATGTCTTTAAACTAAAATCTCGCCTCAAATACGGCGACAACGGACCGAGAAGTTTTTAAACTAAAATTTCGCCTCAAACACGGCGACAATGGACCAAAAAGTCCTTAAACTAATATCCGCCTCAAACATGGCGATGACGGACCGAGATGTTCTTAAACTAAATATCCGCCTAAAAATGGCGATATTGGACCGAAAAGTCCCTAAACTAGAAATTCCGCCTCAAATACGGCGACAACGGACTGAGATGTCAAACTAAAATTTCGCCTCAAACGGCGACAACGGACCAAAATATCCTTAAACTAAAATTCCGCCTCAAACATGGCGACAACGGACCGAGATGTCTCTAATCTAGCACATCGCCTCCAAAACAGTGATATGCTTTCTTGAGATCTATATTGCAATCAAAGTCTCAACGGTAAAGATTGAACTCAAGTCCCACCGACTACGCAGCTACTTTAGCGATGCAGCTGCCCCCAAATCCCACTAGTAAATAGATGGGTCACCCGCGATGAAACTGCTTTCGAGAGTTCCATCATCCGTTAAAAAACGGTATGTTCACAAGAAAAATGGGCACGGATGAAAACCCGAGAGGGTGCCGTGAGTAAAAACGGCAGGACTGCCAACGAGTTTGTGAAAACCCGAAAGAGCGCAATCTCGTAAAAAAAAGAAAAAAAACGGTATGTCCACAAGCAAAATGGGCACAGATGAAAACCCGAAAAGGCGTCGTGAGTAAAAGCAGCAGGATTACCGGCGAGCTTGTGAAAACCTGGGAAGGCGCAATCTTGTTAAAAAAAAGGTATGTCCACAAGAAAAATGGGCACGAATGAAAACCCGAAAGGGCGCCGTGAGTAAAAACAACAGGATTACCGGCGAGCTTGTGAAAACCCGGAAGGGCGCAATCTCATAAAATTTTCACTTACGAGATCCTCTCGACTTGTAAGGAGAACCCCCCTATGTGATCCTCATGGCTCATAGAATTCGAAAGTCTTAGGTTACAGGGATCTAAAGCTATTCTTAAGCCATCATATCCTCCAAGTTGCCCTATAAGTGGTCCAATATTGACCCTTGTATACAATCCATGGGCATAAATAAACACTCTCTCACCAAGTTCCACCAATGACAAGAAATATCCCCATATGATGAACGACACTTGTAAGTCCTCTTGACTTATGAGGAGAAAACGCTCTTGTAAGATCCTTACGACTTGCAAGAGAACATACCACTTAAGAGTCCTCACAACTTCTAAGGAGAACATGCACCTACAAGATCCTCATGACTCATAGGGAGATACTTTTCTGAGACCCTTACGGCTCATAAAGTCAAAAAGCCTTAGTCTACAGGATCCTGCCCTATTTGCTAAGCCATCTTTGTTCAAATCGATAAAGTAAAATGATGATTCGCTCCTGACAACATTCCGGTTGTAGCAATGCTGATGCCTGAACAGGTGTCAAACTCCAAATCCTTTCACGGCAAATGATGATTCGCTCCTGGCAACATTCCAGTTGTAGCGATACTGATGCCTAAATAGGTGTCAAACTCCAAGTCCTTTCACGACAAATGATGATTCGCTCCTGACAACATTCCAGTTGTAGCGATGCTGATGCCAAGTTTGTTATCAGATCCTCGCAATAAAAACAGCAGTGAGTAGTAAACAAAAATATGCATATGGAATAGCCGAAATGATGGGGTAACTCGCAATAAAAATCAGCTAGTAAAAATATGCATATAAAAACAGCCGAAATGTTTGGGCAACTCGCAATAAAAAGCAGCGAGTAAAAAAATAGCCGAAATGATTGGGCACCGCGAAAAATAGCCGAAATGATTAGGCAATCGCGACTTTCGCGACATAAAGGCTGAAAAGATAGAGTATCGCGGAAAGTAATAAAAAATGAAAATGAAACTTTTCTGCCCCGCAGGTGAGTCTACACCGACCACTGTATAGAATCCATGGGCACAAATGAAAAAGGAAACTATGTTTTCCCACCAGGCTCCGTCAAAGGGAGAGCCAGATCTTGATGGCGACATTTACAGCCTAGAGATCAGCCTGATGTTCTTTCTCAATGCAGACGCGACGTCAACAAAGACCCAAGGGTCGAACAAAAAAATGAGCCACAGCAAATTTCTAGCTCCAAGTCTTGACGGTTCATATGCAACCTAGAGACCACCCCGATGTTCCTTCTCATCCCATCAGGGTGCAGACGCGACGTCAATAAAAGCTCCAATGAGCCAAATCAAAATGGAGCAATGGCAAACTCTTAGATTCAAGTCTTGACGGTCCGTATATAACCTAAAGACTACTCTGGCATTCCTTCTCATTCCATCAGGGTGCAAACACGACGTCAACAAAAGCTCCAACGAGCTAATCAAATTGGAGTAAAGGCATATTCCCAGCTCCGGACTTCAACTGCGATACATACAGCATAGAGGTCTTACAGATGTCTACCATATTTCAGCAAAGAAACGGTATGGCATCGTCAAGAAAAAAATTGGGTCTCGATGGCAACTTATATAAAGCCTCAGAGACTATCGGAGATCATCCCACACCAGCGCGGAGTGGTTATGACTTATCGGGACTCCAAATTGAGCCAAACCTCATGTAAAAAACGACATGGAAAATTCCTAACGCTTGCTCTTCTAACGGTCATATAGCCTAAGGAGATTACTTGAAGACGTCTTGTCCAGCTCCCGAAGGGATCAGAGACACGACAGTCACAGGGCTACTCGAACAACGGCTTAAAGACCGCATATTGAGAAATACATCAGCCAAAGTGACGGTACCACGAGCCAAAACCCTAGTACCACAAAACCTAACGGACCTCTATCGTAAAGAATGGTGGTTATCTATATACAACGTTAGGACAGGTTTTCTTGTAAACCCAAGGGAGGTAAACTAAACAAACTCCGAAATGAGTCCATAAACTAAACAAACTCCGAAATGAATCCATAAACTAGAAACTCCAAAACGAGTGAATAAACTAAACAAACTCCGAAATGAGTCCATAAACTACAAACTCCGAAATGAGTGAATAAACTACAAACTCCAAAATGAGTACATAAACTAGAGACCCCGAAATGGGTGAATAAACTACGGACTCCGAAACGAGTAAGTAAACTAATTAGCGCCGCGTTAAGACATCAAAACATAGATAAGCGCATGCAAAAAAAAGTGTATATTCTTATTCACGAATCAAAGTGTTTAGGAGATACAATTAATACAAAAGGGGGAAGGCGGGGCTTTCAACAAATTGGCACCCCGCTCACGCGTTCCCCGCAGCTCCTCCTCGCATTCTACTACTGCGGCCAACCCCGCTTCAATTTGAGCCCGCTGTTGCAAGCATGATGAGAGCTTCTCAGCAATTTCCTGCTTGGCAACTTCGTAATCTTGCATGCCCCACTCGGTAAAGTCGAGCTTCTGCCACAGCGCCGGCCCATCAGAAATACATTGTTGGAGGTTTTTGAAAACAATTTGCAGCCGCACGATATTCGCTTCGATCTGGGTGCGCAATTGGATGGATTCGCCAGAAGCCGTCTCATGCTTCTTTCGCTTTAGGGTCAACTTTTGTTCAAAATACTGAATGAAATCGACACTTTGCTTGATCCACGCGACCCGCTGAGCCTTCAAGATTAATACTTCAGGAGCGAGATGCTTGAGCTCGATCTCATGCAGACAAGCCTCGATCCTCTTACAATAGTCAACCCAAAAGCCGACGAAATCTTCGTTATGGAAATTCACAAGCGTCACCAGCATAGGATTGACTTCGTCAGTGAAATCCGTAGCAGAGGTGAGAGCCTCGATATCAAGATCTTCGATAAATTTGCTCAATATCCGCCTGCTAGTCACCGTGCCCCTGGAAGATTAACACTTAGCAAAAGGTCCCGTAGGCATGGGAATGCGAGACTCAAAAGGGACCGAAGCCGATATAGCTGCTGCAAAACAAATCACACACGATTAAGGGTCAGATTTCAACTTGAAAGATAAAGAAGAAAGCTGATGGACGAAATCTACCGTACTAGCTGTAACACCCTAGTTCTTTATACCAGTTCTATTTTTGGGTATTTCTTTATTTGTGGCTATTCTTGATTTATTGTGTTTTAGGTGCGAATAGTATAATTGGTATCTGTATTTGCATCCGAACTGACCCGCTTGCTGGAAACCTGTATTGATTCCTATTTATGATTTATCCCGGCTAGTTATGAGAATCCGTGCACTTTCATGTAGTATAACTGCATTATATCTGTCATCTACAATTTTTAATATAACATATAAAGTCAAATAAAATATTTTAAAAATATCTTGTATGGCATGCATCATACTCCTAACCCTGTTGTAGCATCCGTACATCTTGTTCTCGTTCTGTTCAATAAGACAGACTCGTTTGGATAGCTACGTGCACGCTACGTGTATCCGTTTTTGGGGGTATGCATTTTCGTTATCCGGATATCCGATTTTGGTTTTGGTTGACACGTATATTAACCGTATTTTCAAACCGTAATTTTAGACCCAACCCGGACGTGTTTTGGACTACTTTTGTTTTAGCCAAAATCTCAAAATATATAATATAAAATTCTTTTATGTATTAAACGGTTTTTATATACGTTTTATAACAAAAATATATATTTTTAATATTTTAAAAATCTTTTAAAAACACTATCCTAACTCTCTCTCGTACACATCCATATATATATTTATATATTATATTCTTTATTTATTTTTTTTAAAACCTCATACTCACATTTTCACCCCCACATTCTCTTCTTCGTCCTCGTCTTCTTCTTTTCTTTTTTTTCCCGCCGCCTCATCCACGTTCGAACCCATGCCCTCTGCCCGCACCCATCGCCTCGACGTCATCGCCTCACGCCGACGACCTCCCTCACCACCTCCTCACCCTCATCCCTAAAGCCACCACAACCATCACCTTCACCCATCCCACGATGACCCACAACCGTGAGACCCCACACACCCATCTCCGTCAACTTCACCCCTCGCCGCCGCTCTTCGACCCTCGACCTCACCTCACATCTCTCTCTTCTTCTCCCACTCTTCTTTCCCGACGTGAACCCCTTCACCCATCCCCGACGATTTCAACCACGAGAACCCACTGAATCTCCAACCCATCTCCTCCCGCCGATCATGACCTCACCTACACCCTCGCCTCGCCTTCATCTCGCCATCACCTCTCTCTTCTCCCTTTTCCCCTTTCTTCTTCTCCAAAGAACCTGAGCCATCCCTGCACAGAACCCACGCCTGAACCCCCGATCTCGTCACCGTTCCCTCACCTCCGGCGACCCCAGCTTCATCCCATCATCATCATCATCATCATCATCTCCCCCTCGCCTTCCTCTCTGAATCCAGAGCACCACCACGACCAAGTCCCGGCCTCTTCTTCTTCTCTTGTTTTTCTTGATCTCATATTTTTCCGGTCACCGCCGGAGCCGTGCCGTCGCCGACGATCCAGGCGACCCATTGGCGTTCCTAACCAGCGTGGTCGTGTTCTTGCTTTGCTTGGCCCTGTTCTGGACGCCGTGTGTGCATTGCAATGTTTTCCCGACGTCGGACGCAGCGTAGGCACCCCGTCGTGAGATCCGTTCAGGCAAGTTTACCTTGCTACATGCTATGATACATATTTTGCATCCATATGAATAAAAATATCACATGTTGAATGCATTGTATATCCATATTATTGTTTTACTGTTTTCGAATATCCGTACGCATCCATATCATTAATTACATATTTGGTTGCATGCAAGTTGCTTGATACAGGCTATATTATTATACTCGCATCTATATTAATAAGAATATTGCATGTTTATGGTATTGTGCATCCATGTTACAGTTTTACCGTTTTCCGATATCCGTTCGCATCCGTATCATTTATTATATATCCAGTTGCATGCCAGATCATATTATTTCATGTTACTGTTATATTAACACCCCATGCTTGATAATGTACATCATGCATAGTCATGGAGTTGTAGATGTAATCTCTGATAGATATTTGTGCATCCGTGTTTTATTGTGCATCCGTACTTTTATCGTGCACCCGTACTTGCTACAGTTTTATTATGAGCATCCGTTTGATACCTGTGCACTACCTGTCATGACCTGATATACCACTACTTGACATATTACCTTATCCTGTTTCTAATGCCGACAATCCTGACATGTTGTCCTGACGGACGTATCCTGTTGTCTGCATAGACAAACCTGTACCTGCTTGATCCTGTGTTGGCATTAGCTCCAGATTTATCAATACCTGACTTAAACACATAACTTGGGGGTAAGGGGAAATCAATGATGAAACCTGACTTGTAACTCAACAGTTTGACGCTTATACTGATCAGTTTTGGGGGCTAGGCCAGTCCCGGGATGATGTTGCTGACATCATTCGTCTGTACATGTTTCCTGTTTGTGCTTAGCGGCACGTCTCGGATTCAGCCCCGAGAGTCTGGACCGTGGTCCCGGGTATTCTCAGGATACTATTGAGTTACATCGACGATTCATTAAATTGATTTCAAAGACTTGAGAGTAATTAACCCAGTAGCATAGATTACTCACCGCATACACATATACTTCACTGTTCCATATTCATGTTGCTGTTATACACTCATTACTGTTCATACTCATGCATGCATATCTTGTTACCTCCTGATTATATTTTATCGTTTGATATTATGACGCACTGACGTCTGCGTTTTGCATGGCCCAGATCCTTTATCTCTTTCGCAGGCAGACCAGGAGTACTTCAGTCGATAGGTCGAACAGTGAGGAGCAATTTGGTATTTAGTTTAGTTTAGTTTTATTTCCATATTTTCATTTCCTGATGTGAGCCCGCACTTGGGACGTACTTTCCAGATTGTTATTGTTATTTGGATTTATTGCTTCCGCATATTATTTCGTAACTCGTTTATTCTGGCATATGGACATGTACTAGATAGTTTATTTTTATTTTCCTGTTCTTGATATCTTCTAGACAGCCGTAATGTGACTGTGGAGAGATGTTTCCTAGCCACAGGTAGCATAGTTGGCTCTGTCACATGCCGATCTTAGCGCACTCTGGGAAGCGGGGCGTGACACTAGCTATTGAAAGTGGAAAGATAGGGAGCACAGGAGGCTCGGCTATTCCTTCGCTCCCTCCCTCGAGCCGTGATACTGTTTCAACACGAGAAAAGTTTAGCAACAGAAAGCTTACTCGTGGAAAGAAGATACACTAAGCGACAACATACTAACCAATACCGGAAGGGGAACGGATTCCGATTGAAAGGCAAAATGCGGGCTTAACACTTAGTGTAAGTGATCAAAGAGCACTCCTGCAGGATTGCAATAATATATGGTTAATGCAAGGAAATGGTATCTACAGTGAAGCAAATAAATGAGAAATCTTTACCTTCCAAAATTCGAGGAGACGCAGAAGAGATGGGAGGAATCGTGACAGTTAGGGCAATGACCGGCGGTAATTCTTCAGTCGGTACAGTATCAGGGTTTACCGCGCCTATTCTCAGAACAAAGGAAATATCATTAGAGTTGTCTAGCGGGATTAAAACTCAAAGATAATAAACCAAGGAGTACCTGACAGGGCAGAAACCGAGACAGTGCCCGAAGCGTCACCAGTTGTGATGGCTTCCTCGGTTTCCATTGGGAAAGTAGATTCAGCATCTACACCTTCATCCCCTGACTCGACAAAGGCCGTCGTAATGCTTGCATCACCTGCCGATATCAAGGATCTACAGGGAAAAGAAGCGGCAGTCGGAACGATCCTAGATTCCAGTGAATGGTTGGCCACTTCAGGCTCTTTAGTCGTCGGCACTTCACCTGCCACGCCATCACCTAAATTTGGCCCTGTTAAAAAATGCGTGTGTTATGATACAAGAAAAAGGTTGTTACTAAGAACCATGCGTTGTTCTACCTTGAAGTAGTCGTTCAGCCTCTTCTCGGGCCGCACGTGCAACCTGTCTATGGGCAGTAGACATGGCAGAAGGAACGTCCACCATAGGAATGCCAGAAGGTTGAGCATTACTCGAACCCGTGCCCATCGCCAAGAGAGCCTGACATTCCCTCGCAGTGTGCTTTCTACGCTTCCTCTTAGCCTTGGCTGTATGAACCAATCGCCTCAAAACTTCTGATAGGGGGACATCATCGTCCAAATCGAGCTCGGCCTCTGGATCCGCTGTGGCATCCATCATCGGTTGCTTCAGCAACGCTGTTCCCTTAAAAAAAAGGAGGGAGAAACAGAAAGAGGAAAAGAGATGGGAAAAAGTCCCCTAATGGAGTATCATGTGTCCACACGTGATGCGCCTTGGAGTAAAGATTATAGGCATTGTGCTTATCAAATAAGACTGAAATTGAGCCTCACGTGCAGGCACGCGAGCATCTATATACAAAGTATATAGGGGCCTTCCTAAAACAAATAACAGGCCAGAGAAGCTCACGTGTCAGCACGTGATGCTCTTTGTTGGGCTTAACTTCGTGGGGGTCACGTGCCATACGTGACATTTCTGAACATCAGCTCACGTGCCAATACGTGATGCCTTTTCTATGGGGCTGCTGCATATAAGCAAACCGATTTAATTCTATGGGGGGTCACATGCTACACGTGAGGGTTCCTAATCACCTTCCAAGCTGATAGAATTAAATTCTAAATAAAAGGGATCAAAACCCTATTTGGAAAATATTTCCTTAGATCTTTCTAAACAAGAAAGATTACGCTTTGTAAAACAAAGCACCGTTGGATTAAAAATCCAATGGTGATTAAAAATCACCAAGCTACAAAATAAACTCTGTATGGGAAAATATTTTCCCAATCTTTCTAAACGAGAAAGATTACTCCCTGTAAAACAGAGCACCGTTGGATTAAAAAATCCAATGGTAATTAAAAAATCACCTACCTATAGAAAAATTCTGTATGGGGAAATATTTCCTTAATTTTGTTAAAAACAAGAAAAAATATTTTCTGTAAAACAGAAGTCTTTGGATCAAAGATCCAACGGTGGATAAAATCCCCAAATCAATTAAGATCTCTCAACTAGAGATTTCCTTAACCAAATCAACAAACTTGCTTCTACTATATAAAGGATCCAAGACTTCAAGTCTGAAAAAAGGAGAGAGAGAGAGAAGAGACCCCCAATAAGATTTGAGAAACAAAAAAAAGAAGAAGAGCTCTCTTTTAGAAAAAGAAAACCTAGGTAAGAAGAAAGACATAGAGATCATTTTATCTCTTCTTCGCCATTTCAAGAGTTTAACTCTTCTAAAAAGAAATTAGTTCTTCCCCTGGTTCAGGTCTGCAGACGCAGATCTCCCCACAAGTTGAGAATTTAATTCTCATCGGGGAGATTCTTTCATGCAGACTCAAAACTTAGGAGAAAGAACTAAGTTTGAAGAATTTAATTGTTCCAAAGATATAGGAATTTAATTCCTCTGATAAAACTAGGGTTTAACCCTATAAAAGAATTTAATTCTTATCAAAATAAGGGATCTGAAATGCTCAAAACTCAGATCAAGATTTCCATGCACATAAAAGAAATGATTAGCGTTCAACACTATTACGACAGATCACGTGTTCCCATGTGAGCATCTCTGAGGAACAAAAAAGGAACAACTGACATCGCCTCACGTGATCTCACGTGACCCCCTAATGGTTCTTAGCACTTTCAAAAGGAAAAGGGAAATAAATCAAAGACAGTTCCCATTTTGGGACGCCTCACGTGATCCCACATGACCCCCTAATAGTTCTTAGGAAAAGGGAAATAAATCAAAGACAGTTCCCGTTTTGGGGCGCCTCACGTGCTCCCACGTGACCCCCAATAGTGCTTAGCACTTACAAATAAAGAGGGAATAAACCCAAAGAAGCAGTGCCCAATTCTCGGGCGCTTCACATACCACACGTGAGCGCTCCAAATTTCAGTGTTTAACACTGCTTTAGAGCCTCACGTGGGAGCACGTGAGCGCCGAGCAGATATTGGTGTTTAACACCATGAGGAGCCAAGCTTAGCCCAAATTAGCCAAGTCTCCCGAGACCAAAACCCTTTTGATCACCAGTCAACCGAGCCCTCTTATACTCAGGTCTTCCCAAATCGATCTTAGTTCCAAAGATGACTAAGGATTTCCTAACAGATGGTATCTAAAATGATGTCCACTCCACCATGATCTCCCTCCAATCTGGAATTCGGTTTAAGGGTACATCTCTCCACACCTCTGATACATGTCGTTGTAATTCTTCAACGTCTTCAGAGAGGTGGAGGGTCCCGACAACCTACAACTCTTTGGTGCCCTCCCAAACCGATGAGCACATCCCAAAGGACCGCAATGTCCTTAAACTAGCTATGGACCGCAACGTCCTTAAACTAGAACAATAGAGCCTAAATGCTCTTTTGTTGGGTCTGAATGATCCCAAAATCCTGTTGAGTAGATCTTAGTCTAAAATTAGACTAATCTATCCTCAACAAATATTTAAGTTGATATTAATATCAAATGAGATTAACGTTTCTTAAATCAACCCAAACCCAAATATACGAATATACAGATTTGGACTAATCCACGCCCTACGGGCGGCAACATAAATTAGTCTCCGTATACAATCCACGAGCAACCAAAAATAACACACACAACACGAAGTGATCTTTTGGAGCAGGAGAAAGTGGTTATCACTACGCGGTAACGTAATTAATTGCAGGGGCTTGCGCCTGCAGGGAAGAGCGTCACCACAATCAAAAACCCCTCACAACGAGAGGGAATCTGACAAAATCTGCTACAACGTCCGCATCCGTCCAAACTTCCGATACACGGTGCCATAAGTCAACTTGGCATCTTCAGAGAGGTGGACGGATAAACCCAAATAGTATCTGCCCCCAAATTCAGGCAAGACGTCTGTCTTTTCCGGCTTTCGGCGATAAACAGATTCTGACACGCCCGGTGGGACCTTTTCCTCTTTCCACTCCATACTTCATGTGTTGTGTTCGCGAACGAATCGCAGTTTAATATGGTTGCCCCTGGATTCGAGATACTAAGATTTTGTGTCTTGCTCCTATGCAGAAGAGAAGAAGATCGATGGCTTCCAAGTGTAACTCCAACAGCAACTCTCGCTCTGTCCCCGCCGGAAGAGTGACTTATGGGCCCCAAGCGGCCTCCATATTTGCAATGCCAGTGGAACAGGTGACTCATGCCACCACTGGACTATTTTTTGGGTCCATGATCCCGCCAATAAGCTTCAATGCCTCAACTCCATCACAAGAGGCTCTAAGAAAGTCGGTCTTTGATCGGCTCGCAACCACCATGGCCCCTCTCAACGGGTCATCCAATTCTGCCGCCTCAGTCTTTGACAGGCTGAACCTAAGCTCAAGTGGGCCCACAAAGAGGCTTACGATACCTGAAGGGGTTATCCCAAAGTGGATAGCCATTCTTGTTCCGACAGACGAAGCCGTCAAAGGGGCTTCTCATGCTAGAGGATCGGTTTTCGCAAGACTGTCCGTTCCAACTCCTGCTGCGGGTGAGGTCGTTACAAGTGCTTCCCCTACTCGAAAGTCAGTCTTCGACAGGTTAGACGTTCTCTCTCAACGGACGTCAGTCTTCGACAGGCTGGCACCAACAGCAGCCTCTCATTAAAGAAAGGGGAATAACGAGGTCGCTTCTACAACTGAGATGATCCCATCCGCAAGACATGCTCGACGTCGCCACTGGCGCCAAGTGAGGAAAGCTGGGGGCAGTTCCCCCTCTGGACTTACCCCACCAGCTCCAATGGTGGAAATTGATGCTATTGTTCCATCTGGGAACAGCTTCGAGCTGCTCAGGAGGGTGCGCAAGAACTCTCCAACCGCCATCTTGAAGAAATCTCATCCGCCTGCTGAAAGCATGACACAGGTGAAGCCGGAACAGCCTCCTCAGTGGTTGTCCTCCAAGATCCATGGAGTTTGGCGGAAATTCTAAGACTCTGTAATTAACAAAGATTACTCTCGCCGGCTGAAGAAAACGAAGGCTTGGCAAGAGGAGGACCATCCCTCCGTCATACCACGGAAGGTATCATCTTTATGGGCGCCTACTGCAACGGCCCCCTCAACTTCGACCTCCCATAAGAGGAGAAGGCAGGAGAAGATCTCCATGCCTGCGGTAAATTTCAAAGGCAGTGGACCCAAACGCTCTAAGTCTGGGGGCATGGTAGTACACACGGTGTACATGGCTTCCGGGAAAGAGGAAAGTCGTATTTCCACGGGTCATCGACCACTCACATGATCGGTGACAAAAGCTCAGGAGCAACTACAAAAGCTCCAAGAGATGTTGACAAGGATGGCCGCACTCACGGGACAAAAAGAAAGCCTGGAAGTATCGTCGGAACAACGCCAGGAGCAAGAGACCGACACCGAATTCCTACAGAGGGTGCTTGAAAAGAAAGACAAAGAGACCGCAGAACAAGCGGCTATTATAAAACAAATGGCACTTCTGTTCCAAGACATGGTTGGGATGATGATCCAGCTGGAATCTCCAGCTGAAGACCCTCCAATAATCATCGAAGATGACAGAGGGGAAACATCAAACCCTCCTCCGGCTTTATCAGCAACCAGGGAGGAGAAAATCTCCAAAGCGGCCCTTGATGACTACATAGCTCAACAAATACGAGCTCATCAGGCGAGTGAAGCGGCTGGTAAAGTCGTCAGAACTGGGTGACCTTATCCAGGCTAGTACGATCAAATTAAGTACCCACCGGTATATACGATCCCTAAGTTCCACGTGTATAAAGGGACGGGCAATCCACACCAGCACGTTGCTCAATTCAAAGCTCTATGCGGCAATACTGGAGGCGATGACAAACTATTGCTTCGCCAATTTTTCGGTAGCCTAGCGGAGACAACATTTGAATGGTACTCGGAGCTTCCGAATGACTCCATCAAAACATTACAGAAATGGAGCTACTGTTTACACAGCGGTTCGCAAGCGCTAGCGAGCGCACCCCGATCACGGCGTTAATCAATGCCAGAGTGAAGCCAGGAGAGACCTGGGTTCAATACGCAATTCGATGGCGTGACCTGTGGTCAAAATGCGAACAACGCATAGAAGAAGCGCCTGCCGTGGGCATGTTCGTGGGAACCCTTGATCCCCAGGCAACTATATCCCAGTTTATGATGTTCTTCAAGCCGACCACTTTCCAGGCCTTGATTGACAAACTTGCCCAGATGGACCAGATGGGTCATAAGCCGTCCTCTTCAAAGACGGATCTTCGGAATGAAAAGGGCAAAGGGAAAGCGACCTTCATCGCCAACGCTCAACAACAACCGAGTGACCCGAAACCGGTTGCTCGCCAAAACAACAAACAAAGATCTCTTGAAGAAAAGTTGAGACGTCATTACTCGTTCCCTCGGGATAAAACAAGGAGACTATTCGAGTTGGCGGTGCGCAACAGGCTCATCACTCTGCCGGATCCGAGATGCCCACTGCAACCGGGCGACGTCAACAATCCCAATTACTGCCCCTACCACCAAATAGTGGGCCACCCAATCGAAAATTGCTACGTCTTCAAAAACTGTGTTGAAGACCAGTACCAACAGGGCAAGTTCGTGCTGTCCGAAAACTGGAAGGTAAACCCGTCACAGCAGCACGCTCCTAAAAAGGTGGATACGCCGGGGGCTTCATGCTCATTTGTAGAGGAAGCTCCGTGGGAAGTTGTCCTTTCGGCTAAAACTAAAAGAATGCAGAAGGATCTTCAAGCATGTTCAGCGTTTAGGTGGAAAAGCCTGCTGGAGCCTAAGATTATTGACGGAATGCTCAAACCACGGCCAACGCCGAAAGTTGGTAACGATGGGCAAAACCTCCCGGCCAAGCCTCCAAAGTCTTCAAAGAAAAAGAAGAAGGCCAAGAAGCCCGTGCAACTCAACGGCAATCGTACGGGTCTGCAAAAATACATCAATGCACTAGAGGAATACAACCAAGAGGCACAGACCCCAGTCACACTGGAAGAATTCTTCAAGCATGTTCTTGAGAACGTAAACAGTGACATTGAAGAAGGAGACGATTCTTCAGAAGAACCTGAGGATTATATGGCGAGTTGCCTCATGATCTCTCACTCGTCAATAAATAGCAAATAAGCTCCTGATGTAGAGAAACTGGGGGCAGATCCAGAACCAAAATCCATGGAACCGTCAAATGACCTGATCGACAAGCTGCTAAATGAAGCTCTTCAAAAGAGCAAAGCTGATCGAGAACGTGAAGCGGCCATTTACGAAAAGGCCAAGCGTCGGTGTCAGGCTGAAAAAGCTCCGGTAATGAGAAGCCATAAAGTATCTCAACCGGATCGAAGCACCCTTGCCACCAGCAAGAGCAGAATCAAGATAAGGAAGCTGTTCGCCAAAGCTCTATCAGTGGGAATGAAACTACCACCTTTCAAAGAAATACTTCCGGGAGTACGTGCCCCGACGAATCGGATGTACATCCGAAATACTGCTTGTATCATCGGAAGGTCACACACCCTACCGAAGAGTACAATGGCTTCAAGAAGTGGTGGCAAGGATACGTTGCCCACCGACAACACTTCAAGCAAATAAAGCGCAAAGCCCATCGAGAGCAGAGAAGCACGACAGATGAGCATAAAGGAACAGCTAGTAACTGTCATATGGTTGATGCCATCCCAACAAAAGGGAAATCTCAAGTTCTTACCTTCGGAAGCGATTCGGACGAGGAAATGGCTCTCGGCCCTCTCTTCAAGGAATCCACCTCTGGAAAAGAAGAAGAGAAGAGCAACTGTGAGAACATTCAGCTGCGTAACCGTACGTTGCCTGAAAGGAATCTCGGACCCTCAAACAAAGGTTCGGGCAAAAGAGACAAAAGGAAGGAAAAAGTCCCTTAGGAGATTGCCCTCGATGATAGAGTCGTCGAAGAGCTCACAATCAGGACCCGCTTAAGAAGAACAAGGTGGATTACAATGTCCTGGCACACCTGAGGAAGATACCCTCACAATTAAGCATTTTGGATGCTCTTTTCCTATCTAAAGAGGCACGAGATTCCCTGATAAAGGCGTTACAAGAGCCCGACCAGTTTCAAGCCTTTCTTACCGAAGAAAAGATGAAGGATGAGTTGGAAGAAGTCTACACGGCTGACATCACCTTCAGCGATGAAGACCTCCTTCTCGGAACGTGTGAGCACAATCGTCCGCTGTATGTAACCGGGTATTGTCATGATATCAAGTTAGGGAAGATCCTGGTCGACAACGGGTCCTCCGTCAACCTTCTCAATGTAATGGTGTTGAAGGAGATTTGCATGAATGTGTAACACTTGGCTTGGGATAAAATTACCTTCTCCGATTTTGACTCCCAATCATCACAAACGCTCGGGTCTGTAATACTGACATTATGCTTCGGGTTGCTCGTCACTGACATCAAGTTCCATGTTATTGACGCCAAGACTTGCTACAACACTTTGCTTGGCAGGCCTTGGTTACATGAGTACAACATTATCCCTTCTACACAAAATCAGTGTATGAAGTACTTCAAGGATGGCCTCGAGTACACAATTACAGGGGAGCTGAACCCATTTTCCGTAAATGAAGTCCGTAGTGAAGATGCCAAGTACTTTTTACCAGACTTCGAAGACATGGAAAGATGTCGCAAACCAGAGAATAAACAAAAAGCCATCGCCACTATCCCGATATTTGGGAGCGATACCGAAGAGGATGAAGAGATAGTCTACTCGGGACAACCCCAAGGCAACAGGCCAGGACCATCTACTCCTATTCTGGTCTTTGGCAGTGACTATGAGGACGAGGCCAACACAGTGTTCTCCGTCCGCCCGCCAATGCAGACCTTTGCTGGAGCTGACCAGAGTTTACAAATTACCATGGTTCTTGTTCAGACCATAATATTGCATTTAGCATTCCCCTATTCTTATCCTTTTTATAAATAAACAGGTACTCTTGACGCACATTTGTTGCATATTACAGGTTACGGGTTTCTGGAGCAAATACAGTGAGAAAGACACAAAACAACAGAAAAAGAGACTTTTGACCAACAATTAGACGGATCCTAGTCAAGCCTAGACGAAGAACAGTACAAGGTCCAAAATGTCATGTGAACGGTTAAAAGATCGCTACAAGTATTCACTGAAATATCTGGAGAAGATACAGAAGTCCAAACAGAGAAAAAAGTGTAAAAAGAGAGAGCCCAAGAACCCTTGAGGAAAGCCCAGAAGTCGGGAAGCCCAAGACCACCAATGGGCCGCGGATCCGCGGCCCAAGCCAACAAATGCCGCGGATCCGCGGCCATTCAATGCCCGTGTCGGCGCAGTTTTTCTGTGACGGTGCGTTGTTATGAGTGTTAGGATTTTAAGTGGGCAAATCAGTAATTGCGCGTGCGCGAGAGTCTGTAACCCTAGGTTTCCTAGTTTCCTATAAATTGTAATTTTAGATCTAAAAATTGTATGCCTCTTTTCAATAAATAAAATTCAGAAATTCTGGAAGTGACATTCAGATCTGTTCTTTATCGCTTGGAGGGAGCCATCACCATTAGTAAGTATTTTATTCTTTTAATTATAATGTCTTCTCATCCCCTAATGAGCGAGTAGTCTCCTCGCTTGTTAGGGTTAGCCTTAGGGAAAGGGTTGAGAGATGAGATCTCTCACCCCTTTCAATGTCATATTAAACTAACCCATTAAGAACTCCATGCATGCGCGCACAACCGCTCCCTGCGGCATCCTACCCCTCGAGGTAACGGTGAACCGCAGTATAAAGGGCCGGTTGCGCGCGTTTTCCATGGGGGTTAGGGTAATTAACGATAAAGGTAGGATACGAATCTAGAGGAAGAAAACATCTTCCCAAAAGAGTCGTATCCACTTTATCGATAATTACTATAACACCTAATGGATCTAAAATACGGCACTGAAAGCGGTGAGGAAACATCAATCTCCAAAACTTCCTCTAAGCCTAACCCTACCAAGAATTTAAATTAGATTAATTAAGTTTTAGATCTAGATTTTTATAAAACCAAAACGACAAATAGAATCAACTCGTTAAGACACACTAAAGGAATTTACCCGTCTCTGTGGATCGACCCGCACTCACCGGCTAGCTACGAAGCGACGCAGTTTTCTGATTGCGGTAATTACAGTTTTTGACAACCAATCAAATGGCGCCGTTGCCGGGGACGGCGTAATTTTTCTTTTTGTGAATTTTCGGGTTGATATAAATTTTAAAAATTATAAAAATCTGAAAAAAATACAAAAAAAATACAAAAAAAAAATTATTATCAAATTTGATCTGTTTGAAGGGTATATTTTTGAATCTTGCAGGAATAGCGACGAATCGCGGATCTGGAAATTTACAGAGGGAAAATCAGAAAAGTACATATCAGAACAGAGGGGAAATTTGACAATAGAGCAGTACAATTTTTTTCAAAGTGTGATCCTACCATTGCGCCGCCCTTCCGCGGCCTTAACCCCATAACTGCCGCGGATCCGCGCTCCTCCTTCCACGTCAGCGCACCAACTTTTGTGGGTTTGTCTCTCTTTCTTCCCTTTGCAACCTAAAGTATGTCTCTCTGTAAAATGTTTTCTGCAGGAATTCTTTGCGTAAAAAGTCTTTCTCCCCCTTCTAAATAACAGATTTCTGCAGGTTTCTTTGCGCCGCGCTAAAAATTTTGATTGCAAGTGATTTTATTTGTTTTGCATAATTTAACCGGACTCTAAGGGGCTAATTGACCAAACTCAGATTGGGTGGGGATTTCATCACCCTTCCCAGGACCCCAGAAAACACCTAAAGCATTTTGCATCGACCACCTTTAATTAAAAAAGATTAGACTCAGACCTAAGGACAGCGAGCTCAATAGGAAAATGACTAGGGTAGGCATCGACCGTTTATCCTAACTGACATTGCGGTGTCTAGGCTAGTGGTTTTTAATTAGGCCCACTGTAGTGGTGGTTCCTTCCTACTTACCTGGCCGTATTTGTCCGTGAAGAGGCGGTTTGAGGTCTATTTCTAGCCCTAGTTAGGAGCTGTCTAGTAGACCTAGGCAACCCTAGATCTAGGTCTGATTATGCATGTGTGGTTGATTCAGTTGTGTCACGAGTCCATTTTCTAAAACCTTATTGCAAAACCCTCCAATAAAAAAAAATTTAACGAAAAATCTTTTAAAAACTTGCAAAAATTTTGTCGCTAAGAAATCCTTGCATTCTTCTATCATGGGTACCCCACATCATAAATCTCTTGCCGAATCTTGGTATCCCGAACCTAACTTTGCGTCGTTCGTCAATTGTTTCGGTCAATTTAAAAAAGATCCCTCCTTGCTAAAAATTTCGTTGAAAGATCAAATAGAGGCGTCTAGGAGAAATAGTTTGACTTTTCAACCCACTTTGTGTCAACCGAGTCAACCTTTACAACCTACATATGTTGATACTACTTCTTCAAGTCCTTCTGTCACTCCTAGGCCGATGTCCATTGCTGAGCATATTGCTCAATCTCGCAGTCGATCTTTCACCCCTCTCCACTCATCTAGTTTTAGGGATCCACACGATTATTCACCTTCTTATCCATATGTTGACCCTACTCCTGTCTTACCACCCACTTCCTACCAGTCATACCCGACTTTCCCACCTTCACTAGACACTGTTTCGACACAGCCATTAGGGAGTTTCACATACCCAACCAATTTTGAATCTTTTACTGAAACCCCCTCACCACCTAAGTCTAGTTTGGAAGAGTCGTTGGAAGCATATATTGCTGCAACAAATAAAATGATGAGGACAGTGGAAGCATCCATGGCCGCCCTTACGCAACCTAGTGAACCGGTAGCTAGTGTCCTGCTAGCTCCGAATTTTTCAATGTGTAAGGCGGCAGTTGGACAGAGTGAGAATGAGAGAGGATTTTCAAATCAAACCTACCCTTACCCAATTGAAACCCACAACTCCGGTTTTCCATCTATTGTTCCAAATGATTCACCAGTTGAAAATAAAAATGAGTTGTGCGATTTTGTAGTGTTTGATTTGCCAAATTGTGAGGAACCCCTTTTGAGTGAAACCGCACCTAATCCTTTCGATCTTTACACCTCCACTCTAGAACCTACATTGATAAATATCCATGCTGTGGATGAAGTGTCTAAAGAAATAGATTTTCACTTGATTGAGGATATAGACGCCGGGAATATTTCGGATGATGAACCTGTCGATTTAATAGAAATTTTATGTTCAAATCATCATCCTGAGTTATTAAATGTTTTCCCCGAATCTCATATGCGTCTAGATTTTGATGACAATGGCATAGATGGATTAAATATTGAGGAGAGTCTTGAGGATAATATCGAGGTTGAACCATTTTTAGTTGATGTGTCGGATTTTCCAATTCAGCCTCCTGAACCTTTGACTGTTATATCACCCTCCCTCCTTCCTATTGTTCCGACCGAACAAATGACCGTTACGCTTTCATCTCCTATACCAAGTTCGGCGTACCCATGTTTTCTTGCGAATCTTGAGGGATTTGACCCCATTGCACGACGAGTTGGTAGGTTAGCGCAATCGCTTTTAACACATCGGTCATCACAAATTGCGCTAATTTATTCACTCAATTTACACCCTCAAGATCGCACTCCACATCTTTCTTCTTTCCGTCTTTCTTCTCCCCCACCGAGACCAGATTCTACCATTCTTCTTTCCACACGGTCTCGCGTGCCTTTCGTCTCTTTTCTTTCCATCCCATTCTTGCACCAACTCTACTATTACCATGATAAGATTTTTGAATGGTTGGTGCTAACATTTGGCTTGTGTAAGGCCAAGCTTAACTTTGGGGGGAATCTTGTTGTATATATGTATATATCCTTTTGTTTTCTTTTTCTATAAAAAAAAAAAAAATTCAAAACAAAAAAAAAAAATTTATAAATAAATAAACAGGGGAGTATCAGTATTTTGACCCTCTTGGTTTAGCATGACAGTGAGGACACTGTCAAGTTCAAGTTTGAGGGTATGCTCGGTACGTCTTCTTCCTTCGCATTCATTTGTACATATTTTTGCATTTGCATACTTATTTGAAAACCCATAAAAATTTGAAAAATTTCAAAAATTATAAAAATAATTGTATTCAATTTTGGCTAATTGTCTTGAGTTTGACTAATAGGTTAACTGGTTAGGAACAACTAGATCTTAGACTTAGTGAATTAAAAACCCTAAAAATAACATTTCTTAAAGTTTAACGGTAGAAAGTATATGCCTTGTAATTTATTTAGAAATAGGCAAATTTTGGGTTCACTTCTTGGGCTAAGTCGAAACAAGGGAAGAGTATTGATGTTCTAATTAAAGTATAAGTTTGAAAGATAGTTCCTAGCTTAAGTCTAAATTCTGAAAATGTATACCCTACAATTTGCACATTCACGCACCTTGAAACTTGGAATAGTAGAAGAGACCTTGAAATGCTCTTGTCTAAAGTCCTTAGTACGAAGAAAATAAAAGAAAAAGTGTGAATAAAGAATAAATGGACACTGGTTTTTGTGATTACTTAAGGCTGCAAAAATAGAAAAATATTTAGCGAGGGTGCTTCATCACCTAGTGCCTTAGACCAACTGGTTTGGGAGTCACTGCTAAAGCCTTGGGTGTTGCAAGGACTAGGAAGTACGCTTTAAAGTGCAAACGCATTTTGTAATCGGTCGTTGGTACCTCAAGAAGTATTAACGGTCGCATGAAGGATGTGTAAGCAAATTTCATTCACCAACTAATTAGTACTTTGGACAATGGACTAGGGCATGATTGCTTGAATTGAATTTCCAAGTGTAGGGGTGATCTATACACACACGTAGGGGTACGTGATTGGAATTTAGATAAGAGAGAGGAATGAAAGATAAAATTTGTATCTTTAATAGAGTTAATAGAAATTCCTGAGTGGAGATGTAACCCTAGAAGGAAAACTTAAGAAATGCCGAAAGCTAAGTAGATCTGCATGATATATATAATCTTAAGTTAAATAATGAGGAAGTGTGAAGAATATGGGTGAATAATTTACAAGTATAAGATAATAGAATTCCTTTTAGAAAACCTAATTGGAGAACAAAAGTCAATGGGCAGAGTTGATAGGATTTTGTGGGTGTAATCCGCTGAAAACCCTCAGGAGACAACACTCCTCCTACTAGGGACACCTAGAGGTTTAACGGCTTGTTGCACGTGCTCAGTGCAATCGCGTTTCCCTGCGAAAGTGCGGTTAGGATTTTAGAGAATAAAATAATAAGTTTGCTCGAGGACGAGCAAAAGGTAAGTTTGGGGGTATTTGTTCAGACCATAATATTGCATTTATCATTCCCCTATTCTTATCCTTTTTATAAATAAACAGGTACTCTTGACGCACATTTGTTGCATATTACAGGTTACGGGTTTCTGGAGCAAATACAGTGAGAAAGACACAAAACAACAGAAAAAGGGACTTTTGACCAACAATTAGACGGATCCTAGTCAAGCCTAGACGAAGAACAGTACAAGGTCCAAAATGTCATGTGAACGGTTAAAAGATCGCTACAAGTATTCACTGAAATATCTGGAGAAGATACAGAAGTCCAAACAGAGAAAAAAGTGTAAAAAGAGAGAGCCCAAGAACCCTTGAGGAAAGCCCAGAAGTCGGGAAGCCCAAGACCACCAATGGGCCGCGGATCCGCGGCCCAAGCCAACAAATGCCGCGGATCCGCGGCCATTCAATGCCCGTGTCGGCGCAGTTTTTCTGTGACGGTGCGTTGTTATGAGTGTTAGGATTTTAAGTGGGCAAATCAGTAATTGCGCGTGCGCGAGAGTCTGTAACCCTAGGTTTCCTAGTTTCCTATAAATTGTAATTTTAGATCTAAAAATTGTATGCCTCTTTTCAATAAATAAAATTCAGAAATTCTGGAAGTGACATTCAGATCTGTTCTTTATCGCTTGGAGGGAGCCATCACCATTAGTAAGTATTTTATTCTTTTAATTATAATGTCTTCTCATCCCCTAATGAGCGAGTAGTCTCCTCGCTTGTTAGGGTTAGCCTTAGGGAAAGGGTTGAGAGATGAGATCTCTCACCCCTTTCAATGTCATATTAAACTAACCCATTAAGAACTCCATGCATGCGCGCACAACCGCTCCCTGCGGCACCCTACCCCTCGAGGTAACGGTGAACCGCAGTATAAAGGGCCGGTTGCGCGCGTTTTCCATGGGGGTTGGGGTAATTAACGATAAAGGTAGGATACGAATCTAGAGGAAGAAAACATCTTCCCAAAAGAGTCGTATCCACTTTATCGATAATTACTATAACACCTAATGGATCTAAAATACGGCATTGAAAGCGGTGAGGAAACATCAATCTCCAAAACTTCCTCTAAGCCTAACCCTAGCAAGAATTTAAATTAGATTAATTAAGTTTTAGATCTAGATTTTTATAAAACCAAAACGACAAATAGAATCAACTCGTTAAGACACACTAAAGGAATTTACCCGTCTCTGTGGATCGACCCGCACTCACCGGCTAGCTGCGAAGCGACGCAGTTTTCTGATTGCGGTAATTACAGTTTTTGACAACCAATCAGTTCTGCAGCGGCATTACAAAGAACTTGATGCACTTGATACGTACAGCATGCAAGAGCTGCAGACCTTCTACGTCCCTCCTAAGAAAAGAGGTGAAAAGGCGATCATTTTCTACCAATCCACGGAGAATAAAGGGGAGAAAGTCTGGCACAGTGCCGAACCTGCGCTCGACAGGTTTCAGCCAATCCGTCTGCCCAAATACTATGTAGATGGACTGAAAAGGCTATTGAGACGCCAAGGAGTACCCTTCAAACAGACTGCTCGATAAGCCCAGTTCTATAACAAGATTTAGGACATTCCCGAGACTCAGCGAAAGATGCCCAACGGGAGGATGGAGATGACTGGACTTGGATACGTTCGGTCCAAGAAGCGGGAGCGATTTCATGGCTGCCATGTTATAAATGATTCTGGTGGAAAAGAGAATGTCTTTCCAGATAGCGCTGATATTGAAACAGAGCGAAATCCCGCTGTACGAATATCAAGTCCGTCATTCGAAGAGAAAATTAACAAGCTAATAAGGGAAGCGGGTCAAAAGGTTCGGAATGACCATATTCGCGAAATGGCTATTTACGAGAAAGTCAGGACGCAGCGTATCATTCAGCAGGCTACGGAAGGAGAAGACGACGATGCCTTTCACCCTCAGCCTGCTGTGCACTCTCGCAGCAAGGAAAAAGTCCGAGCAGAAGCAATGACAAGATCAAGAACGGGGACAGCGTTCAAAGACAGCAAAGCGGATCCAAGAAGCCACGTGAGCGAGAAAAAGTCAGCTGGAACCCGTCTTTTATGAAGAAAATGGATCGAGAGTACTCTTTCCCTCAAGACAAGACAAGGAAAATATTCAACCTTGTTATGAAGCATCAAATGATGACGCACCTGGAGCCTCGATACCCCAAACAGATAAACGAGGTCCACCACCCGGATTATTGCTCCTACCACCGAGTAGTGGGACATCCTCTTGTAGACCGCTTCACCTTCAAAGACTGAATTGAAGACCAGTATCAGTAAGGCAGGTTCGCTCTGTCCGACAATTGGAGAGTAGCCCCACCACAAAAGCATGAGCCAAGAGCAACCTACACTGCGAAGGAAAGTCCAGATCAACATCGAGCTTGAAAACGAGCTTGTATCTGCCATATGATAACATTCTCAAAGGAGGGAGAGCATGAGAATGTGGACGACCTCTCCCAGTGCTTTACTAATGAAGATGGGGACGAGGTGATCTCAGAATTTCCACTGGTGCCAAAAGAGCTCGATGACGGGATACACACCGCAGCAGACAATCTGAAGAAAATTGACTTGGGGACGACAAATGAACCAAGGCCAATGTTCGTTAGTGAGCTGCTATCCGAAGAGCGGGTGACTACACTAAAATACATTCTTATGCAATATAAAGACTGCTTCGTGTAAAACTATTCTGAGATGCCGGGACTAGATCCAGAAATAGCTGTGCATAAATTGGCTATATCGCCGGACGTCAAGCCAGTCAAACAGGCGCCCAGAAGTATACGACTCGAACACAAGATGAGCATCAATGCCGAAGTAAAGAATCTAATTGACTCTGGCTTCATCCAATAAGTTCAATACCCCGACTGGATCGCCAACGTCGTCCCAGTGATGAAGAAAAATGGGACAGTACGCATCTGCGTGGACTTCCGGGACCTCAACAAAGCTTGTCCGAAGGATGACTTCCCAGTACTGGTTACCGAACTGATGATCGATAATACGTCCACTCACGAGGTCTTCTCCTTCATGGATGGATCTTCAGGCTACAATCAAATAAAAGTGCATCCTAAAGACTAAAAGCACACTGCTTTCCAGACTCCACTGGGCATATTCTGCTACAAAGTGATGCCCTTCGGTCTGAAGAACGCTGGCGCCACCTACCAGAGGGCCATGACAAAGATTTTCGATGACCTCATACATGAGATTGTCAAATGTTATATCGACGACCTCGTGGTGAAAAGAAAATCATACGAGGAGCACTGGGAGCATCTGAAGATAGTGTTCCAGCGTCTTAGAAAGTACAGCCTGAAGATGAACCCTCTGAAATGCGCGTTTGGAGTTTCCTCGGGCAAAAACCTAAGATTCATCATACGACACCGAGGCATCGAAATAGACCCATCAAAGATTAAGGCGATTATGAAAATGTCCGCGGCAAGAACTCTCAAACAACTGCGGTCTCTTCAAGAAAAGCTCACGTATATCCGGCGGTTCATAACTAACCTCTCCAGCAAATGCCGCCCCTACAGTCATCTAATGAAGAAGGGGACCCCGTTCGTTTGGGATCATAAATGCCAAAGCGCACTAGATGAAATCAAGCAATATCTGCAGAACCCGCCGGTACTGACCGCTCCAGTCAAGGGAAACCCCACATCCTGTACACGACAGCCCTTGAAAGTTCTTTAGGTGCGCTATGGGCACAAGTGGACGATCGGGGAAAGGAGAGAGCTCTCTACTATTTGAGTCGAGTTCTCCTGGAGGCAGAAAATAACTACTCCCCAATCGAAAAGCATTGCCTGGCATTAATATTCACGGTAACGAAGCTCCGACATTACGCATTGGCACATGAGGTCCATCTCATATCAAAGATGGATCATCTCAAATATTTGATGTCAAGAGCCATATAACGGGAAGGCTTACCAAATGGGCCCTCCTCTTGATAGAGTTATCGATAGTACATCGACCCCTTAAGGCAATAAAAGGCCAGGCTATCGCTGACTTTCACGCTGAGCATCCGATACCAGCTAATTCTCCCTTAAACTGCGAGTTGCCGGACGAACACGCATTTGACGCAATCAACGAGGAGAAAGAAAGGAGTGATACCCGATGAGAACTCTACTTCGATGGGGCATCGTCTATGAAGAGGCGGAAGCAAAGCACCCCTATAATCAAAGCCGGAGTAGGCCTTATCTTTGTGACTCCACAAGGAGGGATAATACGTTTTTCCCTTTCCTTAACAGAGCCAAGAACAAACAACGAAGCAGAATATGAAGCTTTGATAGCAGGTCTCAAAATCGCCATTGACATGGGAATCGAGAACCTCCTCATATATGGAGACTCCCAGTGTAACATTTCAGAAAATATAAAATATTATTTTTGGAATTTAATATTAAAATAATATATTTCCCGAAAACTGCCCGATTTGCGAAATTGGGGTTTTCGAAAAAGGGTATAAATATATACCAATAATTATGAAATAAATAGAAATTAAAATGATTTATTCAATTAATAATATATTTAAAGGATTTGGCATTTTTAAAATTTATTATATGCAGTTTGGATAAAAACCCGATTAGTGCACTGCCAATCGCAATTAAGCCAAATCCGTGTTTCTACAGTTTTCCACGGCTAGTGCACCATGTCATGTTATATTTGGTTACATGTTATTGCATTTGTGTTGTTTTATGGGTATTATGTGATTTGGTTTTGAAATTTAAAAGAGAAAAGAAAAAGAAATGAAAAAGGGTTTAAAAGGTGAATGATTGGATAGAGAGAGAATGTGAGAATAAGTGAGAGAGGGGGAGGGGGGATGCTGCCATAAGTGTTTTACCCCATCATTTTCTTCTCCTTCTTCATCTTCCTCACCCTCATCTCCCTCCACTTCTAACCTTAGATCCATCTCCAAATAATCCCCAAAACCTTATACTCTCTTTACAAAAATTAATCCCCATCTCTTCCTCTACACATTGGACCAAGAAAAGTGGGATTTTGACAACTTTGGGACTTCTAGGGTTTGCTTAAGTGACACCCATGAGGTATAATTTCTTCCATTAGTTTAGTTTCAAGTTTTTCTAACTTTTTGTTTATGTTTAGAGTTCGTTTAATGATGGATTGGTGATACTTAGAAATCCTAGTGAGGGTTTGAGTGAAATTGTGGATTGGTGATGATTGAGGGGCTATTGAGTGGCCATTTAAGACTTAGAATTTAGTATAGAAACCAAAATACGGATTTATGATTTTGTCCATGTCGATTTTGTGAGCATATAGGGTGTGCAGGGAAATCTGGAGCAACCCGGGGACTTTTTGAGTTTAGCAAACAGTACCAGAGACCCATTTTAGACCATAGGAGACCACCATGACCAAACAAAGCCCAACAGAGCAACGGAGGCCGAGGAGGCCGGATTTTGGGGTAGGTGGCCGGCCACTTGGTGGCATGTGGTGTCGAGGTTGGTCCAGTAGCTCATATACATCATATACGGCACCCTAGAATTGTTTGTGCAACTCCTTTTGGCCTGAGTCGAAATCTGGGAACACATTAGTGTGATTTTTGGATATGTTTTCCGTATTTTGAAATGTTTAGTTTTGATATTTGGATTTGTATTTGGCTGTTGAATGTTTGTACATCAACGACTAGGGGTAATTTGTTGGTTTTGCATATGTGGGCTATAGGTTCTAACCTATAGGCGATCCGTGTGCCGTTTTGGTTTCCAGACTTGATGTTAATAGAGATTGCGATTGTTTATTATTATAGGTACTCTCGCGTGGATTCCGAGGCGACGGAGTATGGCGTCATCGACTTCGACAAGCAAGGATCGATGTGAGTAGATCTATATCTGCGGGGGAAGTCGGGTGGATGGCGTATAGCACCCCCGCACACTTTGATGGAAACCGATTTATATATAAATTATGGTTAATGAAACCTTTAATAGAAACTCTAGATAAAGTAAAAAGGTAGTTAGAGAACCATGTTAGAAACTAAGGATAGTTAGAAGTGATATGATACGACTAGTATGTGATGACGGGACTTGAGGATGAGATTTGATGATATTGCGGTTTAGGGTACTATAGGACTAGATAGTCGACGCAAATGTGTCATCCGAACCATACCTATTTCCAAACTGAAGAATCGTATGCATCTTTTAAACAGATACCTTGAGGGACGTTACGGATTTTCAAATGATATCCTTTCTTTAAAAACACCGTAGCCGGATTTTCAAATCATATCATCAAATCATCATATCGCGCCATAACGTCCCTCAATAAATCATCTCAATCGACTCGCATCCGTATGACTCTTCGCATAACATACGTGCGTATATACCACTTGTACATCCATATTGGCATACATACATATTGTACACCATACTTGCGTACATATATGTTGTACACCATACTTGCGTACATACATATTGTACACCATACTTGCGTACATACATATTGTACACCATACTTACATGCATACATATTGTACACCATACTTGCGGACATACACATTTGTACGTCCATACTTGCGTATATACACATATGCACCTTTATACGATATTGCATTCGATTTTGGAGATTTGGGAACCGCATGATATATTTTAAAAACTGGATTCAATTAAAAGAGCGGTTTTCCCTCGATATGTGCATATTGCTGTTCCATGTTGCATGATATACGGATATGCTTACATTTCTATCATATGTCGCATACATCATGCTTTATGATTTTACGCATTGAGATATGCTGTTTTCATGAGATTTCTGGATTTGAGAACCGTGGCTATTTCAAAAGAAAGCATGTACTGTTTTTAAAACCCGGTTTCTCTTGATATGATATTTCAGTACGTCCACCATGCATTTTCTCGGTTCTGAGATGTGTGATATGTGAAACCCGATTCGAGGAGGCGGATGATTCCGTTTGCGGGTACATAGTGGACCCAGTATGGTACCCCGGGGCGAGAGAGAGATTTCGTGTGGATGACGATGAACCTGGCAGAGGGACTACTACCTACCGGTGATAGTATTTGGGCTCGGCGGATATCCGGAGGATACCGACCGGAGTCGAGAGATGATATGGGCCGATCCGGACTGACGGAGCCCGTGGGCCGATCCGGACTGACGGAGCCCGTGGGCCGATCCGGACTAACGGAGCCCGAGATATGAGGATTTACGTGTCGATGCTGGACACAGGTTTCATGATGTTTTCGGGTGTCGATATTGGACACCCAGGTTCCATGATTTTGATGTGTCGCGAGGGACACCGTTGATTTATATCCTCATACTTTCATGCACACTCCTTTATGATATGTACGAGCATACAGACATTGATTATATGGTTGGACGAGATCCACATGCATACAGACATTGGTTATATTGTTGGATTATATCCGCATACATATAGGTATTGATTATATTGTTGGCACATATGATGACCCGGTCACCCTAGGTATCATAGTATTACCTTTATGATATAGTTGACCTAGGAGTCGTTGTTTATTCGATTTCTACTTGTAGATGTTTTTCTACTCACGAGTTGGCAACTCACCCCCGTTATGCCACTGTTCTTGCAGGTTGACTGCATGGATCCGTAGCGGCATCGCTGGCACATAACTTCATTTGGGTGTTTTACATTGGTAAGTGGGGCATTTGTATCGTACCCACTCTTGTATTTATATTTTACATTGTATCTAGTCAACTCCATCAATCAAAATTAGTAATTGTATAAGTAATGAGACTTAGTGAGATTGTGGTTGCGAGACTTAGAGCGATGGGTTTTCCGCTACTTGTGGTTTTGATGTCTTGCTTATTTCTTTATCTTTTGTGGTGAACTTCGCCGTTGGGCATCATATACATACTTATACTGTCTTGCGTGGTTGTGATCCGCCGTTTGGCGAAGAGCTAGCTCCCGCTTGGGGATTCCATTATTCTTAATATGTATTTGTGGTTTTGGATCAAAATATACAAAGGAGGTACTGCCCAAATTTTTAAAAGACGAAACACATTTTCAAACTAGTAAATTTCACTTGCATTTTTATGTTCCTTTTCTATGTATTAAGAAAACTTGATTTTATTATACCTTTATTTCAAAACACCACCTCCTTTATTTTCTTAAAAAGGCTTAGATTTTTGGGTTTCAGCTTACTTGAATTACGTTACGCCTCTAGACGTTGCGTGATTTAAGTGCTGGTCATGAGCTAATATTTCGGGTCGTAACAAAGTTGGTATCAGAGCGCTAGGTTTAACCTTGGTTCGAGTCTATGTTTGACTATGCGGAGTCTAGGGCAGGTATGTATTTCGGAACCTAGGCTTGACCTTACGGAACTTAGACTTGAACGGGGGTGGGTATTAGACCCGAACTTTCGTTTCATAGGCTGACCCTGATTGATGGAGTAGGTAGCTTGAGTAGAGTGACGTACCGTACGTATGTTCCGCGGCATATTTACGATACGATACTCCACTTAAGAAACCTTAGGATGCACATATTTTGAGATCTATGATTCTCTTTGTACCCTTGATTATACATCCATTTGAGATCCTCGATTCTATTTGTTTCCATGATCATACTCTCATTGATGCTGTTCCTTCTTATGATCATGTATCCATTCTGGATCTATCGTTTCCTTTCATACCGTTGATCTGCTTTCTTCGATACTCGATTGAGATTCCTGTCACCATGGTTTGAGCGCAGATTGAGCTGCTACTAGTGATGCGGTCAGGACGAGCTCGTCTGGTACGAGGGCTGACCATTGACATGGGAACGTCTCGATGTAGTGTTATGTTGTGACCTTTTGTGGAGGCGAGTGCTTGGTTTTACACCGGATGATCGGGCCATGGTTAGAGCTGCCAGTTGCGAGAGGACTGTTGATGTACAGCCTACCCCAGAGATTGTGATGTCATCTACCGTGCAGACAGATGACCCGGCTGTTGCTGAGATGATGGGATGTCGCTTCCAGAGCTTACGAGCTGAGATCGCTGGAGCTTCCAAGCAGAGATGCGACAGATGATAGCTAGTCTACCTCGATTTGAAAGACGAAGGTGATTCATCAAATTGATGCGCCGACGCAGGCCCAGTTGAGTTGAAGATTTCCAGTATGGAGAGTCTTACTCAGATCTAGAGCAGACCGATCCAGAGATGACCGTTGATGTATCGTCTTTCCTGGAGGATGAGGCATTGTTTAGCATGCGGGCGAAGAATATTCACATGTTGTATAGGCGAAGCTAAAAAGTTCAAACGAGTGTCAGAAAACCCATTTTTCCAAGTTGAAGTATTTGAAAGAACATGTAAGTAATTCTGTGGACCCTCTAAAAGAAGTAAACCCTAACTTGACATGATGACCATGGAACCGCTTTTGAATCTTAGGGTTTGCGGCAGTTTAGCGGTGCCATCAGTGAGGCTTGGGTTTGCCCTTCTACGGCTGGTCCAGAGGTACTGTGGTATGTACCAGATATTTTTAGACTGTGCTCAGGTGTTGAGCTTTCGGGAAATTTTGGGACCTTGATGACTCGATCGAAAAGTTTGATGTCGTCCGGATATCATGTGATAAGAGATCAGCAAGCTGACCAGTTTCGGATAGAGGACCTCTCCCAGATGCGTTGTGAGTTGATAGAGAACAGACGAGTATTGAGTATTCCTCCGAAGGTTGGGACGAATTCCCGAGGACGTGTTCGGCCAGATATCTTCTACAGAGAGATGAAGATACCGAGTTCGTAACTTCGAGTCCGTGTGAGAGACTTCGGATTGACCGTAGCTGAGAAACATTGCAGTACGCAGATAGCATGGCGTGACGTCAAGGTGGACGATGATAAAGACAAGCGGAACCAGAGTTTCGTGCAAGATGCGGACGAGCTGTTGTTATTCCCTATCGAGATTAGAGATCTGATATGCATACAGAGGCGTTGGGTTATGGCCAGTTCCCGAGAAAATGTTGTGCTGAGAACACAGATGTCCAGAAAGCGAAAAAAGATTATGTGAGAGTACCGGCCTCCGTACAGTTCGGCATAGGCGAGATCGGAAGAGATCTTGAGTAGGATTCCTTCCAGGACTCTGCTGCAATGATATTTGCACCCAGGATCAGTTGTGTCACGTGTATTCAGAGAGCCAAAGGCCGACGCCGGTGACGTGCTGCCTTACGAGTGGTCGTGATATTGGCCGAGAGATGACCAGAGAAGTGCTAGAGCGGAATCGTTTCTGTTAGCACACCTGACCGGGCCGATGAGCCAATGGATTGCGAGATTGGTAAATCCACAGAGAAGATAAGGACCCAGAGATAGAGGACGCCAGACCGTGAGCAGGAGGCGAGCGGATATTCTTGTTCTGCGGGTTTTAGGTGTACCGATTTATTTTTCGACATTGTAGGAGGTGTACCTCGATGTCATTTATTGCGATTTTTGTTTGTGATCCGAGTATCACGCTTATATCGCTTGGATTTGAGTTTTGATAATTAAGTTTCGTGATATCATTTTCGTGCACCATGGCTGCACCTACTGGGTATTTACATTTTGTGCATAGTTATTGCACTTGATATATATTTTATATACACCGTTGTGTTGATTTGCGATTTGTGCATATCTATTACACTTGAGATTCAGTTTGTGCCATGGCTGCACGTAATTATGATTTCGTGGATTTCATACGGTTGATTTGATTTTGTGCGTGTGGTATGCACTCGATTTGATTTTTGCACTCGGTATAGCTTACATGTGCTTGCAGTGCATTGATACATGTTTTTTGCACGCAGTTGCACGCGTTTACGATTTTATACACCCTGGTACACTCGGTGTTGCTTTTATACGCATTCGAGTTATGTATTTGTATTTTGTGCACTGGATGCACTGTATTCGTATTTCGTGCACTAGATGCACTGTATTTGTATTTCATGCACTGGATGCACTGTATTTGTATTTCGTGCACTAGATGCACTGTATGTGTATTTCTTGCACTGGATGCACCAGATTTGCACTTCGTGCATTTGTTGCACTAGGTTTTCATTTCGTGCAATTGTCGCACCAGATTTATATTTTCTGCATTTGCTGCACCAGATTCGTATTTCGCACATTAGTTGCACTAAATTTGCATTTCTTGCATTTGTTGCACCGGACGGGTATTGTGCATTTGTCGCACTGGATTTATACTCCGTACCTTGGTTGCACCCGATTTATGTCCTTGAGCATTCGTTTTACCAGATTTGTATTTTCGTGCGCGTTGGCACTTGCCGTTCGTTTTCGTGCATGCTACTGCACTATATGCTTTTACGGACCCGACACGCTTTGGTTGGATTTTTGCGTATATTAGGCGCTTAATTTTGGATTTTTGTGCGCATCGGATGCACTTGAGTGAGATTTTACTCGTGCATATTGGATGCACTTGATTTAGATTTCTTTCGTGCATGATGGATGCCCTTGATTTGGATTTTCGCTCATGATTGGGCGCATGATATGAGATATGGTTTTATACACACCGGATGCACTCAATTGGGATTTTCATTCGTGCATATTAGTTTCACCGGATACACTCTAGATGCACTTGATATTGTCCTCGTGCACACCCGTTGCACTGGATAGATGTTTTCGTGCACATCCGTTGCACTGAGTTTTGCTTTTGTGCATATTGTGGCATTTGTATTTGGATTTGATTTCCGTGCGCACCAGACGCACGTGATTATTGGATACGCCTTTTGAGGCTAATTTTTCTTTTGAGCACTTTGTTTTCATGTTGGGCACTATATTGTGTAGTAGCCAAACAGGACTGATCTGAGGACGGTACCTGAGTACTTTGCATGCATTAAAAGTTTACCAAGAGGTTTTTGAAAAAGGAGCTATGATCTCGCTATTTTCTACGTGTCCGTGAGCGACACGAACATTTTTTTAAGGAAAACCTTTTGGGATATTTTAAAATGGACGGGACGTATATCTGAGTAAAACATATACGAAACTATAATTATTACCTTACAAATGAGTGTCCGTCACTTATGCCGTAAGTTACGCATCACGCGGCGATTCGGAAAAGATTTTGCATATATTTTGTTCAGATTTTGGAGTTTTCAAGAATGCATACTATACACATATTATAGTATTTGACTAGTGTATATTGGATTTCAGTAGTGGATTTCGAGATCTGTATCTCTATTGTAACTCCGAGGATATGCGTGCAAATCCGATAATTTGCGTGACGCTTGATGGAGTTCGATTTTGAGTTTATACTCGTTTGCATGCGCACTCGATGCGCGGTGCTATTTCTGTATCATCCGTGATTTCGGAACCCCGTTGATTTGAGTTGATTCTTGAAATGTTTTGGTATTTGGGGGGTTTAAATTTAAATTTAAATTCGAGGACCGAATTTATTTAAGGGGGGAAGACTATAACATTTCAGAAAATATAAAATATTATTTTTGGAATTTAATATTAAAATAATATATTTCCCGAAAATTGCCCGATTTGCGAAATTGGGGTTTTCGAAAAAGGGTATAAATATATACCAATAATTGTGAAATAAATAGAAATTAAAATGATTTATTCATTTAATAATATATTTAAAAGATTTGGCATTTTTAAAATTTATTATATGCAGTTTGGATAAAAACCCGATTAGTGCACTGCTAATGGCAATTAAGCCAAATCCGTGTTTTTACAGTTTTCCATGGCCAGTGCACCATGTCATGTTATATTTGGTTACATGTTGTTGCATTTGTGTTGTTTTATAGGTATTATGTGATTTGGTTTTGAAATTTAAAAGAGAAAAGAAAAAGAAATAAAAAAAGGGTAAGAAAGGTGAATGATTGGAGAGAGAGTGAGAATAAGTGAGAGAGAAGGGGGGCTGCTGCCATAAGTGTTTTACCCCATCATTTTATTCTCCTTCTTCATCTTCCTCACCCTCATCTCCCTCCACTTCTAACCCTAGATCCATCTCCAAATAATCCCCAAAACCTTATACTCTCTTCACAAAAATTAATTCTCATCTCTTCCTCTACACATTGGACCAAGAAAAGTTGGATTTTGACAACTTTGGGACTTCTAGGGTTTGCTTAAGTGACACCCATAAGGTATAATTTCTTCCACTAGTTTAGTTTCAGGTTTTCCTAGCTTTTTATTTAAGTTTAGAGTTCGTTTAGTGATGGATTGGTGATACTTAGAAATCCTAGTGAGGGTTTGAGTGAAATTGTGAATTAGTGATGATTGAGGGGTTATTGAGTGGCCGTTTAAGACCTGGAATTTAGTATAGAAACCAAAATACGGATTTAGGATTTTGTCCATATCGGTTTTGTGAGCATATAGGGTGTGCAGGGAAATCTGGAGCAACCTGGGGACTTTCTGAGTTTAGCAAACAGTACCAGAGACCCATTTTAGACCATAGGAGACCACCATGACCAAACGAAGCCCAACAAAGCAAGGGGACCGAGGAGGCCGGATTTTGGGGGTAGGTGGCCGGCCACTTGGTGGCATGTGGTGTCGGAGTTGGTCCAGTAGCTCATATACATCATATACAGCACCCTATACTTATTTATGCAACTCCTTTTGGCCTGAGTCGAAATCTGGAAACACATTAGTGTGATTTTTGGATATTTTTCCGTATTTTGAAATGCTTAGTTTTGATATTTGGATTTGTATTTGGCTGTTGAATGTTTGTACATCAACGACTAGGGGTAATTTGTTGGTTTTGCATACGTGGGCTATAGGTTCTAACTTATAGGCGATCTGTGTGCCGTTTTGGTTTCCGGACCTGATGTTAATAGCGATTGCGATTGTTTAGTATTATAGGTACTCTCGCGTGGATTCCGAGGCGACGGAGCATGGCGTCATCGACTTCGACGAGCAAGGATCGAGGTGAGTAGATCTATATCTACGGGGGAAGTCGGGTGGATGGCGTATAGCACCCCTGCACACTTTGATGGAAACCGATTTATATATAGATTATGGTTAATGAAACCTTTAATAGAAACTCTAGATAGAGTAAAAAGGTAGTTAGAGAATCATGTTAGAAACTAAGGATAGTTAGAAGTGATATGATACGACTAGTATGTAATGACAGGACATGAGGATGAGATTTGATGATATTGTCGTTTAGGGTACTATAGGACTAGATAGTCGACGCAGATGTGTCATCCGAACCATACCTATTTTCAAACTGAAGAATCGTATGCATCTTTTAAACAGATGCCTTGAGGGACGTTATGGATTTTCAAATGATATCCTTTCTTTAAAAACACTGTAGCCCTACTTTCAAAAACTACGATTCGCATCTTTCAAAAAAACTGTTTGTATGGTTCGGGTGTATATGTTAGATTAGATATGTATGCTTATAGTAAAGGTGGAATGTATTTGTAACATTGACTTGATGTGGGATATATATGCGATGAAAAGAATATATGACGCGATATGATGATTTGATGATATGATGGTATACGGATGTGAGTCGATTGAGATGATTTATTCCCTGCCGGTCTCCTGATATGAGATTGTTGCGGATGTGACCTGGGACATAGGTATATAGAGATATTTATATATGTTGTGAATCGTGAGTGATAGCCGTACGAGACGTTAGGTCCGTACTCTCCTCGTCTTATAGGTTGATAGGATCCCTGATAGTTTAATGCCGCCGTACGATGATTTTCCGTACGTGATGAGTTTGACTTGAGGTTTGATCCATACCCTTGATTAGAGAATGCCGTACGATAGATTGTACCGTACGCGATATTGTGAGGCTGGATGCCGATTAATAGATTCACCGACTCGGTCATGTTAGATACGTATACCCGTCAGCATTTGCATATGATTTACCTTATGCTGCATTCATGTTATTCGCATTGCATTACTTATACCTGTGATAGTACACCTGCACCATTATCGATGATGCGTATGTTACACGTATACAGATTGTAGGCTCGCACACTTCATCATCAATAATTGCCATGTCACTACACAGTAGGATTACTGCATCATGATATGACTCTTTGCATAACATGCGTGCGTATATACCACTTCTACATCCATATTGGCATACATACATATTGTACACCATACTTGCGTACATACATGTTGTACACCATACTTGCGTGTATACATATTGTACACCATACTTGCGTGCATACATATTATACACCATACTTACGTACATACAAATTGTACACCATACTTGCGTACATACACATTTGTACGTCCATACGTGCGTATATACACATATGCACCTTTATACGATATTGCATTCGATTTTGGAGATTTAGGAACCGCATGATATATTTTAAAAACTGGATTCAATTAAAAGAGCGGTTTTCCCTCGATATGTGCATATTACTGTTCCATGTTGCATGATATACGGATATGCTTACATTTCTATCATATGTCGCATACATCATGCTTTATGATTTTACGCATTGAGATATGCTGTTTTCATGAGATTTCTGGATTTGAGAACCGTGGCTATTTCAAAAGAAAACATGTACTGTTTTCAAAACCCGGTTTCTCTTGATATGATATTTCAGTGCGTCCACCATGCGTTTTCTCGATTCTGAGACGTGTGATATGTGAAACCCGATTCGAGGAGGCGGATGATACTTATACTGTCTTGCGTGGTTGTGATCCGCCGTTTGGCGAAGAGCTAGCTCCCGCTTGGGGATGCCATTATTCTTGTTATGTATTTGTGGTTTTGGATCAAAATATACAAAGGAGATACTGCCTAAATTTTTAAAAGACGAAACACGTTTTCAAACTAGTAAATTTCACTTACATTTTTATGTTCCTTTTCTATGCATTAAGAAAACTTGATTTCATTATACTTTTATTTCAAAAATTCACCTCCTTTATTTTCTTAAAAAGGTTTAGATTTCTGGGTTTCAGCTTACTTGAATTACGTTACGCCTCTAGACGTTGCGTGATTTAAGTGCTGGTCACGAGCTAATATTTCGGGTCGTGACACCCAGCTGGTCATTAGCCAAGTAAAGGGCGACTATCAGACATGCAAGCCAGAGTTGGTAAAATATGGCGAAAGAGTGCGGCAACTGCCGACTTAAATCCCCTCCTACGTCCTGGAAAGCATACTGCGGACGGAAAATAGAAAGGCAGATGCGTTAGCCAAGCTCTCTAAAGAACTGGCCGACGAAAACCTCGATGACGTAAGGATCATTGTGCAAAGCCGCCGGATTCTCGCACCAGTAGAAATATCTCCTGAGTCGTCCGAAGAAGAGGAAGCGACCAAATAAGTGGCCTTCCAAGTAGAGGACAAAGAAAAGGCTAAGGATTGGAGAGAAGTCTTCATAGACTACTTCAAATCCCATCGATTGCCCGAAAACGCATCTTCAAGACATTAGCTCATGAAACGAGCTCTGTCTTTCGCCTTTGTCAATGATTCCTTTATATAAGAGATCATTCGACTGTCTATGGTTAAGATGCCTAGGACTAGAAGAGGCAAGGAGAGTCGTCCAAGAAACTCACGATGGACTCTATGGTTCCCATCAAGCTGGGCCAAAGATGAAGTTAAAGATCAAGAGAATGGGTTACTATTGGCCCACAATGATTCAGGATTGCCTTGAATATGCAAAGCAGTGTTACTCATGCCAGATTCACGGGGACTTCATCCACCAGCATCCGAATCCGCTACACCCAACATTGGCTAGCTGGCCATTCGAAATGTGGGGAACCGATATAATCGGGCCCATCGAACCAGCATCATCCAAGGGACATCGGTTCATACTAGCAACAACCGATTACTTCTCCAAGTGGGCAAAAGCAATATCGCTAAGAGAGGTGAAGATGGAGAACAACCTCCATTTCTTCAAGACACATGTCATCTACCAGTTCGGCACTCCGCAACGGATCATCTCGAATAATGAGCCGGCCTACAGAAGCTATAAGATCAGCCGCTTCGCACAGCAGCATAAAATAGATTGGAGATACTCTTCGGTCTATAATCCCCGAGCTAACGGTCTAGCTGAGACTTTCAACAAGACCTTGACAAAGATTATAAAGAAAACAGTGTCCAGAAATAAAAAGGACTGACACGAGAGATTGCATGAAGCTCTCTGGGCTTATTGGACCACGTTCAAGACGGCCACGAATACAACGCCATTCGCGTTGGTATTCGGCACGGAAGCAGTACTTCTCTTGGAGATAAATCTACCCTCTCTACGAATAGCAGTTCGATACGAGCTAACGGATGAAGAAAATGCCCATCTTCAGCTTGAGGGGCTCGATACCCTCGATGAAACTCGTCTCATGGTGCAGCAAAACCTAGAAGCTTACAAAGTAAGGATGACACGCTCATATGAAAGATTGATTAGGCCGAGAACATACTGCCAAGGCAAACTCGTGCTAGTCATAAAAAGACCTATGATCCCCAATCATGCCAAACGGGGGAAATTCGAGTCAAACTATGAAGGTCCGTATATCATAGACAAGGTCTACCAAGGTGGGGCTTACCTGCTCATGCATATGCATGGCGAAAGACCCTTACAGCCAATAAATGGCCGCTTCCTTAAGAAATACTACCCCTGATAAAGTCACAACTCAGGTTAACGATAGATAACGACGCTCGTGTCCGCTCGCTGTCCTCCCAAGTCCAAACTCTATAAGTAGTATCGGGCAAAACTTCGCCTCAAAGCTGCATTGGATCGAGACGTCCCTAAACTAACAATGGACCGAGATGTTTTTAAACTAACAATGGACCACAATGTCTTTAAACTAAATAAGCTGCCTCAAACACGGCGATAGTGGAATCCAGGTCTATAGGTCCCTACAGCGAGAATTGCAACTTAAGTCCCGCTAGCTGCACAACCGCCCCGGTGGAAAAATTCCCCCTAAGTTCCATGGCAAACGGAGGAGTAAAAAAAATAAATAAAATAAATAAATAATACGGTACGTCTACAAGCAAAACGGGTACGGATGAAAACTCGAAAGGGTGCCGTGAGTAAAAACAGCAGGGCTACCGGCTAGCTTATGAAAACCTGAAAGGGCGCAATCTCGTAATGTAAAAAAAAGGTACGTCCACAAGCGAAATGGACACGGATGAAAACCCGAAAGGGCTCCGTGAGTAAAAATAGCAAGACTGGCGGCGAGTTCGTGAAAACCCGAAAGGGCGCAGACTCGTAAAAAAATTCATGCGCACTTGTAAGGTCCTCTCGACCTTATGAGGAGAAAACACCCGCGTGAGATCCTTACGACTCACAAAAGGGAGCAACACACTTAGGGATCCCCACGATTCCTAAGGAGAAATTGCACTTACGAGATCCTCACGACTCGTAAGGATAATTCCCCCTATGAGACCCTCATGGCTCATATGATTCAAAAGCCTTAAGCTATAGGGATCTGAACCTGTTCTTAAGCCATCACACTCCCCAAGTTGCCCTACAAGTGGTTCAATATTGACCCTTGTATACAATCTACGGGCATAAATAAACGTTTCCCCCACCAAGTCTCACCAACGACGAGGAATGTCCTTATGTGGTGAACGACACCTGTAAGTCCTCTCGACTTATAAAGAGAAAACACTCTTGTAAGATCCTTACGACTTATAAGAGAACATACATTTAGGAATCCTCACGACTCCTAAGGAGAAAACACACCTACGATATCCTCACGATTCGTAGGGAGAAACACCTTTATGACACCCTTACGGCTCATGAAGTCAAAAGCCTTAGTCGACAGGATCCTAACCCTGTTTACTAAGCCACCTTTGTTCGAATCGAAAAAGGCAAATGATGATTCGCTCCTGGCAACAATCCCAGTGGTAGCGATGCTGATGCCTAGATTGGTATTAAATTCCAAGTCCTTTCACGGCAAATGATGATTCACTCCTGGCCATATTCCAGTCGCAGCGATACTGGTGCTAAGATTGGTATCAGATCTCAAGTTCCATACTCGCAGCAAAAATCAGCGAGCAAAAAATGCATATGAGATAGCCGAAATGATAGGGCAATTCACAACAAAAATCAGCGAGTAAAATATATGCATATAAAAATAGCCGAAATGATAGGACAACTCGCAATAAAAGCCAGTGAGTAAAGAAAAAGAAAAATAGCCGAAATGATTGGGCAATCGCGACTTTCGCGATATAAAAAGCTGAAATGATAGAGCATTGCGGAAAGAAAGAAAAAATGAAATGAAACTTTTGCCCTGCATGTGAGATCACATTGACCCCTGTATACAATACATGGGCACGAACAGAAATGGAACCACATTTTCCCATCAGGCTTCGTCAAAGGGAAGCCAAGTCTCGATAGCTACATCTACAGCCTAGAGATCAACAACAGTGTTCTTCCTCCCTCCAGCAGGAGGCAGACGCGATATCAACAAACGGAGCCATGGCAAAGTCCCCTAGTTCCAAATCTCGACGGTTCACGGACAACCTAAAGACTACCTCGGAGCCATGGAAGAGTCCCTAGTTCCAAGTCTCGACGGCAATATCTACAGCTTAGAGATCAACAACAGCGTTTTTCCTCCCGTCCAGCAGGATGCAGAAGCGACATCAACAAACGGATCCATGGCAAAGTCCCCTAGTTCGAAATCTCGATGGTTCACAGACAGCCTAGAGACTACCTCGGAGCCACGGCAAAGTCCCCTAGTTCCAAATCTCGACGGGTCACAGACAACCTAGAGACTACCTTGGAGCTACGGCAAAGTCCCCTAGTTCCAAATCTCGACAGTTCACAGACAACCTAGAGACTACCTCAGAGCCATGGCAAAGTTCCTAGTTCCAAGTCTCGACGGCAACATCTACAGCCTAGAGATCAACAACAGCGTTCTTCCTCCCTCCAGCAGGATATAGACGCGGCATCAACAAACGGAGCCAGGGCAAAGTTTCCTAGTTCCAAACCTCAACGGTTCACTGACAACCAAGAGACAACCTCGACAGTCGTCGCAATATTGCAGACACAATGTCAACAAACGAAGCAAAGGAAGATCGCTAGCTTCAGGGTCTTGACGGCAACTCAAATGAGACATGAAAGACTATCGAAGATCATCCCACACCAGCGCGGAGTGGTCATGACTCATCGGGGCTCCCAAACTGAGCCTAATCTCAAGTAAAAAGCGACATGGAATATCCTTAACGCTTGCTCTTCCGACGGTAATATCACCTAGAAGGCTACCTGAAGACGTCTTGTCCATCCCCCGAAGGGATCAGAAACACGACAGTCGCGGGGCTACTCGGACAACAAGATTGCGTATCGAGGAATACACCGGCCAACGCGACGGTACGACGGGTAAAAAACCCTAGTACCATAGACCCTAACGGACTTCTATTAGCAGGAGTTAACTGTGACGTTAGGATATCCTTGTGAGAACTTCTCGATTCGTCTCGACTCATGGGGAAAATAATGTTTCTATGAGAACTTCTCAACTCGTCTCGACTCGTAGGGAAAAGCCTTAGGCAACGGGGATAAGGACCTGTTTCCTAAGCACTGGGGCCCTGCAAGTCGGTCCAAGATGGACTATTGCATACTATTCACGGTCCATACTCTCCAAAGTCAAATATCGACAAGGAGGGAAATAACCACTTACGAGTCCTCTCGACTTGGAAGGGAAAAAATTCTCTTGTGAGATCCTTGCGACTCTCAAGAAAATGCACTTAGGAGTCCTCACGATTCCTAAGGGGAAAACACACCTGCAGGATCCTCTCGACTCGCAGGGAAAAAAGTCTTTATGAGACCCTCATGGCTCATAAAGTTGAAAAGTCTTAAGCGGCAGATCTGAACCTATTTTCTAAGCCATCGCTGCCCTGCATGGAGATCAAGATAGACTATCTACAAGACGCATTTGTTAAAGGGACACGCCAGTATGAAATAAAATATATTTTTTATTCATGAATCCAAATGAATACAAGGTATATTTCATAAATGAATAAAAATAAATACAAGATACTCTCATTCAGGAGTAAATACAAAAAAAAGGAAGAATATACAAAAAATCTTTAAGCCGGCGGATGGTGCAATAAGCTCGTCAGTTCATCGTTCTTCTGCTGGGCCTCGGCTTCAAGTTTTGTTATTGCCACAAGACGGGTCTCCGCTTGAGACTATTGAGTCTGATACGAAGCGATCCGACTCTTAAGCTCCTTTTCAGCAACTTTATGAGCTTCAACCATCTCTGTAACACCTGAGTTTGTGTTTAGTGGTAATTGTGTGTTAATGTGGGGTTTTTGGTAAAAAGTTTACCAAAACGGCTTTCTGATAATTTATCTGGTTTTATGAATATTTTATTAGAATTTTATCTCGACTGCACACACATGTGCATGTTAGCTAAGGGTTAAGCCTAGGGTTAAGCCAAGTTTAGGCAACCATGATGGTTTAAACCATGATGGTTTAAACCATTTGGTTAAGTTAATTGGGTTAATTAAGGGTTTTTAGTTTGTTTAAAATTGATTAGAGTTAAGGGTTGACTTGTGGTGAGAGAGAGAGACATGATGGTTTGTGCATGCTAGCATTTAATGAAAGAGAGAGAGAGAGGTGGCTCTAGGGTTGTGTCATAATCTTTTGCTTTCTTTCACACTCCCTCTCACTCACATCTTTCCCTCACATCTCTCACTCGTACACTTCACTACAACATCAGCCACAAACACAACAACAACAGATCGGCAACAAAAGCAACAGCAACAGCAACAAAACTGCTGTTGAAAACAGCATCAGCAACAACTGCAACAGCAACAACAGCAGCAGATCAGCAGTAGCAGCAGCACTCCACCAGCAGCAACACACTCCTCTTCTTCTTCTTCTTCTCTTCTCCTACATCCTAGGATCCCTTGAGGTATAATCTCGCAACCTAACTTCCTTCTTGCTTGATTATGGTCGTTAAAGCTGAAATTTAGGGTTATTATGTGAATTAGTGCTAGTTTTAGGTAAATTTGAGTGAGACTTGACCAAGTGATGGTTTTGATTATTAGTGTAGCCTTATTAAGTGTGTTTGAGACCAGTTAACCCAAGATTTGTCCCAGATTTCACCAAAATACCAGATTTGTTCGATTTGGTGTAATTTAGCGTTTTTGTCGACTTTTTAACCTTTCTAGAATCTGCTATCACCCGAGACATCCTAAAATAAAATTGAGTTGACATAGAGATGTGCAGGCAAATAGAAACCAACACCCAAAGCCCTATCCCCAACCTCCATTTCCTGGCCGCAGATTAATCCCTTCTGGCCGCAATTTGCGGCCAGACCAGGTTGAAACCCCCTCTTTTTTGGTGCATAGCCCTATACCCCGTAAACTTGACCCCTGGCATGTGCAATTTTGTCTGATTCCATTTAGGGTAAAATCTGGGTTGATTTTCTTGAGTTGGCGTATGGTTTATGACTTGTTTTAGCATGGATTTTGGTATTTGAGGATTCATTTCTGTCGGGTGGCATTTGAACATCAACGGCAAAGGATTATTGGCTGTGTTTGCACGCGAGGCTATAGGTTTTTACCTATGGGCGTAGCGTGTACCGTTTTGGTTTCCGACATGGTTTTCATGTGCTTTAGCGTTTGTGATATCCTTGTAGGTACCCCATGTGATGTCGAGGCGTTGGAGATGCAAATGGAGACGTCGGCTTCGGCACGTATAAAGCAAGGTGGGTAGATTTATATCTACGGGGAGAAGTCGGGTGGATGGCGTATAGCACCCCCGCAGTTCGTGGTGATGTATACGGATGCGTATACACACATACAATTATTATATGTTGTTTGGGATTAATGATGATGTTTAGGATGGATATTGGTGTGTTGGATTGGTGTAGTGTTACGAAACCCTAGAGTAGAGGTTACACCACACATACACACACACATACTTGCAAACATTCTTATTTCATATGTGCATATATGGGATTCTATATAGTTATATGCTCACATGGGTATGGGACTATGTGTTCACATACGGATTGAGGATGATACTTGGGATTGAGGTGAGTCGATGAGATGTGATTTGAGGTTATGATATCGGTGATATGGCAGGATTCGTACTTGAGATACGTCCTGATGTTTTAGCGGATCTTTGGACGACGATACCATGTGAATAGTGATACAAATAAAATGATCGACATGTGATGGTGTGATGAGATATGATATGATAAGATATTTATAATAGGTCGCATTAGGTGATGTATACCTCTTTATGACGATATATGATGATGATATCGGTTTGTATGAGGCTGTAGGTCAGCAGTCAGATCATGATTATATTGATGATATTAGTATTGTACTAGGCATAGATCAGTACCCGGATTATGATATTTGATAAAGAGGATACCAGATGAATAATATGATGAATGTGATATTGACCCGTACCCGGATTTGGGATGCCGTACGACGGATTTACGTACGAGCTATATATTGATGTTTGATCCGCACTCTTGACTTGGGAATAACTGATTATAGATATGGTATCGGATGTGATATTATCGAGGCGGGATCACCGACTAATATATATGTATATATATGTATCGACTCAGATGTTAGGCGGTTTCCTTACCTTCAGTTAGCCTGTCAACCCGATAGTTTAGTGTAGCTGTATGACTCTTATGACATTAAATGCAGTTTAGCTATCATTGTATTTAGTATTCAGCTCCCGCACATTATTGTTGTTGCTTCGCATCGCATACTTATTGTGATTCATATTCCATTATTGATATCATACTGTTAGGACACCAGCACCATTACCGATGATGCGTATGTACCACGTACACTTATTTGCCGGCTCACACACATCTTCATCGGTAATTGCCATGTCACGTACACTTAGAGAATATTATTGCTTGATTTAGCTTGTTAGCTAGTAGTTTGACATGATATTAGTGTACTTGCCTTATATGCCAGCTTAGATATTGTAGTTATTACTTGTCACTTCATGAATACTGTTATTCATTATTATGCCGCATTCATGGATTCTCATGGCTAAATTCATGATTTTACATGCTATTGATGATTTGGATTCGGATTTCCATGAGATTTTTTGGATTTGGGGGGAAAACCGCACAACTTATATAAGCTTTTTCTCTCTCTTTTTAAATAAAAAGTGTGGTTTTCCCATGATGTATGAGTCGTCCACCATGAGTTTGTTGATGGATTTTGAGACCCGATTCGAGGAGATGGATGAACCGTTTCGGGTACATGGTGGGCCCGGTGCGGTACCCTGGGGTAAGAGGATCGCAGATGATGGCGTTGAGCCTGGCACGGGAGCACTACCGACCGGTGATTTTACCCGACGCGTCGGATATCCGGAGGATACCGTCGTGGTCTTGAGATGGATGGTAGGGGCCGGTCTGGACTGACAGCGCCCTAGATATTGTGATTGAGATATTGAGATTTTGAGATATTGAGGTACAGAGATTGTGACACAGAGATGTCGAGATATTTGGATACTTGTTTTGTGTCGATGCTAGGCATTGTTTATGCTGATTTCATTTATGATACCTCATTTTTTTTAAAAATACAGAAATCTCACTAATTTATGAAAGCAGTTTTCTTCAGTACATGCATTCTGTTTCATACATTCATACATCATCCATATATATATTGCTACCTGAGGCACTGACACGGGCACATGGGATTACACTCGGGTTAGATATTTACCCTAGCCATTGTTATAGGCTGCTGGTTGTTTATTTGAGGATATATTATGATCGTATGACCTAGGATTGCGTCATACATGTGATTCCTGTTCGTAGATGTTTTTCTACTCATGAGTTGGCAACTCACCCCCGTTGTGCCCCGGTTTCTTGCAGGTTTTGCCGTACAGGTTTCATTACGGCTTTGCTGGCACTGCTTCCGTCGGGTGACTTGCTAGTAGGTGGGTTTATTTGTATCGTACCCATCATTATACATTGTATATTATATTTCAGTTGTATCTAGAAGTTCCATCAACCAACCATGTATTTATTTCTGATAGAGACCAGTGATGTTTATTCTTTCGACCTTAGAGTCGCGCGTTATACTTCTCTGGGTTTCATGTTGTTTGAGTTTCTTTTTCTGCTGTGATCCTCACCTTTCGGCGTTGTATATTATATTGCTTGCGTAGTTATGACCGTCGATTGACGAAGAGCTAGCTCCCGCTTGGGGATGCATTTTTCTCATTATATATGCTTTATCAGGTTTTGTACCCGTTTGGGGTCAGTTTTTACAATAGAAACTCTGCCGAAATTTTTAGAAAAGACTTGTGGTTTTTAAAATGCATATTTTGGCATATGTTGCAAACTATTTGATTTAAAATGGTTTTTCCTACACTCCAGTACTTTTCTTGGTTTGGATTTCTGGGTTCGGCTTACTTAGAGTACGTACGCCTCGAGACGTTCGTAGTCTAAGTGCCGGTCATGTTCCGTACTTTCGGGTCGTGACAATCTCGCGGGTAAAGATAACGGTTTTATCAAGAGCTACCACCTCTGTGATAGCTTCTTGAAGCACCCGCCAAATTTCGTACGCACGGGTGGTCTTGGTAGTGAGTTGAGCCTGGAGTTCCCCCAAAGCATTTGAGGCTAGCTCCCTCTCCGAAAATTTCCGGTTGAACCTCTTCTCGCAAGACTATAGATTAACGGCACACCGCTCAATCCACCCCCGCAGGCTCACCTTTGTAGTTAGGAGCTCGGAAGGAAGGCGTATGCACTCAAGATCATGTAAGAAAGCCTCCACTCGACGACAATACTCAACCCAAACATGCACCAATGTTTCGTCATGATAAGTGGCAAGGAAAAGCAAAGAAGTATTAGCTTCGGCAGCAAATTCTTCGGCCGTAACAGAACTACCAGCACGAAGATCTTCAATGAGAGACGACAAGGAGTGAATGCTTTATCTCGCCATCCTTTCAGACGCACGTTGGGCATATGGACCTAGTGGCATAGTGATTCGAGATTTTAGCGGGGTCAGGGCTGGCAAAGCTGTCAAGATTTATGAACAGTCAACGAGACTTGCAAACATGGAATAAACAGAACAATGCCAAGGGTAAAGCTTTACTTACCCATAGTCATGCAAGGGGGTTTGAAAGATCCTCAAGCTCATCGAGGATCTCCACTTCGTCATCAGCTTTCAGAACTGCAGAGGGCATATCAGCATCATTATAAAAAAATGATAATAAAGCAAAGGGGTCAAAGAATACCGACCTTTCCCGGAAGAAAGGACGATGCTTTGCAGGGATATCGCCTGTAGGGTAGCCATATCAAGTAGGCACTAGCAGGACTTCATAGGAGATAGGTCCACGATGGAAGTCGCCAATTCCCGCAATTCTGAAGGAAAGAAGAGTTTGGATAATGGAGAGATCATTAAAATGAAATGTAGAAGATTACCTTCGATACTCCACCCGCCTTGAATTGGAGGGATAGCAGCTTCAGCAACCTCCTCCACGCTCTCAGGAACATCACTGGAGATATTTGCTGGCGTAACAGCTTCCAGTTGCGGAACAGCCGTCACTTCAGGCTCAAAAGAGGGAACAGCGGCCTCGGCAGTCCGTTCCACAATCTCTAGGATGCCACCATAGAGATCCACTGGAGCTACGGCCGGCAAGGTCGCCTCTGTGGAAAGTACAGACGCCGAAGAGAAGGAGGTCATCACCGGGAGCTCTAAGATAGAACTAACAGCTCTGATAATCTCTTCTACACCCTTCAATGCCTCACTAGAGACATCCATAGGGTCCGCGGCCAATGGGGTCACCTCCGCTCGAAGAATGGACACCGAAAGAACAAGAGTCACTACCGGAAGTTCCACAACAGGAACGGCGGCCGTAATGATCTCTTCTGCGCCTGCCGATGCATCATAGGAGACATCTATAGAATCTACGGTCATGACATGACCTGGGCTCAAATCCTCTTTTGTTGCTAAAGTCCCTGCAAAGTTTTCGCAAAGATAAGAAGATATAAAAAGCGATACAAATTACTTGCCAAAAGAAAAATACGGAAAACACGCATACCGATACGCCAGGATGCTTCTAGTATGGCTTTTTCGAGCCGTCGTTCCTTCCTGAGGAAATGTGCTCGCCGGGCTTCAAATGCGGATTCATGACCACCAGTCTTCAGTGCCAGCTCATCTTCAGAAGCAGCCGAGATGGGCTGTTTGAAGGCTCTTTCGTCTTCCCTTCGCAGAGGACCCATATGTACCCTCCGTAGCGATGGGGGATCTTCGTAGAATATAACAGGAGGGTAAGCTATTTTTAGGGGCTCCACATTCTCCGTTTCGTCTTGTGAGCGCCTTATAGCCTCAGCCAATTGTGCGGCTTCCTCGGCAGACGAACCCGGAAAGAGAAGACCATCATCCGGCTCTTGCATGGATATGGGTTGGTCTTGAACAATAGGCTCAGATTCCAGCAAGAGGTCAAGCAAGCTAGCAACTGTTTTCTTCCTCCTTTTCGAGCTGGAGCTAACACTAGAAAAGGATCGCTTCCTTCCCCTCGGTGCTTTGGCGCGACGTTGGCCAACCTCACTTTCGGTATCCCCTTTTGGCGATACCACTGCTGATGACACCGCCATTGATAGCACCACCGCCACTGATGGCACTGCCGCTGGCGCTTCATTGGAAGCCTTTGCTTGGGCTCTAGTGCCCACTGGCATACCAGCAGTGCGGGGAGTCGATTCTGTTTCTGCAGCCTTGGGGATAAGTACCACAGTGCTATCCCTCAATGGAGGAAGAACCACTGTCCGCGGCCGCAACGGAACACCAGTGGCTTGGACCGGAGCTGAAGATCGACATTCAAAGAGTACCCGCCTCTCCTCGACAATGACGGGACTGACTCGATGACGATACCAACCTGTGAAAGACCCCACACACCTTGGAAATAGTCAGCCTCATGGATCATGAAACGGGAGCCGGTGTTCAGCTGCATAAAGTGATGGGCGACATCACGCGTGACTTCCAGAGACGGAGTGGGCTCAACTAAGAACGCCTCGAAAAAGACACCCTGGTTATAGCCTAATTGTTGAGCAAAGCGGTGCGGATTGTACCGTATAAAAAGGGCCACGTTATTCTGACGGAACATCAAGTAGCCCGGCCTAATCGAGTACAGGTGCATGATCTCCTTAGGCTTTAAAGATGATGCTCCACCTTTCGACAGATCAAACAGCTGCTGGATAGGCCCCATGGGAGCAGAGAGGACTCGGTCGCTAAAAACCATCCCACCCTCGTTGGAGTATGGGTTAAGCAGCATGCGGAGAGCTCCTAGCTGGGTCGGATCGGGAGTGGAAGCATCCACCAACCTCATAACCTGTGGGAAGGTGTAGGAGTCATAGAAATCTGGCCGCCAATGCACTACGAACGCTCCCAGTACATGCATCTTGATCCACGAAGTAAAGTAGTGGAGGAAGGAATTCACAACACCTGTACCTGAGGTTGAAGTGTTAGCCGCAACACTTAATCCATGATAAAGATGCGACAGTCCCGCAATGCCAACGGACAACCGTGCCCCTTCGGCTACGCGATGAGCGGGGTAGAAGACGGAGGCTCTCATGAAGCGTCGATGCGTCGACATGGCGAACCAACTGAGCCAAAGACTGATAAAGCCGACGAAGAAGGTCTCTTCGTCCATGCCAGGGACCGCAATTGCATCGAAAGGCACGGCCGACGAGCCCGGAATATAAAACTGCGGCAAGTCCTCTTCTTTGGCCTGCAGCTTATTCAACCCAAACCCAAAAGGGTCGTTAATGTTCGCAAACTTTGGAGCCTCTTTTGATAAAACATCTTCACGGAGAAAACATGCGATGAAGCTCTTAAAGGTGATGCCATGTCCTTCTGACTCCACGAATAGGTTCTCGAAAATACCCAGAGTCTTGATTAGACCAGGGTATTTATGACGGACGGCGTTTTCAGTCGTCAAGCCGTCAAGCGTACCAGGAACGGTCGTGAACACATACTCATTGGGAGGCAGCAACTCTTCATAAAGCTCTCCCCTAATCGGCAATCCGGAGATCTCGTGGAACTCTTCCAGTGAAATCGAGACCTCACGATCCCCTAACAAAAAGGTGTTGGTGGGAAGATTCCATTGGTTCAGGAAAGGTTTAACCCACCAGACGTGAGGAGCCGGGTAATGAAAAAGAGACACGTACACCACTTGATATAACCCAATGCAACCGTGCACGGTAGGCAGAGAGAACATATCAAGCCTAAAGAAGATAACCGGATATGTGGCGAAGGGTAAGCCCTACCTTATAAACTTGTCCCCGGGATTGGGCTTCACCTTGACAGATGCGGCGCCCCAAGATATCTATAGCCGATAAGGGCTGTTTCGATATCCCGATTATTGATGGCTCAAGCCGGCCTGTAGGAGTCCAATTAGCCACCTCCACCGCATAAGCGGTCTGCGGATGTTCCATCAGCGATATTGGACGGAGAGGCTCTGTTGACACCTCACAAGTAAAGCTGCGGCGGCCCCGGATGATGTGGCCATACCAAATTCCCCATAAGAACAAACTAGTACAGTCCCTGTCATGGGCCCTGATCATTGCTATAGCCTCCTCATCCGACGGCGATTGCGGGAAAGCGGCGACCGAGCGAGTAAAGGGAAAGTAGGGAAGGGAAGTCATTGTTCCTGAAATAAGGGAAAGAAAAACCGTTAATGAAACCTATATATATATATATATATATATATATATATATAACAACAGAGGGAAACGACAGAGAGTTTGTTCCATGGGACCACTGATTGCAAAACTAACGGACCCCACAAAATCAATTTGGCGGCTCACCAATGATGAGACAAGACAATGATTATGAGAATCAAAAAAGGATTCTCATTAAACAGACACGGGAGTTTAAACAACTCTTGACATCCTTATAGAGAAAACAAGTTCTGTTAAAATACCCAACGAATTTAAATTCATGCAAATAAAGAAAAACCCTATGAAAATGTTCTCAAGAACACCAGGGAATGAAATTCCTGAAGGGGCCTTTTGATCTTTCAGAGCTAAGTTCTTCGGTGAGGAATTAAATTCCTTTTATGCGATTGAATTAAACTCCAGAAACCCCCATGATGAGGAAACGAAAAATAAAAATGCCATGAATCCTTAAAGATCAGAAGGGGAATGCCCAAGACATTGAGGTTTACTATTCAAAGATCATGTCTTTGGATCACTAAGAGATGGGTTTCAGAAGAAGGCAAAACTCTTATGGTGGATTTAAAATCCAGGATTTTTTTTTTAAGAAAAGGGTTTCTTTGTTGTTCAAGATCTTTACCTAAAAAGAGTTTCTTTTTCTGACAGAATTTAACTCTGGAATTGCAATGGGCAGAGAACTAAGCTCTGAAAAAGAGAATTAAATTCTCGAAGAAGACAAGGAAAGAAGAAGATGAAGGAACAACGGCTTCCCAAAGACAAGACCCTTGCATTTATAAGACGTGATGAAAGCGGTTCATCTCCCCATTCCTCTAGGCAATCAAACAGCTGTAAAGATGACAGCGTTGCACTCACGTGCAAGCCACGTGAGAACAATATTATGGGGGTATTTCTTCCCTTAAAAAAAGGAGGGAGAAACAGAAAGAGGAAAAGAGATGGGAAAAATTCCATAATGGAGCATCACGTGCCCACACGTGATGCGCCTTGGAGCAAAGATTATAAGCATTGCGCTTAACAAATAAGGCTGAAATTGAACCTCACGTGCAGGCACGTGAGCATCTATATACAAAGTATATAGGGGCTTTCCTAAAACAAATAACAGGCCAGAGAAGCTCACGTGTCAGCACGTGATGCTCTTTGTTGGGCTTAACTTCATGGGGGTCACGTGCCATATGTGACATTTCTGAACATCAGCTCACGTGCCAACACGTGATACTTTTTCTCTGGGGCTACTGCATATAAGAAAACCGGTTTAATTCTATGGGGGGTCACGTGCTACGCGTGAGGGTTCCTAATCACCTTCCAAGCTGATAGAATTAAATTCTAAATAAAATGGATCAAAACCCTATTTGGAAAATATTTTCTTAGATCTTTCTAAATAAGAAAGATTACGCTCTGTAAAACAGAGCACCGTTGGATTAAAAATCCAATGGTGATTAAAAATCACCAAGCTACAGAATAAACTCTGTATGGCAAAATAGTTTCCCAATCTTTCTAAACGAGAAAGACCACTCTTTGTAAAACAGAGAACCGTTGGATTAAAAAATCCAATGGTAATTAAAAATCACCTACCTACAGAAAAATTCTGTATGGGAAAATATTTTCCTAATATTGTTAAAAACAAGAAAAAATATCTTCTGTAAAACAGAAGTCTTTGGATCAACGGTGGATAAAATCCCCAAATCAATTAAGATCTCTCAACGAGAGATTTTCTTAACCAAATCAATAAACTTGCTTCTACTATATAAAGGACCCAAGACTTCAAGTATGAAAAAAGGAGAGAGAGAGGAGAGACCCCCCATAAGATTTGAGAAACAAAAAAAAAAAGAAGAGCTCTCTTTTAGAAAAAGAAAACTAAGGTAAGAAGAAAGACATATAGATCATTTTATCTCTTCTGCGCCATTTCAAGAGTTTAACTTTTCTAAAAAAAACTTAGTTCTTCCCCTGATTGAGGTCTGCAGAAGCAGATCTCCCCACAAGTTGAGAATTTAATTCTCATCGGGGAGATTCTGTCATGCAGACTCAAAACATAGGGAAAAGAACTAAGTTTGAAGAATTTAATTCTTCCAAACATATAAGAATTTAATTCCTCTGATAAAACTAGGGTTTAACCCTATAAAAGAATTTAATTCTTATCAAAATAAGGGATCTGAAATGCTCAAAACTCAAATCAAGATTTCCATGCACATAAAAGAAATGATTAGCGTTCAACGCTATTACGACAGATCACGTGTTCCCATGTGAGTATCTCTGAGGAACAAAAAAAGAACAACTGATATCGCCTCACGTGATCTCACGTGACCCCCTAATAGTTCTTAACACTTTCAAAAGGAAAAGGGGAATAAATCAAAGACAGTTCCCATTTTGGGGCGCGTCATGTGATCCTACGTGACCCTATAATAGTGCTTAGGAAAAGGGGAATAAATTAAAGACAGTTCCCATTTTGTGGCACCTCACGTGCTCCCACATGACCCACAATAGTGCTTAGCACTTATAAATAAAGAGGGAATAAACCTAAAGAAGCAGCGCCCAATTCTCAGGCGCCTCACGTGCCATACGTGAGCGCTCCAAATTTCTGTGTTTAACACTGCTTTAGAGCCTCACGTAGGAGCACGTGAGCGCCGAGCAGATATTGGTGTTTAACACCATGAGGAGCCAACCTTAGCCTAAATTAGCCAAGTCTCCCGAGACCAAAACCCTTTTGATCACCAGTCAACCGAGCCCTCCTATACTCAGGTCTCCCCAAATCGATCTTAGTTCCAAAGATGACTAAGGATTTCCTAACAGATGGTATCTAAAATGACGTTCACTCCACTATGATCTCCCTCCAATCTGAAATTCGATTCAAGGGTACATCTCTCCACACCTCTGATACATGTCGTTGTAATTCTTCAACGTCTTCAGAGAGGTGGAGGGTCCCAACAACCAACAACTCTTTGGTGCCCTCCCAAACCAATGAGCACATCCCAACGGACCGCAACGTCCTTAAACTAGTTATGGACCGCAACATTCTTAAACTAGAACAGTAGAGCCCAAATACTCTTTTGTTGGGTCTAAATGATCCCAAAATCCTGTTGAGTAGATCTTAGTCTAAAATTAGACTAACGTATTCTTAACAAACATTTAAGTTGATATTAATTTCAAACGAGATTAACGATCCTTAAATCAACCCAAACCCAAATCTAAGAATATACGGATTTGGACTAATCCACGCCCTATGGGCGACAACATAAATTAGTATCCGTATACAATCCACGGGTAACTAAAAATAAAACAAACACACGACACGAAGTGACCTTCTAGAGCAGAAGAAAGTGGTTATCGCTACGCGGTAACGTAATTAACTGCAGGGCTTGCGCCTGTAGGGAAGAGCGTCTCCACAATCAAAAACCCCTCACAACGAGGGGGAATCTGACGAAGTCTGCTACAACGGCCGCATCCATCCAAACCTCCGTACACGGTGCCATAAGTCAACCTGGCATCTTCGGAGAGGTGGACGGATAAACCCAAATAGCATCTGCCCCCAAATTCAAGCAAGACGTCTGTCTTTCCCGGCTTTTGGCGGTAAACAAACGCCTCCTGCGGTGGCCTTGGGAATGCCTCAGCCGTAGTCGGTGGCTCTAAAGGCTTTCCTGCATCACCACCTAGGGTTGGCATTACATTCGGAACAACCTGGGTTGTGGTGGTTCCTGTAATAGGATAAAGAAAATGGCCAGATCATGAATTAAAAATATAAAGGTGTAGTGAAACGAATCATACCAAGGCCCAAGGAGGCGCGGAGCCTCTCCTCCTCCTCAAACGTCTTGAGGGAAGCCGATAGAGCCTCTTCAGCAGAAATACCTATTAAGGAAGAGAGCGTTAGTAAAGCATAATAAATTCAAAAAAAAGGGAGGGGATATATACAGATAAATGAAGTATACCGGACTCCGCAATAGAGGCTAACGCCGCCTGTTCACGGGCCAGTCGCTTGGAAGCTTCAATGGCAGCCTGAAGATCGGTATCGGTCACAAGCACATCGAACAGACCAACATTGGTGCCATACTCGTACAAGCCCTCGCTATAGGGGCATGGGGCTCCTGGCCAAACACGACGTTAGCAGAAAATAAGGATTTCTTTTTCTTCTGCGAAATGACACCAACAACCGATGATAAAAGTTTTCGCTTAACAGGCTTCTTCGGATGGTGGGTCCCGATCTCCAAACTAATGCCCGATTCCGGAGACACTACGGTTACCGCTGTCGCAGGAACATCTGGTCGAGGCTTACTAGGAAAAGTGCGCAGGGCTATAACCGTGGCGATCTCTCTCAAAGAAGGGAGCACGACTGCCCGTCGCTTCAGTGGGACCGCTGGATTACTGGCTGGGATAGCGTCCTTATGGTCAAGCAGCAGCCACCTCTCCTCCCTGATGACAGCACCCGTCGCATGCTGTTACCAAGTAATGTAAGCATTCGAAGCCTTTGGAATATAGCTTGGCTTGCTGATGAGGAAATGGGACCCCGTATTTAACCGTATGAAATGATGCGCCGCACTGCAATGCCCTCTTCCGTAGCAACCGGATCAATCAGGAACGCCTCGAGAGGAACGCCTTGGTTGTAACCCGATTGCTGGGCAAAATGATGCGGGTTATACCTCATAAACAGCACCAAGGCGTTCTGTTTAAATACCAGAAAAACCGGCCTGATAGAATACAGGTATACAACCTCTCGAGCTCTCAACATAGAATCCTCGTCCTTGAAAACATCATGCAACGGTTGGATCACTTTGGATGATTCTTTGCCGATGGTCACGACTTTATCAACAAAGGTCATGCTGTCCCCAACCATGCGTGGGCAAAGGAGCAATCGCCGAGCCTCCCGCTGTGTTGGGTCTGGAGCAGAAGCGTCGACTAGGCGCATGACCCGGGGAAAATTTTAGCCTTCGTAAAATCGAGGTCGTTTATGAACACCGAAAGCACCCGGCACGTGCATCTCGATCCATGAGGTGAAGTAGTGCAATGGGATATTTACGGGATTTACTTCCGGCTGAGTAGTGTCAGCTGCAAAGCTCAGGCCATGATATAAATGAGCTAATCCCGTGCCCCCAACGGCTATGCACGTCCCCGCGGCGATGCGATGAGCCGGATAAAAAATAGATGGTCTCATGTAGCGGGGGTGCGTCGAAAGCGTGAACCAACTCAGCCACAAGCTGATAAACCCTATAAAGAATATCTCCTCGTCAATGTATGGGGCGGCAATCTCTGTGAAGGGGATGACTGGAGTATCTGGAATAAAGAATTTCTTTAAATCCACCTCCACAATTAGCAAGTTGTCCGAACCAAATCCGAACGGGTCGTCGAGTTTGGCGAACTTCGCGGCTTGTTTAAATAGAGCCTCTGAACGAAGAAAGCGGCGATGAAATCTGCGAACCTAACTCCGTGCCCACCAGACTCTAGGATTAAGCTCTCGTATATGTTCAACACCTTAATTAAGCTCGGGAACTGATGTTAAACGGCATTCTCTGGAGTAAGACCCATTACCACTGATTTGATGGCAAAGATATACTCGTCGGGGGAAGTATCTCCTCATAATGTTCCCCTCAGATGGATAATCTGGATATCTCCGCAAACTCCTCCAATGAGATTGAAACCTCCCGATCTGATAAGAGAAAGGTGTGGGTCGGGATGTTCCATTGTTCCAAGAAAGATATGACCCACTACACATGAGGAGTGTGGTAGTGAAAGAGGGACGCATAGATCGCAGGATACAGCCCGGTCTTCAATAGCAGCGATTTTTTGGCCGATAGGATATATCGGGCCCACTGTAGATGCCAGCCGAATGACGGGAAGTCATTCCTATCATGTAAACTTTCCCCCAAGGATGCAACTCTCCTGGCATATGCGTCGCCCTAAAATGTCCAAGGCCATTGGCAGCTGCACTGGTATTGATGCCAAGTAAGGCTGAAGACGACCTTCCGAGATTCAGTTGACCTCTTCTACTGCGTAAATTACCTAAGGTGGGTCAGCATAATGGATCGCGTGGATCGATTCCGAATGCGCTGCGCAAGTAAAACTGCACCGACCCCGGATAATTCGACTGTACATTACCCCCACAGATGAAGAGATTTTTGCTCTGGGTCATAGTCCTGAATAAGTGCGAAGACTTCCCGATCTGTGGATGCGTCGGTGAAAGCACTCTCCGAGCGAACGAAGGGGAATGAGGAATCGGAAGCCATAGTACCTGCACAAAAAAAGGGGAGGGGTTAATTATCGACACAATGTTCAAGACTTTAACATTCTTTTACAACTAAAATTGTACTGCATCACAGTTCAAAGAGAAAGGGACAAGGGCCCCACAAAATCAAGGTAACACCCCATCAATGATGAGGCGGTCACTCATTAAAAGAATCCAAAAGGATTCTCATTTAATGAGAAAATCTTATTGAACTATGGAGTTAAACTCTCTCGAGAAATGTGTTTTGCAAACAAATTTCAAATCTATAAGGAAAATAAAAAAGGGAATAAAATTCCCAAAAGAATTTCTTTAAAAGAAATCTTTCTCATAGCCAAGCTCTGTAGAACAATGGAATAAAATCCCAGAAATCCGCTCGGGACATGAAATTAAATTCCAAACAGCCTTCAAAAATCAAAGTTAGTAACAGGGTAAAACCCTAAAAGAACTTTAAGAGCTATGGTCTACTCAAGTAAAAATTTTAGATTTCTAAGAAATCATTACAAGATAAGAGTAAAGCTCTGTTAATGGGTTGAAAGAAATCCAAGACAAAAGAGTCTCTTTCAAGGGAAAAATGGTCAGAATCCTTACCAAGATTCTTGAAACGGAGTAAAACTCTAAGAGTTTCTTTTTAAAACGGAGATCTAAGCTCTAAATAGAGAATTAAATTCTCAAGGAAGGAACAAGACTCAAGAAGATGAGGGAAACAACAGTCATCTCAAGAGCCAAAGGCCCTATTTATAAAATATAAGAAGACGGTTCAACTTCCCAGAAAATCGGACGATGGAAAAGGTGTCACCGCTGCACTCACGTGTGAGCCATGTGAGCGCACCGGTAAGGGGGCATTTGTTTCCCCCTATAAAAGAGCAAAGCTCTATTCAAAATTAATGAGATAGCGCCTCACGTGCTCCTCACGCGGGCGCCAGTGTGCAAAGCATAAAAGAATCTATTAGATTAAAAATAAAAGTTAAAACTCTCAGATAGCGCCGCACGTGCTCCTCACGCGGGGGCCAGTGTGCAAAGCACAAAAAGAATTAAAACTCTCAAGTGGCGCCTCACGTGCACAACACGTAAGCACCGACGTCCAAGTAGAATTAAATTCTACTCTCTGTTAAACAGAGCCGTTGGATCAAAAATCCAACGGAGATGATAAATCATCAAAAATGCAGAATTAAATTCTGTCGGGAGAAAACATTTCCCAAATTGAATCATAGAATAAAATTCTATTTTTGGGATATATTCCCTCAATCTTTCTAAACAAGAAAGATTGCCCTCTGTAAAGCAGAGAACCCTTGGATTAAAAATCCAATGGTGATTAAAAATCACCATTTCACAGAATAAAACTCTGCATATAGAAAATATTTCCCAAATCTTGTCAAAAACAAGAAAATATGTTCTGTAAAACAGAAACCCTTGGATCAAAAATCCAATGGTGGATAAAATTCCCCAAATTAATTGGGATCTCTTAACGAGAGATTTCTTTAAAGCTAATTAACAAACTTGCATCCACTATATAAAGGACCGAAGACTTCAAGTCTGAGAGAGAAGAACCCCCCATAGGCTTCTAAAAACAAAAACAGAAAGCTTCAAAAAGGAATAGAGAATTAAATTCTCAAGGAAGAAGATCTCCCTTAAAGACTCTAGGTAATGAAAAAAACAGAGATAAAAACATCTCATTTGCATATCTAAGGGTCTAACCCTTCTCGAAGAACTTAGTTCTTCCTCTGGATCTGAGATCCACAAGACAAGTCTCCCACAAGTTGAGAATTTAATTCTCATCGGGAGGAACTTGTTCTTGAGAATCAAAGACTCAGAAAGAAACTAGGAATTGAATTTCTCAAAACAAAGCATATAAGAGAAACCTAGTTCTCGTAAAAGAACTTGGTTCATAAAAATGAAAGCTTGATCCTAGATCTGCAAAACAAAAATCCTATCAATCATTAATGGGCAAAAATACTATTGGCAGAGGAGAAAAGTGCCCAGTGCTGCACGTGTCCCTCATATGGACGCCACAGAAGAGTGCTCAGCACTCACTAGGCAGCCCCCGACGCTGCACGTGTTTCTCACGTGGGTGTCACAGAGAGGAGTGCTTAGCACTCACTGGGCAGCGTCCAGCGCCGCACGTGTTCCTCACGTGGGCACCACAGAAGGGAAGAGTGCTTAGCATTCACTAGGCAGCGCCCAACACCGCACGTGTTCCTCACGTGGATGCCACAGAAGGGAAGAGTGCTTAGCAATCACTAGGCAGCGCCCAGTGCTGCACGTGTTCCTCACGTGAGTGCCACAAAAGAGAAGAGTGCTTAGCACTCACTAGGTAGCGCCTAGCGCCGCTTGTGCTCCCCACGTGTGCACCGCAAAAGAGAATAAAAGTGTGTTTAGCACTCCATAAACTGTTGGGATACGGCAACGCCCCGGCCGTCTTTCTAAGGCCAAATACGGAACAAAAACTTTTCAAAACTTGGCGCTACCATAACCAAATACCCGGATCATTCCATTAACCATTAACTAGCAACTGCTAAGAAGTTAGAATGGCTATACCGATCGATCCGTGTCCTTCGATCTTTAGCCACCATCCCTAGCTTCTCGCGGCATCTCTGATCTCGCTCGATCTCCGGTCTCCTCGTCGAAAGGGCACCACGTCAAGAAGTCTTTTTATGGGCTCCCGCTTCAAAAACCGAAGCAACCCGGACATGAAGTTTGCTAGTCGACATGTCCAAGGTGAAGTAGAGAATGTGTGTGATAACTTTGTCTCTACACATCTATTGATTCTCAACTCATGAAATGGTATGGATGGAGGTTGAAGAAGAAGCCATTGATGAGGAAATTGTGAGCTCAAGCAAAAGGAAGAAGAAGAAGAGCTTGCTTGCTTATTGTGTGGAATAAATGTGAGAGAACATTAGACAAATGAAGAGCCAACCCCAAGACTTAGTGGCTGCCCTCTCTCTCTCCTCACATCAATTCAATACAACAATCAATCAAGAAAATTGACATGGCACCAAAAATAAGACCATGAGTCGCCAAACATGCACATCCCTCATTAATTGCTCTTCATGATGACTTGAGCTCATCATTTCCATCTAATTAAACATTTAAACCAAAATGTTTAATCCAACAAAAAAGATATGGCATCAACTAAAGTAAACTTGTGATGGATCACAAGGATACCCCTCACCTGTATATCCATACCTGCATCCGCATTCCGACTAAATGCGAATGCAATGAGACGAAAGCAATCCAACAAATCTAATACTGGGATCCGACTTAAACCAAAGTGCACTAGTATGATCCGTCCGATCATGATCCGTGCACAAGTGCACGTATATAATCGAACCCTGCCATAAAAACATACGGCCTCTACAACGTTTCGCCCGAATATGCGAAACTTTCTGTGGGGGACTCTAATGACTCATCAATACGCTGGCAGTGGGTTTAACCACAAGCACGTCAGTGGTACTAGCTGTACGTAACGGCTGCCCATGTATTGAGCGAAAGGGAAGTTGACGAGCGAACTCATCCTGAAACCCTACTGAGCCTAACAGTGAAAATATCCATACAGTCCGGTCCGTTCATATAAGTGTATCGCATATCGGGTCTAGGGGATGGATAAAGTCAGACCCTAAATAACGCGATATTTAGTGTTGGTATGAAACCCATCACCACCAGAGAAACTACCGATCCTAGATCGGTAATTCTCGACTACCTTGGCCAAGATTTTCTGGTGATGGCCACCCGTGCACTGTGCGACATCAACCCCTAATACCGGGAGAGACGAATCCCCGATGATCCGCTCACTGCCTCCATGTAGCTCGGGACTGTACCCAACTAAAACCTGTTTGCACGACTCCTTTGAGCCGTGGTAGGGTAGTAATCAAAGCACAGTGGGAACTCACACGAGACAAATGACGATCTCAGATCGACAGACTAACCTGTACACATGTCACCTGAGAACTGCTATCTGACAATGGGTATAATACTAACTAGCAGGTTCCCGGCGAATCCGTCCAGTGTACTCATAACCCAATGAGTACCTGTATACTATTTTAGGTGAACAAACTAACACCAATGGCTTGTGAGACTTGGCCACCGCCCCTCGTCGGGGTCTCGATCAGTATACACTAGTCTACTCTAGAGTATCGATGCCCAGTCTCGAAACTCCCACGACTAGGGACATTTAAGGATGCACTTATAAACCACCAGCTCCCACGTATATGATCGCCATCATAATGCTGGTAGTCAAGTGAGAATCATATGGGCTCTATCAACATGTAATAGTGATGATAAAGATAAACCAGATAGCATACTATCATCTCGAGTAAGACTGTCCTACCGGTATAGGTCATCCCTCAATTATTGCAATCACGTGCATGCGATCCAATAATTGACTTGAGGGCACTATAGCCAACAATCTCCCACTTGCACTTAAGGCTAATTATTGCGATGTCGCATACTCACAGCCCGTGTGATACCGAACACCCAACTCCCCTATTAATCAGTTTCACAAAGCTCGTTTGTAAAACTATTGCGTTCGAGAAATAGCCTCAGTGAGTGGATCCACCCTGATGTTTATTTCTATGTCTCTCTTAATCTCAAATTTACGGAGAAAAGCCATCTCCCAATATGAGCAATACCTGTCTTAGAATCTGTCTGGATATCTGATGGGGCCCAGTTCATAAATGAACTCCAAATCTAGTAAACTTCTTAGACTGCATCATCAACTGAATTTAATCAGTATCCTGCACCACACCTCCTTCAGTATCCGCTTGGACCACCTGTCCAAACTACTGCCCCTCATCAGAGGGAAAACTATAACTATGACAGTCACTCTGTCATCCAGGTCACCTTGAAAGCCTGGAATGATAACCGTCTCCCAAAGGAGGCTGCCGTTATCAAATCCCTAGAACATTCACTTATGTTCTAAAACTGCTTTCGAATGTTTCTCCAGAATTGGATTAATATAAAATTATTGCAGCTAGTGCAAAACCAACATCTGGTGTGGTACTTGACATCTCATGATTGACTCAATTGCCTAAGCAAGTGATATGCCAATTATGCACATCCATCTCCCCTTCAGTCTGTAAGACACCTTTAGAGAGGGTGACTTCATCACCTGCAGGTACACCACCATGCCAAGAGTCGACTATTCTAAAGCACCTTTGGAATACTGTCTAAGTACCCAGATTGGGAAACTACCCAAATCCAGATCTAAAACCATAGATCTAGTAACCAGAATACTTAATATTATATCCATATCCTATGTGGAGAAACCACTGTGTGACAACCACAGTATAACCGATCGTAGTATAGGAATTTTGCTTTCTACTATGTGTATGTCATCCAAATACCAGAACATCACACTCTACTACCTTCTTAACAGATCCATCTCCTATTTTGATGAAGTCAAAGCCTATGATTGTCACATCAAAACTAGATGATCTATTTCCGCTATATCTGCTTTAGTCTATAAATAGACATAAGCTACTTGTCCACTATACTTCCGCTGCTCCCACTGACTACGACAACCCTCTGGCAGAATCATATACACGTGCATTTCTAAAGCTAGTTTAGAACGACGCTATACTCATCCTCCTGCTGGGTCCATAGTCTGGAACAACAGTAATGGCAAGTCTGGGTAAACAAGAACCTCCCTGTCACCGTCTTTGAGAATACCGAAGTACCTCTCGGGTGCCCGAGGTTACCCTATCTGCGGAGTGGCTAATGGAATGTCAAAACCTGATTAAATCTTTAGGTTCTATTAAATTTTCGGTAATCGTTTGCGGTTCTGGAATCACATCCAGTTCTACCATACTCCCACTACTGTTTTCTAAAAAAAAACCATTTTACTAAAACTGTGGCGAGTCAAGAACAATATCACTATCGATCTTCCAGATAGTAGAAAATTAACCCTCGACAAAGCCCGGGTTAACCCACAAACAGCCATTACAGAGACGTGCCTTGAGTTTATCCGGATTCTGGTTTTAAGCATCAGCCGGATAACTCCTTATACCTTAGCATCATTAAGATATAAATTGATTCTATATATATCTAATATAGAAACAAAAGAACTAATTTAATTGGAACCAGATTCAAAATCATGCAGCTGTCTCCAGTGCATATCAACTAAATGGAGAGAGGCTGATCAGCATTACTCAACTTAGGAGTGCATCCAATTATGAGTAATCTGAAAGAGAAACAAGGTTCTCAAAACCATTACTATCAATTGAATACCAAACACAAGTATCTACATCTTCGATTACCTTGAAGAATCCCGATACTTGCAACACATGGTTCTCTACTTTATTCTTATACCTATAGCTTCTCAAAATTTAAACCTTGTATTTCTACGAAACACATGTCTGAAACTAGAGAAGTTACAAGTAAACGGGATATAGTACGAGGACCAACCCCTCTGTCCTAATGGACACTGGACAATATACAATACTTTGTATAAGCCCCCTAAGTTAAATAACTCAAACCCTGTGCGTCGTAGATTGAAAACTGTACTGTGGTTATGAAGAATTGCATCGCTGTTGAATGCTCCTTACCTAACCATCAACTGATATAGGTAAATGTCATCGACATAATTTCAAAAAATTATATCTCACTTTATAAAATAAACGTACAGATATATCAGTTTGAAATTGGTGCATAACAATGGATATTCAAAACCAAATATTTGCCGTCCGGCAAAAAACCCAGGCGATTTCCTCAAATATCACCAATTACAACGAATTACGATATAATGAGGATGATCACCTAATTCCTAATAACTTACTCTCACTCATCATCTGTAAAACCATACAGATGTGAGAATCAAACCTGGTAAATACATACCCTAGAGTAAGGGTCTAATTGGGAAATCGGTTTTATATTAACAACGCACAGTGAAACTGAAACATGAAAATGTTTCAAAGGGGTATCCGAGTATTCATAGTAATGCCTCTTCCATTATCCAGATTCATGACTGTAACCGTATATCTCTTTGCCACCTCTCCAAATCCCTTTATTTGTCTTTACTCATTACCTTCTATACACCACACTTAGGCTAAATGGTTTTCTTCCTTCCCTACCGTTCGGCACCAGCCTATGGTTTGGAAGAAGACTATCCAATAAGCGTAATAGGTGTACTTTCCTAATCGTTGGAGTACTCGCAACCTGAGAGAAGGTGATGATAAAAGACAACTGAATAAACCTTATTCCTATTTCTCCTGAACCAGAATCCATCCTCGAACTGGAACAAGTCCCCTCGAGTTCGTATATAACCATATGATGGATTTATCCAATGAAAGTGGATGTTCGTAGTGATACGGGGTGTTCTGGAGAAATACAAAGGTGAAGTAGGAGTGGCGATGAAATACGTGGTTTGGTCGTGAATGATAGTAGTCGCAATTTACTTTGCCCTCTTTCTGATCCCTTTATATGTTTTTACTTATTACCTTCTGTACACCACAGTTAAGCTAATTGGTTTTCTTCATTCCCTACCTTCTGGCACCTGCCTATGGTTTGGAAGTAGACTATCCAATAAGTGCAACTGGTGTACCCTCTCCTAATCCTAGGAGCCCTCACAACCTGAGAGAAGGTAAAAGGAAAAGACAACCGAATAGTCCTATTCAATCTCTCCAGAACCAGAATCCATCCTCGAATCTGGAACAAGTTCCTTCGAGTTCGTATATAACCATACGATGGATTTATCCAATGGAAGTGGATGTTCGTAATAATACGGGGTATTCTGGAGAAACTCAAAGGGTAAAAGAAGGAGTGGCAATAATGTATGCAACTCAGACAATCGAAAAACCAGTGTTTTAAGAAAGTTCGGTTAATTTGGTTACTGAGTCATACTCTAGGGTCGAGCCATGGTCGTAGCCAAAGAGAGAGAGAGAGAGAAAAGAAACACTCAGCATGCACTCTTAACCTAGATCAGAATGGTTAATCAGTTTAGCTAATCAGGAAACCTCCCACTGTTTCCTCAAATTCTCCTCCAAACCTGAAAAAAGAATTAGTCGGGATCACCCGAGGAGTAAATCAACTCATCAGTGGGAATCGGGATCCAACTATCATCGCATGATAACGTAATGGTATCCACTCACGTTATCACACTCCAGAAGGTATGCGCATACCTGGCAAGTTTCCTGTATGTTTGAAACTCCCGATGTGTGTTTTTACCCCTAGGACCCAACTAACCTTGACACAGTCAACATATCAAAGAGTCCTAGTCAAGTTCAACCCGTCATTATCCAGAATTGCATTAAACCCACCCATACGAGCCCTTGACACAGTCAACAAGGCCGCATGACTGTCCTAACCAATCGCATTAATATACCACAAACAGGCACTACTTAGCTACCGCACACTACGCCTGACACAGTCAACAAATGCAGCACGAATACTAAGCAATACTTGTATGAAATGGCGGAGGGCTACGGCTGGTTTTTGGCGAAAAACCTTTAACGTAATGAACTTGATATCGTTGAAGGAACTACATAGCTTTTTATAAATATATAGTAGTGAAAACCTTTGCTAAAGAGGTCACTCCCGGTTAAGGGATCTCGGCTCTTTCCCCGTAGAATGAGGTGCAGGATATTCATAATCGAATACCGCTGTGCAAATCAAAAAGTAATTGACTATAGTGAAGTTATTACCCTGACGCAAAGCTCTGTCCAAGGGGTCACTCCTGATGAAGGGATCTCGGCCCTTGCGTCGTCGAATGAGGTGCTGAATATTCATAACCGAATACCACTATACAAAACAAAAGAAAACGCCCTAGCAATAACAGCTTTTTGAAAATTGTTCCAACAACATCGAATAGGTTTGTTTTCCTTGCATTGATCTGAATCAACGCAGTCCCATCAATTAATCACACCACAAAAGAAAGAAAATATGATGTACGTATATGCCATCCGCATTCGCCACTGGGTCCCGTCATCACCCGTTTGGTTACTTAACTAACGACAGAGCGGGGACTGGACTAGCACGGGTGCAAAACATATACAACATCTACTAGTATATATATCAATATATAATAATCACTCCAGGCGTGATAAATGCAACATCACAGAAAAGTAATAAGTATCACAGAACAATACAGATAATCTGGGAGCCTCGGGTTTCCTTTGAGCCGCAACTGAAACCCGACGTTCCCCTGGTCATGTGGATAGCCTGTGCAATGAAAACCTAGACCCCTACGGGCGCGGCAAGTTACCCGCCGAAACCAGAAGCGGGGCAGCCCCCTTCAGCAAAGTGAATGGGCCACCCAGTACTTCACGGAATCCGGTAATTTGACCACCCCTCCTTGGGTCAACCTATACCCCCTACGAGTGCGGCGAATAGCCCGCCAATTCTAGAGTGAAGCCCCCTCCGTCTCAAAGCCATAAGATACGGGCCCGTTGCCTTTTAGAATCCGGCTATCCGTGCACTCCACCGCGGGGTAATCCTAGTACAGAAAAGAAAATATATACAACGGTGATATCAACCTCAACCCGGTCGTGCCCCAAAAGAATAATATACAAACAGGCAGTGACGGCAGTCCACATGCCGGACGCTCACCCCGCGATATCAAATGTACAAATAAAACTAAACTGCACTACCATTGCACCCAAGCTATCCACCACGACAAATCCGCAACATCACAGCACAATACAGAACATCAACGTGAATGTCACGTTCATAAACCTGTCTAAAAGAGCTATAGCAATTAGACAAAATTTACCGCTCGAATGACATTCACGGTCGCAGATAGTAATGTAAGTACTGTGAACTATCATATTTAAAATTTCGATCGACAAAATTTCCCGAAGTGGGCCCCAAGTGCAAAACCCAGCACTCAAACAAATCTGGGCCAAAAAAATATTCCAGAAACCATAATTCCACATGAAAGACACCCATAAGAAAAATGGTGCATTGTTGCCATCATACCGCCGCGCAACCGTGGCAAACATGATGTTTCTGCTGCGGTTCCACGGTTCGATGATGAGAACGTGCTCTCAAATTTCTTCGGGGTTCTTAAAAAAGCCTGCACGATTTTCTAACACACTGAAAATAATTTTTCAACCAGTTTAAAAATTCGACAGAAACTTCATGAATGGAAATGCGGTTTTGGAATTTCGTTCGATCGATGTTTTAAACATGTTAGAACAAGCTAGTAAGGGTTAATGGTATGGCTCTGATACCATGTTGGGATACGGCAGCGCCCCGGCCGTCTTTCCGAGACCAAATGCGGAACAAAAACTTTTCAAAACTTGGCGCTACCATAACCAAATACCCGGATCGATCCATTAACCGTTAACTAGCAACTACTAAGAAGTTAGAATGGCTATACCGATCGATCCGTGTCCTTCGGTCTTTAGCCACCATCCCTAACTCCTCGTGGCATCTCCGATCTCGCTCGATCTCCAGTCTCCTCATCGAAAGGGCACCACGTCAAGAAGTTTTTTTACGGGCTCCCGCTTCAAAAACCGAAGCAACTCGAACATGAAGTTTGCTAGCCGACATGTCCAAGGTGAAGTAGAGAATGTGTGTGATAACTTTGTCTCTATACATCCATTGATTCTCAACTCATGAGATGGTATGGATGGAGGTTGAAGAAGAAGCCATTGATGAGGAAATTGTGAGCTCAAGCAAAAGGAAGAAGAAGAAGAAGAGCTTGCTTGCTTATTGTGTGGAATAAATGTGAGAGAGCATTAGACAAATGAAGAGCCGACCCCAAGACTTAGTGGATGCCCTCTCTCTCCCTCTCCTCACATCAATTCAACACAACAATCAATCAAGAAAATTGACATGGCACCAAAAATAAGATCATGAGTCACCAAACATGCACCTGCCTCATTAATTTCTCTTCATGATGACTTGAGCTCATCATTTCCATCTAATTAAACATTTAAACCAAAATGTTTAATCCAACAAAAAAGATATGGCATCAACTAAAGTAAACTTGTGACGGATCACAAGGATACCCCCCACCTGTATATACATACCTGCATCCGCATTCCGACTGAATGCGGATGCAATGAGATGAAAGTAATCCAACAAATCTAATATTAGAATCCGGCTTAAACCAAAGCCCACTAGTATGATCCATCCGATCATGATTCGTGCACAAGTGCACGTATATGATCAAACCCTTCCATAAAACCAAACGGCCTCTACAACGTTTCGTCCGAACTTAAGAAACTTTCTGTGGGGGACTCTAATGACTCATCAATACGCTGGCAGTGAGTTTAACCGCAAGCACATCAGTGGTACTAGCTGTACGTAACGGCTGCCCATTTATTGAGCGAAAGGGAAGCTGACGAGCGAACTCATCCTGAAACCCTACTGAGCCTAACAGTGACAATATCCGTACAGTCCGGTCCGTTCGTCTAAGAGTATCGCATATCGAGTCTAGGGGGATGGATAAAGTCAGACCCCAAATAACGCGATATTTAGTGTTGGTATGAAACCCATCACCACCAGAGAAACTACCGATCCTAGATCGGTAATTCTCGACTACCTTGGCCAAGATTTTCTGGTGATGGCCACCCGTGCACTGTGCGACATCAACCCCCAATACTGGGAGAGACGAATCCCCGACGATCCGTTGCCTCCATGTGGCTCGGGACTGTACCCAACTAAAACATGTTTGCACGACTCCTTTGAGCTGTGGTAGGGTAGTAATCAAAACACAGTGGGAACTCACACGAGACAAATGACGATCTCAGGTCGACAGACTAACCTGTACACATGTCATCTGAGAACTGCTATCTGACAATAGGTATAATACCAACTAGCAGGTTCTTGGCGAGTCCGTCCAGTGTGTTCATAACCCAATGAGCACCTGTATACTATCTTAGGTGAATAAACTAACACCAATGGCTTGTGAGACCTGGCCACCGCCCCTCGTCAGGGTCTCGATCAGTATATACTAGTCTACTCTGGAGTATCAATGCCCAGTCTCGAAACTCCCACGACTAGAGACATTTAAGGATGCGCTTATAGACCACCAGCTCCCATGTATATGATCGCCATCATAATGCTGGCAGTCAAGCAAGAATCATATGGGCTCTATCAACATGTAATAGTGATGATAAAGACAAACCAGATAGCATACTATCATCTCGAGTAAGACTGTCCTACCGGTATAGGTCCTCTCTCAATCATTGCAATCACGTGCCTGCGATCCAATAATTGACTTGAGGGCACCATAGCCAACATAAACAGCCCAAAACGGTTGAGTGTTCAACACTCATTGGGCAGCGCCCAGCGCCTTACGTGTTCCCCACGTAGACGCAGTAAAGAGTGCCTAGCACTCCATATAAAGACCAAAGGAGTAAAGTGTTCAACACTTGTTGGGAAATCCCCATGATTGAAAGTTCCACAGGATCATATGTGGGCGTCAGAACTCATATAAGTGCTCAGCACTTTTTGCATAAAAAAGGACTGATTAAACAGAGCCCAAACAAGTGCTTAGTACTTTTTCAAGAAAAAGAGGGGAGACTAAGCAGACTAAAGCCCAAATTGGCTAAGTTACTAAAGTCTTGCAATTGAGTCCAAATGCTCTGTTGCTGGGTCTTAAATAAAGAAGATCATGAAATGTTGTTAAGTGGATCTTAGTCTCAAATTGGACTAACATATCCTTAACAAAAATTCTTAAGCCCACCATAACCCTTCTCTCTCGAATACGGGATTTGGTTCAAGGGTACATCTCTTCACACCTCTGATATATGTTGCTGTAATTTCTCAACGACTTCAGAGTGGTGGCGGGTCCCGATGACCAACAGCTTCTCTTAATGCACTTCTAAATTGACGTGCATACCTCAAATCAGATCATGCCCCAAATTAGGCACATTCCATATCAACATCATTCACTTCGTCACGTAACAAATACACGTGTGCGCAAGTTGAATGTTGGACCGAAACGTCCTTACACTAATATTCGCCTCCAGAATGGCGATAATGGACCGAAACGTCCTTAAAACTAATATTCGCCTCCAAAATGGCGATAACGGACCGAAATGTCTTTAAACTAATATTCGTCCCCAAATACGGCGATAATGGACCGAAACGTCCCTAAACTAAAACTTCGCCTCAAACATGACGATAATGGACCGGGATGTCCTTAAACTAAAATAATCGAGCCCAAATGCTCGTATGTATAAGTCGATCTTAATCTCAAACTAGATTAACGGTCTTTAAATCAATCCAAACTCAAATCTAAGAATATATGGATTTGGACTAATCTACGCCCTACGGGCGACGACATAAATTAGTCTCCGTATACAATTCACGGGCAACACAAAATAAAAACAAACATACACACGACACGAAGTGAACCTCCGGAGCAGGAGAAAGTGATTATTGCGATGCGGTAACGTAATTAGCTGTAGGGGCTTGCGCCTGCAGGGAAGAGCGTCCCCACAATTAAAAACCCCACGCAAACGAGGAAGAATCTGATAAAGTCTGCTACAATGGTCGCGTCCGTCCAAATCTCCGATATACGGTGCCATAAATCAACTTGGCATTTTCGGAGAGGTGGACGGATAAGTCCAAATAGCATCTGCCCCCAAATTCAGGCTAGACGTCCCAACATCTAGGTCCGGTCTTTCGGCGGTGAACAAAAATTATGATATTACACATTCAGGCCCTCAAATACCGACACTATTGACCTTACAGACAGGGCATAGATTGAAAGCCGTGTGGAACGGTGAGGCGGTATTCGGCATAGAGTTCTGCAGCCATGATTACTTACCGATGATACCATAGATAACCGATATACTTATTGAGTGTGGATTATATGGAGTCGGACTCATCGGCAGTATGTAGTTGGATCACGCTCTGCTCAGAGCATTGATAGAGCGATGGAGATTCGAGACACACACATTTCATTTTTTGTTGGTGAGATGATCCCAACACTACATGATGTCAGTGTGCTATCAAGAGTTCCAGTAAACGGTATGGCAGTGACCAGTACGTTATTATATGATTGGCCAATATTATGCGATCATCTTTTGGGAGTTGTGTTGCCAACGGGTTAGCTCCGAGGTTCACGTCTACGGCTTTCATGGTTACATGATCAGGTTCATGATACCATCACCGAGGACTCCGATCCGTATCAGATAGAGTGTTATGCTCGTGCGTACATTTTGACTTTGTTCGAGGGTGTCTTATTCCCGAATTCATCCGGAGATATGGTGTCGTTGTTGTATCTACTATTGATCGCCGGTCTGACCAGAGATACAGCAGGATCATTTAGCTGGGGCAGCGCGATCTTGGCATGTCTGTATCGTGTTTTGTGTCATGCATCGCATGACACAATACAGATGACCGGATGTTCCGTGTTCTTACAGATATGGGCGTGGGAGAGATTACATGTTGGACGCTATGAGATCACGTATCTCAGATAGGTGGATCATCGATGGTCCTGAGGATCAGAGGTCTACTCTAGGTGTTCAGTGGGCAGGTCGGCTATCATGGAGGAGGAACCCTCATAAGTGCCTTAACTTATACAGGGATGAGATGAACACGATACGGGATGAGTTTGTGACGTGGTAGCCTTACACAGATGAGCGTGCCACGCTTCTACCAGCTCTATGCATGTCCTATCCCCACCACTTGCTATGCTTGACACGACACTACTCATACACTTCATGTTTGTCAAGTACTACTATTCGGATAGAGTACTGCGTCAGGTCGGTTTGCACCAGGGGATCCCACCAGACAGAGTTTTTGACACCGCGTTGCACAAGATAGATGCGCGAGGCAAGGCCAGGAAGGACTGGAGACACATGCATATGCCACACGTGCACAGGTGTGACTTCAACAGATTTGCACTCGTCGTTGAAGGAGACATCCCGGTTGTAGGATGTTTTTCGTTACCCCATTGAAATGGGAATACGCGCGCTTGTCAGGCGCATTACAGATTTCCCCTGTCTAGGGCAAGACGGGATTTATTGATTGTGGGGATCCGAATCTCCAGCAGCTGCGGACTAAGCTGCCATTAATTACCCCTTACCTTTGGAGCGAAGGAACCTCCGATTGACGGATCAAACTGGTCATGCGAACTCAATGTGCAGTGTGCGTGTGTGTGTTTTGAAGGGTTTGGGGTATATCGGAGGCCTCACAGAGTTTACGGGGGTCCTGCTACCCGGAAAGCGGGCCGAGGGTCAAGAGGGCTAGCAGTCCCCTTGCGGGGAGCAGAGCAGCGTCCCATTATAAATTTTTTCTAACAGGATATGTGTTTTGAATGTGGTGCGTGTGGGAAAAAGAGGGGTGAGGAGCGTCCTAACGACGCGTGTGTGGCGTGTGAGCGCCAGCGGTTCACATGCTTGGCGCTGGGCGCCGCGCGGGTCACACGCCCGGCGCACGAGCACTGGGCGCCGGGCGGATCACGCGTCCTGCACGTGGGCGCTGGACGCCCGCGGAAAAAGGGGCTCGGCCCCTGAACTGGAAGCTGAGCTCCCAAGTGACTTTTGGAGTTAAACTCCTAAAAAAAGGATCTTTTCGTGGAATTAAACTCCTAAAAGATCTGGATTTTGAGGTTAACCTCTTTTGAGAATTTAGATCTTGAAGTTTAACTCCTCAAAAATTGGTTTGGAGTTAAACTCCTAAAGAAGAGATTCTTGTTTCGGAGTTAAACTCCTAAATTTTTTCCGGAGATAATGAAAAGGAACCCCTTTCTTCTCTCTTGAGCCCTGGATCCTCTCTTAAGTTTTGGATCTTCCCAAAATGGAATTTTTGGAGATGGATCTCCTTCTTCCTCCTCTCTATTGGTTGGATCTTGTAGAAAGAGGATGACGGGATTTAAAAATCTTACCTTTTAGAAATTTGCTGGGAGATTTGAACTCCTTCTCGAGGGTTTTATAGTGAAAAACTATTTCTTTTTGGGGAAAAAAGAGTTAAACTCTTAATTTAATTTAAAAAAAGAGAAGAAGATTTAAAATTTTGAGGAAGGAGAAGGAGGCATAAAATCCTAGAAAAATATGGGAAGATTCTTGTTTATTATCATTCATCATGATGCCTTATACATGCTTTACATTTTACATATGGTCTCTTGGGCTTTTCAAAATGGCACATGTGCCCTTCACATGCTATGTGCTTTTTTTCTTTTGCACATAAGCTATGGGCTTTCACATAATTTGAGTTTGTTGTCCATTTTACTACATTTATTCATAAAAATTACATTAAACCTATTTATACTTTAACAATTATTCCTTTGGCATGGGGGGCCGACCTCTTCATGCTTGGGCTCGACCTGGGCATGGGTTCACTTGCTTGGACTTGGGTTCGGGCTTGGACCCACTTAGCTTGGGGTTGACTTTGATTTTGACCTGATCAACCGGGGTGTAATTTTTGACCCCAACATCGGTGTATGATCTTACACGCGTATCGAGTACATGAGTTGGTATATCCCGAAGACTCGATTGTACACTGTCACGTCCGATCATCGATATGTAATTGGTGGAGATATCCCTATGTTTCAGCCCACAACTCTCTCGAAAGTTAAGATGGTATGTTATTTTAGTTGTTTTTTAATATTGGATTATCATCCTGTACGTTTTATAAAATGTTTATACTAAAATATACATTGTTTTTTCAGGTCGGACACATATGGAGGCTTGCACGTATGGAAGTAAGGACTATACGAAGTGATGCAGCGGATGCGTTGAAACAATTTGCGCATGCTATGATTGGACATTGCCGAGGCGTGATGCATGAGGCGGGTGAGGGTCCCAGATTTGAGGCAATGGCAGCAGGTCCAGTCCATGACCAGCGAAGTTGCACATATCAATCCGATGATCATGCAGGGTCTAGTGTTCCCCACCGATGACGCGAGTATGAGGCGGATGAGGATGAGGAGGATGAGGCTGTGGCGGTGGAGTACGGTTTTGATATCGTCCCTGTATCACAGTTGACCCAGATGACTCAGGGTGGCATAGCAGGACTATCGCACCAGATGACGTAGCAGGACCATGACAGCAAGCCCCACAGAAGAAGAAAAAGAAGAGGCGATACTAAAATTTTATGTGACGAATGATGTATTATTTATGAACTTTGTAGCATCCAGAATATATTTTGTTGCTTTCTAGTTTGTGTGGTTGTGTGTTCATACTTTATATGATATATTTTCTATTTTGTAGTTCCACCCTTCGAGGTGAGAATTTTTTTGAGCCGTATGTGGCTTGTATTACTCTGGAGTGGAGATTATTATGTATTTATGGAAATATATAAATATTTATAAAGGAAATGGTGTCCATTTTATTTCAGAATTTATCCGTTACTAAAACTCACCATAAACCGCGAAAACCAAAAATTTTGAATTTAAATTCTATTCCATTCGCCAAAAACCAAAAATTTTGCACACTTCAAGTTCAGGGAGCAACACAGTGAGATAGGAGCTCAAGGTTCAGACAGCAGGAGAGCTGTTGTAGGTTTGGATGGAATGAGGGAAAACGTTACTTGTGTTAGCGTTTTCCCTCAAGGGCCCTTGAGCAAATTTCTTGCATCTCTGTGTTGTGTTTTTTTAGGGAAAAACGCTATTTCTATTAGTGTTTTCTTTATGTTTAGGCAACCCCGTGCACTCTTTTCTTCTAATGTGATCTCTCACGGTCATTCTGAGAATTATTTTCGCTCTGGGATCATATAGGATTTAATTTATTTCATAGGGTTAATTTGGGAAAAATATCAAAAAAATCCTTCACAAATTTCCCCAAATCGTAGGGTTTCAAGCTCGAATCCCATCGAACTCCCCCAAATCTGAATGCCAAATCCTGTAGCAAATCCGCATTCAAGACGAGGATGAGCAGGCCGCACGCAACCGCCAGCGATCGCCGATCAGGCCGTTCGGTGACCAAGGGGAAGGCAGAGGAAGAACCCAGCGGGGCCAATCGCGGCGAACAGAATGAGGACGAGAGCTGAGGCAGCGAAAGCGAGGTTGAATTTGATGCCAGAAGGTGAAGTTGTTGTGATCGAGGAGGAAGCGAAGGAGGTGAAGACGGTGAATGATAGCGGAGGCTCGAACAAGAAGGTGGAAGAAGGGACCAATAGCCCTTTTCCTGATAGGGTATAAAGTTTCTTCCTTTGTTACCCATTTTGGGGATTTTAGTTGATAATATGATTGTGGGAATGCTTTTATTTGGTGGTAATTTGGATAGTGTTGTTGGTGCAAATCGCTGCCTGTATTGGTTGCAGGCAAGCAAAATGGGAAGGAAATGAAAGGAAAGGGGATACTTTTGTTTCATCGATTGTTAGCCTAGCTGTAAAGAAATTAACTTGCCTTAATTTTGTTGGTTCGTCTAAGTGGGAATAGCTGATACTGAATTTATTCGATGTTCATGAGGTGTGGAAGAGTTTGTAGGGCATACGAGCTAAGAGGTCATAAATTCAAGGCAAACTATTAACACATAAGAATAGATTGACATTTGAGGGGATTAAATTTAACCATCTATATTTTCAAAAAGGATTTTCTTTTATGCGATTACCATATCAAAGCAATGCAAGCAACCCTTTTTTTTGGTTTGAAAATTTATTAGCATGCAGTGTATTTTTCTTCTACGAAAATCATTATCTTCTATAGTGGTAACAAGGTGCTCAAAATGGTAATGCACAAAAGCAGCAACTAGTTTCCCGTAGTGTTACGCAAAATATTTAAATACATGTACCAGTGCGGTGTGGGTTCCTATACGTGTTGCACGAAGATCACATAAGCATTGGTTACATGTCTACATAGAATACATGATGTCAAGGGTGCTGGAAAATCCTTGTTAGTGTTAGATGTGGTATGTTCCTTGTGTAGACACCGGTTTCTTTACAAATGAGTGGCTAACTCATATATGATGTATAAGATGGCTATGATCTAGTGTTCGTGATGTTGGTTATACGCGCTAGGGTATCTCGTTTGCATGTATTTATTTTGATCAGCATTATTTCATTCTTTAATTCTATTTGGAGGTAATTTAGTTGCTACCTGGTCATGTATGGTACCATGTTTGTACTTGATTTGCGGGAAGGCATTTCCCTTCACCTCCCCACTTCCACCCCCCAATTTTTTTTCAGTGTCTAATTTTTCTTTTTCCCTCTTAAGTGAATATTGCTTTTTATTGATGCTTGAACTTTTATTTGGTAAATTTTAATAATCTTCCAGCAATTTGAATGTGTTAATGTATCAAGACAAAATTTCCTCTCTTTGTAGTTAAGATTAATATTTTCCTTCTGACTTTCTATCAATAGTTTCTCGATTTCTCTCATCGCTTCCATCTCATTGGGCTATGTTTTCTTTTTGCATATTTTCTGAAAGTTATATTTTTACCCATATATCTTAGTAACTTACGTATTAGAATTATTAGGTGAATTATAGAAAAGAAGTAACGTATAGTATAATAGCAGCTATTGGTTTGCATGCATTTTTATGTTGGAATTTTGGGATGTTAGCTTGTTATTCTTGCGGGGTTGGTATAATTTTATGGAAGCAATATGGATTTGATGACTATAAGCAATTATTTTTTGTTGCATCCACAACATTCTCCCTTGCCCCCTCCCTCCCTCTCTCTTGCCACCATCTATCCCCTCCCCACGCCTCCCTCTAATTGAATTTTATCTGATGGGGTTTCTTTTCATTGAAGAGTTCTTATTTTTTTCTCCAAGAGTTGACCTGTAACATGCTTATTTTTGTTGAGTTTTATTTCCTTTTAATACGCTTATCTTTTTTTTTTGTCGTCTTATTTGGTGGAGAATTTAATTTCCTATATTAATATATATAACCGCATGATTGTTATACACTTGAATTCCATTTTTGCAGTGCCGGTTATTTTCAGCTGGAATACCACACCTTGCATTATACGTAGTGATATTGTTTAATGTTCTTTTTGTTTGATATCTAGCGTTCCATCTTTTACAGCTTACTCAAAGGAAGTTATTATTTTATGTTACGTGTCTTTCTAAGTTGTTTTTTGTGCTTGCTAGCTATTTTTGAAATTATTATTTTAGTAACTCTTACCGTCTCATTTTTTTCCAGGTACAAGTTGGAACATCTCCTACATATAAAGTTGGAACTTCTCCTACATATAAGGTCGACAGAAAGTTGGGCAAAGGTGGATTTGGTCAAGTTTTTGTTGGTCGCCGTGTCTCTGGAGGCAGTGAGCGGGCAGCAGGCAACGCTGCTCTGGAGGTGTTTTTAGTTCAATGGCTTTATTTTATTAGCGTTTTATTTATATAAGAACTTCCTGAGATATTGAACTCGTTGATTAAATTTTCTTTTCTTTCCATTTTTCTTTTTTGCAGGTTGCTCTAAAATTTGAGCATAGGAACAGCAAAGGCTGCAATTATGGTCCACCATATGAATGAAAAGTTTACAGGTATTTGAATATGAAGGATGACAACCGGTCTTCCAGAATTGTGTGATTCTTGTCTATGATTTCCTCAGCCATGATGGTTGATGTTAGTTTGGCAGCTTGTCCTGAAAGCATGACAAATAATTAATGGATTATGGAGCCTTGCGCTCTAACCAACCTCATTTCGATGGGAAAATATTTATATGATGATGGTCAGCTTGTCCTGAATGCTTGCTGTTATTTCCAAAAGATACATCACTATGTGCCTGCATGCAACATCTGTTCAGCACATGGGATTCAAAACCTAAAATTACTTGATGCATAAGTTATGAATGTGTGCTGATGCATGGAATATAAATTGATAAGATAGGAAATCAGTTAGTAGAAGGATACCTGCGTGATTAAATTCTTTCAGCAATTGCCCACCAGTTTAATTCATATTTCAATATTATTAAATTCTTTCTCCAATTTTTAGGATGACATGGGAGATGGTATCCTGCATGGCTGTTGAATCTATCTCAAAACTAGAGAAGATGCATGCCAAAAGGGTAAGCATGTCAACCTCTCTTTCCCCCCTCAATAGGAGAGGCCTCAATTGTTTAATTAGAGAAGAATTTCTTACTGTCTTTTATTGCCAACTTTTCTGGTTGGCGTATTTATTCGATACCTGTAATCAGATATGTCCATGGTGATGTAAAGCCAGAGAACTTTTTACTTGGTCAGCCATCCACACCTCAGGAGAAAAAGTTATTTCTTGTCGACCTTGGTGTAGGTGAGAATTTGTTCTCTCTTGTCAAAAGAGGATTCTTCTTTGACAACGCAACACTTGGATGTGAATTTGTGATTTTTCTTACATTGATGAATTTGCAGCAACAAAATGGAAAGATAATGCTAGTGGACATCATATTGAATATGATCAACGCCCAGATGTATTCAGGCATGCTTATCATATTCATATGTTACATGCTTTTGCAGCAAGCATGCACTTCATAAAACTATGTTATATGCAATTCCTGTCATCTGATTATTTTTGTAGGGGAACAGTTCGATATGCTAGTGTTCATGCACATCTGGGAAGAGCTGCAAGTAGAAGGGATGATCTAGAATCTCTTGCTTACACCCTCATATTTCTTCATAGAGGCAGGTTGCCTGGCAGGGATATCAGGTAACTGAAATTTGCAACATGTATTTGGCCTTCTTTCAGTGCTGTTTATGTTGACTGATCCGTCTGTCTTGCTATCTTTGTTCTTTATGTAATCTATTCAGGGTGACAATAAATCGTTTTTAGTCTGCAAGAAAAAGATGGCAACATCTCCTGAAGCACTTTGTTGCTTTTGTCTCCAACCTTTTAGGCAATTTCGTGAGATAGTGGTTAACATGAAATATGATGAGGAACCCAACTACTCTAAGTTAATATCGCTGTTTGAGGGGCTAATAGGACCCAATCCAGCTATTAGACCTATCAATACCGATGGTGCCCAGAAGGTAAGAGCAAATTCCATGTGATATCCAGTTATCCTGCCTTTTCCTTATTGGATGGTGTTAATATTTGCCAATGGCTTAATGTTGCCACCATGCAGATTATTTATCAGGTTGGGCAGAAACGGGGCAGGTTGACCATTGAGGATGAAGATGATGGCCAACCTAAAAAGGTTCGATTAGGTGTTCCTGCAACCCAGTGGATTTCCGTATACAATGCCAGGCAACCTATGAAACAGGTATATCGGTTATGTTTCTAATTCATGGTCAGTTTAGTTGTTTTTCACAGTCGATGTGTTTCCCCCCTCATTTTAGTCTTCAGTTACTTCAATTTGCTGGAACACACAGGTAAGTTATTAATTTAAAGCTTTATAATTAATTATAATCAAGCAGCTAAAGGTTTCTGTCCTGTTTTCACTATTAACTGCATTGTAAAGATTGGGTTTTGTTTATTTATTGAGTTTATTTTCATTTTATTTCTAAAATAACTATATTATGTTTACATAATTACCTCTCCCCTCCTGCACGAGTAATTATGGGGTTGTGACTGATAGCATGCTGATTATAAGTTTTTATTATGGAGGTTGGGACTGATAGCACTTTGACAAATATCCTGTTTTGGTCCCTTTTTTTTTTGCTTGGTACCAAATCGGGTGACGAGATATTTATAAAGCTGCAGAAAAAGATGATTGAGGCAAGGCCAGGCCGCTCACTGTCTTTGACAGCTTTTGTAAGTTAATCATGATGATTGAAACCCTGAATGGCAGTACCAACCGAAGCAGCGTGCGAAAGAGAGAGGAGAGAATTTCTAGTATTGCACCTCCAAAAATAGAAAAAAGTGTCTATGTATCTACCGTTTATATGTTGATTAATCTATAATTTAGAGAACAATGTAAATGTGATAATAATATAAGCTTCATAAAAAAACCTTGTGATCCGCTGCATGGATATTCTGTCAAGCATCTCCATATATTTCTACTTCGGGATATTAGATGAATATTCTTTTCCATCCAGTTCTGCGAATAACAGAATGTTGGGTATCACCTATTGGAATGTTTGCTTCCATTCAGTCAATGTTAAACGGCAAGTGTTAAATAGTGAGCGCCAATCCTTACTGTGCTGTCTCACCATAATCATGTAGTTCTAGATCTATCCCTCTTTCTAACCACTCCTTCAGCTTCGGTATTATCTTTTGCTACTGTGGATTCATTGGTGTTTGTTGCACATGTCCATGCCATCTCAACCATTCTCACTTGTTTCATCCACAATGAAACTATCTCCAACTTCTTCTAAATGCTTTCAATTATTATCATATATCATGGATACTGTATTTTTGTAATATGTCTCAACATTCTAATTGCTGCTACTCTCAATTTTTAAGTTGTGTATATGTGAATCCGTTTTCTGATATTCAAGTATTAATCAAGAATACCAGATTACTACTTGTTCAACTGAGATCATACAAATTTAGAAAGTATTTGACAATAATCCACCATAAATTGAGCAACCATGCAAGTTTTATTTCCTATTCAGAAGTAAGTATGTCCAGCTTGTCTCAAAAACATAATTAAAATCATCGTTGTCATCATTAGCAAAGCCTTTCCCCTTTAAGAAATGGGGCCGACGACTATGGAGCTCATAGGACACACAAGGCTTTAAGGATTGGACAGATTTTCGTTGATGGGAAGAATTGGAAATACATGTGTTGCCTAATCCACCCTCCTCTGCTGCTGTGTTGCCTGACAGCTTTCTTGCTCCGATTCAAGAAAATTGCCTAGAATTATTTATATGCCTTAAATATTAAATGCACACCTGTCAAATGTCTGCTTGTGCATATTGAAGGTTCTGGTTTGGTTTCCGCTCCCTTCTGCTTATAGACACTTGTGTTCATTAGTTTCCATATATGTGGAATGAATATGGTGATATAAAAATTTACGGTCCTTCCATTTGCCTGTTTGCAATAGGTATCACTATAACGTGGCTGATGTACGTTTAGCACAACATGTTGAGAAAGGCAATGCAGATGATTTGTGTATAAGCTGTGTAGCATCATGCACCAATCTATGGGCACTCATTATGGATGCTGGAACTGGTTTCACTTCTCAAGTTTATGAACTTTCACAATTCTTCCTTAACAAGGTATACATAATATATGAACTCTTTCTTTTGCGGAATTATCTTTTTGTTCGATTTTAGAATACATCTTTATGGATAATGCAACGACTTTCGGCAGGAATGGATAACAGAGCAGTGGGAGAAAAACTAATACATCAGTGCTATTGCTGGTGCTGATAATGGAAACTCCCTTGTAGTGTTTACCTTTAGTTATTGTATTGTGATTGCAATAATTCACGAACAGTTCTGATTTTTCGAACCGCACCAATTTTTATTTTTATCATCTCGATCCATTTTTCCAATTTACTGTCTCATCTCTTCTTCCATCTTGAGCATTTGGTAGTTCTGCATCGCCTCAATCGGTTCTCCATTTCAGCTTTCAATAAACCTGTGTTTTATGCGTCGTCCGGCATATCATATTTTACCCATTGGCACAGTAAAATGTAGATAGATTGTCTTCATGTATTTGTTGGGTCAATATCGAAGGTATGCATGGTTTGAGTCTTTTGACCACACGGGTTTGAAATTTTCAATTCTTCAATCCAACTTCTTTCCAACATTAGAAATGATCCCTTCCTCGACATTAATAGCCATATAAAAACTTTTGCAGTAACTTGAACCATCTCCTAGTTAATCCAGAATATAACCCATAGTTGTCAAAAAAGCGAAGAATTTGTTCTAACTATTCTGTAAGGCTAAAGTGATAGGGAATGGTTTTCTTTTATTGCCAATTGTTCTTACACAAGTTATTATTCCATACATATTTTCTTAATCACATCACTGTAACTATTAGATACTTATACTTGCTTCTTTTCTATCCACTTTTTTATTTTGTAGAGATCCAATCCTATGCCTTTGATAAATTAACAAAATGTTTTACCTCATTCTTTCTTTCTATATCTCTCCATGATTCCATCAATTACCTTTTGTATATAAACAACTTTAATGGTCATCCTTCCTGTTGATAGCCAAGTTTTCTTAACACCATTGTTTTTTCCCCTTAGTCCTTGTCAATTGCAAGTTTTATTCCTGGCTTATTAGCTTGATTTTACAATAGTTCATGTATATTCAAGTTTCTTGTTGTTTCCTTTTTCTTATAGTGATATCTAAATCTTCTCTGCTCATTAGCCGTTTCTTTTCGTGATTCTTTTAGTCGCTTCCAAACCTCAATAAGAATTTTGTTAGGTGATGTATCTATCAGTAACAGTGTTTAGTTTCTATAAATTATCCTTCTTTAACCTTCAGCTAAAACTACTATTTTTCGACAATCTCTATAGTTCCTATAATCATTTGGATCTATCATAAGTTCTTCTAAGTAGTTTGACCCATGAACTCCGTCTTTCGTTATTTTTTTGAGATACTAAATCTCTTTGATCGTCTTACAAGTACAATTAACATTATCTAAAGGTATCTACACTTCGTTTTCTGTTATTTATATTCATAAGACCTAATCGACCATCTTCTCATTGGGGGTTCTGATGGAGGCAGTATTTTATCATACCTCTATATGCTGTATGAAATGTTAGTATGATTAAATATACTTATTTACCTCCTGCTTAATATATGCTATGGATTGTTCCTGCATTCAATATTTATTTTTTAATATGTTTTTTTCCTTGACCAATAAAAAAATTTCCATTTCAGGCACGCAATATATGCAACAGTCTTACAAAGTGGGTGATTCTTTTCCCTATAAATGGATAAGCAAGAAATGGAGAGAAGGATATCATGTCACGTTAATGGCCACTGCTGGAAGTCGATGGGCTATAGGAATGTCTCGAAAGGCTGGCTTTAGAGATCAGGTTAGATCTTTCTTCCTCCTGCTAAGTCCTCAAATCATCATTCATGAATCATGACTATTTTTATACTTTTGGCTTAAACTTGTTCAAATGATGATTTCTGATGTTCTCTAGAGTGCAAGCTATAATTATGCTTTTACACTGATGATAATTCCCAACTTGGCCAGCGTATTATACCCCTACGGGATCACTCACTAATTCTTCCCATTGTATTATATAATTGGAAATTTTAGTGCTACATCCATTTACTTATTTGCATAATCCTTGCGTTGCTTTGTTTTATGGCCAGTTGACATAATAGTGTTTGCACGTAGATATAATTGTATGGTACTGAATATTTCGATATTCGAAGAACTCAATCTAATTTATTTGTTTATTTTTTCCTGAGTGCAACATGTTGAGTCATTTTTGAGTCTCTCCAAATGATGACATTATTTAATCCTGAAACATTATTTGGACTGCTGTAATGCAAAATTAATGCCCCTTAATGTTAATGAGAACCAATTTGATTTTTTGCTGTGTGATAGACCAATTGCATGCATGAACCCTAATTGGCATTTGACATAGCTGTAACGTCATGCCATAGTTGAGACACAGCCACCCCACCCCCCACCCCCACCCCAAAAAAACACACACACAAACACACACAACAAAAAAGGGAAAATTAAAAAACCCACCCGCACCCACACAAAACCACCACCACACCTACACCTATAGAAAAAATGATCTCCAAGCAACTCAAGGTCAATGGCTGTCGAGTGATTCTTCTTGTGGCTGATTTGTAGCGAACCATTTAACATAATTATTTCCTAGATTTTGAGCTCATAAACTGGTGAAAATATTGTTGTTTCTTTGTCGTAAAATTCACCTTTCTATTCCTCAGGTTGTTGAACTAGACTTCTTGTATCCGAGTGAGGGAATCCACAGATGATGGGATAGTGGGTCCTGGATCACATCAATGGCTGCAACAGCGGATCAGGCTGCTTTAATTCTAAGCGTACCAAAACGTAAGCTTGGGGATGAGACTCAGAAAACTCTCAGGACCTCAGCCTTTCCTATTGCTCATGTTAAGGTGCAATCCCCCCCCCCCCCCCCCCCAAACCCAATCTCAATTTTTATAATTGGAGAGACAGTTACTGTTTTTGCTATTTACATTTTGTCCGAGAAACTGAGATTGTTGAATAGTTTAAGACATGAGTAATATTTGCTACCATAAAAACTCCCGTGGGTAATGCTTAGCATGACCTTGATGCCATCCTATTCGTGTAATATCCTTTTTTTACTATATGAAATTACCCTCTATAGACTATAGGCAATTGCCAATTAGAATTTTCTATGGCCTTTTAAACCTATATTTCACATAAATCTAAAAGTTACCATTGGTTTCACCTTCTTTTAATGAATGTTGCATGAATTCGATGATCCAATATAACTTTTTTCTTGTTGGTTTTTGATCAGGACAAATGGGCGAAGAATCTGCATCTTGCTTCAGTATGCTATGGTCGCACTGTGACGTGATTTTTATTATGTTCAGGTTTCTCAAAATTAGGGGGAAGTTTAATGTTTTTCTTGTTATTGAACCCCTCCCTCCCCCTTGTATGTAATGCACTGTTGCTTGTATATCGTTCTTCAAAAAAGGTGATAAAGAAGAAGAAAACAGCGAGGTGTACGGATAATTATGTTATGATAATGCAATTCTTATACACCATCAAAGGTTTACTATTAGATGTTCAATCTTTCGGAATACCATGAAGATTTTTGTTTGGAGGTTTGTGCATGCTCACCTCGGTGAATTTCCATTAGTTTGGCAAGTCTTTTTGGGATTTCGACCGATAGCCAAAACCTTAACCTTTACAACGTGTTTCCTTTCATTGTTCAAAATAGTAAATCTGTGTAGTTACAATTTTCCTGATGTGGTGTGGTTTCCATATACGCAGTCGTCGAATAATCTCAGTTCAGATGAACTGTGTGCTATATTAATGATATATGCGCTAAGAAAAAATGTGAGGCCTTTTCTATGTTAGGCTTCCAAAACTTTCGTATTTCTAAATAAATCTTCCAAAACTTTATATTTCTTAGTAAGACCTTCAAATCCTCTAACTTGTCTAAAAGGGACCCATATCAATTATATAGTGATTAATTAGCCTAACTAATCTGCTAAATACCCGGTCTATCCTTACCAATCTAATCAACCCTCAATCCATGCTTTTGCTTACTCTATTTGATTAATCCATACTTGCTTACTATATTTGATGCTCCTCAATCCATGCTTTTGCTTACTCTATTTGATTAATCCATACTTGCTTACTATATTTGATGCTCCGTGGAAAATATTCCTTTGTTACTCATAAATTGTTACTCATAAAGACATTTTCGAATGGCGAATGGTTTAATCATAATTATAGGCATGTGCAATTCTAACGGCTGGTTGGATGTTGGAATTTGAAAAGAAATAAAACAATGGTGTTGATGGAGTATGGAAGTAGAAGAAGATAAGAGTAAAATGCTCATTTTAAATGTAATCTGGATGGAAAACTAACCATGCGACCAATTTAGACAAATTAAAGGATTTAGGGGGCCTATTTAGAAATATAAAGTTTTGGGGGTCTTATTTAAAAATACGAAAGTTTTGGGGGTTGAAAACAGAAAAACCCCAAAATGTAAATATTGAAAGGAGATTTTGTTCAAAAATATTTTTCTGTAAATAAACACCATTATTTATACGTCATCTTATTTCTTTTAATGACTATCAATATTATTCATAATTAGATTCCGGAAGTTGAATTATTTTCTGTAACGTTTATAAAATGAAATTTGATTATTGTTTCTCTTGTTTGGTAATTAACTTTCTTAATGACTACTGACCTTCACCTCTTATTTATTTTTCCATCGCGATATCTATGATTTAAAACATGGCTATGCAAATTTATGTGATCTGGATGCTATGTCATTGATCTATGGGTGCAAAATATTATATTGACGAGAATCAAATAATTTTGAATTTATCAAATGCAAGGGTTAATATTATAGAAATATGTGTATTCATATTTGAGGACATGTATGGTATATACCATGTCTTGGTAACAGTTAAGTGAAAGTTTTTTGGGTTTTTTCTATATATCACCTCCAAAGCTTGCATATTTCTAAATAGGGTAAATTGTCGAAAAAAACCCAAGCATTTTTTCCATAGTCAAGAACCCCTTGACCTTGAAACGGCAGTAAAAAAACCCTTTGAAAATTTTCATACGGTCTCTACATAGCAGCTGCTATATCTAACTAATTCACACAAACCAGTTAGATATCGCAGAAAACTGTTTAAATATCACAGGCAACTACTTAATATCGCTAACTACTGTTTAGACATAACAAGAAACTAGATATAACAGGCGATATTACAAGTAAGGGGTTTATTGACAACTAAAAACCTTTTAAAGGGGTTTTTGACAAATTTTGAGGACATGGTTTTTTTTATAATAGAAAAAAAAGCCCTTGTTTTTTTTGTTGACAATTTACCCTTCTAAATACCATCCCAAAACTTTGATATTCCATATATTTTCTTAATAATAAAAATAGCCATTCCTCCAAGATTAATAGCTTTCGGTTTTACCAAAAAATTAAGAATTTTATATAGGCTAATGGTTTGAATCATAGTTACATAATTCGTAAATTATTCGGCGAATTCGCGAATAATTCACGAATTATTGATATGCCGATTAAATATGTGAATTATTCGTCGTCGCCGAATGCGGCGAATTATTCGTGAATTATTCGCGAATTATTAAAAAAATAACGAATTATTCAAAAAACAGCAAATAATTCACAAAATCAAAATCAAACGTCTCATATATTAATTTTTTGTTCGAAATCCTTTCCGAACATTTGCCGAATCTTTTCCGAACATCTGCCGATTTTTTCCGAATAGCTCTCCGAATCCGAATTTTCGATTTCACCGAATTATTGCCGAATCATGAATTTACGAGTATGGTTGAATGAAATGAATTTGAAAAGTAGAAAAGGCCACTAGGAGAATAATAGAGTAAGAGGTTAATTGTAATTTTCTATTTCATAAACCCATTCGCATCGGTAAACCAATCAAACTCTCATAACGGGAAACATGTGAATCTCATCGCTTCTCTTCTCCCTTTTTGATGAGAGAGAGATAAGAGCGCGAGAGATTTTTAGAAATGGGCGGCAGCTACCACGTCATCCTCTCATCCCCGCCATTTTCCGCCACCTACTCTCGCCTCTCCCCTCGCAGCAGAAGCGGCCGCAGCGCCAAATCAAGTGAGTTCCTTTCTCCTCATCCTCAAACCCTAGATAACTAAAAATCTCAAATTTTTTTGAAGAGGAAAAATCTCAACTTTTCTTTTTCAATCTGCCGACAAATTGTTGCAAAATTGATTCTTCAAGCTATTCATCTACGAACTCCTTTTAATTTGTCGAATCCCACTTTGAATTTATGTTTTACAGTGACTATTCGCATATAAATTATCATGAGATTGTATCATCAAACTTCTCATTAAAGGGAAACGTGCGAATCTCATCCCTTTTTCCTTTGAATGATATGTTTGTGCAAATTTTTGATGGTTTTAAGTGCTTCAGTTGCAGCCAGCTCAAAGCCATCTGAATTTCGCCTCAGCCTAAACTTGAATGATGATGATGATGATGATACTAAGAAGCTGAGTGAACCACGACCATCATCGAATACATCGGAAACCAAGGTCTCTTACAAAAGCCGCTATCTTTTAAAGTTTGAATATTAATTAGTTCAATCGCATGATATTCACTCTTCATAAATTAAATTAAGTCACTCTCCATATGTATCTTGTTTTCTTTCTCTAAATATGCACCTTGCGTAAACATGATTAGTATTGCATTAGGCTAGTTTTGTTATCATCGAAATATGACAATTTAGGTCAACATGGGATTTCATTTCCTGTCTTGATATAACCTGCTACTTATTTCCGGGTACAAGAAAAAAATCATCATCATATAAGCGTTTTAGTAGAAAGAATGTAGCGCGATTTGAAGTTTAGGTAGATCCATAGTATTGGGGAAAAAAAATCCATATCTCCTTTCTGTTGATTTTAAAAGTTAATGGTAGTTTAGAGGGAAGTGGATGAAGTTCATGGTAGAGTTTTAAAATTTAGCCTTATGTTTAGATGACTGAGTACATCAGGAAATTCAAAATCAGCCAATGCGCACATGGGATATTCTTCACATATTATGAGTTCATCGAGATGTGTTCTTTCATTCAAGTTATTTAATTGTTCAAAAAATCAAGATATATAACTTGTTTTTTTTACAATGAAAATGATACCTCGTGCAGGAATCTCAAATATTACCTTCAAGGAGAAAATGTCTTTCTTGTTTGTGTACAACTATGGGATTAATTGCCATTTCGGGCTCTTCTATAAGCACGTCGAGTTCGTTGGCCATGGACATGGAGAAACCTGCAGCATGTAGAAACTGTGGGGGCAGTGGTGCTATAATATGTAAGAAATATCCTTTCTTCTCATTTGTTTTCCCCTTAATTTCTTTGTTCTTGTGCTGAAATTTGTCCATGAAGAGCTAACCAGCACTTACTCATAAGTGTCGTATCATGCTTGAAAATTTTCCATTTGAAATATTATCAAGAAATCGATATATTTTTATTTTGAAGTCACTTAAATTAGTTACTATCTTCTAAAGGAAGTATTACAAAAGCACACATTATATGCGAGGAATTTTTGAAAAATGATTGTTTAAATTGACCCAGATAACACACAAACAAACAAAGAATGAATTTTTTCTGGAAAAGAATTACGGAAAATGATTCCAGACAAAGGGATAGTTTATAAAAACTATCGTTGATTGAAGAAATACCACAGTCTCTCTCTATTTCTCTCACGCACGCACGGTTTCCCCTATTATGCAACGATTACTCATCAATACAAGTATCGTGCATACCCTCCCTCCCTCTTCCTGTTAACTATGGTATGGGGCAGAGTAAATATTACGGGAAGGTCTGACCCATGAAAGCCAAAAGTCATCTAAAGGTCAATTGCAAAAATGCTTTTAGCTAAAATCTTCTGGTAGTTTCTTTTTCACGAGCTGTTATTGTTATACTAATTTGTTGTACAGGATTGCAAGGATTTGTTAGTGGAAATAAAGATTTCAGATAGAACTTTTCTAAACGAGGGAAGTGCAGTAATCGGGGAGAGAAGTTTTTGACGTTTAAAGAACATCGTACTGTCTGCTTTTGTTGTTCATATGGATGCATAGAAAATTATGGAACTAGATTTTACCTTTTAGATTCATAAGCAAGAGTTTATCATTATTAAACTATGAGAATTAATGTGATGAAGGAAATGTCAATTTGGATGAATTACTCAGATTATATTTAGATTAGTTTGTAGTATGTGCTCAAATGTCCATGCCTGTACATTTATGCAAATTTGCGGTTCACATTGCTTTTTCTTTAAAAAAAATATTAGGTGACATGTGTGGAGGAACAGGAAAATGGAAAGCACTCAACAGAAAGCGAGCAAAAGATGTTTATGAATTCACCGAGTGTCCAAATTGTTATGGTATGTATTTGCCTTGGATAGATCACGTATTTTTGTGTTATGGTGTATTCTCATGGAAGTGTGTCTATTTTGGTTTATAAGACTCGTGAATTTTGTACTCTTTAGGTATGGATCTCTATATAGTGTATGCTTATGGTTGAGAAATTTTGTTAAAAGCCAAATGTACGTTATAAATTAGTTTTTTTTTCTAGTAATTAAATTTTTTCTCCATTTATTCTTGAAGTTTTGAGAACAGTGAGAATTTCGATGTCATACCTAGTAAAAGAGAGCACAAAGTGAAGCCTGAACATGTAAGCTTCAAATTTATTATTATAAGAGTTATATATTTAAATAGAGATACAAAATAATGTTATGAAAGATGGTTCTATATGTATCTAATAGACATGATAAAAGCAAATGAGATTAACAATAAGAGTGGGTCGTGTCAAAATTAGAAATTTATACACTGACTCGTGCTTTGGGTGAATAGAGAAGTAGAGGATGACATATATACTTAATAGAAAACGGAGTATACATTGTCACCATAGGAATTTCCTACAGTGCGCTGGGACACATGACAATACACTATTCATTTATGGGCATGTGTATTTTGCAAATTAAGAATCATTAATATTAGAATGAGAAAAAGATGAAGTGATATAAAATAACAAAGACTGTGCCACCATGTGTCCTGCCAGTGTAGGAAATGACACTATATACACCACAATCACCATACATTAATGTAGAAAAGAAAATTCACTTGACTATGAAGGTGAAGTTGCCATTGTCTATACAAACCCAAGAAGCTAACTCATAGCGGTTGCCACAATTTGGTTGAGATTCTTATCAATCATAAGAAATTAAGCAAAAATAAAAGAGGAAGGGACCAAGTAATATTTATACAGACCAATGTTTAAAATAGCTCACTACGTGGCTCCCTATTTTGCGCTATGTAGCGTAACTTAACCCATTCGCTACATAGCATTTGAGAATCGTTTAAATACCAAATAGCTTAAATACAAAATAGCTTACGCTTTTTTATCAAACAGCTTACGTTTTTTAATAAATAGATTACGCTACGCTACGCATACACTATTTTTATAAAAGATTTTATATTGTGATTTTTAATTAATTTGGATTTAGAAACCTAATAGATCTTGTAGATACGTTTAATACTAATGTGAATCATAAATATGAACTCAAGAATTGAAAATTTAGAAAATATTATTGTGTTACTTATTGTTATGACGCCTATTAATTTCTTTAAAATGGTTCTATGTTCTAAAGCTAATTTTATATTTCTATACTAATATAATTTATTATGAATAAGATCATAATAATAATTAGAGTAAATTGTCAAAAAAACTTACGCACTTTTTTCCATTGTCAAAAACCTTCCGGGCTCGAAACCGTTTTCAAAATCCTCTTGGAAATTTTTCCAGCGGCATCTACATAGTAGCATGTTATACCTAACCAATTCATATAAACTGTTTAGATATCGCAGGAAACGGTTTAGATATTACATTCAACTGCTTAGATATCGTTGGTTACTGCTTAGATATCACAGGAAACTAGATATAGCAGAAAACTACTAGATATCACATGTAAGGTTTTTTTTGACAACTAAAAACTTTTTAGGGGGTTTAACTACAGTTTCGAGGCTAGGAGGTTTTTGACAACGGAAAAAAGTGCTTGGTTTTTTTAACTATTTACCTTAATAATTATTATAAATAAATTAATAAATCATGTAGCTTACGCCATACGCAACGCTATTTACACCTTTCGCAATCCGGAAGTGAAACACTATGTTGTACGTTATCGCTATTTTTAACATTGATACAAACACAAAATTGCATGAGCTTCATTAAAAATACTGCAAGCTGTACAGGGAATTTTTTTTCTTCCCAAATTCAAGCTATTAGGTAATATACCATGTTTGAACCCTATTTTTTTATGCAAGTTATCAATGAAATGATTGCGCATAAACATCCCGTAAAAGACTCTAATTCTTTATTCTTATAGTAGAAGAAGCCTTGGAATGCACCATTTCAATCTTAGGTTTTTATTTATTTATTTATTTTTGATCAAGGCTATAGATTGCGCTAAACTATTCTTCGTCCTGAGTGTAATTAGCTAACTACCTTACAGTTCTTTATATCACAGTAACCTCCTTTTAAGTGATACATTAAAGGGTATTTTAGTGAACAAGTTAAAATTCCCTCTTAACCAAAAAAAAGAAACCTTTAAGCAGTTAAGTGAAAAATGCTCTTAGTAAGGGTAGTTTAGTAATTTATCCTTTATTGATAATACGAAATAATTCAATTTTTTCGTTATGGTGGTGTAGGTCGTGGAAAACTAGTATGCCCGGTTTGCCTGGGAACGGGTCTGCCTAACAACAAGGGACTTCTACGAAGACCAGACGCACGCAAATTATTGGACAAGATGTACAACGGTCGCCTATTGCCTGGTTCTTAAATTCATCTCTTTATATATATTTTGTCACCTTAGCGAGTTTGATATTCAATATGGCCTCTTGTAGCTCATCCTGCAATAGCTTTGTTGTCGTGCCGAGGGGTTATATACACACCAAAGTGACATTTGAACTGCAGATATATGCCAATATCTCCTTGTATTAATGGTATGTTTATACAAGAGCAAATTCTCATTTTGATGCAAAGGAGTTGGGGTGTGATGAGTGACATTTGAGCTGCCTACAGATGTTTGTATGCTTATTTTTGTTATTGTGACATCTATTTTGCTATACTCAATAACCAGTAGATGTTTATTCAAACATTTCCTTTCCCCATTTAGTACGGTTTTTCAAAATAGTTCTTCAGTTCTTTATCCCGAGTCTTACTGATTGTTTTGTGTAATATTTTTTGTTAATTTTGGGGTTTGAAAACACTGCAGATGTGTTAAATAGAGAAGCTGATTGTTCATTTCAAAAGTTTCCTTCTGGTTTTTTTTTGAAGGACCTATTTGGATGACTGGAAGAGACTGAAAGGACTAAACAATGCTGTCAAAACTTCTTCCTGAACACCTAAAAAAATACTTTTTTGATTTGCAAATAAATGGAGATTGGTGTTACCGGGTTACCTGATAGTCGTTGGCGGATGAGGATATGGATAGTTATTAAAAATGAAATCACAATCTGTATTTGTTAAAAGTGGCACATAGATACGGATATGAAACTATCACTAGAAAAACTAGCTAATATCAGCCGGTACTATATTTGTCTATGTATTCAAAAGTCGAATAGGGATATGTAGCATATAGAGATCACCATATCTATTACTGTATCTTATCTTGTGGTGGTTGTCAGAAGCAGAAGCGAATATAAATATGGATAGTCATCAAAAACAAAATTATTATGAGTATTTGATTAAAAAAAGGTTATGGATATGGAATTATTTGTTTGCATTCCCTGATCAATACCTCCCTAGAAACAAGGGGTGTGTGTAGAGAGAGAGAGAGAGACACAATATTTAGATGAGAGGCAGAGAGAGTGAGAGAGGACCAATATTTAGATGAGACGTGCGCACGAGAGAGATGATCCAGTGAGACGCAATATTTAGATGAGACGATGAGACACGCATTATAGACCATTAGATTTCTAAAGCGTTGGATCTACGGTATTGATTTAATATAACTAATTGATTGATTTTATCGGTGTATTTGGAAACAAAATTTTCTTTCTACTATAATTTCTGCGTCTATCTGGCTCTCTCTCAAGTCCATCGCCACCATTGATGCAAATCTGCAAATGAATTTAGGACTCCTCTCTCTCTCTCTTGCAATCGTGGGTATCTCGAGATTCTACAATTGAATTTGAATTTAAATTTTTTAAACTGGATTAATAGTAAAGGTTTAAGATGGCCCAATGATGGAGGCCTAAATTCATTTGCATATTTGCAGATTTGCATATAACTAATTGATTGGTGAGAGGATGCTGATGTTGAGCATGGTTGTGGTTCATCACACAAGTTTATGAATGTTTGGGTTTATATGTAACATTTTCGAAATTTATTGTATTTTGTTACTAGCTTTGCATGATGTTAGGCTTAGGTTATAAAACTTATTTTTGTTCGCTCCTTTTTCAATTTGTTTCCAAATACAATGATAAAATCAATCAATTAGTTATATTAAATCAATACGTCCATCCAACGTTTTAGATATCTAATGGTCCTATAAATGCGCGTCTCATCGTCTCATCTAAATATTATGCCTCACGAGTAACGATCGAGTGAGACGCAATATTTAGAAGAGACGATGAGACGCGCATTATAGACCATTATATTTCTAAAGCGCTGTATGGACGATATTGATTTAAAAAGGAAATATTGTGTGGCCGCAGACTTCAAAAAAAAAAAATTCTAAAGGCTCTGTTTCTTTTTTCTCTGTGAATTAATCCCTAGCCGCCGCAGAATTGATGGATTGATTTTTGAAAGCAGCCAACCTCGATCCAAATTTTGAAGGGCATTGAGGGCATCCTGTTATGGGATTGCCTATCTTTCTGCCGAGACAAAAACGTATGAGAATCGACGTTTTGATCGTACCATTCGAGCCTTTTTTTTTCATGCTTTTCCCGGAGGTCTGGAGAAAGTAGCAATCAATTAGGATTTCGCTAATCCTCCCTTCCCGAAAGGAAGAACCGCAACTCACAGTAGATTGAATGAGTGGTTCGAACGTACTCCTCAGATGGGATACTTTAACGCGTTAGCTACAGCACTGCACGGGTCGCCCCCGCCCCTCAGTTCACCTTTGAAATAGAGATAGCCGGTTGGCTTTGTCAACAGGATAGGATGCGTAAGCTAGTGATGCTTTTGGCTACCGGAAGCAGAACCTCTTATTTCTTCCAGAGAATCTCTTTATTTCTTTTTTTTATTCAAATCCAAAAATTCTTTATATAGGTTCGACCAAGATTTGTTTTTCCGGAGTACCCCGATTTCGATTGTTGTGTATGTTTCGTCTGCTAGCTAATTCAGCTTCTTATGGCCATACCAAACATCGCATGCAAACCCAAAGAACCATTTTTATGGTAAGAGACTACGATCCAACTATTCGATATAACGATCTATTAGATCGCGTCCTTAGGCACCGCGATGCAATCATATCACACCTTAACTGGGACTGTTCGAGCTCGCCGGCCGGATAGTTTGACTAAACCCCTGAGCGGAATGTCTTCTTGCCTGCCCTCTCGCTTTAAACTCTTGGATTATATATATATAGAGAGAGAATAATAGAGGAAAGATGCCATAGGAGGAAATTTTTTCCTATGGCGTCGAAAAAATACAATCTCCATCGTGTTTCCCGACGATCGGCACCCACCATCTTTATCGTTATCGTCTAAGATATGGGTACACCAAATTTCATGTGATTCTACAACTTTTTCACCGTTGAATTAGTGGGTTCAAAATTAACGGTTTACCGACAATAGAACTTTTTACATTACTAAATCAACGGTGAAAAAGTTGTAGAATCACATGAAATTTGGTTTACCCACATCTTAGATGATAACGATGAAAATGATGGATTCCGATCGTCGAAAAATACGATACGTATTTTTTCGACGCCATTTGAGTGACGTGACCTGGATCACGCCAAGATGTTATCTTCTGTTGATCTGCTGATAGCGGCGATGGACGGCTGAGATTGGATCTGGAGGCAGGCTCTTGAAGCGTGTGGATCTCAATGGGTTTGAGGTTGGTTGTTGCCGAGCTACCTGCAAGGAAGTCCCAGGGTGGTTGTACTACCGAGGACCCTCCGACGGTCAAGTTAGAGAAGAAATCCGAGCAGAGTAACGACTTAGTGGAGTAAAAGTGGCTTACTTGAACCGTCTGAAGAAGGGGTTTATATAGTGGTGGCAGCAGGCAGAGCAGGCACGAGAATCATGCCGGCCGTTACGCTCCCGATGTCACGCTCGCGTGATGGGCGAGATCTCCCATTAATGGCGAGATAGGCTCGTTAATGGGGGATCGTGATGGCGTGGAATGTGGGATGTGGCCGGCGGATATCTCGCGCATGGCAAGATTCGCGGGATGGCGGTTGCGCCTGTGAGCAGTGCCGTTGGTCGGTCGATGAGACCGAGGAAGATGACCTTGGCGGGAGAGCTCGCGGACGAACGGGAGAGCCGAGGTATCTTGGTTCTGCGGTAGCCCGGAGGCGAGCTGTGAGGCCGAGGAGGCCAATTGTGCAGGGGGCTCGGAGGTGAGCCAGAGTTTGTTTGTAGGACGGGCACAGGAGTGGTCTGGTCGGCCACTGTAGGTCCTTTCTTGTATGTATTGGGACACATCATCTGCCACGTGTCATGATCTGGGAGATCACCGATATCGAGCATCGTCATTAGCCCCCCACTCTCGTCCCAACCAGCTGACGGGTCGGGTCGAGAGTGGTCTGCCGTGTCACCCGAGGTGAGCTCCTTTTCGAAGATATTGTCGGGCGTGTCCCCAGGTAATCTGTTGTATTTTCTGGATGATGCCAGCGAATCAGGGCGAGATCTTTGCATTAAAGAGGGTGCGCCGGATCGTGCGTACTTTCGCTGAAGCAAAAAACCACGTGTCGGACGCTGGTTGGCTGACACGATGGGCCGCAGACCGCTGGCGTCTGATGGGATACGGCCAATGCGCGTGCGACAGGTGGAGCGATCGTGATCGTCGAATGTGAAGAGTTGTTTTTTGCGGGAGTCGACTGTCGCCATTGGATAAGGACGCCGATGGCTATAAATAGAGGTGGGGTCCGCTTCAGGGCCCATATCTCTTCATATTTTCCTCGTTCTGAGTCTTGTTAGCTCAGCGCTCTCCTTTTTAGGTCGGATTTCTGCGTTCCCGAGGACTTCTCTTCATCAGGTTAGATGTCTTCTTTTTCTTTCTTCTGCTTCTTCTCCTTCTGAGTTGATTCCGCTTCTCCCTTTGGCAGGACCAATGGATTGATCCAGGACTCTTGGTGCCCTCGGTGCTCAGTCCCGGAGGGGGGCCGGCGGTGCGGCCCGTGCCTCCGGCTGAACCGAGCCCCGCACTAAATGTGTCGTCGATGGCGGGTCCATCTGCCTCGTCACAAGCTCCCGATGATTGTCCTGGCGGTGGCTAAAGGCTTCCACGGGTTCCCGAGCCCCAGATGAGGGATGCAGGAGAGGACGAAGACGGGGTTCCTCTTAAGAGGAAGAGGACGGTCTCTCGCGCGCCACCGACGGAGATTCCTGAGGGGATTCCTGTGCAGGAGGGGGACGTCCATTTCGTGGTCCCGTCGGGGCTTTCCGTTACTGTCGTCCTGCTTGCTGGTATGGAGGAGTCGGCCGGGGGCAAGATTCCGCGGGGGACCCTGAGAGCCCAAATGGCGGCTATCGCTCAGGAGGCAGTTCAGGTATGCACTCCCTCATGTGTTATTTCGAGCGCCCTTTCTTTAGTTCGGGTGTCTCTAAGTCTCTCTGCTGTTTTTCGTCAGGTCCTTCAGCACTGCGCCCTCGTTACTCGTATGGAGGCCGAGGGGGCTATCCATGCTGCGAGGTCAGCAGGAGAGTCTTCTTCGGAGGCCGAGGATTTGCGACTTGAGCTGCGTCTGGAGAGGGAGAGGATGGCCATCCTTGAAGCCCGATCGGCCGTTGCGGAGCTCGCCGTCTCAAAGTGCCGGGAGTCCTATCAACGCATGAGTGAGTCCCACCGAGTCATCAAGGCGAAGTTGGTGGAACTGGCCGATCGCTTTGTAGCCATGAAGAGGGCGAGGAATGCCAGCAGGTGGGATGCCGAGGCGGCGCTTCAGGCGGCGGAGGTTGCCGAGATTCGGGCTAGAAAGGCGGTGACCGACTACAAGGGGTTGGACCAGTTTTACATTGACCTCGGCGATGCCTCCGCCATCGCATGGAACAAAGCTCTTAATGCCGTCAAGGAGCAGTTTCCGTAGTTTGCCGACGGTGAGCTCCGTGCTCGGGTCCCACTTTCAGTGGTCGTGCTTCCGGCCGATGGTGATGAGGGAGGCGAGGTCTAGGCTGGGCCTGCGGCCCGAACTTTTTGGTTTTTCCTCCTCTCTCTTTTGTAAGCCTTCGGGTAATTTGATAAGGCTGGGGAGCCTACAATACCCTTGTAAAGACTTTTGGCTTTGTGAATAAAAACTTTTTGCAGTTGTGTTTGCACGCGTATTTTCCTTTGTTGGTAAACACCTGTATTTGCACAGTACTGCCTTCGTGTTGTGCCAGTTTTTCGTCTAGCGGTTACGCATCGAGTTGAATCTGTTCATTTGCCAAGTATGCAAAGACCGGCGGGAAGACGGTATCTCCATGGCCCCGAAGTCGAGGTGGAGATCGCGCAGACGTAGATAGACCGGATGCCTCTTGGTGAGGTCATGTTCCTTAGTGTGGAAGGCTCGGTGAGGCATGCTAAGGATGGACCGAGCAGGGTAGCTGCCCAGTGCCTCTAGGCAAGGGCTTCGACCCCTGGCGTTGTAAGGGCCGTACAAGGCCTGCTAGGGATGGACCGAGCAGTGAAGCTACTCAGTTGCCTCTTGGCGAAGGCTTAGATCCCTGGAGTTGTAGGGTAGTGAATTACCAGCCGGGGATAGTCGAGCAGGGTAGCCACTCGGCTGCCTCTTGGTGAGGGCTTTGATCCCTGGTGTTTTGGGGTAGGGAGCTACCACCTAGGGATAGCCGAGCAAGGGTGGGCCCGGCTGCCTCTTGTGAGGGCTTTTGATCCTTAGCGCGGGAGGGGCCGTAAGAGGCCTACTAAGGACGGGCCGAGCAGGGTTCCTGTCCGGTGCCTCTTGGCGAGGGCTTTGATCCCTGGTGTGTTGGGGTAGGGAGCTACCAGCCAGGGATAACCGAGCAAGGGCGGGCCCGGTTGCCTCTTGCGAGGGCTTTTGATCCTTAAGGACGGGCCGGGCAGGGTTGCCGCCCGGTGCCTCTTGGCGAGGGCTTTGATCCCTGGGGTGTTGGGGTAGGGAGCTACCAGCCAGGGATAACCGAGCAAGCGCGGGCCCGTCTGCCTCTTGCGAGGGCTTTTGATCCTTAGCGCGGGAGAGGCCGTAAGAGGCCTACTAAGGACGGGCCGAGCAGGGCTGCTGCCTGATGCCTCTTGGCGAGGGCTTTGATCCTTAAGGATAGCCGAGCAGGGTTGCTGCCCGGTGCCTCTTGGCGAGAGCTTTGATCCTTGGCGTTGTGGGGGTAGGGAGCTACCAGCCAGGGATAGCCGAGAAGGGTAGCCGTTCGGCTGCCTCTTGGTGAGGGCTTTGATCCTTGGCGTTGTGGGGGTAGGGAGCTACCAGCCAGGGATAGCCGAGCGGGGTAGCCGCTCGGCTGCCTCTTGGTGAGGGCTTAGATCCCGGGCGTTGCGAGGTGGGGAGCTACCGGCCGGGAATAGCCAAGCAGAGTAGCCGCTCGGCTGCCTCTTGGTGAGGACTTAGATCCTGGGCGTTGCGAGGTAGGGAGCTACCGGCCGGGGATAGCCGAGCAGGGTAGCCGCTCGGCTGCCTCTTTGCGAAGGCTTTGATCTCTGGCGTTGCGAGGTAGGGAGCTACCAGCCAGGGATAGCCGAGCAGGGTAGCCGCTCGGCTGCCTCTTGGTGAGGGCTTCGATCCTCAGCGCGGGAGGGCCCGTAATGGGCCTGCTAAGGACGGACTGAGCAGGGTTGGCGCCCGGTTGCGCAAGAATTTTCCGACCCTCCAGATGCGTGAACATCGGGAAGGGCAATAGTTACGGATGATGCGTGTCAATGACGTACGGGGGGAAGGCAGAAAGTTTTGTGAAGCCGCGTCAGTATCGCCACGTGGCTGTGGGGCATTGGATTAGCTGCCGCGATTCCTAAGATTCGTGCCGGTATGCGTGAGAATCCGGGTCTTTGAAGATTTGATTGGGGTTATAAATAGAGAGGGAGATGGCAGCTCCTTCGGCATCGCTTTCTTTGAGATGGCTGAGTGCGTCTATTTGATCGAAGAGATCATCTCCCTTGACGATGTCACTTTGTATGACCGATCTCTGACCGAGGATGGGTATCGGAGAGTGGTTCAGCGCCTAGAGGATCAATTTGGCCGGCTTCTCCCTCGGCGGTCGTCCCTGCTTCAGATGCTGATGTACATGATCTGGAGGAGATCCTCGGGTTTGGATAACCCCTTCACCGAGGGCCTTCTAGATGAAGCGCTCGACAATGTGCGTTCGATCTTCCTGTTCTGCCTCATCTCGAAGGCCAGGCACGATCGATCCTTGGCTCTCATCTTGGAGTGTTTCAAGATTAGGTACATCGTGGGCCAAGGCTCAGAGGGCGGTGCGTCGGGTGCTTCTGTGGCGTCTCGGGTCCGCGCGCTGCGTCGGTGGGAGTGGGCTATAGCGGCGAGGGCCCGGCTAACGGAATTCTACTCCGAGTATCACCAGGAGTACTTCCTTGATCCTGTTCCACCTTTGCTGTAACCTTATCTTTTTCTGTAAGGCTGAGAAGCCAATAGTACCTTTTTGAATGAATAAGACTGTTCTTTTGCAGTGTTCTAGTGTTCCCTTATTGTTATTTGAATGGAAATGACTTTTTAGAAAAAAATACATTGTCTTTGTGAAAGGAGAGGTACACACTCATAGGTATTCACTTTACTGGTACAGCTTGAGCTTCTCAGCGTTGTAAGGCCGTGGAAACTTGCGCCCGTCCGCGTTCTGTAAGTGGTAGGCTCCGTCGGGAAGCACCTCGGAGACGAGGAAAGGACTGTCCAATATTGGGGAAAACTTATGCAGCCTGCCTTGATCGACGAACTCGTTTCGCCGCAGGACCAGATCTCCGGTCCTGAAGGAGCGACGCTTGACCCGCGCGTTGTAGTATCGGGCAGTTTGCTGTTGATAGGCGGCAACCCTGATCTGAGCCCGGTCTCGTTTCTCCAACAAGATGTCCAGGTTGGTCCGTAGTGCCGTGGTGTTTGCTTCATCGTCGAAGTGTTCGACCCGGTGACTGGGTAGGCCGATCTCCGCTGGGACCATTGCCTCGGTCCCGTAGCAGAGGATGAAAGAGGTCTTCCCGGTGGGGGTCTTCTTTAACGTGCGCAAGGCCCATAAGACCCGGGGCAATTCCTCGATCCAACTGCCTTGGCGTTCTTCTAGGCGGGTCCGGAGACCTCGGAGGACGTCCCGGTTAGCGACTTCGGCCTGCCCGTTGCACTGGGGATGCGCGACCGTGGCAAACTTCATGAGGATATGATATTCATTGCAGAAGTCCTTCACTTTCTCGTTTTAGAAGTTCGTCCCGTGGTCGTTGATGATACACCTCGGGATGCCGAACCGGAGTATCAGGTTGTTCTGCAGGAACTTGATGGTCGTGACGGCATCCGGTTTCCTGATGGGGACGGCCTCGATCCACTTCATGAAGTAATCTACTGCGACGAGAACATATTTGTGCCCGCCCGCATCGGTAGGGAACTGGCCTATCATGTCCAATCCCCACTGGGAGAACGGCCATGGGAGGTAAGTGCGGTCAGCTCGGTAGCCGGAAGGCGGGGTATGCTTCCGTGGAGTTAGCAACTTTTGCATCTCCTGACGAGCTTCTGGGCGTCTTTGTGAATAGTTGGCCAGTAGTACCCCTGGAGCAATGCCTTCTGGATTAAGGTTCGGGTTCCTTGGTGTGCGCCGCCGACCCCTTCATGGATCTCACGGAGGACGTAGTCGGCTTCATGGGGGTCGACGCACCGGAGCAGGGGCTGAGTGAAGGATTTCTTGTAAAGGTTCCCACTGCTCCAGACAAAGTGACGGGCTTTGGCCCGGAGACGTCGGGCTGATCCCCGATCTTCTGGGAGTGTACCATCCCTTAGGAATTCCACGAGGGGCTTCCTCCAGTCTTGGTCATCTTCCTGCGTTGTATATACATGAAGTATTGTCGCCCCGTCTTCAACGCTGGGCCATGGCAAGGTCTCGAAGAGGATAGATCGCTTGTTGTTGGCCGAGTAGGATGGAGCGAGCTTGCTTAGGGCGTCGGCTTGGGCATTGAGCTGGCTGGGTATTTGCTCTACTTGGACTTCGTCGAAGTTTTTCCGAAGTTTTCTTACCTCGGCCAGGTACTTCATCATTAGAGGTTCCCGAGCCTCGAAGTGGCTGGTCACTTGGCTAACGGTCAGGGCTGAGTCACTGCGGATTCGAATTGTTTTCAGCCCTATCTTGGAGGCCATGCGAAGTCCAGCCAGCAGGGCCTCATACTCTGCCGCGTTGTTTGAGGCCTTGAATCCGAGCTTTTGAGAATACTCCATTTTTGCTTCGTTGGGGCCCCGAATGATGAGGCCAGCGCCACAGCCTTCCTCGGTTGAGAACCCGTCGATGTAAATAACCCACTCAGGGACCGAGTTGGGTCTCCCCACGATCGGGTGTTGAGCCATGAGGGTCGGCGTGGACTTCGGTTCTTTGCTGGGGATGGTGCACTCGACGATAAAATCGGCCAGAGCTTGCGCTTTGATGGTCTGCCTCGGGCGGTATTTTATGTCAAACTGGGACAGCTCCCACCTCCACTTCTCTAAGTGGCCTGAGGATTCGGGTGAGGCGAGGATAGCCCCCAGCGGGTGCTCTGTGAGAACGAGCCTGGAAGCAGTGCCGTAGCTTCCTTGAGGCCACAACGAGTGCCAAGACAAACTTCTCTATGACTGGGTACCTCGTTTCTGCGTCTTTAAAGACGTGGCTCATGTAGTACACTTGCTTCTGCGCTCCGTCGACCTCTCATACAAGCACTGAGCCCGCTGCTTGATTGGATACCGCCAGATATAGTGAGAGCTCGTCTTCTTCAACTGGTCGAGTTAGCAGCGATGGCGTCGCAAGGTCCCTCTTTAATTGGTCGAAGGCTGTCTGGCACTCTTCTGACCACTCGAACCTCGGGATTTTCCTTAAAGCTTTGAAGAATGGGAGGCACTTTTCCCCAGACCTCGACATGAAATGGCTTAGAGCGGCTACCCGCCATGTCAGCCGCATGATCTCGACGTTGGTCTTGGGCATGGTCATGTTGAGGATAGCGTCGATTTTTTCCGGGTTAGCCTCGATCCCACGGTGGGTGACCATGAAACCGAGGAACTTTCCCCCGGTGACCCCGAATGCGCACTTGGCGGGGTTCAGTTTCATTTTGAACTTGCGGATTACCTCGAAGGCCTCGTCCAGGTCCTTGGCATGGTCGGTCGACGAGACTGATTTGACGAGCATATCATCGACGTAAACTTCCATGTTCCTGCCGATCTGTGGCTTGAACATGCGGTTGACCAACCATTGGTACGTAGCCCCGGAGTTCTTGAGGCCGAAGGGCATCACCTTGTAGCAGTATACCCCCCGGTCCGTTGTGAATGCGGTGAGATCTTTGTCTGCCGAATTCATACGGATTTGATTGTAGCCAGAGAAGGCATCCATGAAGCTCAATAGCTCGTGGCCTGTCGAGCTGTCAACGAGCTGATCTATCCGAGGTAGGGGATAGTTGTCTTTAGGGCAGGCCTTATTGAGGTCGGTGAAGTCGACGCACATGCACCACTTCCCGCTTGACTTCTTGACCAGGACTACGTTCGCTAGCCACTCCGAATAGGGCACATTCCGAATGAAGTTGGCGGCGAGGAGCCGGTCTACCTCGTCCTCGATAGCCTTCTGTTTGACCCGGGCGAAGCTTCGCTTTTTCTGTCTGACGGGTCGGGCTGTAGGATCTACCCCGAGCTTGTGAGATATAACTTTGGGGTCAATCCCAGGCATGTCAGCAGGCGCCCAGGCAAATACGTCGGAGTTGTTTCTGAGAAAATGAACCAGGTCGTCTCGCTGCGTTCCTGTCAGAAGCGACCCGATCCGAACGAGTTTTTCGTCGTCCCCTTCTATAAGGGGACCTCTGTTAGAGGCTCCACCGGCGTCCCTCAGACCTCTTTTTGGTCGTCTTGAGTGTCCAGAGAACCCCTTGTTTTCCCCAATCAGAGCAAAGCTCTGTTTTAAAATTCAAAATTTGAAAATTGAAGCAACGCTTCAAATTCAGCGCTAGGCGCGCTGCGCGCCACGTGTCAGACACAGACGCGCTAGCGCCAGATGCGCTGCGCCCTAGGCAATGCACCCCCAATCAGAGCAAACCTCTGTTTTAAATTTTCAAAACTCAAAAATTGAAGCAATGCTTCAAATCCAGCGCTAGGCGCGCCGCGCGCCACATGTCAAACACGGGTGCGCTAGCGCAGTTGCGCTGCGCTCTGCGCTGCACGCCACGTGTCAAAAACGGATGCGCTAGCGCAATTGCGCTAGCGCAGGTGCGCTGCGCTCTGCATTGCGCGCCACGTGTCGAACGTAGGTGCGCTAGCGCAAGGTGTGCCAGCGCTGGAATTAAAAATTCCCCACCGTTAGATCAAAAGATCTAATAATAATAAATTATTAATTAATTAGAATTAAAATTTTGTTATGGAAAGATCTTTCCAATTTTATTAAAACAAGAAGATTATCTTCTGCAAAGCAGAAGCCCTAAAATCAAATATCTAACGGTGGGAAATATTCCCAAATCAATCAGAGAAATATCTCTTAAAACTGATTTAACAAATCAATTGGCTCTATATAAAGACCCCAAGACTTCAAGTCTCATATAGAGAAACCCCCCTGCAAACTTTGAGGAAAAACTCAAAGAGAAAGAAGAGCAAGCTCTCAGAAAAAGAAGATCATTTCTTTAAGGTAAAGAATTAATTTTTGAACAACAGAGATGAAATCATCTCATTAAAAAAGAAGAACTATCTTCTTAAAGGATCACAGATCTACAAAAGACCAAGGTCTTTGATAAAAAGAAAAAGATCAAAAGATCTAATCATAAAAATAAAAGAAGTATTTACTTCATTCACAGATCCTTGATCTACAAAGGCAGAGCCCTTTTATAAACAAGAACTTTTGTTCTTGAATCTTGAGGCAAAGCCTCCTTTAAAAGAAGAATATAAACTTGTTCTCTGATCATAAATTTGATCAGATGCGCTTTGCGCCACTGAACAGTGCCTTGCACTCATGAACTGAGCTTTGCGCTCCTCAGACCAGCGCTCAGTGCCAAAACGCGCCACGTGTCAACCATAGACACTACTTGCGCTTTTAAAACAGAGCACTGCGCTCATGGGCTGGCGCTCAGCGCCAAGCGCGCCACGTGTCACTCACCGGTGCACCACCAAACTAGCGCAAAGCGCTCATAAATTGAAAGCGCAATGCACTCATAAACTAGCGCTTAGCGCTAAGTGCGACACGTGCCACCTTCGTGTGTGCTAACTGACAGATGCGCAATGCACTCTTTAATTGGCGCAAAGCGCCTGACGCGCCACGTGGCGCACTGTCAAAACACACTTTGTTATGATGAATGCTATGCATTCAATACAAGACAAAAATTGTCAGGACCTAATGCTCAGCATTACTAAAAGGGCCAAGCCCAAGTAAAGGATCAATAGCCAGAATTAAAAATGTTAAACATTTTAATTGGATTTAGCCCAATTTTGGACATAAGTCCTCAACTTATATTGAACTGAGCTCATCTGCTCACAAATATTCAACAGATCTTAGTCTCAAACTGGGCTACAGATCTTCCAATCAATTCACATCGGTTCATGGGTACATCTCTTTACTCCTTTGATATCTGTCGTTGTAATCCTTCAACGTCTTCAGAAAGGTGACGGGTCCCGATAACCACACATCTCACGGACTGTGGGGTCCTTAAACTCATGGACTACGATGTCCTTAAACCTTATAGACTACGATGTCTCTAAACCGGGCTGTGGGGTCCTTAAGCCCATGGACTACGATGTTCTTAAACCTTATAGACTACGATGTCTCTAAACCGGACTGTGGGGTCCTTAAACTCATGGACTACGATGTCCTTAAACCTTATAGATTACGATGTCTCTAAACCGGACTGTGGGGTCCTTAAACTCATGGACTACGACGTCCTTAAACCTTATAGACTACGATGTCTTTAACCTGGACCGAGATGTCCTTAAACTACCGATGGACCGAGATGTCCTTAAACTAACAACGGACCGTAATGTCCTTAAACTAATCGACCGCAATGTCCCTAAACTGAACAATAGAGCCCAATTGCTCTTTTGTCGGATCTAAATGATCCTGTTAAGTTGATCTTAGTCTAAAAATTAGACTAACGTATCCTTAACATACGTTTAAGTTGATCTTAGTCTCAAATGAGGCTAACGTATCCTTAAACCCAAACCAAAACCCAAATCTAAGAAAATACGGATTTGGACTAATCCACGCCCTACGGGCGACAATATACATTAGTCTCCGTATACAATCTACGGGCAACCACAAACAAAATAAACACTCACGACACGAAGTGACCATCTGGAGAAGGAGAAAGTTGTTACCGCGATGCGGTAGCATAATTAACTGTAGGGGCTTGCGCCTGCAGGGAAGAGCGTCCCTATAATCAAAAACCCCTTACAAACGAGGGGAAATCTGACGAAGTCTGCTACATCGGCCGCATCCGTTTAAACCTTCGATACACGGTGCCATAAATCAACTTGGCATCTTCGGAGTGGTGGACGGATAGCACCAATTAGCATCTGCCTTCAAATTTCAGGCCTGACGTCCCAACGTCCTGGTCGCGTCTTTCGGCGGGGAACAGATTCTGGCACGCCCGGTGGGACCTTTTCCTCTTTCCACTCCACACTTCGTGTGTCGTGTTCGCGAACAATCGTGGTTTACCAACGGTTGCCCTTGGGTTCGGGATACTAAGATTTGGCGTTTTGCTTGGTGCAGAAAGCGAAGGATCAATGGCGTCCACTTACGCAAAGTGTTCCAACTGCAATTGCAACCCACGCTCCGCCTCATCTGGAGGCATAGCTTACGGGCCTCAAGCGGCCTCCTTGTTCACGATGCCGGTAGATAAGGTGACTCAGGCCACCACCGGATTGTTCTTTAGGACCATGCTCCTACTGATGAGCTTTAGCACCCCCGTACCAACACCAGAAGCTCCCAAGAAGTCGGTCTTTGATCGGCTTGCTACTACCGCGGCCCCTCTCAACGGGTCGTCCAGCTCCAGCACCTCAGTCTTCGTCAGATTGGGCCAAAATTCATATGGTCCCATGATGAAGCCTGCAATCCCAGAATAGGTTGTTCCGAAGAGGATAGCCATCCCTGCTCCCGAAGTCGTCAAAGCGGCTTCTCCTGCCAAAGGGTCGGTCTTTACAAGACTGACTGTTCCGGCTCCCGTCCCTGCTCAAAAGTCTGTCTTTGACAGATTGGATACTACAACTTAACGGACATCAGTCTTCAAGAGGCTGGTACAGACAACGCCTCACCTGAACAGGGGGCAAGTCAAAGTTACCCCTCAAGCTGAAACAATCCCAACAGCTCGACACGCTCGACGTCGCCACTGGCGCCGAGTAAGGAAGGCTGGGGGCAATTCCCTCTCTGGGCTAACTCCACCAGCCCCAACGGTGGAAGTCAATGCCGCTGTTCCAACCGGGAACAACTTTGAATTGTTGAATAAGGTGCGCAGGAACTCTCCTACCGCCGTACTGAAAAGATCTCCGCCACCGGTGGAGAATGTTATAGAAGCAAAGCCAGAACAGCCCCCTCAGCGGCTGTCCTCCAAAGTTTACAAAGTCTGGCGACGTGTCCAAGAGTCAATGATCGATCAAGACTATCTTCGCCGACAGAAGAAGCTGAAGGTTCAGCAGGAAGAGGGCCGTCCTAGAAAGCCACAAAGGACGACAACTGCCTGGGTGCCCGCTGCAACAGCTCCCTCAACATCAACTGCTCAAAAGAAAAGGAGGCCAGAGAAATCCCCTATGAATACGGCAGAACGCAAAGACGCAGAGACCAAACGCCCCAAATCTGGGGGCATAATAGTGCACACTATTTATATGGCATCCGGGAAAGAGGATAGCCGCGCTTCTACGGGCCACCGACCGCTCACCCGATCCATCACAAGAGCTCAGGAACAACAGCAGCAGAAGCTTTAGGAGATGCTGACTGCAATGGCCGCTCTCACCGGGCCAAAAGAAAGGCCGGAGGCATCATCAGAACAGCGTCACGAACAAGAAACTGATGCTGACTTCCTACGCAGGGTCCTCGAAAAGATGGACAGAGAAGCAGCAGAACAAGCTGCCAACATAAAACAAATGGCGCTTCTCTTCCAAGACATGGTAGGAATGATGTTACAGCCGGATCCTCCAGCTGAAGACCCTCCAATCATTGTTGAAGACGATAGAGGGGAGACATCTAATCCTCCTCCGGCTCACTCAGCAGCCAAGGAGGAAACCATTTCCAAGGCCGCATTGGACGACTATATAGCTCAGCAAATACGAGTTCACCAGGCGAATGAAGCGCCCAGCCAAGTCGTCAAAACTGGATGACCGTATCCAAGCTGGTATGACCAAATAAAATATCTGCCGGGATACACAATCCCCAAATTCCATGTGTACAAGGGGACAGGCAATCCTCACCAGCACGTCGCCCAATTCAGAGCTCTTTGCGGCAACACCGGGGGTGATGATAAACTTTTGCTCCGTCAATTCGTCGGCAGCTTGTCGGAAACAGCGTTTGAATGGTACTCTGAACTTCCAAATGACTCCGTCAAGACTTTCGCAGAAATGGAGCTATTATTCACGCAAAGATTTGCAAGCGCTAGTGAGCGCACCCCAATCACAGCATTGATTAACGCCAGGATAAAGCCAGGCGAGACATGGGTTCAATACGCAATACGATGGCGGAATCTGTGGTCGAAATGCGAACAACGCATCGAAGAAGCGCCGGTGGTAGGCATGTTCATGGGCACTCTGGACCCTCATGCAACCATCTCCTAATTCATGATGTTCTTCAAGCCGACCACGTTCCAAGCCTTGATCGACAAACTGGCCCAAATGGACCAGATGGGTCATAGACCGTCTCCTCCAAAGCCGGAGCCGCGGAATGAGAAGGGAAAGGGGAAAGCGATCATCGTTGCCAATGCTCAACAGCAGCCCGGTGTCCCAAGACCAGTTGATCGCCAAAATAACAGAACTCGATCTCTTGAAGATAAAATGAGTCGCCCTTACTCGTTTCCTAGAGACAAGACAAAGAGGTTATTCGAGCTTGCACTGCGCAACAGGCTCATCAATTTGCCGGAGCCAAGACACCCAGCGCAACCTGGCGACATTAGCAATCCTAACTACTGCCCTTATCACCGAATGTTGGGCCATCCGATCGAGGATTGTTACATCTTCAAAAGCTGGATAGAAGATCAATACCAGCAGGGCAAGTTCGTATTATCTGAGAATTGGAAGGTGAACCCGCCTCGGCCACACACTACCAAGAAAACAGATACACCGGGGGCATCATACTCTTTTGTAGAAGAAGCTCCATGGGAGGTCGCTCTTTCAGCCAAGACGAAAAGAATGCTGAAGGATCTCCGCACATGTCCGGCAATTAGATGGAAGAATCCACTGGAACCTGAGGTCATCGAGGGGATGCTGAAGCCGCGTCCAACTCCAAAGATCAGTGGTGATAGCCAAAGCTCGTACACCCAGCCGTCGAAGTCTTCGAAAAAGAAGAAGAAATCCAAGAAGCCCGTGAAGCCTGGCGACAAGCGCACGGACCTACAAAAGCAGATTGACACGCTGGAAGAGTATAACCAGAAGGCGCGGACTCCAATCACGCTCCAAGAGTTTCTCAGCCACATTCTTGAGGACGGAGACGATGGAGAATACTCGTCAGATGAGTCCGAAGATTATGTAGCAAGTTGCCATGTAATCTTTCACTCATCGATAAACGATGAATAAGTTCCTTGCACCAAGAAACTGGGGGCAAATCCTAAGCCGGAACTTCTGGGGCCATCAGATGAAATAATTGATGCATTCCTGAACACAGCTCTTCTTAAAAGCAAAGCTGATCGCGAGCGTGAGATGGCTATATTTGAAAAGGTCAAACGCCGGTGACTGGATGAAAGAGTCGAGACACTCCCGCCGGAACAAAGTATATCCGCCGCAAACAAAAGCAGGTTCAAGACGAGGAAGAGGTTCGCCAAAGCCGTATCAATGGGGATGAAGCTGCCACCCTCCGAAGGAAATGTTCTTGGTGAAGCGGAAATGCATCATAGCTATTGTTTATACCATCGAAAGATTGCGCACCCTATCGAAAAGTGCAACGCTTTTAAAAGATGGTGGCGGGGATATGTGGCTCACCAGAAACATTTCAAGAAGATGAAACGCAAAACTCGTCGAGAGTAAGGAAGTACGACCAAGGAGCGTAAAAGAACTGCCGGCAACTGTCGCACGGTCAGCGCCGGGGGTTCCCAAGTTCTCACCTTTGGGAGCGACTCTGACGAAGAAATGACTCTTGGCCCCCTCTTTAAGGACTCCACCTTGGAAAAAGAGGAAGAACCGAACACCTGTGAAAATATCCAGCTGCGCAACCGTACGCTGCCCGAAAAGAATCTTAGGCCCTCGAACAGTGGGTCAAATAGAAAAAATAAAGGGAAAGAAAAGGTCCCTGAGGATATCTTCCTTGATGACCAAGCCGTCGAAAAGCTGACAGCCAAGGACCCGCCAAGGATCCGCCAAAGAAAAATAAGGTGGACTACAACATTCTGGCACACTTGAGAAAGCTACCTTCGCAGCTCAGTATTCTCGACGCCCTTATGCTATCCAAAGAGGCGAGAGATTCGTTGATCAAGGCGTTACAAGATCCTGAGCAATTCCAAGCTTTCCTCACCGAAGAAAAGATGAAGGACGAGCTGGAAGAGGTACATACAGCCGATGTTACCTTCGGCGATGAAGATCTCCTCCTTGGGACATGCGAGCACAACCGTCCCCTATATGTCTCCGGATACCATCATGACATCAAGATAGGTAAAATCCTGGTCGACAATGGGTCCTTTGTCAATCTCCTTAACGTAAGGGTGTTGAAGGAAATCTGCATGAGCGTTCAACACCTCACTCGCGATAAAATCACCATCTCCGGATTTGATTTCCAGTCATCACGGACGCTTGGGTCCGTAATACTGACGTTACGCTTTGGGCTTCTTGTCACGGACATCAAGTTCTATGTCATTGACGCCAAGACATGCTACAATGCTTTGCTCGGTCGGCCCTGGTTGCACGAATACAACATCATCCCTTCCACACAACATCAATGTATGAATTATTTCAAGGATTGTCTCGAATATACTGTGACAGGAGAGCTAAACCCATTCTCCGTGAACGAAGTCCGCAAGTACGAAGATGCAAAATACTTCTTACCAGACTTTGAGGACACAGAGAGATGTCACAAACCGGAGAACAAAGTTATCACCACCATTCCGGTCTTCGGGAGTGATACCGAGGAAGAGAAAGAGATAGTTTATTCAGGGCCACCCCAGTACAACAAGCCGAGACCGTCCGCTCCTATGCTTATCTTCGGCAACGACTCGGAAGATGAGGTCAATGCCATATTCTCTGCTCGGCCATCAATACAAACCTTCACTGCTGAAGATCAAAGTTTGCAAGTTGTCATAGTTCCGCCCAAGCATCATAAAGAACTAGACGCGCTCGACACCTACAGTGTGGAAGAGCTGCAAACATTCTATATCCCTCCCACGCGAAAAGGTGAAAAGGTGATCCTATACTACCGATCCGGGGAAACCAAAGTGGAGAAAGAAATCTGGCATGGCGCGGATTCTACACTTGACAGGCTCCAGCCCATCCGTTTGCCCAGATATTACACAGACGGACTAAGGAGACTCTTGAGACGCCAAGGTGTACCCCTTAAGCAAACTGCGCGGCAAGCACGGTTCTATAACAGGATCTGGAATGTTCCCGGAACTCAACGAAAATTGCCCAACGGAAGAATGGAAACGACCAGGCTTGGGTATGTTCAATCCAAGAAACGGGAGCTACTCCACGACTGCTACGTTATACATGACTTTGATGAAGAAGGAGATGCTCTGTGGTAAGATGCTAACCCTGAACCAGAAAAGGTTCCCGCCGTGAAAATGCCTAGTCCGTCGTTCGAAGAACAAATGGACAAGTTTATAAGGGAAGCAGGTCAAAAGGTTCGAGACGACCATAATCGCGAAATGGCCATCTACGAGAAAGCCAGGACGCAACGCCTCCTTCAGCAGGCTGTGAAAAACGAAAATGCTCCTCCTTGTCAACCCGTTATACAAAAGACCCGACGCAGAGGCAGAAACAGGCCAAAGAACGGGAAAGGCGTTCGACGGCGACAAAACGGGTCCAAGAAGCCACGCGATCAGGAATCGAGCGGCCAAGATTCATCTCTTATAAAGAAGATGGGTCGAGCATACTCTTTTGCCCAAGATAAGACAAAGAAAATACTTGATCTTGCCATAAAACATCAACTGATTACACTCCCGGAGTCCAAGCACCCCGAGCAAGCAGGCGAAGTCTCTCATCCGGACTATTGCTCCTATCATAGGGCAATAGGACATCCTCTCGAAGACTGCTTCATATTCAAAGACTAGGTAGAAGACCAGTATCAGCTCGGCAGGTTCGCTCTATCCCGCAGTTGGAAGCTAACCTCGCCGCAGAAGCATGAACCAAAAGCCGCGCATACAACGAGGGTAGAACCAGATCCACATCGGTCTTGGAAGCGAGCTCGTACCTATCACGTGATAACGCTGTCAGAAGATGTAACACCTTAGGATGTGTTTAATGGCTTATTATATTTTAATATATGGTTTTTAGTAAAAAGTTTACCAAATTGATTTTCAATTATTTTATCCTATTTAATGAATATTTTATTATATTTTTCCTAGGCTTGCACACACTTGTGCATATTAACTAGGGTTGTAATTTGGGGTTTAGCCATGATTAGCATCATGGTGAGCTAACCATTTCTTTAAGCTAGTTTTAAAATTTATATTAAGTGTTTTGAGTTTTCTTTGCATGGTTGTTTTTAAAATAAAATGAAAAAGGGTTTGAAAAATGATTTTTTTTCCTTTTGTTGATCATGAGAGAGAGAGAAAGAGAGAAGAGCATGGGGCAACATGGCATGAGCCATGCCCATTTAACGAAGAGAGAGAGTGAGAAGGGGGGTTTGAATTGTTTACTCTCATTCTCATTCTCACTCTCATTTCTCTCATTCTCTCACTCACACACACACACAAAGGAAGCAGCAGCAAGCAGCTCCAGCAGCAGCACCAGAAGCAAGTAGCAGCACCAGAAGCAAGCAGCATCAGCAGACAGCAACACTAGCAGCTTCTGCAACAGCAGCAACAGAGGCCCAGCTGCTGCAGTAGCTCTTCTTCCTCCATACACTCTTTCTCCTGCTTTTTAGGGTTCCATAGGGTATATTTTCTGAACACAATTCCCCTTATTGCTTAACTTGTGTGTTGTTTAGCGTCGGTTTGCATTTAAAGTTAGTTTTTGTGCTATTTATGGTGATTTATGTGGACTTTTGATTAAATGATGATTGTGATGGTTAACCCTGCCTATTTAAGTGTTATTAGGGTCACTTTAACTGAGATTTAACCCAGGTTTCACTAAAATACTATAGGGTTTCCATTTTGTGCAAAATTGGTGTTTTTAAGTGACATTGGGGATTTCTGTGATCTGCTTTTGACCCGGATCCTTCAGGATAAAATTGAGAAGACTGGAGCATGCTTATTAGGTCTAGAACACACCACCAGAACATGAGCCACCCATTCCAAAACCAGGCCGTAAATTTAACCAATCTGGCGGCAAATTGCGGCCAGGAAGAGGAACTGGGTGTTGGGTTTTTGTGTAGGGTAGTCTGCTGTGTTCTCTAGTGTTTTGGCATGTGTAGTTTTGTGAGATTTGACCTGTAGGAAAATCTGGGACTATATATTGTATTTCTTGTTCGTTGTGTTTGCGCGATACGCGTGATACGTGAGTGGGTTCTGCGATCCAGCGTGTCGCGGCGTGTCGCGGTAGTTTTGACGCGTATACACACGTTTCAGCGTATCGTGCACACGCGCGTTTAGTTCGCGACGCGAGTTTCTCGTTTGGTCTCGATACCGCGTTTTGCGGAATATTTAGCTTATATATGGATTTCTTGTCTCATTTTCAGGTTTGCAGGCGAGTACATCGGACGCAGCAACGAAAGGGAAACAGGTGGTAGGATTCACCTAGTTTGGAGCGTTGGTGAGTAGATTTAACATCTACAGGGGAATCGCCCGCATGGCGTTATACGTCTGGGCTAGAATTCTAATACTTGTCGCAGTTTCTACGTCATTGTTAGAATTGCGCTTTTACCCTATTACTTAGATATAGTTGTACTGTGACTAGTAGCCGTATGATACTGCACATATTATTGACGGTTCATGTTGCACGAGCACGGATTGTATGCTACACACACACCGTCAATAATTGCCATGTCACACACAAACCACCTATAGATACTATATTGCTTGGTTAGGGACATTGTGACCGTGATTCATACTCCTTCTCACTTATGACATTTAGCATACCTGTATACCTATAGAGTATCGTACCATTAGTGATAGCATACACACTTTACGATACAGCTACAGGTATACCTTGCTCATATTTTACTTGTATCCGGAAAGGGTATACTTCATCAGTTCTTATAGGTAGATACCTATACCTTGCTACACATGTATTTAGTTTCGGTTACATACTTACTTTTACTGATGTTACTTAGCGGTTTCTTCCTTTTATATACTTACATTTCAGTTATGTCGCACATATTGTATTCATGGATTTGCGCATTCTTATATGGATTTTTCATGATGTTTTCTGGATTTGGGAACCGCGGGAGTTCATGAAATTATGCATACATTGAAAAATCCGGTTTCCTTGATATGATATTTGCGCATCCACCATGAGTTTTATCGGTGCTGATTTATATATATACCCCTATGAGGAGGCGTCGAGGCCGTAGAGGGTACATGGTGGGGCCCGGAGGTACCCCGGGGCAAGAAAGGGATGTCGATATACCACGCCGATGAGCCCGGCAGGGGAGCCATACCATTCGCTGACAGTACCAATGACTCAGCGGTGGTCAAGGGGATACCGTTGGGAGTCATGTACGTATGGATACGTCGAAAGACGAGGGTCAGAGCTAGGCACTCATTCTTTTCGGGATAGCGTATGATACGTACCTATCAGGATGCTAGTCTTGGTGACGGCATCTGGTAGATCAGTATTTCTGTATCGATACTTGGTACATTGGTTTTCATGATATTTCTAATTACTTTGTATATATAACAGAGGATTCAACCGTTGTTATATATACTTTTACACCAATATATGTGTATTGACCCCATCATATTTATTTCTGCAAATATATAATTAGGATGTTAGAAATTTTACTTGAGATTTGATTTGGATATTAGGTGATTCATTGAGATCGGATACCGGATATATATATGAGATTGCTGATTGTACATTCGGGATATAGGAGATCTGTTCGATATTGTACATTGAGGAGATGTGAGACTTATATGATATGAGAGCCCAACTCGGGGGCTGACTTGAGGAATTGGGATTTGAGTGTCTTGATGGATTGTGATCCTACCATGATATCAGGATTCCGTGGAAATGACATATTTCACTCCATACCTCATATCTATTTGTTTATGCACTGTTTCATGTATTAGTAGTACCTGTTAGTGTACCTTTCATGATTGTTGCATATTTACATTCTCATACCCCTATTGCATGATTATTGCATACTATTGTCATATCACTATTGCTTATATATTGGTTGTACCTGTTAGTGTACTTTCCATTATTCTGCATTCATATGACCTGTTATTACTGTTAATTGCATATCTTAGATTCATGCTGTACGTACATACCTGCGATTACCTGCATATGTTATTTACTATTCATGAGTTGGCAACTCACCCCTGTTGTGCCACAGTTGTTTTGCAGGGTGTTCCCCAGAGCAGTCGAGACAGGCTATTCATCTATCATCTTTTGCTACAGATACCGCATCGGCTCACAGTGTGCTATTTTGCTTAAGTGGGTTTTGGTGGTTATCTGTAATTTGTATTGTACATTCGTTGTATCTTGTACTCTCCATCTTCTATTATGTTGTTGACTTAGAGACTTGGTGAGGACGATATTGTATACTATTTGTGGATTTGGTTGTCTTTTATATAGTTTCCTTTCTATTGTCTTTTATTTCTTCGCTACGGCGTCGTATATTTGTGATGGTGATTGTTTTCCGCCTTTAGGCGTGTATTTGCTCCCGTTTGGGGATGCTTTATTTATATTTATGTTGTACTCATATTTGGACTAGTTTTTACAAAGGAGGTGTTGCCAAAATTTTAAAGAAAGAATGTTGGAGTTTTAAAGAATTTGGGTTGTGATTTCAAATGTTTCAAAACAGCTATTATCTTTTCTTATCTTTTTTATGGTTTAGATTTCTGGGTTTTGGCTTTCTTTTACTGCGTTACGTCTTTAGGCGTTGCGTAGTATTAGGGCCGTCACGTGCCAATTTCGGGTCGTGACAAAGTTGGTATCAGAGCGCTAGGTTTTACCTTTCGGAGTGTAAGATGACCTTGGTATGATGGAGTAGGTAGCTTAAGCAGAGTAACGTAGTGTGTATATGTCTGCAGCATATCCACGATGCGGTACTTCACCTTAAGTGACCTAAGTACAAATTGCTTGAAATTCCTTCCTTGATGATTCATATCCTTGTGATTCGATTCCTGTGTTCTTATCGAATCTTATCTCTATTTATAGCCTTGCCGCCGATGACTATGGGGACTCAGAGTGATGCAGCGAGGGCCGAGGTCAGAGTTAGTTCAGGTGAGACGAGCACTGACCAGGATGGCACTCTAGTTGCACAGGTGCAGATGGATCAGCCTTCGACAGATCAGCTCGCTAGGCTTGTGGTCGAGATGCAGGACTTGCGCCAGACGATGGGTTCATTTGTTGAGACCGTTCGAGCGCTACGACAGGAGGTTGTCACTCGTGTTACTCAGTTGTTTCTTGGGATCAGCATGCAGCAGTCAGTCACCTACATAGCACCACTAGATGCAGCTCCAGTTGACGAGGCACATATTCCAGAGACTCGGAGGGTTCCAGGATAGAGGAGGACTCATACCAGTGTACCAGATCAGAGACAGAGGTTTAGTCGTCGAGACAGATTTTGTGGCCGTCATGGGAGTAGCAAAGGCTTAGGACGAGGACAGTCGTTCAGCTCTCTTCCCCAGAAGGGTCAGCAGTCAGCACGTGGATGTTTTCAATGCGGAAGCCTTCAGCACCTCATCAGGGATTGTTTCTTGGTACCGTGTCAGGGTCGTACTAGGAGAGGTCGTGGACGTGGAAGGCTCGCTCAGAAGGGTCAGTCTACCAGAGGAGTTCAGCCAGTTGCGGGTAGGGGGCAGACACAGGAGTTTGCTTCTACTCATCGGGGCGCGCAGGCGTCCAATTTAGAGTTTTCAGGTATCCTTAATTTGTATGTTCTTTTGATGTATTTGTTTGTTTTCCACACTTGTACCGTGGTTGGGACGAGAGTCTTGTTGGGTAGATTAGCCGTTTGTTTGTGTTAACTTCTGTCAGCGATTCATTTGTTGCGCGACACGTATTTCAGTTATGTGCCAATCAGATAGGAGATAGAGATTCGTCCGTCGTTTTGGTCCTTCTAGAAATGTTGGATTTGACGTTCTCCTGGGCACAGACTGGCTAGTTATGTGCTAGGCGTCTGTGGACTACCGTGAGGAAACAATCAGGTTTTGTTTTCCCCGGCGAGTCAGTTCTTGTTGTGCAGGTGGACAGTTGTGCCGCCTCTCACAGCTTGAATTCAGCCTGTTTCGCTAGTCGGATTTTGAGGAGATGTCGAGGATTCTTGGCGTTCATTCGTGATACCGGAGCCACAGTGGGATTGTTAGACCGGGTTCCTATCGTGCGAGAGTTTTCCGACGTTGTTCCAGATGAGCCGGTGAAGCTTAGGGAGCTTAAGGATCAGCTGCAGAGTTGTTGTTTGGGGAGTTTTGTGCGTCTGAGTGTTTTGCTTTTGGAAACTCCTATTTCTGTTCGTCAAGGAGAAAGACGACAGATTGCGGTTGTGGGTTGATAGATCGTCAATTGAACCGGCTTACGGTGCGGATAGGTATCCTTTACCTCGCATTGACAATTTCTTCGATCAGCTCCAGAGTGCGAGACATTTTCTAAGTTTGTTTGGGATCGGGTCATCATTATTGCGGGTTCGGAGTGATGGCATTCCGAAGACTGCCTTATGCGTGCTACGGGCTTTGTGTGTCTTAGTTAGTCATTGGATTCACTGATGCCCTGGCAGCATTCGTAGCTATGATGAACCGGATTTCTTCAGGCCGTTCTTCGACCAGTTATTGTTGTGTTATTTACGACATTCTGGTCTATTTAATGTGTCTTGAGGGACAAGAGTAGCACTTGAGGATTTGTTATGCAGATACTGGGAGAGCACCAGCGGTTTGCTAGATTCTCGGAGTGTTCCTTCAGGCTTGTTTGGGTTGACTCCTAGGTCTTGTTGTCACGGGAGACGGTTTTGTATAGTTCCGAGAAAGATCGGGGCCGTACAGCTTAGACCCAGACTTGTGAGCAGGACGGAGGTCCGCAGATTTTTGGGCTTAGCAGGTTTTTACCGCCGTTTCGTGCAGGATTGCTAGAGTAGTGCTGCACCGTCGACTGAATTGACCGAAAAGGAGGTTTCTTTTCTTTCGACTGAGGCAAGTGTGCGGAGTTTTCGGCAGTTGAAGATTCGGTTAACAACTGCATCAGTCCTTTCTTTGCTTTTGGTTCGGGCGACCTTGTTGTTTAACTGTAATGTTTCTTGAGTGGGGCTCGATTGTGCACCGATGTAGCACTATAGAGTTATCACTTTTGCTTCTCTACATTTGGAGGAAGTACGAGAAGGATATTCCACTCATGATCTGGAGATGGCCGCGGTGGTTTGGCGTTGGAGATTTGGAGACACTACTTGTTCGGGAGTCGTATCAGATTTTCACGGACCACCGGAGCTTAATGTATATCTTCCTGCAGCGGATTTTGATTGTTGTGATAGTCTTCTGCGGATTTACAGTTCTTGTGCGATCGTTGAGTACAGCTTAAGTTTGTCTCTACGGAGGGGAAAGCTTGCTCATGTCCGCGCCCGACCACTTTTCTTAAATCGCTTTCGCGAGACACTGCCCGCCGATGCTCGTTCGTCAGAGACACTTGAGCATACTCGGATGGGTAATGATTCGGAGTCCTTGATTTGTGACAATGGTGTGCTAAGTTAGGGACGCGTTTGTGTACCTGATGTTATCAAGAAGAGACGTGAAATCCTAGAGCAAGCACATCAGTCAACTCTCTGTATTCATTCAAGTTCCACCAACATTTGACGTGACTTGTGAGATAGTTACGGGTGGGCATGGATGTAAAGAGAAGCTTTGGGTTTCATTTCAAGGTGTCTGTCTTTTGTGTGTTTGGGTTGAGCATCTGAGGCCGGCTGGAGAGTTGCAACCTTTAACTGTTCCGAAGTGGGAGTGGGATCAGATCTCCGCGAATTTCATTATGGTGTCTACCCAGGTTTAGTCAGGGTGTGACTCCATTCGGATTCTTGTCGTCCGGTTATACTCAGTTTGCTCAGTTGTTCTTTGTTAAGTTGTGCGTTTGTGTATATTGTTGTCGGCAGTTGGGGATCGTCACTTGCCATTGTTAGGGTTCTTCTTCGATAGCTGTTATCAGGAGACACTCCAATTGGCAACCTTTAGGTTTAGGGGTTAGGTCATGTCGATCACCAGTCTGTTGTTTTCTGACTCTGCGCAAGTATGATTTTGGACCCCAGCTAGTCTAGAGACTTCGGAGATGATCTAGTTGATTCAGGTCAGGATGGGAGTATTCCAGTGCAAACAGAGGTCTTATGCCGACTGTGTTGGTCGTAGACTCGAGTTCGCAGGGACATATCATGTATTCCTACGGACTTTTCTGATGAATGACATGTTGGATTTTGGGAAGCTTGTCCCAGGATTTTAGGTCCTTTTAAGATCCTATAAGCGGGTTAGTTTCGTTGCCTTTAATTTGGCACTTCCGCCCAGATTATTGAGTATTCACCCCGTATTCCTTGTGTCAATACTTTGCAATTACCTTCATGACCTTCCTCACATGATTCAGCACCAGACCATTTAGCTTGAACGCGATCTTTCGTTCACCAGCAGCCAATTGTAATAATGGCTCGGCAGGTAAAGAAACTTCGGTCAAGGGTCTTGCCATCTATGAAAGGTTTTCTTGGACGTGGCCGTATAGTGAGGTAATCACTAGGGAGGCTGCGAGCGAGATTTGAGAGTTGTAATCTTCTCTTTGAAGGTACGTGTAGCAGTATATTTTTAAATTCGGGGACGAATTTCTTTTAAGGGGGGAAGATTGTAACACCTTAGGATGTGTTTAATGACTTATTATATTTTAATATATGGTTTTTAGTAAAAAGTTTACCAAATTGATTTTCAATTATTTTATCCTATTTAATGAATATTTTATTATATTTTTCCTAGGCTTGCACACACTTGTGCATGTTAACTAGGGTTGTAATTTGGGGTTTAGCCATGATTAGCATCATGGTGAGCTAACCATTTCTTTAAGCTAGTTTTAAAATTTATATTAAGTGTTTTGAGTTTTCTTTGCATGGTTGTTTTTAAAATAAAATGAAAAAGGGTTTGAAAAATGATTTTTTTTCTTTTGTTGACCATGAGAGAGAGAAAGAGAGAAGAGCATGGGGCAACATGGCATGAGCCATGCCCATTTAATGAAGAGAGAGAGTGAGAAGGGGGGGATTGAATTGTTTACTTTCATTCTCATTCTCACTCTCATTTCTCTCATTCTCTCACTCACACACACACACAAAGGCAGCAGCAGCAAGCAGCTCCAGCAGCAGCACCAGAAGCAAGCAGCAGCACCAGCAGCACCAGACAGCAGCACCAGCAGCTTCTGCAACAGCAGCAGCAGAGGCCCAGCTACTGCAGCAGCTCTTCTTCCTCCATACACTCTTTCTCCTGCTTCTTAGGGTTCCATAGGGTATATTTTCTGAACACAATTCCCCTTATTGCTTAACTTGTGTGTTGTTTAGCGTCGGTTTACGTTTAAAGTTAGTTTTTGTGCTATTTAGGGTGATTTATGTGGACTTTTGATTAAATGATGATTGTGTTGGTTAACCCTGCCTATTTAAGTGTTATTAGGGTCACTTTAACTGAGATTTAACCCAGATTTCACTAAAATACCATAGGGTTTCCATTTTGTGCAAAATTGGTGTTTTTAAGCGACATTGGGGATTTCTGTGATCTGCTTTCGACCCGGATCCTTCAGGATAAAATTGAGAAGACTGGAGCATGCTTATTAGGTCTAGAACACACCACCAGAACACGAGCCACCCATTCCAAAACCAGGCCGCAAATTTAACCAATCTGGCCGCAAATTGCGGCCAGGAAGAGGAACTGGGTGTTGGGTTTTTGTGTAGGGTAGTCTGCTGTGTTCTCTAGTGATTTGGCATGTGTAGTTTTGTGAGATTTGACCTGTAGGAAAATCTGGGACTATATATCGTATTTCTTGTTCGTTGTGTTTGCGCGATACGCGCGATACGTGAGTGGGTTCTGCGATCCAGCGTGTCGCGGTAGTTTTGACGCGTATACACACGTTTCAGCGTATCGTGCACACGCACGTTTAGTTCGCGACGCGAGTTTCTCATTTGGTCTCGATACCGCATTTTGCGGAATATTTGGCTTATATATGGATTTCTTGTCTCATTTTCAGGTTTGCAGGCGAGTACATCGGACGCAGCAACGAAAGGGAAACAGGTGGTAGGATTCACCTACCTTGGAGCGTTGGTGAGTAGATTTAACATCTACAGGGGAATCGCCCGCATGTCGTTATGCATCTGGGCTAGAATTCTAATACTTGTCGCATATTCTACGTCATTGTTTGAATTGCACCTTTACCCTATTACTTAGATATAGTTGTACTGTGACTAGTAGCCGTAGGACACTGCACATATTATTGACGGTTCATGTTGCACGAGCACGAATTGTATGCTACACACACACCGTCAATAATTGCCATGTCACACACAAACCACCTATAGATACTATATTGCTTGGTTAGGGACATTGTGACCGTGATTCATACTACTTCTCACTTATGACATTTAGCATACCTGTATACCTATAGAGTATCGTACCATTAGTGATAGGTACATACACACTTTACGATACAGCTACAGGTATACCTTGCTCATATTTTACTTGTACCCGGAAGGGGTATACTTCATCAGTTCTTATAGGTAGATACCTATATCTTGCTACACATGTATTTAGTTTCAGTTACATACTTACTTTTACTGATGTTACTTAGCGGTTTCTTCCTTTTATATGCTTACATTTCAGTTATATCGCACATATTGTATTCATGGATTTGCGCATTCTTATATGGATTTTTCATGATATTTTCTGGATTTGGGAACCGCGGGAGTTCATGAAATTATGCATACATTGAAAAACCCGGTTTCCTTGATATGATATTTGCGCATCCACCATGAGTTTTATCGGTGCTGATTTATATATATACCCCTACGAGGAGGCGTCGAGGCCGTAGAGGGTACATGGTGGGGCCCGTAGGTATCCTGGGGCAAGAAAGGGATGTCGATGTACCACGCCGATGAGCTCGGCAGGGGAGCCATACCATCTGGTGACAGTACCAATGACTCGGCGGTGATCAAGGGGAAACCGTTGGGAGTCATGTACATATGGATACGTCGAAACGCGAGGGTCAGAGCTAGGCACTCGTGCTTTTCAGGATAGCGTATGATACGTACCTATAAGGATGCTAGTCTTGGTGACGATATCTGGTAGATCAGTATTTCTGTGTCGATACTTGGCACATTGGTTTTCATGATATTTCTAATTACTTTGTATATATAACAGGGGATTCAGCCGTTGTTATATATACCCTTACACCAATATTAGTGGAGTGGGACGCTAATATATGTGTATTGGCCCCATCATATTTATTTTTGCAAATATATAATTAGGATGCTAGAAATTTTACTTGAGATTTGATTTGGATATTAGGTGATTCATTGAGATCGGATACCGGATATATATATGAGATTGCTGATTGTACATTCGGGATTTAGGTGATCTGTTCGATATTGTACATTGAGGAGATGTGAGACTTATATGATATGAGAGCCCAACTCGGGGGCTGACTTGAGGAATTAGGATTTGAGTGTCTTGATGGATTGTGATCCTACCACGATGTCATGATTCCGTGGAAATGACATATTTCACTCCATACCTCATACCTATTTGTTTATGCACTGTTTCATGTATTAGTAGTACCTGTTAGTGTACCTTTCATGATTGTTGCATATTTACATTCTCATACCCCTATTGCATGATTATTGCTATTGCTTCATATATTGGTTGTACCTGTTAGTGTACTTTCTATTATTCTGCATTCATATGATCTGTTATTACTGTTAATTGCATATCTTAGATTCATGCTGTACGTACATATCTGCGATTACCTGCATATATTATCTACTATTCACGAGTTGGCAACTCACCTCCGTTGTGCCACAGTTGTTTTGCACGGTGTTCCCCAGAGTAGTCGAGGCAGGCTATTCATCTATTATCTTTTGCTACAGATACCGCATCGTCTCATAGTGTGCTATTTTGCTTAGGTGGGTTTTGTTGGTTATCTGTATTTTGTATTGTACATTCGTTGTATTTTATACTCTCCATCTACTATTATGTTGTTGACTTAGAGACTTGGTGAGGACGATATTGTATACTATTTGTGGATTTGGTTGTCTTTTATACAGTTTCCTTTCTATTGTCTTTTATTTCTTCGCTACGGCGTCGTATATTTGTGATGGTGATTGTTTTCCGCTTTTGGGCGTGTATTTGCTCCCGTTTGGGGATGCTTTATTTATATTTATGTTGTACTAATCTTTGGGCTAATTTTTACAAAGGGGGTGTTGCCAAAATTTTAAAGAAAGAATGTTGGACTTTTAAAGAATTTGGGTTGTGATTTCAAATGTTTCAAAACTGCTATTATATTTTCTTATCTTTTTTTATGGTTTAGATTTCTGGGCTTTGGCTTTCTTTTACTGCGTTACGTCTTTAGGCGTTGCGTAGTATTAGGGCCGTCACGTGCCAATTTCGGGTCATGACAGAAGAAGAGCCCGAGAATATGGATGAACTCCCCTGGTGCTTCGAAAATGATGACGACGAGGTAATCTCAGAGTTTCCACCGGCGCCAAAAGAGCTGGAAGATGGGATACACACTACTGCAGATAATCTCAAGAAAATTGATTTGGGGACGGCAAGTGACCCGCGGCCGACTTTCGTCAGTGAGCCGTTGTCTGAAGAAAGGGTGGCTACGCTAAAAGACGTGCTCATGCAGCATAAAGATTGCTTCGCATGGAACTATTCCGAGATGCCAGGACTAGATCCAGAGATTGCTGTACACAAATTGGCAATATCCCCAGACGTCAAGCCGATCAAACAAGCGCCGAGAAGAATGCGACTCGAGCTTGAGATGAGCATCAACGCTGAAGTCAAGAAGTTAATCGACTCCGGCTTCATCCAAGAGGTTCAATATCCTGACTGGATCGCCAACGTTGTCCCAGTGATGAAGAAAAATGGGACGGTGCACATCTGCGTAGACTTTCGGGATCTCAATAAAGCCTGCCCGAAGGACGACTTCCCAGTACCGGTTACCGAACTGATGATAGACAATACGTCTACTCATGAGGTTTTTTTCTTTATGGACAGCTCATCAGGATACAATCAGATAAAGATGCACCCCGAAGACCAGAAGCATACCGCTTTCCGGACCCCTTCGGGCATATTCTGCTACAAGGTGATGCCCTTCGGTCTAAAGAATGCCGGTGCCACCTATCAGAGGGCCATGACGAAGATCTTCGATGACCTCATATATGAAATCGTCGAATGCTATATCAACGACCATGTGGTAAAAAGCAAATCATACGAGGAACATTTAGAGCATCTGAAGATCGTATTTCAACGCCTTCGGCAATACAACTTGAAGGTGAACCCTCTCAAATGCGCGTTCGGAGTTTCCTCAGGCAAATTCCTAGGATTCGTCATCCGACACCGAGGTATCGAGATAGATCCGTCAAACATCAAGGCGATTATGGAAATGCCCCCGCCAAGGACTCTCAAGCAATTACGATCTCTCCAAGGGAAGCTCACGTATATCCGGCGATTTATAGCCAATCTCTCAGGCAAGTGTCGTCCTTACAGTCACCTAATGAAGAAGGGAACCCCGTTCGTCTGGGATCGCAAATGCCAAAGCGCACTGGAAGAAATCAAGCAATACTTGCAGAATCCGCCAGTGCTGGCCGCTCCCGTTAAAGAAAAACCTCTCGTCCTATACACAACAGCCTTTGAAGGTTCTTTAGGCGCGCTGTGGGCATAAGAAAACGACCAAGGGAAGGAGAGAGCCCTTTATTATCTGAGTCGAGTTCTCCTGGGGACAGAAAGCAATTACTCCCCCATTGAAAAACACTGCCTGGCGTTGATCTTCGCAATAACGAAGCTCAGAAACTACGCGTTGGCATATGAGGTCCATCTCATATCGAAGGTGGATCCTCTCAAATATTTGATGTCGAAGGCCATATTAACGGGACGGCTCGCTAAGTGGGCCTTGCTATTTATGGAGTTCTCGATAACTTATCGACCTCTTAAAGCAGTGAAAGGCCAGGCCATCGCCGACTTCCTCGCCGAGCATCCAATACCTGCCGGTTCTCCCTTGAACTGCGAATTGCCAGACGAACATGCGTTTGATACAATCGACAGGGAGAGAAGAGAGAATGATACCCAATGGGAACTCTATTTTGATAGGGCGTCCTCTATGAAGAAGCGTAAACAAAGCACCCCTATAATCAAATCAGGGGTAGGCCTCATCTTCGTGACTCCACAAGGAGGGATAATGCGTTTTTCCTTCTCCTTAACAGAGCCGAGAATGAACAATGAAGCCGAGTATGAAGCTCTGATAGCAGGTCTCGAAATCGCCATCGACATGGGAATTGAAAACCTCCTCATATACGGAGACTCCCAACTGATCATCAGTCAAGTAAACGGTGACTATCAGACATGCAAACCTGAGTTGGTGAAATACGGCAAAAGAGTACAACGACTGCTGACTCAAATTCCTTCCTACACCTTGGACAGCATATCGCGTGCGGAAAATAGCAAAGTGGATGCGTTAGCCAAGCTCGCTAAAGAGCTGGCCGACGAGAACCTCGATGACGTGAGGATAGTTGTGCAAAGCCGTCGGATTCTTCCTCCAGCAGAGGTATCTCCGGAGTCGTCTGAAAAGAAGGGAGCGATCGAGCAAATGACTCTACAAATAAAAGACCAGGAAAAGGTTACGGATTGGAGAGAAGTTTTTATATACTACTTCAAATCCCGTTGAACACCTGAAAATGCGTCCTCAAAACATCAGCTCATGAAGCGAGCTCTATCTTTTGCTTTCGTTAATGATACTCTGTATAAGAGATCATTTGATTCTCTATGGCTAAGATGCCTGGGACCAGACGAGGCAAGGAGAGTCGTCCAAGAAACTCACGACGGACTCTGTGGTTCTCACCAAGCCGGGCCGAAGATGAAGCTGAAGATCAAACGGATGGGTTATTATTGGCCCACGATGATCCAAGACTGCCTCGAATACGCGAAGCAGTGCCACGCGTGCCATATTCACGGAGACTTTATCCATCAGCATGTAAATCCACTACATCCAATGGTGGCTAGCTGGCCGTTTGAAATGTGGGGGACCGACATAATCGGGCCCATCGAACCAGCGTCATCCAGAGGACATCGATTCATTTTAGTGACAACTGATTACTTCTCCAAATGGGCAGAAGCAGTACCGCTGAGAGAAGTGAAGACGGAGAATATCCTCTATTTCTTCAAGACACACGTCATTTATCGATTTGGAACTCCGCGACAGATCATTTCCGATAACGGGCCAGCCTACAGAAGCCACAAGATCAGCCGCTTCGCACAATAGCATAACATAGATTGGAGATACTCTTCAGTCTATAATCCCCGAGCTAACGGTCTAGATGAAGATTTCAACAAGACTTTGACGAAGATTGTGAAAAAGACGGTGTCTCGAAATAAGAAGGACTGGCATGAGAGACTGCATGAAGCTCTCTGGGTGCATCGAACTACGTTCAAAATGGCCACGAACACAACGCCGTACGCATTGGTATTCGGTACGGAGGCGGTACCCCCTCGAGATAGAGCTACCCTTTCTACGAGTAGCAGTTCATTACGAGCTAACAGACGAAGAGAATGCTCACCTTCGGCTTGAAGAGCTCGATGCCCTTGATGAAACCCGGCTCATAGTGCAACAAAATCTGGAGGCTTATAAAGCTAAGGTGACGCGCTCATACGAAAGATTGACTAGGTCGAGGACATTCCGCCAAAGCGAACTCGTGCTAGTGGTCAAAAGACCTATGATCCCCAATCGCGCCAAGCGGGGAAAATTCGAGCCGAATTATGAAGGCCCGTATATCGTAGACAAGGTCTACCAGGGTGGAGCTTATCTACTCATGGACATGCATGGTGAAAGACCTTTCAGACAAATAAATGGTCGCTTCTTAAAGAAATACTACGCCTGACGAGTCACGGTCTAGGTCAATGATAGATGACGACGACTATGTCCGCTCGCTGTCTTCCTAAGCCCAAACTCTATAAGTAGTAACCAGCCAACGGACCGAAACGTCCTTAAACTAACAACGGACCTAAACGTCTTTAAACTAACAGCGGACCGAAACGTCCTTAAACTAACAGCGGACCGAAACGTTCTTAAACTAACAACGGACCGAAACGTCCTTAAACTAACAACGGACCGAAACGTCCTTAAACCAACAATGGACCACTATGTCCTAAAACTAGCTGTTGACCGAGACGTCGATAAACTACTGTGGGTTACAGCATCCCGAAGCTGATACAAAAAAAAGGAATAAAAAAAAGAAAAAGAAAACGGTATGTCCATAAGCAAAATGGGTACGGATGAAAACCCGAAAGGGCTCCATGAGTAAAAACAGTAGGGCTACCGGCGAGTTTTGTGAAAACCCGAAAGGGCGCAGCCTCGTTAAAACAAAAAAAGAAGAAAGAGAAAACGGTATGTCCATAAGCAAAATGGGCACGGATGAAAACCCGAAAGGGCTCCATGAGTAAAAACAGCAGGGCTACCGGCGAGTTTTGTGAAAACCCGAAAAGGCGCAATCTCGTTAAAAGACACTTGCAAGGTCCTCTCGACTTCGTAAGGAGAAACCACCTGCGTGAGATCCTTACAACTCACAAGGGAGCAACACACTTAGGGATCCCCACAATTCCTAAGGAGAAATTACACTTGCGAGATCCTCACGACTCGTAAGGAGAACCCTTTTATGGGACCCTCACGGCTCATAAGATTCAAAAGTCTTAAGTTACAGGGATCTGAACCTGTTCTTAAGCAGCCCCCACAACCTCCAATACTGCCCTACAAGCGGCTCAATGCTGACCCTTGTATACAATCCACGGGCGCGAACAAACATTTCCCTAACAAAGTCCCATCCGTGACTAGGGATATGTTCGCACGATGAACGACCCTTGTAAGTCCTCTCGACTCATAAGGAGAAAGCACTCTTGTAAGATCCTTACGACTTATAAGAGACTATGCACTTAGGGATTCTCACGATTCCTAAGGAGAAAACACACCTACGAGATCCTCACGACTCGCAGGGAGGAATACCTTTATGAGACCCTTACGGCTCATGAAGTCTAAATCCTTAGTCGACAGGATCCTAACCCTGTTCGCTAAGCCACCTTTGTTCGACATCGACAGAGGCAAATGATGATTCGCTCCTGGCAACATCCCAGTTGTAGCGGTGTTGATGCCGAAATCGGTATCTAATTCCAAGTTTGCAGCAAGAAGCTAGCGAGCCACACATGCATACGAAATAGCCGAAAAGATGGGGCAACTTGCAACAAAATCAGCAAGTAACAATGTATGCATGCAAAATAGCCGAAATGATTGGGCAACTCGCAATAAAAAGTGGCGAGTAAAAATAAAATAAATAGCCGAAATGATTGGGCACCGCGAAAAATAGCCGAAATAATTGGGCAATCGCGACCTTCGCGATATAAAAGCTGAAATGATAGAGCATCGCGGAAATAAAAAACATATAAAATTTATGCCCTATAGGTGATATTACATCAATCCCTGTACACAATACAGGGGCACAAACAAAGAAGGAATCACGCCTTCCCTCCCAGGCTCCATCAAAAGAAGAATCCATATCTCAACGGCTCACAGGCAACCTGGAGACCACTCCAATATTCATCTCATTACAACAGACACTACGTCATCCACATGACCCCATTCGGAAATACGTCATCAACATGACCCCGTTCGGAAATACGTCATCCATATGACCCCGTTCGGAAACACGTCATCCACATGACCCCGCTCGGAAACACGTCATCCACATGACCCCGCTCGAAAACACGTCATCCATATGACCCTGTTCGGAAATACGTCATCCATATGACCCCGCTCGGAAATACGTCATCCATATGACCCCGTTCGGAAATACGTCATCCACATGATCCCGTTCGGAAATACGTCATCCATATGGCCCCGTTCGGAAATACGTCATCCACATGGCCCCGTTCGGAAATACGTCATCCACATGGCCCCGTTCGGAAATACGTCATCCACATGACCCCGTCACGGAAATACGTCATCCATATGACCCCGTCACGGAAATACGTCATCCATATGACCCGGTTTCGGAAATACGTCATCTACATATCTATCCCACTAAACACTTATGGGTCCTCTCGACTCATAAGGAAGAAAAACTCTCTTATAAGATCCTTACGACTTATAAGGGAAAACACACTTAGGAATCCTCACGATTCCTAAGGAGAAAATACACCTACGAGATCCTCTCGACTCGTAGGGAGAAAAGTCTTTATGAGACCCTCACGGCTCATAAAGTTGAAAAGTCTTAGGTAACAGATCTGAACCTGCTTCCTAAGCCATCGCTACCTCTCGAAGAAGCTAAGACAAGATGCTCACTCCATCATCTGCTGGCTATGTTTGCTATGGTGACACGCTGATAACAAAAGAAAGAAGAAAGCAGAGAGATGACACAAGACATTGCAAAAAAAAAAATATGTATCTTTATTCATGAATTCAGTTGGTTACAAAAATACATCATATGAAAGAATAAAAGGACGAATACATTTTATTCAAAATTACAAATGGTACAAAAAAATTATTATTGAGAAGGAAGCGCTTTCAGTAATCCAATCAGCCGCTCGCACACTTCCTTCAGCCCCTCTTCTTAATCAGCTGTCGCGGCCAACTCTGCTTCGACCTGGGCTCGCTGCTGCAAGTAAGACGAAAGTTGTTCCTCGGCGGCCCGCTGAGCTGCTTCACGATCTTGTGCATCCCGATCGACGACATCGAGCTTTTGCCTCAATGTTAACCCATCAGAAATGCATCGCAGAAGGCCTTCGAGGGTAACTTTCAACTGGGCAGCATTCACATCAACCTGAGCATGCAGTCGAGCAGATTCACTTAAAGTTTCTTTACATTCCTTCTGCTTTAAAACCACTTCTTGTTCAAGATGGCGGAAGTAAGAAGTGCTCTGCTCGATCCACGCAGCCCGTTGAGTGCTCACAGCCAGAATCTCAGGTGCAGGACGCCTAAGCTCAAGCTCATGCAGGCAAGCCTCGATTTCCCTGCAGCGATTAACCCAAGACTCAACGACACCCTCACCATGAAAGTTCACGAGCGTCGCCAGCATAGGGTTAACCTCCGTGGAAAAATCCATAGCAGATGTGGGAGTCTCCACATCGAGCTCCTCAATATAGTCGCTCAGCATTCGCATACTATTCGCGGCGCCTTTTGAGGACGGACGTCTGGAGAAGGGCCCTGACGGCATCATAATGCGAGACTCGAAAGAGGCTGGAGTCGATGTGATTTCTGTAAAATAAATCATAGTCAGATCATGGCTCGAGAAATAAAGAATATACATACACAAAGAAAATAGAGTCTACTATACCAGCTGCAGCAAGGGGCAGAGCTGAGAGTGCTGGTAGCGCAACGACAGCCTCGTCCCCTCCTTCAATTTGTAAGGCTACAAGCAACATAAAGAAGAGTTAGCAGTAATGCGACTGCCCGTTAAAGAAAAGACGTCGTTTAGAAAAGATACTCACCGACACCAGCAGACGGACTAATCTCTGACAGGAAGGAGAAGTGTGGGTACATCACCTGATACAGGTGGTCGAAAAGGACTCCTGCAAGGACACAGTAATGCAACGTCAGTACATAAATTATACAGCTTAAAAAGAATAAGACTGATGGGTCATGAATCCGCACCTTCCAACATCTGAGATGGTATGAGAGAGGGTAGAGGAGGTGTCACCGTAAAGGCGATAGCTGATGGCATTGCCTCGGATAGCGCGACATTAGCACTAGCCGCACCTGCATTAAAAAACATGATAAACCCTGTCAGGAAAGATTAAAAAAGATTGCAGAATAAAAGAAAAGCAATGATCCAAAATCTACCTAGTGAGTCGCCAGTTAAAACCACGACAAGGGAGTCACTTGACATAGCAATTGCTCCATCCTCTTCCATCGGGAAGGTCTCACCTCCTGTCGCCTCATCCCCTGACTCTACCAGAGCCGTCGTAACGCTCACGACGCCAGGAGATAGCAAAGGGTCGCAGGTAGAAAGAGCAATGATTGGGGCGGTGCCCGACTCTTGAGAAGGAGCGGCCACCTCGGGCTCAGCGGCTGTAGCCATCTGACCTACAGTTATATCAGGTTCGGCAATCGTGACTGACTTACCAGTCACTACCTCGAGCCCGGAAATTACAACCACCTCGCCTATCGCTGCCTTGGGTTCGGTAATCACAGCTACCTCCTCCACCACTACCTCAGGCTCAACGGTCGCCGCCACCTCTTCGGGAAGACTCGGCTCTGCAAGATAGGATATATGAGAATTGATACTTAAAACTTTGACAATGGAACCTCACGGCACATTACCTTGAGCTGATTTATCGTTTGCTTCCCGAGCCGCACATGCCGCCCGTCTGTAAGCAGTAGACAAGGCAACCGGAGATTCCTTTGAGGGAGCAGGGGCAGGGGTAGCGGTGCTCGAACCCGCACCTACGGCTAAGGCAGCACTACGCTCCCTTTCCACGCGCATTCGGCGCTTCCTTTCCGCCCGAGCTGTCAAAGCGGACCTTCTAGACGCCTCCATCAATAGGACGTCATCGTCCGCACCAAGGGTTACCTCTGGAGCCGTCAGGCCTTCCATCATCGGTTGTTTGAGTAAGGCCTCTTTCGGCAGTGCCGAAGAGGCCAGGACTCCGATAGCTGGCCCGGGAAGAATCTTTGCATCAGCTTGCGGGATCGACATTGTGGTCCCTGCGATAAGATAAAGCGGGGTTAGATCACCTATATAAAAAAACGGGATCGGAGACACGATAAACCGAAGCATACCGATGCCTAAGGATGCTCGAATTCTTTCCACTTCCTCAAAAGTCTTGAGAGAAGCTGCAAGAGCTTCTTCAGTGGAGATGCCTGTTAAAGAAGGAAAAGCGTCAGTCAAAACACAATAATAGAAGTATGATGCAGTGGCGAAGAATACGACTAATGATTACCTGATCGCCCGAGGATAGTCAACCCCTCTTCACGGCTTGCCAATTGCTCAGAAGCTGCGATGGCAGCCGCCAGATCAGTATCATCTGGCGGCATGATTAAGCCCTCATTTGTCCCATACTCGCTCAAGCCCTCACTATAAAGAGCATGAGGCTCCTGACCAAATACGACATCGGCAGAGAAGAGCAACTTCTTCTTCTTCTGTGCGCGAGCTCCAGTCACAGCAAGCACGAGCTTACGCTTGGTGGGCACTTTAGGGCGACGAGTCCCGATATCCGAGCCCACGCCTGATTCAGGTGAAGCTACGTTTACCGTCTCCACGGGAGCACGGGGCACCAATGGTACATCCACCGTCTCAACAGGAGCACGGGGCAACCCGCGCGTAGGGCTTAGCACACATGGAGGCTCGACTGCTGCGACTTCTCTTAGCGGAGGGGGGACAGTGGTTCGTCGCTTCAAAGGGATTTTGCGATCACTGGCCGGAGGTGCACTTTTGCGATCAATCAGCAACCGCCTTTCTTCCTTAATAACGGCCCCCGTCGAATGCTGGTACCATACCGTATACACATTAAGGATCTTTGGGACGCAACTCGGCTCGCTGATAAAGAAGTGAGAGCCCGTATTCAAACGCATGGAGTGACACAGCGCGCTCCGCATCCCCTCTTCAGTGGCAGTGGGTTCCAACAAGAAAGCTTCTAGCGGCACTCCTTGATTATAGCTCAATTGTTGGGCAAAACGATGCGAATTATATCTCATGAAAAGCGCCGCATCATTTTGCCTAAATACCAGGAAGCCCGGTCTGATAGAATATAAATGGAGGATCTCCCGAGCTGTCAAAACTGAGGCTCCATCTTTGAAAATATCCTGCAATAACCGCACCGTTGTGGCAGACTCTTTTCCGACGGTTAACACCTTGTCGGTGAAGGTCATTCCATCTCCAACCGTGCGGGGACGAGGGAGCAAACCTCTAGCATCCCGCAGTGACGGATTTACAATTGAGGCGCCGACTAATCGCATAATCCGGGGGAAGCTGCACCTGTCATAGAATGAAAGCCTTCTATGGATACCAAAAACGCTAAGTGCATGTAGCTCGAGCCATGACATGAAGTAATGCATCGAAAAGTTCACATGCTGCGCTCTGGGTTCGGTAGTATCCGCCGCTTGACTAAGGCCGTAATACAGATGGGCTAAGCCGGCGACCCCGACAGCCACTTTCACCCCAATAGTCATCCGGTGAGCTGGGTAAAAGACAGATGGCCTCATACGGCGAAGGTGCATCGGGAGCGCGAACCAGCTCAACCATAGCCCAAGAAATCCCAAAAAGAATGCTTCCTCATCCATCCCAGGGACTGCAATCTCCGCAAAAGGAACAACTGGAGAGTTGGGAAGGAAGAAACTCTTCTGATCTACCTCCATCGTTGGCAGGTTGTCTAAACCTAAGCCAAAAGGGTCGTCAAGCGTAGCAAATTTAACAGCTTCCTTCGAGAGGAATTTCGGGTGGAGAAAGTGAGCGATGAAATCCTCGAAACTAACCCCGCGGCTCACAGATTCAAGGAAAAGACCCTCGTAGATATTCAACACTTTGATCAAACTAGGAAATTGGTGTTGAACGGCATTCACCGGAGTAAGGCCCATTATCACTGGCTTGGCACCAAAGACGTATTCATCTGTGGGAAGCAACTCCTCATAATGCCCCCTATGACCGGTAAGCCAGAAACTTCTGCAAATTACTCTAAGGAGATTGACACTTCCCGGTCCAGTGAAAGGAAGGTGTGAGTAGGGATATTCCACTGCTCCAAAAAGGCCTTAACCCACCAGGTGGGAAGCGTAGGATACTGGAAAAGAGAAGTATAAACGGCGGTATACAACCCAAGCCTTAACAACTGCGACTTCTTCGCTGACAGAATGTAGCGGGCCCATTGCAGATAACCGGTCGGATGATGAGGAATCAGACCTATATTATATGGTTGCCCCCACGGCCGCGCCTCGCCTTGACAAATACGGCGTCCCAAGGAATCTAAAACCATGGGAGGCTGAACTGGAATCGAAGGTATAGCGGGCTGAAGAAGGCCTTCTGAAGTCCAATTAACCATCTCTACGGCATAGTTCACCGGGGGTGAGTTGGCGTAATGGATCGCCATGATGGGCTCCGAGGGTACCGCGCACAAAAAGCTTTGTCGACCCCTGATAATCTGATTGTACCATGATCCCCAGAGGTAAAGATTCTTATGTTCCGGATCATGGTCTCTGATCAAAGCTAGGACCTCCCGGTCTTCAGGTGCTCCCGGAAATCCTCCTTCTGAACGAACGAACGGAAACAAAGCATCGAAAGACATGTTGCCTGCAAAAAGGGGGGACATAAATCGACTGTCAGTGCTATAATTTAATTTTAAAATTCTGACACTCGGTACTTTAAAAGTTGCATCACACTGCAATGCAGTGAAAATGGGGACCAAAGGGAGACCAAAGGGGGACCCACAAAATCTAGATGACAATTCATCGATTAAAAATTATTAATAAAAACAGCCTCATCATTAGATGAGACTGTTAATTAATGAGGAAATCCTCAAGGAAATTCTCATTGAATAAGAAATCTCTCGGGAAAAGGAGAAAATCTCCCTTTGAGAGCAAAACTCTATGACAGAGTGACACTTGTCACACTCTGATCATGAAGGAATAAAATTCCTTAAAGAGCCAGGCTCTGTAATGATGATGGAAAAATCCATCAAGGATTAATTAAAATTAATTTTTGTGAATTAAAAATTCTGGGATCTTCAAGATCCATGAAAAACTCTTAAGAGTTCTTCATCAAAGATCAAGAGATCTACATATTATCAAAGAGCAGAGCTCTGTTCGTAGGCTAAGAAACCCCAAGAAAAGATCTGTTTAGATCTATGGGTTCATGAGAGCTAGGATCTATTAATGAAACCCTAAAAGGGTTTTCTTTAGATCAAAGATCTATGAAGAGCAAGGCTCTGTTAATGGGAAAAAACCCTAATTTATTAAAATTTTAAATTTTATCTAAGTTTTGGTAGAGTTCTGACTCTTGAAAAGTTCTTAAACTGAAGAGCAAGACTCTGAATAAAAATTCTCAAGAAAGAAGATGATAAACATCTAAGAGACCAAAGGTCCTATTTATAGGCTTTGAACCGCCTCTTTAACTTCTGAGTTGATTCAAGAGCTCAGATGTTGCCACCGCTGCACTCACGAGTGCGCCACGTGAGCGCAACGGTGGGGGGGCATTTGTTTCCCCCAATCAGAGCAAAGCTCTGTTTTAAAATTCAAAATTTAAAAATTGAAGGAACGCTTCAAATTCAGTGCAGACACAGACGCGCTAGCGCCAGGTGCGCTGCGCGCTACGTGTCAGACACAGACGCGCTAGCGCCAGGTGCGCTGCGCCCTAGGCAGCGCACCCCCAATCAGAGCAAAGCTCTGTTTTAAAATTTCAAAACTCAAAAATTGAAGCAACGCTTCAAATCCAGCGCTAGGCGCGCTGCGCGCCACGTGTCAAACACGGGTGAGCTAGCGCAGTTGCGCTGCGCTCTGCATGCCACGTATCAAAAACGGGTGCGCTAGCGCAGTTGCGCTGAGCTATGCGCCATGTGTCGAACGTAGGTGCGCCGGTGCAAGGTGCGCCAGCACTGAAATTAAAAATTCCCCACCGTTAGATCAAAAGATCTAATAATAATAAATTATTAATTAATCAGAATTAAAATTCTGTTATGGAAAGATCTTTCCAATCTTATTAAAACAAGAAGATTATCTTCTGCAAAGCCGAAGCCCTAGGATCAAAGATCCAACGGTGGGAAATATTCCCAAATCAATCAGAGAAAGATCTCTTAAAACTGATTTAACAAATCAATTGGCCCTATATAAAGGCCCCAAGACTTCAAGTCTCATATAGAGAAACCCCCCTGCAAACTTTGAGGAAAAACTCAAAGAGAAAGAAGAGCAAGCTCTTAGAAAAAGAAGATCATTTCTTCAAGGTAAAGAATTAATTCTTGAACAACAGAGATGAAGTCATCTCATTAAAAAAGAAGAACTATCTTCTTAAAGGATCACAGATCTACAAAAGACCAAGGTCTTTGATAAAAAGAAAAAAATCAAAAGATCTAATCATAAAAATAAAAGAAGTATTTACTACATTCACAGATCCTTGATCTACAAAGGCAGGGCCCTTTTATAAACAAGAACTTTTGTTCTTGAATCTTGAGGCAAACCCTCCTTTAAAAGAAGAACATAAACTGTTCTCTGATCATAAATTTGATCAGATGCGCTTTGCGCTACTGAACAGTGCCTTTCACTCATGAACTGAGCTTTGCGCTCCTTGGACCGGCGCTCAGCGCCAAAACGCGCCACGTGTCAACCATAGACACTACTTGTACTTTGCGCTTTTAAAACAGAGCACTGCGCTCATGGGCTGGCGCTCAGCGCCAAGCGCACCACGTGTCACTCACTGGTGCACCACCAAACTAGCACAAAGCGCTCATAAATTGAAAGCGCAATGCACTCATAAACTAGCGCTTAGCGCTAAGCGCGACACGTGTCACCTTCGTGTGCGCTACCTGACAGATGCATAATACGCTCTTTAATTGGCGCAAAGCGCCTGACGCGCCACGTGGCGCACTGTCAGAACACACTTTGTTCTGATGAATGCTATGCATTCAATACAAGACAAAAATTGTCAGGACCTAACGCTCAGCATTACTAAAAAGGTCAAGCCCAAGTAAAGGCTCAATAGCCAGAATTAAAAATGTTAAACATTTTAATTGGACTTAGCCCAATTCTGGACATAAGTCCTCAACTTATATTGAACTGAGCCCATTTGCTCACAAATATTCAACAGATCTTAGTCTCAAACTGGGCTACAGATCTTCCAATCAATTCACATCGGTTCAAGGGTACATCTCTTTACTCCTCTGATATCTGTCGTTGTAATCCTTCAACGCCTTCAGAGAGGTGACGGGTCCCAACAACCACACATCTCAAGGACTGTGGGGTCCTTAAACTCATGGACTACGATGTCCTTAAACCTTATAGACTACGATGTCTCTAAACCGGACTGTGGGGTCCTTAAGCCCATGGACTATGATGTCCTTAAATCTTATAGACTACGATGTCTCTAAACCGGACTGTGGGGTCCTTAAACTCATGGACTACGATGTCCTTAAACCTTATAGACTACGATATCTCTAAACCGGACTGTAGGGTCCTTAAACTCATAGACTATGATGTCCTTAAACCTTATAGACTACGATGTCTTTAACCTGGACCGAAATGTCCTTAAACTACCGATGGACCGAGATGTCCTTAAACTAACAACGGACCGTAATGTCCTTAAACTAATCGACCGCAATATCCCTAAACTGAACAATAGAGCCCAATTGCTTTTTTGTTGGATCTAAATGATCCTGTTAAGTTGATCTTAGTCTAAAAATTAGACTAACGTATCCTTAACATACGTTTAAGTTGATCTTAGTCTCAAATGAGGCTAACGTATCCTTAAAACCAAACCAAAACCCAAATCTAAGAAAATACGGATTTGGACTAATCCATGCCCTACGGGCGATAACATACATTAGTCTCCGTATACAATCCACGGGCAACCACAAACAAAACAAACACCCACGACATGAAGTGACCATCTGGAGAAGGAGTAAGTTATTACCGCGATGCGGTAGCGTAATTAACTGCAGGGGCTTACGCCTGTAGGGAAGAGCGTCCCCATAATCAAAAACCCCTCACAAACGAGGGGGTCTGCTACATCGGCCGCATCCGTTTAAACCTTCGATACACGGTTCCATAAATCAACTTGGCATCTTTGGAGAGGTGGACGGATAGCACCAATTAGCATCTGCCCTCGAATTTCAGGCCTGACGTCCCAACGTCCCGGTCGCGTCTTTCGGCGGGGAACACCCCTGATGTCGCCCTCACTTTCGACATCGTCGACCGTCTTCTCTGATTAAGATGTTGCGGTGAAGCAAACCTTTGAAATTCGCTGGTCTCCATAGACCTAACCTATCTCGCCCTGGTCGAGAAGGAACTTCATCGCCAGGTGATAGGTCAATATCTGGGCCCGGAGGGAGAGCGTGGGGCGGCCGAGGAGGATGTTGTAAGCCGATGGAATTCTCGCTACGATGAATTCCACCGGCACCGTCCGCATACGGCCGGTCTCCCCAACGTTGAACTGTAGAGTGATTACCCCATCCACCGGGATGGAGTGATTGGTGAATCCTGAAAGGACGTGGGAGGTCGGCCCCAGGTCTGCCGCGGTGAGCCCCATGCGCAGAAAGCAGTCGTAGAAGAGAATGTCTGCCGAGCTTCCCGAGTCGACCAGGATCCTGTGCACCTCGTATTGATGGACCCGGGCCATAATCACCAGGGGGTCGTTGTGGGGCAGGGATATGCCGTGAAAGTCCCCGTCGTCAAAAGTGATCGGCTCGGTCTCCCTGGCCTTCTTCCTCGGACGGCTGTCGGCCTCCGCGGCTGGCATGGGGCAACGAGTCTCGTAGGTACTCGACGTACCCCCACCGCCATGACCATGATATTTGACGAGCCTCGGTTCCTTACGCCCCCCGGTGGGGTTGTTTTTGAGCTACCGTGGAGAGTCTCGCGTGCGCGACCCCGTCGAGGGAGGGGGTGCTGGTCATGCCTGCGAACAAGCGAGCTGACCACCACCGCTTCGGGAGGGACAGGGGTGCGACGAGGCTCGAGGTGAAACTCTCTGGCGTAAGACTTCGGAGCCAAATGAAGCGGTGCCTACCGAGTTATTGAATATGTCAGCCTGGGGGACATGTGGCTGCCGGAAACAGTGAGGCGACGGTCGGCCGTGCTTGCACGAGCGGAGCCTTCTCTCCCTCCGTAGGGGTCCCGGTCCCGAGGCGGGGGAGCGGCGACTTGGGGATCTTGCCCTGCCGTTTAGACACGGATGAACACCTCCAAGACGGACATGAGTCAGTCTATACAGTCGGCAAGGGCGTTGATGGCATTCGGTGAAGGAGGTTCGTCTGTGCTTCCATTGAGGGGGAGGCGGCGGCTAGTGCTTGGATCGTCGTGATGATCGCTCGCCATTTGGTTGAGATCGGAAGATGAACTTTTGTTTTTGTGGAATCAAGGAGTTCCCACAGACGGCGCCAGCTGACGTGACCTGGATCACACCAAGATGTTACCTTCCGTTGATCTGCTGATGGCGGCGATGGACGGCTGAGATTGGATCTGGAGGCAGGCTCCTGAAGCGTGTGGATCTCAATGGGTTTGAGGTTGGTTGTTGCTGAGCTACCTGCAAGGAAGTCCCGGGGTGGTTGTACCACCGAGGACCCTCCGGCGGTCAAGTTAGAGAGGAAATCCGAGTAGAGTAACAGCTTAGTGGAGTAAAAATGGCTTACTTGAACCGTCTGAAGAAGGGGTTTATATAGCGGTGGCAGCAGACAGGGCAGGCGCGAGAATCACGCCGATCGTTACGCTCCTGACATCACGCCCGCATGATGGGCGGGATCACCCATTAATGGCGAGACATGCTCGTTAATGGGGGATCGTGATGGCGTGGAACGTGGGATGTGGCCGGCGGATATCTCACGCATGACGAGATTTGCGGGATGTCGGTTGCGCCTGTGAGTGGTGTTGTTGGTCGGTCGATGAGACCGAGGAAGATGACCTCGGTAGGAGAGCTCGCGGACGAGCGGGAGAGCCGAGGTATCTTAGTTCTGCTGTAGCCCGGAGATGAGCCGTGAGGCCGAGGAGGCCAATTGTGCAGGGAGCTCGGAGGTGAGCCGGAGTTTGTTTATAGGACGGGAACAGGAGTGGTCTGGTCGGCCACTGTAGGTCCTTTCTTGTATGCTTTGGTACACGTCATCTGCCACGTGTCATGATCTGGGAGATCACCGATATCGAGCATCATCAAGGAGGAAATTCCTTCCTATGGCCTCTTTTCTCCATTATTCTCATATATATATATATATATATATATATATAGAGAGAGAGAGAGAGAGAAGCATGCATTATATATATATATATATATATATATATATATATATATATATATATATATATATATATATATATATATATATAGAGAGAGAAGCATGCATCTAAATGCTAGGATTAATTAGATTCATTTAAATCCTCCTTTTTGCATGCATGCAGATCCAGGCATGGATTAAGGCAGGCTATGCTTTTGATCTCTGGGCATGCTAGCACGTGCACTGCGGGCTATTGGGCTCTAGATTTCGGGTTCCGAATTTACAATCAATTTCAACAATCTCCATCTTGATTCAAATTCGCAAAAATCTCTACACTTCCATGAAAAAACTTGGAATTCTGCAATTCATCGTCTCGCCTTTATCAAACAACTAGGAAAATCAAGTCCAAGCAAAACTTGAACTTGGAAACTATGACCACATTCGTAAATGCATCCGCAAGATTTTCATTGATACCAATCTTCGTAAGAGAAATAACCTTCTTCTCGTTTTTCAAAAAGAACTCTTTCACCTTGATATGCTTAGTTCTCGAACTATACGCCCAATGTTCTGCCAAGTGAATCGTGTTTTGATTGTCACAAAACACCTCCGTAAAATCCTACAAAACACCCATACCACCCATTAATCCACGTAAATATATAGTCTCCTTGACACCCTCTGTGGCAGCTATCAATTTTGCCTATGTCGTTGATAATGCGACAATGAACTGTAATGTCGATCTCCATGACACTGCGCCAGTGTCCAAAGTGAATACGTAACTCATTGTAGATCTTCGTCGTAGATCTCCGTCTGTCCCTGTCTATTAGGGATTAGTCCTAAGATCGCAACAATTGCGGACCGCGGCGGAAATGAATAACAAAAATCAAGAGAACATAAAAACCAATTCCCAATCCAAGATCAATCAAATACATGTAGTTGCTGACTAATAATAGAAAACTCAAGAGAATGGAAATGTGGCTACAACCTTTGTAACGTGTCCGATCGTCTATCGAAAGACCCAAGCTAAGCTCCGAGTCCTCGAGAAGAGCTTGGATGCCGAAACCCTCACCGTAGATGATCTACTTGAAAGAAACCCGATCAAGCTCCATCTTCACTTCATAAGTGAAGAGACTAGCTCACAATAACTTGCTAGGTCTTGAGGGTAGGATGATGCAGTAGGATTGTCTCTATTTTACTCAATTTCTTTTCCTTTTCTTTTCATCTCTTATTTTGTAGTAGAAGAAGAAGATGATGAAGAAGAAGTAGCCATCTCATTTTCCATGGTTGGAAAATAATAATATAGAGAATGAGATAAATGTATCTCATTCTCGCTTCCTCTCTCTCTCCCAACTTGTCAAAAGAAAGGGGATGGGTTTGCTTGTGGGCTCCACCCCCCTTCATGTGGTTCATCCATGTAGAGACAAAGTGGTATTTATCAAATAAGAATACCAATTACGCACACACGATATATATATATATATATATATATATGAGAGAGAGAGAGAGAGAGAGTGAGTGAATGTATGTATGTGTGTGTGTGTATAAAAGAATAAATGTATTATATACAAAAACATATTATGCATCATATACATAATAATTCATTAGTATCATATACTAATGTGTGAGAGAAAGTTTGTGTATCATATACACAATACTAGCTACCATATTGCTCATCTGAATATCTTTCGATCAATACCTGGGTAGTCGTTACGTGCAGCTAGTACCACTGACGTGCCTGTGAGCTATGGATATGATCCTAAGATACAGCCAGCGTATTGTCGAGTCTTTAGAGTTTTCTTTGATGACTCACTTTTGACAACTCATTTGGTTTTTTGTTTTCATCTTAAGCCATTCTTATCTTCTTCATACACTTATCCTCCGTGGCTATCTCTCTTGATTTTCTTCAAGTGAGAAAGTTGAAAAAGAAAAGAGAACAATTAAGTGAGCTAATTATTCTACAATCTTGAGATAATTCCAACACAAGTTTTAGCTTCAAATTGATCTCATCAAAATGAAGCAACCCACCAATTAAACTTGTTAAGGATGATTAGTAGGAGATGTAGAAAGTGAGCATGATATTAGTTAATATATAAATATATCAATATATAAATATACATTTAATTATTAAATCAACACTTGTTTTAATAATTCGGCTATGTCATATATATACCGGCTAATATCAATAAACACCCGATTAAAATACGTGTATGAAATACACGTATTTAATCGAACTCCTACATGTATTCTTATACATGCCCTACATCATTTCGTATGTGCTAGGAAAGCTCTGTGTGGGACTCTAAAGACTCGACAATACGCTGGCAGTAGGTTAAGATCATATCCATAGCCCACAAGTATGTCAGCGGTACTAGCTGCACGTAATGGTTACCCAGGTATTGATTGAAAGAAGGTCAACGAGTAAGCTCATCTGAACTCTGCAAAATCTATCAGTGGCATTACCGTACAGTCCGGTGTCTTCGTCTAAGAGTATCGTATATCGGGTCTAAGATTTGGAATCTGTCAGACCCTAATAACTCGATAAGTCATACGACAGAGGACTCATAACCAACCAAAGATACAACTGATAACACTTATTAGTTTATCTCCACTGCGATGACTATCGACTTGTAGTTATAGTCATGTCCTGCACAGCGCAATATCAACTCCCTATACCAGGAGAGACGAATCCTCTCGATTGCTCACTGCTTCCATGTGCTTCAGAACTATACCCAACAAAAACCTGTTTGCACGACTCCTTTGAGCCGTGGTAAGGTAGAAGTATAAGTATAGTGGGAACACACATGAGACACCATGGCGATCTCAGATTCTAGGGACTACCATATACTCATGTCACCAGAGAACTGTTACCTGACATTGGTATATTACCAATTATGAGTTCTCGGTGAGTCCATCCAGTGTAACCCATCCAATGAGTACCTGTATATAATACTCGATGTCAATCACCAATAGCTGCAGGATCAGCCATCTCCCTCCAACCGGGTCAGAAAACATACACACTAGTCTAAATTAGAGTACCGATATCCAGTCTCGATACTCTTACGACTAAAGACATTTAAGAATGTACTTATCGACTACCCAGGCCACACTAGTATGATCTCCATCATCGTTCTGGTACTTAAACAAAATCGTAGGGCTTTATCTTATTTCTAAATGATACATAATACCGAATAAAACACATCACATGAAAAATAAGACAAACCAGATAGCATACTGTTCCTGTCAAAAATTTCTGCGCAAAAGAGTCCAAGGTATCAAATGGCAGCGATACGCTTAAGGAAAATGCAAACCAGTATCTTCCGGGCTGTTTTTTGACAAACTTCTGAATGAGAAACAGCTAAATTCTAATGATATTGGAAGCATCTCGAAAACCTCTTCGATTTGATATATTATGGCCCTCATAATTCATCCGGGATCAAAAGTTATGAGCAAATATGCTATGCGCTGTTCCTTGATTAAAAATCAGGAATTACCTCAATGAGGTATCACATGTTCGCACGTGATCAATAGTCACGTGATAGTTAAAACAGAAATAAAAACAAACGGCTGAAGAAGAACCCAATTGGGGGTCACGTGTTCACACGTGACCAATGGTCACGTGTTCACACGTGACCAATGGTCACGTGTTGACACGTGATAGTTAAAACAGAAATAAAAAACAAATGCCTGAACGAAATACCTCAACGAGGTATCACGTGCTCACACGTGACCAATGGTCACGTGTTGACATGTGATGGTTAAAACTGAAGCATAAATAAACGCTGAGAAAAGAACCAATTGGGGGTCACGTGCTCACACGTGACCAAGGGTCACGTGCCAGGCTTTGAAAGCCTTACAGTTTAATAGAATTAAAATTCTAAATTTCTCTAAATCTTTCCAAATAGAATTAAAATTCTAAATTTCTTTAAATCTTTCTAAATGGAAAAAGATTATGGGGACCGTTGGATTAAAGATCCAAGGGTGATTAAAAATCACCAATTTATGGAAAGATTTTAGACAAGGAAAGATTTCCATGAAAATCTCACCAGAAATAACAAACAGAATATCTTTGGATTTAAAATCCAAAGGTGAATAAAATTCACTTAATGATCTAAAGGCTCATATCAATTATGAAATCAATTAAAATCTTTCAATGAAAGATTCACAAAAAAAAATTGATTCTTTTCTTTCTCCAATAAATAGGAGCCAAGAAGAAAAGAGAAGGGGTCTACTTTTTTTTTAAGAGAACAACAACAGAGAGAAAAAAGAGAGGAGAATTTAATTCTCAATAAAGAAAACCCTAGGTGAGAAAAGAAAGGGGATCGAAACTTCAAACAGAGAATTTAATTCTCAAATCTAAAAGTTTAACTCTTCTGCACAGAAGAACTTAGTTCTTCCTCTGGTTGAAGGTCTGCAGGAGCACATCTCCCCATAAGTTGAGAATTTAATTCTCATCGGGTTGAGATCCTGCCATGCAGATCCAAAACTTAGAGGGGGAATTGAGTTTAGAGAATTTAATTCTCCCAAAACAAAATTAGGGTTTAACCCTATATGAGAATTTAATTCTCCCAAACACACAGGAATTTAATTCCTTCAAGATGAAATTAGGGTTTAACCCTATATGAGAATTTAATTCTCCCAAAATTACAGAAATTTAATTCCTTCAAGATGGACAGAACTAGGGTTTAACCCTAATTGAGAACTTAATTCTCTCAAACCCACAAGAATTTAATTCCCTTAAAAAAAAAAAGAAATTAGGGTTTCACCCTATGCCAGAATTTAATTCTTTACATATATGGGGAATTTAATTCCTACAGAAAAGAAATTAGGGTTTAACCCTATCTAAGAATATAATTTTTCAGAAGAAAATAGGAATTTAATTCCTCTAAAGTTTATTGCTAGGGTTTAACCCTATGAAGAATTTAATTCTTAAAAGATGAACAGATCTTTAAAACATGCAAAGAACCAGAGTCACGTGGTACCACGTGACCCCTGTAAAGATCCACAGAAAAGAACTTTGAGGCAACGCCTTACGTGCCCCACGTGACCCCTGAAGGATACAAAGAAAAAGCAAACAGAAGCTATGGACGCCCTCACGTACTACCACGTGACCCCTTGGCAAAAGGTTTAACAGTTAAAATCCCACATTCCCATCACGTGACAGCACGTGATACTCCAAGAGCAATTACAGAAAGTATTCAATACTTTCGGCAGAATAAAATAAGAGGAATCATGGCGCTCTCACTTGTCCACACGTGACCCTTCTCTCCTTAGTGTTTAACACTAATTTGAAGACTTTGTTCCCAGCGTTTAACACTGATTTTCTTAGTGTTTAACACTAATTTGAAAACTCTATTTGCAGTGTTTAACACCGATTTTCTTAGTGTTTAACACTAATTTGCAAACTTTGTTCCCAGTGTTTAACACTGATTTGCTTCAGTGTTTAATACTAATTTGAAATCTCTGTTTCCAGTGTTTAACACTGATTTGCTTTAGTGTTTAATACTAATTTGAAATCTCTGTTTCCAGTGTTTAACACTGATTTACTTTAGTGTTTAACACTAATTTGAAATCTCTGTTTCCAGTATTTAACACTGATTTGCTTCAGTGTTTAACACTAATTTGAAAGCCCTGTTGCTAGTGTTTAACACTGATTATATTTTAGTGTTTAACACTAACTTGCTAATACTGTTGGTCTTTAGTGTTTAACACTAGCTTTAGCCCAATTAGCTAAGTTTCTAGAGGCAAAGCCTCTCCTTCAATGAACCAACAGAGAGCCAATATTCTAAACATGATTGGACTTAGCCCAGCTGGCCATAAGTCCTCAATTCAAACTTAATTGGGCTAATGGGCTCACAATATAATTAATTGGTCTTAGTTCCAAATTGGGCCAAACATTATTTAATCAACCTTGGTTCAAGGGTACATCTCTTCACTCCTTTGATACTTGGCGTTGTAATTCCTCAACGTCTTCAAAGAGGTGACGGGTCCTGATGACCACACATTGATACAGACTGTGGGGTCCTTAAACTCATGGACTATGATGTCCTTAACCTTGACTGTGAGGTCTTAAAACTCACGGACTATGATGTCCTTAACCTTGGACCACCATGTCCTTAAACTGATATTGGACCACTATGTCCTTAAACTGGTAATGGACCACCATGTCCTTAAACTGGTAATCGACCGCAATGTCTCTAAACTAAACAATAGAGTCCAAATAATCTTTTATTGGATCTAAACGATCCCGTTAAGTTGATCTTAGTCTAAAATGAGACTAACGTATCCTTAACAACCACTTAAGTTGATCTTAATCTCAAACGAGACTAACGATCCTTAAATCAATCCAACTACAGAGTCCTCAACTGACATTGGTTCAAGGGTACATCACATCACACCTCTGATATATGTCGTTGTAACTCTTCAACGTCTTCAGAGAGGCGGCGGGTCCCGACAATCAATAAACCCAATGTAAAACAATAGAGCCCAAACGCTCATTTGTCGGATCTAAACGATCCCGTTAAGTTGATCTTAGTCTGAAATTAGACTAACGTATCCTTAACAAACGTTTAAGTTGATCTTAGTCTCAAATATGGCTAACGTATCCTTAAACCCAACCCCCAATCCCAAATCTAAGAAAATACGGATTTGGACTAATCCACGTCCTACGGGTGACGACATAAATTAGTCTCCGTATACAATCTACGGGCAACCAAAAACAAAACAAACACCCACGACACGAAGTGACCATCTGGAGAAGGAGAAAGTGGTTACCGCAATGCGGTAGCGTAATTAACTGCAGGGGCTTGCGCCTGCAGGGAAGAGCGTCCCCACAATCAAAAACCCCTCTCAACGAGGGGGAATCTGACAAAGTTTGCTACATCGGCCGCATCCATTTAAACCTTCGATACACGGTGCCATAAATCAACTTGGCATCTTCGGAGAGGTGGACGGATATCACCAATTAGCATCTGCCCCGAATCTCAGGCAAGACGTCCAGTCTTGCCGTCTTTCGGAGGGGAACAGATTCTGGCACGCCCGGTGGGACCTTTTCCTCTTTCCACTCCACACTTCGTGTGTCGTGTTTTTCCCGCGATCAAATAATCGCGGTGTATATGTTTTTGGTTGCCCTTAGGGGAGTGGATATTGAAGCCGGCATTTCGTCTCTATGAAGAATGGCGTTTACTCCCACCCTAGCAACTCAGGCTCTGTCATATTCGGCGGAGTCAAGTATGGGTCACCCGCAGCCTCAAATCTCTGCAATCCGACTCTTCAAGAAATCAACGGGCTTTTTTTTGGGTCGATGCTCCCACCTCCTACCCTCGGTGCCTCAACGCCGATGGAGGAAGCCCAGAGGATGTCTGTCGTCCACAGGTAGGCTCCCCAAGCAGCAGCCTTGCCGACGGAATGGGTCCTCAAACAACTGGCACATGCCAAAGACCAAGGTCGACGCAGGGGGCAGAATATTCGAGCTCTTCAAGAAATCGATGGCTTCAAACTGTACTAACTGCAACAGCAACTCTCGCTCTGTCCCATCTGGAGGAGTAACCTACGGGCCCCAAGTGGCCTCCATTTTCACTATACCAGTGGAGCAGATAACTCAAGCCACCACTGGGCTATTCTTCGGGACCATGCTCCCGCCAACGAGCTTCAGCGCTCCTGTACCATCGCAAGAAGCTCCCAAGAAGTTGTTTTTCAGCGCTCCTGTGCTTATTTACACCTTACTTTGCATTATACTATATATAAGCACACAAAAAATTTGTGATAATAAAAGAGTAGAAAGTGAAAAAATTATATTTAAAAGATAGGAATAGTTTAAGAAAAACGAGAAAGTTAGATGTTTTCTTAAATGAAACTAGTAATAAGTAGTTATGAGCTGTTGTCCCAAGGGTTAGTAAGATGAAGGAAATTACTAATCTGAGGATAAAAATAAGCATGAAAAATAGTTCCTATTCTGGAAGCCAAACATTTGAACGTTGATACCCTACTATACGCATTTACACATATCTTGAAACTTGGGATAGTAGAGGATACCTTGAAATGCTCTTGTCTAAAATCCAAAGTATGAAGAAAATAAAAGTGGAGAATAAAAGATAAAATGGTGAAAAGAAAAATGAACACTGGTTTTGTTATCACCGAGACAGTAATAAAAAAAATATAGCGAGGGTGCTTTATCACCTAGTGCCTTAGACCAACTGGTTTGGGAGCCACTGCTAAGCCTTAGATGTTGCAAGACGAGGAAAAACACATAATTAGCAAGCACATGAGTAATCGGTCGGTTAGTACCTCAAGAAGTATTAACGGTCGCATGAAGAATGTGTGGGCAAATTCCATCTAAATATCTATTAAAAAGTACTAAGGTAGATGGACAAGAGTATGATTGCTTGAATTGAATTCCCTGAGTGTAGGGATGTCCAGTTCACAACGTAGGGGTATATGATAAATGTTTGGAAGAAAGGTAGGAATGAAAACTAAAGGCGATGTTTTATTGAGGGATAATGTGATTTCTAATATTTTTTCATGACCATTAAGATAGGGCTCATAGCAACTGAAAAGCTGGTATAGTTGAAAACTCTTATTTTCAAGTTCTTTCTTTTATAGTTCTTATCTTCATATAACTTTCACCATCTCTCTTTTATTATAGGATTTTATGGGTGTAATCCACTAAAAACCCTCAGGAGACAACACTCCTCCTACTAGGGATATGCCACTGGCGCCGAGTAAGGAAGGCTGGGGGCAACTCTCCTTCTGGATTGACTCCGCCGGCTCCAACAGTGGAAATTGATGCTGCTGTTCCAATTGGGAACAGTTTTGAACCACTTAGGAGGGTACGCAAGAACTCTTCGATGGCCGTGCTAAAAAGATCTCCTCCACCTATGGAGAGCTCTACAAAGGTGAAGCCGGAACAGCCCCCTCAACGGCTGTCCTCTAAAATTTACAAGGTCTGGCGTCAAGTCCAAGACTCGGTTGTTGATCAAGACTACCTCCTCCGACAGAAAAAGATGAAAGTTCGGCAGGAGAAGGACTACTCTGTCAAGCCAGAAAAGCAACAGCTGGCTGGGTGCCCCCTACAACGGCTCCCTCAACGTCAATCACTCAAAAGAAAAGGAGGCCGCAAAAAGCCCCTGTGAACATGGCGAACCGTAGAAGCGCTGAGCACAAACGCCCCAAGTCTGGGGGCATAGTGGTGCATACTGTTCATATGGCATCCGGGAAAGTGGATAGCCGCGCTTCGATGGGTCACCGACCGCTCACCCGATCCGTGACAAAATCCCAGGAGCAGCAACAGAAGTTTCAGGAAATGCTGACACAAATGGCTGCACTCACCGGGCCAAAAGAAAGCCCGGAGGCGTCATCAGAGCAGCGCCATGAGCAGGAAACTGATGCCGAGTTTCTTCGGAGAATCCTCGAAAAGAAGGACAGAGAAGCAGCAGAACAAGCTGCCCACATAAAACAAATGGCGCTTCTCTTCCAAGACATGGTAGGGATGATGTTACAGCCGGACCCTCCAGCTGAAGACCCTCCGATCATTATTGAAGACGATAGAGGGGAGACATCTAATCCTCCTCCGGCTCTTTCAGCAGCCAAGGAGGAAACTATCTGCAAGGCCGCCCTGGATGATTATATAGCTCAGCAGATACGAGTTCATCAGGCGAGTGAAGCGGCTGGGCAAATTGTTAAAACTGGACGACCCTATCCGGGCTGGTACGACCAAATAAGTTACCCGCCGGGATATACGATCCCTAAATTCCATGTATATAAAGGGACGGGGAATCCACATCAGCATGTCGCTCAATTCAGAGCTTTGTCCGGCAACACCGGGGGCGATGACAAACTGTTGCTTCGCCAATTCGTCGGCAGCTTGGCAGAAACGACCTTTGAATGGTATTCGGAGCTACCTAACGACTCTGTCAAAACATTTACGGAGATGGAGCTACTGTTTACACAAAGATTCACAAGCGCCAGCGAGCGCACCCTAATAACAGCACTGATTAACGCCAGGGTGAAGCCAGGCGAAACGTGGGTTCAATACGCAGTACGGTGGCGAAACTTATGGTTGAAGTGTGAACAACGCATCGAAGAAGCACCTGCGGTAGGCATGTTCGTGGGCACTCTTGACCCGGAAGCGACCATCTCGCAATTCATGATGTTCTTCAAGCCAACCAATTTTCGGGCCTTGATTGACAAGCTGGCCCAAATGGACCAGATGGGCCATAGGCCTTCCTCTTCAAAGACAGAGCCTTGGAATGAAAAGGGCAAAGGGAAAGCAACCTTCGTCGCCAACGCTCAAAAACAGCCGAGCAACTTAAAGCCGGTTGTTCGCCAAAACAACGTGCGTCCACGCCCATCTCTCGAGGAGAGACTGGGACGTTCTTACTCGTTTCCTCAGGATAAAATGAGGAAACTGTTCGAGCTGGCAGTGCGCAACAGACTCATCAATCTGCCGAGTCCAAGACGTCCGTTGCAGCCAGGCGATGTCAACGATCCTAATTACTGCCCCTACCATCGAGCAGTAAGTCATCCGATCGAAAATTGCTTCGTCTTCAAAAACTGGGTTGAAAACTAATACCAACAAGGCAAACTCGCGCTGTCCGAAAACTGGAAGGTGAGCTCGCCACAACCGCATGCTCCGAAAAAGATGGATATGCCGGGGGAATCATGCTCATTCATAGGGAAAGCCCCATAGACCGAAAAGTCAGTAAACTAGAGATTCGTCTCAAATACGGCAACGGTAGACCGCTATGTCCTAAAACTGGCATCGGACCGCAATGTCCTAAAACTTGCAAGTGACCGAAACGTCTTTAAACTACTACCGCAGCATCCTCAGGCTGACGTGTTATAATAATAATAATAAAAAAACGGTATGTCCATAAGCGAAATGGGCACGGATGAAAACCCGAAAGGCTCCGTGAGTAAAATCAGCAGAGCTACCGGCGAGTGTTCGTGAAAACCCGAAAGGGTGCGACCTCGTTAGAAAAAAGAATAAAAAGAATAAAAAAAACGATATGTCCATAAGCAAAATGGGCACGGATGAAAACCCGAAAGGGCTCCGTGAGTAAAAACAGCAGGACTACCGGCGAGTGTTTGTGAAAACCCGAAAGGGCGCAACCTCGTTAAAAAGCACTTACAGGGTCCTCACGACCTTGTGAGGAGAAACCACCTGCGTGAGATCCTTACGACTCACAAGGGAGCAACACACTTAGGGATCCTCACGATTCCTGAGGAGAAATTGCACTTGCGAGATCCTCACGACTCGTAAGATTTGAAAGTCTTAAGTTACAGAGACCTGAACCTGTTCTTAAGCAACCCCCACAACCTTCGATATTGCCCTACAAGTGGCTCAATACTGACCCTTGTATACAATCCACGGGCACGAATAAACATTTCCCTAACCAAGTCCCACCCGTGACTAGGGATATGTCGCACGGTGAACAACCCTTGTAAGTCCTCGACTTATAAGGAGAAAACCCTTTTGTAAGATCCTTACGACTTACAGGGGAATATACACTTGGGAATCCTCACGATTCTTAAGGAGAAAACACACCTACGAGATCCTCACAACTTGTAGGGAGAAATACCTTTGTGAGACCCTTACGGCTCATGAAGTCAAAAGCCTTAGTCGACAGGATCCTGACCCTGTTTACTAAGCCACCTTTGCTCAACATCGACAGAGGCAAATAATGATTCGCTCCTGGCAATATCCCAGTTGTAGCGATACTGATGCCTAAACCGGTATTAAATTCGAAGTCCTTTCATGGCAAATGATGATTCGCTCCTGGCAATATTCCAGTTGTAGCGATGCTGATGCTGAGATCGGCACCAGATTCCAAGTTCCACACTCCCAATAAAAAGCAGCGAGTAAAATAAAATAAAAAAACAGCCGAAATGATTGGGCAGCTCGCAATAAAAAGCAGCGGGTAAAAAGAAAAATAGCCGAAATGATTGGGCACCGCGAAAAATAGCCGAAATGATTGGGCAATCGCGATTTTCGCGATATAAAAGTTGAAATGATAGAGCATCGCAAAAAGAATAAAAGAAATGATGAAAAAATGAAACTTTTTGCCCTACAGGTGAGATCACATCGATCCCTGTATACAATCCAGGGGCACAAACAAAGAGGGAACCATACCTTCCCGACAAGCTCTATCAGAAAGCGAAGCCAAATCTCGACGGTTCATAGACAACCTAGAGACAATCTCGACATTTGTCGCGATATTGCAGACACAATGTCAGCAAATGAAGCAAAGGAAGATTCCTAGCTTCAGGGGCTCGACGTCAACATCGACAACTTAGAGATCACCAACGGCGTTTCTCCTCACTCTAACCAGATGCAGACGTGACGTCAACAACCGACCTCAGAGTCGCAACGAAACGGAACCATGGCAAAGTCCCTAGTTCCAAATCTCAATGGCCACATCTACAGCCTAGAGACCAACAACGGTGGGCCTCCTCTGTTAGTTATGTATATGCCCTAGAGGCCATTGTTGTACATATGATGTATATTATAATGGATGCTTGGATATATATAGAGAGGACTTTCTTGCTCGTCATGATATTATGCTATTTGGTTTTCCTTTATCTTAACATGTTGACTTGTATTGGTTTACTGTCTTTCTCTCACATGTTGATAAAGCCCTTAGGATCTGTACTCGACTACTGGGACTATGATGAGATCATACTAGTGGGGCCAGATTAGTCGATGAGTACATCCTATAACTATTTCTAGTCGAGGGTATATCGAGACAGGGCATCGATACACCAGAGTAGATTAGCGTATACGCATCTTGACCTATATGATGGGCGATGGATGATCCCATATCCATCGGTGTTTGACATCAAGGATGGTGTACGGGTGCTCAGTGGAGACTGGGTACACTGGACGGACTCGCCGAGAACTCCCAGATAGTGATATACCACACGTCAGATGGCAGTTCTCCTGTGACACTGGTACAGGGTAGTCTGTAGACCCGAGATCGTCATAGAGTCTTGTGTGATTCCCACTGTGCTTTGATTTCCACCTTACCACGTCCAAGAGGGCGTGCAAAACGGTGGCTTTTGGGTGCAGTCCCGAATCACATGGAGGCAATGAGCGATGGGAGGGGATTCGTCTCTCCCGGTATAGGGAGTTGATGTTGTGCTGTGTTCGATTGGCTATAACTGGAAGTCTCTGGCCAGGGCTGATATAGAGATTTACTGGTAAGTGTTACCAGTAGTTTCTCGACCCGTTATTAGCCTCACATCGACACGACTTATCGGTTACTGGGGTCTGACGTATACCACCCCTAGACTTGATATGCGACATATCAGACGAAGAGACCGGACTGTACGGGAGTGTTACTGATTGGATTCACAGGAGAACGTACAGGCTAGCTTGTTGATCTTCTGATCGCTCAATATCTGGGTGGCTATTACGTTTAGCAGACCGCTTGCAGCTTGTGGGTGATTGATATGATCATCACCTGCTACCGGCGTATTGACAATTCTTTAGAGTACTACACAGAGCTTTCTTGGCTCAGGCAAAACGGAGTAGAGGCACATATGTGATATGTGAAGGACCGAGGATAATGCGATATGCGATACCGTATTATATTCTCGCGATATTTAGATATGAACCGGGTCATCGGATCAAGTGTTGATTCGATGAATCGGTACATGATATATTAGTCGGTTATATTCGATATAGCCGAATTGTCGGATCAAGTGTTGATTCGATGATTTAATGCATAATAATATATATGATATATTGTATTACATTATCTAATATTGGCTCGCTTTATTATTTCATTTTCTCACCGGATAATACATTGATATATATACGATATATATTAATTGTATTATTTTCTTTTGTTACAAATATATAATATATATGTGATATATATTATAGTAACATGATATGATTAATAATGAAATATGTTTAGTGATGATTAAATGAGGTTAGGGTTTGATTAGGGTTAGCTCCTTCTTGCACCATCTAGAAGCTTTCCTTTTGTCAGGAAGAAGATATTATGATAGATATTTTCTTATGACCCATTTCTTAACCCAACCAAACCCTAGCCTTAGTTAACTCTCTACAAGGGTTATCCTTGTCATCATTAACCATGGTTGCATTATTATTGATATACTCTTATCATTATTCATCACAAAAGGATAATCTCATTATTCATCATCTTCTTCTCTCTTGAGTTTTTGAAATAGCTTACTAGATTTTCCTTTGGTGATGATTTCTTGTGAGAAATTGATATAAAAAGATAGCATAAATACTACTCCATCATCCTCATCTAATCTAGCCCATTAGATTAGGGTGTTCACCTCATTAGAGTGATAAAGCTTGAGTTATAGCAATTTCGACGTAGATCATCGGAGAAACGGAACACTACAAGCTAGCATGGATCGTTCGAGTCGTGGAGCCTCTCTTGAGTCCGGGAGATCATGGATCGCGGCGAAGGAACTTCTACTTGGAGCTTATGAAGCGAAGGAGCGGACTACAAAGGTTGTAATCCCTCACACTTAGTGGTAAAGATGTTTACTTGTATGTTAAACCCTAATAATCTAGCAAAGATCCCGGCTTTGGGTTGTTCGGCACGTCTAAAATTTTATTCGGGCATGTTTGATGCCATATGAACCTTCACAAGAGTGCCTAGGAACCCAACATCCTCATTCCATCAGGACACAGATGTTACACCATCAAACGGAGCCACAGCATAGTCCCTAGTTCTAAATCTCGACGGTTCACAGACAACCTAGAGACCATCTCAGCATTCGTCTCGTTACAGCAGACGCAATGTCAACAACGGCGTTCCTTCACGGTCCATCAGAATGCAGATGCAACGTCAACAAAAGGCCTCATGGTCGAAACAAAGCGGAGTGACGGCAAAATCCTAGCTCCACCTCAGCGTTCGTCTCGATACAACAGACAAAATGTCACTACAGCGTCCTTCCTCCAACAGTATTCGGACACGCCAACAAACAAAGCGAAGGCCAAATTCCTAGCTTTAGGGTCTTGACGGTAACTCATATAAAACCTGAAAGATCATCGGAGATCATCTCACACCATCATAGAGTGGTCACCACCTCGACGTTCGTCTCGATACAGTAGACGAGATGTCACCCCAGCGTTCTTCCTCCAACAGGATTCAGACGCGACAAAGCAAACGAAGCAAAGGCCAAATTCCTAGCTTCAGGGTCTTGACGGCAAGACATATAAAACCTGAAAGACCACCAGAGATCATCTCACCCCAGCGTGGAGTGGTCACCACCTCGACGTTCATCTCGATACAGCAGACGAGATGTCACCCCAGCGTTCTTCCTCCAACAGGATTCAGACGCGATAAAGCAAACGAAGCAAAGGCCAAATTCCTAGCTTCAGGGTCTTGACGGCAACTCATATAATGCCTGAAAGACAATCGGAGATCATCTCGCACCAGTGTGGAGTGGTCGCCACCTCGACGTTCGTCTCGAAACAGCAGACGCAACATCACCAAAAAGAGCCACGACAAAATCCCTAGTTCCAAATCTCGATGGTTCACCAGCAACCCAGAGACAACCGCGACATTCGTCTCGATACAGCAGATGCAATGCCAACAAACGAAGTGAAGGCCAAATTCCTAGTTTCAGGGTCTTAACGGCAAGTCATATAAAGCCTAAAAGACAATCGTAGATCATCTCTCACCAGTGTGGAGTGGTCACCACCTCGACGTTCATCTCGATACAGCAGACGCAACATCACCAAAAGGAGCCACGGCAAAATCCCTACTTCCAAACCTCGACGGTTCACCAGCAACCCAGAGACAACCGTGACATTCGTCTTGATACAGCAGACGCAATGCCAGCAAACGAAGTGAAGGCCAAATTCCTAACTTCAGGGTCTTAACGGCAAGTCATATAAAGCCTGAAAGACAATCGGAGATCATCTCGCACCAGTGTGGAGTGGTCACCACCTCGACGTTTATCTCGATACAGCATACGCAACATCACCAAAAGGAGCCACGGCAAAATCCCTAGTTCCAAATCTCGACGGTTCACCAGCAACCCAGAGACAACCGCGACATTCGTCTCGATACAGCAGACGCAATGCCAGCAAACGAAGTGAAGGCCAAATTCCTAGCTTCAGCGTCTTAACGGCAAGTCATATAAAGCCTGAAAGACAATCGGAGATCATCTCGCACCAGTGTGGAGTGGTCACCACCTCGACGTTCGTCTCGATACAGCAGACGCAACATCACCAAAAGGAGCCATGGCAAAATCTCTAGTTCCAAATCTCGACGGTTCACCAGCAACTCAAAGACAACCGCGACATTCGTCTTGATACAACAGACGCAATGCCAGCAAATGAAGCGAAGGCCAAATTCCGAGCTTCAGGGTCTTAACGGCAAGTCATATAAAGCCTGAAAGACAATCGAAGATCATCTCGAACCAGTATGGAGTGGTCACCACCTCGACGTTCGTCTCGATACAGCAGACGCAACATCACCAAAAGGAGCCACGGCAAAATCCCTAGTTCCAAACCTCGACGGTTCACCAGCAACCTAAAAACAACCGCGACATTCGTCTCGATACAGCAGACGCGATGCCAGCAAACGAAGCAAAGGCCAAATTCCTAGCTTCAGGGTCTTAACGGCAAGTCATATAAAGCCTGAAAGACTATCGGAGATCATCCCACACCAGCGCGGAGTGGTTATGACTCATCGGGGCTCTCCAAAATGAGCCTAACCTCAAGTAAAAAGAGGCATGGCAAAATTCCTAACGCTTGCTCTTCCGACGGTCAAACTGCCTAGGAGGATTGCTTGAAGACGTCTTGTCCAGCCCCCGAAGGGATCAGAGACACGACAGTCGCAAGGCTACTCGAACAGCAAGATTGCCTATCGAGGAATATATCAGCCAACGCGACGGTACGACGGATAAAATCCTAAGTACCACAGACCCTAACGGACCTCTGTCGTAAAGAGCAGAGGTTAACTGTGATGTTAGGATATTCTTGCGAGAAATGCTCGATTCGTCTTAACTCGTGAGATAAAGCCTTAGGCAGCGGGGATTAAAAAAAAAACCTGTTTCCTAAGCACTGGGACCCTGCAAGTTGGTCCAAAATGGTCTCTTGCATACTATCCACGGGTCACACTCTCCAAAGTCGAATCTCAACAAGGAGGGAAACAACCGCTTACGGGTCCTCTCGATTCGTAAGAGGAAAAATTCTCTTATAAGATCCTTACGACTTTCAAGAGAAAACACACTTAGGAGTCCTCACGACCCCTAAGGAGAAAATACACCTGCGGGATCCTCTCGACTCGTAGGGAGAAAAGTCTTTATGAGACCCCCACGGCTCATAAAGTTGGAAAGTCTTAGGCTATAAGGACCCTAAACTTGTCTCCTAAGCCCTCAATTCTATGGCCATGCATAACTCTGCACTACTTCACCCACGTACATACTTAAGTGGGCAAAGTAGTAGGGGGCATTTGTTCCCATCAAAAATTTCTGCGCAAAAGAGTCCAAGGTATCAAATGGCAGCGATACGCTTAAGGAAAATGCAAACCAGTATCTTCCGGGCTATTTTTTGATAAACTCCCGAATTAGAAACAACTAAATTCTGATTATATTGGAAGCATCTCAAAAACCCCTTCGATTTGATATATTATGGGCCTCATAATTCATCCGGGATCAAAAGTTATGAGCAAATATGCTATGCACTGTTCCTTGATTAAAAATCAGGAATTACCTCAATGGGGTATCACGTGCTCACACGTGATCAATGGTTACGTGTTGACACGTGATAGTTAAAACAGAAATAAAAACAAACGGCTGAAGAAGGACCCAATTGGGGGTCACGTGCTCAAACGTGACCAATTGTCACGTGTTGACACGTGATAGTTAAAACAGAAATAAAAAACAAATGCCTGAAGGAAATACCTCAATGAGGTATCACATGCTCACACGTGACCAATGGCCACGTGTTGACACGTGATGGTTAAAACTGAAGCATAAATAAACGCTGAGAAAAGAACCAATTGGGGGTCACGTGCTCACATGTGACCAAGGGTCACATGCTAGCACGTGCCAGGCTTTGAAAGCCTTACCGTTTAATAGAATTAAAATTCTAAATTTCTCTAAATCTTTCCAAATAGAATTAAAATTCTAAATTTCTCTAAATCTTTTCAAATGGAAAAAGATTATGGGGACCGTTGGATTAAAGATCCAAGGGTGATTAAAAATCACCAATTTATGGAAAGATTTTAGACAAGAAAAGATTTCTCTGAAAATCTCACCAGAAATAACAAACAGAATATCTTTGGATTTAAAATCCAACGGTGAATAAAATTCACTTAATGATCTAAAGGATCATATCAATTATGAAATCAATTAAAATCTTTCAATGAAAGATTCACTAAAACAAATTGATTCTTTTCTTTCTCCTATAAATAGGAGCCAAGAAGAAAAGAGAAAAAAGTTCTATAGCCCGCCAGATAAAGACATGACCATAGGATTTCATAGAGAGCGACTTTCGATAAGTGGTTAGTAAGAGGGAATTTTTGCATTGGTTCGAGTTCAATTCGTGAGGCGAGCGAAATGGGAGCAACCTAAACCGTGAAAAAGGATCTACTTTTTTTTTGAGAGAACAACAACAGAGAGAAAAAAAGAGAGGAGAATTTAATTTTCAACAAAGAAAACCTTAGGTGAGAAAAGAAAGGAGATCGAAACTTCAAACAGAGAATTTAATTCTTAAATCTAAGAGTTTAACTCTTCTGCACAGAAGAACTTAGTTCTTCCTCTGGTTGAAGGTCTGCAGGAGCACATCTTCCCATAAGTTAAGAATTTAATTCTCATCGGGTTGAGATCCTGCCATGCAGATCCAAAACTTAGAGGGGGAATTGAGTTTAGAGAATTTAATTCTCCCAAAACAAAATTAGGGTTTAACCCTATATGAGAATTTAATTCTCCCAAACTCACAGGAATTTAATTCCTTCAAGATGAAATTAGGGTTTAACCCTATATGAGAATTTAATTCTCCCAAAATTACAGGAATTTAATTCCTTCAAGATGGACAGAACTAGGGTTTAACCCTAATTGAGAACTTAATTCTCTCAAACCTACAGGAATTTAATTCCCTTAGTAAAAAAGAAATTAGGGTTTCACCCTATGCCAGAATTTAATTCTTTACATATATGGGGAATTTAATTCCTACAGAAAAGAAATTAGGGTTTAACCCTATCTAAGAATATAATTCTTCAGAAGAAAATAGGAATTTAATTCCTCTAAAGTTTATTGCTAGGGTTTAACCCTATGAAGAATTTAATTCTTAAAAGATGAACAGATCTTTAAAACATGCAAAGAACCAGAGTCACGTGCTACCACGTGACCCCTGTAAAGATCCACAGAAAAGAACTTTGGGGCAACGCCTTACGTGCCCCACGTGACCCCTGAAGGATACAAAGAAAAAGCAAACAGAAGCTATGGACGCCCTCACGTGCTACCATGTGACCCTTGGCAAAAGCTTTAACAGTTAAAAACCCACATTCCCATCACGTGACAACACGTGATGCTCCAAGAGCAATTATAGAAAGTATTCAATACTTTCGGCAGAATAAAATAAGGGGAATCAAGGCGCTCTCACGTGTCCACACGTGACCCCTCTCTCCTTAGTGTTTAACACTAATTTGAAGACTTTGTTCCCAGTGTTTAACACTGATTTTCTTAATGTTTAACACTAATTTGAAAACTCTATTTGCAGTGTTTAACACTGATTTTCTTAGTGTTTAACACTAATTTGCAAACTTTGTTCCCAGTGTTTAACACTGATTTGCTTTAGTGTTTAATACTAATTTGAAATCTCTGTTTCCAGTGTTTAACACTGATTTGCTTTAGTGTTTAACACTAATTTGAAATCTCTGTTTCCAGTGTTTAACACTGATTTGCTTCAGTGTTTAACACTAATTTGAAAGCCCTGTTGCTAGTGTTTAACACTGATTCTCTTTTAGTGTTTAACACTAACTTGCTAATACTGTTGGTCTTTAGTGTTTAACACTAGTTTTAGCCCAATTAGCTATGTTTCTAGAGGCAAAGCCTCTCCTTCAATGAACCAACAGAGGGCCAATATTCTAAACATGATTGGACTTAGCCCAAGCTGGCCATAAGTCCTCAATTCAAACTTAATTGGGCTAATGGGCTCATAATATAATTAATTGGTCTTAGTTCCAAATTGGGCGAAACATTATTTAATCTACTTTGGTTTAAGGGTACATCTCTTCACTCCTTTGATACTTGGCGTTGTAATTTCTCAACGTCTTCAAAGAGGTGACGGGTCCCGATGACCACACATTGATACGGACTGTGGGGTCCTTAAACTCACGGACTATGATGTCCTTAACCTTGGACCACCATGCCCTTAAACTGATATTGGACCACTATGTCCTTAAACTGGTAATGGACCACCATGTCCTTAAACTGGTAATCGACCGCAATGTCTCTAAACTAAACAATAGAGTCCAAATGCTCTTTTGTTGGATCTAAACGATCCCGTTAAGTTGATCTTAGTCTAAAATGAGACTAACGTATCCTTAACAACCACTTAAGTTGATCTTAATCTCAAACGAGACTAACGATCCTTAAATCAATCCAACTACAGATTCCTCAACTGACATTGGTTCAAAGGTATATCTCATCACACCTCTGATATATGTCGTTGTAACTCTTCAACGTCTTTAGAGAGGCGGCGGGTCCCGACAATCAATAAACCCAATGTAAAACAATAGAGCCCAAACGCTCTTTTGTCGGATCTAAACGATCCCGTTAAGTTGATCTTAGTCTGAAATTAGACTAACGTATCCTTAACAAACGTTTAAGTTGATCTTAGTCTCAAATATGGCTAACGTATCCTTAAACCCAACCCCCAATCCCAAATCTGAGAAAATAAGGATTTGGACTAATCCACGTCCTACGGGCGACGACATAAATTAGTCTCCGTATACAATCCACGGGCAACCAAAAACAAAACCAACACCCACGACACGAAGTGACCATCTAGAGAAGGAGAAAATGGTTACCGCAATGCGGTAGCGTAATTAACTGCAAGGGCTTGCGCCTGCAGGGAAGAGCGTCCCCACAATCAAAACCCCCTCTCAACGAGGGGGAATCTGACGAAGTATGCTACATCGGCCGTATCCGTTTAAACCTTCGATACACGGTGCCATAAATCAACTTGGTATCTTCGGAGAGGTGGACGGATAGCACCAATTAGCATCTGCTCCGAATCTCAGGCAAGACGTCCAGTCATGCCGTCTTTCGGAGGGGAACACATACTGTCATCTTGAGTAAGATTATTCTCTAGTATAGGTCCTCCTTCAATTACAATAATTGCCTTAAGGGCATCTATATCCAACAATCTCCTAGTTGCACTTAAGGCCAATTATTGCGGTATCTCATACCCAATTTCTGTACTAACAGTTTCGCAAACTGTGTTTGAGAACTAGTCTCAATGAGTGGACCCGGCACAACGCATTTCTCTGTTTCTCCTTGAATCTCAACTTTGCGGAGATCAAATATCTTCCGAACTGAGCGATACCTTCCTTAGTATTTGCCTGGACAGACGATGGGATCATGTTCATAAATGAACAGTTATATCCAGCGAATTCTAGGGCGGTATTCTTTGTTGATTCACAAACAACATCTAGCACCACGACTAGCTCAGTATCCCACTTGGAACTCTTTCCAATATACCGTTCTTCAAAAAAAGGTACACTTATAACTCGCGACAGACACTCTGTATCCTATGTTACCTGGGAAGATAGAACAGTATCTACCTCCTTCAGGAGGCTGCCATTACCATATACCAAGAACATTAACTTCTCTTCACTGCTACCCTATGTTTCTCTAGAATTGGACTGATATCCATATCCTATATGGAGAAACACATGTGACCACCATTATTTTACCGATTGCAGCATAGGAATATTACTTACTATCATGAGTATATCATCCACATACTATATGAGAAATCTGACAACACTCCTTACTACTTTATTTCAAATACCAGGTTCATCTCTGATTTTGATGAAGTCAAACGCTTTGACTATATCATCAAAACAGATGATTCTTCTCCGCCATGCCTGCTTTAGTCTAAACATAGAATTAAGCAACTTGCACGCTTACCTCTGCTCCCACTGACTAAGATAACTCTCTGGCAGAGTCATATACACGTACACTTCTAAATCCAATTTAGAAAGACGTTATAGTCATCCACATGCCAGATATCATAGTTAAGAAAGACAACAACTGCAAGTTATATCCGTATGGACTTTAGCGCAGACACTGAAATAATAGTTTCATCATAATCCATATCGGGTGTTTGATAAAAACCTTTTACTACAAGTCTAGCCTTATCAGGTTAGTACCTTTCCATTTGCACCGATCTCACAAGATCTACTTGCTCCTAATGAGTTTTACCCCTTCAGGAGCACCCAACAAAGTCCACACTTTTTTGCAGTGTATGGAGTCCAACTAGGATAACTCAGCACCCAGTGATTAGTCAGAAGTCACAACTTTCTATGGCCTATTGATTACTAGTAGGGTCATCATCACATGATTCAAGCCTCCCTATCACCGTTTACAAGGGAACCGAAGTATCTCTCAGGTGGCTGAGGTCACCTACCAAATTTGCGGAGTAGGCTAAGGTTTGTCAGGGTCAATTGAATCTTCAGGTTCTACTAAATCTTCAGTAACCTTTTATGATTCTGGAATTACTTCTAGTTCTACCATACCCCCACTAATTTCTTTTGCAAGAAATTCCTTTTCTAAAAGGTGGCGTGTCGAGAACAAAACAATTTTTGATCCTAAAAATGGTAGAAAATTAATCCCTCGTCAATGGCCGAGATAACCCACAAACTACCATTACAGAAACGTGCCTCGAGTTTATCCGGATTCTAGTTTTAAGCATAAGCCAGACAACTCAATATCTTAATAATCTTAAGATGATAACCTATTCTATATTACATATAAAATTTGAGGTACTGATGTAAGTGGAACCGATATCAATTGATATGCATCTGTTTCTAGTGCATCTCTTAATCAAAAAAGACGATTCAGCATTACTCATCATGGAGCGCACCTGCGGATGAGCAATTTGAGAGATAATTAAATTCTCTATTATATAACTACGGAATACCTAGCATAAGTATCCACATTTTCGAATACTTCAAAAAATCTTGATACTTTCAACATTTGGTTCTCTACTTTAATCCTATATCTTATGAACTTCTCAAAATCTTTGGATTTTACATTTCAACAAGAATGCGTGTCTAAGACCAAAGAACTCATAGTAAAACGGAACGAAGTATGAGTACCAAACCCTTGTCCAGGTGGATGATGGGGTAAAAATTTGCACCCCGGTTGACCGAGTCAAAGTCAAGGTCAACCCTAAGCTAGGTGGGCCCAAGCCCAGGTCAAGCGGGCCCATGCCCAAGTCGAGCCCGCGGCCAGCCTCCCCATGCCAACAACAAAATCATGTAATAAATAATTTTTATGTTTTTTTATACATGAATGTATGCAAAATGGGCATAAAGCCAATATTTTGTAAGCCCATGGCTTATGTGCAAAAATGAAATGGCACATGAGCCATGGGATGGGCAAAATGCCATTTTTGCAAAGCCTAAGGGGCTTTATGTAAATATGTAAGCCTATATACGGCAACATGATGATGAATAAAAAAAAGATACTTTTCATTCTCTCAAAAACCTAGGGTTTGTGCCTATTTCCCTTTTCTGAAGGTTTCAAACCTTCTTCTTTTTTTTGTGAATTAAATCAAGAGTTCTACTTTTCCTTTTCCAAAACTAAATAGTTTTTCACCACAAAACCCACAAAGGGTAACTTGGATCTGTCATTAGATCCCAAAAAGAAGAGATTTTTAGATCTCACATCTCTTGATCCAGCCGCAGAGGAGGAAGAAGAAGAACCCATTTCCTCAACCAAAACATTTTTAGGAGTTTAACTCCACTCTAAACCCTATTTCTGGGACTAAAAGCCCCTTTTTCTCGCCAGCGGCCTGCGCTCGAGCGCAAAGCGCTCACGTGCCGACACGTGGCGCGCTTGCGCTCAAGCGCCCAGCGCTCGAGCCCAAAGCGCCCACGTGCCGACACGTGGAGCGCTTGCGCTTAAGCGCATAGCACCTAAGCGCATAACGCTCAAGGCGCTGGCCCCACGCATCCCTTGGATGCCTTTTCCCCCTCTTTTTTTTCTATATATATACACATATATATATACATATGCATACATATGTACACACACACACACACTCCACGACACTGTCCCTGTTAGAAAAACTTTCTAACGGGGCGCTGCCCCGCAAGGGGGTTGCTAGCCCCCTTGACCCCCAGCCCGCTATCCGGGTAGCACGACCCCCGTAAAAACTCTGCGTAGCTCCCGATATATCCAAAACTGTAAGTCGATGTACAACACCCCAGTACTTGTGGGGAGGCGGAAATTTTAAAAACGAACATGTTTAAAGTATAAACATCGACTAACCGCTTGAATCGAAACTAAACGATAACTAACAACAAACATAGAAGTTCTATACTACTATGTTTAGGGATTATACCTATCGAATCGTGTCCTTCGTCTTTGCGAACTCCACCTCCTCCTCGGCCTTCTCGAAGTAGTAGACGATCCACCTGAGAGCTTTACTCCAAGCTTAGCCTCTAAACTTGAGGCAACTAAACTTCTTTAAGTGCTAATCAAAGAAGCTAGGTGAAATAGAGTGAGGGTTATGGTTTAATAAGTCTAACTAATCCTTGTACTCAACACATGAGAGGGGAGGATTAGGGTTTGAAGAGGGAGAGCTTGAGGAGAGAGAAGGTGAACATAATAATGAATTGAGAATAATGAGTTATGATAATATATATCAAGCATTTCTTTTTATCAAGAAAAGAAAATAAATCAATTTAACAACCATGCTTGATAATATATAGTGATGATTCATCTCCATGAGTCATTAAGCATTTATGATGCATTAATGACATGGATGAATCATCCATATGACTCACTAATCACATTCATTGTATATGCCACCTAAACCCCCTTAGTCACCACCTTCTAGAAGCTTCTCGCGCAATTACGAGAACGCCCCTCCTTTCCGTAAAAATACGGAAAAACTTTAGACTGTATAAATCCAATAACCGGATACCAGTAACTGGCTTAAACCAAAGCCGACTGGTAAAAACTGTCCGAAAGTCGTACGTGCGTAAACACACGTATGCGTCCGAACCCTTGTCGTAAAACCATACGACCTCTATATCGTTTTGCCTGGAGTAGGGAAACTCTCTGTGTGGGACTCTAGAGACTCGACTACTACGCTGGCAGTGGGTTTAACCACAGACCGCAAGCGGCACTAGCTGTACGTAACGGTCCCCAGGTAGATGTCGATAAGAAGGCCGATGAGGAAACCCATCCGAACTCCTACTGAGTCAGATGTGACAATCTCCGTACAGTCTGGTCCGTTCGTCTAAGACTATCGCATATCGGGCCTAGGGGGCGGCAAGTGTCGGTCCCCTAATAGCGGTATAAGTCGTGTCGGAGCGAAGCCCATTACACCCTGAGAAACTACTGGAACCTACCAGCAAATCTCGCTTGCCCTGGCCAGGGACTTTGCGTAATGGCTCTCTGACACAGCGCGATATCAACCCCCAATACCGGGAGAGACGAATCCTGTCTAACCGCCACTGCCTCCAAGTGCTCGGGACTGCACCCAACTGCTACCTGTTTGCACGACTCCTTTGAGCCGTGGTAGGGTAGCAATCTAAGAACAGTAGGATACACTCGAGGCGAAGTAGCAGTGTCAAGTCTGCGGACTATGCTGTACTCATGTCACCTGGGAACTGTTCACTGGCGACTGGTATAAAACCAACCAACAGTTCCCTGTGAGTCCTGTCCGGTGTACCCGTAACCTAACGAGCACCTGCATACTATCTCCAGTACTACGTACTGACGGCTGTAGGACAGACCATCTCCCCAACTGGGATGAGAATCGTACACAATAGTCTACTCCGGAGTATCGATGCCCTGTCTCGATAATCCAACGACTAGGGACCTGAATAAGGATGTGCTTGTAGACTACCCAGCCCCCACTAGTGTGACTGCCATCACAACGCTGGTAGTCAAGCAAGATCCTAAGAGCTCTATCAATACGTATACTCACATATTAAGATAGGAAAAACCAAGTAGCATACTACCATGTTTAGCAAGACTGTTATATACATGTGAATATCCCAAGCTTCCATTAAGTAATATACAAACTAGTATGATACAATAATGGCCCCTAGGGCATATACACTAACAATCTCCCACTTGCACTAGGGCCAAGTACTGGCATATCGAAGACCGATGATCTCGAGTAGCCTCTCGAACTGAATCTGAGGTAGGGCCTTTGTGAATGGATCAGCAATGTTCTCTTCAGAAGCAACTCTCCGAATCTCGATCTCCTGACGATCAATGATCTCCCTGATCAGGTGATACCGCCTTAAGATGTGTCTGGACTTCTGATGGGACCTTGGTTCCTTTGCTAAAGCTATAGCTCCATTGTTGTCGCAATACAGAGGTATTGGATCAACTATGGTAGGAACCACCTGAAGTTCTGTTAGGAACTTCTTCATCCAGACTGCTTCTTTTGCGGCATCGCAAGCAGCTATATACTCCGCTTCCATCGTCGAGTCAGCAACGGTGTCCTGCTTGGAGCTCTTCCAGCACACCGCCCCTCCATTGAGGGTAAAGACATAACCCGACATGGACTTGGAATCATCCTTATCACTCTGGAAGCCGGAATCAGCAAAGGCCTCCAACCTGAGGTCTTTTCTGCCGTAAACCAAGAACATCTCCTTAGTCCTTCTCAGGTACTTGAGAATGTTCTTTACTGCTATCCAGTGCTTCTCCCCTGGGTCTGACTGATACCGGCTTACCACGCTCAGTGCGTAAGCTACATCTGGTCTGGTGCACAACATCGCATACATTATAGAGCCTACCGCAGAAGCGTAGGGTATAATAGACATGCGTTCCCTTTCCAAATCAGTCTTGGGAGACATCTCTTTGGAGAGGGTGATTCCGTGACAAGCCGGTAGATTACCGCGCTTAGAATCTTCCATACTGAATCTTTTCAGTACAGTGTCGATATACCTGGACTGCGAAAGTCCCAATATCCTCTTGGATCTATCACGATAGATCCGGATCCCCAGAATGTAAGAGGCATCACCCAGGTCTTTCATGGAGAACCTGTGTGACAAGAATCCTCTGACAGATTGTAGCATAGGAATGTCATTTCCTATCAATAGAATGTCATCCACGTACAAGACGAGGAATACGACACTTCTTGCTACAACTTTACTATATATGCACGGTTCATCTGGATTTTTGATAAAGTCATTTTTTTTTACTGTATCATCAAAACAGATGTTCCAACTCCGCGATGCCTGCTTTAGTCCATAAATGGACTTAAGCAGCTTGCTTACTTTCCCGCTGCTCCCACTCTGATTGAAACCCTCTGGCTGATCCATATAGACGCACTCTTCTAAATTTCCATTCAGAAAAGCCGTCTTTACGTCCATCTGCCAGATTCATAATCATGGAAGGCAGCAATAGCAAGAAGGACCCGAATGGATTTGAGCATAGCCACTGGAGAAAAAGTTTCGTCATAGTCCAAACCAGGTCTTTGACGAAAACCCTTTGCAACAAGTCTAGCCTTATAAGTTTCCACCTGTCCATCTACACCAATCTTTTTCTTGAAGATCCATTTGCGTCCTATGGGTTTTACCCCATCTGGAGCAAAGTCCAAAGTCCATACGTTGTTGGTGTACATGGACTCCATTTCGGTCCGCATTGAATCTAGCCATCGTACCGAGTCGCCGCTCTGGATGGCCTGCTGGAAGTCAGTAGGTTCATCATCATTTATGATGCAATCCTCTCTATCCCCATCTATGAGAAAACCATAGTATCTCTCAGGCGGATGAGACGGCCTACTACTCCTGCGGAGGGGTGCAGGAATGTCCTGTTCTTCTTGAACTACCGGTTCTACCAAACTTTCAGTATTAGTTTGTGGTTCTGGAATTTCTTCCAGTTCTATTTCGCTCCCACTTGATTCCTTTTCTAAAAACTGATGTTCTAGAAAATGGGCATTACGAGAAACAAAAACCTTTTGTTCCTCTGCGTAATAGAAATAATATCCCTTGGAGTTCTTTGGATATCCCACAAACATACATTTTACTGATCGTGCCTCGAGCTTGTCCACATGCTGCTTTTTAACAAAAGCTGGACATCCCCAAATCTTCATATGCTGAAGATGGGGTTTCTTCCCAGTCCACAGCTGATATAGAGTGGTAGGCACAGTCTTGGTAGGAGCCCTGTTCAGAAGATATGCTGCTGATTCTAGCGCATAACCCCAAAAAGATCGCGGTAACTCAGCATTACTCATCATGGATCGTACCATATCCAATAGGGTTCGATTCCGTCTCTCCGATACACCGTTATGCTATGGAGTGTATGGAGGAGTAAGCTGAGAGAGAATTCCTTTCTCTTTTAGGTAACCTAGGAACTCGACACTCAAGTATTCACCACCTCGATCAGATCTACGTGTCTTGATACTTTTGCCGGTTTGGTTTTCTACTTCATTCTTATACTCTTGGAATTTCTCAAAAGCCTCGGATTTATGTTTCATCAGATAAATGAATCCGTATCTTGAGTAATCATCCGTGAAAGTAATGAAATAGGAAAAACCACCTCTTGCATGTGTAGATAATGGACCACATACATCGCTGTGTATGAGTCCTAAGAGCTCGCTCGCTCTTACTCCTTGTCCAGTGAATGGAGTCTTTGTCATCTTTCCTTTGAGACAAGATTGACAAGTGTCATAAGCTTGATATTCGAACGAGTCTAAATATCCTTCTCTATGCAACTTAGTCAACCTTCTCTCATTGATGTGACCCAGTCTACAATGCCATAAGAAAGCTTTATTTAAATCTGGAGACTTTCTTTTAAGTGTGTTCTGGACATTGAAAATTTGGAGTTGGTTTAAAACATATATACCGTTATTTAGTGTACCGGACCCAATCAAACCATGATTAAGGTGGATGTTAACAACATCTCTTACAAACGTGAAATCATAACCTTTATTTGATAACAAGGAAACTGATATGATATTACACGTTAAGCTTGGTACAAAAAAAACAGTTATGTAAAACCAAAATGTGTCCACTCGTCAATTCTAGGTGATAATCCCCGACGGACGCAGCTCCCACGCTAGCTCCGTTAGCAACCTTTAGGGTCATATCACCTTCCTTCAGCACTCTACGGTTTCTCAGTGCCTGCAATGAATTGCAAATATGAGATCCTGATCCGGTATCCAATACCCAGGAAGTAGAGTTGATCGACAGACAATTCTCAATTACAAACACACCTGAAGTCGAAGCCACAGCTTGCTTCGGTTCCTGGTTCTTGGCATTCCACGCCTTGCAATCCTTTTTCCAGTGCCCTTTCCTGTGACAATGGAAGCACTCATCCTGGCCTACTACCGGTACCGCAAACTTTTTCTTTCCCTTCCCTCCCACCTTACTAACTCCTCCTCTAGGTTTGGTGGCGGCCTTCTTCTTCCTTCCTTTGGCCCTAGCCTTGGACCCGGAAGAAGATGCACCGCTAACAAACATAGCGGGTGTTTCCCTTGTTTTCTACAAGGTGCCCTCTGCACTCCTTAACATGTTCAGGAGTTCCGGAAGTTCAACTTCTTTTCTTTGAATGTTGAAGTTCAGAATAAATTGGGCGTAGGTGGAAGGAAGGGACTGGAGAATAAGGTCTGTATAGAGCTCATTATCCAAAGTCGTCCCAAGGTCTGCGAGCTCTTCAATATAGCCGATCATCTTTAGGACATGTTCTCCTACCGATGATCCGACAGCCAACCTCGCTCGAAACAAGTTCTTAGAGGTCTCGTATCTTGCTATACGAGATTGCTCTCCATAAAGTTCCTTTGTATGGAGAAATATGCCATCTAGGTCCATATCCTCGTGCCTCCTCTGATGTTCATTGTTCATCGAGGCAAGCACGATGCACTTGGCTTTCGCGCAATCTAAATCCCAGGTTTTGCGGATTTCCTTATCCGCATTGCTGGATTTGGGACCAGGGACAGCAGGTGCCGTAGCGGTGAGGACGTACCCCAATTTGTCATAGGTCAAAGCCATTTTGACATTCCGCAGCCAATCTTTATAGTTTGGCCCTGTCAGTATATTTTTCTCTAAAAGTAACTTAAGTCCAGTCATTTTCAGGGTCGCTACAATTAGGAGAGAGAGAAGAAAACTCTTTAGCATGATGCTCTTACAAGTTTAGAGTGGTTTTTAGTTTATCTAAACTGGATGGCTCCCACTGTTTCTCGAATCCTTCCTCAAACCATAAAAGAAGAATTAGCCAGGACTATTCTCACTGTACAATTCTTGCTTAACCGTTCAGCCAGGCTAGTGTCGATACTTCGAGGGAGGTTTTCCAATGCTTTCGCGAAGTTCCTTAATTAAAGAACCTCTTTTCTCTGGGGGCGTAACCCCACTGACACTTTTCTTGACACCTACTTGGTTTATAGCATTGATCGTTAAGTGACGAATATCCTGATAAGTAGCATATACTCACAGTAGGATCGGGATCCAAATATCATCGTATGATAATGTTGAAGGAATGCTACCAACATTCATCAAACTCCAAATGGTATGCATCTCTTTGCAAATTTCAGTTTCTTTAGAAATTCCCGATATTTGTTTTTGCCCCATGCTCTTATGACCTTGGCTTTAGTCAAAATGTCACAAGTCACATGTTAAGTTCTACCCGTCATTATCTTGTCAATTTGAACCCATCCGTATATACCCCTGACTTTGGTCAAATGATAATACGACTGTCCCAAACCAACTCATCTATCTTATGCAACAAATGAAAACCTAGCAGCTACCAAACACTATACCTTGACTTTGGCCAAAATGCATAGCTTGAATACTACTGAATACCCAAAGGAAATGACGGAGGGCTACGAATGGTTTTGGCGAAACCGTGAACGTAGTGAACTTGATATAACCGAAGGAACCTGATAGCTTTTAAAAGGAGTGGTTAAAGCTTCGCATTTAAAAATATCTATTTTTAAAATTAACCGAGTGGTTTCTTTTAAATTGTTCCAACGATTAAACTTTTTGGTTTATTTTCTTTGCATTATAAATAATGCGTCCCATCATTAACCTATCATTGCAGAAAACAACGAAAATACAACGTCCTCTTATGCCATCCGCATTCGCCACGGGGTCCCGTCATCACCCGTTAGGTTACTTAACTAACGACAGAGCGGGGGCTGGGCTAGCGCGGGTGTAAAACATAAGTGACGTCTAAATAGCTATCATATATAGATATTGTACATTCGTCAGACGCAATAATAGGCATTCCAGATCACAGATGAACTTTATTGGATTTGCAAGCAATCCGTGTTTGTTTTGAGCCTGCAACAAAAGACGGATTACACAGTTGTGATGAATAGCCATTATCCCAACCAAGACCCCAACGGGTATGGCAAACTACCCACCCGGCAGTTTGTGCACCCCACCTTGGGTCTGTCCTATGAGCAAAAACAGTAAAATGAAATAATACAACGGTGGCTACAACCGCAACCTGGATGTGCCCCGCAAAATAATATTACAACAAATTACATTTACATTAAATGAATTAAATAATAACCCATCACATAACCCCGGCTATACATCACAACATTCCAACACAGTTCATATACACAAACAGATAAAAACCATTACAGAAATGTGCAACCCCCTGCCTACCGATATACTAGCAGTAAGGGGAGGTTTACGAACACATTATACAAACACAGATATAATCCAACAAGCAAATACTGTATAATTTCGATCGATTAAACACTTTCAATTTTGCTCCAATACTTCTCTGTAAATCTGAAACCTGAGCAAAAATTAAAAATTCCAGAAAATACCAAATATCCCAGAGAACCAACACAGAAAAATTGGGTTCCTGAATCGCCAACTCGGCGGCGGAATCGCGGCGGATCGGTGGGATCCGCCGCGGTTCCGTGGCGCTTTAGGCGATTCAGGGGCCCAATTTTCTTGGGTGTTCTTCTACTGTCTTTTCAAGCTTTCTGAACATCCCTGAAAAATTTTTGGACTTCATTTAAAAATCGACAGAAACTTATGATTTCGGGCTTTTCCGGTTTCGTTTTTTTCCGTTCGAAATTCATACAAATTTGCAAGTAAGTTATTTATTGTTTAGCGAGGCTCTGATACCACTGTAAGTCGATGTACAACACCCCAGTACTTGTGGGGAGGCGGAAATTTTAAAAACGAACTTGTTTAAAGTATAAACATCGACTAACCGCTTGAATCGAAGCTAAACGATAACTAACAACAAACATAGAAGTTCTATACTACTATGTTTAGGGATTATACCTATCGAATCGTGTCCTTCGTCTTTGCGAACTCCACCTCCTCCTCGGCCTTCTCGAAGTAGTAGACGATCCACCCGAGAGCTTTACTCCAAGCTTAGCCTCTAAACTTGAGGCAACTAAACTTCTTTAAGTGCTAATCAAAGAAGCTAGGTGAAATAGAGTGAGGGTTATGGTTTAATAAGTCTAACTAATCCTTGTACTCAACACATGAGAGGGGAGGATTAGGGTTTGAAGAGGGAGAGCTTGAGGAGAGAGAAGGTGAACATAATAATGAATTGAGAATAATGAGTTATGATAATATATATCAAGCATTTCTTTTTATCAAGAAAAGAAAATAAATCAATTTAACAATCATGCTTGATAATATCTAGTGATGATTCATCTCCATGAGTCATTAAGCATTTATGATGCATTAATGATATGGATGAATCATCCATATGACTCACTAATCACATTCATTGTATATGCCACCTAAACCCCCTTAGTCACCACCTTCTAGAAGCTTCTCGCGCAATTACGAGAACGCCCCCCTTTTCCGCAAAAATACGGAAAAACTTTAGACTGTATAAATCCAATAACCGGATACCAGTAACTGGCTTAAACCAAAGCCGACTGGTAAAAACTGTCCGAAAGTCGTACGTGCGTAAACACACGTATGCGTCCGAACCCTTGTCGTAAAACCATACGACCTCTATATCGTTTCGCCTGGAGTAGGGAAACTCTCTGTGTGGGACTCTAGAGACTCGACTACTACGCTGGCAGTGGGTTTAACCACAGACCGCAAGCGGCACTAGCTGTACGTAACGGTCCCCAGGTAGATGTCGATAAGAAGGCCGATGAGGAAACCCATCCGAACTCCTAGTGAGTCTAATGTGACAATCTCCGTACAGTCCGGTCCGTTCGTCTAAGACTATCGCATATCGGGCCTAGGGGGGCGGCAAGTGTCGGTCCCCTAATAGCGGTATAAGTCGTGTCGGAGCGAAGCCCATTACACCCTGAGAAACTACTGGAACCTACCAGCAAATCTCGCTTGCCCTGGCCAGGGACTTTGCGTAATGGCTCTCTGACACAGCGCGATATCAACCCCCAATACCGGGAGAGACGAATCCTGTCTAACCGCCACTGCCTCCAAGTGCTCGGGACTGCACCCAACTGCTACCTGTTTGCACGACTCCTTTGAGCTGTGGTAGGGTAGCAATCTAAGAACAGTGGGATACACTCGAGGCGAAGTAGCAGTGTCAAGTCTGCGGACTATGCTGTACTCATATCACCTGGGAACTGTTCACTGACGACTGGTATAAAACCAACCAACAGTTCTCTGTGTGTCCTGTCCGGTGTACCCGTAACCTAAACATCACCTGCATACTATCTCCAGTACTACGTACTGACGGCTGTGGGACAGACCATCTCCCCAACTGGGATGAGAAGCGTACACACTAGTCTACTCCGGAGTATCGATGCCCTGTCTCGATAATCCAACGACTAGGGACCTGAATAAGGATGTGCTTGTAGACTACCCAGCCCCCACTAGTGTGACTGCCATCACAACGCTGGTAGTCAAGCAAGATCCTAAGAGCTCTATCAATACGTATACTCACATATTAAGATAGGAAAAACCAAGTAGCATACTACCATGTTTAGCAAGACTGTTATATACATGTGAATATCCCAAGCTTCCATTAAGTAATATACAAACTAGTATGATACAATAATAGCCCCTAGGGCATATACACTAACAAAAAACCCCTTTCAAAATACAACACACGTACACTGCATATTGAGTCCGCATGGCCAGTTTAACCCGTCAATCGGAGATTCCCTCGCTCCAAAAGCGAGGGGTAATTAACGGCAGCTTAGTCCGCGGCTGCCGGAGATTCGGATCCCCACAATCAATAAATCCCGGCCTACCCTAGGCAGGGGGAATCTATAGTACGTCTGACAAGCGCGCACGTATTCCCATCTCAATGGGGTGACGAAAAACACCCTACAGACTCTGGCACGCCCGGTGGGACCTATCTCTCCTCCTATATTTTGGGTTAAATATCCATGCGAACTCAATCAACATATACATTGATTTCCTGTACTGAAACCATGCTTCTATTTGTAGGTTAACGACTTTCGACTGCAATCCTCGGACGCAACAACATGTCTCCAAGGGCAATCTCAGCTCTCAGCACATCTCCCGTCTCCTACACGATGAAGATAGACTCCAGGACGGTTCCCTCGGCCAGTGTTGGGCGACAATGGGAAGAGCCGCCGCTACCATTCGGCTCTATTCTTTTTGTGTCAGCTAACGCCATCCCAGCTCCTCAAGCCCTGGTGACAGACAAACCGGTCTCAAAAGGCAAGATGCCAAATGTGGTGGTCTCGAAGGCGCCCCAACTCAAACACAAGTCGGTGTTTGAACGACTCTCCTTGGCCCCAGCTGGGGGCAAGGCCATCAACACCAAAAAAGTAACAAGGCGTCTCGAGCAAGCTCCGGCGGTGCCCCTGACAACTGCTCGATCGGGTGCCTTCTCTAAGCTCCCCGCTAATCGACTCACGGTGGCTTCCCAGGAAATAGATGCCCGCCAAGCCCTTAAAATTAAGAAGCTAAGGCAGAAAAGGCTCAGATATAGAGCCAACAAAAGGGCTAGAGCTCCTGCTAGGCTGAACCTCATGAGGTTCGAGGAACAGGGTTACCCCGCCAAAGAAGAGGAAATGGCTGGATATGTGGTCCACACTGTCTACATGGTGCGCACACGCAGCAAGAGGAAGGACGGGGCCACCACATCTCAAATCCAATCTGGCTTGAATATGGTTGCCGCTTCCCAAGAATAGCGGCCTCCGCTAGATGATGAGAACCCTCTCGATGAGGATGACAGGCAGAAAGACCCTTCGGTCCATGAGGAGTCGGGCTCGGAAAGTGAAGAGGAGCCAATCTTCCGTCCCAAGAATGCAGAGCGGCAACTTCTCCAAGAGCTCCGAAAACAGCTCAGAAGCAAAGACAAGGAGATGGCCAAACTTTACTCCAAAATTGATGACTTGACGAACGTCGTCTTGCAGCTCACGGCCCGACTTGCCTCTCAGCCGCCCAATCAAGCGCAGGGCTCTGCTCGTGAACCGGGAAACGGTGTCCCAATGCAGCCAACGCCTATTCCCTCAAATCCAAAAGTGGGTGAACCACATGAAAATCAGTCGCATCCTATCTCGGGAAATGTCTTGGCTACCGATGACAGTAGCCCGCTAACTCAAGATCAAATCATGGATTTGGTTTCCAGCAAAGTCAAAACACTGGTAGCCGAAGCTGAAGCGAAAAAAGATGTTAGCAGTAGCGGGAGACCATATCCTGCTCAATATGATCTGGTAGAATTTCCTAGCGGCTATGTCATCCCTAAATTCGGAAGATTCGATGGGACGGGAAATGTGAATCAGCACATCGCCCACTTCAAAGCCTCATGCGGGAATACTGGGGGCAACGATGCGCTTCTCCTCCGCCAGTTCGTTAATATCTTGACCGATGTTGCTTTCGACTGGTACGCGAGCATACCGGATGGCTCCATTACTACTTTCGTCCAAATGGAATCTTTGTTTTGACAAAGGTTCATGAGCGTCAGCGATAAGATCACCATTGCCGAGCTCGTAAGGACTAAGCCCAAGAACAACGAAAGCAGCACAGATTTTATAACCCGATGGCGCAATCTCTCCGTCAAATGCGAACCGCCGATAGAGCAGGACCAATCTGTCAGTCTCCTTGTCGGAAATCTCAACAACTGGATGGCCCCGTTTCTATGTACCGCGGGTCTCAAAACATTCCAAGAGCTGACCAGAAAAGTCCAGATGTTGAAACGCTCAAAGCAGGAGTCCTCCTCTGACTCCCAAAATAACAATAGGTCCTGGAGAAACCGAAAGGACGAAAATCGCAAAGACGAAGGTTCTGACGATACTGAATCTTTTAACACTTCGGCTAACCGAAATAAGCAAGGGATGAGCGGGCCTAGCGCCAACCGGTCTCGGAAGCCAGTGTTCGGAGAGGGAGGAGAATCTCCACTCAAAGAGAAGCTAGATAAGGTCTATTCCTTCAGAAGGGACAAAATCCGTAAAATATTCAAAGACGCCCTGAGGAACGGTCTACAACTGCCAGAGTCAAAAAGACCACAGGAAGCGAATATGACCGATGACACCAAATACTGCCCCTATCACAGAGTGATAGGTCATGCCATTGAGGACTGTTTCGTCTTCAAAGATTGGGTCGAAAAGCGATACAAGGCAGGAGAGATAGAACTGTCTAAAGGCGTGTTAACAAACAGTCCAGCTGCGACCGCCAATTTCATACAAACGGAGACCGAAGTTCTTCGTGAAACTGATTCTCTCAGATATCTGCCTCTCTCTGAAAACAATCGACCACCACGTCATTAAACTGGGAACAGTCGACCACCACGTCATTAAACTGGGAATAATAGACCTTTAAGTCTTTAAACTGGGAACCGATGACCACCACGTCGTTAAACTGGGAACAATCGACCTCTAAGTCGTTAAACTGTGAATGTAAAAAAGTATATATATATATACATATATATATATATATATGTAAATAAAAAAAAAGTGTAAATAAAAGAAAAATAAAGAAAAGCCGAAATGATGGGAAAACTCGCAATAAAAATCAGCGAGTAAAATAAAGATGAAAATAAAGCCGAAATGATGGGAAACCGCGAATAAATAGCAGAAATGATAGGGCAATCGCGACCTTCGCGATGAGAAAAGCTGAAATGATAGAGCAATCGCGGTAAAACAAAAACAAAAACAAAAAAAACAACAAACAAAACACAGGCGAATGATGAGTCGCTCCTTGTACCATATTCCAGTGCAGCGATGCAGACGCCAACAAAAATTCAAATTTTCAGAAACTCTCCCGGCCCTACGGTTAGTCCCCAAATTGACTACCGTATACAATCTACGGGCTCAAATAATTCTCAGCATACCCATGCCCCACCGCAACCACCAGTTACGCGGCAGGTCTCCGCCTTCGGAATTATCCTCTATTGAGAAGACTCACTCATGTGTCCTCACGATACATGAGGAGAACAAACTTTTGTGGGATCCTTACTACTCATAAAGGAAAAGCACACTTAGGAGTCCTCACGACTCCTAAGGAGAAATACACCTGCGGGATCCTTATGACTCGTAGGGAGAAAATGCTTTTATGGGACCCTCATGGCCCATAAAATTGAAAAGCCTTAGGCGATAGAGATCCAAACCTGTCTCCTAAGCCATCGCTCCCCAATTCCCAAGTGGCGAATGATGAGTCGCTTCTGGTACCATATTCCAGTACAGCGATGCAGACGCCAACCAAATTCCAAATCCCATACCCCAACGGCGAATAATGAGTCGCTCCTGGTACCATATTCCAGTGCAGCGATGCAGACGCAAACAAAGTCCTGAAATTTTTCCGGCCCTACATTCTGGATCATACATCCTGCAAAACCGTATACAATCCATGGGCATAAAACAATCCCAATCTCTCTCAAGTCCTACCGGTGAGACCACATTCAAGGTCCCACCAAAAAAAAGAAGAAAAAAGAATGGTATGTCCACAAGCAAAATGGGCACGGTGAAAACCCGAAAGGGCTCCGTGAGTATAAACGGCAGGACTGCCGGCGAGTTTGTGAAAACCTGAAAGGGCGCAAACTCGTGAAAAAGAGAACGAAATGCACTCACAAAGTCCTCTCGACTTTGTGAGGAGAAAACTCCCGCGTGAGATCCTTACGACTCACAAAGGAGCAACACACTTAGGAGTCCCCACGACTCCTAAGGAGAAAATGCACTTACGGAATCTTTACGACCCGTAGGGAAAAAATGCTTTGTGAGACCCTTACGGCTCACAAAATTGAAAAGTCTTAGGTGATGGGGCTTAAAACCTGTCTCCTAAGCCATCGTTTCCTAATAAGCAAACGCAAATGATGATTCGCTCCTGGTACCATATTCCAGTGTAGCGATGCTGCTGCCAAACAAAAAAAAACCCCAATTCCCAAATCCTCTCATGACAAATGATGATTCGCTCCTGGTACCATATTCCAGTGTAGCGATGCTGATGTCAACCCAAATCAAACCAACCACCTCTGCGGCGGAATCATGCTCCGTCCCAAAATTTACCCCGTGTCGAAATCATGCTTCGCCTCGGGATATCTGCCTTCCCTGTCGGAATTATGCTTCGGCTCGGAATCAACCAACGACCTCCTCGTCGGAATTATGCTCCGCCTCGGAATCAAGTCAACCAGCAAGCTCTGCGTCGGAATTATGCTTCGTCTCAGAATGCACCCCGTGTCGAAATAATGCTTCGCCTCGGTGTATCTGCTTTCCCTGTTGGAATTATGCTTCGGCTCGGAATCAACCAACGACCTCCTCGTCGGAATTATGCTCCGCCTCGGGATCAAGTCAACCAGCAAGCTCTGCGTCGGAATTATGCTTCGTCTCAGAATGCACCCCGTGTCGAAATGATGCTTCGCCTCGGTGTACCTGTCTTCCCTGTCGAATTTATGCTTCGTCTCGGAATCAAGTCAGCCAACAAGCTCTGCGCCGGAATCATGCTCTGTCTCAGAATAAACCCCGTGTCGAAATCAATGCTTCGCCTCGGAATATTTGCCTTCCTTGTCGAAATTATACTTTGCCTAGGAATCTACCTCTGCATCGAAATCATGCTTCGGTCAGAATGTCTGCCGCTGTTCGGAATGATGCTCTGATCCCTGGAATCATGCTCCGCCCATCGGAATGATGATCCGATCCCTGGAATCATGCTCCGCTCATCGGAATGATGCTCCGCTCCTCTGGAATCATGCTCCGCTCATCGGAATGATGCTCCGATCCCCTGGAATCATGCTCCGCTCTTCGGAATGGTGCTCCGAATTCTGGAATCATGCTCTGCTCATCGGAATGATGCTCCGATCCCCTGGAATCATGCTCCGCTCATCGTGGCTCTCGATATATCCAAAACCCCCTTTCAAAACACAACACACGTACACTGCACATTGAGTCCGCATGGCCAGTTTAACCCGTCAATCGGAGGTTCCCTCGCTCCAAAGGCAAGGGGTAATTAACGGCAGCTTAGTCCGTGGCTGCCGGAGATTCGGATCCCCATAATCAATAAACCCCGACCTACCCTAGGCATGGGGAATCTGTAGTACGCCTGACAAGCGCGCGCGTATTCCCATCTCAATGGGGTGACGAAAAACACCCTACAGTGGACACCGGACAACATACATCATTATGTATAAGACTTATAAGTTCACTAACTCATACTCTATGCGTTGTAATTTGAAAATTGTATTTTGGTTAAGAATGTATATCCCGTTATTCAATGCACCTCACCCAATCATCAAATGATAAAGGGAAATGTTCATAACATAATTTTTTTGAAAATTTATATCCTATTTTATCAAATAAAGAGACAAATATATCAGTTTCTAAAAATTGGTGCATAATAACAGATATTCAAAACCAAAAGCTCGCCGAAAGGCAAAACCGGGTGATTTCCCCAATAGCAACAATTGCTCCGATATCCAACATTGAGGATCGGATCACCTTTCCAATAATCTAATCCTTCTCAGCATTTATAACAACTTACATACGTGGGATGTTAATCCAGTATCTATATACCCAGGAGTCAGAATTAATTGGAAAACAGTTTTCGATTACAATCACATAGAAATCATGAAATATCAAAATGTTTCAAAGGGTGGCCAGGTATTCCAAGTAATGTCTCTTTCATTGCCCAGGGTCATAACAGTAGTTGTATTTTCCTTTCCGCTCATTTCATCCCCTATTGTTGTCTCTCTTTCTTACCTTATTTATACCGAACTTATGCTGGTTGGTTTTCTTCTTTCTTTTCCTTTTAGCTTCAGCATTGGGATTGGAAGAAGATTATTCAACAAGTGTGACTGCTATATTCTCCTTATTTAAGGAGCCCTCAAACTTAAGATAAGGTGGAGAGTAGAGACAAATTAATTGTATCATATACAATTCACTTTCTCAAAAACCTGCAGCCATTCTCGATTGAAACAATTTTTTTGAGTTCGTATCTAACTATACGATGGCCTTCCAAGCAATATGGATCTCTGTATCAGATACAAAATGTTCTGGAGGAAGAAAAAGGGGAAGCGGGAGGGGCAAGGACATATGCGACTAGGTCATGAAATAGGGCAATCATGATATTCCAAAGCCATTGATTGTAAAAAGGTTCGGTTAACTTGGTTTACGAGTTTTTTGTTTAAGGTCAGTCTTAGATCGCGGCCAGAGAGACAAAAGAAACACTCTTCGTGCACTCTATCAAGATTAGATTGATATATTTATCTAATCAGGATGGCCCCGACTGTAACGTCGAATCCCCCTTCAAACCCTAGAAGGAGAATTAGCCGGGGTTTTCTAAAAATACCCCGGGAGTAACAATTACTCACAGTAGGAATCGGGATCCAAACTATCATAGCGTGGTAACCTTGATGGAGGTCAACAAGTTACCTCACTCCATAGAAGGTGTGCAATCTCATTGCAAATTTTAACATTTGAAACTCCCGATATCGGTTTTTACCCCTAAAGACCTATGATCTTGACGGAGGTCAACAAACCAAAGGCCACTAGTCAAGTTCTACCTATTATTTCGTGATTAACCCGAATCCACCCACATAAGCACTTGTTAGAGGTCAACAAGGCTATGTGACTGTCCCGGCTAATCGCATCACTATGCTAACAGGAAGACATCACTTAGCTACCATACAATACGTCTTGACGGAGGTCAACAAACACAACATGAATACTAAGTATTCTACTTCCTGAAATGACAGAGAGCTACAGCTGGTTTTGAAGAAAAACTTTAACGTAATGAACTTGATCTCATCGTAGAAACCAAGTGGTTTTGCATATTTATAGTTATGTAGACTATTGCTTAAGTGCGAATTCCACGTGAAGGGATCATGGCTCTTACCTCATAGAATGAGGTGCAGGATATTCTTAACCTAATATTTCAATGCAAAACAAAAGGCTACTAAAGCCCCCGCCGTCCCAGGTCCAGATTCCATCGTCGCGGATAAAGAGATCCGTAAGACATGGGAAATTGATAGTGCGAAAGCCAAGTGCCTCGTGTTGGCCTCTATGGATAATGAACACCAGAGGCGGCACGAGAAAACGGATCTTGAATCCATCTTCCTCCATAACAAAGATTTATATGGAGAGTGATCTTGTATCGCAAAATACGAGACGTCGAAGAAATTATTTCAAGCGAGGTTGACTATCGGGTCATCTATAGGGGACCACGTCCTTAAGACGATCAGCTTGATTGAAGAGCTCGCGGACCTGGGGACCATGTTGGAGAACGAGCTGTATACAGATTTGATTCTACAGTCCCTCCCCTCTACCTACGCCTAGTTAATCTTGAATTTTAATATTCACGGGAAGGAAGTTACACTTCCAGAACTCCTCAACATGTTGAGGAGCGCTGAGGGCACCCTGCAGAAGTTCAGGGAGACATCCGCTCTGCTTGTTGGGGGATCTTCCTCTTCTAGATCCAAGGCTAAAGCCAAGGGGAGAAGAAGAAAGCCCCCACCAAGCCGAAAGGCGGTGATAGTAAGGTAGAGGGAAAGGGCAAGGTAAAAATTGGGAGGCTGACGATAGGGAAGGAAGAATGCTTCTACTGTCATAAGAAGGGCCATTGGAAGAAGGATTGCAGGGCCTGGAAAGCCCAGAACCAGGATACGAAGCAGGTTGTGGCTTCGGCTTTAGGTGTGTTTGTGATTGAAAACTGTCTGTCAATCAACTCTACTTCCTGAGTATTGGATACCGGATCAGAATCTCATATCTGTAATTATTTGCAGGTACTGAGAAGCCGTATGGTTTTGAAGGTGGGTGATATAACCCTCAGGGTTGCTAACGGAGCGAGCATGGATGTTGTGTCCGTAGGGAAATATCACTTAGGATTGACAAGTGGACAAATTTTGGTTTTGCGCAACTGTTTTTGTGTATCTAGTTTGACTTGTAATATCATTTCTGTATCTTTGTTATCTAAAGAAGGTTATGATTTTACATTTGTAAGCGATGTCGTAAACATCCACCTTAATCATGGTTTGATTGGGTTGGGTACACTAAACAGCGGTATATACGTATTAAACCAACTACAAGTTTTCAACGTCCAGAACATACACAAAAGAAAGTCTCCAGAATTAAATCAAGCTTTTTTATGGCATTGTAGACTGTGTCACATCAATGAAACACAGTTGACCAAGTTACATAAAGAAGGATATTTGGATCCATTCGAATATCAGTCTTATGCAACTTGTCAATCATGTCTCAAAGGAAAAATGATAAAGACTCCGTTCACTGGACACGGAGTAAGAGCGAGCGAGCTCTTGGGACTCATACACAACAACGTGTGTGGTCCAATGTCTACACATGCAAGAAGTGGTTATTCCTATTTGATTACTTTTACGGATGATTTCTCTAGGTATAGACATGTCTTCTTGATGAAATATAAATCCGAGGCCTTTGAGAAATTCCGAGAATATAAGAATAAAGTGGAAAAACAAACCGGCAAAAGTATCATGACACTTAGATCTGATCGAGGTGGTGAATACTTAAGTGCCGAGTTCCTGGATTACTTAAAAGAGAATGGAATTCTCTTTCAGCTTACTCCTCCATATACACCACAACACAACGGTGTATCGGAAAGGCGGAACCGAACCTTATTGGATATGGTACGTTCTATGATGAGTAATGCTGAGTTACCGCGATCCTTCTAGGGCTATGCACTAGAATCAGCTGTATATCTTTTAAACAAGCTTCCTACCAAGACTGTCCCTACCACACCATATCAGATGTAGAGTCGGAAGAAACCCTATCTTCAGTATCTGAAGATATGGGGGTGTCCAGCTTTTGTTAAAAAGCAGTATGCGGATAAGCTCGAGGCACGCTCAGTACTGTGTAAGTTTGTGGGAAACAAAAAGAACTCCAGGGGGTATCTTTTCTATTACGCAGAGGAACAAAAGGTTTTTGTTTCTCGTCATGCCTACTTTTTGGAAAATAAATTTTTGGAAAAAGAAACTGGTGGGAGCACAATAGAACTGGAAGAAATTCCAGAACCATAACCTATTACTGAAAGCATGGTAGAAACAAAGGTTTCAAAAGAACAGTACATCCCCGTGCCACTCCGCATGAGTAGTAGGCTGTCTCATCCGCCCGAAAGATACTACGGTTTTCTCATAGACGGGGATAGAGAGGATTGCATCATTAACAATGATGAGCCAACTAGCTTCCAGCAAGCCATTAAGAGTGGAGACTCGATAAAATGGCTGGATGCTGTCACGCCCCGCTTCCCAAAATACGGAATACGAGGGGTAGACAAGGCCAGCCATGCTCCTACGGTCAAGGAAATGTCCTGCCGTAGTCACACTTCGGCTTCCAGTTTATCATGGTAAACAGTAAACGATGCGCAGGTAATGAGAAATGCAGTAACTGAAAGATACAATAATATAAACTGACCTGAAGTAGAACAAACGAATGAATCTCGGAATGGCAAGTCAAGAAGTCTGTGATACACGTCTAGTTCTGGTCCAGGCTAAATCTCCTCTTCACACTGAGCATGCATACTCAGGTCGTCAGAGCGACACAATAGCAATAATATTATATAATCATGTGACAGTTCTAACAGTAGTAAGGGATATGAATAACAGTAAATCAATGACAGTAGGAATATGAATGTGCAGTAATCAATGCAGCGGAACAGTAAAGCAATATAACGAAATGTCACGTATGCCACACAGTATATAAGGAATAAAATGCCAGTATCCCTATCAGTCTCTAAGTCTCACTGTACAGGTCACTAAGCCTATCGTCAGTCCAAGTGTGAGAGTCAACCACTCGCGAGTGTCCTCCACCCAAGGGTAGAACCCAAGGGCAAGGGACCACGGGCCCAACATGTAACAAGAATATCACGGTGTATATATCACGTACCCTGTAAATCTCCATATAACTCCCTAAATATATAAGCCGGCATGAGACTCCCGAGATTCTGTTGGACTCACACTTAAACTACCCCACACCCCGTGGTCGACATCAAACGCTAACCATCAACCTAAATACTAATCGATCCGTGACAAGTCTGCGCGAGAACTGGAGGCAGGACCTCCATCAAGCACGTCCCGACTAATACCTAAGATAAACGGCAGTGTCTGGTGTCTTATCTGTGACATCCGTGCAACGCTTCCATAAATGTCCCATTCCACTTATAGTCACACGTACACGCATCTCACAGACGTCGACAATGCAATAAATAATCGGGTCACTGATTGTGTACAAGTACGTATCACTTTCACTTAATCACGGATACACGAACACTGACGTACTTGCCACAATCATCACTAAAATCTAACACTGGGTGAATACACGATATCACTAGGTTATCACTACAATGATATAGGTATGATATGATGCATGAACAGAATATAAGCATGATTAGGATGTTATGAAACAGTATTTTATCACTTGCACGATTTATCATGAAACGTACATATATAATTTAGCGAACGATAAACAGATAGTAATTAGTATGTTCAGTTATCTATCCATCAAATTTGGTTTCAAGCCAATCGGGTTCCAGGATTGCTAATTATACCCATTTCATTTTAAGCGTTCGCGGCTGGAAATCCGGTTTCAGAATCAGATGTCCGTTTCGCAACGCATTTTAACCCCAGTTGGGACCATAATTTAGCGACGCTACAGTTGAATGAATTATAGGGTTTTCAGTAAAGTTTTCAACGCAATAGACGGATTGTCAATCGTATCCGGACGTCAGGAGTTATACAATGTTTAACACTAATATGTCAGTTCTGATTCTGTTGGGACTGTTATGCGTCCCGATGTTCTAAATTACAAATTAAATAACAAACGGTAACGAAACAGAATGAAATCAATTGTGTTGTCTAGCTATCAGATTTATATATAGTTAACAGCAGAGTTCGCAACCTACGAGTTAAGGAAATCCTGCGGTACCCAATACGGAACAGAAAGCAACGACTGGAGTCGCTCTGGACTGCAGTCCAGAGTCGCACTACGATCCGAATATCATCACACTTTAAATACAGAAATGTCAGGAAACCAGTATAGGGTTAAAGTTCATCGAGTTGGCTTCGTTTTGAACCCTCGAACGCACCGTTCTAGTGTGTATATGATTTATGGTGAATTTAACGGTTTTCAGGTACAGTAAAATTCCAGTTTTACGGTCAAACTTGGGGGTAGTTGTTTTAATCTTTAACAGTCGTATTTTCTAATGAAATTTGCACACATTAACCATCTCTACAAGAGCCAAAGAAATTTATCCAGTTCCGTCAAATTTGATAATATTTTCCTAAGGGAACAAGCATCGAACAGATACAGCACTTAATAGTTTTAAACTTGTAACTTTATAATCCATGTATTTAACGATTGTAACTTAGGTAAATAGTATGTAAGCAAGTAGAATACTTGCCTGGAGGCGTCTTGGCGATGCTCGGCAGTGATAACGTCACGATCGCGACACACGCGCGACTCGGCACCTGACTTGGCTCGAACACGAGTCTCGGCAACGGCGACTCGCAGTTTGGTGGTCGGGGCTCGGCTATGAAACTTAGCCCTTGTGCGTCAAGGATTCAACGATGGGTGATGATGACGATGGTGAGAGTGTTGGAGAGAGAGAGAGAGAGAGAGAGAGAGAGAAAGTTAGAGGGAGAAAGAGTGTGTGTTCTGAGAGAGAGACAGTGAGGGAAAGGGAAAATTGAGAGTGAGAGAGAGAAAGACAGAGAGAAGAGAGGGAGCAATGAGAGAGAGAGGGGTGATGCTCGGGTGTCAACGAGGCGACCCAGGATGGCAAAGGAGCTCGTCGGCGTGCAACAGGTGGCCGGAACAGGGTGTCGGGGAGTTGGAGCTCGAGCGAGTGGTGTGCAGGGGGGTCGTCTCGAGTTCGAGCTCCGGTGAGTGAGGGTGTCGGGGGAGTGAGAAGGTGTGTAGAGGGATGAGGTGGTTGGTGATGGGTGTCGCCGTCGATGACGAGGGTGCAAGGTGCTCGGTGTGGATAGAACTCCAGATTTTTGGACGAGGGAGAAGAGGGATGAAAGAGGGTGTGATAGGAAACGTCGGGGGTTGAGTGAAGTGGGTGTAACGGCAGGAGCGGGGGCGTGAGCGTGGGCGCGAAACGCGGTGGAGGCAAGGATCGCGCGCGTGAACAGTGGAGGTTACCGTTGGAAGGAAGAAGACGTGGGTGCGGGTCGGGTTTGAAGCGCGAGCGGGTGCTGGGGAGGTGAGTAGGCTGGCCAAAGAAACAAATAAAAATAATATAAAGGAGTGAGGGGTTTAGAACGGGCCGGGCTAGGGATTAAAAGAAAAATCAGTGGAAAATATAAAATGAAATGGGCCGGGAACTGCTGGGCTGAAGGGAATGCTGTGGGCCGGGGGTGTTGGGCCAGAAGAATTCTGAACAAAATTATTGGGGAAAATACATGGGAGCGGGCCGACTCATTTAAAACAGGAAATATCAAAATAAAGAAGATGAGAGGGGGCCGGGCCTGCTGCAAAAGAAAAATAAAATGGAAAAAGAATTTCAAAGAAAAAAATAAAGTGGGACGGGCTCTGGTGAGAATGGGCAAGGCCGAATGTTTGGGCTGAGAATTACAAAGGAATTGAAGTGAGAAATGTGGGAGTGGCCGAGGTTAGGGATTAATAAGAGAAGGAAAGAAAGAAATATTAGAGAAGGAAAAAGAGCAGTGGGCTTAGGGAATTAAATGAAAATTGGATGTGAATAAAAGGAGTGGGCTCAGGCAATAGGCCATAGGAAAAACTGGGAAAAATAAACTGAAATGGGAACGGGCTGCTGGGGAAAATTTTTGGGCTGGGAATAAATCAAATAAACGAACAAAAGGAATGTGAGATTGGTGAGGGAGTAGGAACTAAAGTTTGGGTTTTAGAATTTAAATCAAAGAAAATGGGCTGGAAAAATAAATTTAAATCTTTAAAGCAATGGGCTGAAAGAATAAAATATGGTTTGTGTTTGGGGCTATTTAAAAGGGATGATTTACTTGGTTTGGTGTTTAAAAAAAAGTTTTAGAACTAAGTAAATAATTATCAGAAAAATTTAAATAAATTTACAATGAATTAGAAATACAGTTATAGTGTATAAAAAGGGCTGTGTATTACATCATACCACCCATACAAAAATTTCGTCCTCGAAATTTAAGAGAAACAACAAAATATTAAAAAAAAAAAAATTAAGCGAAGGATTTTCAAATCGAACACTAATACATGTTGAGTTACTTAAAATGGTTAAACAAAATCTGAAGGTACTTATATACATATAAGAACTATATACGAAAGATAGATCTAATAAATATAATGCAGGAACACTATAAGAGCAACTACAAGTATACGAGAATATAGGTAACAATAGCGAACAATAATAATCAAAGTGTGTTCGACAAAATCGAAACTCAAATATATACATCTAAGCCTATCAGAAGCAACCAGAAAAATAAGTGTAAGGTTCAACCATTTATAATAGTAATCATAGGCACAAACCCCAAAAATAAGGTAACGACAATAAAGCAGTGGAATTTTAGTCGGTAGGTTAACACAGTTTAGGGTAAGGTATCAGTACAATAGTTTTAAAATATTTTAGAAAACTGGTATAGTGAAATTTAGAAGCATAGACCAAAAGTATGCGCGGTGTAAGGTTGCGCTACTAAATGAGAAGAATAATAATGCACTTAAAATACATAAAACGGGGTAATCAATAACACGTACTCTTTGACAAATGCAAAATACTAAAACTACATTTTAAAATAATAGTGCCCCTAAATATAGTTGGGGTAACAGGGAACAGCACAAGTATGTCTAGGCCTAGGTAGGGTAGGGATTACAATGGGATGTGGCTGATACAAAAGGTCGAAGGGTGACGGCTTTAGGCTGAAGATCAAGGGGATTGGGATCGGGTCAGTACAGGAAGTAAGGGTGAGCAACAAAGGACTACAAGGGTAAAGTATGGGGGAGAAATAACGATCGGTAAATCCTATAAATTAAGAATTTGAAAAGTTAATGAACTCGGTAATCCATAAGAAAGGTCCTCCTCCCAGAAGGATCTTAAACGGGGTACAGACGAAGGATGAATGGTGGCTCATTCCAAGGATCAGGGTGCGGCACTTTCTAATCGAAACGAGGGTGAAAACTATACAATGAGCAGGGGTGGACAGTCAGGAATCTCAGCAGAAAAAGTAAATGGGACATGGGCAATAAACAAGCATCAAGCGAACCAATAATCAAAAGGTTTACGAATTCGGAAGTTTTATTTCATTCAAGAAAATTTGAAACAAGGCACTCCCAAAGGCGAAGAGTGGCCCTAAACTATACACAGTTTATTTGGCCAGAAAGACAACATCAAAAGAAATTCCGTCAGTCGCGGTTGTGGAGATTCAGCAGGTTGCGGTAGGCTTGCGCACTCAGGTAGGGGCGTCCATTCCCATAGTGCCTCGCAGGTATCTCTATTGGAAGTCCTTCCTCCATAGGATCTTGATCTTCTGGTCCTTCTTCCTCGGATAGAGCTTCTTCATTGAGATCTGATTCCATGTGATCCTCTCCTTCTGGGTTCTCTTCGATGGGGCCTTCCTCCACTGGATTTTCTTCTATTGGATCTTCCTCGGGATCTTCCTCTATCGGGTCTTCTTCTATAGGGTTCTTTTCAGGATCTTCTTCTTCTTCGTCGGAATCAGCTATCACGTTAAACTCTGGGGCGGCCACTCCTTCGTCCTCTGAATCGTCGTTTCTGAAATTGTCCTGGGGACCGTTGATCTCATCGTCTGAATCTATCAGTGTGCGGTCTAAGGAAACGCATGACTGTGCATCCTCATCTAAATGCGGCGCTGCTCCAGGGTGGGCCATGGTCTGAAAGGAATGAGTCATGATTAGACAATGGAATGAATAAGGAAAATGACTAAGTGTGCAAAGTATGGAAAGACATGCGGTGGCAGGAATTGAAAAATCAAGATTAAGATGTTATGCTACTGAATAGTATGAACAAGGGAAATGGCAAGAGAATGATACATATATCACGATTCAAATTTTATTGCATTCAACTAAAAGTTCAACAGATACAAGATTTCAAACGGAAAGAAATATTCATAAAGAATGACAACATTATTATTGAAATTGGAAATCATAGAATTCTTCTTCGATTGCCAGAACGCTGCATCATCGTTACGCGAGTTGAATCCTGCGTTAGATCCGCCTTATGGTCGAAGTTCAAACTACGCGATAATCCTCACTTGGCTGAAGTGGGGAGTGTGGACGAGTTTCCTCCTTGTAGTTCTTTCCTTTCTGGGCAGCCGTTGATGAGGTGTTTGTTGGACCCGCATATCAGACATTTCCCTTGGGTGCGGCGACAATCCCTCTGAAGGTGTCCTGGCCTCTTACAATATCCACAGCAAGGGTTCTTCTGATGCTTCTGTTGACGCTTCATCTTTTTCTCCTTTCCTCGTCCAATAGGGATCCCTTTATGATAGGGGGCTCCCGCTGAGGTCTGACTCACCTGTCTTCTCAGCCCTTCAGCTAATAAGTCGTTTGTTCGCTCCTGGGCTTCCTTTAAACCTTGCAGTACACTAAGGATCTCAACAGTCTGATTCTGGGGAGCGGATAAAGATGAAGAGTCGTTGGAAGACATGATCCTGAAACAACAATTTCGAGAATGATATGAGTCTTACGCTAAATGAATCAAAATATGATATGGATAGGACAAGGATTCAAGAATATCAGAGATGATGAATTTTATTACAAGTGGAGAATCAACCGTATGACTTTAAGTCACCTAAACAGAATACGGTAGTACAATTGCAACCACGTAATCTTGCCAGGTCACCCGAAACTATAGCGAATGGATAGCTGAATACACGATGTGAATATGGATCAAGAGTGACAAGTTTACAACCTAGACCGAGGAATGTCTTAGATTGCCAAACTATACACGGAAAACTGCAATCCCAAACGATGCAAAACCTGGCTCTGATACCAACTAAACCATGTCACGCCCCGCTTCCCAAAATACGGAATACGAGGGGTAGACAAGGCCAGCCATGCTCCTACGGTCAAGGAAATGTCCTGCCGTAGTCACACTTCGGCTTCCAGTTTATCATGGTAAACAGTAAACGATGCGCAGGTAATGAGAAATGCAGTAACTGAAAGATACAATAATATAAACTGACCTGAAGTAGAACAAACGAATGAATCTCGGAATGGCAAGTCAAGAAGTCTGTGATACACGTCTAGTTCTGGTCCAGGCTAAATCTCCTCTTCACACTGAGCATGCATACTCAGGTCGTCAGAGCGACACAATAGCAATAATATTATATAATCATGTGACAGTTCTAACAGTAGTAAGGGATATGAATAACAGTAAATCAATGACAGTAGGAATATGAATGTGCAGTAATCAATGCAGCGGAACAGTAAAGCAGTATAACGAAATATCACGTATGCCACACAGTATATAAGGAATAAAATGCCAGTATCCCTATCAGTCTCTAAGTCTCACTGTACAGGTCACTAAGCCTATCGTCAGTCCAAGTGTGAGAGTCAACCACTCGCGAGTGTCCTCCACCCAAGGGTAGAACCCAAGGGCAAGGGACCACGGGCCCAACATGTAACAAGAATATCACAGTGTATATATCACGTACCCTGTAAATCTCCATATAACTCCCTAAATATATAAGCCGGCATGGGACTCCCGAGATTCTGTTGGACTCACACTTAAACTACCCCACACCCCGTGGTCTACATCAAACGCTAACCATCAACCTAAATACTAATCGATCCGTGACAAGTCTGCGCGAGAACTGGAGGCAGGACCTCCATCAAGCACGTCCCGACTAATACCTAAGATAAACGGCAGTGTCTGGTGTCTTATCTGTGACATCCGTGCAACGCTTCCATAAATGTCCCATTCCACTTATAGTCACACGTACACGCATCTCACAGACGTCGACAATGCAATAAATAATCGGGTCACTGATTGTGTACAAGTACGTATCACTTTCACTTAATCACGGATACACGAACACTGACGTACTTGCCACAATCATCACTAAAATCTAACACTGGGTGAATGCACGATATCACTAGGTTATCACTACAATGATATAGGTATGATATGATGCATGAACAGAATATAAGCATGATTAGGATGTTATGAAACAGTATTTTATCACTTGCACGATTTATCATGAAACGTACATATATAATTTAGCGAACGATAAACAGATAGTAATTAGTATGTTCAGTTATCTATCCATCAAATTTGGTTTCAAGCCAATCGGGTTCCAGGATTGCTAATTATACCCATTTCATTTTAAGCGTTCGCGGCTGGAAATCCGGTTTCAGAATCAGATGTCCGTTTCGCAACGCATTTTAACCCCAGTTGGGACCATAATTTAGCGACGCTACAGTTGAATGAATTATAGGGTTTTCAGTAAAGTTTTCAACGCAATAGACGTATTGTCAATCGCATCCGCACGTCAGGAGTTATACAATGTTTAACACTAATATGTCAGTTCTGATTCTGTTGGGACTGTTATGCGTCCCGATGTTCTAAATTACAAATTAAATAACAAACGGTAACGAAACAAAATGAAATCAATTGTGTTGTCTAGCTATCAGATTATCTATAGTGAACAGCGGAGTTCCGCAACCTACGAGTTAAGGAAATCCTGCGGTACCCAATACGGAACAGCAAGCAACGACTGGAGTCGCTCTGGACTGCAGTCCAGAGTCGCACTCCGATCCGAATATCATCACACTTTAAATACAGAAATGTCAGGAAACCAGTATAGGGTTAAAGTTCATCGAGTTGGCTTCGTTTTGAACCCTCGAACGCACCGTTCTAGTGTGTATATGATTTATGGTGAATTTAACGGTTTTCAGGTACAGTAAAATTCCAGTTTTACGGTCAAACTTGGGGGTAGTTGTTTTAATCTTTAACAGTCGTATTTTCTAATGAAATTTGCACACATTAACCATCTCTACAAGAGCCAAAGAAATTTATCCAGTTCCGTCAAATTTGATAATATTTTCCTAAGGGAACAAGTATCGAACAGATACAACACTTAATAGTTTTAAACTTGTAACTTTTAATCCATGTATTTAACGATTGTAACTTAGGTAAATAGCATGTAAGCAAGTAGAATACTTGCCTGGAGGCGTCTTGGCGATGCTCGGCAGTGATAACGGCACGATCGCGACACACGCGCGGCTCGGCACCTGACTTGGCTCGAACACGAGTCTCGGCAACGGCGACTCGCAGTTTGGTGGTCGGGGCTCGGCTATGAAACTTGGCCCTTGTGCGTCAAGGATTCGACGATGGGTGATGATGACGATGGTGAGAGTGTTGGAGAGAGAGAGAGAGAGAGAGAGAGAGAAAGTTAGAGGGAGAAAGAGTGTGTGTTCTGAGAGAGAGACAGTGAGGGAAAGGGAAAATTGAGAGTGAGAGAGAGAAAGACAGAGAGAAGAGAGGGAGCAATGAGAGAGAGAGGGGTGATGCTCGGGTGTCAACGAGGCGACCCGGGACGGCAAAGGAGCTCGTCGGCGTGCAACAGGTGGCCGGAACAGGGTGTCGGGGAGTTGGAGCTCGAGCGAGTGGTGTGCAGGGGGGTCGTCTCGAGTTCGAGCTCCGGTGAGTGAGGGTGTCGTGGGAGTGAGAAGGTGGGTAGAGGGATGAGGTGGTTGGTGATGGGTGTCGCCGTCGATGACGATGGTGCAAGGTGCTCGGTGTGGATAGAACTCCAGATTTTTGGACGAGGGAGAAGAGGGATGAAAGAGGGTGTGATAGGAAACGTCGGGGGTTGAGCGAATTGGGTGTAACGGCAGGAGCGGGGGCGTGAGCGTGGGCGCGAAACGCGGCGGAGGCAAGGATCGCGCGCTGTGAACAGTGGAGGTTACCGTTGGAAGGAAGAAGACGTGGGTGCGGGTCGGGTTTGAAGCGCGAGCGGGTGCTGGGGAGGTGAGTGGGCTGGCCAAAGAAACAAATAAAAATAATATAAAGGAGTGAGGGGTTTAGAACGGGCCGGGCTAGGGATTAAAAGAAAAATCAGTGGAAAATATAAAATGAAATGGGCCGGGAACTGCTGGGCTGAAGGGAATGCTGTGGGCCGGGGGTGTTGGGCCAGAAGAATTCTGAACAAAATTATTGGGGAAAATACATGGGAGCGGGCCGACTCATTTAAAACAGGAAATATCAAAATAAAGAAGATGAGAGGGGGTCGGGCCTGCTGCAAAAGAAAAATAAAATGGAAAAAGAATTTCAAAGAAAAAAATAAAGTGGGACGGGCTCTGGTGAGAATGGGCAAGGCCGAATGTTTGGGCTGAGAATTACAAAGGAATTGAAGTGAGAAATGTGGGAGTGGCCGAGGTTAGGGATTAATAAGAGAAGGAAAGAAAGAAATATTAGAGAAGGAAAAAGAGCAGTGGGCTTAGGGAATTAAATGAAAATTGGATGTGAATAAAAGGAGTGGGCTCAGGCAATAGGCCGTAGGAAAAACTGGGAAAAATAAACTGAAATGGGAACGGGCTGCTGGGGAAAAATTTTGGGCTAGGAATAAATCAAATAAACGAACAAAAGGAATGCGAGATGGGTGAGGGAGTAGGAACTAAAGTTTGGGTTTTAGAATTTAAATCAAAGAAAATGGGCTGGAAAAATAAATTTAAATCTTTAAAGCAATGGGCTGAAAGAATAAAATATGGTTTGTGTTTGGGGCTATTTAAAAGGGATGATTTACTTGGTTTGGTGTTTAAAAAAAAGTTTTAGAACTAAGTAAATAATTATCAGAAAAATTTAAATAAATTTACAATGAATTAGAAATACAGTTATAGTGTATAAAAAGGGCTGGGTATTACAGATGCAATGCGGGCCGAGATGAAGTCCATGTACACTAACAAAGTATGGACTTTGGGCATTGCTCCAAAAGGGATAAAACCCGTAAGCTGCAAATGGATCTTCAGAAAGAAGATTGGTGTAGATGGACAGGTTGAAACCTATAAGGCTATACTTATTGCAAAAGGTTTTCATCAAAGACCTGGTATGGACTATGATGAAACCTTTTTTCCAGTGGCTATGCTCAAATCCATTCAGATCCTTCTTGTCATTTCTGCCTTCCACGATTATAAGATTTGGAAGATGGACGTAAAGATCGCTTTTCTAAATGGAAATTTGGAAGAGTGCGTCTATATGGATCAGCCAGAAGGTTTCATTCAGAGTGGGAGCAGCGAGAAATTGTGCAAGTTACTTAAATCCATTTATGAATTAAAGCAGACATCGCGGAGTTGGAACATCTGTTTTGATGAGACGGTCAAAGAATTTGACTTTATCAAAAATCCAGATGAACCATGCATCTATAGTAAGATTGTAGCAAGAACCGTTGTATTCCTCGTCTTTAATGTGGATGACATTCTCTTGATAGGAAATGGCATTCCTATGTTATAATCAGTCAAAGGATTCTTGTCACAAAGATTCTCCATGAAAGACCTGGGTGATGCCTCCTACATTCTAGGGATCCAGATCTATCGTGATAGATCTAAGAGGATGTTGGGACTTTCACAGTCCAGATACATTGACACCATACTGAAAAGATTAAGTATAGAAGATTCAAAGCGCGGTAATCTACCGGCTTGTCAAGAAATCACCCTCTCCAAAGAGATGTCTCCCAAGACTGATTTGGAAAGGGATCGCATATCAACTATACCCTACGCTTCTGCGGTAGGCTCTATAATGTATGCGATGTTGTGTACCAGACCAGATGTTTCTTACGCACTAAGCGTGGTAAGCCGGTATCAGTCAAACCGTGGGTAGAAGCACTGGATAGCAGTAAAGAACATTCTCAAGTACCTGAGAAGGACTAAGAAGATGTTCTTGGTGTACGGCAGAAAAGACCTACAGATCGAGGCCTGTGCTGAGTCCAGCTTCCTGAGTGATAAGGATGACTCCAAGTCCATGTCGGGTTATGTTTTTACCCTCAATGGAGGGGCAGTCTATTGGAAGAGCTCCAAGAAGAACACCGTTACTGACTCGATGATGGAAGCGGAGTATATCACCGCATGTGACGCCGCAAAAGAAGCAGTCTGGATGAGAAAGTTCTTAATAGAACTTCAGGTGGTTCCGTCCATTGTTGATCCAATACCTCTGTATTGTGACAACAACGGGGCTATAGCTTTAGCGAAGGAACCCAGGTCCCATCAGAAGTCCAGACATATCTTGAGGCGGTATTACCTGATCAGGGAGATTGTGGATCGCTGGGAGATCGAGGTACGAAGAGTTGATACGGAGAACAACACTGCAGATCCACTCACAAAGGCCATCCCACCGACGCAGTTCGAGAGGCTATTCGAGATGATAGGTCTGCAATATGCCAACACATGACCTTAGTGCAAGTGGGAGATTGTTAGTGATATATGCCCTAAATGCCATTATTATATAGTACTAGTTTGTATATTACATTTTGGAAGCTTGGGATATACATAGATTATATGACAGTCTTGCTCAATATGGTAGTATGCTACTTGGATTGTTTCTATCTTAATATGTGTATATGTTTCTTTTAACGTATCACTAATATATATTGGTAGAGCCCTTAAGATCTTTGCTTGACTATCAGCGTTGTGATGACAGTCACACTAGTGGGGGCTGGGTAGTCTATAAACACATCCTTATACAGGTCTCTAGTCGTAGAATTATCGAGACAAGGCACCGATACTCCATAGTAGATTAGTGTATATGCTTCTCATCCCAATATGGGAGATGGTCTGTCCCACAGCCATTAGTATGTCATACTGGAGATAGTATGCAGGTGCTCATTGGGTAATGAGTTACACTGGACGGACTCATGGGGAACTGTTGGTTGGTACTACACTATCATCATGTAGCAGTTCCTAGGTGACATGAGTATAGCGTAGTCCGTTGAATTAATACTGTTACTTTGCCTCGAGTGTGTTCCCACTGTTCTTACATTACTACCCTATCACGGCTCTGATGAGTCGTGCAAACAAGTAGTAGTTGGGTGCAGTCCCGAAGCATTTGGAGGCAGTGGCGGTTAGATAGGATTCGTCTCTCCCAGTATTGGGGGTTGATGTCGCGCTGTGTTTGGAAAGCCATTACACAAAGTCCCTGATCAGGGCAAGCGAGATTTACTGGTAGGTACTCCAGTAGTTTCTCAAGGTGTTTTTGGGCTCTACTCTGGCACGACTTATTGCGCTATTAGGGTTCTGACGACTACTGCCCCCTAGGCCCGATATGCGATACTCTTAGACGAACAGACCGGACTGTACGGAGATTGTCATAGATAGTCTTAGTAGGAGTTCAGATGAGTTTGCTCATCGGCCTTCTTATCGACAGATACCTGGGTAGCCGTTACGTGTAGCTAGTACCGCTGACGTGCTTATGGTTAAACCTACTGCCAGCGTACTGTCGAGTATTTAGAGTCCCACACAGAGGGTTTCCCTGCTTCGGGCGAAATGATGTAGAGGTCGTATGGTTTTACGACAGGGTTCGAACATATACGTGTACTTATGCACGGATCATGTTCGAACGGATAATACTAGTGGGCTTTGGTTTAAGCCGGATCCTAGTAGTAGATTATTAGATTCATTTTGTCTCATTGTATTCGTGTTTTTCGGAATACGGATTCGGGTATGTATATACGGTGAGGGGTATTCTTGTAAAGAGGGCTTCTAGAAGAAGACACCTCATTACTTGTATTACCATTTAGGTTAAATGGTTAATGAGGTAGAGGTATGAAGTATTATTTTGTGATAAATGAAGTATGGCTACTTGGTGACTCATGGATTACTATTGAGGTAAGGGTGGACTTAGATATTTTGTGAGATATTTTGGCATGCTTCATAGTCATCACAAGTAGCCATATTCATTTTATTATTATCTAAAACACTCTCTCTCTCATCAAGCTCTCTCTTCTTCTTCCTCAAACCCTAATTGTCTCATGTGTTGAGAAATCTAGGATTATTGAGACTAATCTATCCGTAATCACTCTCTACATTCTCTAGGCCACTTAGATTAGCATACTTGGTATCCTAGTTACCTCATCTTAGAGGTAGGAGCTCTTAGTAGACACTCTCGGGTGGATCTTCTTTGACTCGAGGAGGTCGATGAGGAGGCGCGATCTGTACACCCTTCAAGGAGCTCACAAAGAGGAAAAGGAGTGCAAGAAAAAGAAGGACTTGATTCTTGAGGTATAACTTTCTTACATAGTAGTTAAACCTCATAGTTGTTTTGTTAGCTAGGGTTTAGTATCAATCCTAGAGTTTAGTCGGTATTGTGAAGCATATAAAAATCATTTTTTGCAAACTCTGCCTCCCCGCGAACCCGCGGGGTGCGCGACATCGACTTACAGAGGTTGTGCAGGAGGTCCACGTGGAGCTGGTGCAATGAGAGCTAAGAGAGGTGCAGGAGCCTGGATGGATGGCCGCTGCGGAACTGTAATTGCGGGTCTGGGTGCTGGAGCTGGGTTAAAATGATATGGACATGCTCTAATGGTATGAGTGGATGCGCCACAAACTAAATACAGGCCATTTGCACGCCTGCAGTCCTTCGCCAAGTGTCACGTCTCCTTGCAATAGAAACAAAAGTCTAGACTGAACCGGTTAAATGATCCTCCTTGTCTCCTGGGTGAAAAGTTCGGCCTAGAAGAGGCTCCTCCTTTCATCTGTGTGGCAGGGTGTTTCATACCAGCAGTCTGCGATCTGCCCTTCTTCTTCACAACTGCTTCATAGCATCGGGCAGCCTTCAAAGCAAGTTCATGGGTTGGGAAATCCCCTGTAGTGGGTGCATCTTGGATTTCAGGATCCAACCCTTGCTGAAATCGTCGTGCCTAGATCTTAGCAGTAGGAATGAGGTGTGCAGCGAACCTGTTACGGCCTTGTGTTCGCAGTGTAGTGAGTGAGATCAGGAATTTGAATATTGAGACAATATCTTACCTGCTAAGTATGGTAAACTCAGTATTGTATTCATCCACAGACTTAACCCACATCGATCCTTGTTGTAGATGGATGAACCGCTGCTCCATGTCAAAATGGGCAGTCTTAGGGAAGTATTTCGCATCGAACAGATCGCGAAACGTCTTCAATTATATAGGTTGGGTGAGACGGCTTTCCTCAGCCTTCCACCAGACTCTGGCATGGTCGGTTAGTTGCAACTTAGCAACTCGCACCCATGTAATATCTGGCACTTGAGCTGCTGCCAGATCAGCTTCGATAGATTATGTCACAACCCGAGAGGCACGTGACTGGCACTTGAATCATGTGAAGTCTATAGGACTCCACCTAATTCAAGTAAGCCAAAAGCCCAGAAATCTAAACCTTTTTAGGGAAATAGTTAAGGTGAAGTTTTGAAATAAGGTTTAATGAAATCAGGTTCCTTCTTTATATACATAGGTAATATAATATGAAAACAATATTTTGTAGCTATTTGAAAACACTTTTCGCCATTAAAAATTTCGGCAGCACCTTCTTTGTATATTTTAACCCAAAAAATGGTACAAGCAATGATATATATATAGGCATCCCAAGCAGGAGCTAGCTCTTCGCCAATTGGCGAAAACAACCACGCAAGATAAAATAAATATACAACGCCGAAAGTCGAGGATCAAACTCAGAAAGGAAGCGAGAAAACTAAGCATCATTAAGAAAATCCCAACAATAAAGAATACAAGAGCGCGACTCTAAGGCCGAAAGAATATACAAACCGTGGTCATCTAAGTCTACTAACTGGTTGATGGAGCTTTAAACTATATACTACTGAAATAAATAAAAGTACAATGGTGGTCACAATACAAGTGAATCCACCTACCAAAGCAATCACCCGGAAGGAAGTGGTGTGTCAGCAAAGCCACTATGGAACCTGTACGGCTAAACCTGCAAGAAACTGTGGTACAACAGGGGTGAGTTGCCAACTCGTGAGTAGAAGTTATCACCGAGTAGAAATCGCATGTATGGCGATCTCCTAGGTCATACAGTAAAATATTCAAATATAACACTTAAACATCTAGTAGTGGCAAGGTTAATAATCTAAGTATAAGTGTGATACCAAGTACTCATGTCGGTGTCTCAAGTAGCAACATGTCATATGTATGAATGCATCAAGAATTAAATCAGAACATATCTGTATAAGAAAGCTGTGTTCTTAACTCTGTAAGATTTTAGTATAGAAACTGGAGTATCATCAATGAAATCGATAGAAATCCGTGTCAAATATCGACACAAAATCCTCAATCCCAGGCTCCGTCTGTCCGGATCGGCCCATATCATCCAATCTCACGACTACGGTCGGTATCCTCCGGATATCCGCCGCGCCAAATATCACTGGTAGGTAGCCCGTCCCTACCAGGCTCATCGTCTACAACTCGAACTTCTTGTCCCGGGGTACCTTACCGGGTCCACCATGTACCCGAAACGGTTCATCCTACTCCTCGAATCGGGTCTCAAAAACCAACTCAATCACGAAAACTTATGGTGGACGCCATATACATCATATCACGAGAAAACCGCAACTTGCATTTTTAAAATGATAATGAGTTTATAAAATTCTTGCGGTTTTCCCCCAAATCCAGAAATCTCATGGAAAATCTAAAATCCCAAAATCAAGAGTCGATAAGCAGTGGATATCGGCATAAAGCCCACAATATTGCATAACATAATGAATATATAAATGCATGGGGTATCTAAGTAAGGAATGCAATATCTAAACTAGCATATAAGAGCAAGCATACTGATAATATGTTGAAACTACCAGCTAGCAGGTTATACCAATGAAGTAACGTTTTCTAAAGTGTACGTGACATGGCAATTACCGATGATGATGTGTGTGAGCTGGCAGACAAGTGTATGCGGAACATACGCATCATTGGTAATGGTGCTGGTGTCCGAACAGACGGGATTCATAATAGCTAAAGAAACACATGTGATAAATATGCAATGCAATGAGAACAACATAAATATAACAGAAAAGTGAATAGTAAACGTAACATTAATCAATATAAATATCGGTGTACGAGTCATACGGTTTTGGTGTTTTGAAATAGCACGAATCGTGGTTTTTAGAAAAGTAGGGGCTACGGTGATTTGGAGAAAAGATATGTCTTTTGAAAAATCCGTAGCATCCTTCGGATGGTCCTTTGAAAGTACTCACGATTCGTTAGTTTTGAAAATAGGTATGACTCGAGCCTAGCCTAGCATCTATCCAAACAACAAAATGACTAAACAAAGGAATTAGTCGGAAAGATAAGAAAATCTACATATATTCCGAGTCGATATACCTAGTAGTCGGCGATCCAGCCTCATAGCGTCACGTACTGTATAATACATAGTACGGCATTCTCGAGTCAAGAGTGTGGATCAATCATCTTATATGTTTCGTATGGTAATATCCATCATACGGCATCCCCAAAATCAAGGGTACGGGTCAATTATCATATATACATCACCATTCACATAGTATCATCATCGTACAATATCATGATCAGGAGTACAGTTCTAAAATCTCGTACATTTAATATCATCAACTCACTTATTATCGTATGTATGAATACATATCGCCCAACGATCCACTAAACTATCATATCATATATCATATCATGACTCAATCACATATCAGAATCTCACGGCATCATGCCCGGTCATATCGACTCATCTCCACATATCACATATTATCCTCATCACCTGTGTATATGTATACACACACACACACACATACACCCATACATATACACACACACACACACATATACACACAAAATCAAGTGTGTGTGTACGCGTGTGTGTGAGACTACATATAATCCACGATTCGCCACCAAGGTAAACATCCTATGGATAGGTCTCCGTAGATCAACCTAATCTAACCTAAGGTCTTCCAAATACCATATTTACTAAGTATCCAAATATCGTATCCAAACTTACAAATATAGTAATACCCTATTCTACGGTTGCGGGGGTGCTATACGCCATCCACTCGACTTCCCCCATAGATATACATCTACTCACCTCGATCCTTGCTTGCTGAAATCGATGATGCCTTGCTCTCCTTGGTCGTCCCGAAGTCCACGCAAAGGTACCTACATTTCAAATACGTCGTATCGTAATAAGGGATCAACACGAGAAAACCAAAACGGCATACGAAGTGCACATAGGTTAGAACCTACGGCCTATGCATGCAAGAATAGTCAAACAACTCTCGACATTGTCGTGCAAACGTCAATCGACCGAGATAAAACAAAAATACCAAAATCCAATTCATTAAAAGTCACAAAACCAAAACAACAACTCAAGAAAACACCTCCAGATTTTTCCTTAGGTTGAATTAGCCAATTCTTCTTATATAGGAGGTTTAATTATCAGATAAATGAACCATATACCAAGACCCAACCCCAAATTCCCCAATGTGGCCACAATTTGCGGCCACAAGCATTAAATTGGCGGCCCACAGTAGGAGGTGGGGTCTCGGGTTTCTATGGTAGCATCTAGGTTACCTGCATGACTCACAGTTGTCACGCCCTGCTTCCCGGTGTACGGGCAGAGGATGCGACGAGGCCACTACGTATTTACTCCGAAATAAATATGCTAAGCGTATCTAAGCAATATAAATGAAAATGCACAAGAGACAAAAGATATAATTGAACAACAACTTTATTTATTCACATTCTTTTTACAATACATGGAAAGTAAATACATCTGAATGAAAACAATGCTTAAACAGTGGCATAACAGAAATGAAAAGTACTGAAATGAAATGTGTACAAGTGTAACTATAGCTCGGGATCTTCAGTAAACTGGTCCAAGTCTTCAGTGCTGGGCTCGATCTCTGGAAGGTCCGAAATATCTGACGACATTCAAAGAAGAAAGAAAGAGAATGTCGTCAGCAAACAAATCGCTCGGTAAGTCCCAAAGATAAGGGAGAAGTAGAATAGACAGAGAGCAAGAGAGAGTGTAGCTTTTTAAGTTGTATTATATTGTTATAATATTGTATTTAGTATTAATGCTGTTGTTGTAGCTTGGTACGGAAGGATGCCAGTGTATACGAGAGGAGCCTCTATATGCCAGAGACTAAAAATAAATGGAAGTACAAGGGTCCGTTAGAAAGCCCGGAACAACGGCGTGGTATTCAGGTTAGATGTCTTAAATCTTGCAGTCTTGTGCCACTTCTAACACCTTCCGTACCAATCTACCCCTTAAACCCCGCAATGTCTTGATTGTATTGTTTGTATTGTATTGCAACTTGTATTGTCCTGTAATATAGATTGTATAATTGGATGACTTGCCGAAACCATGATATCAGTAAATGGATGTAACTGGAGAATCATGAATGTAACTGGAGAATCATGTAAATAGAAGTATATCCATGGTTCGGTTCGGTCAATATAAATTGAATAGATTGAATATATGGATTCATTGATTCATATTGAATTGTAGTATTGTAGATTGTACTTGAATCATATTCAAGTCAGATTATTTATAATGAGACTCAGTCTGAGTCAGACAATTATAAAATAAATTGAATTCCTGAATTAGGTTTTGGTGTTATCGGTAACCGCTGCACATGAGCGGCAGGATTTGTGTCTTTTTCAAAGACGATTACCGTGTTGATAATACTGTTTGTTAAGTTGTATACCTTAGACAGGCAAGCACCCACTTCTCCAGCTCCCTGAGACTCAAGAGATTGGTCCCGCTTAAATCTATATTTACCAGGGTCTTTAGGGTAATTTATAGAACTTGAGGGGGTTATATGTAAAAATACTTTTGTATAATTTTCAAAATACACCTCAAGTATTTTATTATCATCTTTAGAGTTGTCATAGATGTATATTTTATATTTGTGATATTTCTAGTGAAAATAACATAATTTCATAATATAGGTTATTTAATTGTAATATTGAACTTGTATGGAATTTCATGGTATTTTCATTTAAAATGATTCTTGTGATTTTAGAAAAACTTGGAATATTGATATTATCACAACAATAGATATTTTAATGATATATATATATATAGTTATATAAAAATAATTTTAATATATTTTATATTTGTAGAAATCTCATTTTCTTAAGATATTTGTATTTTAAATCTCTCGAGACCGAATGCTCCTTGCGAAGGGCTGCATCTCGCACTACTAAGCCCGAGGATGTGCGATAATCCACACCATCCCAGTCGCGTTCCCCAAAATGGGTTGTAGCGGCGCTTTGTAAAGATTTATAAAAATACGTAATCTTATAGAAAACGGTTTTAATAGTTAGTGGTATTTATCTATAAGTTTCGTTTTCCCGTATTCTATATTCCAGAAAGGTATTGTGCTATGTTGCATATGAGTGTTGTGAGTAGGTAGGTCATTACCTCGTGATCTAATTAAAGGTATAGCAAGATTAATGATGTTTTAAAGTAGAAAGTAAACTACATGGTATTTTAGTGAAAAAAGCGGTAAAAGTTACAAAATGAAATATATTGCCATGAAACTTGTTCAACATGTTTGTTAATGATTAATAGTCAACATGTAAGGGTTTGGTATGTTTGTATTTTGAAGAAAAGGTTGAATTTTTAAGAAGAACCGAATCGGAAATCGGATTAACTCTGATTCCGTCGGGTTTTAGAAATACGTGTTTTTAGAATAGCAAGGTGAAGAGGGAGAAGGGACTTACAGGTTTAGAATCAAGAGAAGAGGGAGAGGAAGATGTAGGAGGCGCTGGTGCGTCGTTTCGTCGCCGGGAGCTCCTAGGGTCGTTGTCGGAAAATCGCCGGAGTTTCGCCCTTTGCTAACTCCACTTGTACACAAAATTCTAGAGAGTTTTCTTGAGAGTTTTGGACAGAAATTTGGAGTGAGGAGGGTGTGTTTAGGAGTGGTATTTATAGGGTAATCTAAGGTTAGGGTAGGTGATAGGTTGAATTGAAAATGTAATAAAAATTGTATTAAAATGGGGTTTAATGGAGTTTTAATTGGATTTAAAAGGCTCTGGAAATGTGCAGGTGTTTTAAAGTGTGCAGAGGTTATAAGAATGCCAAAAGACAGAGAGTTGAAGAAGGGAGTCAGCCGATCCGGCTCAACTCGGCCGGCGGCGGCGGGCCAAGTCGGCCGAGTCGCCGGCCAAATCACGACGAGTCGGGCCGGGGCTCGCTGTTGGTGGTCCGCCGTCGGTTGGTCTACTTCCTGGGCTATTTTGTTTTATATGTGTAGTGGGGTTTTTATGAGTTATGCACGTGTAGACCCCTGGACTTCTAAAAAATTCAAAACAAAACAATATTAAAAATAATGTGGGGAATGGGATTTGAACTCTGGTACTTTTGCTCCGCAGTGCAAGGTCTTACCAATCAGCTACAAGCTCCTTCTTGCTATTAAAAAGCAAAACAAACTTATAACTTGTGCTCCGGCAAAAATACCCCTTTCTGTATTTTTTTGAAAAAATTGTACAGAAAGTTGTACAGAAACTTTAGGGTTGTTACAACAGTAATCGCTAAATAATTTTTAGGTACTCCGGGTAATAGCAGATCCCTAAATATCATCACAACTTCTACAATTTCCGATATCGGCCAATTCAAAGTTCGTGTTTTTGGGGTTAAGTCTCTGTTTTGTCCAGATTAAAAACACTACTAGGGTTTGTGATCATAACTAAACCTCAATTGCACTTCCCAAGTCATAAAAACTCCTAACCCTCATCTAGGAAAATTCCAACATCACCAATCCTCTTTAGTTCTACTCTAAACTATACTAGAAGATAAGGAGAAACAAATTCTAAACTAATGGTGTGGAAATATACCTCATTTGGCAACTCAAGAATTTTCTTGAGTTGCCCAAAGTCTTCAAAACCTCAACTTGGTTGGTCCATGGTGTTTGTAAGGGCCTTGGGATCATTTTTTGTGAAGGAAAAGTGGTGTTATGAGATGGTTTTGAGGATGGCCATGAGTAGGTAGAGGAGGTGGAGGGTGGAGGATGAAGGAGATGAAGAAGAATTTAAAAAAGAATTTGAGTGAAGAAAATATTAAAGGGATGGCTCAAGACTAGAACCTTCTCTCCCTCTCTCCCTTTCTCCCTCTCTCTCGCTCGTCCCCTCAACCATGACACAAGTCACCTCACCTTCTCTCTCTCTATCTCTTTATTCATTTCTTTTTGTTATTTTCTCTTTTGTTTTAAAAGAAACAAACCAATTGAAATTTAAAAGAAGCCATGGTTCAAAACAATGAAATAAGTGTTTGCAACATACTTTGTTGCATACCATGCACATAATTAAGATTAATGCATAATTAGTGAAACACTAATCGGGTTTTATATTAATTTAAATATAACCAGTTGTATAATAATTCATAGAATGCCCAAATCTCATAAATACCTTCAATCAATAATTCTTATTAATTTTCCAAATTATCGGTATATAATTATACCCTTTCATTAAAACGAATTCTCATACTTAATAATATTCGTAGAAATTATTATTTTAATTATTTAAATTCCCAAAAATAATATTTTATTTTATGAAATGTTACAATCTTCCCCCTTTAAATAAATTCGGTCCCCGAATTTAAATTTAAGCCCCACAAATACTTAAAACATTTCAGTCAATTACTCAAATCAACAGGGCTCTAAGTATCATGAATACATAAAACATGTCCTAGCGCAATACATGCGCAATGAGAAAGAGTGTAAAACTCAAAATCAAAACTCCGTCAAGCGCCATGCAATCATTGGATTTATGAGGAAAATACAATGTCAAATCCAATACGAAAATCAAACATGATGTCGATAGGGCAAAAACATACATGCAGTACGCATCGTTGTAAAATCGTCAAAACCACCAAATGAAAGTACATGCAAAATCCTTTTCAAATCGCCGTGCGATGCGCGTATCACGGCACAAGTAGCGGACGTTTATTATAAGGAAAATAGTTATACATATTTACATATCCTTTTGTTTGACATATACGTCCTGCCTTTTTAAAAAAAATGATATAGAAGGGTTTCCTTCGTAAAGTTTCGTATCATCATGAACACGTAAGAAAATATTGAGACTATAGCTCCTTTTTGGAAATCCCTTCGGTAAATATCGATGCATGTAAAAATACTCAGGTACTGTCTTTAGACCAGTCATGTTCGGTTACTAAACCATATAGTATGTAAGTCATGAAAATACGATGCTCAAAAGGAACTCAACCTTAAAATGTGTACAAAGAACGTCGCGTGCGTCTGGTGCGTACGGAAATCGAAACCAAATACATGTACCACGAAGGTGCACAGAAACAAAATCATGTGCAACGGGTGTGCACGAAAACATCTGTCCAGTGCAACGGGTGTGCACGAAAACATCTGTCCAGTGCAACGGGTGTGCACGACAACAATATCAGGTGCATCTGATATGCACGAAGAATCTCGACTTAGTGCATCTGGTGTGCACAAAATCGCATCAAGTGCACCAAGTGTGCGCAAGAATCTAAATCGAGTACACAAGGTGCACGAAAACGAACATCGTGTATCAAAATTGAAATCAACAGTATACGACATACACCAAATCAAATCAAGTATACCGTGGTATATAAACTCACAAGCATGTGCATCTACGTGCACAAAATCATACCATTACTGAAAACTCGTGTAACTATACCGAATGCAACAATTCAATTCATGTGCACACTGTGTGCATGAAATCAAAATCAAGTGCAATGAATGCATGAAAACAACAATCAACACAATTGATATACAAAACACGAATCAAGTGCAACTGTGGTACATATAAGAAATATCAATCATAAAACGAATCGTCGAAATACTGAAAATCCAAAACAACGGAAACGTGATATTTGAATCACCAAATCGCGAATCATAAATACTATCGTCAATGTGCCCCTCCTTCAAGCTTGAAGGGTGCTGGTGCATCCAAAGCTAGCAGAGCAAGTTATCTACTTGCTTCCTGTTCACGGTCTGGCGTCTCTGCCTTTAGGTCTTTATTCCTCTCGTGGATTACCAGTCATATAACTCATCGGCTTTACAGCCTGATTCGGAGTAATGACGGAAACTATTCCGCTCTGGCGTATTCTCTGAAGATCTACTGACCAATTAGCATGGTCACTCGTAACGTATCTCTTCAATGATAGAAAACTCTGGCCCACTGAGTGTGCGTGATACGACCGATCCTGGATCCAAGTCTTATCATATAGTATTCCCGAAAGATCCTATCAGGGTCTCTTTCCCAATCTCATCTCTGCAGGTCTGCCCGGAAGTTGGCACTCTTTACTTAATCCGTTTCTCATTCCGGGACAGCTGCATACTCATCATGACCTTTCTCTGGAAGTACGTCCGCATCCAATGTATCTGCATGCGTATCAAGTCTATGGCCTCAACAGAGAGGAACGTTATATCGTCAAGATCTCGTACGAAACTCTTACTCTGCTTCCCTTCGGTATAGACCAATTCGGAATCACCTCTTCGTAGTTATGTGGAAGGCGCTCCAATTGGCTGTACTCATATCTACAGTCTCTTTCGAAGCTACAAACTCGGCATCTCCAATATCCTGTAGACAGCATCTGGCTACAACGTCCTCACGAACTCATCCAAATCCTCGGGGTAATACGCTCTCGCTCACCTTTTCTCGATCGACTCACAACACGCTTGTGTGAGGTCCTCTTCTAACTGAAGTTATTCCATCTGATGATCTCGCAACGGAGTATCCGAATAAACAAAAAGTCTTAGTCTTATCCAAGGGTGACTAGCGATCTTCTATCATATCTTCGTATGTAGACTCATGCTGCATTAGCTTCAAAAGTCTGAGGCGATATCTTATCAACTCAACATTAGCTGGCTCATCTGTCTGCACGGTAGTCAACGTCTTAAACATCAAGAATAGAAGGTACATTAACAGTCTTCACATTCTAGCTGGAAAGTAGCCCAATCATCTGGTGCTGATATGACCGTTCACGTCAATGAGAATTCTTAGTAAAAACAATACATCAAAACGCTCATGGCAACAGAAAACATGGTAGAACAATATATCAATGCAACCGTGTGTCACCGGAATTACGCCTGGTCGGTCCTCGTTCATGACGAGCTCGTGCTGACCGCACCTCTAGCTACAGCTCTCTCTGCTCATGTAACCGTGGTAACAGAAACCACAATCCGACATCGATGAGGAAAGATCATAGGAAAAGATAGAAATACAATGCATAAGAAATGTACATCCTAAGGCTTCTTAAGTGAAGTAGCGTATCGTAAGCATGCCGTGGAACATACACACGGTACGTCACTCTACTTAAGTCACCTACTCCATCAACCAAGGTCAACCTACGCGACGAAAGTTCGGGTCTAATACCCCCTCGGCCAAGTCTAAGTTCCGTAAGGTCAAGCCTAGGTTCTGAATATTTATACACCCTAGACTCCGCATAGTCAGACCTAGACTAGAACCAAGGTTAAACCTAACGCTCTGATACCAACTTTGTCACTACCCGAGAGGCACGTGACTGGCACTTGAATCTTGTGAAGTCTATAGGACTCCACCTAATTCAAGTAAGCCAAAAGCCCAGAAATCTAAACCTTTTTTAGGGAAAATAGTGGAGCTGAAGTTTTGAAATAAGGTTTAATGAAATCAGGTTCCTTCTTTAAATACATAGGTAATATAATATGAAAACAATGTTTTGTAGCTATTTGAAAACACTTTTCTCCATTGAAAATTTCGGCAGCACCTCCTTTGTATATTTTAACCCGAAAAATGGTACAAGCAATGATATATATAGGCATCCCCAAGTGGGAGCTTGCATTTCGCCAATTGGTGGAAACAACCACGCAAGATAAAATAAATATACAACGCCGAAAGGCGAGGATCAAACTCATAAAGGAAGCGAGAAAACTAAGCATCATTAAGAAAATCCAAACAATAAAGAATATAAGAGCGCGACTCTAAGGCCGAAAGAATATACAAACCGAGGTCATCTAAGTCTACTAAAAATACAAGTCTGGTTGATGGAGCTTTCAACTAGATACAACTGAAATAAATAAAAGTATAATGCTAGTCACGATGCAAGTGAACCCACCTACCAAAGAAATCATCCGGAAAGAAGTGGTGTGCCAGCGATGCCGCTATAGAACCTGTACGGCTAAACCTGCAAGAAACTGTGGCACAACGGGGGTGAGTTGCCAACTCGTGAGTAGAAAATATCACCGAGTAGAAATCGCATGTATGGCGATCTCATAGGTCATACAGTAAAATATTCAAATATAACACTGAAACATCTAGTAGTGGCAAGGCTAATAATCTAAGCATAAGTGTGATACCAAGTACTCGTGTCGGTGCCTCAAGTAGCAACATGTCATATGTATGAATGCATCAAGAATTAAATCAGAACATATCTGTATAAGAAAGCTGTGTTCTTCTCTCTGTAAGATTTTAGTATAGAAACTGGAGTATCATCAATGAAATCGATAGAAATCCGTGTCAAACATCGACACAAAATCCTCAATTCCGGGCTCCGTCGGTCCGGATCGGCCCATATCATCCAATCTCACGACTACGATCGGTATCCTCTGTATATCCACCGCACCAAATATCACCGGTAGGTAGCCTGCCCTTGCCAGGCTCATCGTCTACAACTCGAGATTTTTGCCCCCAGGTACCTTATCGGGTCCCCCATATACCCGAAACGGTTCATCCTACTCCTCGAATCGGGTCTCAAAAACCAACTCAATCAAAAAAACTCATGGTGGACGCCATATACATCATATCACGAGGAAACCACAACTTGCATTTTTAAAATGATAATGAGTTTATAAAATTCTTGCGGTTTCCCCCCAAATCCAGAAATCTTATGGAAAATCCAAAATCCCAAAATCTATAGTCGATAAGCAGTGAATATCGGCATAAAACCCACAATATTGCATAACAGAATGAATATATAAATTCATGGGGTATCTAAGTAAGGAATGCAATATCTAAACTAGCATATGAGAGCAAGCATACTGAAAATATGTTGAAACTACCAGCTAGCAGGTTATACCAATGAAGTAATGTTTTCTAAAGTGTACGTGACATGGCAATTATCGATGATTATGTGTGCGAGCTGGCAGACAAGTGTACGTGGAACATACGCACCATTGGTAATGGTGTCGGTGTCCTAACATACGGGATTCATAATAGCTAAAGAAACACATGTGATAAATATGTAATGCGATGAGAACAACATAAATATAACAGAAAAGTGAATAGTAAACGTAACATTAATCAATATACATATCGGTGTACGAGTTATACGATTTTGGTGTTTTGAAATAGCACGAATCGTGGTTTTTAGAAAAGTAGGGGCTACGGTATTTTTGAGAAAAGATGTGTCCTTTGAAAAATCCATAGCATCCCTCGGGTGGTCCTTTGAAAGTACTCATGATTCGTTAGTTTTAAAAATAGGTATGACTCGAACCTAGCCTAGCATCTATCCAAACAACTAAAAGACTAAACCAAGAAATTAGTCGGAAAGATAAGAAAATCTACATATATTCCGAGTCGATATACCTAGTAGTCGGCGATCCAGCCTCATAGCGTCATGTACTGTATAATACATAGTACGGCATTCTCGAGTCAAGAATGTGGATCAATCATCTTATATGTCTCGTACGGTAATATCCATCATACGGCATCCCCACAATCAAGGGTACGGGTCAATTATCATATATACATCACCATTCACATGGTATCATCATCGTACAATATCATGATCAGGAGTACAGTTCTAAAGTCTCATACATTTAATATCAACTCACTTATTATCGTATGTATGAATACATATCGCCCAACGATCCACTAAACTATCATATCATATCTCATATCACAACTCAATCACATATCAGAATCTCACGGTATCATGCCCGGTCATATCGACTCATCTCCACATATCACATACTATCCTCATCACCCGTGTATATGTGTGTGTGTGTGTGTATACATATATACACCCATACATATATACACACACATACATATACACACAAAATCAAGTGTGTGTGCGCGCGCGCGTGTGAGACTACATATAATCCGCGATTCGCCACCAAGGTAAACATCCTATGGATAGGTCTCCCTAGATCAACCTAATCTAACCTAAGGTCTTCCAAATACCATATTTACTAAGTATCCAAATATTGCATCCAAACTTACAAATATAGTAATACCCTATTCTACGGTTGCGGTGGTGCTATACGCCATCCACCCGACTTCCCCCGTGGATATACATCTATTCATCTCGATCCTTGCTTGCTGAAATAGATGATGCCTTGCTCTCCTTGGTCATCCCGAAGTCCACCCAAAGGTACCTACATTTCAAATACGTCGTATCGTAATTAAGGATCAACACGAGAAAACCGAAACGGCATGCGAAGTGCACATAGGTTAGAACCTACGGCCTATGCATGCAAGAATAGTCAAACAACTCTCGACGTTATCGTGCAAACGTCAATCGACCGAGATAAAACACAAATACCAAAATCCAATTCATTAAAAGTTACAAAACCAAAACAACAATTCAAGAAAACACCTCCAGATTTTTCCCTAGGTTGAGTTTGCCAATTCTGCATATATAGGAGGTCTAATTATCAGATAAACGAACCGTATACCAAGACCCAACCCCAGATTCCCCAATGTGGCCGCAATTTGCGGCCACAAGCATTAAAATGGCAGCCCACAGTAGGAGGTGGGGTCTCAGGTTTCTATGGTAGCATCTAGGTCACCTGCACGACTCATAGTAATCGCTATATAATTTTTAGGTACTCCGGATAATAGCATATCCCTAAATATCACCACAACTTCCACAATTTCCAATATCGGCCAATTCAAAGTTCATGTTTTTGGGCTTAAGTCTCTGTTTTGTCCAAAATAAAAACACTACAGGGGTTTGTGATCATAACTAAACCTCAATTTCACTTCCCCAGTCATAATAACTCCTAACCCCCATCTAGGAAAATTCCAACATCACCAATCCTCTTTAGTTCTACTCTAAACTATACTAGAAGATAAGGAGAAACAAATTCTAAACTAATGGTGTGGAAATATACCTCATTTGGAAACTCAAGAATTTTCTTGAGTTGCCCAAAGTGTTCAAAACCTCAACTTGGTTAGTCCATGGTGTTTGAAAGGGCCTTGGGATCATTTTTGTGAAGGGAAAGTGGTGTTATGAGATGGTTTTGAGGGTGGCCATGAGGAGGTAGAGGAGGTGGAGGGTGGAGGATGAAGGAGATGAAGAAGAATGAAGAAAAGAATTTGAGTGAAGAAAAAATTAAGGGGATGGCTCAAGACTAGAACCTTCTCTCTCCCCTCTCTCTCTCTCTTGTCCCCTCAACCATGACACAAGTCACCTCACCCTCTCTCTCTCTCTTTATTCATTTCTTTTTTTTTATTTTCTCTTTTGTTTTAAAAGAAACAAACCAATTGAAATTTAAAAGAAGCCATGGTTCAAAACAATGAAATAATTGTTTGCAACATACTTTGTTGCATTAGATGCACATTGTTCCCTACCAAAACACGGAGACGAGACTGCGTAGGTCCATCTTGCCTGAATTCGGGGCAGATGTTAATTGGTGCTATCCGTCCACCTCTCCGAAGATGCCAAGTTGATTTATGACACCATGTATCGAAGGTTTAAACAGATGCGGCCGATGTAGCAGACTTCGTCAGATTCTCCCTCGTTGAGGGGTTTTTGATTATGGGGACGCTCTTCCCTGCAGGCGCAATCCCCTGCAGTTAATTACGCTACCGCATCGTGGTAACCACTTTCTCCTTCTCCAGATGGTCACTTCGTGTCGTGGGTGTTTGTTTTATTTCGGTTGCCCGTGGATTGTATACGGAGACTAATTTATGTTGTCGCCCATAGGGCGTGGATTAGTCCAAATCCGTATCTTCTTAGATTTGGGTTTGGGGGTTGGGTTTAAGGATACGTTAGCCTCATTTGAGACTAAGATCAACTTAAACGTTTGTTAAGGATACGTTAGTCTCATTTTAGACTAAGATCAACTTAACGTGATCATTTAGGTCCAACAAAAGAGCATTTGGGCTCTGTTGTTAGTTTAGGGACATTGCGGTCGATTAGTTTAAGGACATTACGGTCCAATGTTAGTTTAAAGACATCTCGGTCCAAGGTTAAGGACATCATAGTCCGTGAGTTTAAATACATCACAGTCGAGCTTAAGGACATCATAGTCCATGGGTTTTAAAGGACCCCACAGTCCATAGAATGTTTGGTTGTCGGGACCCGTCACCTCTCTGAAGACGTTGAAGGATTACAACGACAAATATCAGAGGAGTAAAGAGATGTACCCTCGAACCGACGTGAGTTGGTTGAAAGATCTGTAGTCCAATTTGGGGCTAAGATCTATTAGCATATTTATGAGCAGATGAGCTCAATTAATATGAGTTGAGGACTTATGGCCAATCTTGGGCTAAGTCCAATAAATGTTTAACATTTTATTTTAGGCTGTTGGGCTTTTATTTGGGCTTGGCCCTTTTAACAATGCTGAGCATTATATCTTGACAATGTTTTTGTTTTTTATTGAATGCTGAGCATTCATCAGAGCTCTGGGCTTATTAAAGAACAATTTATGTTCTGTCAGCGCAACACGTGGCGCGCTAGGTGCTTTGCGCCAGTCAAAAAAAGCGCAGTGCGCTTCTGCCATGTGGCGCACATGTAAGGGACACGTATCGCACATGGCGCTAGGCTCTAGATGATGAGCGCAATGATGCCAGTTTATGAGCGCTGAGCGCTGATCCGTGAGCGCATTGCGCTTTCAGTTTAGTAGCGCACACGTGAGTGACACGTGGTGCGCTTGGCGCTGAGCGCCAGTCCATGAGCGCAGTGCGTTATTTCAAGAGCGCAAAGCGCTAGTGGTTAATTGGCGCATACGTGATTGACACGTGACGCATTTGGCGTTGAGCGCCAGTCCAGAGAGTCCAGAAGCGCAGTTTAAGAGCGCAAAGCGCATTTGATCAATTTTATGATCTAAGCTTTTTAAAAGAGACTTTGTCTCAAGATCTAAGAACGACCATTCTTATTTTGTTTCAATCTCTTATATTGATGAAAGGCTTTGCCTTTATGGATCTATGATCCTACTTTTTATAATGAGATGTTCATGATCTCTTTGAGAAAGACTTTAGTCTTATAGATCTATGATCTGTGAGAAGTAAGTTCTTCTTTTGTTTTATGATGAGATTTTTTGATCTCTTTGTGAAAGACTTTTTGTCTTTGTAGATCTATGATCTTTTTAAAGAAATGAATTTTTCTTTTTATGAGATGATTTCATCTCTATGTTCATCATCATCATTTTTATCTTGAAGAAAGATCTTCTTGCAAGAGCTTGCTCTTTGAATTTTCTCAAAATTTTTGGGGAGGTTTCTCTCTCTTTCTGTCTATGTCCTCTGAGACTTGAAGTCTAGGGGCATTTTTATAGGGTAGGCTGATTTGTTGAATCAGTTAAAGAGATCTTTCTTTGATTGATTTGGGGATGTTTCCCCACCATTGGATCTTTGATCGTAGGGCTTCTGTTTTACAGAAGACAATCTTCTTGTTTTTAACAAAATTGGAAAATCTTTTCATACAGAATTTATTCTGTCTTTTGGTAATTTTTATTTACCATTGGATCATTGATCCAACGGTGCTCTGATTTACAGAGCACAATCTTATTATTTGGAAAGATTTTGAGGAATCTTTCCTTAATAGAATTTAACTCTGATTAATTAATGATTTATCATTATTATTAGATCTTTGATCTTACGGTGGGGAGCTTTTAGTTCCAGCGCTAGCGCACCCGTGCTCTGCACGTGGTGCGCTGCTTGAAGGGCAGCGCACATTGCGCTAGAGCACCTGTGTTTGACACGTAATGTGCTGCTTGGAGCGCAGCGCACCTAGCGCTAGCGCACACGTGGCATGTTGCTTAGAGCGCAGCGCACCTAGCGCTAGCGCCCACGTGCTTTGCACGTGGTGCGCTGCTTAGGGCGCAGCGCACTTGGCGCTGCAATTGAAGCGTTTCTTCATTTCAAAATTTGAATTTTTGAACAGAGCTTTGCTCTGATTGGAGGAAACAAATGCCCCCCCACCGTTGCGCTCACATGGCCCACATGTGAGTGCAGCGGTGGCAGCATCTGCGCCCTTGGATCAACTGAGAAGTTGGAATGGCACTCAGTGCCTATAAATAGGATATTTGGTCCTTAGGATGATTTCTGTTCATCTTCTTCCTTATTTTCTGAGAATTTTTATTCTCTCACAGAGTTTAGCTCTCCATCTTAAGAATTTTCTCAAGGACAAAAGCTCTGTCAAAATTTAGGTAAAGATTAAATCTTTTAATAATCTAGGGTTTTACCCATTAACAGAGCCTTGCTCTTCATAGATCTTTGATCTAAAGAAAACCCTTTTAGGGTTTCAATAACAGATCTTTTGCTCTCTTCAAATCATGAAAAACTCTTAAGAATTTGTTCATGGATCTTGAAAATCTTAGAATTTTTTAATTCGTATATATAAAAAAAAAATTTAATTTTCTTGATGGATTATTCCATCATTTTCTTCCAGAGCAAGGCTCTTAAGGAATTTATTCCTTCATGATCAGAATTTGACAAGTGTCACTCTATCATAGAGTACTGCTCTCAAAGGGAGATTTACTCCTCTGCCCGAGAGATCTCTTATTTAATGAGAATTTCTTGAGGATTTCCTCATTTAATGACAGTCTCATCAAATGATGAGGCTGTTTTATTAATGATGAACTGTCATCTAGATTTTATGGGCCCCTTTTGGTCCCTCTTCACTGCATTGCAGCGTGGTAAAAATTCTAAAGTACCAAGTGTCAGAATTTAAATTAAATTATCGCACTGACAGTTGACTTTTGTCCCTTTTCGCGCAGGCGACATGTCTTTCGATCCCTTTTTCCCGTTTGTTCGTTCAGAGGGAGGATTCCCTGGAGCGCCTGTGGACCGGGAAGTCTTAGCATTGATCAAAGATCATGACCCGGAACATAAGAATCTTCACCTCTGGGGGACATGGTATAATCAGATTATTAAGGGTCGGCAGAGGTTTTCGTGCGCGGTACCCTCAGAGCCCATCATGGCGATCCATTACACCGACCCACCCCCGGTGAACTATACCGTGGAAGAAGTCAACTGGATTTCGGGAGGTCTTCTTCATCCTGCTATGGCTTCGGTACCCGTTCAGCCTCCAATGGCTTTGGATACCCTGGGGCAACGTATTTGTCCAGGCGGGGCGTGACCATGGGGAAAACCATATATGATCGGCTTAATTCCTCGTCACCCAGCTGGCTATCTGCAATGGGCCCGCTACATTCTGTCAGCGAAAAAGTCATAGTTGTTGAGACTTGGGTTATATCCCGCCATTTATGCTTCTCTCTTCCAGTATTCTACGCTTCCCGCATGGTAGGTTAAGGCTTTTCTGGAGCAGTGGAATATTCCTAGTCACACCTTCCTTTCGTTGGACCGAGAAGTATCAATTTCTTTAGAGGAATTTACAGAAGTCTCTGGCTTGCCGGTTATGGGGGAGCATTATGAGGAACTGCTTCCTATAGATGAATACATTTTTTGTGCCAAGCCAGTGATGACAGGCTTTACCCCGGAGAACGCCATTCAACACCAGTTCCCTAGTTTAATCAAAGTGTTGAATATTTATGAGGGACTTTTTCTCGAATCTGGGAACCGCGGGGTTACTTTCGAGGATTTCATTGCTCGTTTTCTCCATCCGGAAGTCCTCTTGAAGGATGCTTCCAAATTCGCCAGACTTGACGACCCTTTCGGTTTAGGGTTAAACAACTTCCCAACGGCGGAGGCAGATCAAAAGAGTTTCTTCCTTCCCAACACTCCAGTTGTTTCTTTCGTGGAGGTCGCAGTCCCTGGGATTGATGAGGAAACGTTCTTTTTGGGGTTTCTTGGGCTATGGCTGAGCTGGTTTACGCTCCTGATGCACCCTCGCCGTATGAGGCCGTCTGTCTTCTATCCGGCTCACCGAATGATTATTGGGGTGAAAGTGGCTGTCGGGGTTTCCGGGTTATCTCACTTGTATTACGGCCTTAGCCCAGCGGCGGATACTACTGAACCAGGAGTGCAGCATGTGAACTTTTCGATGCATTACTTCATGTCATGGCTCGAGCTACATGCACTTGGCTTTTCGGTATCCATAAAAGGCTGTCCTTCTACGACAGGCGCGGCTTCCCCCGGATTATGCGATTATTCGACGTATCTATTGTAAATCCGTCACCGCGGGAAGCTAGAGGTTTGCTCCTTCTTCCTCGCACGGTTGGAGATGGCATGACTTTCACCGACAAGATCCTGACTATCGGCAAAGAGTCCGCAACAACGGTGCATCCATTGCGGGACATTTTTAAAGATGAAGCCTCTGTTTTGAAAGCTTGGGAAATCCTTCATCTATATTCCATCAGATCGGGCTTTCTAGTGTTTAGGCAAAATGATGCGGCGTTATTCATGAGATACAACACGCACTGTTTCGCCCAGCAGTTGAGCTATAATCAGGAAGTCCCGCTTGAGGCTTTTTTATTAGAACCTACTGTCACTAAAGAGGGAATGCGAAACGCGATGCATCATTTCATGCACATGAACACGGGGTCCAACTTCTTTATCAGCGAACCGAGCTGTGTCCCGAAGGCCCTTAGTGTGTACGTGGCGTGGTACCAGCATTCAATGGGCACCGTCATCAGGGAGGAGAAGCGACTGCTGCTTGATTGCAAAGGTGCACCCTCTGCTGGTGATCGAAATGTCTCTCTGAAGCGATGGACCATTATCCCACCTCCCTTAAGAGAAGCTGCCGTGATCGAAGTCCCGCATGACAGGCCCGAGCTACCGATACCCCGGGCTCGTGTAGAAACGGTGACTGTAGCGTCCCCTGATTCTGGCGTGGGTTCAGATATCGGGACTCGTTGTCCTAAAGTGCCTACCAAGCATAAGCTTGTGCTAGCTGCGACCGGAGCTCACTCGCAGAAGAGAAAGAAAAAGTCGATCCTTTCTGTCGACGTTGTACTCGGCCAGGAGCCTCACACTCCTTATGGCGAGGGCATGAGCGAGTATGGGACAAACGAGGGTCTATTCATGCCGCTAGATGATATTGATCTGGCGGCTGCCATTGCAGCTTCTGAGCAATTGGCAAGCCACAAAGCGGGACTGGCCATCCTTACGCAATCAGGTAACCATCAGCTGTATCTTTCGTCATTGCATCATATTTTTGTCATCATGTTTTGACTGATACTTTTCTCCCCCTTTTTTAACAGGCATTTCCACCGAAGAAGCTCTCGCGGCTTCTCTCAAGACTTTTGAGGAAGAGAAAAGACTTCGAGCATCCTTAAGCATCGGTATATTTTGGTTCACCGCGTCTCCGCTCCCATTTCTTATGGGTAATCTAACCCCTCCTTTTCATCTTATTACAGGAACTATCTCTACTCAGGTTATTCCAGGAGTGGTACCGACTTCACAAGGCGGTGCGGAGACGCTTCTCGGGTCAGCTATCGAAGTCCCAGTTCCGCCGGTATTGCCGAAAGAAGTTTCACTTAAGCAACCGATGACGGATGCCATAACGGCTCCAGAGGTAACTATTGGCGCGGACGATGACGTCCCGTTGAAGGAGGTCTTTAGAAGATCTGCCCTCATGGCCCGGGCGGAAAGGAAGCATAGGATGCGCGTGGTAAGGGAGCGTACCGCCGCTTTGGATGCGGGTGCAAGTCCAAGCGCTGTTACCCCTGCCCCTACTCCTTCAGAGGATACTTCGGCTGCCTTGTCTACCGCCCATAGACAGGCAGTACGTGCGGATCGGGAGGCAATCGAAAAACCGACCCAAGGTAACATGACATTGGGTTCTTTTGTCAAAGCTTTAATTTTCAGGTTCTCATATATCCTATCTTGTAGGGTTGAGTCTTGCCGAAGAAGTGGTAGGTGACGTGGCGACAACCACCGAGCCTGAGGTAGCGGCAGGTGAGACAGCCACAATCGCCGAGCCCGAGGTAGCGGTAAGTAAGATGGCTACAATCCCCGAGCCCGAGGTAGCCACTCTTTCTCAAGAGTCGAGCACTGCTCTAATCGTCGCTCTTTCCCCTTGCGGCTCCTTGCCGTTGCCGGGCGTTGCGAGTGTCACGACGATTCTCGTGGAATCGGGAGGTGAGGCTACGGGTGGCGAGACCGTTCCGATTGAGGAGGGTGAAGCATTCGCTGAGGTAGCGGCAGGTGAGACAGCCACAATCGCCGAGCCCGAGGTAGCGGTAGGTGAGACAGCCACAATCGCCGAGCCCGAGGTAGCGGTAGGTGAGATGGCTATAATCCCCGAGCCCGAGGTAGCTACTCTTTCTCAAGAGTCGGGCACTGCTCCAATCGTCGCTCTTTCCCCTTGCGGCTCCTTGCCATTGCGAGTGTCATGATGATTCTCATGGAATCGGGAGATGAGGCTACGGGTGGCGAGACCGTTCCGATGGAGGAGGGTGAAGCATTCGCTGCATCCAGTGACGCCCTTGTCGCGGTCTCGACCGGCGACTCACCAAGTAGATTTTGGGTCATTACTTTCCCCTTTATTCTGCAATCCCTTTCAATTTCTTTTGACAGTGTTTCTCTTATTTCTAATGCAGGTATGATGAGCGTTGGGGTTATGCCATCCGAGGAAGCGTCTCCAGTTGCTGCTTTGACGGTGACCGCTCCTTTACCTTCTCTCGTACCCTCTCAAATGCTGGAAGGTGCGGATTTGTGACCCATCGGCTTCATTGTAGACAGTATACTTCATGTACTGACATTGCATTATTATATCCTTGCAGGAGTCCTTTTTGATCACTTGTATCAGGTGCTACACCCACACCTCTCCTTTCAATCAAAGATTGCCTCTTCTAGCGGAGCTGGTGAGTACAGCCTTTAGCTAACGTCTCTTCTTTTCTTTGACGGGTAGTCAAATCGTTTCTAATTCTTCTTTGTTTTAATTACAGCCCTACAGCTCGAAGGGGGAGACAAAAGAATAGTTGCACCGCCGGTACTCCCAGTCTTGCCCCCTGCTGCAGCCGGTATAGTAAACTCTATTGTTCATGAACCTCCTCTATTTCTTGAACCGTCACTTGAACGTGATTTGTTTGGCAGCGGTGATGCCGACTTCAGCTCCGTTCGAATCTCGAATCATAATGCCAGCAGGCCCCTTTTCTGGACGTTCATCTTCAAAAGGCGCTGTGAATAGTCTGCGCATGTTGAGCGATTACATCGAGGAGCTTGACGTGGAGGCTCCTACATTCGTTGCAGATTTTGCTGCGAAGGTTAATCCTATGCTGACGACGCTCGTGAACTTTCATAGTGAGGGCGTCGTTGAGTCTTGGGTTAATCACTGCAGGAAAATTGAGGCCTGTCTGCATGAGCTCGAATTCGGACGTCCTGCTCCTGAGGTCCTCGCTGTGAACTCTCAACGGGCTGCGTGGGTTGAGCAGAGCACTCCCTACTTCCACCATCTTGTACAAGAAGTGGCCTTAAAGCGTAAGGAATGTGAAGAGATTTCAAGCGACTCTGCTCGACTGCATGCTCAGGTTGATGCCAATGCTGTGCAGTTGAAGGCTATCTTTTAGGGCCTTCTACGATGTATTTCCGACGGGCTAACGCTGAGACAGAAGCTCGACCTCATCGAGCGAGATGCACGGAATCGTGGGGCAGCTCAGCGGGCCGTCGAAGAGCAACTTTCATCCTACTTGCAGCAACGAGCCCAGGTCGAAGCAGAGTTGGCCGCGACAGCTGACCAAGAAAAGGGGCTGAGGGAAGTGTAAGTCCACGTTGCCAACCCCGGTTCTTGCGGGGAGGCGGAAACGGTATAAAAATCAAATTTTTAGCGCATGGGGCAACATGGACTAACAAAGTCGGGATCTTTTCCAAACTAAACTAGCAAGAAAGCTAAAGAGAGTTAGCTACTCGGAAAAGAGGTTATACCTAACTTGAACTCCTTCTTCTTGAAACCTTTATAGGGGTTGATGGTGCTTTCCTCGTCGCCTTCTTCCGTCAAAGATGGATCCACCTGAGGGTTCAACCTTCGGGCTCTTTCTCGAACTTTGAGTGAACTAGGATCTTTGGCTTGGTAAACCTCTAACCCTAGAGTGAGTAGAGAGTGATTTTGGGGTGTTTTTATCTCAAGGTGATGGATTCTCAACACATGAGAAGGGAGCTCCTTGAACTAGAGGAGGAGGAAGAAGAAGAGAGGAGGGAGAAGAGTTATGATAGAATGAGAGCTTTTCATTTTACAACCATAACATAATAAGAAATGAATTATCAAAAATAATAATAATAATGTAAATGAAATAGTTGATGGATGGTTTGGAATGACCATTATCATTACACACATTAAATGATTTTGCTAGAATCAAAGAGCATCTTTGATATGTAATGATGATGGTCAAACTTTCAACTAAGGTCAACTAGTCAACCTTGGTCAACAAGTCAACAAACCCAACCATGACACAATTTCATTTAATTAATATTATTAATTGATATATCATAAATCCATTAGGGTTTGGAAAAAGACGACTGTCAACTGTGCATACGCACCCGTTCCGAAACCCTAATGAAAATCCTCTTCCTCCGCCTCAATCAACTGTGTATACACACCCGCATTCTTGTTCCGAGGAACATGAATACTATGAGATAAAATCAACCCCAAAACATATACCAGTATCTGGCTCAAACCAGAGCCTGCTAGTAATATCTGTCCGGACTCCAAACGTGCACAAGTGCGCGGATGAGAACGAACCCTGTCGCAAAACCATGCGACCTCTACTCTGTTTTGCCCAGAGGCGAATAGCCCTCTGTGTGGGACTCTAAAGACTCGACACTATGCTGGCAGTGGGTTTAACCACAGACCGCAAGCGGCACTAACTGTGCGTAACGGTCCCCAGGTAGATGCCGATAAGAAGACTGACGAGGTGAACCCCATCTGAACTCCTACTGAGTCTGAATGTGACAGTCTCCGTACAGTCCGGTCTGTTCGTCTGATACATCGCATGTCGGGCCTAGGGGGGCCGTAAACGTCAGTCCCCTAATAGCGGTACAAGTCGTGTCGGAGTGAAGCCCAAAACACCCTGAGATAACACTGGAAGCCTACCAGTATATCTCGCTTGCCCTGGCCAGGGACTACTCGTGTAATGGCTCTCCTAGACACAGCGCGATGTCAACCCTCAATACCGGGAGAGACGAATCCTGTCTAACCGTCACTGCCTCCAAGTGCTTCGGGACTGCACCCAACTACCACCTGTTTGCACGACTCTTTTGAGCCGTGGTAGGTTAGTAATCAAAATACAGTGGGAACACACTCGAGGCGAAGTGCCAGTGTCAAGTCAGCGGACTAAGCTGTACTCATGTCACCTGGGAACTAATAACTGACGATAGGTATAATACCAACTTGTCAGTTCCCGACGAGTCCTGTCCAGTGTACTCGTAACCTAACGAGCACCCGCATACTATCTCAAGTACGACGTACTGACGGCTGTAGGACAGACCGTCTCCCACACTGGGATGAGAAGCGCATGCGCCAGTCTACTCCGGAGTATCGATGCCCTGTCTCGATAGTCCTGCGACTAGGGACCTGTATAAGGATGTGCTTATAGATTACCCAGCCCCCACTAGTGTGACTGCCATCACAACGCTGGTAATCAAGCAAAGATCCTAAGGGCTCCACTAATGCGTACAGGTGATATGATAAAATAAACACATGTACACATTGAAGTAGAAACAAACCAAGTAGCATACTACTATTTTGAGCAAGATTGTATATACAAGGTGAATATCCCAAGCTTCCATTAAGTAATATACAAACCAGTATGATACAGTAATGGCCTCTAGGGCATATACACTAACAATCTCTCACTTGCACTAAGGCCATGTACTGGCGTATCGAAGACCTATCATCTCGATCAGCCGCTCGAACTGTGTCTGGGGCAGGGCCTTGGTGAATGGATCTGCAGTGTTTTCTTCTGAAGCAACCCTCCGAACCTCGATCTCCTTGCGATCCACGATCTCTCTGATCAGGTGATACCGCCTCAAGATGTGTCTGGATCTCTGATGGGACCTGGGTTCCTTCGCTAAAGCTATAGCCCCGTTGTTGTCGCAATACAGAGGTATTGGGTCAACAATGGACGGAACCACCTGAAGTTCTTTCAAGAACTTCCTCATCCAGACAGCTTCTTTTGCGGCATCTGATGCAGCGATGTATTCCGCTTCCATCGTCGAGTCTGCAACGGTTTCCTGTTTGGAACTCTTCCAACACACCGCCCCTCCATTGAGGGTAAAGACAAAACCCGACATGGACTTGGAATCATCCTTGTCACTCTGGAAGCTGGAGTCAGCAAAGGCCTCGATCTGGAGGTCTTTTCCGCCATACACCAAGAACATCTTCTTAGTCCTTCTCAGGTACTTGAGAATGTTCTTTACCGCTATCCAGTGTTTCTTCCCAGGGTTTGACTGATACCGGCTTACCACACTCAGTGCATAAGCTACATCCGGTCTGGTACACAACATCGCATACATTATAGAGCCTACCGCAGAAGCGTAGGGTATAATAGACATGCGATCCCTCTCTAAATCAGTCTTGGGAGACATCTCTTTAGAGAGGGTGATCCCGTGACAAGCCGGTAGGTTACCGCGCTTGGAATCTTCCATACCGAATCTTTTCAGTATGGTGTCGATGTACCTGGACTGTGAAAGTCCTAATATCCTCTTGGATCTATCACGATGGATCCGGATCCCCAGGATGTATGAGGCATCACCCAGGTCTTTCATGGAGAACCTGTGCGACAAGAACCCTTTGACAGATTGTAGCATAGGAATGTCATTTCCTATTAAGAGAATGTCATCCACGTATAAAACGAGGAATACTACAGTTCTCGCTACAAATCTACTATAGATGCATGGTTCATCTGGATTTTTGATAAAGCCAAATTCCTTGACCGTCTCATCAAAACAGATGTTCCAACTCCGCGATGCCTGCTTTAGTACATAAATGGACTTAAGCAACTTGCACACCTTTCTGCTGCTCCCACTCTGAATGAAACCCTCTGGCTGGTCCATATAGACACACTCCTCTAAATTTCCATTTAGAAAAGCGGTTTTTACGTCCATCTGCCAAATCTCATAATCGTGGAAAGCAGCAATGGCAAGAAGGATCCGAATGGATTTCAGCATAGCCACTGGAGAAAAGGTTTCGTCATAGTCCAAACCAGGTCTTTGACGGAAACCCTTTGCTACAAGTCTAGCTTTATAAGTCTCAACTTGTCCATCTACACCAATCTTCCTTTTGAAGATCCACTTGCATCCTACGGGTTTTACTCCGTCTGGAGCAATGTCCAACGTCCATACTTTGTTGGTGTACATGGACTCCATTTTGATCCGCATTGCATCCAGCCATTTTACCGAGTCAACGCTCTGAACGGCCTGCTGGAAGCTAGTAGGCTCATCATAATCTATGATGCAATCCTCTCTATCCCCGTCTATGAGAAAACCGTAGTATCTCTTGGGCGGATGAGACTGCCTACTACTCCTGCGGAGTGGCGTAGGAATGTCCTGTTCTTTTGAAACTACTGGCTCTTCCAAGCTTTCAGTAATAGCTTGTGGTTCTGGAATTTCTTCCAGTTCTATTGCGCTCCCACTTATCTGGGTTTCCAAAAACTCAGTTTCCAAGAAGCGGGCATGTTGAGAAACAAAAACCTTTTGTTCCTCAGCGGAATAGAAAAGATACCCCCTGGAGTTCTTTGGGTATCCCACAAATTTACACTGTACTGAACGTGCCTCGAGCTTGTCCGCATGCTGTTTTTTTACAAAAGCTGGACATCCCCATATCTTAAGGTACTTAAGACAGGGTTTCTTCCCACTCCACATCTGATATGGAGTGGTAGGCACAGTCTTGGTGGGAGCCTTGTTCAAGAGATATGCAGCTGCTTCTAGTGCATAACCCCAGAAAGATCGCGGTAACTCAGCCTTACTCATCATAGAACGAACCATATCCAATAGGGTTCGATTCCTCCTTTCCGATACACCGTTATGTTGCGGAGTGTATGGAGGAGTACGCTGAGAGAGAATTCCATTCTCTTTTAAATAGTTCAGGAACTCGGCACTCAAGTATTCTCCACCTCGATCCGATCTTAGAATCTTAATACTTTTGCCTGTTTGGTTTTCAACTTCATTCTTGTATTCACGAAATTTCTCAAAGGCCTCGGATTTGTGCTTCATCAAGAAGACATGTCCATACCTAGAGAAATCATCTGTGAAAGTAATGAAGTACGAATAACCGCTTCGCGCATGTGTAGACATTGGACCACACACGTCACTGTGTATGAGTCCCAAGAGCTCGCTTGCTCTTTCTCCGTGTCCAGTGAACGGAGTCTTAGTCATCTTTCCCATGAGACAAGATTCACAAGTGGCATAAGACTGATACTCGAATGGATCCAAGTATCCCTCTTTATGTAACTTAGTCAACCGTGTCTCATTGATGTGACCCAGTCTACAATGCCATAAGAAAGCCTGATTGATATCTGGAGACTTTCTTTTGTGTGTATTCTGGACATTGAAAATCTATGGTTGGTTTAATACGTATATACCATTGCTCAGTGTACCTGACCCAATCAGAACTTGATTAAGGTGAATGTTTACAACATCACTTACAAACGCAAATTCATAACCTTCTTTAGAAACCAAAGATACAGAAATGATATTACAAGTTGCGTTGGGTACAAAAAAGCAATTACGCAAAACCAAAACATGCCCATCTGTCATTCCCAGGTGATAGTCCCCCACGGCCTTAGCATCCATGCTAGCTCCGTTCGCAACTCTGAGGGTCATGTCACCTGCCTTAAAAAACCTACGGTTTCTCAACGCCTGCAAAGAATTACAGATATGAGATCCTGATCCGGTATCCAATACCCAGGAAGTAGAGTTTATCGAAAGACAGTTTTCAATAACATACACACCTGAAGCTGAAGCCGCAACCTGCTTCAGTTCCTGTGTCCTGGCTTTCCAAGCCCTGCAATCTTTCTTCCAGTGTCCACTTTTATGACAATAGAAGCATTCTTCTTTACCCACAAGCTTCCCCGCTATCTTTGTTGCCTTTTCCTTTCCCTTCGTATCCACTTTACTAACACCGCCCCTTGGTTTGGCGGGGGTTTTCTTCTTCTTTCCCTTAGCTTTCTCCTTGGTCCTAGAAGAAGAAGATCCTCCTACAAACAAAGTGGGTGTTTCCCTACCTTTCTGTAGGGTGCCCTCTGTGCTCCTCAGCATGTTGAGGAGTTCTGAAAGTTCAACTTCTTTTTCTTGTAAGTTGAAGTTCAGTATAAACTGGGCGTAAGTGGAAGGAATGGACTGGAGAATCAAGTCCGTGTAGAGCTCACTCTCCAACGTGGTCCCAAGTTCTGCGAGCTCCTCAATGTAGCCAATCATCTTAAGCACGTGTTCCGCTACCGATGATCCGACGGCCAATCTTGCCGAAAATAACTTCTTCGACATTTCGTATCTTGCGATACGAGACTGCTCTCCATACAGTTCTTTTGTATGGAGAAATATGGATTCCAGGTCCATATTCTCGTGCCTCCTCTGATGTTCGTTGTCCATAGAGGCAAGCACGAGGCACTTGGCCTTCGCGCAATCAATCTCCCAAGTCTTACGGATTTCCTTATCCGCGACGCTGGAGGTGGGACCTGAGACGGGGGGAGCTTTGGTGGTAAGAAGATACCCCAGCTTGTCGTAAGTGATTGCCATTTTGACATTCCTGAGCCAATCTTTGTAGTTTGGCCCTGTCAGTATGTTTTTATCTAGAAGTAACTTAAGTCCAGTCATGTTGATTGGTCGATGCAATTAGGAGAGAGAGAAGAAACACTCAGCACGATGCTCTTGCAAGTTTAGAATGGTTTTTAATTTGTTTAAACAGGATGGCTCCCACTGTCTCTCGAATCCCTCCTCAAACCATAAAGGAAGAATTAGCCGGGATCAATCCCACCGCAAAATACTTGCTTAACCGTTCAGCCAGGCCAGTGTCGGTACTTCGAGGGAGGTTTTCCAACGCTTTCGCGAAGTTCCTTAATTTAATAACTTCTTTTCCCTGGGGGCGTAGCCCCGCTAACACCTTTCTTGACACCTACTAGGTTTATAGCATTGATCGTTTAGTGAGAAATTTCCCGAGGAGTAGCATATACTCACAGTAGGATCGAGATCCAAATATCATTGCGTGACGAAAATGAAGGAATCCTACCATAATCATCACACTCCAAATGGTATGCAAATCTAGCAAGTTTCAGTACTTATGAAACTCCCGATGTGGATTTTTTTGCCCCATGCTCTTATGACCTTGATGAAGGTCAACAAATCATAAGTCACATGTCAAGTTCTGCCCGTCATTTTCCAGGTTAATTTGAACCCACCCGTATATACCCTTGACGAAGGTCAACAAGGTAATACGACTGTCCCAAACCAACGCATCTATCTATGCTATATATGAACACCCAACAGCTACCAATCACTATGCCTTGACGAAGGTCAACAAATATAGCTTGAATACTATTGAATATTCATACGAAACGACGGAGGGCTACGAATGGTTTTGGCTAAACCGTGAACGTAGTGAACTTGATATGATCGATGGAACGAGATAGCTTTTAAAAGGAGTGGCTCAAGCTCCGCATTTAAAAGTTGGTTTTGAAAAGAACCGAGTGGTTTTTCGAAAGTGTTCCAACGACTTTTGCTTGGTTTATTATCTTGCATTAGTTCTTTTAATGCGTGATATTCTTGCATTAGTTCTTTTAATGCGTCCCATCATTTAATCCTACCATTGCAGAAAACAACCAAAATATGACGTACGCTTATGCCATTTGCATTCGCCACGGGGCCCCGTCATCACCCGTTAGGTTACTTAACTAACGACAGAGCGGGGGCTGGGCTAGCGCGGCTGTAAAACATAAGCAACGCCTAAATAGTTATAAATATATAGCAATGATAGACATTACAGATCACATTGGATATACTAGGAATCCGCAATCCTTTCGAGCCTGCAACGAAAAACGGATTACACGGTCGCGGTGAATAGCCAATACCCCACCCAAGACCCCTACGGGTGCGGCAAACTACCCGCCAAGTACCCGAAGTGGAGCAACCTCCCTCAACACTGTGAGTAGGCCACTCGGCACTTCGAGATACCCGGTAGTTTGTGCACCCCTCCATGGGTCTATCCTAGGAGCAAAAACAGTAAAAAGAATTATACAATTACGGCTACAACCCCGACCCGGTTGTGCGGCCATACAAATAATAATATTACATCAATTTACATTTTACAATGAATGAAAGAAAAAGAAACACTCATCTCACATCCACCCCGGCTATTCACCCGCGACAGTCCAACGCATTCATATACACAAACCATCATCAAACACAGATCACAGATATGTATAACCCCGACTAATCGACATATAGCGATTAGCCGACGTTCAATACATATAAACATCACAGATATAACCATTATTGTCAAAGTGTAGTGAAGTTCGATAAAAATACGGATTTATAGGCCCCCAAAAACAAATTTCTTTTCTGGAAAACCTGGGCACAAATAAACCATCTGAAAAATCCCAAAACCCTACCAGAAGAACACTGCACAAAACCCGATCACGAGAGGATCCCAAACGGCGGCGGTTCCACGGCAAATGCATACCTATCGCCGCGGAACCGCGGTGGTTTGAGGGAATCAGGCGACCGTTTTTGGTGGGTGTTTTCACAAAACCCTGAGCCGATTTTAGGAGTAAAACTTTTTATTTTTAAAGCACAAAAAATTTCAACAGTAAGTTAGGGTTTTGATTTTCCGGTTTTTGCGATTTTTCCGATCGAACTTCCATACACTTTACTACTAAGCTAGTTTAAGTTTAGTAAGGCTCTGATACCACTGTAAGTCCACGTTGCCAACTCCGGTTCTTGCGGGGAGACGGAAACGGTATAAAAATCAAATTTTTAGCGCATGGGGCAACATGGACTAACAAAGTCGGGATCTTTTCCAAACTAAACTAGCAAGAAAGCTAAAGAGAGTTAGCTACTCGGAAAAGAGGTTATACCTAACTTGAACTCCTTCTTCTTGAAACCTTTGTAGGGATTGATGGTGCTTTCCTCGTCGCCTTCTTCCGTCAAAGATGGATCCACCTAAGGGTTCAACCTTCGGGCTCTTTCTCGAACTTTGAGTGAACTAGGATCTTTGGCTTGCTAAACCTCTAACCCTAGAGTGAGTAGAGAGTGGCTTTGGGGTGTTTTTATCTCAAGGAGATGGATTCTCAACACATGAGAAGGGAGCTCCTTGAACTAGAGGAGGAGGAAGAAGAAGAGAGGAGAGAGAAGAGTTATGATAGAATGAGAGCTTTTCATTTTACAACCATAACATAATAAGAAATGAATTATCAAAAATAATAATAATAATGTAAATGAAATAGTTGATGGATGGTTTGGAATGACCATTATCATTACACACATTAAATGATTTTGCTAGAATCAAAGAGCATCTTTGATATGTAATGATGATGGTCAAACTTTCAACCTTGGTCAACTAGTCAACCTTGGTCAACAAGTCAACAAACCCAACCATGACACAATTTCATTTAATTAATATTATTAATTGATATATCATAAATCCATTAGGGTTTGGAAAAAGACGACTGTCAACTGTGCATACGCACCCGTTCCGAAAACCTATTGAAAATCCTCTTCCTCCGCCTCAATCAACTGTGTATACACACCCGCATTCTTGTTCCGAGGAACATGAATACTATGAGATAAAATCAACCCCAAAACATATACCAGTATCTGGCTCAAACCAGAGCCTGCTAGTAATATCTGTCCGGACTCCAAACGTGCACAAGTGCGCGGATGAGAACGAACCCTGTCGCAAAACCATGCGACCTCTACTCTGTTTTGCCCAGAGGCGAATAGCCCTCTGTGTGGGACTCTAAAGACTCGACACTACGCTGGCAGTGGGTTTAACCACAGACCGCAAGCGGCACTAGCTGTGCGTAACGGTCCCCAGGTAGATGCCGATAAGAAGACTGACGAGGTGAACCCCATCTGAACTCCTACTGAGTCTGAATGTGACAGTCTCCATACAGTCCGGTCTGTTCGTCTGATACATCGCATGTCGGGCCTAGGAGGGCGGTAAACGTCAGTCCCCTAATAGCGGTACAAGTCGTGTCGGAGTGAAGCCCAAAATACCCTGAGATAACACTGGAAGCCTACCAATATATCTCGCTTGCCCTGGCCAGGGACTACTTGTGTAATGGCTCTCCTAGACACAGCGCGATGTCAACCCCCAATACCGGGAGAGACGAATCCTGTCTAACCGTCACTGCCTCCAAGTGCTTCGGGACTGCACCCAACTACCACCTGTTTGCACGACTCCTTTGAGCCGTGGTAGGGTAGTAATCAAAATATAGTGGGAACACACTCGAGGCGAAGTGCCAGTGTCAAGTCAGCGGACTAAGCTGTACTCATGTCACCTGGGAACTGATAACTGACGATAGGTATAATACCAACTTGTCAGTTCCCGACGAGTCCTGTCCAGTGTACTCGTAACCTAACGAGCACCCGCATACTATCTCAAGTACGACGTACTGACGGCTGTGGGACAGACCGTCTCCCACACTGGGATGAGAAGTGCATGCGCCAGTCTACTCCGGAGTATCGATGCCCTGTCTCGATAGTCCTGCGACTAGGGACCTGTATAAGGATGTGCTTATAGATTACCCAGCCCCCACTAGTGTGACTGCCATCACAACGCTGGTAATCAAGCAAAGATCCTAAGGGCTCCACTAATGCGTACAGGTGATATGATAAAATAAACACATGTACACATTGAAGTAGAAACAAACCAAGTAGCATACTACTATTTTGAGCAAGATTGTATATACAAGGTGAATATCCCAAGTTTCCATTAAGTAATATACAAACCAGTATGATACAGTAATGGCCTCTAGGGCATATACACTAACAGGAAGTGCACGAGCGGCTGATTGGTCTATTGAAAACGCTTCTCTCTCAATAATCGTTTTTTTTATACCATTTGTAATCTTGAATAAAATGTATCCATTTTTTTAATTCTTTCATATGATGTATTTTGTGCCCAATTGAATCTATGAATAAAAGATACATTTCTTTCGTAATGTCTTGTGTCATCTCTTTGCTTTCTTCTTTTCTTTGTTATCAGCATGTCACTTTAGTAAGCATAGCCTGCAGATGATAGAGAGAGCATTCCGTTTTGAATTCTTCGAGAGGTAGTGATGGCTTAGAAAGCAGGTTCAGATCTGCTGCCTAAGACTTTTCAATTTCATGAGCCGTGAGAGTCTCATGAAGACTTTTCTCCCTAAGAGTCGGGAGGATCTCGTAGGTGTATTTTCTCCCTAGGAATCATGAGAATTCCTAAGCGCGTTTTCTCTTGTAAGTCGTAAGGATCTTACAAGAGAGTTTTCTTCCTTACGGGTCGAGAGGACCTATAAGTGATTGATGGGGTTGCCATTATCCGCACTTCGCGGAGTCAGGAGTTGCTCTGGGCGTTTCCCACGGGGTCAGGATTGACATAGCCGTGTTCTGCAAGGACCAGGATCCGCTCTGGACGTTTCCCACGGGGTCAGGATTGACATAGGCCGTGTTCCACGTGACCAGGAGTTTGCTCTGGATGCTTCCCACGAGGTCATAGCCGTGTTCTGTGAGGACCAGGATCCGCTCTGGACGTTTCCCACGGGGTCAGGATTGACATAAGCCGCGTTCCACGTGACCAGGAATTTGCTCTGGATGTTTCCCACGGGGTCATAGCCGTATTCTGCGAGAACTAGGCTCCACTCTGGACGTTTCCCACGGGGTCAGGATTGACATAGGCCGTGTTCCACGTGACCAGGAATTTGCTCTGGATGCTTCCCACAAGGTCATAGCCGTGTTCTGCGAGGACCAGGCTCCGCTCTGGACGTTTCCTACGGGGTCAGGATTGACATAGGCCGTGTTCCACATGACCAGGAATTTGCTCTGGATACTTTCCATGGGGTCATAGCCGTGTTCTGCGAGGACCAGGCTCCGCTCTGGACGTTTCCCACGGGGTCTGATTGACACAGCTGTGTTCTGCGAGGACCAGGCTCCACTCTGGACGTTTCCCACGGGTCAAGATTGACATAAGCCGCGTTCCACGTGACCAGGAATTTGCTCTGGATGCTTCCCACGGTGTCATGCCCCACTTCCCACCTAACTGTATTGAAGATGGTCTACTCAATACAGTTACGTTAAGCGTAAGAATAATCATAGTATGCAGGGTGTGTACCAAAATAAAACAATAAAAGCGAAAGGCATTTATTTCCATTAACCAACTTTATTACATCCCAAAAGAAAGAGTAAAATAAACTAAGTAGTTTAATTACATCGAGGAGAAACAAAAGCCCTAAACATGTGGGTAACAACAAAAATTAAATCTAACTAATCTTCCATCGTCCAGTCTGCATAATCTTCATAAGTTGGCTTCACACCTTGATCCTCGCCATAATACTCATTCTTATCTGACGGACATTCCAAAGATAGAGGAAGAAAAGGAAGGTCCGTCAGCGAGTTATACTCAGATAGGATTGCCTTACAAGGAAGTAGGTATAGAAACAAACAGGTGTATATAAATATAATGAATATGATGTATATGGGTATAAAGGTATGAGGTTGTATGCAAATTAGATATGTTGACAGAGGTATATGTTTGATAAAGGTTCAAGTCAAATCAAATGAATATTCAGTCTAAGAGTTAGATCAGGTTAAATAAGGTGTGTATGGATGGAATTGACTGGTGAACATACTCGTATCCTTGAGGTATCCCATGACTAGCTGGAAGCAGTATGAGCTGGAGCTCTTGCCTGGGATGGCAATCAATGTGGTAGCATGAAAATCCCCGAAATGTGTCCCATGACTACGATGGAGCTTTGTCTAGCGTGAATATCACTCAAGTGCACAGATATTACCACCCTTTAGTTCCATAATAAATAACAAGTCTAAACTAGTAATATTTCCACATCCAAGATACCGAATAATTCGTGTCTCATGAAGAAAGGTAGATAAGGTAACAGGTAGGTATCGCACATGATGTGAGTTTAGTGTTGGGTATCAATAGCTATTGTAAACATTTTAGTTTGTTAAACAAGGGTCCGAATACTCGCGATTATTCCGTTGTGGCCACGGAACAACAACTGGGGAAGTGAAATGTATTATTTCACTTCCCGAGATCATGATCGAGTAGTAGGAGAATCCGAGTTCCGAATCTCCTTGCCTAATCAAACTACCCATCCCCCTGGTTCAGTATAAAGGTTTTGACGAATTAGAGTTAGTGCGTATACCTCTAGGCATGGAATTTCCACATTGTATGTCATCCACATTTTGGATCATTCGCCCTCATATAGGGTTAGTATTCGCCCGAATATCAGGTTAGTAGTCGTCCACACATTGGACTGGTCACCCTGCCTGCAGGGAACTTCATATATGTATAGTCCTCCGTACATCAGACCGGTCACCTGGAATATCGGGATCTTCTCAATAAGTATTCCATACCTAGGTCCGCGCATTCTAACCCTAACCGTAACATGTTTTGTATATGTCATAGAAGTGTAATCAATAAGTTGATCTCATTAATATGGTCTTTCACAACCGCTCGTTTTATCTTGTTATCTTCTAAAGTTTGTAATGTACTTCGTATCATCTTATAGAACACTTAGTTAATAAAAGATAATAGTGTTTAAGTATATTTATTATTTCTAATAAAACCATGATGTTTGAAATATTTATTATTTTGGAAAACCTATAATATTTTACTGAGAAAATATCCTTTTAATAAAAGGTTGTGGTATTTATTAGAAAATTATCTTTTAATAGTGTTCTAGATTTCTTTTTGAAAAATATCATTATACGGGTTATGGTCTTTGTTGAAAATAACCATTCAATAAAGGTCAAGGTATTTAAATGAAATTATCTCTTTTTAGGATGGATTGAGGTATTTTATTGTAAATAATAATTTTATGAAATTATAGTGTTTTAAGTTTGAGGTAACGTTTTAGAAAATACGTTCATGTTGGCAACCGCTGCACATGGACGGCAGGATTTGTGTCCTTTTCAAGGACGATTGCCTATAGACCACGAGGTACTCGCGTAAAACATTACCCTATTATTAGGGTAACACATTAAACCTTAGTTAATATTCTAAGAAGAATTTATATAAAAATATTCTTTCGAGTGAAAGGGGCTAAATTGGAAAAACCATATGCCGTTATTTAAATTTAGTATTATTCCCTTTCAAAAGGTGAAGGGATTTTTAACAAAACTAAAATAGTTGGTGGAAAAGTGTAAGTAAAATATATATATCGTATCTAAAACGTTTATTCCAAATATTTTATCTCGGGTGGATATTTTAAACAAATACAATATTTTAATAAAACGAGAGTATTTTGTGGAAGTACGCTATTTCGATATCAAATTGGTAGTATGGGTAAGTGTGGATATATAAGGGGTGAATCAATACTCGTGGGTTTTAACTTTAAGCCTGGCATATTCCATATTGTATGAGAGTGCAGCATTTTTTTGGCATATAGGAGTGATTACGGAAACCATTTTAATCATAGGTTAAGATTATCATCATTAAAGGTACAAAAGAATATGCATGCAAGAATATTATAACATCATTTTAATGGGGGGTTGTTGATTAGAAGTCGGAACTAAGGTTATTGGAAAAAGAAGAAGGTGACAGATGAGTGGAGAGAGGCGGATCCTACCTTTGATTAGAGTTAGATGTAGACGGTTGAAGATATAGGCTTGTGCCAAACTCCTCAATAGCACCACGCCAAGATTTTCCTTCGGCGGTTGGGTGGAACCGTAGCGTCGGCGTCATCAATACGAAGGCACTGATATTTTTTTCAGAGTTTTTGGAGTGTGAGGTGTGAGAATTCTAAGTTTGAAGTGCCTATTTATAGGGTTTCTTCAATAAACAGAAAATCCAAAAAAATCTGTTAAATACACGCAAAAATCCGCACCGCCCAATGATTGCGAATCATCAACTGATGATTGCGCCGCCGCCAAGGATTTCCAGCTGTTGGATTTTGATCCAACGGCCCAGGGCGCACCGTCACGCCGCCGCCAGGGTGCCACGTGCCCGCGTGGCTCGGGATCACGCGGTTTCGCGTGGTCCCCACCACATGGGCACCGCCGCGCGTCCTGGGCCGTTGGATCTTGTATCCAACGGTCCAGATCAAAGGGATTTAAATATATATATATTTTTATAAAAATAATAAACTGTTTATTATTTTAAAATTTGAATTTGGTTTTAAAAAAATTGTTAAAAATAGTTTAAAATACGGGAAAATTATGGAAAAATTTCAGAAAATATATTTTATTGTTATATTTGGTATAAAAATAATTTTGGGCTCAAACTAAATAATATATCCATTCCTATGGTTTTAGCTAGTTATTATGATTATTTAAAATCTAGTTATCCTTTAAAATATTTTTAATTACGAATTAATTATTTTAATTGATAATAAAAATATGTAGATTATTTTAAGGCATTATAAAATTTTATTAAAATATTTTAAAACTAGGAAAACAATAAATAGATTTTAGAAAATTCCCTAAATCATATTTCACTGCTCTGAAAATTATTAATATTACAAAAAAATATTTTTCTATCAACGAAACAGGTAAATAATTATTTGATAGTAGAAATTTAAATAAAATATATTTTATTAGGTATTAGAAAACATGGTCGTTACACACGGGGTCATAGCCGTATTCTGCGAGGACTAGGATCCGCTCTGGACGTTTCCCACGGGGTCGGGATTGACATAGGCCGTGTTCCACGTGACCAGGAATTTGCTCTGGATGCTTCCCACGGGGTCATAGCCGTGTTCTGCGAGGACCAGGCTCCGCTCTGGACGTTTCCCACAGGTCAGGATTAACATAGGCCGTGTTCCACGTGACCAGAAATTTGCTCCGCATGCTTCCCACGGGGTCATAGCCGTGTTCTGGGAGGACCAGGATCCGCTCTGGACGTTTCCCATGGAGTCAGGATTGACATAGGTCGTGTTCCACATGACCAGGAATTTGCTCTGGATGCTTCCCACGGGGTCATAGCCGTGTTCTGCGAGGACCAAGACCCGCTCTGGACGTTTCCCATAGGGTCAGGATTGACACGAGCCGTATTCCACGTGATCAGGAATTTGCTCTAGATGCTTCCTACGGGGTCATAGCCGTGTTCTGCGAGGACTAGGATCCGCTCTGGACGTTTCCCACGGGGTCAGGATTGACATAGGCCGTGTTCCACGTGACCAGGAATTTGCTCTGGATGCTTCCCATGGGGTCATAGCCGTGTTCTGCGAGGACCGGGATCCGTCCTGGACGTTTCCCACGGGGTTAGGATTGACATAGGCTGTGTTCCACGTGATCAGGAATTTGCTCTGGTTGCTTCCCACGGGGTCATAGCCGTGTTCTGCGAGGACCAGGCTCCGCTCTGGACGTTTCCCACGAGGTCAGGATTGACATAGGCTGTGTTCCACGTAACCAGGAATTTGCTCTGGATGCTTCCGACGGGGTCATAGACGTGTTCTGCGAGGACCAGGATCTGCTCTGGACGTTTCCCATGGGGTCAGGATTGACATAGGCCGTGTTCCACGTGACCAGAAATTTGCTCTGAATGCTTCCTACGGGGTCATAGCCGTGTTCTGCGAGGACCAGGCTCCGCTCTGGATGTTTCCCACGAGGTCAGGATTGACATAAGCCGTGTTCCACGTGACCAGGAATTTTCTCTCGATGCTTCCCACGGGGTCATAGCCGTGTTCTGCGAGGACCAGGCTTCGCTCTGGACGTTTCCCACAGGGTCAGGATTGACATAGGCCGTGTTCCACATAACCAGGAATTTGCTCTGGATGCTTCCCACGGGGTCTGATTGACATTGCCGTGTTCTGCGAGGACCAGGCTCCGCTCTGGACGTTTCCCATGGGGTCAAGATTGACATAAGCCGCGTTCTACGTCACCAGGAATTTGCTCTGGGTTCTTCCCACGGGGTCGGTTTGACATAGCCGTGTTCTGCGAGGACCGGGATCCACTTTGGACGTTTCCCACGGGGTCTGGATTGACATAAGCCGCGTTCCACGAAACTAGGAATTTTCTCTGGATGCTTTCCACGGAGTCTGATTGACATAGCCGTGTTCTGCGAGGACCAGGCTCCGCTCTGGACGTTTCCTACGGGGTCAGGATTGACATAAGCCGCGTTCTACGTAACCAGGAATTTGCTCTGGATGCTTTCCACGGGGTCTGATTGACATAGCCGTGTTCTGCGAGGACCAGGCTCCGCTCTGGACGTTTCCCATGGGGTCAGGATTGACATAGGCCGTGTTCCACGCAACCAGGATTTTTGCTCTGGATGCTTTCCATGGGGTCTGATTGACATAGCCGTATTCTGCGAGGACCAGGCTCCGCTCTGGACGTTTCCCACCGGGTCAAGATTGACATAAGCCATGTTCCACGTGACCAGGAATTTGCTCTGGATGCTTCCCACGGGGTCGGTTTGACATAGCCGTGTTCTGCGAGGACCAGGCTCCGCTCTGGACGCTTCCCACGGGGTCAGGATTGACACAGGCCGTGTTCCACGTGACCAGGAAAGGTTGACTCTTGGTTGTTTGTGCATCGTCGAGTCATGGAACTGGGGATTTTGCCGCAGCTCCGATTTGTTGATGTCGTGTCTGTTGAAATGAGACGGATATTGAGATGATCTCCAGGCAGTCTGTGAACCATTGAGATTTGGCTTCTTCTTCTGATAGAGCCTGGGGAGGGAAGGTGTGATTCCCTCATTGTTTGCACCCCTGGATTGTATACAGGGATTGATGTGATATCACCTGTAGGGCATAAATTTCATCTTTTTATTTCTTTCCGCGATGCTCTATCATTTCAGCTTTTATATGGCGAAGGTCGCGATTGCCCAATCATTTCGGCTATTTGTCGCGGTGCCCAAACATTTCGGCTATTTGTTTTATTTGCTCGCTGCTTCTTATTGCGAGTTGCCCAATCCTTTCGGCTGTTTTTGTACGCATACTTTTTTTTACTCGCTGATTTTCAAGTTGCCCAGTCATTTCGGCTATTTCGTATGCATTTGTGGCTCACTGGCTTTTCGCTACGAATTTTGGGATTTGACACCGATTTCGGCATCAGCATCGCTACAACTGGGATATTGCCAGGAGCGAATCATCATTTGCCTTCATCGATGTCGAACAAAGGTGGCTTAGTAGACAGGGTTTGGATCCCGTCGACTAAGGCTTTTGACTTCATGGGCCGTAAGGGTCTCATAAAGGTATTTCTCCCTGCGAGTCGTAAGGATCTCGTAGGTGCGTTTTCTCCTTAGGAATCGTGAGGACTCCTAAGTGTATGGCTTCTCGTAAGTCGTAAGGATCTTACAAGAGTATTTTCTTCTTCTAAGTCGAGAGGACTTACAAGGGCTGTTCACCGTGTAGACATATCTCTAGTCACGGATGGGACTTTGTTAGGGAAATGTTTATTCGCGCCTGTGGATTGTATACAAGGGTCAGCATTGAGCCACTTGTAGGGCAACATTGGAGGTTGTGGTGGCTGCTTAAGAACAGGTTCAGATCCCTGTAGCTTAAGACTTTTGAATCTTATGAGCCGTGAGGGTCTCATAAGAGGGTTCTCCTTACGAGTCGTGAGGATCCCGCAAGTGTAATTTCTCCTTAGGAATCGTGGGGATCCCTAAGTGTGTTGCTCCCTTGTGAGTCGTAAGGATCTCACGCAGGTGGTTTCTCCTCACAAGGTCGAGAGGACCTTGCAAGTGTCTTTTAACGAGGTTGCGCTCTTTCGGGTTTTCACAAAACTCGTCGGTAGCCCTGCTGTTTTTACTCACGGAGCCCTTTCGGGTTTTCATCCGTGCCCATTTTTCTTATAGACATACCGTTTTCTTTTTCTTTCTTTTTTTTTATTCTTTCTTTTTTTGTGTCAGCCTTGGGATGCTGCAGTCCACAGTAGTTTATCGACGTCTCAGTCAACAGCTAGTTTTAGAACATAGTGGCCTATCGTTAGTTTAAGGACATTTCGGTCCGGACCGACTACTACTTATAGAGTTTGGGTTTAGGAAGATAGCGAGCGGATATAGTTGTCGTCATCTATCGTTGACCGAAGCCATGACTCGTCAGGCGTAGTATTTCTTTAGAAGGCGACCGTTTATTGGCCTGAAAGGTCTTTCACCATACATGCCCATAAGCAGATAGGCTCCACCCTGGTAGATTTTGTCTATGAAATACGGGCCTTCATAGTTCGGCTCGAATTTCCCCCGCTTGGCACGATTGGGGATCATAGGTCTTTTAACCACTAGCACGAGCTCGCCTTGGCGGAACGTTCTCGGCCTAGTTAATTTTTCATATGAGCGCGTCATCTTTGCTTTATAAGCCTTCAGATTTTGTTGCGCTATGAGCCGGGTTTCATCAAGGGCATCGAGCACCTCAAGCCGAAAGTAAGCATTTTCTTCGTCTGTTAGCTCATAGTGAACGGCCACTCATAGAGAGGGTAACTCTATCTCGAGGGGGAGTACCGCTTCTGTGCCAAATACCAATGCATACGGCGTTGTGTTTTTGGCTGTTTTGAACGTAGTTCGATACGCCCAGAGAGCTTCATGTAGTCTCTCATGCCAGTCCTTCTTATTTCGAGACATCGTCTTTTTCACGATCTTTGTCAATGTTTTGTTGAAAGCCTAAGCTAAACCGTTAGCTCGAGGATTATAGACTGAAGAGTATCTCCAGTCTATATTATGCTGTTGTTCGAAACGGCTGATCTTGTTGCTTCTGTAGGCTGGCCCGTTATCGGAGATGATCCGTCGCGGAGTGCCGAACCGATAAATGATGTGTGTCTTGAAAAAATGGAGTATATTTTCCTTCTTCACTTCCCTCAGTGGTACTGCTTCTGCCCATTTGGAGAAGTAATCAGTTGTCGCCAGAATGAATCGATGTCCTCTGGACGATGCTGGTTCGATGGGGCCGATTATGTCAGTTCCCCATATTTCAAACGGCCAGCTAGCCACCGTTGGATGTAGTGGATTTTGATGCTGATGGATAAAATTTCCGTGAATCTGGAATGAGTGGCATTGCTTCGCGTATTCGAGGCAGTCCTGGATCATCGTGGGCCAATAGTAGCCCATCCTTTTGATCTTTAGCTTCATCTTCGGGCCGGCTTGGTGAGAACCGCAGAGTCCATCGTGAGTTTCTTGAACGACTCTCCTTGCCTCTTCGGGTCCCAGGTATCTTAACCACAGAGAATCAAATGATCTCTTATACAGAGAATCATTGACGAAGGCGAAAGACAAAGTTCGTTTCATAAGCTGATGTCTTGAGGACGCATCTTTAGGTGTTCGATGAGATTTGAAGTAGTCTATAAAGACTACTCTCCAATCCTCGGCCTTTTCCTGGTCTTTTATTTGCATAGCCATTTGCTCGGTCACTCCCTTTTCTTCGGACGACTCCGGAGATATTTTTGCTGATGCAAGAACCCGACGGTTTTGCACAATGATCCTCACGTCATCGAGGCTCTCGTCAGCCAGTTCTTTAGCGAGCTTGGCTAACGCATCCGCCTTGCTATTTTCCGCACGCGGTATGCTTTCCAAGGTGTAGGAAGGAATTTGAGTCAGTAGTTGCTGCACTCCCTTGCCGTATTTCACTAACTCTGGTTTGCACGTTTGATAGTTGCCGTTTACTTGACTAACGACCAGCTGGGAGTCTCCGTATATAAGGAGGCTTTCAATTCCCATGTCAACGGCGATCTCAAGACCTGCTATCAAAGCTTCATATTCGGCTTCGTTGTTCGTCCTCGGCTCTGTTAAGGAGAAGGCAAAACGCATTATCTCTCCTTGTGGAGTCACAAAGATGAGGCCTACCCCTGATTTGATTATAGGGGTGCTTTGTTTGCGCTTCTTCATGGAAGACGCTACATCAAAATAGAGTTCCCATCGGGTATCATCCCCGTCGGTCGTGTCAAACGCGTGTTAGTCTAGAAACTCGCAGTTCAAGGGAGAGTCGGCAGGTATCGGATGCTCAGCGAGGAAGTCGGCAATGGCCTGGCCTTTCACTGCCTTAAGAGGCCGATAAGTTATCGAGAATTCCATCAAGAGTAGGGCCCATTTAGCAAGACGCCCCATTAATATGGATTTTGACATCAAAAACTTGAGAGGATCCACTTTTGATATGAGATGGATCTCATGCGCCAACGCGTAGTGTCTGAGCTTCGTACCGCGAAGATCAACGCTAGGCAGTGTTTTTCGATTGGGGAGTAGTTGCTTTCTGCCCCCAGTAGAACTCGACTCAAGTAGTAGAGAGCTCTCTCTTTTCTTTGATCGTTCTCTTGTGCCCACAGCGCGCCTAAAGAACCTTCGAGGGTTGTCGTATACAGGACGAGAGGTTTTCCTTTAACGGGAGCGGCCAGCACTGGCGGATTCTGCAGGTATTGCTTGATTTCGTCCAGTGCGCTATGGCATTTATGATCCCATACGAATGGGGTTCTCTTCTTTATTAAGTGACTGTAGGGGCGGCACTTGTCGGAGAGATTGGCTATAAATCGCAGGATATACGTGAGCTTTCCTTGGAGAGACCGCGGCTGTTTGAGAGTTCTTGGCGGTGGCATTTCCATAATCTCCTTGATCTTCGACGGGTCTATCTCGATGCCTCGATGTCGTACGATGAATCCTAGGAATTTGCCCGAGGAAACTCCGAACGCACATTTGAGAGGGTTCATCTTCAAGTTGTATTTCCGAAGGCGCTGAAACACGATCTTCAGATGCTCTAAATGTTTCTCGTATGATTTGCTTTTAACCACGAGGTCGTCGATATAGCATTCGACGACTTCATGTATGAGGTCATCGAAAATCTTCGTCATGGCCCTCTGATAGGTGGTACTGGCGTTCTTTAGACCGAAAGGCATCACCTTGTAGCAAAATATGCCCAAAGAGGTCCGAAAAGCGGTATTCTTCTGGTCTTCGGGATACATCTTTATCTGATTGTATCCTGACGAGCCGTCCATGAAGGAGAAAACTTCATGAGTGGACGTATTATCTATCATCAGCTCGGTAACCGGTACAGGAAAATCGTCTTTTGGGCAAGCTTTGTTGAGATCCCAAAAGCCCACACATATGTGCACTGTCCCATTTTTCTTCATCACCGGGACGATGTTGGCGATCCAGTCAGGGTAATGAACTTCCTGGATGAAGCCGGAGTCAATTAGCTTCTTGACCTCGGTGTTAATGCTCATCTCAAGCTCGAGCCGCATTTTTCTTGGTGCTTGTTTGATCGGCTTGACGTCCGAGGATATTGCCAATTTGTGTACAGCAATTTCTGGATCTAGTCCTGGCATCTCGGAATAGTTCCATGCGAAGCAATCTTTGTGCTGCATGAGCACGTCTTTTAACGTAGCCACCCTTTCTTCAGACAACAGCTCACTGACGAATGTCGGCCGCGGGTCATTTGCCGTCCCCAAATCAATTTTCTTGAGTTTATCTGCAGTAGTATGTATCCCATCTTCCAGCTTTTTTGGCACCGGTGGAAACTCTGAGATTACCTCGTCATCATCGTTTTCGAAGCACCAGGGAAGGTCATCCATATTCTCGGGCTCTTCTTCTGACAGCGTTATCACGTGGCTGGTACGGGATCGTTTCCAAGACCGATGTTGATCTGGTTCTACTCTCGCTGCATGCGCGGTTTTTGGTTCATGCTTCTGCGGCGGAGTTACCCTCCAGCTGCTGGATAGAGCGAACTTTCCTTGCTGATACTGGTCGTCGACCTAATTCTTGAAGGTGAAGCAATCTTCGAGAGGATGTCCTATTGCTCGGTGATAGGAGCAATAGTTTGGGTGAGAGACCTCGTTCGCTTGGTCGGGGTGCTTGGACTCCGGGAGTATCATCATCTGATGCTTTACGACGAGATTGAATATCTTCTTTATCTTATCTTGGGAAAAAGAATATTCCCGGTCTATCTTCTTTATAAGGGACGGATCCCGGCTGCTCGACTCTTGCTCGCGTGGCTTCTTGGTCCCGCTTTGTCGCTGTCGAACGCCTTTCCCGCTCTTTGATTTATTTTTGCCTCTGCGTCGGGCCTTTTGTATGACGGGTTGATAAGGAAGAGCATTTTCATTTTTCGCAGCCTGCTGAAAGAGGCGTTGCGTTCTGGCTTTATCGTAGATGGCCATTTCGCGATTATGGTCGTCTCGAACCTTTTGACCCGCTTCCCTTATAAGCTTGTCCATTTGTTCTTTGAACGACGGGCTCGGCATTTTCACGATGGGTGTTCGTTTTGGTTCAGGGTTAGCATCTTCCCACAGAGCATCTCCTTCTTCATCAAAGTCATGTATGACGTAGCAGTCACGGAATAGCTCCCGTTTCTTGGATCGAACATATCCAAGCCCGATCGTTTCCATTCTTCCGTTGGGCAACTTTCATTGAGTTCCGGGAACGTTCCAGATCCTGTTATAGAATCGTGCTTGTCGTGCAGTTTGCTTAAGGGGTACACCTTGGCGTCTCAAGAGTCTCTTAAGTCCGTCTGTGTAATATCTGGGCAAACGGATGGGCTGGAGCCTGTCAAGTGTAGAATCCGCACCATGCCAAATTTCTTTCTCCACTTTGGTTTCCCCGGATCGGTAGAATAGGATCGCCTTTTCACCTTTTCGCCTGGGAGGGACGTAGAACATCTGTAGTTCTTCCACACTGTAGGTATCAAGTGCGTCTAGCTCTTTATGATACTTTGGCAGAACCATAGCAACTTGCAAACTTTGATCTTCATTAGCGAAGGCTTGTATTGATGGCCGAGCAGAGAATACAGCATTGACCTCATCTTCCCAGTCGCTGCCGAAGATCAACATAGGAGTGGACGGTCCCGGCTTGTTGCACTGGGGCGGACCTGAATAAACAATTTCTTCCTCCTCCTCAGTATCACTCCCGAAGACTGGAATAGTGGTGATAACTTTGTTCTTGTCCTCCGATTTGCGACATCTTTCTGTGTCTTCGAAATCTGGCAGGAAGTATTTTGCATCTTCATACTTTCGGACTTCGTTCACGGAGAATGGGTTCAGCTCTCCTGTTACGGTATACTCGAGACCATCCTTCAAATACTTCATACACTGATGTTGTGTAAAAGGGATGACGTTGTACTCGTGTAACCAAGGCCGGCCGAGCAAAGCGTTATAGCAGGTTTTAGCGTCAATGACGTGGAACTTGATGTCCGTGACGAGCAGCCCAAAGCGTAGTGTCAATATTACAGACCCAAGCATCCGTGATAACTGGGAGTCAAACCCGGAAATGGTGATTTTATCATGAGTGAGGTGTTGAACGCTCATGCAGATTTCTTTCAACACTCTTACATTAAGGAGATTGACGGAGGACCCATTGTCAACCAGGATTTTGCCTATCTTGATGTCATGACAGTATCCGGAGACATATAGGGGACAGTTATGCTCACACGTCCCGAGGAGAAGATCTTCATCGCCGAAGATGATATCGGCTGTGTGCACTTCTTCCAACCCGTCCTTCATCGCGAGGAAAGCTTGGAATTGCTCTGGCTCTTGTAGTGCCTTGATCAATGAATCTCTCGCCTCTTTGGATAGAAGAAGGGCGTCGAGAATGCTTAGCTGCGAAGGTAGCTTTCTCAAGTGTGCCAGAACGTTGTAGTCCACCTTACTTATCTTTGGCGGGTCTTTGGCTGTCAGCTTTTCGACGGCTTGGTCATCAAGGATGATATCCTCAGGGACCTTTTCTTTCCTCTTATCTTTTCTATTTGACCCACTGTTCGGGGGCCCAAGATTCTTTTCGGGCAGCGTGCGATTGCGCAGCTGAATGTTCTCGCAGTTCTTCGGTTCTTCCTCTTTTCCCGACGTGGATTCTTTGAAGAAAGGGCCAAGAGTCATTTCTTCATCAGAGTCGCTCCCGAAGGTGAGAACTTGCGATCCCCCATAGTCAACCATATGGCAGTTGATGTCAGTTCTTCTATACTCCTCGGTCGTATTTCTTTGCTCCCGACGAGTTTTGCATTTCACCCGCTTGAAATGTTGTCGGTGAGCAACATATCCTGCCACCATCTTTTAAAAGCGTTGCACTCTTCAGTGGGGTGCGCAATATTTCGATGATATAAGCAGTAGCTAGGATGTGTTTCCGCTTCACCAAAAGCGTTCGCTTCGGAGGGTGGCAGCTTCATTCCCATCGATATGGCTTTGGCGAACCTCTTCCTCGTCTTGAACCTGCTTTTATTTGCGGCGGACGTACTTCGATCTGGCAGGAGTGTTTCAACCTTTTCGTCCAGTCGCCGGTGTTTGGCTTTTTCAAATATAGCCATCTCACGCTCTCGAGCAGTTTTGCTTTTAAGAAGAGCTTCGTCCAGGAATGCATCAATCATTTCGTCTGATGGCCCTAAAAGTTCCGGCTTAGGATCTTCCCCCAGTTTTTCTGTGTAAGGAGCTTCTTCATCGTCTATCGACGAGTAAGAGATCACATGGCAACTTGCCACATAATCTTCAGATTCATCCGACGAGTCTTCTCCATTGTCATCATCTCCGTCCTCAAGGACGCGGCTGAGAAATTCTTGGAGTGTGACTGGAGTCCGCGCTTTTTGATTATATTCTTCCAGCGCCCCTAGCCTTCCTTACTGGGCGCCAGTGACGACGGCGAGCATGTCGTGCGGATAGAGTTGGTTCAGTTATGGGGATGGCTTCGTCATGCCCCCATGTCTTGGCGGAGGGTTGTCACCGGTGTCAGCCTTTTGAAGACTGATGTCCGCTGAGAAGCAGTGTCCAATCTGTCAAAGACAGACCTCTGGGTAGGGGAAGCAGCTTTGGGGACTTCGCCTGGAGCAGGAGCCGGGATGGCCAGCCTTGTGAAGACTGACTTCTTGGCAAAAGAAGCCTCTCCGATGATTTCGTTTGCTTGAGCCGGGATGGCTATCCGCTTTGGGATGGCTGCTTCAGGTATTACGGGCTTGTTGGCATTCTGGCCCAGTCTGTTGAAAACTGAAGCGTTAGACTTGGGCGACCCGTTGAGAGGGGCCGCGGCAGAGGTAAGTCGATCAAAGACCGACTTCTTTGGGGCTTCTTGCGGCAGCATCGGGGCATTGAAGCTCATGGGTGGGATCATAGTCCCAAATAATAGCCCAGTGGTGGCCTGAGTTACTTGGTCCACCAGCATTGTGAATAGGGAGGCTACTTGGGGCCCGTAAGTTACACCTCCAGATGAGACGGAACAGAAGTTGCAGTTGCAGCTGGAACATTTTGTGCAGGTAGACGCCATTGATCTTTCGTTTTCTGCACCGAACAAGACACCAAATCTTAGTACCTCGAACCCAAGGGAAACCATAGAAAACCACGATTCGTTCGCGAACACGACACACGAAGTGTGGAGTGGAAAGAGGAAAAGGTCCCACCGGGCGTGCCAGAATCTGTTCCCCGCCGAAACACGTGGACGAGACCGCGTAGGTCCGTCTTGCCTGAATTCGGGGCAGATGCTAATTGGTGCTATCCGTCCACCTCTCCGAAGATGCCAAGTTGATTTATGACACGATGTATCGAAGGTTTAAACGGATGCGGCCGATATAGCAGACTTCGTCAAATTCCCCCTCGTTGAGGGGTTTTTGATTGTGGGGACGCTCTTCCCTGCAGGCGTAAGCCCCTGCAGTTAATTACGCTACCGCATCGCGGTAACCACTTTCTCCTTCTTCAGATGGTCACTTCGTGTCGTGGATGTTTGTTTTGTTTCGGTTGCCCGTGGATTGTATACGAAGACTAATTTATGTTGTCGCCCGTAGGGCGTGGATTAGTCCAAATCCGTATCTTCTTAGATTTGGGTTTGGGGGTTGGGTTTAAAGATACGTTAGCCTCATTTGAGACTAAGATCAACTTAAACGTTTGTTAATGATACGTTAGTCTTATTTTAGACTAAGATCAACATAACGGGATCATTTAGATCCAACAAAAGAGCATTTGGGCTCTGTAGTTAGTTTAGGGACATTACGGTCGATTAGTTTAAGGACATTACGGTCCAATATTAGTTTAAGGACATCTCGGTCCAAGGTTAAGGACATCATAGTCCGTGAGTTTAAAGACATCACAGTCGAGATTAAGGACATCATAGTCCATGGGTTTTAAAGGACCCCACAGTCCATAAAATGTTTGGTTGTCGGGACCCGTCACCTCTCTGAAGACGTTGAAGGATTACAACGACAAATATCAGAGGAGTAAAGAGATGTACCCTCGAACCGACGTGAGTTGGTTGAAAGATCTGTAGTCCAATTTGGGGCTAAGATCTGTTAGCATATTTATGAGCAGATGAACTCAATTAATATGAGTTGAGAACTTATGGCCAATCTTGGGCTAAGTCCAATAAATGTTCAACATTTTATTTTAGGCTGTTAAGCCTTTATTTGGGCTTGGCCCTTTTAACAATGCTGAGCATTATATTTTAACAATATTTTTGTCTTTTATTGAATGATGAGCATTCATCAGAGCTCTAGGCTTATTAAAGAACAATTTATATTCTGTCAGCACAACACGTGGCGCGCTAGGCGCTTTGCGCCAATAAAAAAAAGCGCAGTGTGCTTCTGCCACGTGGCGCACATGTAAGAGACACGTGTCGCACTTGGCGCTAGGCGCCAGATGATGAGCGCAATGATGCCATTTTATGAGCGCTGAGCGCTGATCCATGAGCGCATTGCGCTTTCAGTTTAGTAGCGCACACGTGAGTGACACGTGGTGCGCTTGGCGCTGAAAACCAGCCCATGAGCGCAGTGCGCTATTTCAAGAGCGCAAAGCGCTAGTGGTTAATTTGCGCATACGTGATTGACACGTGGCGCATTTGGCACTGAGCGCCAGTCCAGAGAGCGCAGAAGCGCAGTTCAAGAGCGCAAAACACATTTGATCAATTTTATGATCTGAGCTTTTTAAAAGAGATTTTGTCTCAAGATCTAAGAACGGCCGTTCTTATTTTGTTTCAATCTCTTATATTGATGAAAGGGTTTGCCTTTATGGATCTATGATCTTTAAGAGAATTGAATTATTCTACTTTTTATAATGAGATGTTCATGATCTCTTTGAGAAAGACTTTAGTCTTATAGATCTATGTCTGTGAGAAGTAAGTTCTTCTTTTATTTTATGATGAGATTTTTTGATCTCTTTGTGAAAAACATTTTGTCTTTGTAGATCTATGATCTTTCTAAAGAAATGAATTCTTCTTTTTATGAGATGATTTCATCGCTATGTTCATCATCATCATTTTTACCTTGAAAAAAGATCTTCTTACAAGAGCTTGCTCTTTGAATTTTCTCAAAATTTTTGGGGAGGTTTCTCTCTCTTTTTGTCTATGTCCTCTGAGACTTGAAGTCTAGAGGCCTTTTTATAGGGTAGGCTGATTTGTTGAATCAGTTAAAGAGATCTTTCTCTGATTGATTTGGGGATATTTCCCCACAATTGGATCTTTGATCCTAAGGCTTCTGTTTTACAGAAGGCAATCTTTTTGTTTTTAACAAGATTGGAAAATCTTTTTATACAGAATTTATTCTGTCTTTTGGTAATTTTTATTTACCATTGGATCATTGATCCAACGGTGTTCTGATTTACAGAGCACAATCTTGTTAATTGGAAAGATTTTGAGGAATCTTTCCTTAACAAAATTTAACTCTGATTAATTAATGATTTATCATTATTATTAGATCTTTAATCTAACGATGGGGAGCTTTTAGTTCCAGCGCTAGCGCACCCGTGCTCTGCACGTGGTGCGCTGCTTGAAGTGCAGCGCACATTGCGCTAGCGCATCTGTGTTTGACACGTAATGCGCTGCTTGGAGCGCAGCGCACCTAGCGCTAGCGCACACGTGGCGTGTTGCTTAGAGCGCAGCGCACCTAGCGCACACGTGGCGTATTGCTTTGAACGTGGTGCACTGCTTAGAGCGCAGCGCACTTGGCACTGCAACTGAAGCGTTGCTTCATTTCAAAATTTGAATTTTTAAACAGAGCTTGAGGAGCTGGGATGGCGTTAGCTGGCACGAACAAAATAGAGCCAAATGGTAGCGACGGCTCTTCCCTATTGTCGCCCGAGACTGGCCGGGAAGACCGTCCTAGGGTCCATTTTCATTGTATAGGAGATGGGAGCTGTGTCGAGAGCTGAGCATGTCCTCAGAGACATTTTTGCTGCGTCCAGAGATTGCAATTTGAAATTTGTTAACCTGCACAAAGAAGCATGATTTCAATACAGACAGTCGATATGTATACTGATTGAGTTCGCATGGATATTTAACCCGAAATATGGGAGGAGAGATAGGTCCCACCGGGCGTGCCAGAGCCTGTAGGGTGTTTTTCGTCACCCCATTGAGATGGGAATACGCGCGCGCTGGTCAGCCGTACTACAGATTCCCCCCTGCCTAGGGTAGGTGGGGGTTTATTGATTGTGGGGATCCGAATCTCCGGCAGTCGCGGACTAAGCTGCTGTTAATTACCTCTCGCCTTTGGGGCGAGAGAACCTCCGATTAACGGGTTAAACTGGTCATGCGAATTCAATGTGCAGTGTTGTGTTTTGGAGGGATTTTGGATATATCGTGGGCCTCGCAGAGTTTTTATGGGGGTCCCGCTACCCGGATAGCGGGCTGGGGGTCAACGGGGCTAGCAGCCCCCTTGTGGGTTGCGGGGCAACGCCTTGTTAGAAATTTTTTTCTAACAGGGACAATGTCGTGGAGTATGTGTGTGTGTATATGTATGTATGTATGTGTGTGTGTGTGTGTGTAAGGGAAAAGGGCATCCAAAGGATGCATGGGAGAAAGCGCTCGAGCGCTAGCGCTTTGGGCGCTAGCGCCTCACGTGCCAGGTACGTGGGCGTTCGGGCGCTAGCTCTTGGGACGCTCGGACGCTTTGGGCGCAATGTCGCTAGTGCTTTGGGCGCTAGCGCCCCACGTGCCAGGCACGTGGGCGCTCGGACGCTAGCGCTCTGAGCGCAAGAGCGCTAGCTCTTTGAGCGTAAGGGCGCTAGCATTTTGGGAGGCAAAAGGGACTTAGTCCCTGCAATGGGAGTTGTACTCCCAGAAAAGAACACTTATTATTTTGTATATATATACATATATATGAGTAGTTAAACTCCTAGGATATTTTGAGGCTGATGAAGGGGCTTCTCTCCTTGAGCCCTGGATCTTCCCCAAAGTGGGGTTTCTGGAGATGGGTCTCCTTCTTCTTCCTGTCGTTGGCCGGACCTTGGAGAAAAGGAGGGGAGACTTAAAAGTCTCCCCCTTTTGAGATCTAATGGAAGATCTGAGCTTCCCTTTGTGGGTTTTGTGGTGAAAAAATATTTAGTTTTGGAAAAGGAAGAGTAAAACTCTTGATTTAATTCAAAAGAAAGAAGAAGGTTTTAGAACCTTGAGGAAGGAGAAAGAGGCACAGGTCCTAATTTTTGGGGAATGAAAAGTTCTTCTTGATATTTTCATCATGTTGCCTTATATAGGCTTACATATTTACATATAGCCCCTTGGGCTTTACAAACTGGCATTTTGCCCATCCCATGGCTCATGTGCCATTTCTTTTTGCACATAAGCCATGGGCTTTACAAAAATTTGGCTTTATGCCCATTCATGCATAAAAAATATTACATTAAAATTATTTATTACATGATTTTATGTTGGCATGAGGAGGCTGGCCGCGGGCTCGACTTGGGTATGGGACCGCTTGACCTGGGCTTGGGCCCACCTGGCTTGGGGTTGATCTTGATTTTGACTTGGTCAACCGGGGTGCAAATTTTGACTCCAACAAGCGTCACGTACTGTATAATATATAGTACGTCATTCTCGAGTCAAGAGTATGGATCAATCATCTTATATATCTCGTACGGTAATACCCATCATACGGCATCCCCAAAATCAAGGGTACGGGTCAATTATCATATATACATCATCATTCACATAGTTTCATCATCGTACAATATCTTAATCAGGAGTACAGTTCTAAAGTCTCGTACATTTAATATTATCAACTCACTTATTGTCACGTCCCGCTTCCTAGTATACGGGCAGAGGACGCGACGAGACCGCTACGTATTTACTCTGAAGTAAACACGCTAAGCGTATCAAAGCAATATAAAATGTAATGTATACAAGAGACAAGATATAAATGAACAGGAGTGGGACCCGGCTGGGTTGTTGTGGGTGATCCTTGACCGTTGACCGTTGATCCGACGGTCCAGATTAAAGACGCCTATATATATATATATCCCTTTTTTTAAATAAAAACTTTCGGCAGAATCTGGACCGTTGGTTTTTAAATCCGACGGTCCAGATTTATTCCAGCTCAAAAAAATAAAATAAAATTATTTTTAATATTTAAAATTGTTTTCAAAATTGTTTTTGGCTTCTAAAAATTATTTTAAAATAGTAAAAAAATATTTTAAAAATCTAGAAAAAATTATAAAGTGTTTTTATTACGTATCTAAGGTACACAGTCTTTACAATCTACTCTCCTTAAAAAATTTCGTTCTCGAAATTTGTAAAAAGGAAAGTGTAACAATTTCAAGAAAAGTTTGTTGACAGAACTATTGATAGTGCATGAAAATATTTGGAAGAATGAAATATTGCAAAAAGTTTTGGAAAGATTGGAAGGGGTGTGAGGGAATTGCCAGGGTTACCTTGGTCAACCGTCTCGGCTTCTTCGGCCGCTAAAGTGAAAGCCTGTCGCCGGGGCACGTTCCTCCTAACTGGAGGCACATTCCTCTGTCCTCAAGGCATGTTCCTCAGAGCTAGATGGAATTGGAGATTTGGCTGTGCAGGAGGTCCACGTGGAGGTGGAGCTGGGAGTGCAAGTCAGGGTGCAGGAGCCTGGATAGCTGACCGCTGCGGATAGTTGGTGTGTGTTGTGACTGGGTTGCGTCTATACGGACATGTTCCAATTCCATGATTGGATGCGCCACACACTAGACACAGGCTTTTTGCGCGCCTACAGTCCTTCCACAAGTGCCCTTCTCTCTTGCAACAAAAGCAAAAATCGGGACTTGGCTGATTATTGATTTCTTTCGATCTCCTGGGTTCAACAGTTGGCCTTGAAGAGCTTCCTCCTGCCATCTGAGTGGCAGGGTGCTTCACTCCGGTAGATTAAGGTATGCCCTTCCTCTTCACCACTGCCTCGTATCGACGGGCAACTTTTAGAGTCGAATCATGGGTTGGGAAATCCCCTGTAGTTAAGGCAGGTTGGATCTCCGGGTCTAACCCTTGCTGAAATCTTCTAGCCCTGATCTCAGCAGTCGGTATGAGATGGGCCGCAAACCTGCTGAGCATGGTAAACTCAGCATCATACTCATCTACTGATTTGGTCCACATTGAACCTTGTTGCAAATGGATGAACTGCTGCTCCATGTAAAAACGGGCAGTCTCTGGGAAGTACTTTGCGTCGAACATGTCGCGGAAAGTCTTCCATTCGATAGGTTGGTCAAGAAGGCTTTCTTCCGCCTTCCACCAGACCCATGCATTGTCAGTGAGCTGCAGCTTCGCGACTCGAACCCAAGCAATCTCTGGCACTTGTGCCACTGCCAGGTCATCCTCAACACTTTGAGCCCATTCTTCCGCTTCCAAAGGGCTCTCTTTTCCCGAAAACTGTTTTGGGTGCAATGCCCGGAATTGCTTTACTCCGGACACTTCAGCTTCAGGACGATTCATTAACATAGCAGTCTACTGCTGCTGTCCTTCCAGGAGGCTTTTAATTGCCTTAAGCAAAACCGTCTGCTCGTTGACAGGAGCTGCTGCGGTAAGTGTAAGTGGCAGAAGTAGGGGAGTGTTGTTGACATTCGTGCTGGTGTTTTTTGGGGAGTCCATAACCTTGAAAGAAAAATTTAGGTTAGGACAGATTCAAAGTATATAAAGTGATAAGATTCAAGAAATATGAATTGTAAAGAATGTTTTAAGTTGCTGGTTCTTGTGTTATATTGCTTAGGTTGTCCACGCAGAACTGAACTGTATGGTAGGGTTCCATACAGCTCTGACCTGTATGGGCCACCAACAAAACCTGTCACGCCCCGCTTCCCACTATACGGGCAAAGGACGCGACAAGGCCGCTACGTATTTACTCTGAAGTAAACACCCTAAGCGTATCTAAGCAATATAAAATGTAATGTACACAAGAGACAAGATATAAATGAACAGGAGTGGGACCCGGCTGGCTTATTGTGGGTGATCCTTGACCGTTGATCCGACGGTCCAGATTAAAGACGCCTATATATATATATATCCTTTTTTTAAATAAAAACTGTCAGCAGAATCTGGACCGTTGGTTTTTAAATCTGACGGTCCAGATTTATTCCAGCTCAAAAAAATAAAATAAAATTATTTTTAATATTGAAAATTGTTTTAAAAATTGTTTTTGGCTTCTAAAAATTTTTTTAAAATAGTAAAAAATATTTTTAAAAACTAGAAAAATTATATAAAATGTGTATTGATATTTTATATCTTTTGCAACCAAATTTGGTCTAAAATAGATCTTCTTGTCGGTTAAAAAAAATTCCCTTCGATAAAAAAAACATTTAAATTATTAAAAATTCTCAAAAATTCCTAAAAATCATATTAATTTATTTTAATCATGGAAAAATATTTTTAAAGTGTTTTCTACCAATAGAAACGGTACAATAATTGTTTTGACCTCGGAAAAAATTATAAAATGTTTTTATTACGTATCTAAGGTACACAGTCAATACACTTATTATCGTATGTATGAATACATATCGCCCAACGATCCACTACAATATCATATCACATCTTATATCACGACTCAATCACATATCAGAGTCTCACGGCATCATGTCCGGTCATATCGACTCATCTCCACATATCACATACTATCCTCATCACCCCCGTATGTGTGTGTGTACACATACATACACCCATATTATACACACATATACACAAAAAATCAAGTGTGTGTGTGCGCGCGCGCGTGTGTGAGACTACATATAATCCGCGATTCGCCACCAAGGTAAACATCCTATGGATAGGTCTCCCGAGATCAACCTAATCTAACCTAAGGTCTTCCAAATACCATATTTACTAAGTATCCAAATATCGCATCCAAACTTACAAATATAGTAATACCTTATTCTACGGTTGCGGGGGTGCTATACGCCATCCACCCAACTTCCCTCGTAGATATACATCTACTCACCTCGATCCTTACTTACTGAAATTGATGATGCCTTGCTCTCCTTGGTCGTCCCGAAGTCCACACAAAGGTACCTACATTTCAACTACGTCGTATCGTAATCAAGGATCAACACGAGAAAACTGAAACGGCATACGAAGTGCACATAGGTTAGAACATACGACCTATGCATGCAAGAATAGTCAAACAACTCTCGACGTTGTCGTGCAAACGTCAATCGACCGAGATAAAACACAAATACCAAAATCCAATTCATTAAAAGTCACAAAACCAAAACAGCAACTCAAGAAAACACCTCCAGATTTTTTCCTAAATTGAATTAGCCAATTCTGCATATATAAGATGTCTAATTATCAGATAAGTGAACCATATACCAAGACCCAACCCCAGATTCCCCAATATGGCCGCAATTTGCGGACATAAGCATTAAAATGGCGGCCCAGAGTAGGAGGTGGGGTGTCGGGTTTCTATGGTAGCATCTAGGTCACATGCACGACTCACAGTAATCGCTATATAACTTTTAGGTACTCCAGGTAATAGCAGATCCCTAAATATCATCACAATTTCCATAATTTTCGATATCGGCCAATTCAAAGTTCATGTTTTTGGGGTTAAGTCTCTGTTTTGTCCAGAATAAAAACACTACATGGGTTTGTGATCATAACTAAACCTCAATTGCACTTCCCAAGTCATAAAAACTCCTAAGCCTCATCTTGGAAAATTCCTGCATCACTAATCCTCTTTAGTTCTACTCTAAACTATACTAGAAAATAAGGAGAAACAAATTCTAAACTAATGGTGTGGAAATATATCTCATTTGGCAACTCAAGAATTTTCTTGAGTTGCCCAAAGTCTTCAAAATCTCAACTTGGTTGGTCCATGGTGTTTGTAAGGGCCTTGGGATCACTTTTTGTGAAGGGAAAGTGGTATTTTGAGATGGTTTGGAGGGTGGCCATGAGAAGATGGAGGAGGTGGAGAATAAAGGAGATGAAGAAGAATGAAGAAAAGAAATGAAGTGAAGAAAATAATAAGGGGATGGCTCAAGACTAGAACTTTCTCTCCCCCCCCCCCTGCTCTCTCTCTCTCTCTCTCGTCTCCTCAACCATAACACAAGCCACCTCAGCTTCTCTCTCTCTCTTTATTCTTTTCTTTTTTTTATTTTCTCTTTTGTTTTAAAAGAAACAAAACAATTGAAATTTAAAAGAAGTCATGGTTCAAAACAATGAAATAAGTGTTTGCAAAATATTTTGTTGCATGCCATGCACACAATTAAGATTAATGCATAATTAGTAAAACACTAATCGGGTTTTATATTAATTTAAATATAACTAGTTGTATAATAATTCATAGAATACCCAAATCTCATAAATACCTTCAATCAATAATTCTTATTAATTTTCCAAATTATCGGTATATAATTATACCCTTTCATTAAAACGTATTCTCATACTTAATAATATTCGTAGAAATTATTATTTTAATTATTTAAATTTCCAAAAATAATATTTTATTTTCTGAAATGTTACAGATTAAGCTCATTCTTCTGCCTCCAGTGGACTCTCTTTCCCCAGAAATGTTTTGGGTGCAATACCCGAAATTGTTTGACTCCGGATGCCTCGGCTTCGGGACGGTGCATGTGGATAGCAGTCTGCTGCTGCTGACCCTCCAACAGGCACTTTATAGCCTCGAGCAGTACCGTTTGCTCATTGATAGGAGCTGCAACGGTAGGTGGTGGTGGTAAAGTAGGTGGTGGGGTGTTGCCATTGACATTGGTACTGGTGTTGTTGGGAGAATCCATGACCTTGATAGAAAAAGGAATGTTTAGAATAGATTCAAGAAATTAGAAATGTAAGGAATATATAGTTACTGATTTTTATAATTCTTGTGATATATTACTTAAGACTTCATGCAGAACTGACATGTATGGGCCACCAACAAAACCTATCACGCCCCGCTTCCCAGTAGATGGAAATGGTGACGTGGCAGGCCACAACGTATTTACTAAGAAATAAATACGTTAAGCGTAATTAAGCAATATATAAAAATGAACAAGAATAATAAGAGATATAAAATAAACAGTAACTTTATTTACATTCATCTTTACATACAACTGTTTGAAAATAAAAGATACAATGATTAAAGCAGTGCCTAAACAATGACACACAAAATGAAAGTGCAGGTGAACTAGTAGTCAGGTTGATTGGTGAGCTGGTCCAAGTCCTCCTGGTTAGGCTCAATTTCCTGAGAGTCCGGTCCTCCTGACGAACATTCCAAAGAAAGAAATAGAAAGGAATGTCGTCAGCGAACTAGCGCTCAGTAAGTCCCAAAAGAAGAAAGAGAAGATAGTATATAAAATAAAATGAACAGGTAAATTGTATATGGTTGATTACCGGTATATGGTAGTTATTCTAACGCGTTTGTTTGTAATTTAGTAAAGAAGATATTCATGTATACGAGAGGAGTCCATCTTACCACGTGGACTATGGTAACATATAGTATAAGGCCCCGTCATAACCCACGGGACAACGGCACGTGAATTGATATAGGTGTTTTTTAAGTGACCTCACGTGCCACGATATACGTTCCGTACCAATCTACCAGTTTATCCCCGCGTAATGTATTGTATAGATTATGTTTACAAGTCTTGCCGAAATCATGGATACAAAATGTTCAAGTATTCATGTTCAGGATGTAATCATGTATTCAGGTAGTCATGTCAAATTATAACCATGGTTCGATCAAGTCAAGTCAAGTATACATGTTTGATATTGATATTTAAATTCGAGTGTACATGTTCATGTTCAAGTATTCATGTTTGATTTTTGGAGTCAGGTTTAAGATTAGACTCAGACTGAGTCAGACGCTCGTAGACTGATTTAAATCTTGAATTAGTTTCGGGGATTATCGGTAACTGCTGCACATAGACGGCAGGATTTGTGTCTTTTTCTAAGACAATTACCATTGATAACTCCGTTAAGTTGTCTACCTTAAATAGGCGAGCACTCACTTTCTCCGGCTCTCTGGGGCTCAAGAGAATTGATACCGCTGAAACTCATATTTACTAAGTCCTTAAATATTGTTTTATATATCTCGAGGGGGTTTTATGAAAAACATTTTTAATATAGTTAAAAAGTAAACGTGGAGGGTGATTAGTATTACTTAAGATTTTCATGAGCATAGATTTAAATATTGTGGTATTTTAATGATACGTACTTAGCTTAGAAAGTTCATGATATTTTATCTAAAATCTTGTCCTTTTTGGTATCTTGATGGTATTTTAGTGTCATTTGTTAATCTTTCATTTTTAGAAAAATATAGGTTTATTATATTTTGAAAATATGGATTTATAATTTTTAAAAATTTTTTCTAAAATTTAATTTAATTTTATTTAGAAAAATTCGTATTTCTTAAAAACGTATTTAAATCTTTTCGAGATCGAATACTCCGTAAGAAGGTCTGTATCTCGCTCTACTAATCCAAAGATGTGAGATAATCCGTACCATCCATTAGCGGGTCTCCTAAAGAGGGTTGTAAATGTATAATCGCAAAGGAAATGAAATACCGCTATAAAAGATATCCGGTTTTAGAATTATGTGGTATTTTATTGTAATATTATTTTTCGAAACAAAAATCCATACAATGAGCATCGTGCTATGAAACCAAGTGCGTGTGGGATAGGTCATTACCCCATGGAATTTTTCCTAAAGGTATTGTTTTAACAAGTACTAAAAGAAGTGATTTTAAAGTTCAAGCTATTTTAATGAAAAAGTTCTATGGTCGTTTGACATGAGAATTTTATTGCAATTTGATTCTAAACATTAGTGTTTAATATTACAAGTGATGCAGTAAAATTAGATTGACTAAATTGTAAAGAAAAATGGAGTTATATGTTTTAAAAAAGAAGATGTTGGTAATAACACCACTTTTACCGATATAAAATTTGAAGAGTAATTTCAATAGAAAGGAGGAGATTTGGGAGAGACTTACGGTTTAGAAAGTTTAGGAAGAGGGTGAGGAAAAGGAAAAGGGTCTTCGTAGTGTTGCGGGAGCTCCGGAATTGGTTTCGATCTTCGCCGGAACCAACTTACTATATAACTCCACTTTACTTCACTTGCACTAGGAACTTTTTTGAGAGTTTTGGCTACAATTTTCAGAATAGTGCTGAGCCAAAATGTGGGGTGCTATTCATAGTGAAGAATTAGGGTTTGGGAATTAAAATTGTAGATTAAAAAGTATTAAAATTGTGTTAATTGGTGAATTGAAGGGTCTCTATTTGATTGCAGGGAAATCAAACAGAGGGGTTAGGGGTAGCTGAAGAGGTGTGTGTGTAGAGCACAGGCTTCATTGGGTTCATCTCACCCGCCCCGCCGGTTTTTAGGCTCTTTTGGCCGGTCGATTTGTAATGTCTGGCCTCGAGATTCGTTATCTACTCATGCCATGTTAAAAGAAATTATATGTAAAACTTATTATTAGACTTTATATGGCACTTTAGGCCTTGGTCCCTCGTCGGCGGGATTACGATATACCTTTCATTTGATTCATTAATTATTATTTTAAATTTTTTTGCAATTTTATCTACTAGGAAACATGTAGTTATCGTAGAAAATAAAATCTTGAAGGAATAAATGATGTTTGTTCAAATTCATAAAGTGGCAAAATTGATTAAATGATATTTGTTCAGATGGTGCACCAACCCTCTACAACTGTTATTTTCTCAAAAAAAAACTTTATAATTTGTTGGAAAAGAGTATAAACTTATTATTTTATAGTCTATTAAAGAGGCCGAGTCAAATTTGCTGAATTAATCTTACTATGCTAACGATAATAAGTATTATTGCTCTCAATATATATGAAAATTAAGTCATGAACCCCACGTGGGTAAAATCATAAATATATAAAATGCTGTGCTTGATTCAATTAATTTTGTCATCTTTCTAACAGCATTAGAGCAATAACGCTTAAGTTTACTCGTGATATCAAAATTAATTTCCAGAATTAACATCTAGATAAAAAAAAAATGTCCCGACGGAACCTTAGGAGGGAGCTCATCCTGGGCGGCCCGGCAGTCCACTCCTGACCCGACCCGCTAGCTGGTCGGGACAAGAATAGGGGGCTAATGATGATGCTCAATATTGACGACCCCAAGATCAGGACACGTGGCAGATGACGTTTCTCAGAGCTCAGAAGAAAGGGCCCACAGGGGCCGACCAGGCCATCCCTGTACCCGACGTGCAAGCACAAGCTGGCCTTCCTGAAGGCCCCCTGCAAATTGGCCCCCTCGGCCCCTTAGCTCGTCCCGAGCAGCCACAAGACCAAGACTTCTCGGCCTTCTCACTCGTCCCCGAGCTCCCCAGCCGAGGCCGTCTTCCTCGGTCCTCCGACCAACTCCACCGCTCACAGACGTAATCGCCGCTCCGCAAATCTCGCCATGCACAGATTCTTCGCCAGCAACATCCCACGTTCCACGCTATCACGATCTCCATTGATGGGCGATCCGCTCTCTACGCGGGCATGACGTCGGGAGCATAACTGCCGGTGAGATTCTCGCGCCTGCTGCTGGGTGCTACCACCGCTATATAAACCCCCATCACAGAGGGGTCAAGTAAGCCATTTTTACTCTACTTAGCCGTTCCGCTGCTCGGATCTAGTACTAACTTGATCGTCGGAGAGTTCTCGATGGTACCAAACCACCCCGGGACTTCCTTGCAGGTACTCGACGCTAAACTCCTCAAATCACCAATCTCCTCAAAACCCATTGAGACCCACACGCAACAGGAGATCACCTCCAAAATCCACCGGGAGATCGACGGAAGACAACATCTGAAGGAGACCCGACAAGGACCTCCATCACCAAGAAACCGCGCCTGCAACCTCCACCTCGCCCACGTCGCCTCTTCGTCGGCAACCCCTCACCGTCGCCCCAGCACCCTCGTCACCGACTCCATCTCCTCCACTCCTCTCTTCTCCCTTGCACACCCGTTGCAACCTTAACCCTGACCTGCAACCCATCACAATAACCCAGAACCCAAAATCCACATACCTCGACCTTGTCGCCGTGAAACCTCGCCGGAAACCCCAACCCCATCACCTCATCTATCTTCTGTCCCAGAACCCAGAACACCAACCCCAGAACACCAACCCCTTCTTCTTCCTCCTCTTCTTCTTTTTTCTTCTCTTTTCTTCTTCTTGTTTCTTTTTTTTCCCGTCATCGCCGGAGCCGTGCCGTCGCTGACGACCAGGCCGACCCAGTGGACGTCCCCAGCCAGTGTGGTCATGTTCTTTCTTTGCCTGGTCCTGTTCCGTACGCAAGCATGTGCATTGCGATATTTACCCGACGTCGGACGCTGCGTACGCATCCCGTATTAAGATCCAATCAGGCAAGTTTATCTTGCTACATGCAATGATACATATTTTACATCCATATGAATAAAAATATCACATGTTTACTGCATTGTACATCCATGTTACTATTTTACTGTTTTCTGATAGTCGTTCGCATCCGTACAGTTTATCACATATATATTCGCATGCAAGTTTATCTTGCTACAAGCGATATTATTATATTTGCATCCATATGAATTAAAATATCACATGTTTACTGCATTGTGCATGCTATATTACAGTTTTACAGTTTTTCGATACCCGTACGTATCCATACCGTTATTTACATATCTAGTCGCATGCAATTTTATCTCGTTACAGGTTATGCAACGTATTTTACATCCATAGGTATAGAATTATTACATGTTCATTGCATTTCACATCCATGTTACAGTTTTACCGTTTCTCCGATATCCGTTCGTATTCGTGTTATTTGATTATACATCTAGTTGCATGCCATGTCATATTATATCATATTACCGTTATGTTAGCACCCCATGCTTGATAATGTGCATCATACTTAGTCATGGATTTGTAGATGTGATCCGTGATAAACACTTGTGCATCCGTAATTTACCGTGTTTCGATACTAGTTGCATTTTACTATTGGGCATCCATTGAATGCACTGTACACCACCTGACATGACCTGATACACCACTGATTGACTTGATACCTGATCCTGTTATTAATACCGACAATCCTGATGTCACGCCCCGCTTCCCAGTGTATAGCGAAGGAGACGCGACAAGGTCCGCTACGTATATACTCAGAAGTACATACGCTAAGCGTATCCAAGCAATATAAATAAATACACAAGAGACAAGAAGTAAAAGAACAGCAACTTTTATTTATTAACATTTTTTGTACAATACATGAAAGGAAATACATCTGAAATAAAAAGATGCCTAAACAGTGGCATAACAGGAAATGAAAAGTACAGAAAGGAAAAGTGTACAATGAAACTACAGTGCAGGGTCTTCAGTGAACTGCTCCAAGTCTTCTTGCGATGGCTCAACCTCTGCCGGGTCCAAATCACCTGACGACATTCAAAGAAGAGAGAAACATAATGTCGTCAGCGAACAGGTCGCTCGGTAAGTCCCAAAGGTAAGAGGGTAGTAGAAAAAGACAGAATAAGAAGATACATTTTAAAGTGTAAACTATTGTTGTAATGTTATGTCAACGCTGTTGTTTGTAGCTTAGTACAGAAGGATGCCAGTGTATACGAGGGGAGTCTCTATATGCCAGAGACTAAGGGCACGTATAGTACAAGGTACCGTTTATGCGACGGTACAACAGCAACTGGATTCATGTTAGGTGTGTTAAGTCTGACCACCTCGTGCCACCTTTAACACCTTCCGTACCAATCTACCTCTTAAACCCCGCGATGTCTTGTTTGTATTGTTATCTTGTAAATTGTGTTGGTTGTATGATTGATTGACTGACTGACCGAAACCATGATATCAGGAAACGGTTATAACCGTAGAGTCATGTAAATGGAATACTGAGAATCATGTAAAAGGAATATATATCCATGGTTCGGTTCAGTCAAGTTGTGTAAATTGATGATTGCATTCATGGATTCATGTGTTCAAATTGAATTGGAAACTTGTAGATTATAGATTGACTTGAATCATATTCAAGTCAGATTAATCAGACTCAAACCCGAGTCAGACAATCAGAACTGTGAATCGAGATCTTATAATTGCTAGGGTCCTTAGGGTAATTTATAAACTTGAGGGGGTTTTATGTAAAAATACTTTTATATACTTTTCAAAATACACCTTAAGTATTTATTACTCGTCTTTAGAGTTGTAATGAGGGTGGATTTTATGTTGTGACATTTCTAGTGAAAATATCCTAGTTTTATAAATAAGGGTATTTATTTATAATATTGATTATTTGAAGTTCATGGTATTTTAGTGTAAAATTCATTATTATGATTTTTAGAAAAAGGTGGAAAATTTATATTATAGTAATATAGATATTTAAATGACAAATATACATATGTTTATACAAAAATAATTTTTAAATAATATTTTATATTCCAAAAATCTCACTTTCTTAAGATGTCGTATTTTAAACCTTTCGAGACCGAATGCTCCTTGCGGGGGTCTGAATCTCGTACTACTAGGCCAGAGGGTGCACGATAAACCGTACTATCCCTAACGGGTTCCCCAAAGATGGGTTGTAGCGGCGCTTTGCAAAGATTATAAAATACTAATCGTTTAGAAAACGGTTTTTATAAAGTAAAGGTATTTATTTGAAAAGTGTAATTTTCCGTATTTTAGGTTCTAGGGTTTCCTAAGCCAACTAGCCTATTTCTAAAAGGTCTAAACGACAAGTCGTTAGAAGCCTCAAATCGCCTCTTCACCGTCAATTATGGCCAGGTAAGTGAGAGGCTCTCCACTACAAGTAGTGGCCCTAATTAAGTAACCACTTGCCTTAGACACACTTGCCTAGACACCACAAAATCAGGTTTAGATAAACAATCGATGTCCACAACTTATCGTATTTTTCCTATTAAAGATATTGTTTAAACAAATGTATCAAACCTAAACTTTTATAAAAGGTTTTATTAAGGAAATGTTATTTTAATATAAAATCTTGTTTTATCGTATTAGTAGTTTTCAAGATAGCGTATTATGGTTTCATATGTGTGTGTGAGGAGGTAGGTCATTACCTCGTGATCTATTTTAAGATATAGCAATGTTAAAGGGTTAAATGTGAAATTGAAAAATGATGGTATTAAAGTGAAAGAATACGGTAAGTTGAAAAGGTTATCATTTCATGTGTGAAAACTCATTCAAATTGATTTTTACAAGTTTAATAATCATGATAAAGATGTTTAGACATGATTGAATTTATTAGAAGTGAAAAAAAATAATATTATGGTATTAAAGTGAAAAAGAATACGATATTGCAAAAGTTATCATTTCATGTGAGAAACTTTGTCCAAATTAGTTGTTATGTGATTAATAGTCAATATGAATAAGTTTAAGTATTATGCAATTGGTGATAAGTGAGATTTTATAGAAAACCGAATCGAAAATCAGTTTATTCCGATTTCCGTCGGGTTTCGTAATTTCGTATTTTTAAGAAGTAGAAAGAAGGAAAGAATGGGACTTACGGGTTTCGATCTATACTAAAGAGTATAGGGGAACTAGATGAGTGGCCGAGGCGTTGTTTCGTCGCCGGTTGTTTCGAAAAAACGTCGCCGGAATTCCGTCAACGCTTCGCCGTGAACTTGATTTCAAAGTACACCCTTCTTGTAACAATTTTGAGAGAGTAAACCTAGTGTTTTGGGATGAGAGGGTAGAGGGTAGGGGGTCTATTTATAGGGTAGGGTAGGTGAAAGATTTTTATTTTAAAAAAAATTGTAAAAATAATAGAAAAATCATTAAAATTTATAGTAAATAGGGTGTATTTAAAATTCGGGAACCAATCCATTAATTTGGAGTAAACAGGGAGTTATAGAATGTGAAAAGCCAAAACTTTCGTTTTGGGGACTCGGCCGTCCAGCCGAGTCCGACCGGCGGCACCGGCCCGAGTCAGCTGGTCCGCCGGCCGACTCGGCCGATCCCGGCCGAGTCCGGTGGTCTATGGGTGGGGGGTCCTATGACGTAGCTCCTGGTATATTTAGTTTTTAGGGTTCAGTTCAACTTTTGGGAGTTATGGCCTGTGGACTGTTGGACTTCCAAGAATTTTAAAAGAAAAATAATCTAAAAATAATGTGGGGCATGGGATTTGAACTCGGGTGGCTTGGTTCAGCAGTGCAAGGTGTTACCAATGAGCTACAAGCTCCTTCTTGTAATTATTGTGTGAAAATAAATACTTAAAGTGATAACAGCAACATTAAATACTCCAAGTATACCTCAAATTTAAATCAAATTTATGTATACAAAAATTGGAGTTGTTACAATCTACCCTCCTTACAAAAATTTCGTCCTCAAAATTTACAACTTTTATTTGAGGACTAGTTTACAAAAAGGTGAGGATATCTTGCACGCATTTCATCTTCCCTTTCCCACGTGGATTCTCCTGGAGTGTCTTTCCTCCACATTACCCGGACCAGGTTAACTTCCTTGTTCCGAAATGTCTTCACTTTCCTGTCCAGGATCTCAACAGGTTGTTGCTCACAAGACAAGTCGGGCTGTATAGTGAGCTCGGAATGATCAAGTACATGGCTGGGGTCACTCACATACTTTCTGAGTTGGGATATATGGAACACGTTATGCACTCCTTCCAATAAGGGTGGAAGCGCTAAGCGGTATGCCACTTCACCGACTCGTTCGAGTATGTCGAACGGTCCAATGTATCTCGGACTCAATTTACCCCGTCTTCCAAACCGGATCACTCCGCGGTTCGGAGATATCTTCAAGAATACATGGTCTCCTAGCTGGAACTCCAAGTGTCGTCTCTTTGCTTCAGCCCAGTGTTTCTGTCGATCTTGGGCTATGCGCATTCTTTCCCTGATAGTACGAACCACATCAACGGTCGCTACTATTATCTCTGGTCCAAGAAGTTCCCTATCTCCGATGTCGTCCCAACTTAATGGTGATCGACACTTCCTTCCATATAATACTGCAAAAGGTGCCATTCCTACGCTTGCTTGGTAGCTGTTATTGTACGCGAACTCCACAAGATGCAGGTGATCTTCCCACGATCCTTTGAAGTCTAGCATACACGCACTGAGCATATCCTCTAAGATCTGAATCGTTCGTTCCGACTGACTATCTGTTTGTGGATGATAAGCCGTGCTGAAGTTCAGACTTGTTCCCAAGCTAGCTTGCAGACTCTGCCAAAATTGTGATCGGAACCTGGTGTCACGATCGGAGACAATGCATACCGGTACTCCATGAAGTCTCACAATTTCCTGTATGAGTTCATAGGTATTAGAGATAGTACATTATGAAGTGTTTAAATCTTAATTAGATTATTACCTCCATGTACTTCTTTGCTAGTGTCTCAGTTGATTGGCCAACTCGAAATGGGATGAAGTGAGCCGATTTTGTGAGTCGATCCACAATGACTCATATAGCATCGTTACCGTTTGTGCTGCGAGGAAGAGCAGTCACAAAGTCCATCGTGATATGCTGCAACTTCCATTCTGGGATTGGTAACGGTTGAAGTAGTCCAGCTGTCCAGTGATGTTCAGCCTTTACTTGCTGACACACTAAGCATTTTGCGACGCTTCTGGCTACTTCACGCTTCATTCCATGCCACCAATAATTCTGACGTAGATCTTTGTACATTTTCGTACCTCCAGGATGTACTGAGTAGGGAGAGATGTGAGCTTCTTTCATTAACTCTTCCCGAACAGGACCCTTTGGTACACACAATCTGCTGCCGTATCTCAAAGATCCGTCTTCATGGATGATGAAGTCTGTTCTGAGTCCATTCTCCACTTGTTCTCTGATCCTTTGCAACTTAGCATCATTTGCTTGAGCTGTTTTGATCTGATTGACAATGGTTGATTGAACTTGTAGATTCATCAAACTTGAAGCATTACCTGGCAAGACTACTTCAATCTCCATCTGGTGTAAGTCTTGCTGAAGCTTCTACTGAGCGGTGAGATTCATCGATAAGGGTTGGAGACTAAGAGCATCAGGTACTACGTTCACCTTCCCTGGGTGATATTGCAAGTTGATGTCAAAGTCCGCCATGAGTTCTAACCATCTTCTCTGCCGCATATTCAACTCCTTCTGAGTAAACACGTACTTCAGACTTTTATGATCTGCGTAGATGTTCACTCGTTCACCAAGTAAGTAGTGGCGCCAAATCTTGAGAGCAAAGATGACGGCTGCCAACTTCAGATCATGCGTCGGATAATTGCGCTATTGAGTCTTCAGTTGTCTTGAAGCATAAGCCACAACCTTATCGTGCTGATGTAGAACACATCCTAATCCCTTACCGGATGCATCACAATGCACTTCGAATCCTCCAGATTGATCCAGTATTACGAGAATAGGTGCAGATGTCAATCTTGACTTGAGTCCTACGAAAGCTTGTTCGCATACTTCTGACCACACAAATTCTTCATCTTTTCGTGTGAGCTTGGTCAGGGGTGTTGCTATCTTTGAGAATCCTTCAATGAACCTTCTGTAATATCCAGCTAAACCCAAGAAACTCCGAATGTCCTTCACTGACTTTGGTGGAGGCCATTCGCTAACTGCTGAAACTTTGGCTGGATCCACAGAAATGCCTTCTCCTGATACAATATGTCCAAGAAAACCAACTTGATTTAGCCAAAACTCGCACTTGCTGTACTTGGCATAAAGCTTATGTTGTCGAAGAGTTTCCAGGACAATTCGTAGATGCTCTGCATGCTCTTTCCGATTCTTAGAATATACCAGGATGTCGTCGATGAAGATGACAACAAACCTGTCTAAATACTCCCGGAAAACTTGGTTCATTAGGTTCATGAATATTGCTGGTGCATTGGTCACTCCAAATGGCATCACTAGAAATTCGTAATGTCCATAGTGTGTTCTGAAAGCTGTTTTGTGAATATCAGCTTCCTTGACCTTCACTTGATGATAACCTGAACGAAAATCCAATTTAGAGAAAACACAAGATCCACTTAGCTGATCGAATAAATCATCGATGCACGGGAGTGGATACTTGTTCTTTATAGTGACTTCGTTCAAGGCCCTATAATCGATGCACATTCTGTATGAACCTTCCTTCTTCTTCACCAGTAGTACAGGTGCTCCCCAACTTGAAGTGCTGGGACGAATCCATCCTTTCGCCAATAATTCGTCCAACTGTGTTCGGACTTCCTTCAATCCTTCCGGACTTAGTCTATAAGGTGCTTTGATCACCGGTTGTGCTCCTGGTACTAAATCAATACTGAATTCAAGAGCTCGATCGGGAGGCAAACCTGATATATCGTCAGGAAATACATCGTCGAACTCTCGAACTACCTCTGGTCTTAATTCTTCTTCCGCTTGAGCTGCCGCAACTACTGCTTCCTTTGGCTTCGCTTTGTAGGTACCTGGTTCCAGGGTACGATCTCCGCTCTTGAAATAGAAGACCGGATGGTCTGGAATCTCGAATACTACCCTCCTTTGACGACAGTCGATGGTAGCATAAAAGGTTCCAAGCCAATCCATTCCTAGAACCACATCGAAGTTCGGTATGTCCAGTACTTTGAAGTCAGTATAAAACTCTCGACTGCAGACGACGACTGGACACAAGCTGTATCCCATGGTTACCTTTAGAACGCCATTTCCGGAACTGACATTCCAGCTAGATACAAGCGGTGAGACTGGAATCGCATGGGTTCGGACGAACTGTTGCGACATAAAGCAGTGGGATGCTCCAGTATCAAACAGTGCAAGTGCAGGTATTGAAGCTACTAGGATTGTACCTAAAGTATATGGGATATGTTTTAGGTATAGGGAAAGTGTGTAGATAACCAAGATTAAAAGATAAGTTTGAGAAGGAAAGTTTACCAGTAATGACTTGGCCAGTGGCCTCAGCTTCTTCCACAGACATCATGAAAGCCTGGCGCTTTGGCACATTCCTCCTGGTCTGAGGAGCATTCCTCGAAACGTTCCTTTGAGCTTGATGGAACTGTCAAAGAGGTGGTGCAGCTTATGGTCCTCTGGGTGGTGCAGGCAGTGCAAGTCTTGGAGCAGGGGCTTGGATGGCTGGACGCTGTGGATAATTGTTTGCTGGCCTGGGTGCAGCAACTGGGATTTTTTTATGAGGACAAGCCCCAATACCATGAGCAGCTGAGCCGCAGATCAAGCAAAGGTTGTTCGCACAACGGTAATCTCTCGCCAGATGCCCATTTCTCTTGCAGTAGTTACAAAAGGCTGGGCTGGGTCTGCTGATTGGTGCTCCAGGACGTCTTGGCACAAAAGGTGGTCTGGAAGAGGCTCCACCTGCCATCTGGTTGGCAGGGCGCTTGACTCCTGCAGATTGAGGTCTGCCCCTTACTTTTATCACTGCCTCATAACTGCGGGCAGCTTTTAGAGCATCCTCATGAGTCAAAAATTTTCCTGTGGCTAAAGCAGCCTGAATCTCCGTGTCCAGTCCTTGTTGGAAACGACGGGCTCTGATATCGTCCTTCGGTATCAAATGTGCCGCGAATCTGTTCAAGGATAGTGTTAGCTGTGTGGTATGTCATATTTAAAACTGAACTATTGCGACATATCTTACCGACTTAACATGGTGAATTCAGCGTCATATTCATCCACCGATTTGTCCCACATAGATCCTTGTTGTAGATGAATGAACTGCTGCTCCATGGCAAACCTGGCAGTCACAGGGAAATATTTCGCGTCGAACTTTTCGCGAAAAGTTTTCCATTCAATAGGTTGTGCAAGATGGCTTTCTTCCGCCCTCCACCAGTTGCGAGCGTTGTCCGTGAGCTGTAGTTTCGCTATACGAACCCAAGCGATATCTGGCACTTGTGCTGCGGCCAGATCATCCTCGATACTTTGAGCCCATTCCTCAGCTTCTAGTGGGCTCCCCTTTCCTGAGAATTGCTTCGGATGTAAAGCCCTGAATTGCTTTACCCCCGGAGCGTCAGTCTCGGGACGGTTGAAGAGTTGTTGCTGTCCCTCGAGAAGGCTGCGGATTGCCTCAAGTAGCACTGTTTGCTCGGTAGGTGGCGCAGGAACAGCTAGTGTGAGAGGTAGTGCTGGGGGCGTGTTGTTGACGTTGGTGCTGGTGTTGTTCGGGGAATCCATAACCCTGAAGAAAAATTTGGGTTAGGACAGATTCAAGTACATGAAATGATAAGATTCAAGGAATAGAAATTTGTAAGATTCAAGAAACATGAATTGTAAAGAATGTTTTAGTTGCTGATTCTTGTGTTATATTTCTTAGGTTGTTCACGCAGACCAGAACTGCATGATAGGGATTCATACAGCTCTGACCTGCATGGGCCACCAACAAAACCTGTCATGCCCCGCTTCCCAGTGTATGGCGAAGGAGACGCGACGAGATCCGCTACGTATATACTCAGAAGTACATACGCTAAGCGTATCTAAACAATATAAATAAATACACAAGAGACAAGAAGTAAAAGAACAGCAATTTTTATTTATTAACATTCTTTGTACAATACATGAAAGGAAATACAACTGAAATAAAAAGATGCCTAAACAGTGGCATAACAGGAAATGAAAACTACAGAAAGGAAAAGTGTACAATGAAACTACAGTGCAGGGTCTTCAGTGAACTGCTCCAAGTCTTCTTGCGATGGCTCAACCTCTGCCGGGTCCAAATCACCTGACGACATTCAAATAAGAGAGAAACAGAATGTCGTCAGCGAACAGGTCGCTCGGTAAGTCCCAAAGGTAAGAGGGAAGTAGAAAAAGACAGAATAAGAAGATACATTTTAAAGTGTAAACTATTATTGTAATGTTATGTCAACGCTGTTGTTTGTAGCTTAGTACAGAAGGATGCCAGTGTATACGAGGGGGTCTCTATATGCCAGAGACTAAGGGCACGTATAGTACAAGGTACCGTTTATGCCACGGTACAACAGCAACTGGATTCATGTTAGGTGTGTTAAGTCTGACCACCTCGTGCCACCTTTAACACCTTCCGTACCAATCTACCTCTTAAACCCCCCGATGTCTTGTTTGTATTGTTATCTTGTAAATTGTGTTGGTTGTATGATTGATTGACTGACCGACCGAAACCATGATATCAGGAAATGGTTATAACCGTAGAGTCATGTAAATGGAATACTGAGAATCATGTAAAAGGAATATATATCCATGGTTCGGTTCGGTCAAGTTGTGTAAATTGATGATTGTATTCATGGATTCATGTGTTCATATTGAATTGGAAACTTATAGATTATAGATTGACTTGAATCATATTCAAGTCAGATTAATCAGACTCAAACCCGAGTCAGACAATCAGAACTGTGAATCGATGTCTTATAATTGCTAGTCCTTAGGGTAATTTATAAACTTGAGGGGGTTTTATGTAAAAATACTTTTATATACTTTTCAAAATACACCTCAAGTATTTATTACTCGTCTTTAGAGTTGTAATGAGGGTGGATTTTATGTTGTGACATTTCTAGTGAAAATATCCTAGTTTTATAAATAAGGGTATTTATTTGTAATATTGATTATTTGAAGTTCATGGTATTTTAGTGTAAAATTCATTATAATGATTTTTAGAAAAAGGTGAAAAATTTATATTATAGTAAAATAGATATTTAAATGACAAATATACATATGTTTATACAAAAATAATTATTAAATAATATTTTATATTCCAAAAATCTCACTTTCTTAAGATGTCATATTTTAAACCTTTCGAGACCGAATGCTCCTTGCGGAGGTCTGAATCTCGCACTACTAGGCCAGAGGGTGCACGATAAACCGTACTATCCCTAACGGGTTCCCCAAAGGTGGGTTGTAGCGGCGCTTTGCAAAGATTGTAAAATACTAATCTTTTAGAAAACGGTTTTTATAAAGTAAAGGTATTTATTTGAAAAGTGTAATTTTCCGTATTTTAGGTTTTAGGGTTTCCTAAGCCAACTAGCATATTTCTAAAAGGTCTAAACAACAAGTCGTTAGAAGCCTCAAATCGCCTCTTCACCGCCAATTGTGGCCAGGTAAGTGCCAGGTAATTGGGAGGCTCTCCACTACAAGTAGTGGCCCTAATTAAGTAACCACTTGCCTTAGACACACTTGCCTAGACACAACAAAGTCAGGTTTAGATAAACGATCGATGTCCACAACTTATCGTATTTTTCCTATTAAAGATATTGTTTAAACAAATGTATCAAACCTAAACTTTTATAAAAGGTTTTATTAAGGAAATGGTATTTTAATGTAAAATCTTGTTTTATCGTATTAGTAGTTTTCAAGATAGCATATTATGGTTTCATATGTGTGTGTGAGGAGGTAGGTCATTACCTCGTGATCTATTTTAAGGTATAGCAATGTTAAAGGGTTAAATATGAAATTGAAAAATGATGGTATTAAAGTGAAAGAATACGGTAAGTTGAAAAGGTTATCATTTCATGTGTGAAAACTCATTCAAATTGATTTTTACAAGTTTAATAATCATGATAAAGATGTTTAGACATGATTGAATTTATTAGAAGTGAAAAAAAAATAACAATATGGTATTAAAGTGAAAAAGAATACGATATTGCAAAAGTTATCATTTCATGTGAGAAACTTTGTCCAAATTAGTTGTTATGTGATTAATAGTCAACATGAATAAGTTTAAGTATTATGCAATTGGTGATAAGTGAGATTTTATAGAAAACCGAATCGGAAATCGGTTTGTTCCGATTTCCGTCGGGTTTCGTAATTTCGTATTTTTAAGAAGTAGAAAGAAGGAAAGAATGGGATTTACGGGTTTCGATCTATACTAAAGAGTATAGGGGAACTAGATGAGTGGCCGAGACGTTTCGTCGCCGGTTGTTTCGAAAAAACGTCGCCGGAATTCCGTCAGCGCTTCGCCGTGAACTTGATTTCAAAGTACACCCTTCTTGTAACAATTTTGAGAGAGTAAACCTAGTGTTTTGGGATGAGAGGGTAGAGGGTAGGGGGTCTATTTATAGGGTAGGATAGGGTAGGGTAGGTGAAAGGTTTTTATTTTAAAAAAAATTGTAAAAATAATAGAAAAATCATTAAAATTTATAGTAAATAGGGTGTATTTAAAATTCGGGAACTGATCCATTAATTTGGAGTAAACAGGGAGTTATAGAATGTGAAAAGCCAAAACTTTCGTTTTGGGGACTCGGCCGTCCGGCCGAGTCCGGTCGGCGGCGCCGGCCCGAGTCGGCCGGTCCGCCGGCCGACTCGACCGATCCCGGCCGAGTCCGGTGGTCTATGGGTGGGGGGTCCTCTGACGTAGCTCCTGGTATATTTAGTTTTTAGGGTTCAGTTCAACTTTTGAAAGTTATGGCCTGTGGACTGTTGGACTTCCAAGAATTTTAAAAGAAAATTATTCTAAAAGTAATGTGGGGCATGGGATTTGAACTCGAGTGGCTTGGTTCAGCAGTGTAAGGTGTTACCAATGAGCTACAAGCTCCTTCTTATAATTATTGTGGGAAAATAAATACTTAAAGTGATAACAGCAACATTAAATACTCCAAGTATACCTTAAATTTAAATCAAATTTATGTATACAAAAATTGGAGTTGTTACACCTGACTTGTTGTCCCGACGGACATATCATGTTGTTTATTCAGACAAAACCTGTACATGCTTGATCCCGTGTTGGCGTTAACTCCAGATTTATCAATACCTGACTTGAACACATAACTTGGGGGTAAGGGGAAATCAATGATGAAACATGACTTGTAACTCAATAGTTCGACGCTTATACTGATCAGTTTTGGGGGCTAGGTCAGTCCCAGGATGATACTGCTGATATCATTCATCTGTACATATTTCCTGTTTTGTACTTAGCGGCACGTCTCGGTTTCTGCCCGAGAATCTGGACCGTGGTCCCGGACATGCATGGGATACTACTGAGTTACATCGATAATTCATTAAATTGATTTCAAAGACTTGAGAGTAATTAACTCAGTAGCATAGATTACTCATCGCATGCACATACACTTCACTGTTCTATATTCGTGTTATTGTTATACACTTATTACTGTTCATACTCATACCCCCATATCTTGTTACCTCCTGATTATATTTTATTGTTTGATATTATGACGCACTGACGTCTGGGTTTTGCATGGCCCATATCCTATCTCTTACGCAGGTTGATCAGGAGTATTTTCGCCGTCAGGCCGAGCAGTAAGAATTCTGTTAGTATCTGATTTAGTTTAGTTTTATTTCCGTACTTTCATTTCCTGATGTGAGTCCATATTGGGACGTACTTCCAGATGTTATTACTTATTGGATTTATTGCTTCCGCACATTTATATTTCTAGACTCGTTTATTCTGGCATATGGACATGTAATAGATAGTTTATTTTATTTTACTGTTCTTGATATTTTATAGACAGCCGTAATGTGACTGTGGAGGGATGTTTCCTAACTGCAGGTAGCATGGTTGGTTTTGTCACGTGCCGATCTTAGCACACTCTGGGAAGCGGGGCGTGACAATATTTGTTCAGATGGTGCACGAACTCTCTACAACTGTTATTTTCTCAAAAAACTTTATAATTGTTGGAAAAGAGTATAAACTTATTATTTTATAGTCTATTAAAGAGACCGAGTCAAATTTGCTGAATAAATCTTACTATGCTAACGATAATAAGTATTATTGCTCTCAATATATATGAAAATTAAGTCATGAACCCCACGTGGGTAAAATCATAAATATATAAAATGCTGTGCTTGATTCAATTAATTTTGTCATCTTTCTAACAGCATTAGAGCATTAACGCTTAAGTTTACACGTGATATCAAAATTAATTTCCAGAATTAACATATAGATAAAAAAAACACGGAGTTAGCAATTATTGAAAAGTTTTAAGAGCCTGCCATTGACCTCAAAAAAATTGTATATGCTTTAAAATATTGTTTTCAAATTGTTTCATTATTTACTTTTTTTAAATTTTAAATTCAGAATTAAATGTGAAGCCCTCATGTTTGTACCTAGTTGATGACTCCTTAGATAATTTAGAAAGTGATAATACTCTATATTGGCGACCTTCCAGATTAGGACACGTGGCAAATGGCGTGTCTCAGAACCCAGAAGAGAGGGCCCACAGGCGCTGACCAGGCCACCCCTATACCCGACCTACAAGCACAAAGCTGGTTCACCTCAGGGCCCTCTGCGAATGTGCCTCCTCGGCCACTCGGCTCACCTCGAGCTGCCACAAGACCAAGATGCCTCGGCCCTCCCGCTCTTTCCCGAGCTCGCCTACCGAGGCCATCTTCTTCGGTCCCTCCGACCGACCGACTCCACCACTCGCAGGCGTAACCGCCGCTCCGCGAATCTCGCCATGCGCAGATTCTCCGCCAGCAACATCCCACGTTCCACGCCATTGCGATCCTCATTAACGGGCGATCCGCTTATCACGCAAGCGTGACGTCGGAGGCGTAACTGTCGGCGAGATTCTCGCGCCTACTGCTGCGTGCTGCCGCCACTATATAAACCCCCATCACAGAAGGGTCAAGTAAGCCATTCTTTTACACTTACGCCGTTACTATGCTCGGATATTGTCACTGACTTGAGCGTCGGAGGGTCCTCGGTGGTACAAAACCACCCCGGGACTTGTTTGCAGGTACACGGCGACAACTTTCTCACCACTCCTCTTCCTCCAAAAACCCATTGAGACCCACACGCGAAGGAAGATAATCACCCAAGTCCACTGCGAGATCAACGAAAGACAACGTCTGACGGAGGTCCGAAAAGGAGCTCCATCAGTTGGCGCCGTCTGTGAGAACAATTCCCCAAAATACAAAGTTGACCTTCCTATCTCCTCTCTCATGTCGGACGACCATCCTGAGGATCCCGGTACCAGCCGCCGCCTTCCGCTCACCGAAGGCGAGGACGAACCTTCCCCCATGACCGTAATCAACGCCCTCGCAGGCCGGATAGATCGCCTGCAATCCCTCGTAGAAGCCTTCGTCCGTGTCCAAACGGCTACGCCCGGGCCCCAGATCGCTGCACCTCCGCCGCCAGAAGGCCCCACCCCTGTCTGGACGGCCAACCACCAGCAAGCTGCATCCCCTCGCCACCGGTCCCTCGAACCGGTGCTCTCTGAGGCCCGCTGGGCGCCCCAGGGCTCCACGCCGAGATCCGCCGCCAGGAAGCCTCGGCTCGAGCCTCCTCGCTACCCCTACCCTCCTGAGGAAATGTCGGTCACCTCTCCTAACAGCGAGCGTGGCCGACCCCATCGTGGTCGGCAGGAACGCACGGAAGGGGCTCATCCTGACGGCTCGAAGGCTTCCCCGTCCCGGGACGTGAGGCACCTCATCAGGAGAAACCGGGACCGCTCCCACACGCAGTCCGCCCGCAGCGGGGCCCGGGAATCCCCAGGTGCCGATTCCTTAAGGTACCACGGTCGGCTCGATGCCCTCGAGAAGAAGATCGATGGCATGCGCCGGGAAGCCCACTTCTCGAGCGACAAGGCTAAGTACGCCTCCGACTCGCTCACGAAGCCATTCACCGAGGAACTGCTCGCTGTACGCGTCTCCTCGCGCAACAAGGCCCCCAAGGTCTCTCTGTTCGACGGAAAAACTGACCCGAAGGACCATTTGGACGCCTTCACCGCGGGGATGAGCTTCCAAGATCACTCTGACGCCGCCCAGTGCAGGGCCTTCCCGGCCACCCTGGTCCGCGCGGGTCGAGACTGATTCCGGGGGCTCGAGCCCCACTCAATATCGACTTTCGATGAGCTAGCCACTCAGTTCCTCGGCCACTTCGTAGAAAACCGTCGACAGAAACGCACGGTCGACTACCTCTTCACGGTCAAGAGCGGGGACAAGGAAACGTTCAAGGCCTACATCACCCGCTTCTACAACGCCCTCCTTGAAGTGCCCGAGCACCGGGACGAGACTGTCATAACGGCGCTCGGGTCTGGTCTGAGGCACAAAGAATGGTTGCGCTCCTTCGCGCTAGCTCAACCCAAGACCATGGCCGAAGTCAAGGCGTGGATCGAGCGCGAGGTCCAGTTGGAGTCCGAAGTGAATGCCAACCTTCCTCGGGCGGATAGCCCCGACCAGAAGAAGGGGATTCGGGAGGACAGGTCGGAACGTTAGCAGCCCTACCACCCGAAATTCCGAGAATACACCCCCCTCAACGTCTCCCTCGCGGTGTTGCTGGAGGAGACCCAGAATGAGGGGCTCTTCAAGTTTCCCCCAGTCCCACGCCAAGGCGCCAAGCGAGGTCGGGGCCCCTACTGCGCTTTCCACGGGGTGCCGGGCCACGCCACAGAGGACTGCAAACAGTTGAGGGATTACATCGAGGAGCTCATCCGGTCTGGGCACCTCGCCTCCTACCTAAGGGACAAACGGCGGGCCGACCGTGAGCAAGAGCAGTCTCACCCCCCCCCCCCCACCGACCTGACCATCGGTCAGATCATGCTTGTTTCAGCGGACAGTCAACCCGGGGCCTAGGGAGCCCCATGCCCTATGCCCGGCGCGGGGGCCGACGGCCCTCCGGGAAGCTCGGCCCATGCCGATAAAGTCATCCTCTAGCCTGAACCCCCCTTTTTTCCTTGTTTTTTCTGTTATTTTGTTTTCTTTTCTCTAGCGCGATAAAGATCTGCTGTTAAGTTCGATAAAGATCAATGAAGCATTGCGCGAAATAAAGAAAGACATTGTTTTATTCAAAGGGTATTATGGGCTCCTCAGCCATACCAAAAAAAGGGGGTTACAATAGTGGGGGAACGGGGTGCAGCGAGCACTGTTCGTGGTACTCGGTAAAAACCTCCAACAGCCGGGGCCTCGCTAGTTCCAGCCTTTGCCCCTGGTTCCCCCCGCGGGCATTGACCCCAAGCCTCAGCTCGTAGCATTTGCGGACGAGCGCCTCCGAGCGGGCCAGCCGGGTCGCGGAGATCAGGCCGAAATGCCTCAAAGACCGCAGCTTTCCCACGGCCTCATCGAAGAGCAGCTCCGATACGGGGTTATGAAGCCCCGGTGATGCTCTCCAGATGGAGTACATCAGTAGTTGCAACAGGGAAAAGCGTCTGGGAAGCAACCGGCCAAAGTGGCCCTCGATGCGTCCGTAAACCAACTGCACCGTGTCCTCGGTGCAATAGGGGTCGTAGAGGTACACATCTCCGAAGCTAACGATGTCGGGGATGGTGAACGGGAAATCCTCCATTCTCGATGGCCTGCCTGCGAAAGGAGGGGGGTTAATACTCCTTATATAGCCCAATGCACTGCCCAACAGTCGCCCGCAATCACCTAGGGGGTCTCTGCCACGCGGCTTCCATCGAGAGTTATCTGGTGTAAACGAAGCGACGCGTCCCTATCGCTTCACCTTCTCGCTTGGCCATCCCCCGTGGGCAGCCTCCCTGCCGCAGACGCCGGGGTCGATAAAGCCCTCTCCGGGGCAAGTCAGCCCGAGCTCCCATCGCTCGTTTATCCCCAGCGGGCAGCTTCGCTGCCTCAACGCCGAGGATCGAAAAAGCCCTCCCGGAGGCAGCCGAGCCCGAACTTCCCTCGCTCGGCTATCCCCAGCGGGCATCTTCCCTGCCTCAACGCTGGGGATCGAGAAAGACCTCCCAGAGCAGTCGAGGCCCGAGGTTCCCTCACTCGGTTATCCCCAACGGGCAGCTTCACTGCCACAAACGCTGGGGATAAAAAAAAGTCCTCCCAGAGACAGTCGAGGCCCGAGATTCCCTCACTCGGCTATCCCCAGCGGGCAGCTTCACTGCCACAACGCTGGGGATCAAAAAGTCCTCCCAGAGGCAGTCGAGGCCCGAGGATCCCTCACTCGGCTATCCTTCAGGACAAAAGCCCTCGCCAAGAGGCACCGAGCAGCGACCCTGCCCGGCCAGGGGTCCTTGGTAGGCTTCTTACAGCCCTATAGCTTTTTCTCGCGCCAAGGGCCAAAGTCCTCCCAGAGGCAGCCGGGTCTTTGCCCGGCTATCCCCGGCTGGTAGCTTCCTACCACAACCGACAAGGATCAAAGTCCTCGCCAAGAGGCACCGGGCGGCAACCACGTTCGGTCCCCGTCCTGAAGGATCAAAGGCCCTCGCAAGAGGCAAACCGAGCAGCTACCCTGCTCGACCAGAGATAAACAGCCGAGCCTGAGGTTCCCTCGCTCGGCTATCCCCCGCGGGCAACTCCCCTGTCGCAACGCCGGGGATCAAAAGCCCTCCCAGAGGCAGTCGAGGCCCGAAGTTCCCTCACTCGGCTATCCCCATCGGGCAGCTTCACTGCCACAACGCTGGGGATCTAAAGCCCTCGCAAGAGGCAAACCAAGCAGCTACCCTGCTCGGCCAGAGATAGGCAGTCGAGGCCTGAGGCTCCCTCACTCGGCCATCCCCGGCAGGCAGTTTCCCTGCCACGACGCCAGGGATCAAAATCCCTCTTAGAGACAGCCGAGCCCCGAGTTTCTCTTGCCCGGCTATCCCCAGCGGACAGCTCCCCTGCCTCGATGATGGGGATCGGGAAAGCCCTCCCGGAGACAGTCGAGCCCGAGCATCCCTCGCTCGGCTATCCTTCAGGGCCGAGCATTCCAAAGGCCTCTCCCAGCCCTTCCAGCTCAAAGCTCAAAGCTCTCGTCACGAGGCCACGAGTTCCTTCCTACTCAGCGCATCCCGGCAAGTAATTTCCTACCCGGCAAAAGTCACCATGTCTGTCCAAGCCTCAACGATCTCCCCTCGACCTCGGGGCCCAACACGGAGATACCTCCTCGGAGAAGCGCGTCGGTAGGCAACGGCAGTCAGCTCGACGGGCGATCGCTGGGCAGAGGACCAACCTAGCATGAAAGCGCAACGGCGCGAGTAAAAATACCCCAAGCAAGTGTTCCCCACAAACAAACGCCAGAAAGAAAATTTATCACAGCCGGAGAAGAAAAACTCTTTTACTACTGCCAAAGATAAGTTTCTTTTTACAAAAGGTGTTTGCAGGCTCCTCGGCCTTACAAAAATTCAAAAGGAAAACAAAATGAAGATAGGGGAGCGGGGGTTCTACACCCCGGGCCCAAGCAAAGCTTCGGGGTCCTCAGTCGCCACCACTGGGGACGCCGGGTCCTCGGCCCCCACCTCACCGGGAACCTCTGCCCCTTGCCCGTCGGCGCCCCTGAGGGGGAACTCGGCCCGGAGGTCCGTGTCGTCGAATTCCGGCATCTTGGACTTCACGGCGTCGAGGGCGTCATGCCAGATGCGGGTCGTGGCTACGGCCAGGTCGTCATAAAAATCCCTCGACCCCTTGTATCTCGCCACGGCCTGTGGGCCAGCCGACTTGAGGGCCTCGGCAGACGCTCCCAGCTCCTTCCGGAGGGTCTTCACCGTTTTCTTCAGAGTGCCGGCGAGCACCTGCGAGTCCCCAAGCTTGCCCTCGGCGATCGCGGCAGCCTCGTGGTGCTAGGCGGCCTCCTTTATCCCGGCTGCAACCTCGCCCTCCAGGGCGGCGATCCTCGCCGACATCGCCTCCTGTTCTCGCCTGGAGCTTTCTTGCAACGCGGCGAGCTGGCCCGCGGCCTCCACCGCCGAGGCTACCGTCTCGGCCTCCACGCGGAGGGCTAGGGCCACGTGCTGGAGGGTCTGGTAAGGCACAAAAGAAGAAGGGTCAGAAACAGGAAAGAAGGTACTAAGTCTCACCGCGCAATGGGGGCTTACCTGCACGGCTTCCTGGGCGATCGAAGCCAGCTGGGCTTTGAGGGTCCCCCAGCCGAGGTCTCTATTTCATGGAGGAGGCTGTCCGCAACTGAGAGCCCGGACGGCACCACGAACCGGAGCCCCCTTCTTCCACCACGGTCAGCGAGGACCGACCTCGGGAGGGTTTCCGGGAACTCCTCTTGAGCGGCTCCGAGGGAGAGCCGATCTCCTCCTCCGAAGTCGAGTCCTCCACAACCAGGGCCCGCTTCCGACCCGACACCCTGCCGGGGCCCGGGGCAGGATCCACCGTCGAACGCCTCCGAGGAACTGTCACCGGAGCAGGAGGAGCGGGGGAAGGCTGCACCCGGGAAGAGCTGGTTCCCCCGGTCCTGGTAGGCTGCATCGGCTGGCGCATTACCTCCCTGAGAGCATCGAAGTCCATGGACCCTGCGCGAAACCAACACCCTACTTATCAGTAACGCGAGTAAAATATAAACCCAGAAAGCAAGCCCATCTTACCAACGAACTCGACGGGGCTAAGCCCGGCCGAGCTCAGGACCCTCTCGGACAGCAACACGTCATGTCGGGGGATGGGCTCCCATGACGACTCTCACTGCGGCGGAGTCATCGGATAGGCTCCCCGGCAGGCACTTCTCCCTCGACCACTTAATGGGCACTGGCCAGTCCTCGCCCTCGGGAGGGGAAACAAGGAAGAACTTCTTCTTCCAATCATGAATAGAGGAGGGCAAGGCCACGACACCGGCCCCGGCGGCAGCCCTGGGCCGCTTCCTAAAGGCAAAATACACCCAGCGGGGGTCGCCAGCTCGACCGCCAGGGTGACTCTTGAATGTAAGGGAGGAATCGAGGAGGGAAAGACTGAAGGGAATCGCCTGCAGCCTCAGACGGATCAAGAACCCAAGGAGAATCCTCCATGAGTTCGGTACTAACTGGCTGGGGGCCAAACCGAAGAAGTTTAGAACGGCAATGACCTCAGAAGAGAAGGGCAAGCGCATTCCGCCCCAAAAGGCTTCCAAATATAGGGCGATCTCCCTGCCCCGCACCTGATCGGCCCTCTCTCCCTCTTTGGCCAAGCGCAGCATGTAGCGCGGGGGAATGTGGAATCGGGCCCGAGCATTTATGAGCCCGTCCACATGACTCACCCAGCACGGTATGCTGGGGGCCATGTCCGCCACCTCCTCCCTAGAGGCGGCCCCCGCCTCACGGCCCTGGGGGGGAAACCGACCCCTGCCCCCCGAGGGGACTCAGACACGACTGAAGGAGTCCTAACATCTACCCCTACAGTGTCTACTGGTTCTACAGAAGAGGAGGACATCTAACCTTAGAAAAGAGATTCTTCCGGGGCTGAAGTGGAAGAGGGGAGACGAGCACCGAGCAGCTGGGGCCTGAGGGAAGTAAAAATGGAGAGTAAGGGCCCTAAGGCGGGCCCCACCCAAATTTATCGCCGCGTACGGCCCCATCCAATAGCGCCCATCATCTCCCGCCTAAACGGCTCCTCACGCCCAGCGGCTCCGATCGCTCCACGTGGCAGCCCAGCGATTAACCGCGTCCCGTCGGACATCGCAGACCTGCGCACATCACATCATCCAGTTGGCGCTCAACGCGTGGACCGTCGCTTCGACTGTAGAGTGCACGAACCGGCGCACCCTCCTTAAATGCAAAGATCCCGTCTTGATTCGCTGACGAAAAGCCAACCCATGACTCGAGGATTAGTCCCGACGAGGGATCTCGCCCCGGGAGGCCCAGCAGTCCACTCCTGACCCGACCATGATCTGGTCGGGACAAGAGTGGGGGGCTAATGATAATACTCTATATTGGCGACCTCCCAGATTAGGACACGTGGCAGATGGCATGTCCCAGAACCCAGAAGAGAGGGCCCACAGGCGCCGACCAGGCCACCCCTGTACCCGACCTACAAGCACAAAGCTGGCTCACCTCAGGGCCCTCTGCGAATGTGCCTCCTCGGCCACTCGGCTCATCCCGAGCTGCCACAAGACCAAGATGCCTCGGCCCTCCCGCTCTTTCCCGAGCTCGCCTACCGAGGCCATCTTCTTCGGTCCTTCCGACCGACCAACTCCACCACTCGCAGGCGTAACCGCCGCTCCGCGAATCTTTCCATGCGCAGATTCTCCGCCAGCAACATCCCAAGTTCCACACCATTGCGATCCCTATTAACGGGCAATCCGCTTATCACGCAGGCGTGACGTCGGGGGCGTAACTGTCGGCGAGATTCTCACGCCTGCTGCTGCGTGCTGCCGCCACTATATAAACCCCCATCACAGAGGGGTCAAGTAAGCTATTCTTTTACACTTACGCCGTTACTCTGCTCGGATATTGTCACTGACTTGAGCGTCGGAAGGTCCTCGGTGGTACCAAACCACCCCGGGACTTGTTTGCAGGTACACGGCGACAACTTCCTCACCACTCCTCTTCCTCCAAAAACCCATTGAGACCTACACGCGAAGGAAGATAATCACCTAAGTCCACTGCGAGATCAACGGAAGACAACGTTTGACGGAGGTCCGAAAAGGAGCTCCATCAGAAAGTTTAACAATATGTTTGTTAAAGTTTAATAAAAATGTATGATGATGCATCAAAAATATGCATTATGAAGGGGTTTGTATATAGAAGTCTTGGATTTTGCAGGCTTGTTAAAAGATTTAATATGCAAAAGTAGTTTGTTTAGGGGTGGCCAAAACCTTTGTAGGATGGATGGTTTGGTGCTCAGTAAATGTAAAATGTGTGCGGAATTAAAGGGTCTGGATACGAATCGGACGTAGATGTAACCATATCCATATCTGCTAGTTGTTGGCGGATGCGAGTATGAATACGAATAATGAAAACCACCATCCGTATTTAAAAACATTCGAATACAAATACGGATATAAACGAATGTTATATTGATACATAGTACAAGAAGTCTGTTGTGGCAAATACGATCACGAAGCAATAAACAAACGATAAAGAGAAGCAAACAGGTAAACAAACACAATAGTGTTAATCACAATTTATTGCATTTAATACCGGTCATTTTATATCATTCAGGTTCCAGGTCATTACGTTGAAAACACGGCACAATGTGCACTGTTGTGACGAATTCAAGCCAATACCGCAACCGAACGGGAAAACGATCAAGATATGAATTATTTGCAACCAATTTAATCACAAGTGCAACATGGATCAACATGGCATGGCAAGTGGGTCAAGTGGATGCAAGAAGGACACAAGAGGGCAGCCATGGGACACATGTGGGCATAACTCATGGGACACAATGATCAAAAGTAAAAAGAGTTTACGTGAAGTGTGAATGCAAAAATAATTCCACTTGCTTCTGTTTTTAAACTCTAGAGAACAAAGTGATTGAAAGAACAGAACAGAAAAATCATAAAAATCAAATGATGATGACAAAAGACAACAGCAACAGGGATGGAGCCCCAGTTCCGCAGTGGGGCCGTCCAAAAATTCCCCTTGGCTGCTTGGGTCGGCCCCACCAATGCCAAAGAGGCTAGAGCTCCTTCCATGCATACATAGTCATAAATTCATGATTCCCATGTAATTAGGCGACGTCGAAAATTCGGATTCGGAGAACTATTCGGAAAAAATCGGCAGGTGTTCAGAAAAGATTCGGTAAGTGTTCGGAAAGGATTTCAAGCAAGAAATTTGTTGGCTATAGTGCCCTCAAGACAATTATCATAGTCGCGGACATGTGATTATGATGATTGAGTGAGGACCTATACCGATAGAACAGTCTTACTTGAGATGATAGTATGCTATCTGGTTTATCTTTATCATTATGTACATGTTGATAGAGCCCATAAGATACTCGCTTGACTACCAGCATTGTGATGGCGATCATATACGTGGAAGCTGGGGGTCTATAAGCACATCCTTAAATGTCCCTAGTCGTGGGAGTATCGAGACTGGGCATCGATACTCCAGTGTAGACTAGTATATACTGATCGAGACCCCGACGAGAGGCGGTGGCCAGGTCTCACAAGCCATTGGTGTTAGTTTGTTCACCTAAGATAGTATACAGGTGCTCATTGGGTTATGAGTACACTGGACGGACTTGCCGGGAACCTGCTAGTTGGTATTATACCTATTGTCAGATAGCAGTTCCCAGGTGACATGTGTACAGGTTAGTCTGTCGATCTGAGATCGTCATTTGTCTCGCGTGAGTTCTCATTGTGCTTTGATTACTACCCTACTACGGCTCAAAAAAGTCGTGCAAACAGGTTTTAGTTGGATACAGTCCCGAGCCACATGGAGGCAGTGATCGGATCGTCAGGGATTCGTCTCTCCCGGTATTGGGGGTTGATGTCGCGTTGTGCACGGGTGGCCATCACCAGAAATCCATGGCCATGGTGAACGAGAATTATCGATTCAGGATCGATAGTTTCTCAGGTGGTGATGGGTATCATGCCGACACTAAATATCGCGTTGTTATGGGTCTGACTTTATCCACCTCCCCTACACTCGATATGCGATACTCTTAGACGAACAGACCGGGCTGTACGGATATTGTCACTGTCAGGCTCAGTAGGGATTCATGATGAGTTTGCTCGTCGGCCTCCCTTTCGCTCAATACCCGGGTAGCCATTACATACAGCTAGTGCCGCTGGCGTGCTTATGGTTAAACCCACTGCCAGCGTATTGACGGGTCTTTAGAGTCCCACACAGAGGGTTTTTCTCGGTTCAGGCGATATGGTGTACATGGCGTATGTTGATACATACAGGTGTCCGATTAAATATATACGCGTGCTGCGCAGAGTTTAATCGGACGGTTAATAATACTAGCGGCTTAGAATTAAGCCGGATTACTAAATCAAGTTTTGATTTAATAATTTACATATGTATTTATATATATGTATTCTAGTATTATTGTTCGCTATTTATTTTCTCTCGTGGCTATTCGTATTTTTGTACGAATACGCGTATATGTATTTCGATACATGTACAGGGAAGTATTCCGTATTTTATACGGAATAGCTTTTAGAAGTTGTCATCTCATTATTGATCTTCCATTTATGAAAATTCATTTGTTTCATAATGAGGTGGAGAGTGTGAGGTGGCATGAACATGGTTCATGGTATGGGTTTGAGTATGGTTGGCATTGTTTATTGTTTTAATTAAAATAGGAAATGGTGGAGATTTTTTTGGGCATGAGGGGAGGGGGACGCGGCCACTTCATGATGATGGGGGCTCATTTCTTTTGGTTGATGATTTATTACACACTAGCTCTCTCTCACTCTCTCATGCTCACAAAAAGACTTGGCCAATTTTAGTTGCCTCATGCCAAAGTTTCATCACCCCATTCATCTTCTATGGTTGCTCCCATGAGCACATGAGTTGAGAGAAAATTGTAGTGACATTTTCATACACCCCCACTCTCCATCGCTAGCAACTTTGGAGCGTCGGTTGCCTCGTTTGTCGAAACTGGAGCTTGCACCGTTTCTCTCAGGTGGATCATCGGAGATGGAGGAAGACCGGCAACCAAACATCATCAAAGAATCACTAGGAGTTTGGAATGAAGACCGAAGGACACAGATCAACTCGGTATAACCATTCTAACTTCTGTATAAGCTTGCTAGTTTAGGGTTTAAGGTCGATCCGGGAATCGGATAATGATAGCGCCAGTTTAGTAAATTTTTGTTCCGCATTTGGCCACGTTTTGATGGCCGGGACGCTGCCGTAACCCAGCAAAATTAATATATGAGACGCTAGGTTTTGATTTTGTGAATTATTCGCTGTTTTTTGAATTATTCACTGTTTTTTCGAATAATTCGTGAATTATTCGGCACGTTCGGCAACGGCGATTAATTCAGAGATTTAATCGGCTAATCAAAAATTCGTGAATTATTCACGAATTTGCGAATTATTTGACTATGCTTCCATGAATTCTCCTTTGTCAAATCAAGCCATTTGTTTAATCTTTTTCCTGATCAAGTGCGTATGAAGTTCTGGGTTGGTTTTTGAGTGAAATTTTGATTATAATTACTTGAGTACTTCTTCTTCTCTTTTTTATCAAGATTTGTGTCTTTTTCCTCTGTCAAATCAGGATTTGTGTCTTTTTTCAAGACAATTACTATTGATAATTCCGTTAAGTTGTCTACCTTAAATAGGCAAGCACTCACTTTCTCTGGCTCCCTGGGCTCAATAGAATTAATCCCGTTTAAGCCCATATTTACTAAGTCCTTAAATATTATTTTATATATCTCGAGGGGGTTTTATGAAAAATATTTTTAATATAGTTAAAAAGTAAATCTGGAGGGTGATTAGTATTACTTAGGATTTTCATGAGCATGGATTTTAAATATTGTGGTATTTTAATGATACGTACTTAGCTTGGAAAGTTCATGCTGTTTTATTTAAAATCTTGTCCTTTTTGGTATCTTGATGGTATTTTAATGTCATTGGTTAATCTTTCATTTTTAGAAAAATATAGGTTTATTTTATTTTGAAAATATAGATTTATAATTTTATATAATTTTTTTCTAAAAATTAATTTTATTTTATTTAGAAAAATTCGTATTTTTTAAAAACGTATTTAAATCTTTTCAAGGTCGAATGCTCCGTGAGGAGGTCTGCATCTCGCTCTACTAGCCCAAGAATGTGCGATAATCCGCATCATCCATTAGCGGGTCCCCAAAAGAGGATTGTAGATGCATAATCGCAAAGAAAATGAAATACCACTTTAAAAGAAAACCGTTTTTAAAATTATGTGATATTTTATTTTAATATTATTCTTCGAAACGAAAATACATACAATGAGTATCGTGTTATGAAACCAAGTGTGCGTATGGGGTAGGTCGTTATCCCGTGGAGTTTTTCCTAAAAGTATTGTTTTAACAAGTAATAAAAGAGGTGATTATAAAATTCAAGATATTTTAATGAAAAAGTTCTACTATGGTTGTTTCACATGAGAATTTTGATGAAATTTGATTTTAGATATTAGTGTTTAAGGTTAAAAGTGATCTAATAAAATTAGATTGACTAAATTGAAAAGAAAAAGGGAGATATGTGTTTTAGAAAAGAAGATGTCGGTAATAACTCCACTTTTACCGATATAAAATTTAAAGAGTAATTTCAATAGAAAAGAGGAGATTTGGGAGGGACTTACGGTTTAGAAAGCTTAGGAAGAGGGTGAGGAAAAGAAAGAGGGTCTTCGTGGCGTCGCGGGAGCTACGGAATTGGTTTCGATTTTCGCCGAAACCAACTTGCTCGCTAACTCCACTTTACTTTACTTGCACTATGAACTTTTTAGAGAGTTTTGGCTAAAATTTTCAGAATGGTGCTGAACCAAAATATGGAATGGTATTTATAGTGGAGAATTAGGGTTTGGGAATTAAAATTATGTATTAAAAAGCATTAAAATTGTGTTAATTGGTGAATTGAAAGGTCTCTGTTTGATTACAGGGAAATCAAACGGTGCAGAGGGGTTAGGGATAGCTGAAGAGGTGTGTGCAGAGCACGGGCTTCATTAGGTTCATCTCACCCGTCCTCGCCAGTTTTTAGGCTCTTTTGGCCAGTCGATTTGTGATGTATGGCCTCGAGATTCGTGCCATCTGATAAATTCAGTATTTAAACCATTTTCCACATGTTTGATTCCCGTGTATTGCACGTGAAATTTTTTGGGCTTTCAAAAAGTTAAAAAGAAAAATCAAAAAATAATAATTGTGTCTGATGGGAATCGAACACAAAGGCTACGTCACACCAGTGCAAGGCTTTACCAGTGAGCTACAAGTTATTTCTTATTGTTATTTAATAAAAGTGATTTATAACTCAAACTCATGTTGTAAAACTCATTTCTTGTATATTAACAGAAAAATTTCCGTACAAAAATTTTAGAGCCGTTACAGCCAAACTCGTGTGGAGTCAGCTTCGCTTTATTTGCATATAGTGTTTATTGCTTTCCGCTAGTTCTTCGCGTTTAGACGTCGTATATTTTACGTGGATTGTGTCTCCGTCGTGTGGGCATCGAGTTAGCTCTCGTGTGGGGATGCGTTTATTTTACTGGCGTTGTACTTGAATTTTAGTCAAAATTTACAATGGAGATGTCCGTTTTTCAAACGTTGACTCTTTACAAAATAAGCTTTACTTCATTTTATAAATCTATATTTGGAGTGGTTTTGAACTATTTGGAAGACGATTGTAGTGTTTGCCGTGTTTGTAAGGAAATTGTAGTGTTTGGAAGGCAGTTGGTGGCAATTGTAGTGTTTATTCTTAAGCTGTCTGGTATCTAGAGAGGTCTATGTTGGGTCTGCACTTACAAAATGCGGATTCAACTTGGGCCATCTGGAATGCAGAGAGCCCAAGGTTGAATCCGCACTTGCAAAGTGCGGATTCAACTTGGACCATCAGAAACATGCACCTGGCGCCTACGGATGATGAATTCTGCCCTTTGTCCCTGGAACATTTTGATCTAACTAGACACCAGTCTATGTTGTTTAGTGTAGGCTTTTGGTGTTTTTTAGGTTTCAATAGGTGAACAGAGGGAGTGTTTGCGCTAATAAACCAGTCCAGGGGTATAACTGCATTGCAGGGTAAACTACAGGAAGGTTTATGCAATTAACCCTAAAATCTTTGACTCTCTATTTGACTACAAGAGAGGCTCATGTGCTACGGCATGGCATTGTAATTCATGTGCCACACCCTTTAAAATATAGATAAAATTGCAAAAACAAGATTAACAAAATCAATGTCATACCATGGGATCTTGAACCACAGGTAGTATGGGACTAATTACCTAGTAAGACGTGGATCTCTATTCAAGGCATCAAAAAATATTATGGCAAACACTAAAAAACAATAATAATTGATGATGCTCGGTACTGAGCGCTCCTCAGACCATGACACGTGGCGGATGACGTGTCCCAAAGCTTACGGGAGAGGAGCAGGGACGGTACATTGGAAGCATGTCCCGAGCCTTCGACCCGAGAATGTTCCCGACCTTCAGTGGCCTTCCCGACCACTCTTGTGCTCGCCTTACAAACAACCATTAGCTCGCCTCCGAACCCACCGCACACTAAGTTTCCTCAGCCCTCCTAGCTCGCCTCCGAGCTATCACATGAACCAAGCCCACTCGGCCTCCCGCTCCTCTCCGAGCCTCCCGCCGAGCTTAGCTTCGTCGGTCTCATCGACCGACCCTGAACACAGATCACAGGCGTTTCCACCACGGCTCCGCGAATCTCGCCAGACACGAGATATCCGCCGCCCACGATCCCGCGTTCCACGCCATCACGATCCCCCATTAACGAGCATATCTCGTCATTAATGGGAGATCCCGTCTTTCATGCAGGCGTAACGCCAGGGGCGTAAGAGCCGGCGTGAATCTCACGCCCGCCAGTCCAAGGCTGCCACTATATAAACCCTTCTCTCAGACGACTCAGGTAAGGCAATTTTACCCCAATAAGCCACTACTCTGCCCATTTAGCCCGACTAACTTGATCGTCGGAGGGTCCTCGGTGGCACAACCACCCCGGGACTTCCTTACAGGTAGCTCGGCTCCATCCACTTCAAGCCCATTGAAATCCACACGCACAAAGGGAAAACCCACAGATCCAATCTCAGCCGCTCGTCACCACTCGCTGCGGATCAACGGAAGGTAATATCTGAAGGAGATCCAGACCTCCATCAGTTGGCGCCGTTTGTGGGAAAAGAGTTCCACTCAACGAAAGTTCACCTTCCGATCTCGACTTCATGACGAGTGATCATCGCGACGATCCAAGCACTTGTAAGTCCACGGTAGCGCCCCGGCCGTCTAACAGACGCCAAATACGGAACAAAAACTTTTTACAACTGATGCTATCGCGTACTATAACCCGGATCTGCCATTAAAGCTAAACTAACAAACTACAAAGTGGGTAGAAACGTTATACCGAATGATCCGAGTCTTTCGGTCTTCAACCATCATCCTACGCTTTGTTGCGGCTGCTCCGATCTCCTCAATCTCCAGTCTTCTCGTCCAGGTGGCACCACGTCGACGGATCTTTAAACGGGCTCCCGCCTCTGAACCGAGGCAATTCGATCGTTAAGTTTGCTAAAAGAGACGACCAAGATGATGCAGAGAATGAGTAGAACACTTTGTCTCGTTACGTCCAAGGCTATGGATGAACGGTTAATGTAGTTGCCATTTGAATCGGGTAAATGAGAAATTGGCATATCAAATTTTCATGAACCTAAACTACTATCATAATCTTTTCTTCAAAATGAACCACACTCTCACAAGAGGGGAGGGGCCGGCCATATAAAGAAGGAGGGTGAGTGTAGGAGGGAGAGGAAGGTGACCATAACACAAATGAGTCATGTTTACACCAAGTATGAACACAATTAAAGCAAAGGATGAATCATCAACCTAGTCACCAAAACCATTAATGCAATAATCAATGCACTAATGACTCACCATCCTAGTCACCTCTTCTAGAAGCTTCCACACTCATCTCAAGAAGAAAAGATAAATCCGCATCTAACCGAATGTCAAATACGGCTGATAGAAAACTGGAAACTGGCAATTTCCAAAAGCGATCCTGAAACGAATTTCAGGATAACCCCGTAATAGTATAAACATACCCTCATTTGTATTACGACCGAATACAAATGCAACTGAGACGAAGATATTATATCTACACAGTATAATACTCGGATCCGGCTTAAACCAAAGCCGACCAGTATTATCTGCCCGAAAAATGACACGTGCGAAAACGCACGTGCATTTTCCGAACCTTGCCATAAACCCATACGGCCTCTACAACGTTTCGCCCGAACTTGGGAAAGTTTCTGTGGGGGACTCTAATGACTCATCAACACACTGACACTGGGTATAAGCTCTAGCACGTCAGAGGTACAAGCTGTACGTAACGGTTTGCCTATGTATTGATTGGAAGGGAAGCTGACGAGCGAACTCATCTATGAACCCTACTGAGTCTAACAGTAACAATGTATATACAGTCCGGTCCGTTCGTCTAAAGAGTATCGCATATCAAGTCTAGGGGGTAGATAAAGTCAGACCCCTAATAACGCGATAAATCGTGTCGGCATGAAGCCCATCACCATCTGAGAAACTACTGATCCAAATCAGTAATTCTCCACTACCTTGGCCAAGGATTTCAAGTGATGGCCACCCGTGCACTGTGCGACATCAACCCCCAATACCGGGAGAGACGAATCCCCGACGATCCGCTCACTGCCTCCATGTGGCTCGGGACTGTACCAAAAAAATACTTGTTTGCACAACTCCTTTGAGTGTGGTAGGATAGGAATCAAAGCACAGTGGGAACTCACACGAGACAAATGACGATCTCAGGTCGACAAACTAACCTGTACACATGTCACCAGGAAACTGCTATCTGACGATATGTATAATACCAACTAGCATGTTCCCGGCGAGTCCTGTCCGGTGTACTCATAACCTAATGAGCACCTGTATACATCTTAGGAGAACCAACTGACACCAGTGGCTTGTGAGACCGGCCACCGCCCCTCGTCGGGGTCTCGACTGTATACACTAGTCTACTCTGGAGTATCGATGCCCTGTCTCGAAACTCCCACGACTAGGGACACTTTTAAGGATGTGCTTACAGACCCCAGCTCCCACGTATATGATCGCCATCATACTGCTGGTAGTCAAGCAAGAATCCTATGAGCTCTATCATCATGCAATAGTGAACTAAAGCATGTATACGATGATAAAGTCAAACCAGATAGCATACTATCATCTCGAGCAAGACTGTCATATCGGTATAGGTCATGCCTCAATCATTGCAATCACGTACCTGCGATCCAATAATTGACTTTGAGGGCACTATCTCCAACAGCACTAGCCACCGTCTTCCCCACAATGGAGGCGCGGATGGATCCCCTCCTCCCCCGAACACCATTCATGCACTGTCGGCCTAAATAGATCGGCTCGCGTTCGTCGTGGATGCCCTAGTCCGTGTCCAAACGGCGGGACAAGCTCCCCAAGTCGCCGCTCCCCCACCTCGGGAGTGACACATAGGGAGAGAAGACACCGCCCACGTTGGCACATCCGCGCGCCGCCTCGCTGTCTCCGGCGGCCACAGAACCCCCGGGCCAACAAATTCGATGACCCGGTGGGCACCTCACAACTCGACGCCGAAGTCTTATGAAAGAGCACCCTGTCCTGAGACCCATCGCGCTCCTGTCCCTCCCGAGGAGGTGTCGGTCAGCTCGCCTGCACCCAGGCATGACCGGCGCCCCCTCCCTCGACAGGGTCGCGCGGACTGGACTCACCACGGTAGCTCGAAAACGACCTCACCAGGGGACCTAAGGAACCTCATCGAACGGAATCGGAGCCGCGGTCAGGCGTAGGTCGCCAGCAGCAAAGGCCGTAAATCAGAGTATGCCGAATCGTCGAGATACCACGGCCGACTCGACGCCCTCAAAAAGAAAATCGAATGCATGCATTGGGAAAATCATTCTTCAAGCGATGGGGCTAAATATGCCGCCGACCGACTTATGAACCCTTTCACCAAATAGCTACTCGCCGTCCACGTCTCCTCCCGGAACAAGCTCCTGAAGGTCTCCCTCTTCGACGGGAAGTCCGACCTGAAAGACCATTTAGACGCGTTCACAGGGATGACTTTTCAGGACAACTCTGATGCGCGCAATGCCATGCTTTCCCCGCCACTCTCATCCGCTCTGGACGGGACTCGGACTAACGCCACGCTCGATCCCTACCTTCGATGAGCTGGCCACCCAGTTCCTCGGCCATTTCGTCAGGAACAGACGGCAGAAGCGGACTGTCGACCATCTCTTCACCATAAAGAGCGGGGACAAGGAATCCTTCAAAGGATACGTCACCCGCTTCTACAACGCTTTCCTTGAGGTCCCGGAACACCGGGACGAGACGGTCATCACTGCCCTTAGGTCGGATTTTAGGCACAAGGAGTGGCTCCGTTCCTTTGCATTAGCGCAACCTAAGACCATGGCCGAGGTAAAGACCTGGACCGAACGTGAGATCCAGCTTGAATCCGAGGTAAACGCCAACCTGCCCCGAACAGAGCAAGCCGATCAGAAGAAAAGGGCCAGGAAGGAGAAAAAGAAGATTGAGCGGCCAAAGCCCTACACCCCGAAGTTTCAGAGTATACCCCGCTCAACGTCTCCCAGACAGAGCTGTTGGAGGAGGCGAAGAATGAGAGATTCTTCAAACTCCCCCCGGTCGACCATAAGGCGGCCAAACGAACACGAGGCCCCTATTGCGCTTTCCACAGGTCGCAAGGACATCCCACCGAGAACTGCAAACAACTCCGAGACTACATCGAGGAGTTAATCCGCTCGGGGCACCTGGCAAGATACTTGCGGGACAAACGACAAGCCGACCAAGAGCAAGAGCACCATCCCCCTCCCGGCGAGATGACGATTGAGCAAATCATGGTCGCATCAGCAGGGGGTCCGTCTGGGGCCGACGAGACTCGGTCTTAAGGCGAAACGAGTTTGTTGATCAGGGCAAGCTGCACAAGTTTTCTCCGAAGTGGGACGGTCTTTTTCTCGTCTCCGAGGTCCTGTCGGGCGGAGCCTATCATTTACAAGATGCGAATGGTCGCAAATTTCCACTGCCTTACAACGCCGAAAAGCTCAAGTTGTCCCTCTGAAAAGAATATCTATGAATATATATCTCATCTTTCACAAAAGCGATGTAAATCTTTCTAAAGTTCTTTTTGTTTAAAAATAAGAGGGAAACAATAGAGCATCGTAAAAAGGAGAATTTTATTTATTCGAAAGGTATTGTGGGCTCCTCAGCCTTGCATCAAAAAGAAAAAGAAAAATTCTTACAACGGCGGGGGAAGGGGGTACAGGAAGCATTGCTCATGGTATTCCGAAGAAATTGCCGCCAGCCGAACCCTAGCCGCCTCAGACCTCTGCCTCTGATGCTGCCCGCGAACCCTCGACGCCACGGACGGGCCGAAGGATTCTCCAGCCGGGCACCCATCAGCGAGATGCCTCAGTTGATAACACTTGAGGACGAATGCCGCCGAGCAATCCCGCCAACTCTTCGAGATCAGGCCGAATTGGCACAGCGATCGCAGCTTGGTAACCGCCTCGTCCTTCAGTTGCTCGAACAAGGGATTGTACAGCCCCGGTGACGCCTTCCAAATCGAGTACATCAGCATCTGGAGTAAGGGTGATCGCCGGGGCAGCTGGCGGCCGAAGTGGTCCTCCACACGGTGAACCGCCGCTTGAAGCGTCTCCTCGGAGCTCAGCTGGTCGTACAAGTATACATCTTCGAAGGAAACGATCTCGGGAATAGAAAAAATGAATCCTTCCATTCTTATGTTTTCGGGGTGCAGAGCTAGGAATGATCAACACGCCCCCACTATTTATAGTCCTCGACGGAATCTGAAGCGACCCACGTTCATGAAGAAGGCGGAACGACTCTCGGGGTCTCTTCATATTCTCCGGTGCTCGACCGCCACATGGAAACCATGCCGCGCCTCACAGACCCATGTTTGGGCGGTGGAAGTCGGAAAGGCGTGGCTCTTCGAGATGCTTCGCCTCCCCCATGCGTCTCTGACACGTACCGCCCGCGACGGTCACTCTTCCAGATGTTCACACACCAAGGAAGGTCGGACAAAACCCCGCAAAGCCGAGCAACAACCCTGCTCGGTCCATCCTTGGCTGGTAGTCCACTACCCCACCAACGCCAAGGATCAAAGCCATCATCAAGAGGCCATCGAGCAGCAACCCTGCTCGGTCCATCCTTAGCTGGTAGTCCACTACCCCACCGACGCCAAGGATAAAAGCCTTCGCCAAAAGGCAACCGAGCAGCTACCCTGCTCGGTCCATCCTTTGCTGGTAGTCTACTACCCCACCGACGCCAAGGATCAAAACCCTCATCAAGAAACCACCGAGCAGCAACAATGCTCGGTCCACCCTTGGCTGGTAGTCGACTGCCCACCGATGCCAAGGATCAAAGCCCTCAACAACAAGCCATCGAGCAGCAACCCTGCTCGGTCCATCCTTGGCTGGTAGTCCATTACCCCCACCGACGCCAAGGATCAAAGCCCTCGCCAAGAGGCCACCGAGTAGCTACCCTGCTCGGTCCATCCTTGGCTGGTAGTCCACTACCCCACCGACGCCAAGGATCAAAGCCCTCATCAAGAGGCAACCGAGCAGCTACCCTGCTCGGTCCATCCTTAGCAGTCAACTCTTTACCCTCCCACGCTAAGGATCAAAACCCTCATCAAGAGGCCACCAAGTATCTTCCCTGCTCGGTCCATCCTTGGCTGGTAATCTCTTACCCAACAACGCCAAGGATCCAATCCCTCATCCTACCCAACGACGCTAAGGATCAAAGCCCTCATCAAGAAGCCACCGAGCAGCTTCCCTGCTTGGTCCATCCTTAGCTGGTAATCTCCTACCCAACAACACCAAGGATCAAAACCCTCATCAAGAGGCCATCGAGCAGCTTCCCTGCTCAATCAATCCTTAGAGAGTGACTTCCTACACGTCTTTACTAAGCGATCCCCACCTCGACTTCAGGGACAAGGAGATACTGACCTTGCACCGGTCTTTGCACACTTGACAAATGGTTGGGTTCAACTCGACGTGGGATCACCATATGAAAAACCGATCTCCGACCTAACGCGTCATGAAAGAGGTACCGCGCAAATAGAGATTTTACCACAAACAAAGAGAAAATATGTACGCAAAGAACACTGCAAAATGATATTCACAAAGGTCGGAAGTCTTTACAGAGGTATTATGGACTCCCCAGCCTTACAAAAACGCCCGGAGGCATACAAAATTTCAGCGCAAAAGAAATTAAGGAGGTGAAGAGGTTCAGGCCTCAGGGCCGAGAAGAACCTCGATGAGCTCCGCTTCCACCACGATAGCCGGGGTGGCGGCTTGAAGGTCGACGCCCACCGCAGGAGCCTCGGCGCTGGAAGTCGGGGCGACCGACTTCTCCCCAATGCTCCCACCATAGGCCTTTACCTCGACAACGCTTCCAGGGGTATTCCCCTGCGCCTCACCCTCGAGGGGGTACTCATCCCGGAGCTCGCCGTCAAGAAACTCCAGCATCGGGCCCTTGACGGCGTCAAGGGCTTCATGCCAAACGAGGGCAGCGGCTTCAGCGAGGTCGACGTAGTACTGGTCCGACTTCTTGTAGCTCTCAACCGCCTTCGACGACCGGAGGTCGGCACGCCTCGCTCCTTCCTTCGCCGCCTCGTTCTCCCTCCGGAGGGTGTTCGCCGTCTTCTTCAGGGTGGCGACAAGCACCCTGGAATCTTCCAACTTAGCCTCGGTGACTCGGACGGCCTCTCGGCAGCTGGCGATCTCAAGATCCCCGTGTAGGGTTGCTAGGCACGCTCATAAGGGTCTACGAGGCATCAACCATGCCCGATTAAAATTTTAGCCGTGCCGAACAACCCAAAACCGGATCTTTAAACTAGAGTTTATGCGAAAACAAGCATGTTAAACACTTTAACACTAAGTGGGAGGGATTACAACCTTTGTAGATCCGGTCCTTCACTTCTTAAGCTCCGTGGTGAGGTCCCTTCGCTGCGATCATCGTGTTCCGGACTTTCGAGAGGCTCCGCGAAGAGAAAGGTACAAGCTTGCTTCCGATCTTCGATAACAAAGATGATCTACCTTGAAGTTTCGTTAACACAAGCTCTCACTCATGAAATGATGTGAACACCCTCATCTAAATGGCAAGGGTAGATGAGGATGATGAAGTAGGATTTTTGCTCTCTTTAATTTTCTTATTCTCACTCATTTTCATCACTTGGAAAAAAGCTAGAAAGCTTTTTCCATGAAAGAACTAAGGAAGAAGAAGAAGAAGAATCATTAGAAACCTTTTGTGATGAATAATGAAAGAATAAAGATGATCAATAATGCAACCATGGTTGACTAAACATTTGTAGAGAATTAACCAAGGCTAGGGTTTGGGTTAGGTTAAGAATGAGTCACTTGAAAATATCTTTACAAAAACAAAAGAAAACCTTCTAGAAACATCTAGAAAGCATTAACCCAAATCAAACCCTAATCTTGTTTAATCTCTACTAAACATGTTGCATTAGTTATCATATCATGTTACAATATTATATATCACATATATAATATTTATTGTAACAAAAGGAAATAATACAATTAACATATATCGCATATATATCAATGTATTACCCGAGTAAGAAAAAGAATCTTTTAGTGAGCTAATATTAGTTAATGTAATTTAATATATCATATATATTATTATACATTAAATTATCGAATCAACACTTGATCCGACAATCCGGCTATATCGCATATAACCGACTAATATCTCATTTACCGATTCATCGAATCAACACTTGATTCGATGAGCCGGCTGATATCAAATATCGTGAGAATAGAATACGGTATCTCATATCGCATTATTCTCGGTCCCGCACATATCACATACGTGCTCCTACTCCGTTTTGCCTGAGTCAAGAAACCTCTGTGTAGAACTCTAAAGAATCGCCAATACGCCGGCAGTAGGTGATGATCATATCAAACACCCACAAGCTGCAAGCGGTCAGCTAAACGTAACGGCCACCCAGGTATTGAGCGCTCAGAAGATCAACAAGCAAGACTGTACATTCTCCTGTGAATCCAATCAGTAACACTCCCGTACAGTTCGGTCTCGTCGTCTGATATGTCGCATATCTCGCCTAGGGGTGGTAAACGTCATACCCCAGTAGCTCGATAAGTCGTGTCGATATGAGGTCTATAACAGTTCGAGAAACTACTGATAACACTTATCAGTAAATCTGAGAAACCCTGGCCAGGGATTTCCAGTTATAGCCAATCGAACACAACGCAACATCAACTCCCTATACCGGGAGAGACGAATCCCCTCCTATCGCTCATTGCCTCCATGTGATTCGGGACTGTACCCAAAAGCCACCTTTTTGCACGCCCTCTTAGACGTGGTATGATGGAAATCAAAGCACAGTGGGAATCACACAAGACTCTATGACAATCTCGGGTCAACAGACTACTCTGTACCAGTGTCACCGGAGAACTGCCATCTGACGTGAGGTATAATACCATCTGGGAGTTCTCAGCGAGTCCGTCCAGTGTAACCAGTCCCTACTGAGCACCCGTACACCATCCTTGATGTCAAACACCGATGGATATGGGATCATCCATCGCCCATCATATGGGTCAAGATGCGTATACGCTAGTCTACTCTGGTGTATCGATGCCCTGTCTCGATACACCCTCGACTAGGAACAGTTATAGGATGTACTCGTCGACTACCGTGGCCCCACTAGTATGATCTCATCATAGTCCCAGTAGTCGAGTACATATCCTAAGGGCTTTATCAACATGTGACATAGAGACAATCAGAGTACATGTTAAGATAAAGTACAACCAGATAGCATACTATCATGTCGAGCAAGAAAGTCCTCCCTATATATGTCCAAGCATCCATTACAATATACATCATATGTACAGTAATGGCCTTTAGGGCATACATATAACTAACAATCTCCCACTTGCACTAGGGTCATCTGTTGTGATATCACATACCCAACAATTAGCTGTGGTTGAAGTATCTCATACTCAACCATCCCATAAAAGTCTCTACTGGGAAAAAGGCCTTTGTGAGTGGATTCGCGCTGTTGTCCTCTGTGTCTACTCTCCTAACCTCGATCTCCCTGGAGATCAACCATCTCCATGATCAGGTGATACTGCCTAAGAATTATATCTGGATTTCTGATGGGACGGGGGTTCCTTGGCTAAAACCTCAACTCCATTGTCACACAATGGTAGGAACGAAATTCATCTCATGAACTTATATATATCCAGGCTGCCTCTTTGGTAGCATCCTTGGTAACAATGTATCGTGCCTTTAATCGTCTAGTATGTCACGGTATCTAGCTTGGAACTTTTCCAACATACCGTCCCTCCACTGAGGGTAAAGACAATGCCTGCGACTGACATTCAGTCGTCCTTATCACCCTGAAACTTTTCCAGTGATTCTCCCCAGGATCGATTGATACCATCTCACTACAACTAGTGAGAATCCTAACATCCAATTAGATCTATCTCATAGATCCAAAACCCAGGATTTAGGAGGTATCACCTTGATCCTATACGGAGAATCCTTGTGATAAGCGGAGATTGACCGAACGTAGCATAGGAAACTCCTTCCCTATCAAGAGTATGTCATCCACGTACTCTACGAGAATCATCACCATACTCTCTACTACCTTTTTGTATATACAAGGTTCATCTACCATTTTGATGAAGTCAAACTCTTTGACTACCACATCAAAACAGATGTTCCAACTCCGCGATACCTGTTTTATCACATAAAACATCTTGCACACGTTTCCGCTGCTCCACTATCTACGAAACCCTCTGGCTGTGTACTTATAGACGCTTTCTTCTAAAACATCATTTAGAAAAACAGTCATGACACCCAACCACCAGATATCGTAGTCATGGTATGTAGCAGTGGCAAGTAGGATCTGGATGGACTTAAGCATAGCTTTGAAAGTCTCAACTTTTCCATGTACACCAAGTAATCTTCTCAAGATATACTTGCTCCTGATGGGGATTTAACCCTTCAGATAAAGCAACCAAAGTCAATACTTTGTTGGTGTATAAGGATTCCATCTCAGATCACTAAGCATCCAGCCATTCTTACAGAGTCCTACTCCTGATGGCCAGCTCGAAACTAGTTCGGTCATCATCTCATGATGCATTCCTCGCTCTCACTGTCATAGAGAAACCGAAATATCTCTCAGGTAGGTGAGGAACCCTACTAGATCGGCGGAGAGGCAGAGGTTCGTTGGAAACTATTGAATCCTTTGGTTCTACCAAATCATCAACTGCAGTTTGTATAGCTGGAACTCTTTCCAGTTCTACCTCATGACCACTAATTTCTTCATAAGAAATTCCCTTTCACAAAGGTGGCATGTTGAGAAACAAAATATCTTTTGTTCCTCGGTTAGGTAGAAGATATTCCCTTGCGTATGCTTGGGATATCCAACAAACTTCCACAGATATGACTTTGCCTCGAGCTTGTTCGGATTATGCTTTTTAGACATAGGCCGGACAACCCCAAATCTTAACAAACTTAAGATATGGGCTCTTTCCTTTCCATATCACATATGAAGTGGTAGGCAGCTGATTTGATTTGAACCCTATTCAATAGGTATGCAACTTCTCAAGTGCATAGCTCCCAAAAAGAAATAGGAAACTCAGTACTACTCATCATAGAGCACACCATATCACACAGGGTGCTATTGCTCCGCCCCGATATACCATCGTGCTATGGTGTATACGGAGGAGTAATGCTGAGAGAGAATCCCATTCTCCTTTAGAATAATCCAGGAATTCCGTGCTCAAGTATTCTCCTCCCTGATCACATCAAAGGACATAATACTTATACCCGTTTTTGGTTCTCTACTTCTAACTTATATTCTGTGAATATCTCAAAAGGTTCGGACTTGTGTTTCAACAGGAACATATGTCTGAATCTTGAGAGATCATCAGAGAATGTAATAAAGTAAAAAGAACCGGTCTTGGCATGTGTAGACAGGGGACCTTCATACATCAGCATGTATCAATCCCAAAAGTTCACTAACTCTTTCTCTGTTTCCAATAAACAGAGCTATGGTCATCTTATCTTTGTGACATGACCGGCAAGTTTCACAAGATGTAAATTCAAACTAATTTAAATTTGCATCTTAATGTAACTTCAGCTAGTCGGGTCGCATTGATATGACCTAGTCTACAATACCTCAAGAAGGATTCGTTCATTTCTGAACTCTTCCTCTTGTGTGTGTTCTATACGTTAAGAACTGTGGTTTGATTTAGAACGTCAATGCTTTTAGATAACGTGTCTGAACCGATCAACTCTTGATATGGGAAATGTTCAAAACATTATCTAACAATACAAAATTATATCCTTCTTTACTAATAAAGAGACTGATATGATGTTGTATATCAGGTTCGGTATCTAATAACATTCGTTCAGAATCAATGTATTTGCTAATACAGGGTGATAGTGACCAACAGACTTGGCTGCAACACTTACACCGTTTCTATCTCATGAAACTTATCACCCGTTCTCAGTTCTCTACCTGTCTGTAGCCCATGTAACAAATTACATATCCGGGATCCTGATCTGGTATCACATACCGAGGACGTAAAGGATACTGAGAAACGGTTCTCTGTAATGAACACACCTGAAGATGATGCATCAACATGCACTTTCTTCGTTTGGGCGGCACGGGAATTCTGGTAATCCCCAATTTCCTGCTCTGTCTTATAACAATTATTAGTTGGAGCGGGACCAACGTTCCCCAGCACAGTATAACAAGCGGGTTCGGTCAATATATCCGTATTATTATCTTGATTAAGGCGTGACATGGTTGCTACCTGGAGAGAGAGAGAAGAAAACACTCAGCGTGCGCTTTTACAAGATTAGATTGGTTATCAATTTACCTAATCAGGATGTCTCCCACTGTTTTAGTCAAATCTTCCTTCAAACCCTAAAAGGAAAGACTAACCGGGATTAATTACACCCTACAAGTTCGCCAATCTTTCAGCCAGGCCAGTGCCGGTATTTTGAGGGAGGTTCCCCGCGCTTTCGCACGAACCTAATTAAAGTAAACCTCGTTTTCCCAGGGGCGTAACCCCGTTGACACCTTTCTAGACACCTACTTGATCGGCTAATTGTAATGTGTAAAACTCTCCCAGGAGTAACTCTTACTCGCAGCGGGTATCGGGATCCAACTATCTCATAGAAGGTATGCAATCTCATTGCAAATTTCAACACTTGAAATTCCCAATAATATTTTACCCCTAGCGTCCCATGACCTTGACGCAGGTCAACAAACCACAGTGCGCTAGTCAAGTTCAACCCGTCATTTCTTGATTGAATTAAACCCACCCGCACGACCCTTGACGCAGGCCAACAAAGTCGCACGACTACCCTAATCCAATCTGCATCATATGCATAAACAGATAAACACTAGTTAGCTACCGTACACTACGTCTTGACGCAGGCCAACAAACGTAGCACGAATACTAAGTAGGACTTATCTGAAATGACGGAGGGCTACGACAGGTTTTTATGAAAACCCTTTGCGTAATGAACTTGATATCGTTGTAGAATCGAGTGATTTTAAATGGAATGTTTTTTAGGCTTCTCTAGTTTTGCTAAAGAGGTCACTCCCGGTGAAGGGATCGTCGGCTCTTTCCTCATCGAATAAGGTGCAGGATATTTCACAAATACCGCTGTGCAAAGCAAAAACTATAGAAGCAATCAAAAGACAAACCGAGTTTGTAGCATCTGCTAGTTTCACTAAAGAGGTCACTCCCGGTGAAGGGATCTCGGCTCTTTCCTTATCGAATAAGGTGCTGGATGTTCTACAAGGAACACCGCTATGCAAAGCAAAAACTAGAGCTACCAGTTTTTAAATAAGTTTCTACAACATCTTTAGGTTTCTTTTATTTCATCAATCTCATTAATGAAGTCCCATTTTAATATGCTTCACAAGCATCACATTTGAAACGAAACCTGCAATATAACATATATCTCATATATATAATATAAACATTCGTCTCGGGTAGTAATATGATCTCATCACAGAACATTACAGCAGAAGATCATATATGAAATATTGGATATTCTAGGACGTCCGTGTTTTAATACGAGCCTGTATAAAACACGGATTCCACGATCGCGATGAATAGCCAAACCCACATCCCTAGACCCCTACGATAGCGGCAAGCAACACTGCCAATTCTAGGGTTAGGAGACCCGGTCTCGACTCCTCGAGATGGTCTCCCACTGGACCCTAGAACCCGGTTACTTGTGCTCCCCGCCTTGGGTCTACCTAATGCGGAAAAGTAAATAATATACAATGGTGACATCATCCTCAGCCCGGAAGTGCCCCAATAAAAGAATATTACATACAAATGAATTTTAGATGAATGAAAAAGAAAAACTCTCATCTCACATAAAACCCCCGGCTATTCAGAACACGACGATCCAATATAACATATCACAGCAACACATAATATCTCATATCATCAACGTAAGCAAGTATGCGTATCCTGATTGTCGTTGATGTATAACAACGAAGCCGGCGATACACCACATACTACGCTTACGGTTACAGAAAAGAAAGTGTAAAACTACAACAGTTGGAATCCGCAACCACCTTAGACATCGCATGCCTAACCAAATGAATTCATTAGACATCGCATGCCTAACAATTATAAACCCCGCATTTTAGTCTCATTATCGAAAACTCTTTTCAATATCAAGTCGGGGAATTCAACAAGATTCCCGACATCCTGATCGAATGCTCGTCGCAAACTTTAGTAGACGGCTGCACCCCCGGATGCCGTCGACGAAGTACACTAAGGCGGAACACCGCTGCCGCGAGCACCCGAACGGATGCTTTTAGCGACGGGGTTCTCCTACAGTCACTTGGTCGGGGCTATGGGGCGTGGCTGTCTATTAAGTTTACCCGGCGAGTATCCGCGTACGCTACGTGATTGCGACGGACTTTTGATCACATCAAAATTCCGTGCCAACCGATCATCTGAGACTGAACTGCTAGATTTATAACATTCAAATTAGTTATCTCATAACTATATGTGGATTCCAAATATTATATCACATTCCAGATAAAAAGACAGTGTTAAACTTTCCGATCGAATAACCAAATACCCAAGATTTCCCAAATAGCTCAGCACTTGAGCGGAGTTCAAAAATATCCATCACATGCCACAGTACCGATGGTCCAGCCGTAGAAAGGTCAAGCCAACGCCTCACATGTGGCACGCCGTACTGCCACAAACCCTAAGGTTTAGAGGCAGTTCAATACGGTCACATAATCGAGTTAAGGTTTGTTGTCTTCTAGAGGGTCCACCGCGTTACTTGCACGACTTTTCGAAACTTTCAAACTCGAGAAAAAATCCAACTTTTGAAAAAATTTCCGACAGGGGAAAAAGTGAGTTATTGATATCCGTTCGAACTTTTTAACAGTTTCTAAAATTATCCGGACAAACTAAACGAAGTTAACTTATCCGATCGAATCAACGAGTCCCCAATACAACCCAGAAAACTCAACTCTTTAGTAGAATTAAAAAATTCCCAGAAAAAAATGAAAAGAAAGGACCTAGGAATAAATACCTGAAATACCAGGGACCAAATCCAAATTTTAGCCGCGGTTCCGCGGTTACCTGAGCTCATTAAAGGTCCGTACTTCACAGTAATTCTTAGTTTTTCCTGCTTATTTTTCTGAGCATTTTTAATTCATAAAAAATCACATTTTTGAAAAATATCCAGAGAAGGGTATATATCGGGGTTTCCGGGTTCGATCGGACTTTAAACTTCGTCCAGACTTCGCCTAAAGCTCTAGCTTGGCTCTGATACCACTGTAGGGTTGCTAGGCACGCTCACAAGGGTCAACGAGGCATCAACCATGTCCGATTAAAATTTTAGCCGTGCCGAACAACTCAAAGCCGGATCTTTATACTAGAGTTTAGGCGAAAACTAGCATGTTAAACACTTTAACACTAAGTGAGAGAGATTACAACCTTTGTAGATCCGGTCCTTCACTTCTTAAGCTTCGTGTTGAGGTCTCTTCGCTGCGATCATCATGTTCCGGACTCTCGAGAGGCTCCGCGAAGAGAAAGGTACAAGCTTGCTTCCGATCTTCGATAACAAAGATGATCTACCTTGAAGTTTCACAAGCTCTCACTCATGAAATGATGTGAACACCCTCATCTAAATGGCAAGGGTAGATGAGGATGATGAAGTAGGATTTTTGCTCTCTTTTATTTTCTTATTCTCACTCATTTTCATCATTTGGAAAAAAGCTAGAAAGCTTTTTCCATGAAAGAACTAAGGAAGAAGAAGAAGAATAATCATTAGAAACCTTTTGTGATGAATAATGAAAGGATAAAGATGATCAATAATGCAACTATGGTTGACTAAACCTTTGTAGAGAATTAACCAAGGCTAGGGTTTGGGTTAAGTTAAGAATGAATCACTTGAAAATATCTTTACAAAAACAAAAAAAAACCTTCTAGAAACATCTAGAAAGTATTAACCCAAATCAAACCCTAATCTTGTTTAATCTCTACTAAACATGTTGCATTAGTTATCATATCATGTTACAATATTATATATCACATATATAATTTTATTGTAACAAAAGAAAATAATACAATTAACATATATCGCATATATATCAATGTATTACCCGAGTGAGAAAAGAATCTTTTAGTGAGCTAATATTAGTTAATGTAATTTAATATATCATATATATTATTATACATTAAATTATCGAATCAACACTTGATCCGACAATCTGGCTATATCGCATATAACTGACTAATATCTCATTTACCGATTCATCGAATTAACACCTGATCCGATGAGCCGGCTGATATCAAATATCGTGAGAATAGAATACGGTAACTCATATCACATTATTCTCGGTCCCGCACATATCACATACGTGCTCCTACTCCGTTTTGCCTGAGTCAAGAAACCTCTGTGTAGAACTCTAAAGAATCGTCAATACGCCGGCAGTAGGTGATGATCATATCAAACACCCACAAGCTGCAAGCGGTCAGCTAAACGTAACAGCCACCCAGGTATTGAGCGCTCAGAAGATCAACAAGCAAGACTGTACATTCTCCTGTGAATCCAATCAGTAACACTCCCGTACAGTCCGGTCTCGTCGTCTGATATGTCGCATATCTTGCCTAGGGGTGGTAAACGTCAGACCCCAGTAGCTCGATAAGTCGTGTCGATATGAGGTCTATAACAGTTCGAGAAACTACTGATAACACTTATCAATAAATCTCAGCAATCCTGGCCAGAGATTTCCAGTTATAGCCAATCGAACACAGCGCAACATCAACTCCCTATATCGGGAGAGACGAATCCCCTCCTATCGCTCATTGCCTCCATGTGATTCGGGACTGTACCCAAAAGCCACCTTTTTGCACGCCCTCTTGGACGTGGTATGATGGAAATCAAAGCACAGTGGGAATCACACAAGACTCTATGACGATCTCGGGTCAACAGACTACTCTGTACCAGTGTCACCGGAGAACTGCCATCTGACGTGAGGTATAATACCATCTGGGAGTTCTCGGCGAGTCCGTCCAGTGTACCCAGTCCCTACTGAGCACCCGTACACCATCCTTGATGTCAAACACCGATGAATATGGGATCATCCATCGCCCATCATATGGGTCAAGATGCGTATACGCTAGTCTACTCTGGTGTATCGATGCCCTATCTCGATACACCCTCGACTAGGAACAGTTATAAGATGTACTCGTCGACTACCGTGGCCCCACTAGTATGATCTCATCATAGTCCCAGTAGTCGAGTACATATCCTAAGGGCTTTATCAACATGTGACATAGAGACAATCAGAGTACATGTTAAGATAAAGTACAACCAGATAGCATACTATTATGTCGAGCAAGAAAGTCCTCCCTATATATATCCAAGCATCCATTACAATATACATCATATGTACAGTAATGGCCTCTAGGGCATACATATACGATAGCCGAGGTTGAAGGTCGACGCCCACCGCAGGAGCCTCGGCGCTGGGAGCCAGGGCGACCGACTTCTCCCCAATGCTCCCACCAGGGGCCTTTACCTCGACAGCGCTTCCAGGGGTATTCCCCTGCGCCTCACCCTCGAGGGGGTACTCATCCCGGAGCTCGCCGTCAAGAAACTTCGGCATCAGGACCTTGACGGCGTCGAGAGCCTCATGCCAAACGAGGGCAGCGGCTTCAGCGAGGTCGACGTAGTACTGGTCCGACTTCTTGTAGCTCTCAACCGCCTTCGACGACCGGAGGTCGGCACGCCTCGCTCCTTCCTTCGCCGCCTCGTTCTCCCTCCGGAGGGTGTTCGCCGTCTTCTTCAGTATGGCGACAAGCACCCTAGAATCTTCCAACTTAGCCTCGGTGACTCGGACGGCCTCTCGGCAGCTGGCGATCTCACGATCCCTGGCCGCCACCCGGTCTTCGAGGGCGGCAACCCTCTCCATCACCGCTTGCAGCTCCAGCCCCAAGCTCTCCTCCCGCGGGTAGGACTCGCCCGTGATCTGCATCGCCGGGGCAGTTTTCTCGTCCTCCATGTTGACAATGAGGGCGCAATACTGGAGGACCTGAAGAAAACAAAGGAGAGGTTAAAAAGAAAAGGGGGACACCCAATCTTGCGAACAAAAAGTACTGAATAAAAACCCGAGCGGGGACCGAACACTGACCTGCACGGCCTCCTGGGCTATGGCCTCCATTTGGGCCCTTAAGGTCCCCCGAGGGATTCTGCCCCCGGCCGACCTTTCCATCTCCAAGAGCAAGCTGTCGGCGACGAAAAGCCACGAGGGCACCTCGAAACGGAGCTCCCCTTCATCCACGAAGATCGGGGAAGCCGGGGTACAGGGCACCGTCCTATGGTACCTCTTAAGGAGGGGCGCGCGGACATCCTCCTTGTCTCCGAAGCCCGGGGCCCGGGGCTCCTGCTCACGAGCGTGTTTGAGGCTCTGCGCTCGGGAGGGCTCCGAGTTCCAGGGCGTGCTCGAGCGTCTGGCCGGAACAGCCGCCGGTGGAGTCGGGCTCATAACGGGACGTGACGGACCGGCGCCTCCGGCCTTCTTCCCTTTCTTCTGTTCGACCAAGGATGCCTGAAATTTAGCTCGGTCCATGGGTTCTGCATAAGGCGAAGATACAAAGGAGTTAGCAATACCAGAAAAAGTGGAAGAATACACAAGTCTAAACAGGTCGCCTGAAAACTCCTAACTTACCCGCAAACTGGGCGGGGCTGAGCCCGGCCCAACTGAGGGCATGCTCAGACAGCAACACATCGGCCCGGGGGACGGGCTCCCACTCCGACACCGCCACCGCATCAGGATCATTCGACCGCCTCACCGGCGGGCAGTTGGCCCTATGCCACTGGATGGGCACAGGCCAATCTTCACCCTCTAGTGGTCCGACAAACAAAAACTTCTCCTTCCACTCATGAATAGAAGAAGGGACTGCGATGACCCCCGACCCTGCCGCACCTCCCCGGTGCTTTCTAAAAGAAATATATACCCAGCTCGGCTCGTTCTTGCAAGTGCCAGGGTGGTTTTTGTAGCAGAGAGAGGAAAGGAGAAGGCCCGGACTGAAAGGGATCTCCCGTAATTTCAACCGAACCAGGAACCCGAGGAGAATCCTCCAAGAGTTCGGCACTAACTGGCCCGGGGCGAACTGGAAACAATTCAACACCGCACTCACCTCGGGGGAGAATGGCAGGTGCATTCTGGCCTAAAAGGCTTCCAGGTACAAGGCAATCTCCTTACCCCGTACCTGGTCTGCTCTCTCCCCCTCCCCGGCCAGACGAAACGAGTAGCCGGAAGGAATATGGAAGCGAGCTCGGATGGTGGCAAGCTCGTCCGCATGCCTCGGTATGGAAGACGCGTCACGGACGCCCCTAACCTGCGCTTTGGGGACTGTCCCTGCCGCACGATCCCGGGAAGCGCGACTAACCCTAACTTCCCAAGAAGATTCCGACCCGGACAAAGAAGAGGAAGCTGCAGAAGACTCCCTAGACTCTACCCGAACTATTTCTACGGACTCCTCAGAAGAAGACATCTAACCTGATCAAGAGAAGGGGTCCTCCGAGGAAAGAACGCAAGAAATTCGACCTAGAGGGAAGAGCATCGAACTAACACACGAAGGGAAGAGGAAATTGTGGCGAAGTATAGGCCCTTGGGGGATCTCACCTCTATTTATAGCAATCGGCGAACACATCCAGCGGCGCCGATCGTCTCCCGCCAAAACGACACTTCGCATTCAACGGCCGTCAATGCTCCACCTGTCGCACGCGCATTAGGCACGTCCGATCGAGCGCGAGAACACCAGCGGCCCGTCACGTCAACCAACCAGCGTCGGACACGTGGCATGGCGCTCCAATGAACGTACGCTTGAATCGGCGCTTCCTCTTTAATGCAAGATCTCTTCTCTGATCCGCTGACGTCATCAGAAAAAAACACAACTGCCCGGGAATCCGGGTCGACGCGGTCTTCAAATAACTTAGCCCGGGTGACCGATTAGACCACTCTCGACCCGACCCATAAATAAGTCAGGACGAGAGTGGGGGGCTAATGATGATGCTCGGTACTGAGCACTCCCCAAATCGTGATACGTGGCAGATGGCGTGTCCCAAGGCTTACGGGAGAGGAGCAGGGGCGGTACATTGGACGCATGCCCCGAGCCTTCGACCCGAGAATGTTCCCGACCTCTCATGTGCCCGCCTTACAAACAACCATTGGCTCGCCTCCGAGCCTACCGCATGCTGAGTTCCCTCAGCCCTCCTAGCTCGCCTCCGAGCTATCACATGAACCAAGCCCGCTCGACCTCCCGCTCGTCTCTAAGCCTCCCGCCGAGCTTAGCTTCCTCGGTCTCATCGACCGACCCACAGCACAGATCACAGGCGTTTCCGCCACGGCTCCACGAATCTCGTCAGTCACGAGATATCCGCCGCCCACGATCCCGCGTTCCACGTCATCACGATCCCCCATTAACGAGCATATCTCGTCATTAATGGGAGATCCCGTCTTTCACACAGGCGTAACGCCAGGGACGTAAGAGCCGGCGTGAATCTCACGCCCGCCAGCTCATGGATGCCACTATATAAACCCCTCTCTCAGACGATTCAGGTAAGACAATTTTACCCCAATAGGCCGCTACTCTTGTCCATTTAGCCCGTCTAACTTGATCGTCGGAAGGTCCTCGGTGGCATAACCATCCCGGCACTTCCTTGTAGGTAGGTCGGCTGCATCCATTTCAAGCCCATTAAGATCCACACGCACAAAGGGGAAACCATCAGATCCAATCTCAGCCGCTCGTCGCCACTCGCTGCGAATCAACGGAAGGTAACATCTGAAGGAGATCCAGACCTCCATCAATAATCAACAACTTGCTTTGAACGTAATAATGTTATAAGCACATGGGATGCTTCTCAGGTACATGGGATGCTTCTCAGGTACATGCACGCCTCCAATTGATTATAAAGGATGCATGAACAATAACAAAATTTCCTCTTACTGCTGTTTTTTCAGTTTATTTTCATACTAAACTAATATTGCCACTAGAGTGTGAGTGTCGATATCGCCTTCCGCTTATGTCAGGTTACGGCCCATTATTCGGAAAAATAAAATATTGCTAGTGAAGAATGAAACCTATTGCATCTAATGGTTATGTGAAGGAATGAATTGAATACAAATTCAAACACTACTACTTGTTCATGCAAATTAATATCAATGGCAAATAGGTAGAGCCATGATAAGGAATAAAAGAGATAAAAATGCACGAAATAACCTTAACCCGTTTCTCTAATGACAAAATATTGTCTTCTTATTATACCGCGTCAAAAACTTAATTTACATCTCTATGCCTAATATGGCTAAAAGAATCTTGTTGAAGCAAAGGATATAATATGTTTACTTCTGATACATAAATTAACTTCTATTTTAAACAGTATCAATATATGTGCATGTTTAGTTAACTTACAAAGCCATTTGATACTGTTTGATGATAAGTTGTGCATATAGAAGCTCGTTCCATGAATCGGGCACACCGGGCAAGCACCAATGGCTGCAGTCTTGAAATCGCAAGGGATCTTTTCCCTCTTCCTCGGTTAGATTTTGCTTTCGATAAACAGAAGGGTGAGCGTCTTTTCTATAATCCGTCATTTTAGTAATGTTCAAGTACGCAACCGGAGTTTTCATATTATGGATCACTGACTCGAGAACACTCATCTTTGGAGAATAGGGTTTGAGATACTTATCATCCTTGATCGGTTCGGTTTCTTTGTCGCATGCCCCTCCTGAATTCCATTGGCCTCCACTAAACAATAAAATGAGATATCGGTTTAGTTTACGGAATGGGAAAGCATAAACATGTTACTTGTAGTGTTTAGTAGCACATACCACCCCTAACCTATAACTTGCCTTGTACTTATTACCCCTCAAGCACACACCTTTAAGTTAGTCAACAATCGGGACAAATTTTCTATTCTAAATCATATCGAGGTTGTTTATCACCTTCCACCTGGTTTACTATTAGTACATGGCACATTAAAGTTAGTCAACGGCCAGGTTAAATCTTCTATTCATCGTATCGGCTATATCTATAACCTGTCTAGTATCTATCATCCCTTGACTAGTTTATTAGCGCATGACATTTCTGAGTTGGTCAACAATCAGGTCAAATATTCCATTTTACGCCATATCGAGACTATATGATTTATTAGTCCATTTTACCATATTGTTGTTTACAAAGTATATTATCTCTATCTCCTATTTCGCGAAACAACATAGAAAGTGTAAACTACCTGAAATGAGAAGCAGAGTAGCCCCTGAAGAAGATTAAGGTTTTCTTCGGGTTCACATTGGTGTCGATCCATTTAGCCCACGTGTTAAGAGCCTTATGAAATGCTTCCACAACGTTTAGCTCACCATAAACTCTATTGCCTTCCTGGTAGTAATCTTTCCTGCAATGAAAATTTCCAATATCACATCAAGTCCTAAATGAAAATACCAATAGCATTATAGAATAAAATACTACTATAGTTTACAATTCATGACTAGCTACTGTAATTTTCAATTACCCTTTTGCGGTCTTCTCATGAGTCCACCAATGGCCAGTGTTAAAAATGAGGACATGGGCATCCTTGTACTTAGAAGATGATCTCTCAACTAAATCGAGTCTTAGTGTTTCCTTTGTCCCATTGCCAATCGGCATCTCCCACTCTTGAACAAGAAAAGGAGAGCGGAAGAACTCGACGGTAGCACCATAATCCTAAGAGGCCAAAAGGAAAAGGAACCAAATTAGAATAGCAATTAAATTGCACACAAAAGTGATATAATAGCCCAAACACCCCTTGTACCTGTCGACCAAAACCCTCGAAAGTACTCAAATTCTAATCTAAACAACTCAAATGATTGTTTAAACTACTTCTAAAACTTGTTACTATAGTTTACAGTAGAATTTTATTGTTTTTTTGGGTTTCGGTCGATGAGCAGAGTGCTTGCGCTATCACTTGAGAGAGTATAAGTGCTACATGGAGTAACTATAGGAGAGATTTGTGCAATTAGCCCTAGTTATAATTAAACCTTCATTACGAAGAAGAATCTACCTTGAACAAGAAAGAATATGAGCCTTCTGTTCTGAATTCACGCTTGCCCGAAGCTTCAAAAACCCTTCTTTTATCCTTTACGGAGTTTCTCAAGACACAAATTAGAGACTCCCACATGTTTCTATTGAGTGAATCGCCAACAAAAACAAGGCGCTTTCCTCTTAGTCTCTCCAACATATCTCTGGCATTTAATCTATATAGCGAAATAAAGTTAGTGCATACTTTCACAGAAAAAAAGCGTGAAAAGAGAGAAAGAAAGAAAGAAAGTGAATGCGGTAGAAAAGATATATATTTCTATCATTTTCAACCTTGAAACAAACTCCAATATATGGTACCCTTAATCCATGGATGATGCGACATATATCAAAAAAGCATATGATTCCCTAAGTTTCAACCTTGGAATCCAAATTTAAGCAATTAGGTATATAAAAATGAAGCAAAAGGCATATAATATGATGAAATTTACCTAACAAAATGAACAATAACATACAAGAATTATACTCAATACATCAAACATGTAAACGGACAGAACCATAAAAACCATGCTTAATCAAACGAGCAATGCTGCAACTAGCTCACCTAGGGATGTTGCAACCATTCGGCTGCCACCGGAGCTTTTGGTAAGATCGATCCCGCCTCCCATTGAGATAACAATCAAAAGGCTCATCAATGTGAGGGCAAGATCCTTCAGGGTACAAAGGATAAGCTTCATCCTTCACCCAATGCCCTTGAAATATATCGCATCCAATCATATCCTCAATCCACTTTTCCCTCTTCCTCCCATTTCCATTAAATCCCGTCTTCGCCGACTCGTTCCTTTTCACTGCTGAAACTCCACTTCCTTTCAGAGGGGCTCCATTAATGGCAGCCTGATCCTTGTTTGTAGCTCCAGATTTCTTGATCTCAACCGCATTCTTCGCCTCCTTCCCTTCCGAAACTCCACTTACTTTGGTCCCAGTTTCACTTGAAGTCTGGTTCTTCACGTGTTTCTCTTCCGAAACTCCACTTACTTTAGTCCCAGTTTCACTACAAGTCTGGTTCTTCACCTCTTTCTCTTCTGAAACTCCACTTCCTTTAGACCCAACTGCAGTTACAGTCTGGTTCCTTACCTGCTTCTCTTGTGAAACTCGACTTCCATTAGTCCCAACTGCACTCAAAGTCTCATTCTTCTCCTCAAAGGTCCCATTTTTCACCTGATTCTTCTCCAAGGCCCCGTCCTTCTTGACCCCGGCTTCTCCATCACTATGATTTTTCCCCAAAATCCCTTCTTTTTCCTTAGACCCAAATCTAATCTTCGTCTGATTAGATTCCAACGCTGCATTTGGCACAGACCCACCTCCCAATATCGCATCTTTAGAAGACCCATCGCCCCCATTGCCAATCTGATGAACCCCGGATGAAGAATTGGGGAAAAAGTGGGAGAAGAGAGAGGAGACCTGGGACTTGTAAGGAGCGAGAGAGGCCTTGAAAGAGGAGGAGGAGGAGAACCAAAGGGAGGAGGAGTTGGTCGACGAAGGGTTGAAGGCGATGAAAGAGGTGCAGGCGACGAAGGTGAAGACGAAGCCATAAGCGAGGAGCTTGGCTCTCCTGTTTGAGATGAGGAGGGGATTGAGATCAGAGGCAATGGGGCTTGGGTTCTTCATTGATGAGAGAGAGAGAGAGAGAGAGAGAGTGATGGGAGTGAAGTAGAGGCGCTTTGAAGAAGTGGGTTCGGATTTAAGTATTTTATCATGCTTGCCAAGAGAAACAGGAGCGCCATGAGCGCACCCAAGCCTTCCATTAAAAAGTCCATTTAATGACCGCATCTTGTGACGTGGCAGACCCTGAGCAACAAAGGACGAAAATCGAACGGTGCTGAAATGTCCACGTGTCATGTTTGCTTGTCGGCGACAACGACCAGGGGAGTGAAAAATGAAAATGGAGGACAGCGTGGGCCTTTGATTAATCCGTACATGTGATTCCTTTATTGTTTATTATTGTGGGCTGTTCTCTTCGTGGCATTTTTTTTGTATTTATTTGTCATGTGGCCCAAATATGCTTTGATAATCCATACAAAAGAGTGGGACCCATATTTCAAGGCTAATGGGTTAACAATGAATATTTGTACAATATAAATGGAGAAAGACTACTATGCAAGGGCTTGCATGGTGCAAGCGTTTGGATGGGCTCCCGCCACATGCAAGAGGAGCTCATCCAAGGGCCCTAGAAGGGCTTCCACTAAAAGAGCCCTCCCAGGGTGGTTTTTTTCCTATAAATGTTGAGTATTTCAATGTGACATCTGATCCTATTTTCCACTAAAAATAAATAGTAGATAAATGGATGTCTCTTGATCCGGTCCATTCCATGTAGGCCCATCGGGCAAATGGTCCATAAAAATTAAATAGGTTTGAATTTAAAACATGCTAAAGTTGACTCGTTTACCAACGCGCCAATGAGCAATTAAAATAATATATTCAATGCTAAATGGTAGTAAATACCTCTAACATTTACTCTGATTGGCAGGAAATATCTCTGATTTTCTAAAACCAGCACTTTGACCATCTCAGGTTTAATTGATTCGCAAAATACCCTTCATTTAAATATTTATTAAAATATTTATATCAAGGATAACCAATAAAATTCTATGCAAATTCGATATACCCCATTATTCTTCGATATTAGCTACACCTTCCAAAATTTTCTGAGGTTTTTTAAAATGCATCATTAAATAATGGTTAATTTTGATAGAAATCAATTTTTAAAATGTAATTATCCTCACTTTACTTTATTATTCCTTGGATGTTTTCAAATTACCAAAACAAAAATTTGTTGGTTGAGTTAAGTTTTCATACAAGATTTGTCAGAGAAGAAAATCATAGGAGTTTCAAGGCACAACTATAAACGCCGTTCATACTGAAATGGAAACATAGAAATTTCTTATTTGCGTGCTTGAGATGATGGAAGAGTAAGGTCGCTAGTGGGTCGCCGTTGTGTCAGGTGGTTTTTGCTTCGGATCGGATTGTATTTTAAACAGATAATTTAACCTGCCCGATATATTTATATTCTAATTTATCTTTCCGTTCAGGTTTGAACGGTTGCTGACAAGATTTGAAACCTATAAAATATGAAACTGATTGGATCATGCCGGACTTAGATCAAGCCCGACCTGACGTGCATCCTTGATTCCTGGGACAAAACGACACAATCTGATCCTTGATGTGGTACTTTTGTGGTTCATGATCCGATGATTAATGTATTTTGGTGTCTTGACACATTATTTTAAAAAGAAAGAAAACACAAACAGCTGCTCAAACTCTCCGATAGACTTGTTGAATGAGATCTATATGACTCTGCCATTGCTGTACTTAAATGTTTTATTCTTTCACTGTCTGTCCCAAGCCAGGATAAAGGAGAAGGGTTGTGATAGGTAACCGATAACCAACATAACACATTGTCGGATTTTTATAAATGAACGCTGAAGAAATTTCGTTTGGGGGTGTCTTTAACAAAGAAAATAACAGTCAAAAGGGCAGAATATAAAATAATAATTCATACAGCCAATCTCATATACAGCCAATCTCATATAGCCGCTCCTCAAAATTTGGATAAATTGTAATGAGATCCAAATCATAATATATTCTAGAATGCGTTGTCATTATTTTCATGTTTTGACCAAACCAAGTTGACTATATTCCATACAAAAATTAGCATGCATGAGAACTAAATTAGATGAGACTCTTGCGTTCTATTCCAGGTAGTTGACCATAGACAAAGCCCTTCCCATGCACCGAACCCTGGTCCTAATGTCGGGCGATTGTTATAGACTAAATGTCAATTGGAACTCTTGTATATTATCCGGTTATCCGTTAATGCGTATATTACGTTAAGGTATGTTTATCTAATCATATAAGACATCTAACCCTAATTTTATGTTGTTTTAGTCCAAACGGTGATTTGATCAAAAAGGCTTGAAGTAGCCCATTGGTGGAGGTTGAAATAGCCCATTGAAAATACCCGGAATCAAGCCTGGAGTCTACCATTTATTTTATGAAGGGAGGGGCTCAAAGTCGCATACATTCACCTTTCAACCTTAAGAACTTTTAAATTGTGATTATATATCTTAATCTAAATGAATATATATATATATATATAGAGAGAGAGAGAGAGAGTTAGTTTTCAATCACATGCTTGTCACAAGTGGAATGTTTATCATAGATAGCAATTCTTAATTCTAAGGCCTTTCACCTTTTAATCCACATGCAGCACGCAAACAGAAGCTTCCTACTTGCAACAAGCAAATCAAACTACATACGTCACCATTAATTGCATACTATATATATGTCACAGCTAATCAAACTTTGTATCAAATCGTATCATATTATCATTTCTTCTCTATTCATTCTAGCTTAGGATGGAATTCTCTTTTGATATTGGTGATCTTGTGATTAAGTTGGGGTTGTTCATTTTGGTTCAAGCTTTGGTTTACTTGATTCTATCAAAATCATCAAATGTTTTCTCAAGCAACAACAATAACAATATCGTGAGATCCCTTAGTTTTCGACCTGCGCGGTCCGTGAGCATTCGACGGATGTTGGCTCTGTTTTCTGATATGCCGCCTGAGGATGAGCCTTCTCCTTCTTCGTCGAACCCTTCGAAACAGAGAATTTAGCTTCTGAATGAAATTTGTTTATTTGTTTGTTTTGAAATTTTTTAATATTATGAGAATTTATGTAATTTGATTTGTACCTGTTATATGTTAGGAATTGTGTTGTTGATTTATGTAAATTCTTTGACATATATATAAGAGTGCTTCTCTTTGGGGTTTTTTTTTCCATCTTTTTTTATTTTCTCTTTTAAATAATATGAATAGAGGCAATATGTTCCTAACCAGATAAAATATTTCATGAAAAAGATGAAATAAGAAAAGTTTGTTAGCATTAGGTAGGATCAATCCTCTCCTGTTCATCATTAGCATTGGAGGACAGTCCAATGCTAATGAATCGCCAATTAAATAGAAAGCAAACTATGGGCCCTTCCTGTTATACACGAATAAAGACTCTTCATGGTACTTCATTTATCTTCAATATTGAAGTGACTCCAGATCGATGCCAGAAACATAAACATTGAATGGAAATTTTTAACTTAGATTCTGATGGAGCTTGTGATCTCTTTCGGATGTTATTTTCCGTTGATCTGTAGCAAGCGTTGATGGATGGCTGAGATTGTGTTTGAGGGTTACCTCTTGATACGTGTGGATCTCAGTGGGCTTGATTTGAAATGAAACCGAGATACCTGCAAGAAAGTCCCGGGGTGGTTGTACCACCGAAGACTCTCCGACGATCAAGTTAGTCGAGCTATTTTGGCAGAGTAACGGGCTATTGGGTGAAATTGCCTTACCTGAGTCATCTGAGAGAGGGATTTATATAGTGGCAGCCATAGGCTGGTGGGCGCGAAATTCACGCAGGCCGTTATGCCTCCGGGCGTTACGTCTGCGTGAAAGGCGGGATCCTCCATAAATGACGAGATACGCTCATTAATGGGGGGAACGCGATGGCGTGGAACGCACGATCGTAGGCGGCGGATATCTCGTGTCTGGCGAGATTCGCGGAGCTGTGGCGAAAACGCCTGTGATTTGTGCTGTTGGTCGGTCGGTGATACCGAGGAAGCTGAGCTCAGCGGGAGGCTCGAAAACGAGCGGGAGGTCGAGCAAGCTTGGTTCTGTGATAGCTCAGAGGCGAGCTAGGGGCTGAGGAAGCTCAACGTGCAGGAGGGCTCGGAGGCGAGCCAACGGTTGTTTGTAAGACGACCATAGGAGTGGTCTGGAATGCCACCTAAGGTCGAGAACTTCCTCGGGAGGGAGCCCCGGGGTACGCTTCCAATGTACAGTTCTTGCTCCTTTCTCGTAAGCTTTGGGACACATCATCTGCCGCGTGTCGTAATCTGGGGAGTTCTCAGTACCGAGCATCATCATTAGCCCCCCCCCCAACTCTCGTCTCGACCTATTTATGGGTCGGGTCGAGAGTTGTTTGATCGGTCACCGGGGCTAAGCTCTTATTTGAAGACATCGGTGGCGCGGATTTCCGGGCAATTAGTCGTATTTTTTCGATGACGTCATCGGATCAGGGGAGAGATCTTGCATTGAAGAGGAAGCACCGATTCGGGCGTACGTTTGCCGAAACGCCAGGCCACGTGTCCGACGCTGGTTGGCTGACGTGACGGGCCGCTGGTGTTCTTCGCGCTTGACGGGACGCGCCCAATACGTGTGCGACAGGTGGAACATTGACGGCCGTTGAACGCGAAGTGTTGTTTTGGTGAGAGACGATCGGCGCCATAGGATGTGTTCGCCGACTGCTATAAATAGGTGGGATCCCCCCCCAGGGTACACACTTCGCTATAATTTCCCCAGCCCTTCGTGTGTTAGCTCGGCGTTCTTCCCCTTAGGTCGGATTTCTTGCGTTCTTTCCTCGGCAGACTCCTTCCTTTGCTCAGGTTAGATGTCTTCCTCTGGGGAGTCCGTCGAAGTAGTTCCGGTATAGTCTAGGGAGTTTTTTGCAGCTTCCTCTTCTGCTTCTTCCTCTTCCTCGTCTGAGCCGGAAACCCTCCGGGAAGTTAGCATTAGTCATGCTCCCCGAGGCCGTGCGACGGGGACTGTCCCCAAAGCAGGTGTCAAGAGTGTTCGTGACGCGCCTTCCCTTCTGCGGCATGTGGACGAGCTCACCACAATCCGGGCTCACTTCCACATTCCCCCTGGCTACTCGCTTCGCTTGGCCGGGGAGGGAGAGAGGGCAGACCAGCTACGGGGAAAGGAGATTGCCTTGTACTTGGAGGCCTTTTGGGTCGGCATATGTATGCCCTTCTCTCATGAGGTGAGTGCGGCGCTACATTGGTTCCAATTAGCCCCGGGCCAGGTAGTGCCGAACTCGTGGAGGATTCTCCTCGGGTTTCTGATCCGGTTGAGACTGCAGGAGATCTTTTTCAGCCTGAACGTTCTCCTTTCCTCCTTCTGCTACAAAAATCACCCTGCCACTCGTAGGGACGAGCCTAGTTGGGTATATATTTTTTTTAGAAAACACAGAGGAGGGGCGGCCAGGTCGGGGGTCGTAGCAGTGCCTTCTTCCATTCATGAATGGAAGGAGAAGTTCTTGTTCGTCGGGCCACCTGAGGGTGAGGATTGGCCTGTGCCCGTCCAGTGGCACAGGGCCAGCTGCCCGCGGGTGAGGCGGTCAAACGATCCCGATGCGGTGGCGGTGGCGGAGTGGGAGCCCGTCCAACGGGCCGATGTGTTGCTGTCCGAGCAGGCCCTTAGTTAGGCCGGGCTCAGCCCCGCTCGGTTTGCGGGTAAGTTGGGAGTTTAGGCGACCTGTTTAGACTTGTGTATTCTTCTATTTTTTTCTGGCATTGCTAACTCCTTCTTTGTATTTTCGCTTCTTTTTGCATAGCCGATGAACCGATCCAAATTCAGGACTGCGATGGCCGACAAGAAAGGGAGGAAGGCCGGAGGCGCTGGCCCGTCACGCTAAGCCGCGAGCCCGGTTCCGCCGGCGGCCGCTCCGACAAGGCGTTCCAGCACGCCCCGGGCCTCGGAGGCCGGCCGCGCACAGAGCCGCAAATACGCTTGGGAGCAGGAACCCTGGGTTTTGGAGGTGGGAGACGAAGAAAATGTTCCCGCGCCCCTCCTCAAGAGGCACCATAGGACGGTGCCCCGTTCCCCGGCTTCCCCAATCTTCGTGGATGAAGGGGATTTTCGCTTCGAGATGCCCTCGGGGCTTTCCGTTGCCGACAGCCTGCTCTCGGAAATGGAAAAGTCGGCTCGGGGCAAAATCCCCCGAGGGACCCTCAGGGCCCAAATGGCAGCCATAGCCCAGGAGGCCGTGCAGGTCAGTGTCCGCCTCTCGCTCGGGTTTCTATTAAGTACTTTCTGTTCGCAGGATCGGGTGCCATTTTTTAACCCCTCGTTTGTTTTCCTTAAATCCTCCAGCACTGTGCCCTAGTTGTCAACGTGGAGGACGAGGAAATCGTCCCGGCGATGCAGATCGCAGGCGAGTCTTCCTCGCGGGAAGAGGGCTTGAGCCGGGAACTGCGCGAGGCGAAGGAGAAGATTGCCGCCCTTGAAGACCGGGTGGCAGCCGAGGTCAGGGGAACGCCGGCTGCCGGGAGACCATCAGAGTTTTGCTGGAGTCTAACAAGGCCGTTGAGGCCAAGTTGGAAGATGCCAGGGTGCTTGCCGCCACTCTGAAGAAGACGCGGGACACCCTCAAGAAGGAAAACGAGGCGATGAAGGAAGCGGTGAGGCGCGTCGACCTCCGGGCTTCGAAGGCGGTGGAGAGTTATAGGACGTCAGATCAATTCTACGCTGACCTCGCCGAAGCCTCGGCCTTCGTCTTGCACGATGCCCTCGACGCCGTCAAGACGCTGATGCTGGAGTTTCCCAACGCTAAGCTCCGACTCGAGTACCCCCTCAAGGATGAGACGCAGGGAGATGCCTCCGGAAGTGTTGCCGGGGGAAGGCCCCTAGTGGGGGAAGAGGTGTAACACCCGAGCCCGATACTACTATTTTCAGTTACTGTTTGAGCATACTATGGTACTCATTTCATTTAGCCTGCTTGATTGTTACTTACTGTAAAAATTTTACCCGGCAAATTCATTTCTACAATAACAAATTTTAGCATCTAAAATAAAATTAAAAATATTCATCTTGGCCTCCTTGACACCCCTAACCCCGTTGTAGCGTCCATGTTCTCGTCCCGTTCAGTGAAACGGGCGAGTTTGGACGGCTACGCGCGCGTACGTGTGTCCGTTTTGGGGGTATGCTTTTTAATCATAAGACACTTAATTTTAAAATTTGGATCCCGCTTAAAATCCTATTATTTCAATTTCAAATTTTTGGACCCAATCCGGGCGCGATTTGGAAATGTTTTATTTGGCGCCAAAATCCCAAATTTTTAATATTTTTTATACGTCGTATATTTCCTTTAACCATATTAATCTTACTGTTCATCTCAAATCATTTAAATCTTTAATAAAGATTTTCCCAGCCAATCACCCGCATCTTCGATCCCCCGCGGGCCCCACCTCCTCTCTCCACTTCTCTCTATCTCTCTCTCACCCTCTGCGTCTCTCTCTCTCTCTCCCTCATATCTCTCTCTCTCTCCCTCATATCTCTTTTCTCTCTCCTATAATTTTAAATATACTGTTCCCTCCTTTTTTTTCTCGTGAACACAGAAGAACCATCACGAGCCCTCGCAAACCCATCGCCGTTCCCTACCGCCGCCGCAGCCCCGACGCCAGCGCCAGCATCACCTCCATCCTCGCCTCCTCTGTCTCGCTTCGCCCGCACCCTCCTTCTTCCCTTCTTTCCAGCACCCTGCAGCTTCTCTGCGGCCACCAGCGACCACCCCTGCACGCGTCGGTGCCGCCCCTGGTCGTCGCCGACGATCACCGGACCACCTGTGAACGCCTCTGTAAGCCTTCTCTCCCTCTCATCCTCCTTCCTTTCCTTCTTTCCCTTCTTTGCTAAAGTATTCTTGCATCGGCAGATCCCCCACGGTCACTGTAGGCCATCGCCGGAGCTCGTCGACCCCGTCGTCGTTCTCGCGTCTCCTCTCTGTAACTACAGAGCAGTACCTTGTAAGCCTCCTCTTCTTCTTCTTTATTCTTTCCCTTCCTTTCTTGTTACAAAGTTTTTTTTGACATTCACTGTTCACATTTTTCGCCGGAATCCGACGATGCCGACGACGTGATCCGACGTTCCAGCGTGGTACCCCGACCCGTGTGGCTCCTTTGTTCGTTGTTTGGGTTCAGTCCGTGAACCGTGCGCCCGTCGCGAGTTTCCCGCCGACGTTTCCACGTTTCGTTTTTCCCGGTTCGCTACCCATCGAGACAAGTACCCCTTGCTACATGCTATACAATATTTACATATATGCTATGACACCCTAAACCTGTAAATTTAACTTGGTACGATCATTTCTCATTTTCGGGTACAATATCGCATTATATCATTTTACCGTTAAACTTGGAACCTACAGTTGCTAATTGAACCTAATAACCATATTTACCTGTTTAATCACATTTTTAATGTTAACGTAGCTTATGGCATTTATCCCTGTAGTTCTGTTCCATTCGGACATTCGTATGCATTTAACCTGAGATAGCTGTACTGAACCGTTACATAAATCATTGCACCTCTAAGGGTTCTTAAACCTGTTAACATGACTAAACGGCTATACTTGTCTTACTGCACTCTTGTAATCATCTCTGTGACAAATTTGATAACTGTATTGCTAATTGAATGAAACTACCTATTACTTAATTCATTGCTTATCTCATGATTGTTGATACCCATGTTTGATTATATAACTGATTGTGAGCATACCCACGATATTGTTTACATCTTGACCTGACCTGTTACACATATATATATCGATATACCTGACATGGTACCGTACACTGTTGACTTGACCTGATGTACCATGACCTGACCCGTTACCTGATCTTGTGTCTAATGCCAACAAATCTGACACGTAGTCCTCATGGACCGTTCCTGTTGTCTATCCAGACAAACCTGCTTTTACCTGATCCTGTGTTGGCATTAGTTCTTGATTACTGAATACCTGACTTGACATACATAACTTGGGGGTATGGGGAAATCAAAGGTGAAACCTGACTTGTAACTCAACAGTTCACTACCTGTTCTGATCAGTCTTACGGACTAGGCCAGCCCCGGAGTGATGACGCTGACATCACTCGCCCATCCTGCTACCTGTTACTGCCTAGCGGCACGTCTCGGTTTCAGCCTGAGAGTCTTTGACCGTGGTCCCGGGCATGCACGGGATACTATTGAGTTACATCGACGATTCATCAATTGATTTCAAAGACTCTAGAATAGAAAACCTGATAGAACAGTTTAGTTACCCACTGCACACTATCCTGCACTGCTTGATTCACATTATTGCTACTCTCGTTTTATTCATGTTTATATTGCATTGCCTGTTACACTGTTCATATTATATTACTTGTTGACATGACGCGCCGACGTCTGGGTTTTGCATGGCACAGATTCCGTACCGCTGTTGCAGTCCGAGCAGGAGTACTTCAGCCAGCAGGCTGAGCTGTGAGTTCAGTAGTAGCTAGTTCATTTACTTTCTGCATTTTATTCCTGATGTGAGCCCGCATTATGGAACATACATTTCAGTTATTTGTATTGGATCATTTGCTTTCGTATTTATTTATTATTGACTCCTGTTATCTTGGATTATGGACATGTTTAGATAGTTTTATTTTGTTCTTGATATCTCTACAGCCGTAATGTGACTGTGGATGGATGCTTCCTACCCACAGATAGCATGGTTGGCTATATCACGTGCCCATTTTAGCGTACTCTGGGAAGTGGGGCGTGACATGGTTCTTTTGGTATCAGAGCCATAGGTTAGTTGGGTTGATTCTTTTGTAGTTGGGTATTGTACTCAATACACGAATCAGAATACCCGTGTTTAGGAAACATGTCCTGCCACCTTGCCGTTTACCATTCTTGAATCACATTCTTCCTGATTATATCTTTTACGATGTGCAAACTTCCTTTGCATATCGACTCGAAAAACCTGATTTCTTGTTATCTCTAGGACTTAGGCGACTTGGGTGGAGTTAAGTAATTATGGCTATGATACCGCGGCATAGTTACAATGCGGTACTCTATTTAAGTATCTTGGAGTTCTAGTCTTGATCTATATGTTGAATCTATCATCATGCTAATGTTGGGTGTTTGATTTCAGGAATATGGCAGATAAGAATTTGAAGACGTACTAGAGGCGTGTGGACGAAGCCGCCATACTTGGAGTGATAAGGGGAATGCTAGAGAATCAAAAGAGGCAGACCGAGCTGATCCAGCAGCAAGCAGACTCGTTTCAGGAAGGTTTGCAGATCGTTCAGCAGTCTGTAAACAATGTTGGAGCTAAACCGGTTGACCGAGTAGGGACCGTAGCAGATTTCATGCGTTTGGGTCCGTCTACATTTACTGGTTTGGAGGAGCCGTTGCCAGCAGAGCAGTGGCTAGTTGACACGGAGAATTTGCTTATCACGGCACAGATTCCAGATGACAAAAGAGTTGATGTGGTACGCATTCAGCTAGTGGACTACGCCCGAGAATGGTGGCTTGTTGAGGAGACCCGCTTGCCCAAGCCGATCAAGTGGGCGGATTTTTCTAAGAGTTTCCTGGAGAAGTTCTTCCCGCGGACTGCACGGGAGGAAATGGAAGAGAAGTTTATTGGGCTAAGGCAGAATGGAGCACCCATGGATGTGCATGCAGCAGAATGGACGAGACTCAGCAGATTCGCTGGACCTTTAGTCGCTAACGATGCAGACAGAGCACGGAGATTCATGCGCAACTTGGATGTGGACATCCAGAGGCAGATTGTCTCCCTGGGTTTGACCACTTTCTCACAGGTTCTTACGGCAGCTCGGGAACAGCAGAGTTTATCTGGGATGAAAGGGAGCTTGCAGCAAACAGCAGTTGCGGTAAGGAAGCCCGCATTTGTACCTAACCGAGCTCACGGCCGCAAGGGTATTCCAGTGGACCGTCGTAGTGTAGCACCAATGAAGAAGCCTGTGATCGTTGATCGAAGAAGGAGCATGATTTGTGACTACTGCCGTTTACCTGGGCACGTGCAGAAGGAGCGTCGAAGGAGGCTGGGACTTTGTTTGGTTTGTGGAGCGGCTGATCACGCCGTTGGTGCTTGTCCGTCGAAGCTTCGTACGAGGGATGATATTCAGAAGCTTCCGCAGAAACCATTCCAAGGGCAGAAGCAGCTGACTCAAGGACCTAATCAGGCTCGAGCTTTTACCTTGACAGCAGAGGAAGCTAAGGCCTTGTATAACATCTGAGGTGAGAACAGAGAATGCACCCCCCGTTTCTCCTCTTCAAGCCCTTGTATAATTCTCTTCTCAGACTGACATTATTCTTGAAACCAAATTTCAATTCTTGGCCAAAAATCCCACTGCTTTTTATCCCAACACCTCTCTCTTTGAAACAAGAGCTGCTCTTTAGACCCACAATTTGAGAATCCATTATAGTTCCAACCATCGCCTTTTCTCTTCTAGTTAAAATATTCAAAGCCTGGGTAGAACTTGAGATCTAAAAACCCAAATGAGTAACCAGGAAATTGAATCAAACCCAGATGATAAAATCGCAACTTTTTTTGAGACCCAAGTGCTTGGAAATTCAACACAAAATGCAAGAAAGCTGAGGGCTTTTAAGTTTTAAGTACTGGGGCAGCGATGATGTCAGCGATAATCAATCGGTTGATCCAGATCCAGATCTGCAGCGATGATGGCCGTGAGGGGCAGCGGCGGTGATAATGGCGGCGGCTTGAGGTCGCGAGGGGCAGCAGCGAGGCGAGAGGCAGCGGCATGAAGAGTGATGATGCTCGATATTGGCGATACGAGGTCAGGACACATGGCGGATGACATGTCCCAAGACCCGGAAGAGAGGGCCCACAGAGGTCGACCAGGCCACCCTTATACCTGACCTGCAAGCGCAAGCTGGTCCTCCTCGGGGCCCCTGCAAATTTGTCTCCTCGGCCCCTCAGCTCGTCCCGGGCTGCTACGGGACCAACACTCCTCGACCCTCTTGCTCGGTTCCGAGCTCCCTAGCCGAGGCCGTCCTTCTCGGCCCCTCCGACCGACCAACTCCACCACTCGCAGGCGTAACCGCCGCTCCGCAAATCTCGCCACGCGCAGATTCTCCGCCAGCAACGTCCCACGTTCCACGCCATCGCGATCCCCATTAATGGACGATCCGCTCTTCACGCGGGCGTAACGGCCGGCGAAACTCTCGCGCCTACCGCTGCGTGCCGCCGCCGCTATATTAACCCCCATCACAGAGGGGTCAAGTAAGCCATTTTTTACTCCACTTAGCCGTTACTCTACTCGGATCTAGTACTAACTTGATCGTCGGAGGGTCCTCGGTGGTACCAAATCACCCCGGGACTTCTTTGCAGGTATTCGACGCTAAACTCCTCAAATCACCAATCTCATCAAAACCCATTGAGATCTACATGCAACAGAAGATCACCCTCAAAATCCACCGGGAAATCAACGGAAGACAACATCTGACGGAGACCCGAAAAGGACCTCCATCAGTTGGCGCCGTCTATGGGAAATCAAAACTCCACAAAAACAAAGTTGGCCTTCCGATCTCCGTCCGCACGGCGAGCAGCCATCCTGAAGATTCTGGTACCAGCCACCGCCTTCCACTCACCGAAGGCGTGAATGGGCCTCCTCCAGCGACCATCATCAACGCCCTCGCCAGCCGGATAGATCGGCTGCAGTCCCTCGTGGAGGCGCTCGTCAGCGTCCAAGCGGCCGGGCCTGGGCCCCAGATCGCCGCTCCATTGCCTCCAGAAGGCTCTACCCCGTCGGGACGGCTGACCACCAGCAGGCTACGACTCCTGGCCACAGATCTCTCGTGCGGATACTCCCTGAGGCCCGCTGGGCGCCCCACGGCTCCACACCAAGGTCCGCCGCCAGAACGCCTCGCCTCGAGCCTCCTCACGACCCTTATCCCTCTGAGGAGATGTCAGTCACCTCACCTGTCCGCAGGCATGGCCGACACCACCCCCCTCGGAGGGGCCGCACAGAAAGGGTTCACATCGGCGGCTCGAGAGCCACCTCGCCCAGGGATCTGAGGCACCTCATCGAGAGGAACCGGGACCGCTCCCAGACGCAGGTCACCCGCAGCAGAGGCCAGGGATCCCAAGGCGCCGATTCCTCGGGATACCACGGTCGACTCGACGCCCTTGAGAAGAAGATCGAGGGCATGCGCCGGGAAGCTCACCTCTCGAGTGACGGGGCTAAGTACGCCTCCGATTCACTCACAAAGCCGTTCACCGAGGGATTGCTCGCCGTCCACGTCTCCTCGCGCAACAAGCCCCCAAAGGTTTCTCTGTTCGATAGGAAGACCGACCCGAAGGACCATTTGGACGCTTTTACCGCGGGGATGAGCTTCCAGGACTACTCCGACGCCGCCCAGTGCAGGGCCTTCCCGGCCACCCTCATCCGCGCAGGTCGGGACTGGTTCCGGGGGCTCAAGCCCCGCTCAATCTCGACTTTCGACGAGCTGGCTACTCAGTTCCTCGGCCACTTCGTTAGGAACCGTCGGCAGAAGCGCACGGTCGACTACCTCTTCACGGTTAAGAGTGGGGACAAGGAGACGTTCAAGGCCTACATCACCCGCTTCTACAATGCCCTTCTCGAGGTCCTCGAGCACCGGGACGAGACCGTCATCACGGCGCTCAGATCTGGTCTGAGGCATAAGGAGTGGTTACGCTCCTTCGTGTTGGCACAACCCAAGACCATGGCCGAGGTCAAGGCATGGACCGAGCGCGAGGCTCAGCTGGAATCCAAGGTAAACACAAACCTCCCCCGAGCAGAACGATCCAACCAGAAGAAGAGGGCTCGGGAGGAGAGGCCGGAGCGTCAGCAGCCCTATCATCCGAAGTTCCAGGAGTATACCCCCCTCAATGTCTCCCTCGCAGTATTGCTAGAGGAGGCCCATAATGAGGGGTTCTTTAAGTTCCCTCCGATCCTGCGTTAAGCCGCGAAGCGAACCCGGGGCCCTTACTGCGCTTTCCACCGGACATTGGGCCACTCCACGGAGGATTGCAAGCAACTCAGGGACTACATCGAAGAGCTCATCCGATCGGGACACCTCGCCGCATACTTGAGGGACAAATAGCAGGCCGACCGCGAGCAGGAGCAGCATCGCCTTCCCACTGACCTGACCATCGGTCAGATCATGCTCGTTTCGGCGGACGACCAGCACGGAACTCAGGGAGCCCCGTACCCTGTGCCAAGCACGGAGGCCAACAGTCCTCCAGGGAGCTCGGGCCGAGCCAATAAAATTATCTACTAGCCTGTGCTTTTCTTTTAGGGCAATGTAAACTCTTCCTAGAGTCTGTTGTTAATCTAATAAAGATCAATGGAACATTGCGAAAAAAAGGAGAAACCTTGTTTATTCAAAATGTATTATGGGCTCCTCAGCCATACAAAAAGAAAAAGAAAATTATAACAGCGGGGGAAGGGGGTGCAGAGAACACTGCTCATGATACTCGGCAAAGATCTCCACCAGCCGAGGCCTCGCGAGATCCAACCTCTCCCCTCGGTTCCCCCCATGCGCATTGACCCCAAGCCTCAACTCGTAGCACTCGCGGACGAGCGCCTCCGAGCGAGCCAGCCGGTTCGCAGAGATCAGGCCGAAGCGCCTCAGGGACCGCAGCTTGCCCACGGCCTCGTCATAGAGCTGCTCGGACAGGGGGTTGTAAAGCCCCGGCGATGCCCTCCAGATGGAGTACATCAGCAGCTGCAGAAGGGAGGAACGTCGGGGGAGCAGCTAGCCGAAATGGTCCTCGATGCTCCCATAGACCAACTGCACCGTGTCCTCGGTGCAGTTCTGGTCGTAAAGATACACGTCTTCGAAGTGGATGATGTCGGGGATGGTAAACGGGAAGTCTTGCATCTACGACGACCTGTTTATGAAGGATGGAAGGACCAGTACTCCTTCAGCCTTATATAGCCCACTGCGCCCCAACGGAGCTCAACAGTCGCCCGCTTTCACCCAAAAAGTCGCTGCCACGTGACAGTCATCAAGCCTTCCCTGGTGGAATCGAAACGATGCGCCCCTAGCGCTTCGCCTCCCCCCATATTCAATGCACATGCTGCACGCACAGTCGCCGCGACCGTCCCTGTTCCCCATACCTACAGCTGGATGGTCGGGCTACACCTCGCGAAGAATTATCCAAAGCAGCTACCCTGCTCGGCTATACCTGCCCGGTAGCTTCCCTACTCGCAACGCCAGGATTCAAAGCCCTCACCAAGAGGCAACCCAGCAGCTACCCTGCTCGGTCATCCATGGCAGGTAGCTTCCCTACCGCAACGCCAGGGACCAGAAGCAGTCAAGCCCATCCGTCGCTCGGCTATCCCTGGCGGGTAGCTTCCCTACCGCAGCGCCGGGGACCAGAAAGTCCTCCCAGAGGCAGTCGAGCCCAACCGTCGCTCGGCTATCCCTGGCGGGTAGCTTCCCTACCATAACGCCAGGGATCAGAAAGCCCTCCCAGAGGCAGTCGAGCCCGAGGATCCCTCACTCGGCTATCCTTCAGGACAAAAGCCCTCGCCAAGAAGCACCGGGCAGTAACCCTGCCCGGCTAAAGGTCCTTGGTAGGCTTCTACAGCCCCTCCCGCGCCAAGGACCAAAGTCCTCCCAGAGGCAGTCGAGTCCTTGCTCGGCTATCCCCGGCTGGTAACTTCCTACCACAGCCGACAGGGATCAAAGTCCTCGCCAAGAGGCACTAGGCAGTAACCCTGCTTGGTCCCCGTCCTAAAGGATCAAAGCCCTCGCAAGAGGCAACCGAGCAACTGCCCTGCTCGGTCCACTCCGGCTGGTAGCTCCCTACCCACGATGCCAGGGATCAAAGCCCTCACAAGAGGCCCTGAGCGGCTGCCTCGCTCATTCATCCCAGGCTGGTAGTTGCCTACCCACGACGCCAGAGGTCAAAGCCCTCGCCAAAAGGCAACCGCGCAGCTTCACTGCCCGGTCATCCTTAGTGGGCTTCTTACAGCCCCTCCAACGCTAAGGATCAAAGCCCCCGCAAGAGGCAACCGAGCAGCTACCCTGCTCGGTCGTCCCTGGCGGGTAGATTCCCTACCGCAATGCCAGGGATCAGAAAGCCCTCCCAGAGACAGTCGAGCCTGAGGATCCCTCGCTCGGCTATCCGTAAGGACAAAAGCCCTCGCCAAGAGGCACCGGGCAGAAAACGTGCCCGGCCAAAGGTCCTTGGCAGGCTTCCTACAGCCCCTCCCGCGCTAAGAACCGAAGTCCTCGCCAAGAGGCGCCGGGCGGTAACCCCGCCCGATCCCCGTCCTGAAGGATCAAAGCCCTTGCAAGAGGCAGCTGAGCAGCTACCCTGCTCGGTCATCCCCGGCTGGTGGTCGATGCTTGCATTGCCAGAAGTCAAAATATGGCACCCCCCATGGGGCCACCGGGCAGCCTCCCACTCACGCTCGGCACAAAAACGGCGAACAGCGCTCTGCCCGTCACCCGCAGAGGATCCGAGACCCCAGTGAGGGGCATCAAGTCTATCCAGGTCTAAACGATCTCCCCTTGACTTTGGGTCCTATGGGGATACCTCCTCGGCAGTGCTTGGCATGCTCGTCGGCAAGTGATCGAAATCAACTCGACGGACGATCGCTAGACAGATGGCCAACCTGACATGAAAACACAACGGTGCAAGCAAAGATATCTTACGAGCATTCTTCACAAACAGATGGTAGAGCGCGACTCGATGAAACCAAAGAAAAATTTTATTACTACCAAAGGCAAAGGCTTTACAAAGGGTATTTTTTGGGGCTCCCCAGCCTTACAAAATTCCAAAGACAAAGAAATAAAAGGAGGAAGATGGGGGCTCTAGACCTCAGGTCCAGGTGCGACCTCGAGGTCCTCGACATCCACCACATGACGTGTGGGGTTCTCGGCGGTTTCATCGCCAGGAACCTCTTCCCTCTGTTCATCGGCATCCGCGAAGAGGAACTCGGCCCGGAGATCTCCGTCGGCAAACTCCGGCATACGGGCCTTAACGGCATCGAGGGCGTCGTGCCAGATGCAGGTCGTAGCCACGGCCAGGTCATCATAGAAGTCCTTCGACTTCTTATAGCCCTCCACCGCCTTCAGTTCAGCCGCCTCGGCCGCCGCCCCAAGCTCCTTCCAGAGGGTCTTCACCATCCTCTTCAGGTTGCCGGCAAGCACCTGGGCATCCCCGAGCTTAGTCTCGGCAATCACGGCAGCCTCGCGGTGCCGGGCTACCTCCCGTTTCCCGGCCTCCACCTCGCCTTCCAAGGCGGTAACCCTCGCTGTCACTGCCTCCATCTCCCGCCTGGAGCTCTCTTCCAGCGAGGCGAGTGTTAGTTATATGTATGCTCTAGAGGCCATTACTGTACATACGATGTATATTGTAGTGGATGCTAGGACATATATAGGGAGGACTTTCTTGCTCGACATGATAGTATGCTATCTGGTTTTACTTTATCTTAACATGTACTCTGATTGTCTCTATGTTACATGTTGATAAAGCCCTTAGGATATGTACTCGACTACTGGGACTATGATGAGATCATACTAGTGGGGCCACAGTAGTCGACAAGTACATCCTATAACTGTTCCTAGTCGAGGGTGTATCGAGACAGGGCATCGATACACCAGAGTAGACTAGCGTATACGCATCTTGATCCATATGATGGGCGATGGATGATCCCATATCTATCGGTGTTTGACATCAAGGATGGTGTACGGGTGCTCAGTGGAGACTGGGTACACTGGACGGACTCGCCGAGAACTCCCAGATGGTATTATACCATACGTCAGATGGCAGTTCTCCGGTGACACTGGTACAGAGTAGTCTGTTGATCCGAGATCGTCATAGAGTCTTGTGTGGTTCCCACTGTGCTTTGATTTCCATCATACCACGTCCAAGAGGGCGTGCAAAAAGGTGGCTTTTGGGTACAGTCCCGAATCACATGGAGGCAATGAGCGATAGGAGGGGATTCGTCTCTCCCGGTATAGGGAGTTGATGTTGTGCTGTGTTCGATTGGCTATAACCGGAAATCCCTGGCCAGGGTTGCTGAGATTTACTGGTAAGTGTTATCAGTAATTTCTCGAACTGTTATAGACCTCAAATCGACACGACTTATCAAGCTACTGGGGTCTGACGTTTACCACCCCTAGGCGAGATATGCAACATATCAGACGACGAGACCGGAATGTACGGGAGTGTTACTGTTTGGATTCGCAGGAGAATGTACAGGCTTGCTTGTTGATCTTCTGAGCGCTCAATACCTGGGTAGCTGTTACGTTTAGCTGACCGCTTGCAGCTTGTGGGTGTTTGATATGATCATCACCTACTGCCGGCGTATTGACGATTCTTTAGAGTCCTACACAGAGGTTTCTTGACTCAGGCAAAACGGAGTAGGAGCTCATATGTGATATGTGCGGGACCGAGGATAATGCGATATGTGATACCGTATTGTATTCTCGCGATATTTGATATCAGCCGGGTCATCGGATCAAGTGTTGATTCGATGAATCGGTACGGATAAATATTAGTCGGTTATATGCGATATAGCAGGATTGTCGGATCAAGTATTGATTCGATAATTTAATGTATAATAATATATATGATATATTAAATTGCATTAACTAATATTTGCTCACTAAAAGATTCTTTTTCTCACTCGGATAATACATTGATATATATACGATATATGTTAATTGTATTATTTTATTTTGTTACGATAAATATTATATATGTGATATATAATATTGTAACATGATATGATAACTAATGCAACTTGTTTAGTAGAGATTAAACATGGTTAGGGTTTGATTAGGGTTAAGGTTTTCTAGAAGTTTCTAGAAGCTTTCTTTCTTTGTCTTTGTTAAGATATTATGCTAGATATTTCCTTAACCTAACCAAACCTTTAACCTTAGTCAAATCTCTACAAGGGTTAGTTTGACCATGGTTACATTATTCATCATATCATTTCTTTTCCTGTTCATCACAAAAGGATTCTAAGATTATTCATCATCTTCTTCCTTCTTCTTCTTTGCTTGAAATGGTTTCTTGCTTTGATTTTTGTGATGGATAAATATGAGAAAAAGATAAATAAAGAGAGCAAAAATCCTACTTCATCATCCTCATCTTCCCTTGCCATTTAGATGAGGGTGTTCACATCATTTCATGAGTGTTAGCTTGTGTTAAAGAAACTTCAAGGTAGATCATCTTAGTATCGAAGATCGGAAGCAAAGCTTGCGTCTTTCTCTTCGTGGAGCCTCTCGAGAGTCCGGATCCCGATGATCGCAGCGAAGGGACCACAACACGGAGCATATGAAGTGAAGGACCGGATCTACAAAGGTTGTAATCCCTCTCACTTAGTGTTAAAATGTTTAGCATGTTAGTTTTCGCCTAATCTCTAGTTTAAAGTTCCGTATTCGGGTTGTTCGGCACGGCTAAATTTTTAATCGGGCATGGTTGATGCCTCGTAGACCCTTGTGCGCGTGCCTAGCAACCCTACAGTGGTATCAGAGCCAAGCTAGAGCTTTAGGCGAAGTCTAGACGAAGTTTGAAGTCCGATCGAACCCGGAAAACCCGAACAAACCCCTTCTCTGGAAATTTTCTGAAAGTTTGGATTTTTGCGAATTAAAAATTGCCAAAAAATTCAGCAGGGAATTCTATGAGATACTGTGAAGCACGTGGTTTTAACTCGACAAGTGTGGCGCGGAACCGCGGCCTATCCTTGGTATTAGCGGCGGTTCCGCGGCCATTTGGCTGAGTTACACCACGTGGCTTACACAGTAATTCTTGTCTTGAAGTGCTGAGTCTTCTGGAAATTTTTATTTTTACTCAACAGTTGAGTTTTTCTGGGGTTGTTTTGGGGATTCAATTATTCGATCGGATTGTCTAATTTTGTCTATGTGTTTTGTCCGGATAATTTTTAGAAACTGTTAAAAAGTTCGAACGGATATCAATAACTCACTTTTTCCCCTATCGGAAATTTTTTCAAAAGTTGGATTTTTTCTCGTGTTTAAGAACGTTCTAAGTCGTGCAAGTAACGCGGTGGACCCTCTAGAAGACAACAAACCTTAACTCGATTATGTGACCGTCTTGAACTGCCTTTTGAACCTTAGGGTTTGGGGCAGTACGGCGTGCCACATGTGAGGCGTTGGCTTGACCCTTCTACGGCTGGACCATTGGTACTGTGGCATGTGATAGATGTTTTTAAACTGATTTCAAGTATTGAGATATATTGGGGAAATCTTGGGTGCTTGATGATTCGATCGGAAAGTTTAACTTTTTCTATTTATCTGGAATGTGATACAATATTTGGAATCCACAGGCAGTTATGAGATAACTAATTTGAATGTTATAAATCTAGCACTTCAGTCTCAAATTGATCGGTTGCCACGGAATTTTGATGTGATCAAAAGTCCGTCGCAATCACGTAGCGTACGCGGATACTCGCCGGGTAAACTTAATAGACAGCTACACCTCTTAGCCCCGACTAAGTGACTGTAGGAGAACCCCGTCGCCGAAAGCATCCGTTCGGGTGCTCACGGCAGCGGTGTTCCGCCTTGGTGCACTTCGTCGACGGCATCTGGGGGTGCGGCCGTCTACTAAAGTTTGCGACGAGCATTCGATCAGGACGTCGGGAATCTTGTTGAATTGCCCGACTTGATATTGAAAAGAGTTTTCGATAATGAGACTAAAATACGGTAATTGTTAGGCATGCGATGTCTAAGGAATTCATTTGGTTAGGCATGCGATGTCTAAAAAGGTTGCGGATTCCAACTGTTGTAGTTTTACACTTTCTTTTCTGTGACCGTAAGCGTAGTATGTGGTGTATCGCCGGCTTCGTTGCTATACATCAACGACAATCGGGATACGCATACTTGCATACGTTGATGATATGAGATATTATGTGTTGCTGTGATATGTTGTATTGGATCGTCGCATTTGAATAGCCGGGGGTTTTATGTGAGATGAGAGTTTTTCTTTTTGATTCATGTAAAATTCATTTGTATGTAATATTCTTTTATTGGGGCACTTCCAGGTAGCGGAAGATGTCACCGTTGTATATTATTTACTTTTCCGCATTAGGTAGACCCAAGACGGGGAGCACAAGTAACCGGGTTCTAGGGTCCAGTGGGAGACCATCTCGAGGAGACGAGATCGGGTCTCCTAATCCTAGAATTGGCAGTGTTACTTGCCGCTCTCGTAGGGGTCTAGGGATGTGGGTTTGGCTATTCATCGCGACCGTGGAATCCGTGTTTTATACAGGCTCGTATTGAAAACACGGACGTCCTAGTATATCCAATATTTCATATATGTTCTTCTGCTGCAATGTTCTGTGATGAGATCATATTACTGCCTGAGATGAATGTTTATATTATATATATGAGATATATGTTATATTGCAGATTTCGTTTCAAAAGAGATGCTTGTGAAGCATATTAAAATAGGACTTCATTAATGAGATTAATGAAATAAAAGAAACCTAAGATGTTGTGGAATCGAATTTTCAAAAACAGGTAGCTACAGTTCTTGCTTTGCATCGCGGTGTTCCTTGTAGAACATCCTGCACCTTATTCGATAAAGAAAGGACCGAGATCCCTTCACCGGGAGTGACTCCTTTAGCAATAACTGGCAGATGCTACAAACTCGGTTTGTCTTTTGATTGCTTCTATAGTTTCTGCTTTGCATAGTGATATTTGTGAAATATCCTGCACCTTATTCGATGAGGAAAGGGCCGACGATCCCTTCACCGGGAGTGACCCCTTTAGCAAAACTAGAAAAGCCTCAAAAACATTCCATTTAAAATCACTCGATTCTACAACGATATCAAGTTCATTACGCAAAGGGTTTTCTGAAAAACCCGTCGTAGCCCTCCGTCATTTCAGATAAGTACTGGTTAGTATTCGTGCTGCGTTTGTTGACCTTAGCCAAGGCGTAGTGTACGGTAGCTGATTAGTGCTTATCTGTATAAGCATATGATGCGATTGAGTTAGGGTAGTCGTGCGACTTTGTTGACCTTAGCCAAGGGTCGTGCGGGTGGGTTTAATTCAATCGGGAAATGACGGATTGAACTTGGCTAGCACTTATGATTTGTTGACCTTAGCCAAGGTCATAAGATGCTAGGGGCAAAATATTATTGGGGATTTCAAGTGTTGAAATTTGCAATGAGATTGCATACCTTCTATGAGATAGTTGGATCCCGATACCCGCTGCGAGTAAGAGTTACTCCTGGGAGAGTTTTACACATTACAATTAGCCGATCAAGTAGGTGTCTAGAAAGGTGTTAACGGGGTTACGCCTCTGGGAAAACGAGGTTTACTTTAATTAGGTTCGTGCGAAAGCACGGGGGACCTCCCTCAAAGTACCGACACTGGCCTGGCTGAAAGATTGGCGAACTTGTAGCGTGTAATTAATCCCGGCTAGTCTTTCGTTTTAGGGTTTGAAGGAAGATTTGATTAAAACAGTGGGAGACATCCTGATTAGATATATTAGATAACCAATCTAATCTTGCAAGAGCATACGCTGAGTGTTTTCTTCTCTCTCTCTCCAGATAGCGACCATATCACGCCTTAATCAAGATAATAAAACGGATATATTGACCGAACCCGCTTGTTATACTGAGCTGGGGAACGTTGGTCCCGCTCCAACTTATAATTGTTATAAGACAGAGCAGGAAATTGGGGAATACCAGATTTCCCGTGCCGCCCAAATGAAGAAAGTGCATGTTGATGCATCATCTTCGGGTGTGTTCATTACACAGAACTGTTTCTCAGTATCCTTTACGTCCTGGGTATGTGATACCGGATCAGGATCCCGTATATGTAATCTGTTACATGGGCTACAGATAGGTAGAGAACTGAGAACGGGTGATAAGTTTCATGAGACAGAAAACGGTGCAAGTGTTGCAGCCAAGTCTGTTGGTCACTGTCACCCTGTAATACCGGAATACATTGATTCTGAACAAATGTTATTAGATACCGAACCTGATATACAAAATCATATCAGTCTCTTTATTAGTAAAGAAAGGATATAATTTTGTATTGTTGGATAATGTTTTGAATATTTCCTATATCAAGAGTTGATCGGTTCAGGCACGTTATCTAAAAGCATTGTCGTTCTAAATCAAACTACAGTTCTTAGTATACGGAACACACACAAGAGGAAGAGTTCAGAAATGAATGAATCCTTCTTGAGGTATTGTAGACTGGGTCATATCAATGCGACCCGACTGGCTGAAGTTACGTATAGATACATATTTAAATTAGTTTGAATTTACATCTTATGAAACTTGCCAGTCATATCACAAAGATAAGATGACCACAGCTCTGTTTGTTGGAAACAGAGAAAGAGTTAGTAAACTTTTGGGATTGATACATGCTGATGTATGAAAGTCCCCTGTCTACATATGCCAAGATCGGTTCTTTGTACTTCATTACATTCTCTGATAATCTCTCAAGATTCAGACATATGTTCCTGCCGAAACACAAGTCCGAAGCTTTTGAGATATTCACAGAATATAAGTTAGAAGTAGAGAACCAAAATACGGGTATAAGTATTATGTCCTTTGATGAGATCAAGAAGGAGAATACTTGAGCACGGAATTCCCGGACTATTCTAAAGGAGAATGAGATTCTCTCTCAGCATTACTCCTCCGTATACACCATAGCACGATGGTATATCGGGGCGGAGCAATAGCACCCTATGTGATATGGTGTGCTCTATGATGAGTACTACTGAGTTTCCTATTTCCTTTTGGGAGTTATGCACTTGTGAAGTTGCATACCTATTGAATAAGGTTCAAATCAAATCAGTTGCCTACCACTTCATATGTGATATGGAAAGGGAAGAGCCCATATCTTAAGTTTGTTAAGATTTGGGGTTGTCCGGCCTATGTCTAAAAGCAAAATCCGGACAAGCTCGAGGCAAGGACTGTTATGTAGAACTGAAAATGTTCCAGCTATACAAATTGCAGCTGATTTGATAGAACCAAAGGATTCGATAGTTTCCAACGAACCTCAGCCTCTCTGCCGATCTAGTAGGGTTCCTCACCCACCTGAGAGATACTTCGGTTTCTCTATGACAGTGGGAGCGAGGATTGCATCATGAGATGATGACCTAACTAGTTTCGAGCTGGCCATCAGGAGTGGGACTCTGTAAGAATGGCTGGATGCTTATCGATCTGAGATGGAATCCTTATACACCAACAAAGTATGGACTTTGGTTGCTTTATCTGAAGGGTTAAATCCTTATCAGGAGCAAGTATATCTTGAGAAGATTACTTGGTGTACATGGAAAAGTTGAGACTTTCAAAGCTATGCTTAGGTCCATCCAGATCCTACTTGCCACGGCTACATACCATGACTACGATATCTGGTGGTTGGGTGTCATGACTGCTTTTCTAAATGATGTTTTAGAAGAGAACGTCTATAAGTACACAGCCAGAGGGCTTCGTAGACAGTGGGAGCAGCGGAAACATGTGCAAGATGTTTTATATGATAAAACAGGCATCGCGGAGTTGGAACATCTGTTTTGATGTGGTAGTCAAAAAGTTTGACTTCATCAAAATGGTAGATGAACCTTGTATACACGAAAAGGTAGTAGGGAGTATGGTGGAGATCCTCGTAGAGTACGTGGATGACATACTCTTGATAGGGAAGAAGTTTCCTATGCTACGCACGGTCAATCTCCGCTTATCACAAGGATTCTCCATATAGGATCAAAGTGATACCTACTAAATCCTAGGTTTTGGATCTATGAGATAGATCTAATTGGATGTTAGGATACTCACTAGTTGTAGTGAGATGGTATCAATCGATCCTGAGGAGAATCACTGGAAAGGTTCCAGGGTGATAAGGACGACTGAATGTCAGTCGCAGGCATTGTCTTTACCCTCAGTGGAGGGACGGTATGTTAGGAAGAGTTCCAAGCTAGATACCGTGACATACTAGATGATTAAAGGCAAGATACATCGTTACCAAGGATGCTACCAAAGAGGCAGTCTGGATATATATAAGTTCATAAGATGAACTTAGTTCCTACCATTGTGTGACAATGGAGTTGTGGTTTTAGCGAAGGAACTACCGTCCCATCAGAAATCCAGATATAATTCTTAGGCAGTATCACCTGATCATGGAGATGGTTGATCTCCAGGAAGATCGAGGTTAGGAGAGTAGACACAGAGGACAACAGCGCGAATCCACTCACAAAGGCCTTTTTTCCCAGTAGAGACTTTTATGGGATGGTTGAGTATGAGATACTTCAACCGCAGCTAATTGTTGGGTATGCGATACCATAACAGATGGCCCTAGTGCAAGTGGGAGATTTTTAGTTATATGTATGCCCTAGAGGCCATTACTGTACATACGATGTATATTGTAGTGGATGCTAGGACATATATAGGGAGGACTTTCTTGCTCGACATGATAGTATGCTATCTGGTTTTACTTTATCTTAACATGTACTCTGATTGTCTCTATGTTACATGTTGATAAAGCCCTTAGGATATGTACTCGACTACTGGGACTATGATGAGATCATACTAGTGGGGCCACAGTAGTCGACGCGTACATCCTATAACTGTTCCTAGTCAAGGGTGTATCGAGACAGGGCATCGATACACTAGAGTAGACTAGCGTATACGCATCTTGACCCATATGATGGGCGATGGATGATCCCATATCTATCGGTGTTTGACATCAAGGATGGTGTACGGGTGCTCAGTGGAGACTGGGTACACTGGACGGACTCGCCGAGAACTCCCAGATGGTATTATACCATACGTCAGATGGCAGTTCTTCGGTGACACTGGTACAGAGTAGTCTGTTGACCCGAGATCGTCATAGAGTCTTGTGTGGTTCCCACTGTGCTTTGATTTCCATCATACCACGTCCAAGAGGGCGTGCAAAAAGGTGGCTTTTGGGTACAGTCCCGAATCACATGGAGGCAATGAGCGATAGGAGAGGATTCGTCTCTCCCGGTATAGGGAGTTGATGTTGTGCTGTGTTCGATTGGCTATAACCGGAAATCCCTGGCCAGGGTTGCTGAGATTTACTGGTAAGTGTTATCAGTAGTTTCTCGAACTGTTATAGACCTCAAATCGACACGACTTATCAAGCTACTGGGGTCTGACGTTTACCACCCCTAGGCGAGATATGCAACATATCAGACGACGAGACCGGACTGTACGGGAGTGTTACTGTTTGGATTCGCAGGAGAATGTACAGGCTTGCTTGTTGATCTTCTGAGCGCTCAATACCTGGGTAGCTGTTACGTTTAGCTGACCGCTTGCAGCTTGTGAGTGTTTGATATGATCATCACCTACTGCCGGCGTATTGACGATTCTTTAGAGTCCTACACAGAGGTTTCTTGACTCAGGCAAAACGGAGTAGGAGATCATATGTGATATGTGCGGGACCGAGGATAATGCGATATGTGATACCGTATTGTATTCTCACGATATTTGATATCAGCCGGGTCATCGGATCAAGTGTTGATTCGATGAATCGGTACGGATAAATATTAGTCGGTTATATGCGATATAGCAGGATTGTCGGATCAAGTATTGATTCGATAATTTAATGTATAATAATATATATGATATATTAAATTGCATTAACTAATATTTGCTCACTAAAAGATTCTTTTTCTCACTCGGATAATACATTGATATATATGCGATATATGTTAATTGTATTATTTTATTTTGTTACGATAAATATTATATATGTGATATATAATATTGTAACATGATATGATAACTAATGCAACTTGTTTAGTAGAGATTAAACATGGTCAGGGTTTGATTAGGGTTAAGGTTTTCTAGAAGTTTCTAGAAGCTTTCTTTCTTTGTCTTTGTTAAGATATTATGCTAGATATTTCCTTAACCTAACCAAACCTTTAACCTTAGTCAAATCTCTATAAGGGTTAGTTTGACCATGGTTACATTATTCATCATATCATTTCTTTTCCTGTTCATCACAAAAGGATTCTAAGATTATTCATCATCTTCTTCCTTCTTCTTCTTTGCTTGAAATGGTTTCTTGCTTTGATTTTTGTGATGGATAAATATGAGAAAAAGATAAATAAAGAGAGCAAAAATCCTACTTCATCATCCTCATCTTCCCTTGCCATTTAGATGAGGGTGTTCACATCATTTCATGAGTGTTAGCTTGTGTTAAAGAAACTTCAAGGTAGATCATCTTAGTATCGAAGATCGGAAGCAAAGGTTGCTTCTTTCTCTTCGTGGAGCCTCTCGAGAGTCCGGATCCCGATGATCGCAGCGAAGGGACCACAACACGGAGCATATGAAGTGAAGGACCGGATCTACAAAGGTTGTAATCCCTCTCACTTAGTGTTAAAATGTTTAGCATGTTAGTTTTCGCCTAATCTCTAGTTTAAAGTTCCGTATTCGGGTTGTTCGGTACGGCTAAATTTTTAATCGGGCATGGTTGATGCCTCGTAGACCCTTGTGCGCGTGCCTAGCAACCCTACAGCGAGCCGGCCCGCAGCCTCCAGCGCCGGGGCTACCATCTCGGCTTCCATACGCAAGGCGAGGGTAACGTACTGGAGAACCTGGGAGATACGAAAAAGATCAGAAAGACGAAGGAGGCACCGAATCTCACAATGAACCAAACACTTACCTGCACGGACTCCTGGGCGATGGATGCCAGCTGAGCCCTGAAGGTTCCCCCGGGAACTCTACCCCCGACCGAGACCTCTATCTCATGCAGAAGGCTATCCGCATCGGATAGCCCTGATGGCACCGCGAACCGGAGGCCCCCTTCTTCCACCACAATCAGCGAAGACCGGCCTCGGGAAGGTTGATTGATCATTTTCGATGTCGTGTTTTGAAAAGTGTAAAGATCATAACCAAAGAAATTTGTAAACCGCAATCAATAACGGTGTCTTTTGTAGGTTCGTCGGTGAATGCGGATCGTTCACAGGGAAAGTGAGATTTGATCGATCTTGTTTTAGTTGAGTTGAAAATTAAAAGAATAGAGAAAAATTGATTCAAGAATTATGAAATTTTAGTTTCAAGAATCATCGGAAACTAGATCTAAAATCAAGAATCAAGAAATGTTCCCAAATTGTTTGAATTATTAAGATTTGTAAAGAGGCTTGTAGGAATCGATCCAATCTATAGTGATGATGAATACTTATGATTACAAATTCTTCTCTATTAAAGATTTGTTGCTAGATCGATGACAATCAACGAGGTTTAGGGATCTATTGAAGAAACTAGGGTTTCTTCATCATCATCCCTTGTCCTTTCGTTGATTAGCATTCAAATTCTAGCCTCTAGGAAATTCAAGCATCGATCGTTGATCTCTAATTTAGAGCGAAAACATTCAAGAAAGCATATCGCTCAAAACTAGGTCGTCGTTGATTCAATTTCCTAGAGTTTACAAAACTCATAAGACTTAAGAATCGTTTAAGAATTTAATCATCATCATCTATCTATTTTCTCGATTCCTCCACAAGCGGAGTTTTCACTCAAAAATCATGAAAAAGAAAACAATCAAGAATTGGTAACTCGTCATAATGCTCAAATGTAAAGAAAAGCAAGATCAAGAATTTTCACCTTTTATTATTCGATGTTTCGTTACAATTCACTCAAAGACTATAAGAATTGAGGAAGAACTAAATTATCGAACTAGTTTCGCATCGTCTTCTTGAGTCGTGGATCTCCGTGGATCACTTGCTCGGATGAAAATCGGCATTGCTTCAAAAAGGCTCTTTGAATTCTTGCTCAATTTGGTACTCGATGAATCTTGATTTGGCTTTTGAATTGAATTCGGGCTAGGGTTTTGAGTAGCAAGTTGTGTCACTCAACTTGCAGAATTTTGGCTCAATTTTCAACAACCTTGTAATGATGCCCTTGGGTCCCTTTTTATAGTCTTCTCCTTTAGCTTCCCCAAGAAGCTAAGTTTAGTTTCCTTTAGAAGCTAAGCTAGGTTTAGCTTCCCTTGTAAGCTTGGTAGTTATGAAGGAAGCTTCTAGATTAAGGTAGTTAGCTAGCTTGCTTAAGAAGCTTGGTAGGTATTAGGCTTGTACAAGAAGCTGGGCTGTTAGAGGAAGGTTCTAGAAATTTCTAGGGACTTTGAATAAGTTTTATAGTTGAGAAGAGAAGCCTCGGGAAGAATGTTGCCGCCAACGACTCGGATCGGCCGTGGATCCGCGGCGGATCGGCCGACTCGGCCGCTGATCCGCGGCCATTTGATGGGTTTGGTGCATGGAATTTTCTGTGCTGAATTGTGTTGGCCTCATGGTACTTTTATGATGTCTGGAATAATTTTATACTTTCTTGTTTACTGCCAGATCACAAGTCTTGGACTTAGTGTATTTTTATCAGCACTTTTATGATTCCGGCTCTTTACCTGGAGAATTTCCTGCACACAATCTCGAGACAGGTATTGCGATATACAAAAGATCATGCGTGCAATAATAAACACACAATTTCCCTTAAAACGCCGATTATAACGTATAACACATGTTATTTGATATTTTATAGACAAATTGCTAATATGTGCTATATTCATACGAACACCTTTAGATGATTGTAAATAGTAGGGAAATTAATGTGTTAAAAATGCAATATTTTCGACTGATCAAATTCCCCCAAACTTAATTTTGGTCGTCTCGAGCAAACTTGTTTTATTAGAAAAAGAAGGAGAAAATAAAGAAAAAAGAAAAACTAACTAGCACACTTTCGTAGGCAACACGATTGCACTGAGCATGTGCAATAAGCCTTTAAATCTCTAGGTGTCCCTAGTAGGAGGAGTGTTGTCTCCTGAGGGTTTTCAGCGGATTGCACCCACAAAATCCAATAATAAAAGGAAGACCCTGAAAGTTACATGTAAAGATAAGAATTATAAAAGAAAGACTTTGAAAATTAGAGTTTCCAACTAATACTAGCTTTTCAGTTGTCATGAGCCCTATTTTAATAGTCATGAAAAGATGTTAGAAATCACATCATCCCTCAATAAAACATCGCCTTTATTTTTCATTCCTACCTTTCTTTCAAATATCGATCATATAACCCTACGTGTGTGTAAAAGACATCCCTACACTCGGAGAATTCAATTCAAAATATCATACTCTTGTTCATCTACCTCGGTACTTTTTAATCAGGGAATATTTAGATAGATTTGCTCACACATTTTTCATGCGACCGTTAATACTTCTTGAGGTACTAACCGACCGATTACTCATGTGCTTGCTTATTAGGTGTTGTTTCCCCAATCAGAGCAAAGCTCTGTTTGAATTTCAAAAATTCAAAAATTGAAGTAACGCTTCAGATTCCTTGCGCTGCGCGCAACGCGCCACGTGTCAAAAGCTGACACGCCAGCGCTGCGCCCAAGACAGCGCACCCAATCAGAGCAAGGCTCTATTTAAAACAAAATTAAAGGAAGCAACGCTTCAGATGATCTGCGCTCAGCGCTGCGCGACACGTGTCAGCGCAGTTGCGCTGCGCTCTACGCTGCGCGACACATGTCAGCGCAGTTGCGCAGAGCGCTGCGCGACACGTGTCAGCACAGTTGCGCTGCGCTCTGCGCTGCGCGACACGTGTTAAGCGCAGGTGCGCTTGCGCCAACTATGCCAGCACTGAAACAGAATTAAAATTCCAAAAAGATCTTTCTAATCTTGTTAAAACAAGAAGATTATTTTCTGTAAAACAAAAACCCTTGGATCAAAAATCCAACGGTGGGGAAAAACCCCTAAATCACTCAAAAAAAGATCTCTTTAACTGATTTAACAAATCAATTGGCACTATATAAAAGCCCCTAGACTCCAAGTCTAAAACACATTGACACACAGAGAGAAAAACAGAGAACTCCTCTAAAGAAAATTTTGAGAAGAGCTCAGAGAAAAAAAAGGTAAAAACCTTTAAATAAAGAAGAATTTTCTTCTATAAAGTTCAATGATCTAAGAACAAGATCAAGATCTTCAATTAAAAAGGAAAAAAAGATCAAAAAGATCCAATCACAAAAAGATAAAAAGAAGTATTACTTCACAGATCATTTGATCTACATAAAAGTATTGCCTTTTGATGAACCATTGATTCTGGAATCTTAAAACATTTTTTTCTTTGGTCCAAAATTGGATCAAGATATTAAGAAGTGTCTTGCACTTTTGAGTTTGCACTCTTGCGCTCCTTGTAATGGTGCAAGCCACCAGGGAGCGCCACGTGTCAGCCCCAGAACAAACGGCGCCTTGCGCTTTAAAAAATGAGCATTGCGCTCTTGGATTGGCGCAAGCCATCAGAGCACGCCACGTGTTAGCAGCGCAACAGCGCAGCGCACTGTCGCAGCGCACTGCGCTTGCACTCACCAGAGAGTGACACGTATCACCTCCACATGAGTTTGCGTCTTGCGCTGGCGCAAAGCGCCTGACAGGCCACGTGGCGCACTGTCAGAATATTAAATGCAGCGCATTATCAAAGGGCAGAGCCCAATTAAGAGGTCCAATGGACCAAAACAAATGCTCTGCATTATAAAAAAAATGGGTAGAGCCCAAACAAAGGTCTGTCAGACCAAAACAGATGCTGTGCATCATTTAAAAAAGGGGAAGAGCCCAATTAAAAGGGCCTAATAGGCCAGGAAAAAATGCACTGCATTATTAAAGGGGCAGAGCCCTAGTAAAGGCCTAACATGTCATATACAAATAAAATGTTGAACTGTAACACCCGAGCCCAATACTACTATTTTCTGTTACTGGTTGAGCATTAGGTAGTACTCATTTCATTTATCTTGCTTGTTTGGGTCTTACTGTAAAGTTTTATCTGGCTAAGTCATTTTTTGCACATAACAAATTTTGGCACCTAAAATAGAATTAAAAATATCCATATTGGCCTACTCGACACCCCTAGCCGCGTGGTAGCGTCCGTGCCTCGAGTTCTCGTCCCGTTCGGTGAAACGGACAAGTTTGGACGGCTACGCGCGCGTACAGGTGTCCGACTTGGGGGCATACTTTTTAATCATAAAACATTTCATTTTAAACTTTGGAACCCGCTTAAAATCCTATTATTTGAATTTCAAATTTTTGGACCCAATCCGGGCGCGATTTGAAAATGTTTCATTTAGCGCCAAAATCCCAAATTAATAAAATATTCGAAAACTTATATATTAACAAATCCTGCTACAAATTGTTAATCTAAAATCTATTAAATTTTTTTATATATTTCTTTAGGCCACGAATCTTCCACTGGCCAATCAGGGAAGCTTAAATTCCGTGGGCCCCTCCACTTATTCTCTCTCTCTAGCTTCTCCATCTCTTTCTCTCTCTACCTTTCCCTAACTCTCTCTCTCTCTCCTTCATATATATATATTCTGCCTCGCCTCATTTTATCCAGAACGCAAAAAGGAACCCTTCGCGAACCCATCAACCCTAGCCGCCGCCTCCTCCGTCGCCACCGGAGCCTCGACGCCGGCGACACCCTCGTCGACCTCACTGCCTCCTCACCCTCACCTCACCAAGCCCTCTTCCTCCTCCGCCATCTCCTCCCATTCACGTGCGGCAGCACCCACGCCCATCGCCTGTAACCACACCCTCGCCGGAACTCCTGTTACCCCGACGACATCACCTTCGTCGTCGCCTCCTTCTTCTCTTCTTCTCGTGGTATACTTCATCCTCTTCCCTCCTTCTCTACAACTCAACCCCATCATCACAACTTTTCCCGATCCACCCTACCATGTTACTGGAGCCATCGCCGCCGGAGCCCGACGACCTCGTCGCCGACTCCACAAACCTTTCCTCTCCTCCCCTCCTCTGCCTGAGACTCCAGCCACCAAGAGTCTCGCGCACATGCTCACCTGGACCCTAAAAACCGAGACTGCACTTTCTCTTTCAGCCGGAGTCGTGCGCCGTCGACGATCCCGACGACCCAGCGAGCATACCTGACCCGGGTGATCACGCTGTGCGTGATTTGGATCCGTTTCGTGTACCGGGCGCACATCGCGACGTTTCCGCAGACATGAGCAGTTCCGCATTCCCGTTCGCGACCCGTCGAGGCAAGTATTCGATACTTGCTACATGCTATTGCTACTTTATAACTTGATATTCATGTGTGGTTTTATAATATGTCATTTAACAACTCACCTTACATACCTTGCTCCAGGTCAATTAAATTATTTCCTGATAAACCCGTACATAATAGATTGCATTCAATTCACTGCCATGATGCTTTAATGCCAGTTTAGGTTATCAAATATGCATAACCGGCCAAGTTACAGTTTGCCACTTTAAACCATATAACTAAGTGTACCTGTTAATTACAGTTTACTGTTTAATAGATGATAGCCTTTACACATGTAGTTTCCATTATATTCGGACGTTCGTAATCAAAGGCTTGATATAACTGTATCGCATCATCATTTAACTATTGCACCGCTAAGGGTGCTCAAAACATGTTAATATAATAAAACGGCTGCACTGTATTACTGCGCACTTGTGATTGAATGTAACTATTGATTGTTGTTTAACTCATTGCTTATTTCCTGCTGTTATTACCCTGTTCGATTATATATCTGTTTGTGAGCACACCCACGATATGTTCGTACCTTGACTTGACATTGCTATACGATGCACCTGACATGGTACCCTTTACTATCGACTTGACCTGATGTACCATGACCTGACCTGTTACCTGATCTCATGCCTAATGCCAACAAACCTGACATGGAGTCCTCATGGACCATTCCTGTTGTCTATCCAGACAAACCTGACCAGTTACCTGATCCTGTGTTGGCATTGTAAGTCCACGTTGCCCACCCCGGTGCTTACGGGGAGGCGGAAAACATAATAAAAATTGGATTTTTATCAACTATAGGCAACATGGACCAAGCTTGTGAGGATCTTTGCTAAACAAAAACAAGCTAAACCTAACTACAAAGTAGCTAAGTGGTAGAAAGGTTATACCTTTGGTCTTTAGTCCTTCTCTCCTTGCTCCTTGGAATGGTAAAAAGAGGTCACCTTGCTTGTCTTCTCCCGTCAAAGAAGGATCCACCCGAAAGCCTCGACCTTTAGCTTCAACTCCAAGCTAGGAGTAACTAGAGTGCAAGAAATGCTAAGACTTGAACCCTAGAAGAGAGTAGAGAAGATCAAGTGAGGGTTTTTCTCAAGCCCTTTTGTTTCTCAACACATGAGAGGGAGAGAGCTTGAGGGAGAGGATGAGCAAGAGAGAGAAATGATATGAGAGAATGAGAAAATAATAGAGCCATTCTCACTAATATGTGTGAATTAATTTAATTGAATAATTAGCTAGATAATTGTCATGGTAAATCATGACATGACCATTATCATTTCAATTTGCAAAGATCAAAAAGCATCTTCCAAAAGAAATGATGATGGTCAAAGTGTCAACCTAGGTCAACAAGTCAAAGAAGTCAAATGGTCAACAACCACAACCATGGACAATTATTAAACTAATTACTAATTAACAATAACACACACATAAACATTAGGGTTAATAAAATGACAATAGCCATTAACCCTAATCAAGGTCCTCTCCCTCAATCTCAAGCAACTGTGCATACGCACCCGCATTCGTGATCCGAGGAACACGAACACAATGAGAAAAACCAATCTGAAATCATATATTAGGATCCGGCTTAAACCAAAGCCCGCTAGTATAAACTGTCCGGACAGCAAACGTGCACAAGTGCGCGAATGTGAACGAACCCTGTCGCAAAACCATGCGACCTCTACTCATTTAGCCTAAAGGCGAATAGCTCTCTGTGTGGGACTCTAAAGACTCGACACTACGCTGGCAGTGGGTTTAACCACAGACCGCAAGCGGCACTAGCTGTACGTAACGGTCCCCAGGTAGATGTCGATAAGAAGACCGACGAGGTGAACCCCATCTGAACTCCTACTGAGCCTGTATGTGACAATCTCCGTACAGTCCGGTCTGTTCGTCTGATACATCGCATGGCGGGCCTAGGGGGGCGGTAAACGTCAGTCCCCTAATAGCGGTACAAGTCGTGCCGGAGTGAAGCCCAGAACACCCTGAGATAACACTGGAAACCTACCAGTATATCTCGCTTGCCCTGGCCAGGGACTACTCGTGTAATGGCTCTCTTAGACACAGCGCGATGTCAACCCCCAATACCGGGAGAGACGAATCCTGTCTAACCGTCACTGCCTCCAAGTGCTTCGGGACTGCACCCAAAAACTACCTGTTTGCACGACTCCTTTGAGCCGTGGTAGGGTAGTAATCAAAGTGCAGTGGGAACACACTCGAGGCGAAGTGACAGTGTCAAGTCAGCGGACTAAGCTGTACTCATGTCACCTGGGAACTGATAACTGACGATAGGTATAATACCAACCAACAGTTCCCGACGAGTCCTGTCCAGTGTACTCGTAACCCAACGAGCACCCGTATACTATCTCAAGTACGACGTACTGACGGCTGTGGGACAGACCGTCTCCCACACTGGGATGAGAAGCGCATACGCTAGTCTACTCCGGAGTATCGATGCCCTGTCTCGATAGTCCAACGACTAGGGACCTGTATAAGGATGTGCTTATAGATCACCCAGCTCCCACGAGTGTGAGCGCCATCACCACGCTGGTAATCAAGCAAAGATCCTAAGGGCTCTACTAATATGTATATCAGCAATATGCTAAAAGAAACACATGCACATATTAAAGCAGAGACAAACCAAGTAGCATACTACCATTTCGAGCAAGATTGTATATACAACTGTGAATATCCCAAGCTTCCATCAAGTAATATACAAACTAGTATGATACAGTAATGGCCTCTAGGGCATATACACTAACAATCTCCCACTTGCACTAAGGCCATGTACTGGCGTATCGAAGACCTATCATCTCGATCAGCCGCTCGAACTGAGTCTGGGGCAAGGCCTTGGTGAATGGATCTGCTGTGTTATCCTCTGATGCAACTCTCCGGACCTCGATCTCCTGGCGATCCACGATCTCCCTGATCAGGTGATACCGCCTTAAGATGTGTCTGGATCTCTGATGGGATCTGGGTTCCTTTGCTAAAGCTATAGCCCCGTTGTTGTCGCAATACAGAGGTATTGGGTCAACAATGGACGGAACCACCTGAAGTTCTCTCAAGAACTTCCTCATCCAGACAGCTTCTTTTGCGGCATCAGATGCAGCGATGTATTCCGCTTCCATCGTCGAGTCAGCAACGGTTTCCTGTTTGGAGCTCTTCCAACACACCGCCACTCCATTGAGGGTGAAGACAAAACCCGACATGGACTTGGAATCATCCTTGTCACTCTGGAAGCTGGAGTCAGCAAAGGCCTCAATCTGCAGGTCTTTTCCGCCATACACCAAGAACATCTCCTTAGTCCTTCTCAGGTACTTGAGAATGTTCTTTACTGCTATCCAATGTTTCTCCCCTGGGTTTGACTGATACCTGCTTACCACACTCAGTGCATAAGCCACATCCGGTCTGGTACACAACATCGCATACATTATAGAGCCTACCGCAGAAGCGTAGGGTATAATAGACATGCGATCCCTCTCCAAATCATTCTTGGGAGACATCTCTTTGGAGAGGGTGATCCCGTGACAAGCCGGTAAATTACCACGCTTAGAATCTTCCATACTGAATCTCTTCAGTATGGTGTCGATGTACCTGGACTGCGAAAGTCCTAATATCCTCTTGGATCTGTCACGGTAGATCCGGATACCCATAATGTAAGAGGCATCACCCAGGTCTTTCATGGAGAACCTGTGTGACAAGAACCCCTTGACAGATTATAGCATAGGAATGTCATTTCCTATTAAGAGAATGTCATCCACGTATAAAACGAGGAATACTACAGTTCTCGCTACAAATCTACAATAGATGCATGGTTCATCTGGATTTTTGATAAAGCCAAATTCCTTGACCGTCTCATCAAAACAGATGTTCCAACTCCGCGATGCCTGCTTTAGTCCATAAATGGACTTAAGCAACTTGCACACCTTTCCACTGCTCCCACTCTGAATGAAACCCTCTGGCTGATCCATATAGACACACTCCTCTAAATGACCATTTAGAAAAGCTGTCTTTACGTCCATCTGCCAAATCTCATAATCGTGGAAGGCAGCAATGGCAAGAAGGATCCGAATGGATTTCAGCATAGCTACTGGAGAAAAGGTTTCGTCATAGTCCAAACCAGGTCGCTGACGAAAACCCTTTGCTACCAGTCTAGCTTTATAGGTCTCAAACCTGTCCATCTACACCAATCTTCCTTTTGAAGATCCACTTGCATCCTACGGGTTTTACCCCGTCTGGAGCAATGTCCAACGTCCATACTTTGTTGGTGTACATGGACTCCATCTCGGTCCGCATTGCATCCAGCCATTTTACCGAGTCGACGCTCTGTATGGCTTGCTGGAAGCTAGTATGCTCATCACAGTCTATGATGCAATCCTCTCTATCCCCGTCAATGAGAAAACCGTAGTATCTCTCGGGCGGATGAGACTGCCTACTACTTCTGCGGAGTGGCGTGGGAATGTCCTGATCTTTCGAACCCTCTGGATCAACCAAGCTTTCAGTAATAGCTCGTGGTTCTGGAATTTCTTCCAGTTCTATTGCGCTCCCACTTGATTCTTTTTCTATGAACTGGTGTTCTAGAAAGTGGGCATGGCGAGAAACAAGGACTTTTTGTTCCTCTTCGCAATAGAAGTAATATCCCTTGGAGTTCTTTGGATATCCCACAAACTTGCACTGTACTGAGCGTGCCTCGAGCTTGTCCGCATGCTGCTTTTTTACAAAAGCTGGACATCCCCATGTCTTAATATGATTAAGATAGGGTTTCTTCCCATACCACATCTGATATGGTGTAGTAGGCACAGTCTTAGTTGGAACCCGGTTCAAAAGGTATGCCGCTGATTCTAGCGCATATCCCCAAAACGATCGCGGCAACTCAGCATTACTCATCATGGACCGTACCATATCCAATAGGGTTCGGTTCCGTCTCTCCGATACACCATTATGTTGCGGAGTGTATGGAGGAGTAAGCTGAGAGAGAATTCCATTCTCTTTTAAGTAACACAGGAACTCGGCACTCAAGTATTCACCACCTCGATCAGATCTCAGTGTCTTTATACTTTTGCATGTTTGTTTTTCTACTTCATTCTTATATTCCTGGAATTTTTCAAAAGCCTCGGATTTATGTTTCATTAAGAAGACATAACCGTACCTTGAAAAGTCATCCGCAAAAGTAATGAAGTAAGAATAACCGCTTCGCGCATGTGTAGACATTGGACCGCACACGTCGCTGTGTACGAGTCCCAAGAGCTCGCTTGCTCTTTCTCCGTGTCCAGTAAACGGAGTCTTTGTCATCTTTCCCTTGAGACAGGATTGACAAGTTGCATACGATTGATATTCAAACGAATCCAAATATCCTTCTGTGTGTAACTTAGTCAACCTTCTCTCATTGATGTGACCCAGTCTACAATGCCATAAGAAAGTTTTATTAATTTCTGGAGACTTTCTTTTGTGTGTATTCTGGACATTGAAAATCTGTGGTTGGTTTAATACGTATATACCGTTGTTCAATGTACCTGACCCAATCAAAGCTTGATTAAGGTGAATGTTCACTACATTACTTACAAATGCAAATTCATAACCTTCTTTAGATAATAAAGATACAGAAATGATATTACAGGTTGCATTTGGTACATAATAACAACTACGCAAAACCAAAAAATGTCCATCTGACAATCCCAGGTGATAGTCCCCCACGGCCTCAGCATCCATGCTAGCACCGTTCGCAACTCTGAGGGTCATGTCACCTGCCTTCAAAACTCTACGCTTTCTCAACGCCTGCAAAGAATTACAGATATGAGATCCTGATCCGGTATCCAATACCCAGGAAGTAGAGTTTATTGATAGACAGTTTTCAATAACATACACACCTGAAGCTGAAGCTGCAACTCGCTTCAAATCCTGTGTTCTGGCTTTCCAAGCCTTGCAATCCTGTTTCCAGTGACCACTTTTGTGACAATAGAAGCATTCTTCCTTCCCCACCAGCTTCCCCGCTATCTTTGTCGCTTTACCTTTTCCCTTCGTATCCACTTTACCGACACCTCCTCTTGGTTTGGCGGGGGCTTTCTTCTTCTTACCCTTGGCTTTCGCCTTGGATCTAGAAGAGGAAGATCCTCCTACAAACAAAGCGGATGTCTCCCTACCTTTCTGTAGGGTGCCCTCAGCACTCCTCAACATGTTCAGAAGTTCGGAAAGTTCTACCTCCTTTCCTTGTATGTTGAAGTTCAGAATAAACTGGGCGTAAGTGGAAGGAAGGGACTGGAGAATCAAATCAGTATAGAGCTCATTCTCCAACGTGGTCCCAAGGTCCGCGAGCTCCTCAATGTAGCCAATCATCTTAAGCACGTGTTCCGCTACCGATGATCCGACGGCCAACCTTGCCGAAAATAGCTTCTTCGACACTTCGTATCTTGCGATACGAGACTGCTCCCCATACAGTTCTTTTGTATGAAGAAATATGGACTCTAGGTCCATATTCTCGTGCCTCCGCTGATGTTCATTGTCCATCGAGGCTAATACGAGGCATTTGGCCTTCGCGCAATCTATCTCCCATGTCTTACGGATTTCCTTATCCGCGACGCTGGAGGTGGGACCTGGGACAGGGGGTGTTTTGGTGGTAAGGACATACCCCAACTTGTCGTAAGTGATTGCCATCTTGACATTCCTGAGCCAATCTTTGTAGTTTGGCCCTGTCAATATGTTTTTATCTAGTAATAACTTAAGTCCGGTCATCTTGAATGGTCGCTGCAATTAGGAGAGAGAAAAGAAACACTTTAGCATGATGCTCTTGCAAGTTTAGAGTGGTTTTTAATTTGTCTAAACTGGATGGCTCCCACTGTCTCTCGAATCCCTTCTCAAACCGTAAAGGAAGGATTAGTCAGGATTACTCTCACCGTACAATACTTGCTTAACCGTTCAGCCAGGCCAGTGTCGGTACTTCGAGGGAGGTTTTCCAACGCTTTCGCGAAGTTCCTTAATTAAGTAACCTCTTTTCCCTGTGGGCGTAGCCCCGCTAACACCTTTCTAGACACCTACTAAGTTTATAGCATTGATCGTTAAGTGAGAGTTTTCCCGAGGAGTAGCATATACTCACAGTAGGATCGGGATCCAAATATCATCGCGTGATAAAACCGAAGGAATCCTACCAGAATCATCACACTCCAAATGGTATGCAAAGCTAGCAAGTTTCAGTACTTATGAAACTCCCGATGTGGATTTTTGCCCCATGCTCTTATGACCTTGACTTTGGCCAAAATATCATAAGTCACATGTCAAGTTCTACCCGTCATTCTCCTGGTTAATTTGGACCCACCCGTACCTACCCTTGACTTTGGCCAAAATGGCAGCACGACTGTCCCAAACCAACGTATCTATCTATGCTGCACATGAATACCCAATAGCTACCAATCACTATGCCTTGACTTTGGCCAAAATACATAGCTTGAATACTTTTTGACCATTCATGTGGAATGACGGAGGGCTACGGATGGTTTTGGCGAAACCGTGAACGTAGTGAACTTGATCTAATCGATGGAACGAGATAGCTTTTAAAAGGAGTGGTTCAAGCTCTGCGTTTAAAAGTTTTAGTTTTGAAAAGAACCGAGTGGTTTTCAAAGTGTTCCAATCGACTTTTACTTGGTTTATTTTCTTGCATTAGTTCTTTTAATGCATCCCATCATTTAATCCTACCATTGCAGAAAACAACCAAAATACGACGTACGCTTATGCCATTCGCATTCGCCACGGGGCCCCGTCATCACCCGTTAGGTTACTTAACTAACGACAGAGCGGGGGCTGGGCTAGCACGGCTGTAAAACATAAGCAACGCCTAAATAGTTATTATATATAAGTATATAGCAATGATAGACATTACAGATCACAGATGAATACATTGGATATACTAGGAATCCGCAATGCGTTCGAGCCTGCAACGTAAAGCGGATTACACGGTCGCTGTGAATAGCCAATACCCCACCCAAGACCCCTACGGGTGCGGCAAACTACCCGCCAAGCACCCGAAGCGAAGCAACCTCCCTCACCACCGTGAGTAGGCCACTCGGCACTTCGAGATACCCGGTAGTTTGTGCACCCCCTCCATGGGTCTATCCTAGGAGCAAAAACAGTAAAAAGAATTATACAATGACGGCTACAACCCCGATCCGGTTGTGCGGCCATACAAATAATATTATTACATCAATTTACATGTTACAAATGAATGAAAGAAAAATAACGCTCATCTCACATCCACCCCGGCTATTCACCCGCGACAATCCAATCCATTCATATCCACAAACCAATAACAATCACAGATCACAGAGATGTATAACCCCGACTAATCGACTTATAGCGATTAGCCGACGTTCAATACATACAAGCATCACAGATATAACCGATATAGTTAAAGTGTAGTGAAGTTTCGAAAAAAATACGGATTTATAGGCCCCCAAAAGTAAATTTTAGTTCTGGAAAATCTGGGCACATATAACATATCCTAAAAATCCCAAAACCAACACAGAAACATACTGCACCAAAAACGATGCAGAGAGGGGACAATACGGCCGCGCTTCCGCGGCAAGAGCTTCCTATTGCCGCGGATCCGCGGTCCTTTAGTCGCCTCTCTGGTTCGTCTTTGGTGGTTTTTTAAACAAAACCCTGAGATAATTTTTGGTGTATAACAAATTTTATTTTGACCAGAAAAAATATTAACAGAAACTTAGGGTTTTGCGAGTTTGGTTTTTCGATTTTCCGGTTTCGAAACTTCGTTACACTTTACTACTTAGCTAGTTTATGTTTAGTTAGGCTCTGATACCACTGTAAGTCCACGTTGCCCACCCCGGTGCTTACGGGGAGGCGGAAAACATAATAAAAATTGGATTTTTATCAACTATAGGCAACATGGACCAAGCTTGTGAGGATCTTTGCTAAACAAAAACAAGCTAAACCTAACTACAAAGTAGCTAAGTGGTAGAAAGGTTATACCTTTGGTCTTTAGTCCTTCTCTCCTTGCTCCTTGGAATGGTAGAAAGAGGTCACCTTGCTTGTCTTCTCCCGTCAAAGAAGGATCCACCCGAAAGCCTCGACCTTTAGCTTCAACTCCAAGCTAGGAGTAACTAGAGTGCAAGAAATGCTAAGACTTGAACCCTAGAAGAGAGTAGAGAAGATCAAGTGAGGGTTTTTCTCAAGCCCTTTTGTTTCTCAACACATGAGAAGGAGAGAGCTTGAGGGAGAGGATGAGCAAGAGAGAGAAATGATATGAGAGAATGAGAAAATAATAGAGCCATTCTCACTAATATGTGTGAATTAATTTAATTGAATAATTAGCTAGATAATTGTCATGGTAAATCATGACATGACCATTATCATTTCAATTTGCAAAGATCAAAAAGCATCTTCCAAAAGAAATGATGATGGTCAAAGTGTCAACCTAGGTCAACAAGTCAAAGAAGTCAAATGGTCAACAACCACAACCATGGACAATTATTAAACTAATTACTAATTAACAATAACACACACATAAACATTAGGGTTAATAAAATGACAATAGCCATTAACCCTAATCAAGGTCTTCTCCCTCAATCTCAAGCAACTGTGCATACGCACCCGCATTCGTGATCCGAGGAACACGAACACAATGAGAAAAACCAATCTGAAATCATATACTAGGATCCGGCTTAAACCAAAGCCCGCTAGTATAAACTGTCCGGACAGCAAACGTGCACAAGTGCGCGAATGTGAACGAACCCTGTCGCAAAACCATGCGACCTCTACTCATTTAGCCTAAAGGCGAATAGCTCTCTGTGTGGGACTCTAAAGACTCGACACTACGCTGGCAGTGGGTTTAACCACAGACCGCAAGCGGCACTAGCTGTACGTAACGGTCCCCAGGTAGATGTCGATAAGAAGACTGACGAGGTGAACCCCATCTGAACTCCTACTGAGCCTGTATGTGACAATCTCCGTACAGTCCGGTCTGTTCGTCTGATACATCGCATGGCGGGCCTAGGGGGCGGTAAACGTCAGTCCCCTAATAGCGGTACAAGTCGTGCCGGAGTGAAGCCCAGAACACCCTGAGATAACACTGGAAACCTACCAGTATATCTCGCTTGCCCTGGCCAGGGACTACTCGTGTAATGGCTCTCCTAGACACAGCGCGATGTCAACCCCCAATACCGGGAGAGACGAATCCTGTCTAACCGTCACTGCCTCCAAGTGCTTCGGGACTGCACCCAAAAACTACCTGTTTGCACGACTCCTTTGAGCCGTGGTAGGGTAGTAATCAAAGTGCAGTGGGAACACACTCGAGGCGAAGTGACAGTGTCAAGTCAGCGGACTAAGCTGTACTCATGTCACCTGGGAACTGATAACTGACGATAGGTATAATACCAACCAACAGTTCCCGACGAGTCCTGTCCAGTGTACTCGTAACCCAACGAGCACCCGTATACTATCTCAAGTACGACGTACTGACGGCTGTGGGACAGACCGTCTCTCACACTGGGATGAGAAGCGCATACGCTAGTCTACTCCGGAGTATCGATGCCCTGTCTCGATAGTCCAACGACTAGGGACCTGTATAAGGATGTGCTTATAGATCACCCAGCTCCCACGAGTGTGAGCGCCATCACCACGCTGGTAATCAAGCAAAGATCCTAAGGGCTCTACTAATATGTATATCAGCAATATGCTAAAAGAAACACATGCACATATTAAAGCAGAGACAAACCAAGTAGCATACTACCATTTCGAGCAAGATTGTATATACAACTGTGAATATCCCAAGCTTCCATCAAGTAATATACAAACTAGTATGATACAGTAATGGCCTCTAGGGCATATACACTAACAGGCATTAGTCCTTGACTACTGAATACCTGACCTGACACATATAACCTGGGGGTATGGGGAAATCACAAGGGTAATCTAAAGTGTAACTTAAAAGGGTATTACTTGATCCGTGGTCCCGGGGGGTAACGGGACATAGCCATTCGTGACTCTTACATTTCCTGATCCGTGGTCCCGGGGGGCAACGGGACAGAACCGCTATCGGTTCCCATCTTCCTGATCCGTGGTCCCGGGGGTAAATGGGACATATCCTTTGAGTTACATGGAGGATTACTCGAATTGATTTCAAAGACTTTAGGATAGAAAACCCGATAAGACAGGTTAGTTACCCACTGCACACTACCCTGCACTGCTTGTTTCATACTATTGCTTTATTCATGTTTATTTATGCATTGCCTATTACACTGTTCATATTATATTATTGGTTGACATGACGCGCTGACGTCTGGGTTTTGCATGGCCCAGATCCTTTACCACTGTCGCTGTCCGAGCAGGAGTACTTCAGCCAGCAGGCTGAGTTGTGAGTCCTGTAGTGGTTAGTTTTATTTCCCGCATTTTTATTTCCAGATGTGGGCCCGTATTATGGGACATACTCTTCTATTATTGTATTGGATCATTTGCTTCCGCATTTATTTATCTTTGACTCTTGTTATTCTGGATTTGGACATGTGTTAGATAGTTTTATCTTGTTCTTGATATTTCTACAGCCGTAATGTGACTGTGGATGGATACTTCCTCCCCACAGGTAGCATGGTTGGCTATGTCACGTGCCCAATCTTGCGTACTCTGGGAAGCGGGGCGTGACATGGTTCTTTTGGTATCAGAGCCATAGGTTAGTTGGTTTGATTCTTTTGTAGTTGGGTATTGTACCCGATACACGAATCAGAATACCCATGTTAGGAAACATGTCCTGCCACTTTGCCGTTTACCATTCTTGAATCGCATTCTTCCTGATTATATCTTTTACGATGTGCAAACTTACTTTGCATGTCGACTCGAAAACCCGATTTCTTATTATCTCTACGACTTAAGCGACTTGGGTGGAGTTAAGTAATTGTGGCTATGATACCGCGGCATAGTTACAATGCGGTACTCTATTTAAGTATCTTGGAGTTCTAGCCTTGATCCATATTCAGAATTTATCATCATGCTAATGTTGGGTGTTTTGAGTTCAGGATTATGGCAGGTAAGAATTTGAAGACGTACCAGAGGCGTGTGGACGAAGCCGCCATGCTTGGAGTGATAAGAGGAATGCTGGAAAATCAGAAGAGGCATACTGAGCTGATCCAGCAGCAAGCAGATTCGTTTCAGGAAGGTTTGCATATTGTTCGGCATTCTGTAAACAACGATGGAGCTAAACCAGTTGACCGAGTAGGGACCGTGGCAGATTTCAGACGTTTGGGTCCGACTACATTCACTGGTTTGGAGGAGCCGTTATCAGCCGAGCAGTGGCTAGTTGACACGGAGAATTTGCTGATTGCGGCACAGATTCCAGATGACAAAAGAGTTGATGTGGTGCGCACTCAGCTAGTGGATTACGCCCGAGAGTGGTGGCTTGTGGAAGAGACCGGCTGCCCAAGCCGATCAGTTGGGCGGAGTTTTCTAAGAGTTTCCTGGAGAAGTTCTTCCCGCGGACTGCACGGGAGGAAATGGAAGAGAAATTTATTGGGCTGAGGCAGAGTGGAGCACCCGTGGACGTGCATGCAGCAGAATGGACGAGACTCAGTAGTTTCGCTGGACCTTTAGCTGCCAACGATGCAGACAGCAGTTGCGGTAAGGAAGCAGTTCTGTCGGGCCAGTCGAGTTTAGGGCTAGGCCGACAAACAATGTTCTTGCAGCTATGGAAGTTGATGGTTGTGAAGAACCGGTGGTGGTTCGCGTTTTCATGGACGTATTTGAAGATATATCAGGTTTACCGCCGAAGCGAGACGTGGAGTTCGCAATTGATCTTATCCCTGGTGCAGCGCCAGTATCTAAAGCGTATTATCCAATGGCACCAGTAGAATTAGAAGAAGTTAAGAAGCAAGTTGCTGAATTGCTTGAGAAGGGTTGGATTCGAAGCAACAACTCGCCTTGGGGAGCCCCAGTTCTTCTAGTAAAGAAGAAGGATGGCACGAGAAGGATGTGCATCGATTATAGAGAATTAAACCGGGTGACTATTAAGAACAAGTACCCGATCCCTCGCATTGGAGAACTTTTTGAGCAGCTTTGTGGCGCGAGGGTATTCTCGAAACTGGATTTGCGATCCGGATATCATCAGGTCCGAGTGAAAGTAGAAGATATTTGCAAGACGGCGTTTCAAACTCGGTATGGACATTTCGAGTATCTAGTGATGCCCTTCGGAGTAACGAATGCGCCGGCAATATTTATGGACTTGATGAACCGAATCTTTTCACCATCCTTGGACCAGTTTTTTGTGGTATTCATTGACGATATTCCGGTTTACTCAAAGAGTTCTGAAGAGCAGGCTGAGCATTTGAAGATCGCACTGCAGACGTTGAGACAGGAGAAATTGTATGCGAAGATGAGTAAGTGCGAGTTTTGGCCGGAGGAAGTAAGGTTTTTGGGGCATGTTGTGTCTGGCGATGGCATTGCCGTCGATCCAGAAAAGATTGCAGCAGTTCGAGATTGGCCTATTCCAAGAAATGTGGCTGAGATAAGAAGTTTCTTTGGTTGGGCCAGATACGACAGGAGATTTGTGGAGAACTTCGCTCGTTTAGCAGAACCGTTGACCAAGCTTACGCGCAAGGAAGTACCTTTTGGTTTGGACGGATAAATGTGCATTGACTTTCGAGACGTTGAAGCAGAAGTTGATAACCGCCCCTATCCTGACCGTACCAGACAATTTCGGAGGACTGGTGATTCACAGCGACGCATCTGGAAAGGGATTGGGATGTGTTTTGATGCAGAACGGGAAGGTTGTAGCGTATGCATCGAGACAATTAAAGACCCATGAGAAGAATTATCCGACTCATGACTTGGAGCTTGCGGCTGTGATCTTCGCTTTGAAGATTTGGAGACACTACCTTTTGGGTGAGAAAGTCGAAGTTTTACAGATCACAAGAGTTTGAAGTATGTGTTCACTCAGAAGGAGTTGAACATGAGGCAACGTAGATGGTCGGAGCTGATGGCCGACTACGACCTTGACCTTAAGTACCATCCGGGAAAAGTTAACGTTGTGCCGGATGCGCTTAGTCGGTTACCAGCGATTCAGGTATTGACTATGCAGAGGGAGACCATTGCGGATTTTTCGAAGATTTGACTTGGAGGGTGTGCTACCACATTCTACGGGACAGTTGATGCAGTTGCATGTACAGTCGTCCTTAGTTGAGAGGATTAAAGCGGCACAATCGCAGGATCCTAGACTGCAAAAGTTTCGAGAGCAGGTTGAAGCCGGACTACGAACAGATTTACTGGTCCACGAAGATGGTTCGTTGAGGTATGGTAGCCGTGTGTGTGTTCCAAAGGGAGATGTGCGTGAAGCGCTTATGAAGGAGGCACACAGTTCAGCTTACTCTGTACATCCAGGAGGTACAAAGATGTACCGAGATATTCGACAGCATTTCTGGTGGGAAGGCATGAAACGGGAGATTGCTCGCTTAGTGGCTAAGTGCTTGGTATGTCAGCAAGTCAAGGCTGAACACCAAAGGGTTGCTGGTTTATTGCAACCACTTCCGATTCCTCAGTGGAAGTGGGAACATATAACCATGGATTTCGTGACGGCTTTACCGCGGAGTCCAAAGAGCAACAATGCAGTATGGGTGATTGTCGATCGGTTGACCAAGGCAGCTCACTTTATTCCTTTTCGGGTTGGTCAATCAACAGAGACTTTGGCAGAGCGGTACATGCAGGAGATTGTAAGATTGCATGGAGTACCGGTGAGTATCGTGTCCAATCGGGACACTCGGTTCTTATCACACTTCTGAAGGAGTTTACAGGAAAGTTTGGGGACTCGATTGAAGTTTAGCACAGCTTATCATCCTCAAACTGATGGTCAGTCGGAGAGAACGATCCAAACTCTTGAAGACATGTTGAGAGCGTGCATGTTGGACTTCAAGGGTTCATGGGAGGATCACTTACACTTGGTGGAGTTTTCTTACAACAATAGTTTCCAAGCAACTATCCAGATGGCTCCGTTTGAAGCTTTATATGGTCGCAAGTGTCGTTCACCCGTTTGTTGGGATGATGTTGGTGAACGAAGATTATTGGGACCAGATTTGGTGGTACAGACAGTCGAGAAGGTGAACACAATCAGGAAGCATATGAAGGCTGCTCAAGACAGACAGAAAAGTTAGGCTGACACGTCAAGAAGACCTCTAGAGTTCGCCGTGGATGATTTGGTATTCTTGAAGATATCACCGACTAGAGGAGTGATTCGTTTTGGGAGTCGGGGAAAGCTTATTCCTCGATTCGTTGGACCCTTCGAGATATTGGAGCGTGTTGGAGGGGTAGCGTACTGTTTGGCGTTACCACAGTCCTTGGCAGGTGTGCACGATGTGTTTCATGTATCTCAACCACGAAGGTATGTTAGAGATGAAACACACGTCTTGGATCATTCAAAGTTAACTGTACGGGAGGACCTAACTTTTAAGGAGCGACCGGTTGAAATCATGGATCGTAGGGAAAAGGTTCTTAAGAACAAGGTTATCCCCCTTGTGCTCGTTTCTTGGAGAAATCGATCGCATGGAGAGTCCACTTGGGAACGAGAAGATGAGATCCGACAGAAGTTTCCTCACCTTTTTCTGTAGTTTTCTATTTTGTATTCTTGGAATTTCGAGGACGAAATTCTTTTGTAGTTGGGTATAATGTAACACCCGAGCCCAATACTACTATTTTCTGTTACTGGTTGAGCATTAGGTAGTACTCATTTCATTTATCTTGCTTGTTTGGGTCTTACTGTAAAGTTTTATCTGGCTAAGTCATTTTTTGCACAAAACAAATTTTGGCACCTAAAATAGAATTAAAAATATCCATATTGGCCTACTCGACACCCCTACCCGCGTGGTAGCGTCCGTGCCTCGAGTTCTCGTCCCGTTCGGTGAAACGGACAAGTTTGGACGGCTACGCGCGCTTACAGGTGTCCGACTTGGGGGCATGCTTTTTAATCATAAAACATTTCATTTTAAACTTTGGAACCCGCTTAAAATCCTATTATTTGAATTTCAAATTTTTGGACCCAATTCGGGCGCGATTTGGAAATGTTTCATTTAGCGCCAAAATCCCAAATTAATAAAATATTCGAAAACTTATATATTAACAAATCCTGCTACAAATTGTTAATCTAAAATCTATTAAATTTTTTTATATATTTCTTTAGGCCACGAATCTTCCACTGGCCAATCAGGGAAGCTTAAATTCCGTGGGCCCCTCCACTTATTCTCTCTCTCTCTAGCTTCTCCATCTCTTTCTCTCTCTACCTTTCTCTAACTCTCTTTCTCTCTCCTTCATATATATATATTCTGCCTCGCCTCATTTTTTCCAGAACGCAAAAAGGAATCCTTCGCGAACCCATCAACCCTAGCCACCGCCTCCTCCGTCGCCACCGGAGCCTCGACGCCGGCGACAACCTCGTCGACCTCACTGCCTCCTCACCCTAACCTCACCAAGCCCTCTTCCTCCTCCGCCATCTCCTCCCATTCACGTGCGGCAGCACCCACGCCCATCGCCTGTAATCATACCCTCGCCGGAACTCATGTTACCCCGACGACATCACCTTCATCGTCGCCTCCTTCTTCTCTTCTTCTCGTGGTATACTTCATCCTCTTCCCTCCTTCTCTACAACTCAACCCCATCATCACAACTTTTCCCGATCCACCCTACCATGTTACTGGAGCCATCGCCGCCGGAGCCCGACGACCTCGTCGCCGACTCCACAAACCTTTCCTCTCCTCCCCTCTTTTGCCTGAGACTCCAGCCACCAAGAGTCTCGCGCACATGCTCACCTGGACCCTAAAAACCGAGACTGCACTTTCTCTTTCAGCCGGAGTCGTGCGCCGTCGACGATCCCGACGACCCAGCGAGCATACCTGACCCGTGTGATCACGCTGTGCGTGATTTGGATCCGTTCCGTGTACCGGGCGCAAATCGCGACGTTTCCGCAGACATGAGCAGTTCCGCATTCCCGTTCGCGACTCGTCGAGGCAAGTATTCGATACTTGCTATATGCTATTGCTACTTTATAACTTGATATTCATGTGTGGTTTAATAATATGTCATTTAGCAACTCACCTTACATACCTTGCTCCAGGTCAATTAAATTATTTCCTGATAAACCCGTACATAATAGATTGCATTCGATTCACTGCCATGATGCTTTAATGCCAGTTTAGGTTATCAAATATGCATAACCGGCCAAGTTACAGTTTGCCACTTTAAACCATATAACTAAGTGTACCTGTTAATTACAGTTTACTGTTTAATAGATGATAGCCTTTACACATGTAGTTTCCATTATATTCGGACGTTCGTAATCAAAGGCTTGATATAACTGTATCGCATCATCATTTAACTATTGCACCGTTAAGGGTGCTCAAAACATGTTAATATAATAAAACGGCTGCACTGTATTACTGCGCACTTGTGATTGAATGTAACTATTGATTGTTGTTTAACTCATTGCTTATTTCCTGCTGTTATTACCCTGTTCGATTATATATCTGTTTGTGAGCACACCCACGATATGTTCGTACCTTGACTTGACATTGCTATACGATGCACCTGACATGGTACCCTTTACTATTGACTTGACCTGATGTACCATGACCTAACCTGTTACCTGATCTCATGCCTAATGCCAACAAACCTGACATGGAGTCCTCATGGACCATTCCTGTTGTCTATCCAGACAAACCTGACCTGTTACCTGATCCTGTGTTGGCATTAGTCCTTGACTACTGAATACCTGACCTGACACATATAACCTGGGGGTATGGGGAAATCAAAAGGGTAATCTAAAGTGTAACTTAAAAGGGTATTACTTGATCCGTGGTCCCGGGGGGTAACGGGACAGAGCCATTCGTGACTCTTACATTTCCTGATCCGTGGTCCCGGGGGGCAACGGGACAGAACCGCTATCGGTTCCCATCTTCCTGATCCGTGGTCCCGGGGGGTAACGGGACATATCCTTTGAGTTACATGGAGGATTACTCGAATTGATTTCAAAGACTTTAGGATAGAAAACCCGATAAGACAGGTTAGTTACCCACTGCACACTACCCTGCACTGCTTGTTTCATACTATTGCTTTATTCATGTTTATTTATGCATTGCCTATTACACTGTTCATATTATATTATTGGTTGACATGACGCGCTGACGTCTGGGTTTTGCATGGCCCAGATCCTTTACCACTGTCGCTGTCCGAGCAGGAGTACTTCAGCCAGCAGGCTGAGTTGTGAGTCCTGTAGTGGTTAGTTTTATTTCCCGCATTTTTATTTCCAGATGTGGGCCCGTATTATGGGACATACTCTTCTATTATTGTATTGGATCATTTGCTTCCGCATTTATTTATCTTTGACTCTTGTTATTCTGGATTTGGACATGTGTTAGATAGTTTTATCTTGTTCTTGATATCTCTACAGCCGTAATGTGACTGTGGATGGATACTTCCTCCCCACAGGTAGCATGGTTGGCTATGTCACGTGCCCAATCTTGCGTACTCTGGGAAGTGGGGCATGACATGAACATTTTCAACTGGACTTAACCCAATTCTGGCCGTAGGTCCTCAAGTTAAATTGAACTGAGCACAAATGCTCTCTCAAATCAATTTACACCTGGTTCAATGGTACATCTCTGAACTCCTCTGATATCTGTCGTTGTAATCCTTCAACGTCTTCAGAGAGGTGACGGGTCCCAACGGCCACACATCCAATGGACCACTATGTCCCTAAACTGGAACAATAGAGCCCAAATGCTCTTTTGTCGGATCTAAACGATTCCGTTAAGTTGATCTTAGTCTCAAATTAGACTAACGTATCCTTAACTAACGTTTAAGTTGATCTTAGCCTCAAAAATGGCTAACGTGTCCTTAAACCAAAACCCCAAAACCAAATCTAAGAAAATACGGATTTGGACTAATCCACGTCCTACGGGCGACGACATAAATTAGTCTCCGTATACAATCCACGGGCAACCACAAACAAAACAAACACCCACGACACGAAATAAAATTCTAGAGAAGGAGAAAGTTGTTACCGCGATGCGGTAGCGTAATTAACTGCATGGGCTTGCGCCTGCAGGGAAGAGCGTCCCCACAATCAAAAAACCCTCGAACGAGGGGGAATCTGATGAAGTCTGCTACATCGGCCGCATCCGTCTAAACCTCCGATACACGGTGCCATAAATCAACTTGGCATCTTCGGAGAGGTGGACGGATAAAACCAAATAGTATCTGCCCCGAATCTCAGGCAAGACGTCCCTGTCTTGGCCGCCGTTCGGAGGGGAACAGGTGTATTAGTATTTTCCTCGTCTTGCACCACCTAAGGCTTAGCAGTGACTTCCAGACCAGTTGGTCTAAGGCACTAGGTGATGAAGCACCCTCGCTATATTTTTTTATTGCTGCCTTGACGATAACAAAACCAGTGTTTATTTTTCTTCACCATTTTATATTTTATTCATTTATAATTTTCTTCATACTTTGGCTTTTAAATAAGAGCATTTCAAGGTATCCTCTACTATCCTGAGTTTCAAGACGTGTGTAAGTGCGTATAGTAGGGTATCAACGTTCAAATGTTTGGCTTCCAGAATATGAACTATTTTTCAGACTTATTTTTATCCTTAGATTAGTGACTTCCTTCATCTTACTAACCCTTGGGACAACAGCTCATAACTACTTATTACTATTTTTGTTTAAGAAAACTTCTAATTTTCTTGGTTTTCTTAAATTCTTCCAATCTTTTGGATGTAATTTTTTACTATGTAATCTTTTATTATCTTATTTATGTACAAAAAAAAAATTCAATTTTTTTTATATGTTTTGTGCTTATGCAAAATATAATGCAAAGTAATGCGTAAATAAGCACAAATCTTTCCCAAACTTGTTTTCAACAGTGTCTTCACTGTTGTCTTCTGCTAAAGCTTAAAAATCTGTAAGCTTGGGAAGAAATTTATTAACGGAGGCAATAAATATGATCATGAAATTCCTCCCCCAAACTTATTCATTGGCTCACCATTTTGAGTAAAAATTATATTTTCAAGAGCCAGATTATACCCCCCCAAACTAGAGTTAAACAATGTTAAGCTTTAGAAATCATAAGAGGGGGTCAAAGTTATTGGTCAATGCCAAACTTTGCAAAGACCGAAAGTCAACACCAACCATTCAAAGATTTTATCAGTGTAGCGTATAGGTCGGTGGAAAAACATGTTGTAGAGAGACAGAAAGAAGTGGGGAAGAGATAAGTGGTGTGAAAGAATGGGTTTGCGTCTCATTTTAGAGAGACGACACAGTGATTGTGATGGACTACTCGCATTCTCTTTATAGTCCAGAAGAAGGGGTGGAGGTTCAATTTCATTGTTTGGGAGATGATTCATCTCAACACCCGTGTTTGCTAAAAATGCGAGCTCATCAAAGAAAATTTCCTCAAAACTCTCATTGATACCCCGAAGAATAATGTCATCAAAAAGCGCGGGGTGATCTTCAGACTCCAAAAACGGTTCATAATCAGTGTTAGTTGTTGACCCGGAAAACTCTGCTGGGACCTGGGGCGGGATCCGCCCCCGAACGCTCACGGGACGCCACCGCCGGAACAGTGGGAGCCGGGGCGGGCTTCGCGCGAGAAGAGCTGGCACCCCCAACCTTCATAACCTTCCTCGGCTGGCGCATGGAAGCTTTAAACGAGTCGAAATCCATGGATCCTGCACAAAGCAAATACCCAACAAGTCAGCAACACGAGCAAAACACAAGCCAAAAAGCTAACCTAACTTACCGACGAACTAAACGGGGCTGAGCCCGGCCCAGCTGAGAACCCTCTCAGATAGCAGCACGTCAGGTCGGGGGATGGGCTCCCACGACGCCACTCTCACCGCGGCGGGGTCATTGGACTGGTTCCCCGGCAAACATTTCTCCCTCGACTACTTGGTAGGCACGGGCCAGTCCTCGCCTTCGGGAGGGGAAACGAAGAAAAATTTCTTCTTCCAATCATGAATAGAAGAGGGCAAGGCCAAGACCCTGGTCCCGGCAGCGCCCCCCGGCCGCTTTCTGAAAGAGAGATAGACCCATCTCAGATCGTCCGCTCGACCACCAGGATGACTTTTGAAGATGGGAGAAGAATCGAGAAGAGAGAGGCTAAAGGGAACCGCCTGTAACTTCAGGCGGATCAAGAACCCGAGAAGGATCCTCCACGAGTTCGGCACTAACTGGCCGGGGGCCAGACTGAAAAAATTCAGCGCGGCGACGACCTCGGGAGAGAAGGGCAGGCGCATTCCGCCCTAAAAAGCTTCCAAATATAGGGCGATTTCCCTGCCCCGTACTTGATCCGCCCTTTCTCCCTCCTTGGCCAGTCGGAGCGTGTAACGCGAAGGGATGTAGAAGCGAGCCCGAGCATTGGCGAGCTCGTCCTCATGCCTTACCCAACACGAGGGGCCGGGGGCCGCATCTGCCGCCTCCTCCCTGGGGGCTGCCCCCGCCGCATGATCCCGGGGAGAGGATCCGACCCCCGCTCCCCGGGGGGACTCGGACACGACTAAAGGGTCCCCAGAACCTACTTCTATAACATCTACTGACTCTACAAAGGAAGACATCTAACCTTGAAAAAGGGAATCTTCGGGAGCCAAAAGCGGGAGAAAGAAGACGAGCGCCGAGCAACCAGGACTTAGAAGAGGGAAATATGAAGGAGTAGGGGCCTAAGGATGGGCCCTACCCCTGTTTATTGCTGCAGACGGCCTCATCCAATGACGCCCGTCATCTCCCGCCGAAACGACTCCTCGCGTCCAGCGGCTCCGATCGCTCCACGTGTCGATCCTGCGCCGATCGCTCCACGTGTCGATCCTGCGCTGGACCGCATCCCATCAGACGTCGTGGGCCTGCATACGTCGCATCGGCCAATCGACGCTTGACGTGTGGACCGTCGCTTCAGTGGCAGAGTGCACAAACCAGCGCACCTTCTTTAAATGCCGAGATCTCTCCCTGATTCACTAGCAGAAAAGACAACTGACGGCCCGAGGACTCGTCCCGACAAAGCCTTAGGAAGGAACTCACCTCGGGAGGCCTGGCAATCCACTCCTGACCCGACCCGCTAGCTGGTCGGGACAAGAGTGGGGGGCTAATGATGATGCTCGATATTGGCTATACGAGATCAGGACACGTGGCGGATGACATGTCCCAAGAGCCGGAAGAGAGGGCCCACAGAGACCGACCAGGCCACCCTTGTACCCGACCTGCAAGCGCAAGTTGGCCCTCCTCGGGGCCCCCTGCAAATTTGCCTCCTCGGCATCTCAGCTCGCCCCGGGCTGCCACGGGACCAAGACTCCTCGACCCTCTTGCTCGGTTCCGAGCTCCCCACCCGAGGCCGTCCTCCTCGGCCCCTCCGACCGACTAACTCCATCACTCGCAGGCGTAACCGCCGCTCCGCAAATCTCGCCACGTGCAGATTCTCCGCCAGCAACGTCCCACGTTCCACGCCATCGCGATCCCCATTAATAGGCGATCCGCTCTTCACACGGGCATGACGTCAGGAGCGTAACAGCCGGCGAGACTCTCGCGCTTACCGCTGCGTGCTGCCGCCGCTATATAAACCCCCATCACAGAGGGGTCAAGTAAGCCATTTTTTACTCTACTTAGCCGTTACTCTGCTCGGATCTAGTACTAACTTGATCGTCGGAGGGTCCTCGGTGGTACCAAACCATCCCGGGACTTCTTTGCAGGTACTCGGCGCAAAACTCCTCAAATCACCAATCTCATCAAAACCCATTGAGATCCACACGCAACAGAAGATCACCTCCAAAACCCACCGGGAGATCAACGGAAGACAACATCTGACGGAGACCCAAAAAGGACCTCCATCAAAGAGGGAAAGTAGCGGTGGTCAGAGGTGGTTCGGTGAAGCGGCGGTTGGTGGCAGCGAGGTGAAAGAAGCGGCGGTTGATGAGGCACAAGAGGGAGCGGATAGGTGTTTGGGATATTGTAACACCCGAGTTCATTTATACCAATTCCAGTTCTCGTATTTGTTTATTCGTGATTTTCTTGATTTAACGTATTGTGGGTGCGAATGGTATTTTACACTTTACTTTGCATTCGACCCGACCCGCTTGCTTGAACCTATTTAATTCTTATTTATAGATTATCTTGATTTGTTGCATGGACACGTGCGTCTCATGATTAGTACATGCTGGCATTTTACCTGGTATCGCATCTTTTATCATATAACATTCTAGGTCACAGAAAATAATTTAAAATTTGCATTTCATGGCCTGCTTGATACTCCTAACCCCGTGGTAGCGTCTGCGCATCTTGTTCTCGTCCCGTTCAGTGAAACGGACGTGTTTGGATGGCTACGCGCACGTACGTGCATCCGTTCTTGGGGGTATGCATTTTCTTTGACTGAGCATTCATTTTGAAATTTGGAAGTCGCATATATTTTTTCATATTTTTAATCTGAATTTTTGTACCCGACCCGGGCGTGTTTTGAAGTAAATTTGTATTTGCCAAAATCTCAAAACGGACTAATATTATATTCCTTAATTCCTTATAAAATTTTATTTATGTTTTAAATAAAAAATATATACTCTATATTTCCTTTTCACTGCAACTCTATCTCTCTCTCTCTGTGTAAATATATATTTTATATTTTCTAAATCTAATCTTTAACGAACCTCTCTCTCTCTCTCTCTCTCTCTCGCGCTCGATTAATTCACCCTAGCTCCCAATTTCTCTGAAAACCCTAAATCGCCGCCAGCGATGATGCCGACGATGAGAACGACGAACATCAAAGAGGCGCTAGAGCACCTGGCATCGATTGATCCAATTGAGCTATGCAACGAAGCGAAGCTCGAGCGGTGCCGGGCAAGTAGAGATCTGAGTAGCTGCGGTCGCTATGTGCAAGATGTTCTTAGCTCTTGTGGGCATGCTTCTCTATGTGCCGAATGCAGCCAGAGATGCGATGTGTGCCCAATTTGCAGGACTTCCATACCGACCAGTGGGACGGGATCAGACGTCAGCTATATTATAAATGCATTGATGCCGGTTTGATTTCTAAAAGACACGATGAAAGGTTTCAGGATAATAATGAAAGCGGCAGGCATGTTATGGCTGATATTCAACGGCTATATTCTCTGTTTGATGTTGCACTGGGAAATTGTCTAGTTTCTTTGATTTGTCATTATGTTACACATGTATGTATGGATGAGAAAGCCGTGTCAAGTGATCCTGTTCTTGCATTTCTTTAGGATGAAGTTGTTGTGAAGGGTTGGTGCAAGCAAAAATTCAGCAATATAATTAGCGATCTTCAAGGAAAATATTGTCTTGGAGCAGAAGAAATGAAGTCAGAGCTGTGTTCATTTCAGAAGCTAGCTGTACAATTGGCAGGAATTTCTAATGTTTTGAGGTCATGGTTTCATCACTCAAAGAAAATTTTTCTGGGCCAGTACACGACTTGCATCACCTACTGGAGAGCACCTTGAAGGCTAAGCAGGACATTCATAGCTGTGCAAGCAAGGGTTTTAATGGAGGATTTGAGGATGGAATAGAAGCAGCTTGTGGAGAGAAGTTCAAAATAAGGAGGATGCCAAGGATATTGATTGGATTCAATGGAGAAAAGGTGAAGGAGGAGGAGACAACTAAAGGGCAAGCTCCCTTTAGCAGGAGCAAGTTCGGATTGTTTGGATCAGTACACGTTATATTAGCCCTTAGTATCACCACCAGATCGTGTTCAGATCGCATCAGGCCGCCTGCATATCGACCATTGTTCTGAGGCAAGTGGAACTTGCTACATGCTATTCATAATATTTTTATACTTATTTATTTAATTTCATATTAAACCTCTGGATCGAATCTAAAGTCATGTGTTCCAAGTTAACAGTTTGATGTTCCGTTTATATCTTTTACATTTAGAACTTGAAACATACCCGTTGCATTTTAGTTTACTATACCTAATAACCACATCTGTATGTTAAATCACATAATAACTTATTACATAGTCTATGGTACCCTTTTTAGTTTTACCCTATTGGACACCCGTGTGCATCGTTAACCTGTTTTAGAGATAATTGCATCCCCAGATCATTTAACCCATACTAACGAGATTTTAATATTCCATCTTCATTTAAGTGTATGATACTTAATGTTGGAACCATAACTCTAACCTGGTCGATAACCATACATCCTTATAGTTTAATCTGAACCTATTTGCATATCATATTACATGTGCCAGTTTATTGTTCTATTAGTACACATGCTTGTTTTGTATACCCATGTTTATGCTAGTTTGATTATGAGCACCCACATGATATCTTGTACACCCTGACATGACTTGTTACACCTATTACTTGCCACGACATGGTACCGTGCGACTCTTGACATGACATGACACATATATGCATTACTTAACTTGACCTGATATACCATGGATTTACCTGTTACCTGATCTTGTGTCTAATGCCAACAAACCTGACCTGTTGTCCTTACGGACCGTTCCTGTTGTCTATTCAGACAAACCTGTACCTGCCTGATCCTGTGTTGGCATTAGCTCTAGATTATTTAATACATGACTTGAATACATATAACTTGGGGGTATGTGGAAATCAATGATGAACCGGACTTGTAACTCGACAGTGTGCTACCTTTACTGATCAGTTTTAGAGGCTAGGCCAGCCTTGGGATGATGCTGCTCACATCATCCATCGTTATCCACTACCTTTTTAGAGGCTAGGCCAGCCTTGGGATGATGCTGCAGACATCATTCATCATTACCCTTTTCCTTTAGTGCCTAGCGGCATGTCTCGGTTTTAGCCCGAGAATCTTCACCGTGATTCCGGGCACGCACGGGATACTATTGAGTTACATCGATGATTCGTCAAATTGATTTCAAAGACCTGAGAGTAGTTAACCCAATATACCAGTTTAGATCACTTACTATACATTACCCCACTGTCCTCACTTATATTACTGTTATATCTGTTTTACTGTTCATACACATACATGTATGTCTTGCTACCCTGTTTATGTTATTGCTTGATGTTATGACGCTCTGACGTCTGGGTTTTGCATGGCCCAGATCCTCTACCTTTGTTGCAGGCTGATTAGGAGTACTGTCGTTGCTAGACCGAGCAGTGAGGATCCCGTTGGTATCCAGTCTTACTTTCCAGGTGTTTATTGATCTTTGCTTCCGCATATTATATTATTTCTTGACTCGTTTATTCTGGCTCATGGACATGTACTAGATAGTTTAGTTTACTTTCCTATTCTTGATATCTCTACAGCCGTAATGTGACTGTGGAAGGATTTTTCCTATCCGCAGGTAGCATGGTTGGCTATGTCACGTGCCTATCTTAGCGCACTCTGGGAAGCGGGGTGTGACAGATATGCTTTCATACCATATTAAGAAACATATATATCAGAAAAGGAGCCGAAGATAATTGAAATACTACATTGTGTAAAATAAAAGAGAAATGATTGTTTATTGATAAAAGAGAAGACTATTACTATATTAGAGAAGGATAACTCTACCTCTCCATTTCTAATAAAGTCTTAGGTCATGCTTAGTATATGGAATTGAAGATTACCGGGAATTCTCGCATTTCCAAGAATGGGATGATCGGACATCTAATTCTAAGAAATCTTGCATTAACGTGTTTGGGTAACTTTAATCATTCCTAATAATATATGTTTGTAGGGTGTTTTTCGTCGCCCCATTGAGATGGGAATACGCGCGCGTTTGTCAGGCGTATTACAGATTCCTCCTGCCTAGGGTAGGCCGGGGTTTAATGATTGTGGAGATCCGAATCTCCGGCAGCCACGGACTAAGCTGCCGTTAATTACCCCTCGCCTTTGGAGCGAGAGAACCTCCGATTGACGGGTTAAACTGGTCATGTGAACTCAATGTGCAGTGTACGTGTGTTGTGTTTTGAAAGGGGGTTTTGGATATATCGGGAGCCACGCAGAGTTTTTACGGGGGTCCCGCTACCTGGATAGCGGGCTGGGGGTCAAGGGGGCTAGCAGCCCCCTTGAGGGGTGCGGGGCAGCGCCCCGACCTAAAATTTTTTGGAAGGGAGAGTGTTGTAGAGTATGTGTGTATGTGTGTGTATTTATATATACATATATATATATATATATATATAAAAGAAAGGGAAAGGGCATCCAAAGGATGCGTGGGGTCAGCGCCTTGAGCGCTGTGCACTTAGGTGCTGTGCGCTCAGGCGCTAGCGCACCACGTGTCGGCACGTGGGCGCTTTGCGCTTGAGCGCAAGCACGCCACGTGTCGGCACGTGGGCGCTTTGTGCTTGAGCGCTGGGTGCTTGAGCGCAAGCGCGCCACGTGTCGGCACGTGGGCGTTTTGCGCTTGAGCGCAAGGCACTGGAGAGCAAGCGCGCCACGTGTCGGCACGTGGGCGCTTGAGCGCAAGCGCGCCACGTGTCGGCACGTGGGCGTTTTGCGCTTGAGCGCGGGGTGCTGGAGCGCAAGCGTGCCACGTGTCGGTACGTGGGCGCTCGGCGCTTGAGCGCTTGGGCGCCGACGAGAAAAAATGGACTTTTAGTCCCAGAACCAGAAGCTATGCTTCAGAAAGGAAATATTTATTATATATATATGGAGTTAAACTCCTAGGATGTTTTGAAGCTGATGAAGGGGGTTCTTCTTCTTCCTTCTGTTGTTTGGCCGGATCTTGAAGATCAAGAAGTAGGAGATTTTAAAAATCTCTCCTTTTTGAGATCTGATGGGGGATCTGGGTTCCCCTTTGTGGGTTTTATGGTGGAAAACTACTTAGTTTTGGAAAAGAAAGAGTAAAACTCTTGATTTAATTTTAAAGGAAAGAAGAAGGTTTAGAACCTTCAGAAAGGGGAAAAAGACACAAACCCTAGGTTTTTGAGAGAATGAAAAGTGTCTTTTTTTTATTCATCATCATGTTGCCTTATATATGCTTACATATTTACATATAGCCCCTTGGGCTTTGCAAAATGGAATTTTGCCCATCCCATGGCTCATGTGCCATTTCTTTTTGCACATAAGCCATGGGCTTACAAAAATTTGGCTTTATGCCCATTTTGTTTACATTCATGCATAAAAAATTACATAAAAATTATTTATTACATGATTTCATTTTGGCATGGGGTAGGGCCGGCCGCTTCATGTTCGGACTCGACCTGGGCATGGGCCCGTTTGGCTTAGGGGTTGACTTTGATTTTGACTTGGTCAACCGGGGTGCAATTTTTGACTTCAACAAAGTGCCCCCTATCAATAAATGCACACCACATATGTAAGTCGTGTGCATGAAATTGAAGGATCTTCTTTCGCGTGGAGGCGACTTGCTTTGGTTCCCACTTTTTGGAATGCACTGCCCTTTTTACGACGTGGACGGTCGACGCTTGACGCGTCTCTGAGACGGAGTGTCCGTGATAGACGTTTCCCTGGCCCGGAGTGATTTAGTAGACGTGCCCCCGGCACGGAGTGTCGCTGGTCGACGTTTCCCCGAGGCGAAGTGTCTGTAGTTGACGTGCCCCCGGCACGGAGTGTCTGCTTGACGTTTCCCCGGCGCGGAGTGTCGCTGTTGGACGTTTCCCTGATGCGGAGTGTCTGTGTTGAACGTTTCCCCGATGCAGAGTGTCGCTGGTTGACGTGTCCCCGAGACGGGGTGTCTGCTTGACGTTTCCTCGTTACGGAGTGTCGTTGTTGGACGTGTCCCTGATGCGGAGTGTCTGTGTTTGACGTTTCCCCGAGACGTTGTCGCTGGTTGACGTGTCCCCGAGACGGAGTGTCTGCTTGACGTTTCCCCATTACGGAGTGTCGTTGTTGGACGTTTCCCTGATGCGGAGTGTCTGTGTTTGACGTTTCCCCGATGCAGAGTGTCGCTGATTGACGTGTCCCCGAGACGGAGTGTCTGCTTGACGTTTCTCCGTTACGGAGTGTCGCTGGTCGACTTGTCCCCGGCACGGAGTGTCGCTGTTCAACTTGTCCTCGGCACGGAGTGTCGCTGGTCGACTTTTCCCCGGCACAGAGTGTCGCTGGTCGACTTTTCCCCGGCACAGAGTGTCACTGGTCGACCTGTCCCCGGCACAGAGTGTCGCTGATCGACTTTTCCCCGGCACGGAGTGTTGCTGTTCGACTTGTCCCCGGCATGGAGTGTCGTTGATCGACTTTTCCCCGGCACGGAGTGTCGCTGATCGACTTTTCCCCGGCACGGAGTGTCGCTGTTGTTCGACTTTTCCCCGGCACGGAGTGTCGCTGATCGACTTTTCCCCGGCACGAAGTGTCGCTGATGTTTGACGTGTCCCCGGCACGGAGTGTCGCTGATCGACTTGTCCCCAGCACGGAGTGTCGCTGTTCGACTTGTCCCCGGCACGGAGTGTCGTTGATCGACTTTTTCCCGGCACGGAGTGTCGTTGATCGACTTTTCCTCGGCACGGAGTGTCGCTGTTGTTCGACTTGTCCCCGGCACGGAGTGTCGCTGATCGACTTGTCCCCGGCACGGAGTGTCGCTGATGTTCGACTTGTCCCCGGCACGGAGTGTCGCTGATCGACTTGTCCCCGGCACGGAGTGTCGCTGATGTTCGACTTGTCCCCGGCACGGAGTGTCGCTGATCGACTTGTCCCCGGCACGGAGTGTCGCTGTTCGACTTGTCCCCGGCACGGAGTGTCATTGATCGACTTTTCCCCGGCACGGAGTGTCGCTGATCGACTTTTCCCCGGCACGGAGTGTCGCTGTTGTTCGACTTGTCCCCGGCACAGAGTGTCGCTGGTCGACTTGTCCCCGGCACGGAGTGTCGCTGATCGACTTTTCCCCGGCACGGAGTGTCGCTGATGTTCGACTTTTCCCCAGCACGGAGTGTCGCTGTTGTTCGACTTTTCCCCGGCACGAAGTGTCGCTGATCGACTTTTCCCCGGCATGGAGTGTCGCTGATTTCGACTTGTCCCCGGCACGGATGATGTTCGACTTGTCCCCGGCACGGAGTATCGCTGATCGACTTTTCCCCGGTACGGAGTGTCGCTGTTGTTCGACTTTTCCCCGGCACGGAGTGTCGCTGTTGTTCGACTTTTCCCCGGCACGGAGTGTCGCTGATCGACTTTTCCCCGGCACGGAGTGTCGCTGGTTGATTCCGAGTCGAAGCATAATTCCGAAAGGGAAGGCAGATACGCCGAGGCGAAGCATGATTTCGACACGGGGTATATTCTGGGACGAAGCATGACTCCGCCGCAGAGATTGTTGGTTTGATTTGGGTTGGCATTAGCATCGCCATACTGGAATATGGTACCAGAAGCGAATCATTATTTTCCATGAGAGGAATTAGGGATTTTGTTTTGGTTTGGCATCAGCATTGCTGCACTGGAAAAATGCCAGGAGTAACTCATCATTTGCCCCGAGAGGATTTGGGAATTGGTTTTTGTTTGGCATCTGCATTGCTGTACTGGAATAATGCCAGGAGCAACTCATCATTTGCCCTGAAAGGATTTGGGAATTGGTTTTTGTTTGGCATCTGCATTGCTGCACTGGAATAATACCAGGAGCAACTCATCATTTGCCCCGGGAGGATTTGGAAATTGTTTTTGTTTGGCATCTGCATTGCTGCACTGGAATAATGCCAGGAGCAACTCATCATTTGCCCCGAGAGGATTTGGGAATTGGTTTTTTTTTGGCATCTGCATTGCTGCACTGGAATAATACCAAGAGCAACTCATCATTTGCCCCGGGAGGATTTGGGAATTGTTTTACGCCCGTGGATTGTATACGGTTTTGCAGGATGTATGATCCAGACCGTAGGGCTGGAAACATTTCGGGACTTTGTTGGCGTCTACATCGCTGCACTGGAATATGGTACCAGGAGCGACTCATCATTCGCCGTTCGGGTATGAAATTTGGTTGGCGTCTGCATCGCTGCACTAGAATATGGTACCAGGAGCGATTCATCATTCATCTTTTTGGGATTTGGAATTTGGTTGGCGTCTGCATCGCTGCACTGGAATATGGTACCAGGAGCGACTCATCATTCGCCATTGGGGATTGGGGAGCGATGGCTTAGGAGACAGGTTTAGATCCCTATCGCCTAAGGCTTTTCAATTTTATGGGCCGTGAGGGTCCCATAAAAGCATTTTCTCCCTACGAGTCGTAAGGAACCCGCAGGTGTATTTTCTCCTTAGGAGCCGTGAGGACTCCTAAGTGTGTTTTTCCTTTATGAGTCGTAAGGATCCCACAAAGGTTTGTTTTCCTCATGTATCGTGAGGACACATGAGTGGGTCTTCTCAATGGAGCATGATTCCAAAGGCGGAGACCAGCCACGTAACTGGTGATTGTGGTGGGGCATGGGTATGAAGAGAATTATTTGAGCCCGTGGATTGTATACGGTAGTCAATTTGGGGACTAACCGTAGAGCCGGAAGAATTTTGCGAAACTGGATTTTGGTTGGCGTCTGCATCGCTGCACTGGAATATGGTACCAGGAGCGACTCATCATTCGCCGTTTTTTTTATTTTTTTTTCTTCTTTTTTTTTGCATTTTTTGTTTTACCGCGATTGCTCTATCATTTCAGCTTTTCTTATCGCGAAGATCGCGATTGCCCTATCATTTCGGCTTTTATTCGCGGTTGCCCCATCATTTCGGCTTTATTTTTCATCTTTATTTTACTCGTTGATTTTTATTGCGAGTTGCCCCATCATTTCGGATTTTCTTTATTTTTCTTTTATTTACACATTTTTTGTTTATTTACATATATATATATATATATTTTTTTTTACATTCCCAGTTTAACGACTTAGAGGTCGATTGTTCCCAGTTTAACGACGTGGTGGTCGTTTGTTCCCAGTTTAACGACGTGGTGGTCATCTTTACTTATCCTAGCCCCTTGAAGTTTGATCTTGGCGGAGCTGTGTTGATGACCGTAGCTCTGTGGCTTGCCGATACATCCGAGGACTGTGAGGTTCTTCCACGCTTGTATTGGTTCTCCACCCAATGTTTGAAAATATAGCAGTCTTCGATGGTATGACTCACCATTCTATGATATGGGCGGTATATGGGATGGCCGGTCATGTCCATTTCATGTGGCCTCTTTGGAACGGGCAGTTGCAGACCGTTGTTCAAGGCGTATCCACGAATATTTTGCGGACTTCATCTCTCCTGAAGGAGTATACCTTCTTCTTTCTCTCCATTGGAGTAGGTCCCTTTACTGATGCTGGTCCTCGAGGCCGATCAGTCTTTGGTTCACCCTTTTCAGATAACGGCACATGTCTGGAAGGATTAGGTTCCCGAAAGGTTTCGGTCTCCATTCGTATGAAATCGGCGGTCGTAGCTTGACTGTTTGCTAACACGCCTTTAGACAGTTCTATCTCTCCCGTCTTGTATTGCCTTTCGACCCAATCTTTGAAGACGAAGCAGCCCTCAATGGCATGACCTATCACCCTGTGATAGGGGCAATATTCTGGGTCGTTGGTCATATTCGCTTCTTGCGGTCTCTTTGATTCTGAAAGTTGTAGACCGTTTCTTAGGGCGTCCCTGAATATCTTGTGGACTTTTTCCCTTTTGAAGGAATAGACTTTTCCAGTTTCTCTTTCAGAGGCGATTCTCCTCCGGTGTATGTATCGGAGGGACTGGAGACTGATTGCGGCCGTTTTCCGCGAAGGCGCTCCGCTCTTAGGTTGAGGGGGTATCAGTTGGCTGCCTCCGGGTATCAATCCCTGGCTCATGAACCAAAATTTGATTATGCTGTAATTGCAATCGGGTGACCTGGGTCGTGAGATCTGCCGCGACGTTTGCCAATTCGTCGACCTTGGACTGTACCTTGTCTAACTTCTCGTCCCTGTCCTGAAGCTGCCTCTGAAGCCATCGGAATAACGCTTGTTCTGTAGTTCCGGCTATGATAACCGGGTCGTCTTTATTGCCTGAGCTCAATTTCGCAGGAACCACGGGCTCCTTTGGCTTATCGGCCTGAGCGGGCTCTTCATCACTTAGATCGAGCCGATACTGGGTAGCGTCAATCATATCATCACCATGGCTGTGAAGAAGAGGGGGATTCATTTCTTCATGTCCGACCATGTTGACAGTGCGGACTACATACCCAGCCATCTCTTTATCTCTGGCGGCTGATTTCGCAGGGCGGTCCGGGCTAAAAAATTTTAACATAGCCAGAGCCCTAGCCCTTTTGTTGGCTCTATATCTGAAACGCTTCTGCCTCAGCTTCTCTGCCTTGAGCGCTTGGCAGGTTTCTGCTCTTCGGGAGGCCGCCATGAGCTGAGTGATGGGGAGACTTGAGAAGACACCCAATCGAGCAGTTGTCAGAGGCGCTGCTGGAGCTTGCCAGAGATGTCTTGTTTCTTTGCTGGTGTTGATGGCCTTGCCCCCAGCTGGGGCCAAGGAAAGTCGTTCAAACACCGACTTGCATTTGTGTTGGGGCGCCTTCGAGACCACCACATTTGGTCTCTTGCTTTTCGAGACCGGTTTGTCTGCCACCGGGGCTTGAGGTGCTGGGATGGCGTTAGCTGACACGAACATAATAGAGCCAAATGGTAGCGGCTCATCCTCCCATTGTCGCCCAAGACTGGCCGGAAGGACCGTCCTGGAGTCTATCTTCATCGTGTAGGAGACGGGAGCCGTGCTGAGAGCTGAGTTCATCTTTGGAGACATCTTTGCTGCGTCCGAGGATTGCAATTGGAGAATGTTAACCTGCACAAAAAAAACATGATAGTACAGGCAATTGATATGCATATCAGTTGAGTTCGCATGAAAGCTTAACCCGAAATATAGGAGGAGAGATTGGTCCCACCGGGCGTGCCAGAATCTGTAGGGTGTTTTTCGTCACCCCATTGAGATGGGAATACGCGCGCGCTTGTCAGGCGTACTACAGATTCCCCCTGTTTAGGGTAGGCCGGGGTTTAATAATTGTGGGGATCCGAATCTCCGGCAGCCGCGGACTAAGCTGCCGTTAATTACCCCTCGCCTTTAAAGCGAGGGAACCTCCGATTGACGGGTTAAACCGGTCATGCGAACTCAATGTGCAGTGTACGTGTGTTGTATTTTGAAAGGGGGTTTTGGATATATCGGGAGCCACGCAGAGTTTTTACGGGGGTCCCGCTACCTGGATAGCGGGCTGGGGGTCAAGGGGGCTAGCAGCCCCCTTACGGGGTGCGGGGCAGCGTCCCGACCCAAAATTTTTTGGGAGGGAGAGTGTTGTAGAGTATGTGTGTGTATGTGTGTGTGTGTGTGTATGTATATATATATATATAAGAAAGGGAAAGGGTATCCAAAGGATGCGTGGGGTCAGCGCCTTGAGCGTTGTGCGCTTAGGTGCTGTGCGCTCAGACGCTAGCGCGCCACGTGTCGGCATGTGGGCGCTTTGCGCTTGAGCGCTGGGCGCTTGAGCGCAAGCGCGTCACGTGTCGGCACGTGGGCGCTTTGCGCTTGCGCTGGGCGCTTGAGCGCAAGCGCGCCACGTGTCGGCATGTGGGCGCTCTGCGCTCGAGCGCCAGCGCGCCACGGGTCGGCATGTGGGCGCTCGGCGCTCGAGCGCCAGCGCGCCACGTGTCGACACGTGGGCGCTCGGCGCTTGAGCGCTTGGGCGCCGGCGAGAAAAAAGGGGCTTTTAGTCCCAGAACCAGAAGCTATACTTCAGAAAGGAAATATTTATTTTATATATATATATATATATATATATATATATATATATATGGCGTTAAACTCTTAGGATGTTTTGAAGCTGATGAAGGGGGTTCTTCTTCTTCCTCCTGTTGTTTGGCCGGATCTTGAAGATCAAGAAGTAGGAGATTTTAAAAATCTCTCCTTTTTGAGATCTGATCGGGGATCTGAGTTCCCCTTTGTGGGTTTTATGGTGGAAAACTACTTAGTTTTGGAAAAGAAAGAGTAAAACTCTTGATTTAATTTTAAAGGAAAGAAAAAGGTTTAGAACCTTCAGAAAGGGGAAAGAGACACAAACCCTAGGTTTTTGAGAGAATGAAAAGTGTCTTTTTTTTTATTCATCATCATGTTGCCTTATATAGGCTTACATATTTACATATAGCCCATTGGGCTTTGCAAAATGGCATTTTGCCCATCCTATGGCTCATGTGCCATTTCTTTTTGCACATAAGCCATGGGCTTATAAAAATTTGGCTTTATACCCATTTTGTTTACATTCATGCATAAAAAATTATATAAAAATTATTTATTACATGATTTCATTTTGGCATGGGATAGGGCCGGCCGCTTCATGTTCGGACTCGACCTGGGCATGGACTCGTTTGGCTTGGGGGTTGACTTTGATTTTGACTTGGTCAACCGGGATGCAATTTTCGACTTCAACAATGTTTATGCAATTGTCGACTGGCGGCGAGGTCGGAAGAGGGCCGGTGGATGGCAGCAAGACTGGTGACAAGCAGCTGATCGGCGGCGGGCCGGCGACGAGCGGCAGATCGGCGACGGGGCAAACGACAAAAGGTAACGGACGACGGACGACCGGTGACGAACTACAGCCGGCCGATGACGAACGTTCGATTGGCGGTGGGCCAGTCAGTGAACGGTCGGCGACCTGCGGCCGGCCGGCGGACGAACAACTGACGATGGACGGCGAGGATGACCGACCTACGGGTTGCGAGGGAGGCCGGCAACAGATGGTCATGGATCATTTCATGTTAGGCGGGAATATTTTGTGGTAATCACATATTTTTGGGGGAATAGAATTGCCATGAAATAGAGTCATTTGATTACCATGTTAATCCTATATTCCCAGAAATATCTTTTACACCTAAACGGAATCTAGAATTACCATCAAAATTATCTTCTACCAAGCGTATCCTCAGAGTTTAATACTTGACCACCAAAAAACCCTAATTTGACTCCTTAGTAAATCATAATATAATTAAACCTAATCGAATCTAAATCTTCTCAATTTTTAACATACCAAATTATATCTTTCATAAATTATATCTTTATATATATCTTTCTTAACGGTACAAACATTCGCTAGCTCCACCCAATAAGCACGTGATGATAATTGGAGGAAATTAATGACAATTAATACTAATCAAATTGACAAGGCCAACAATATCATTTTATTACCTTTCTCTGCCAAGTTCACGATACAAATTAAAATGCAGCAACAACAATGTTGTAGACGATGTAGAAACTTCGAACAATTACAAAAGCCATAATCACAAGATGAATCGAAACTTTCTTCGCTTGTGCTTTTGCGTACTTGATGCCTATATGAAATGAAACTGTGCACATTTGATGCATATGAACAAATTCAACACTGGTTAGTCTCCGACATTTGCTTCAGCTGCGGAGATGTTTGATCCGAATGAAGGCCTAAACACTTCCGTATGCACCTGCTCTTGCTCGTAACAGGTCCGTTCTTTTGCTTCTTTCCATCACCTCCACCAGCCATTCAATTGCAATTTTAATTCCCGATCTGCAGAGACCACAGCAATTGTCATATGATTTTCGAACAAAATCTTTAGGCTAGATTGCAAGAAACTACCATCATTTATCTCATGTACAAGGACACCAACTAAACTTTTTCTCCTTGTTTTCGAAAAAAAGTCCCCCCCTAATACCGATTCTGTAACTATTTCTTTACAACTTCCACCAAGGACTAATTTTCAAAGAGGGTTGCAGAAATGATAATAACTTTTGTTAAACCAGGTGACAAAGTGCAGGATTTATAAATAAGGAGTCGTATCCTTTTTCCAACAACTTACAAATTTTTGTGTTCAATACATACTTGGTTATCTATGAGAAACAAGTTTTTTTAAAAATGGTTTGAAAAAGACAATCATTAGCAATAATTAGCGAGCCAAATTGAAATTTGATCACATAAAGCTTTATATCCAGACTGTCAACCATGATCCACAGAAAACATATCCTCGACAAATCTCACATTGTTATTCAGAGAGTTTTAATTGTGCATAGGTTTATCATAAAAATTACCAAATCAATAATACAAATTTTCAGGGTGTCGAGTCCACTTATTAGATAACATATCATAATATCATAATTTTTTTCATGATAGAGGTTGTGTTTCTCATTTCGATATTTTAAATTTTCAAGAGATCAGCTACAACCTAACATCAATCTGGTTCAAAATAATGGCTTTTAGAATGTAGGGTAAATTACACTAAAATACCATGAACTGTCAGCATTTTCAAGAAAATCACATAAATTAAATTGCAAATGAATACCGTAAATTTGGTCACAGTTGCAAATAGATACCATAAACTTTTAGCATCTTCCAATTCAATACGACATGATGTTCTATCATTTACAAATTTTCATATAGAGTAAAAATTGAAGGCCGAAAAACCAGAGTAAGGTATTAGTACACTGAACATGCTGAAAGTCTGAGCTATTTCTTTGCAGCTAAGTTCTTGATGTTTATTTGTAGTGTATAAAGTTTTGATATTATCTGAAATATATTGATAATTCATGGTATCGTTATGAAATTCAGCCAAGAATGTAGCATTCTGCATGAAGAATTTATAAAACTCGAGATCAAGTAAGGAACTTGCATCTGATCTACTTACCCATTGTATGCAGAAACAGACTCAAACATGTATAATCTCTCATCCAGCTCTTTAAGATCCAGATATCTAGCAAGTTCTTCAGATGATATAGCTCCAGGAAGATCCTGAAACAACAATGGTCAGAACATCTCTTAAATAAAACAAAGAGTTTGGCAAAATTTAAAGATTGTGTCACGGATACAGGATTTGATCACTGCTGGACACAACTTCTTGCTGCATCATTGCTACAATATTTGGTGCATTCCATTGTGCAGTGATGTAATTCGTGCGTCTTAGGACCCTAATGAAACCCTATATTACCCGACAATTCTAAACTATCTTATTTCACCTATTAATACTCTTAAAGAAAACTTCAAACGATTAATTTTCACCTTGTGCAAACATAACCATTACATCAAAAGAGTATAGCTCTTGCGCTAAAACTTTCCTCTCCAAGGTGAGATGTTGCCCGTTCGATTCCCAAAGGGGTCGCATCCCAAAATAAAAAAATATTATTACGCCTTATATTGAGTTTATGGTGACCAAAATATATCGAAGTCATTGGTTCATACTGCAATGCAATTGTTACCACAGATGTATTAACTCGAGAACCGGATATTATTGTACTTAATATGAACTATCAAGCAAATAATTTGGATTTAGATACTGAAAAAGTATTCCCACTACAAAAATGCAGGCTTGTGAGCTAATATCACACTTCATTAAATATTGGAAATATATTTGGACCTATTCAGATTCAACTCTATGTATCTAATGATCTAATCTTAATATCACATTTCATTAGATACTGAAAATACATTTGGACCTTTTCAGATTGAACTCTATGTATGTACTCTCACCGTCCCTTTTTACTTGTCATTTTAGAGAGAGAAAAGTGTCCCATTTTACTTAACATTTTTGGAATAATGTGGAAATCGATAAAGATATCAATAAATAATACAATACCAAAAATAACCTAGAAAATTAATTGCTGATATTAAAAAAAAGTGATAATGATTGCAGATATGGTATGATTTTTTTAGGATGTGGCAGTAGATTAATTGTTGATATTAAGAAAATGGTAATGCTTTCCTTAATCGGTCTTCATTTCTCTAAAATGACAAGTAAAAAGAAACGAAATGAGTAATCTTTATTGGACCGCCCTGGTTCATTTGCGACGGAAACAAGTTGTGCCTTCCCATCCCAAGTCTGATAAGAGTGTACCTTGATAATGTCGGACATTGTTGAAAAAACGGAATATTCGGCCGAACATTCGGCTTCAGTAGCAAAACGAACTGAAACTGCAATATTCGGTCAAATATGCGGTCAAATCGAATATTCGCCGCACAAACCGAATATTTGGTTGTACAAACTGAATATTCGGTTGAATTGAGAGAATATTCGGCCGAATAATGCGAATATTTGATTGAATTGGCTCATTAAACCCAAAACAAAAAAAACCCACAACTAAAAGGTAAATATGGCATCGACAACTTAATTAAAAAAACAAGTTGGATCCACACTTATTATTTCATAAACACTCTTTTCTCATTTATATATCCTTATTAGTTTGGACGCTTTACCATTAGGCCACGGGTATATTAATTTTCTACATCTTTATATTTCCTTGAATTTTTTATATGTAACATTATATATAATATTTATATGAAAATATTGATGACTGCATAATCAGAACAAACCGAATATTCACCGAATAAACCGGATATTCTTTATTCGACGGCCAACCGAACAAACTCCGAATCCGTTCTTTACAACATTGATATTGGATGCAAAATCAGTTGTCATATATCTAATAACTAAACTTTGACCTCGGGAATGTTATTAGTTGTGCCAAAAAAATTAAGTTGTAAAGCTGTGCGAATCAGAATTTAATACTCTGATTAAATAACAATTTGACAAAGCTTACACTTCTGGGAACTAGAAGTGAAAACCTCATAAAGATCATGAATTGTCATCGTAGTTAAAAGTAACAAAAACAATAGGAGCACGGCATGCATTCCAAAGACAGATGGCTTAAAAGGAATTGAAAAGTTTTATACAGATTATAGCATTTCCAATATATTTCTCATTTTGGATAAACAAGTCGCAACAAGGCACACTAGCATATGATTTGCCTTGGTTGAGACCATAAATCAACTTATCAAAATTGTTTAAACGATAAGGAGGTTCAGGAATAAAATAACCAAGGAACTAGGAGTAATTACACCGAGATAAATTGAGGAAAATGGAAAATTAAAGGCTCTATTTTCACCTGCTTGTTAGCTAGTATCAGAAGAGGCGCCCCTCGTAGATCCTGATGCCGAAGTACTTTCTCTGCAACGCATTTCTATGTTGTTGTTAACAAGTAATAATATTACTCTATTAGCTCATAGCATAGAGATGGAATGCAGATTGTTACTGTTTAGCCTAACTGTAAGGGCAAATCGTTAAGATTCATCAGTACTGACCCAATGCAGACTTGGAATCTTCAAAAGAAGATGGACATGAAGCATCTATTACATATATTATAGCATGTGCCTCCTCATAATATTTCTCCCAAATTGTACGTAGACCAATCTGCATGTAAAATATGATTTGTCAGGTTCGATAGAGAACTGGAGAGTTATGCTTCAATCATGGGTACCATTATCCAATAAGAACAAAGGTCTCAATCTTTGTAACAGATGATTTGTGTATCAGATTTTGGACAAGCTTCATGCAAGAAGTATCACAATCTCAGCAGGTAGCATAATTATGGACAGAGGATCCAAACCATTTGAACTTGAAAGCAGATGTATTGTTGTAGGCAGCAGTCACTAGAAATTGTTAGCTTAAATCAAATTCAAAAAAGAAAAAACCAACACCCAAGAAATGCAGGATATATATTCATCAGAACACCATAGTGTATTTGTATCACAATTCTTACATAGCACCCTGTAAGGGAGAAAACACAAGTACTTGAACTCATTACTAAATCATACATGATGTGACTCATATAACCCTAAACTTCTCTCTCATGATCCACACATTAACTTGCCGCTTAGATTCAATCCAACATGAAACAAAGATAGCTGTATGTTGGTTCATAGAAAACTTGGATATATTATGATAAAACCAGTAGCCATCAATCTACATACTGATATAAAATTGGGTCTAGGAAAGCATGCTTTTTCCATCCTTCCCAAATTCCCCATGACTTATAAGTATTATGGCTATCAAGTGGGTTAGTTGGAAAATTTTCTATATTTTCATTTTGGGTTTGAATTCTTTTAAAAGAGATTATTTAAAATCTTAACAATTCATTAATAGACTGCAATTTTGCTTGGATATGAATTGTTCAATGAATATGTGCATCTGTAAGTAAATAGATCAATACTAACATTGGAATATTATGGCTATGCACATGCGGCTAGTTTGATTATTTGTTGGGTTTGTATTTTTTTTAAAAGGATACTTATAGTTGGGGTTTAAAATCTCGGGATCAAAACCAGAATTGGACGATCATTTTTTGAATTGGAATCGGCCATCTTGGATATCGGATTTTTTTTATCATTTGAGTTAATGACTCTTTTAAAATTAGTAAAAATTCTAAATAAATAGTAAATATAACTAAAAACAATTTGACACATTTCTTAGTGATTAATGATGCCTATAATGGTTTTTTTAAATATGTCGTGAAGACAATTGCAAAATTTTTGATATTTTATTAGTAGATCAAATAAACCAATAATCCCTTAATAAACTCATTGGCCCATTAGTAAAGTTAACATTATAATGAAAATAACCAATTGGTGACCCCAATAATAAGGTTTAAAATCTCGGTGTCAGTCTCAATATCGGAACTTGGATCAGAATTGGCGATCTCGGACCGGGAACCATGCTTATAATATATTATTATTTCTTGATAATTAATTTTTTAAAATATATTTTATTTCTTTAAAACTCCTTCAATTAAGCATAAATATGAATTATTTGGCGAATATGAGTAAACCATATTTAAATAAACTAACATAAACATCAATGCAGCAATCTATATAGTAGTTATTAAGGAAGGCTATTTGGAGTTATTGATTATCTTCTCATAAATATATCTACAAAAAATTTATGGGATTTCCTATATTCAAAACTCCCTTTAAATATGTGCATTATGCGCAATGTTGTAAAAGCGGTCTTGGCGGCCGTGACGACTGCTTAGGCAAAAGAGGCACAAGATTGCTTTGCTTTTCACTAAGCGATCCAGATAAGCGGGTTTTGCGCTTAAGCAGGTTGGGTCATCTAGGCATCTGCTTAAGCGGAGCCTAGGCGGACGCTTAGGCGACTGAACCCGCTTAATCATTTGACCTTCTTATTGCAAAGGGTTGAAATGGTATGCTTTTGTCACCCCTGAACGGAAAAAAAAAACTGCATACCAAGCCAAATTAGAGCTCCAAATCAATCATTTTTCCTCACTAGAAAAACCTCTCCTGCCCTAAACATATGTAATGTAACTAAAAATACTAACACCGCAAGCATCCACCCAGGCACTAGGCGGTACCCAACCATCTTGCACTTTTTACAACCTAGAATTTATGTGCATGGTACTTGTCTAGTTTTGGAGGAAGGCTTTATCGGTTTTTTATGTTTCAACATAACACATGCAAGAAAATTCTTGGTCACACGATTATACATTTTGCTGTATATAATTAGGTGTGAAAAAACTCTGTAATACTCCAATTTACAATTCAAAGAAGCATACCTGACCTCCCAAGTCCCAAAATACAAGCTTTGCATTTGTAACTTCAATACGACCAATGTTAAGCCCAACTGTCAGAACAATTCGATCAGGAGGAAGCCCTTCCAAATTTGTGTATATTGACTTCAACTTCTCTAGCAAAGTCTAGGCAGAGCAATGCATAATATTCACAAGAAAACAAAATTGAGTTAAACAAAATATGTAATACCTTAACACAAGGGACATGTAAGATTCATTTCTAGGGTAGCAACGAATTCAGAGCATTTCTAAGTATTGCCACTTTTAACAAGAATATTTACCACTCTAAAGCACAGTAGTGATAGGAATGTAATGGATCAGATATATCATGGATGCATATCATGTTTGTTATATGGAAACATGGATACATATAAATAAAAGCATGTTAAATGCATTAGGAATAGATCTCTTATTATCCATTACATATACTTGTCCACAACAAAATCCATGCCAGATACCACTCAGTAAATACTACTGAGGACATTCTAGCTTGCAACAAATGCAACCTAATGGTGAACAAAGTTCGATGTGTGAAAGTTACACGTTAAACTCTGTGACATTTGACATTGAATAGAATCACACCGAATGGCCTTCTGGGTTTCAAGCAAGCCCCTCAGCAATAACTGTGGGTCAGGTAAGCTGCTCAACAAAAACAAACCATTTGTTTCGGATTTTCAATTGCATTAGGGACAAATGGTTTAGCCAAAAATGCTATTTTTTTACCTTCTTATTTGTATTGAACCCAATTGGTGAACATCATTTCTTCATGCCATGTCCTTTCCCTAGAAGATTTTGCATATGACCATTGGGCTTTGATTCATAACAATCCATTTTGTCTTGATGTGAAAAGGAATAGAAATTAATGAATAGATGATCGTGACGAACTTATTGAATGCATTAATAAAAAGCAATTTGAAAGCAAATTGTTGTACAAATACTGAAACAAAGATTGTGGCGCTAACCTACAAAATGTACCACAAACTTGTTTACTATTTTGCAGTACCAGAATTATTTCCATGTATAGAAGCACCATTAGATGAAAAGGAATAATCTTCCCAAACTAATTTGGGGGTTGGGGTGAAGGTGGAGAGGGTTTAAACAAAAGGAGAAAGCATAAGGACCTCCCAAGAGGTAAACCCTACTACAACCCTCACCGAAGCATGCTTAACTATACTGAGCTCTAATGTGCTATGGTTTGCTAGTGTTGGTATAATTGCGCCTCACATTACTACTCTTCACAGGGGAGACCTATGTTACTTGGGACGCGAATCGCTCTGGTACATGGAACGCAAATAGGATCATGGAACGCTACTTATCATGGAACGTGGTACGATAGGAGTAGTTTACTTCCATACACTTATACATAATGGTAAATGTAGATCTAGAACATAGAGTGTTTTTGGATCTTCTTTTGTGTATGTAAGTGCCATATACATATTTAAATAATTTAAGTTCTTCGATACACTTATACATAACGGAAAGGAAAACGTAGCCCTATTAACAAAAAACCGACTTTATGCTCAATTTTAGATTGGAATAACGATTCTTCCAATATGGATCACTAGTCTTCTCCAATTGGGAATGACCATTCCAAATCCCAGATCACTAATGGGTTAGCAATTTGTGGTAACACAGGGGAAGACAATACTAGATTCTCATAATTGATACTCTACTGGGTTCCTCACATCAAATGACAACATAGTAGTCGTTTACTAAGAACAGCTTCCCAATCATGCAACGGAGTACAATTATATATGCATCATCCACGAATATCTATAGTTTGAGGCAGAAGTATAGCCATCATGACAGATGCACTAATTAATCCTAAAACTGCATGGTGAAACAGAAAGATATAACATGACCAAAAATCAACTACCATAACCTTGTCCCTTACACCAATATAAGATGTTGGGAAACTAGTTGCTTATACCCCTTTCGTTGACAATTACTTGTCCTTTTCGGAAGTTCTTTTTGGTCCCAAATTACTCGACCTTTTATGATATAGAGGTGAATAGTATAGAACTTCTCACCACATTTATTATTTTTTCTTGTAAAATATATAAATTAACCTCATTAGTGCAAGTTTCCAGAGAAAATTTAAGAAGATGAGAAGATAACATTCATTTAATATGAGGGTAATTGAGGAAATTTCCTAGGACGACAATATTATAATTTCTTTTTCAAATAGGTTTTAAATCATAACTTAATCGCCATGCAAAAGGACAAGTAATTGTGAACGGAGGGAGTAAAAATTCTGCATAGGTCATTACGTAGAAAATATAACAGTCCATGGAAGAACACCAAAAACAAGTAAAAGCTGGTTAATTTTTCCCTATAAACTTGGAGCAGGCCACGTACAGGGTAGTAACTATCAAGTATTTTGGACTGCATAATTGAAAAATAGTACGACTTTGGGCAATCGGGAATAAAATACTATTCATAGAAAGCAAGGGTTAGTTGGCAGCAAAATTTGTGGATAGCGTTAAATGAGATTAAATTTAATCTCCATTATGATGTATGCCATGAGGATGTCTATACCACAATGGCACGATCCCTATTAACCTTGTCTTGAAATTTTATGATGTGGAGCACATAGGGAGGGCAATATGTGTCTCACTGATGGCATGTGTCAGTGTAATCACTTTCTACACAAGGCACCAAAGTTATAGACCCCGAACTATAATAAATATATTTTCTAGAAATAAAAGCAAGATTATATGTTGATGTAGTTAATAAGAGATCGAGCAGGAAACAAAATAAGAAGAAAGCGGTGAGAAACATAATAGATGGTATTTCCTGCATGTATATGAACTTTACTTTAAACTTCAATGAATAACAGTTGTCAGCTGCCTGTGCATGGACCATGGGTACATATACCACCTAGTTGGAAAACTTATGGGCATACTGATGTGAGAGAAACAATGAAGTGCAACTGCATATGACACATCCATGAAAAATAACCAACTTTAAGATAGACATGGGTACAATGAGTTGCACACTACAAGTGACTAAATGATTGATATAAATAGTACATGTGAAATCTATTTGCCTAATCTCCCACCATTAGTCTTAATGTTACTTTTGAGAGAATACACAATTAGCTGTTAAAAAAGATAATTGAGGTTCAAAGGTGGTACATCTTAAGTTAAATATGATTCAAGAGAACTGAAGACAAAAAGGAAAAGGAAGAGAATAATGAGTCTTCTTGGGATGTAAGAACCAGACCAACCTACGTGTATGATTCACTTCAATTGATCCTAAGATCATCGCCTAACCACAAATCCCCACAAGAATTATGGGATCTATCCTATGATAAATAGATATATAAAGTAATATAACAAAGAAGAAGAATGAATGAATGCTAATAATTCCTCAAATGTCAGATGTGACCATAAGCTACATGCGCACAGTAAGTAAGATAAACCGTATTTTCAAGTGAAGATTTGCGTCAACAATTAGATAAACTTAGAAAATGGAACATAGATGAGGGCAAGATGTTCATCAAGCTTACAGTTTTTCCAGCTTTATCGATTCCAAGGATAAGGGCATGGAACTCCGTCTTGCTAAGCATATACTTCCAGAGACCATAGAACAATGAAAACATTGTCACTCTTGTTTCTTTCTCGATATTCTAATCAACAGAGCGCTTCAGAGCACAAAAGCTAGGTTTCTTCAATACTGCTTCCTATTATTGGTTATCCTGAACAATAATAAAAACTAAATGTCAAGATTCTAAAGCCAAATACAGGTAACGCAAGTAGCCAGCAGCTAAAAGCATTTGTTTGTTGAAATCACTAAACAAATTGCATAAACTCTTTAAGTTTTTTGAAATCATTACACTCAGCTTGCAAGCCTTGTCTCATCAAACTGGGCTCTATACTAAGAAGCAAGGAAAGTTTTATCAATTGATAGTCAAAACGAGAATTTTTTTGATGTTAACAATTTGGTTTAGCCTGATGTAACTGAAATGGTATTATTCCATCCCTGTTTTGGAGCCGTTCTTCATTTGTAATCGGTCCATTTTTATGTGATAGTAATTTAATCTCGAGAAAGCTTAGATCTTAAACCCAATTATTGACCATTATCTATACTGTTTGTGATAGAATTCAAGGATTAAACTATGATATATTGCATTTAGAGAAATGGTGGACTTCACCTCATTCTCAGCATCATGAAAACAACCTGTTTTTAAGGTCCCCAATTATTTCAGTAAATTTTGATAATTTATCATAGCCCTTGATAATAATCATGCCAACAGACTATCTAAAGACTTGGTAATGATTTCAATTGAAATTCCTTTACAAATCCAACACAAAAAAATTAAGAAATCATTTCCAATACAGAAGCAGATCCAATTGGATCAGCAAAACTATTTCTCTCAGAATCTCTTAACTGCGATTAATGCAATGCAATAACAACAGGAATCAGAAAGAAAGTCTTTTATCACGGAATCAAGGCAAAAAAAACTTACAGATCTCGAACGCAAGAGAGCGCTGCGATCCAATTCCAGAGAGAATCGAAGCAACCTTCGATATTGCTGTCTTGGTTGGGTGGTGTTGCGGCGGGGGGGGGGGGGGGGGGGGGACAAGATCGAGTATTTAGAACTGTTGAATTTTCACCCAAAAAGCTAGGGTTTGAGAATCTTGCATATAACCTCCTGCACTTTCAAGGGCAATTTCATGTAAACCCCTGAAATCTTTGTATTTATATATGCTTTCTGAATTCTTTATAATAGATATATATTCCCCCTAAAATCTTTAAAAGCATGCATAAAGAAACTAGAGATCAAGGGTAAATTTATAATTAAACATTGTTCACATGAAGAATGTAAGAGAATTGAAGTGAAATGAGAGTGGATGAAAAAATGCTTAGATCGGTCCTTGTTTAGATAGTCCGTTTAGGGCCTGTTTGATTGCAGGATTAGTATGGATTTCGAAAATTCCATAATTTTGTGTTTGGTTGATGAATTTGGATTTTTAGGATTCCTTTGTTTTTTTAGGGGTGGCCCACCACACAACAAGGATTCCTGAATCCTAAAAAGTTTTAAGGATTTTCAAGAATTTGACACTATTCATTATACTTCTAGATGCGAACCGTGTACTTTATTTATTTAATAATCCTCTCTCTATCTATCTCTCTCTAAAATCCTCAAATCCAAATAGCACTTTATTTTCACCAACCAAACAAAAATTATAAGGATCTACAAATTCAATATTAGGAATTCAATACTAGCCAAATAACAAATTACCAAATCCAAAAATTTTCAACGTACTATTTTGGAATCCAAATTTCATAATCTTGCAATCTTAAGGCTTTGTCTACATGGCATATGCCCTTGTGGACTATACAATTGGTCGAGGACGTCAGCATGCTTGCACACCTGCACATCTTTTGCACAGCCTCAATGAAAAGTTCCGACTGAGTCGATTGTCTAATGTGCAAGCTTTCGGCGGTTCCAATTATGTCTCTGATGGTGCTCACAAGCAGGGATTCACTAGATCAAGGCACGTGGCAAATGACATGTTTCTCACGTGCATGAACTAACTACTTGAAATCTACAGAGCTAAGATAAGTATCGTGCAAGAGGGACATTCCTCAATGACTCGCCTCCGAGGTAGCATCCGACCTTTAGGGACCCTCTCCTGAGTATGTTCCCTCTTCGCCAAACCATCAGCCAATACCTCGTCTCCGAGCAATCATAGAGCCGAACTTTCTCAGCTTCCTTGCTCATCTCCAAATTATCATATAGCTGAGATTCCTCAGCGTCTCTGTTTGGACGAGAGCATAGAGCACAGGCGTTCTCGTAGCGGCTCCATGTATCTCGCCATGACGTGGTCTCTGTTGCTCCACGTCCCGCATCCCACGCTAGCATATCCCGCATTAATGAGCGTATCTCGCCATCAATACGGGCGTTACGCATGGGCGAAACGGGCGGTGAGAATCTCGCATCGACTCACCGTCAGGCGACCCCTATATAAACCCCTCCTCCAGACGATTCAGGTTACTCAAACTGATTCCGATACGTCGCTGCTTTGCTAAATATTCCCTGATACTTGATCGTCGGAGGATCCTACGGTGATTTTCCACCCCGGAACTTCTTGTACAGGTTGCTCGGCGTCAACATCAATCAACAACCTATTGAGATCCACTCTCTCTTCAAATCACAGCCTTTCAACCTCGCTGGCCATAAAATCCACGGAGGACAACATCTGCGGGAAATTCCAACCTCCATCAGTCTCCATAACCCATCGAGATAAAAAAAAACCCGCTACTTATCCTTCAAATAGAAGCGAGCTTATCAAATTGGGTTTTTTACTTGTAGCCCCCCAAAATATACCAAATACCTTTCTATCCTCAAAAAACTTGGTATTTACTTTTTACCCCTCAAAATTAATAAGATACATCTTTTTACCCATTTACGATTTCTATCAATTTTTAACGGCATAACATAAAGTTTTCTTTTAAAATATCCCAACCATACTTCTTCTTTGGAAGTACTCAATTTCGTCCTCAAATTGAAATTAGGGTTTATGTTTTTGTTGTACCTTTCTCAAATTCGACCATAAAATCAGGAGTATTTTCAACAGTCTTCTTTAGCTACTAAGAAGTCGAATACTTCTGCAGTCTTACTTGTTGTATTCGGGTAAATAGTAAGCTTAAAATTTATGGAGAAAAATTAAAGTTAAAATTAACGGGATTTTTTCGACGAAAATCGTAAATGGGGTAAAATGATGTAACTTATTAGTTTTGGGAGGGTAAAAGTAAATACCAAGTTTTGGAGGGTTAAAAATGAATTTGATCGGAGCGAGAGAAAAGAGGGAAGGCGGGGCTACAAGTAAAAAAACCCTATCAAATTTAATGTTCCATTTTCATTCAACGTAACACAACCCCTGATGATGCTCGATATCGGTGACCTTCCAGATGATGGCACATGGCAGATGACGTGTCCCAGAGCATGGAAGAAAGACTCTACAGGGACCCACCAGACTGCTTCTATGACTGTCCTACCGACGAGGCTGGCTCGCCTCCGAACCCCAACACAATTGGCCTCCTTTGCCTCAAAGCTCGTTCCCGAGCTACCGCAGAAACTAGATACTTCAACTCTCCCGCTCGTCCGCGAGCTCTCCCGCCGAGGTCATCTTCCTCGGTTTCATCGACCAACCAACAACACCGTTTGCAGGCGTAACCTCCATCCCGCGAATCTCGCCATGCGCGAAATCTCTGCCGGTCACATCCCACGTTCCACGCCACCACGATCCTCCATTAACGAGCCTGTCTCGCCATTAATGGGAGGTCCCGCTCATCACGCGGGCGTGACGTCGGGAGCGTAACGGCCGGCGTGATTCTCGCGCCTGCTGCACCTGCTGCCACCGCTACTTAAACCCCTCTTTCAAACGGTCAAGGTAAGCGAATTCCACTCCACTAAGCCGTTACTCTACTCGGATCTCTAGACTAACTTGATCGTCGGAGGGTCCTCGGTGGTTCAACCATCCCGGGACTTCCTTGCAGGTAGCTCGGCAATCACAACATCAACCCATTGAGATCCATACGCTTCAGGAGCGACAACCTCCAGATCAAATCTCAGCCACACATCGCAGCCATCCGCAGATCAACGGGAAGCAACATGTGAAGGAGATTCCACCCTCCATCAGCTGGCGCCGTCTGTGGGAAAGTAGATTCCACAAAAACAAAAGTTTGCCTCCCGATCTCACTCCAATGACGAGCGATCATCAAGACGATCTAAGCACCAACCGCCGCCTCCTTCACATGTTGCTTCTGAAGATCGGGAGACAAGATCGAGTATTTAGAACTGTTGAATTTTCACCCAAAAAGCTAGGGTTTGAGAATCTTGCATATAACCTCCTGCACCTTCAAGAACGGGCCCAAGGGCAATTTCATGTAAACCCCTGAAATCTTTGTATTTATATATACTTTCTGAATTCTTTATATAGATATATATTCCCCCTAAAATCTTTAAAAGCATGCATAAAGAAACTAGAGATCAAGGGTAAATTTATAATTAAACATTGTTCACATGAAGAATGTAAGAGAATTGAAGTGAAATGAGAGTGGGTGAAAAAATGCTTAGATCGGTCCTTGTTTAGATAGTCCGTTTAGGGCCTGTTTGATTGCAGGATTAGTATGGATTTGGATTGTGGAATCCTAAGATTCCATAATTTTGTGTCTGGTTGATGAATTTGGATTTCTAGGATTCCTTTGTTTTTTAGGGATGGCCCACCACACAACAAGGATTCCTGAATCCTAAAATGTTTTAAGGATTTTCAAGGATTTGACACTATTCATTATACTTCTAGATGCGAACCGTGTACTTTATTTATTTAATAATCCTCTCTCTATCTATCTCTCTCTAAAATCCCTAAATCCAAATCCCACTTTATTTTCACCAACCAAACAAAAATTATAAGGATCTACAAATTCAATATTAGGAATCCAATACCAGCCAAATAACAAATTACCAAATCCAGAAATTTTCAGCCGTGCTATTTTGGAATCCAAATTTCATAATCTTGCAACCAAACAGGCCTTTATAGGCTCTTAAGGCTTTGTCTACATGGCATATGCCCTTGTGGACTATACAATTGGTCGAGGACGTCAGCATGCTTGCACACCTGCACATCTTTTGCACAGCCTCAATGAAAAGTTCCGACTGAGTCTATTGTCTAATGTGCAAGCTTTCGGCGGTTCCAATTATGTCTCTGATGGTGCTCACAAGCAGGGATTCACTAGATCAAGGCACGTGGCAAATGACATGTTTCTCACGTGCATGAACTAACTACTTGAAATCTACAGAGCTAAGATAAGTATCGTGCAAGGGGGACATTCCTCAATGACTCGCCTCCGAGGTAGCATCCGACCTTTAGGGACCCTCTCCTGAGTATGTTCCCTCTTTGCCAAACCATCAGCCAATACCTCGTCTCCGAGCAATCATAGAGCCGAGCTTTCTCAGCTTCCTTGCTCATCTCCAAATTATCATATAGCTGAGATTCCTCAGCGTCTCTGTTTGGACGAAAGCATAAAGCACAGGTGCTCTCGTAACGGCTCCATGTATCTCGCCATGACGTGGTCACTGCTGCTCTACGTCCCGCATCCCACGCTAGCATATCCCGCATTAATGAGCGTATCTCGCCATCAATGCGGGCGTTACGCATGGGCGAAACGGGCGGTGAGAATCTCGCATCGACTCACCGTCAGGCGACCCCTATATAAACCCCTCCTCCAGACGATTCAGGTTACTCAAACTGATTCTGATACGTCGCTGCTTTGCTAAATATTCCCTGATACTTGATCGTCGGAGGATCCTACGGTGACTTTCCACCCCGGAACTTCTTGTACAGGTTGCTCGGCGTCAGCATCAATCAACAACCTATTGAGATCCACTCTCTCTTCAAATCACAGCCTTTCAACCTCGCTGGCCATAAAATCCACGGAGGACAACATCTGCGGGAAATTCCAACCTCCATCAGTCTCCATAACCCATCGAGATAAAAAGAAACCTACTACTTATCCTTCAAATAGAAGCGAGCTTATCAAATTGGGTTTTTTACTTGTAGCCCCCCAAAATATACCAAATACCTTTCTATCCTCAAAAAACTTGGTATTTACTTTTTACCCCTCAAAATTAATAAGATACATCTTTTTACCCATTTACGATTTCTATCAATTTTTAACGGCATAACATAAAGTTTTCTTTTAAAATATCCCAACCATATTTCTTCTTTGGAAGTACTCAATTTCATCCTCAAATTAAAATTAGGGTTTATGTTTTTGTTGTACCTTTCTCAAATTCGACCATAAAATCAGGAGTATTTTCAACAGTCTTCTTTAGCTACTAAGAAGTCGAATACTTCTGCAGTCTTACTTGTTGTATTCGGGTAAATGGTAAGCCTAAAATTTATGGAGAAAAATTAAAGTTAAAATTAATGGGGGGTTTTCGACGAAAATCGTAAATGGGGTAAAATGATATAACTTATTAGTTTTGAGAGGGTAAAAGTAAATACTAAGTTTTGGAGGGTTAAAAATGAATTTGATCGGAGCGAGAGAAAAGAGGGAAGGCGGGGCTACAAGTAAAAAAACCCTATCAAATTTAATGTTCCATTTTCATTCAACGTAACACAACCCGTGATGATGCTCGATATCGGTGACCTCCCAGATGATGGCACATGGCAGATGATGTGTCCTAGAGCATGCAAGAAAGAATCTACAGGGACCGACCAGACTACTCCTATGCCTGTCCTACCGACGAGGCTGGCTCGCCTCCGAGCCCCAGCATAATTGGCCTCCTTGGCCTCACAGCTCGTTCCCGAGTTACCGCAGAAACTAGATACTTCGACTCTCCCGCTCGTCCGCGAGCTCTCCCGCCGAGGTCATCTTCCTCGGTCTCATCGACCAACTAACAGCACCGCTTGCAGGCGTAACCGCCATCCCGCGAATCTCGCCATGCGCGAAATCTCCACCGGCCACATCCCACGTTCCACGCCACCACGATCCCCCATTAACGAGCCTGTCTCACCATTAATGGGAGGTCCCGCTCATCACGCGGGCGTGACGTCGGGAGCGTAACGGCCGACGTGATTCTCGCGCCTGCTGCACCTGCTGCCACCGCTACTTAAACCCCTCTTTCAGACGGTCAAGGTAAGCGAATTCCACTCCACTAAGCCGTTACTCTACTCGGATCTCTAGACTAACTTGATCGTCGGAGGGTCCTCGGTGGTTCAACCACCCCGGGACTTCCTTGCAGGTAGCTCGGAACCACAACCTCAACCCATTGAGATCCACACACTTCAGGAGCGACAGCCTCCAGATCAAATCTCAGCCACACATAGCAGCCATCCGCAGATCAACGGGAAGCAACATGTGAAGGAAATTCCACCCTCCATCAGCTGGCGCCGTCTGTGGGAAAGTAGATTCCATAAAAACAAAAGTTTGCCTCCCGATCTCACTCCAATAACGAGCGATCATCAAGACGATCCAAGCACCAACCGCCGCCTCCCTCTCAATGGTGGTACATACGAGCCTCTTCCGCCGAATGCCATCAACGCCCTCGCCGGCCAGATAGACCGACTCGCATCTTTCGTGGAGGCGCTCGTCCACGTCCAAACTGCGGGGAAAAATCCTCAGGTCGTCGCTCCCCCGCCTCGGGACCAGGACCCCTACAGGGGAAGAGAAGACTCAGCCCGCGTTAGCACGGTCGACCGCCACCTCACTGCCTCCCACGGCTGCGGATCCCCCGGCCGAAACGTTCTGCGACCCGCTGGGCGCCCAACAACTCGACACCGAGGTCCATCACTAGAGCGCCCCGCCCTGAGATTTTTCGCGCGCCTGTCCCTCCTGAGGAAATGTCGATCAGCTCGCCTGTCACCAGGCATGACCGACACACCCTCCCCCGACGGGGCCGCGTAGATGGGTCTTGTCGAGGCAGCTCAAGGGCCACCTCACCCGGGGATTTGAGGAACCTCATTGAGAGAAACCGCGGCTGAGGCCAGACGCAGGCGGCCAACAGCAGGGGACCGGGATCAGAATGCGCCGAGTCATCGGGGTACCATGGCCGACTCGACGCCCTCGAGAAGAAGATCGAGAGTCTGCATCGGGAAGGTCACCGTTCGATCGACGAGGCTAAGTATGCCGCCGACTCGCTTATAAAACCGTTCACCGAGGAGCTGCTCTCCGTCCACGTCTCCTCCCGCAACAAGCCCCCAAAAGTCTCCCTCTTCGACGGCAAATCTGACCCGAAGGACTACTTGGATGCGTTCACCGTGGGAATGAGCTTCCAAGACCACTCCGATGCCGCCCAGTGCCGAGCTTTCCCGGCCACTCTCATCCGTGCCGGGCGAGACTGGTTCCAAGGACTCGAGCCGCGCTCGATCTCAACCTTTGACGAGCTGGCCACACAATGCCTCGGCCACTTTGTCGGGAACAGACGGCAGAAGCGCACAGTCGACCACCTCTTCACGATCAAGAGCGGGGATAGGGAGACGTTCAAGGCCTATGCCACCCGTTTCTACAACGCCCTTCTCGAGGTCCCAGAGCACCAGGACAAAACAGTCATCACAGCTCTAAGGTCTGGTCTTAAGCACAAGGAGTGGTTACGCTCTTTTGCATTGGCGCAACCTAAGACCATGGCCGAGGTAAAGGCCTGGACCGAGCGTAAGGTCCAGCTCGAGTCCGAGATGAACGCAAGCCTCCCCGGAGCAGAGCAAGCCGACCAGAAAAAGTGGGCCAGGGACGAGAGAAGAGGACCGGAACGGCAAAAGCCCTACCCCCAAAGTTCCAGGAGTACACGCCGCTTAATATCTCCCAGACAGTGCTACTTGAGGAATCCAAGGGCGAAGGGTTCTTCAAGTTCCCCCCAATCCCACGCTCGGCTTCAAAGCGAACCCGGGGCCCCTACTGCGGCTTTCATAGGTTGCTGGGCCACTCGACGGAGAGCTGCAAACAACTCCGAGATTACATCGAGGAGCTGATCCGTTCGGGGCACCTCGCGGCGTACCTGAGGGACAAGCGGCAAGCTAACCGCGAGCAGGAGTAGCGTCCCCCTCCGGCCGAGCAGACCATCGACCGGATCATGGTAGTGTCAGCAGAGCAAGCGACTGATACCCCCGAACCCCGGTATCCCATGCCGAGCACAGATACCAGCAGACGTATGGGGGGCTCAAGTTGCATGAATAGGAGCATCTACTAGCATGTATTTTCTTTTCAAAGCAATGTACCATCTTTTTAAGATCTTTTGTTTATACAATAAAAGGATCAATAGAGCATTGCAGAAAGAAAAAAAGGGAATCTTATTCATTCAAAAGGTACCGTCGGCTCCTCAGCCGTACACAAAAAGGAAAAAATTTATTATTACAATAGCGGGGGAATGGGATGCAGAGAGCACTGCTCATGGTACTCTGAGCATATCTCCTCCAGCCGAGCCCTCACAGCGTCTAACCTCTGCCTCTGATCCCCTCCCCCCCTGTGAGCTTCGGCGTCGAGCCTCAACTGGTAGCACTCACGGACGAGCGCTCCGAACGGTTTAGCCGGCTCACGGAGATCAGGCCGAAGTGCCTCAGAGACCTTAGCTTGCCTATGACCTCATCGAACAACATTTCGGATAAGGGGTTGTAAAGCCCCGGTAATGCCCTCCAGATGGAATACATCAGCAGCTGAAGGAGGGAGGACCGCCGGGGAAGCAATCGGCCGAAGCGGTCCTCGATCTGGCCTATTACCAATTGCACCGTGTCCTCAGTGCAATATGGGTCATAGAGGTAGACATCCTCGAAGCTCACGATGTCTTCGATGGTGAAGGGGAAGTCCTGCATTTTTGCATTTCTGTTGCAAGGAAAAGAGTAATCAACAATCCCAAACGATTCCATCTTATAGCCAACGACGCTGGGGAATCCAACAGTCGCCCGTTTCACACGCAAAGCAGGCGCCACGCGGAAAGCGTCACGCCTCCCAATGCAAAACTGAAACGACGAGACTCCGGCGCTTCACCTTCACAGCGCCATCACGACACATGTCTTCGATGCCGTCCCACTCCTCGGTGCCCACATAGGAAGGTCGGACAGAGCCTCGCCAAGAGGCAACCGAGCAGCTTCACTGCTCGGTCCTTCTTTATGGAATAAAGCTCTCACCTAGAGGCAGCCGAGCGGCTGCCCTGCTCGACTATCCCTGGCCGATAGCTTCCCTACCCCACGATGCCAGGGATCAAAGTCCTCGCCAAGAGGCAGCCCTGCAGCTACCCTGCTCGGCTATCCCTGGCCGGTAGCTTCCCTACCCCCATGACGCCAAGGATCAAAGCCCTCGCCAAGAGGCAGCCCTGCAGCTACCCTGCTCGGCTATCCCTGGCTGGTAGCTTCCTACCCCACGATGCCAGGGATCAAAGCCCTCGCTAAGAGGCAGCCCTGCAGGTACCCTGCTCGGCTATCCCTGGCCAGTAGCTTCCCTATCCCATGACGCTAGGGATCAAAGCCCTCGCCAAGAGGCACCGGGCAGCAACCCTTCTCGGCCATCCTTAAGGACCCAAAAGCCCTCAAAAGAGGCAACCGTTTAGCAACCATGCTCGGTTATCCCCGGCACACCACCAGGAATCAAAGCCCTCGCCATGAGGCACCGGGCGGCAACCCCGCCTGGACATCCTTAGTAGGCCTCCCACGCCCCTCCCGCGCTAAGGATGAAAAGCCCTCGAAAGAGGCAACCGCTTAGCACGATCCGTGCTCGGTTATTCCTGGCAAAACCAGGGATCAAAGCCCTCGCCAAGAGGCACCGGACGGCAACCCCGCTCGGGCATCCTTAAGGATCAAAGCCCTCGCCAAGAAGCACCGAGCAGCTACCCTGCTCAGCTATCCTCAGCAGGCCTCACACGGCCCTTCCCACGCTGAGGATCAAAGCCCTCGCCAAGAGGCACCGAGTAGCTACCCTGCTCGGCCATGCTCAGCAGGTGTAACGTTTTGAAAATCGTTCGGTGAAATTTCGGAAAAATCGGTAAAATAAAGGGGTTTTCTGTAAAAAGTCAAAATACAAATATCTTTATTATAAAATTAAATATATATATTCTAGCTATGAAATTGCTAGTATTTGGTGTTTATTGAGCCACTGTTGAAATTTCAAATTTTCTGAAAAATTTTCCGAAATTAATTATTTTAATATTATTTTAAGCCGTCACTAATACATTTAATTAGGGAAAATTACAAATTGGAATGAGTTGAAACAAATTTTGTGCATCATAACACATTAAACAAAATTTTATCATGTGGTTTTTGAAATGAAATGGTTTGCCAAAACGGTTTAGAAAATATCGAAGAAAAAGGGCTTAAATGGTGAAATATAGCTAAATAGAATTGGGGTATGGTTGCATGTAGCTTAATATTCCTCATATACACACACACACCCTCACCCTCTCCCCTATTAGGGCTGAATTCAGCAGCCCCCCACTCATCTCCTCACTTAAAAGTCAAAGGAAACCAAGAAAAGAAAAGGAAAAATAAAGGAAAAGATGTTTAAGTGTTGACTTGAAGTATAGCTTTCTTTGACCCTTCATTCAACACCTCTCTCTCTCTCTCCTCATCCCCCCATTTTGGCTGAACCCCACCCCTTCCCCTGCAGCAGCCTTCCCTCCTTTTCTCCCTCTCATTTCATCACAAAAAAATTCATCAAAATACTTCAAATTCCTACAAATTCAAAGCAAAATCAAAAATCTACTCACTACCCATTATTCCTTGGCTATACTATTATGGATCTTGGTGAAAAGTTAGCATTTTGGAGACATGTTGCATGTGGGATCTCATGATCTTTGAGGTATAACTCTTTGTCCCATGGTTTGATTGTGGATTAGTTGCTTAATTAAAGTTGTTAGGTGTTTAATTGTGGGTTTATTTGAGAGGTTGGAAATTTCTAGTGAGGATTTTGATTGAGTTAGGGTTTTGTTGTAGAATTGGGTTATGATCAATTGTGCATGGATATGTGATGTGGATTAATATCTTAAGCTTTGTTGAAAACTAATCTAGTTGTTAGTTACAACCATTTCTTATAAATGCCCTAATTAAGCTATTTTGCTAACTAGAGTTTTTGAAAAATTATCAAATCCTTAGATTAAAATATAATTAAGTTTTCATGTCATTATAAATATTATATTGAGTGGTTTAATGCTTTTAGTTCATGAAAATCCAAGCTAAATTGTTGTTTGTGTATTTTTGCTATAAATTGTTAAAATTTGGGTATATTGTAAATTAGAATTTTGGGGTTAATGAAATTTATTGGGATTAAATTATGGAAATTGTTTTTATGACTTATTTACGATATTTAATAAGTATTATGGCCACTAGATTTGTTTAAACGTCGAGTTTTGTACTAAAACGGGTAATTTTTGCTTGCTAGATTTTCGGAAAAATGGCTTTTAAGGTGAATTTGGGGTTTTTGTGAATTTTAACCTATTTTATATTATAGTTAGTGTTCATGGATGCGCAAATAAGTGTGTTTGGGTTTTCTCGATGGTTTGACGTTTGTACATCGACATCGAGGGTTGGTTTGACTATTCTTGCATGCGTAGGCGATAGGTTTTGACCTATGCGTGATACGCGTGCCGATTTGATTTTCGTATGCCATTTCGATTTCGAATTTGGTTTTAATGCGATACGGTGCGTTATGATATGTAGGTACCCCATGTGGACTTCGAGACGACAAGCAAGCGCGTGGCGACATCGGCACCGGCGAGCGAGGACCAGGTGAGTAGATTTATATCTACGGAGAGAAGTCGGGTGGATGGCGTATAGCACCCTCGCAGTCCGTAGTATAGTTCATATAGATATGTTTATATAGGTGTTTTATGATACGAGAATGTTTATTCATGATATGATTATGTGTTCATGGATTACCTTTGGGTTAGTTGTGAAACCCTAGAGTAGTTGTTATACCCACATACGCACACACAGACTTGCATACATTACTTTCTTGTGCGTAGATGGGGATGTGTATATATGTATATATGCGTGGGTATGTGACTATGCATATATACATTCATATACACATGCATGGATGATGAGGATAGTACTTGGGATTTAAGATGAGTCGATGAGATTTGATTTGAGGCCGTAAGATCGGTGATATGGCAGGGTTCGTATTTGAGATACGACATGACGTTGTAGCGGGTCCTTGACGTAGTGTTTCACACACGTGCATGCATACTTAGGCGGTATCAGTATTATACTAGACGTAGATCAGTACCCCGATCATGATATTTGATAAAGAGGATACCAGATGAATAGTATGATGAATGTGATATTGACCCGTACCTAGATTTGGGATGCCGTATGACGGATTTACGTACGAGCTATATATTGATGATTGATCCGCACTCTTGACTTGGGATGTCTGATTATAGATTTGGTATCGGATATGATATTATTGAGGCGGGATCACCGACTATACATATACAGGTATGTATATGTATCGACTCGGATGATAGGCGGTTTCCTTACCTGTAGTTCAGCTTGTTAGTTTAGCCGTGTAGTTTAGTGTAGTTGTTAGATTAGATTAGACTCCTACCTATTTCAAAACTAGCGAATCGTGGGTATTTTAAAAGATAGGTCAAGGGATCTACGGATATTTCAAAAGATGTATCCTTTCTTAAAACCACCGTAGCCCTTATTTTCAAAACCCCGCGATTCGTGTTATTTCAAATGGCACCATTGTTTAATATTTAGCTCCCGCTCATTATGATTGCTCGCTCCGCATCGCATACTTACATTGTTATTTCATATTGCATTGTTAATATTATGCTGTTAGGACACCAGCACCATTACCGATGATGCGTATGTACCACGTACACTTACTTGCCGGCTCACACACATCTTCATCGTTAATTGCCATGTCACGTACACCTTAGAAAATATTATTGCTTAACTTAGCTTGATAGCTAGTAGTTTGACATGATATTAGTGTACTTACCTTATATGCCAGCTTAGATATTGTAGTTATTACTTGTCACTTCATGCATACTGTTATTCATTGTTATGCCGTATTCATGGATTCTCATGCCTATATTCATGGTTTTACATGCTATTGATGATTTAGATTCGGATTTCCATGAGATTTTCTGGATTTGGAGGAAAACCGCAAAACTTGTATAAGCTTCTTTCCTCTCTTTTAAATAAAAAGTGCGGTTTTCCCATTATGTATGAGTCGTCCACCATGAGTTTGCTGATGGATTTCGAGACCCGATTTGAAGAGATTGGTGAACCGTTTCGGGTATATGGTGGGCCCGGTGCGGTACCCTGGGGCAAGAAGATCGTGTTGTTGACGTTGAGCCTGTGCAGGGGAGCACGACCGACCGGTGATATTACCCGACGCGTCGGATATCCGGAGGATACCGTCGTGGTCATGAGATGGATGGTAGGGGCCGACCTGGACTGACGGCGCCCTAGTCATTGTGATTGAGACATTGAGATTTCGAGATATTGAGGTACAGAGACTGTGATACAGAGATATCGAGATATTGGGATTACGTTTTGTGCCGATGCTAAGCACTGTTTTATGCTGATTTCATTATGATATCTCATTTTAAAAATACAGAAATCTCACTAATTTATGAAAGCAGTTTTCTTCGGTACATGCATTCTGTTTCATGCATTCATACATCACCCGTATGATATATTGCTACCTGAGGCACTGACACGGACATATGGGATTACACTTGGGTTAGATATTTACCCTAGTCATTGTTATAGACTGCTGGTTATATTTGAGAATTATATATTATGATCGTATGACCTAGCATTGCGTCATACATGCGATTTCTATTCGTAGATGTTTTTCTATTCACGAGTTGGCAACTCACCCCCGTTGTGCCCCAGTTTCTTGCAGGTTTGCCGTACAGGTTTCATTACGGCTTTGCGGGCACAGTTTCGTTCGGGTAACTTACTAGTAGGTGGGTTTATTGGTATCGTACCCATCACATTACCTTGTATAATATTATTCAGTTGTATCTAGTAAATTCCATCAACCAAACATGTATTTATTTTTGAGATAGACACCAGTGATGTTATTCTTTCGACCTTAGAGTCGCGCGTTGTATTTCTGTGGATTTCTTGTTGTTTTGAGTTTCCTTTTGAGTTTTGATCCTCGCCCTTGGCGTTGTATATTATATTGCTTGTGTGGTTGTGACCGTCGATTGAAGAAGAGCTAGCTCCCGCTTGGGGATGCCTTTTATTGATTTCGTATATTATTCATGTTGTATCCCGTTTGGGAGCCAGTATTTACAAAGGAGACTCTGCCGAAATTTTCAAAAAATACTTGATTTTTTTTTTATAAAAAAACACGCATAATTCGGCTTATGCTTTTAAAACTACTTGTTTTAAGTTGTTTTTCCTTCACTCTACTACTTTTCTTGGTTTGGATTTCTGGGTTCTCGGCTTACTTAGATTACGTACGCCTCGAGACGTTTCGTAGTTTAAGTGCCGGTCATGTTCCGTACTTTCGGGACATGACAGCAGGCCTCTCACGGCCCTGTTACGCTGAGGATCAAAGCCTTCGCCAAGAGGCACCGAGCAGCTACCCTGCTCGGCCATTATCAGTAGGCCTCTCACGGCCCCCTCACGTTGTGGATCAAAGCCCTCGCCAGGAGGCACCGAGCAGCTACCCTGTTCGGCCATCCTTCGCAGGCCTCTCACGGCCCATCCAGCGCTAAGGGTCAAAGCCCTCGCCAAAAGACACCGAGCAGCTACCATGCTCGTCAATATCCTCAGTTGGCCAATTACGTCCCCTCCAACAACTAAGGAACGTGAACTCAACAAGAGGCATCCAGTCTATCAACGTCTTAGCGATCTACACTTCGACTTCGGGGCCAGGGAGACACCGTCTTCCCGCCGGTCCTCGCACACTTGGCAAATGATCAGAGTCAAGTCGACGAGTAATCGCTAGACGAGGAACATGCCGACCATAAAGCAGTACTGTGTAGATACAAGTGTCTACCAACAAAAGGAAACGCAAGCACAAACACTACTGCAAAAACAAAAAGTTTTTTATTCAAAAAGTCAAAGCTTTTATAAGGGTACTATGGGCTACCCAGCCTTATCAAATTACCCGGAGGCTTACAAGAGAGAGAGGAGGAAAAACCAAAAAGATCGGGCAGCAAGCCCCACCTAGACCTCACTCCCCTCATCACTATTGGCCGGAGGCGGGACCACCGAAAGTGGGACCCGAGCACGGAGCTCATCATCAGCGAACTCCGGAAGCCGCTCCTTGACGGCATCAAGAGCTTTATTCCATGCAAGGGCGGAGGCCTCGCCGAGGTCAACGTAATACTGATCTGACTCCTTGTAATCCGTCACCGCCCTCCTAGCCCGGGCTTCGGCGGCCTCCGCCGCTTGGCGTGCCGCGTCGGCATCCCGTCTACTGGCATCCCTCGCCCTCTTCATGGCCGCAAAACGATCGGCCAGTTCCACCAACTTCGCCTCAACAACTCAGTGGGACTCGCTCAGGCGACGGTAGGACTCCCGGCACTTCGAAACGGTAGGGTCCGCAACTTCCGACCAAACTTTGAGGGTGAGTGACCTCTCCCTCTCTAGACGCTGCTCGAGTCGCAGACCCTTGACCTCCGAAGAAGACTCTTCTGCTGACCTCGCAGCCCGAATAGCCTCCTCGGCTTCCATACGAGTGATAAGGGTGCAGTGCTGAAGGACTTGGCGAAAAATGACAGGAAAACCTAAGGACACCCGGACTAAGAAAAGGTCGCTCGAAGCAACACATGAGGGAGTGCATACCTGAACCTCCTCCTCTGCGATAGCAGCCATTCGGGCCCTCAAGGTCCCCCGTGGTTGTCGGGACCCGGTTCTTGTTCACGGAGCAAAGTGCCACACAGAACAAAGTGCCACGCCAATTGTTATACCAAGAGGGCGGGGCCACCTCTTGAATCTGTGGGGGCCACCTCTAGAGTCCGTGGGACCCACTGTAGAACAATGGGGAATCTTCGGAACACATTCTGAAAGAGGACCGGACTGCATTATAAATATAATGATACCACCCTCAATTACAGAGGCGCCTTTTAAGTGAACCGGAACTACAGGAGTTTGAGAACTCCGTAGTTAAGCGTGCTCGGGCCAGGGAAGTTTTGGGATGGGTGACCTCTTGGGAAGTGGCCCCTAGTCGGGTCCGGTTCGCTCTAAAGGGAAAAACCGTGTGGTTTCGGCCAAAGCGGACAATACCATCTGTACTGGGGCATGGGGTGTTACATTTATGGTGGCCCATGCAGGTCCCTTAGTAGTAAGTCTGTGGTTCGAGGACGAACCATTGTTCAAAGGTGAGGAGAAAAGTGCCACACAGAACAAAGTGCTACGCCAATTGTTATACCAAGAGTGTGGGGGCCACCTCTAGAGTCCGTGGGACCCACTATAGAACAATGGGGAATTTTCGGAATACATTCCGAAAGAGGACCGGACTGCATTATAAATATAACGATACCACCCTCAACTACAGAGGTGTCTTTTAAGTGAACTGGAACTACATGAGCTTGAGAACTCTGTAGTTAAACGTGCTCGGGCTAGGGAAGTCTTGGGATGGGTGACCTCCTGGGAAGTGGCCCCTCGTCGGGTCCGGTTCGCTCTAAAGGGAAAAACTGTGCGGTTTCGGCCAAAGCGGACAATACATTTTTTTTAAGGAGGGTAGAATGTAACAACCCTAAATTTCATATACAAGTTTTTACAAAAAAATTTCAAAAATCCATAAAGGGGTATTTATTGCCTGAGCACAAGACTTAAGTAATTAATTAGCAATTTAATTACAAGAAGAAGCTTGTGGCTTATTGGTCTTGCACTGCTGAACCAAGCCACCAGAGTTCAAATCCCATGACCCCCCACCTCCCTACCTTGCGACTCGGCCCTAGTCAGCCGGCGGACCGCCTGACGGCCGAGTCCCCAACATCAAAGTTGGGGCTCTTCATCTTCTAAACCCTCCTGTACACTTCATTTTCCTAGATCGGTTCCAGAAAGGTCATAAAGCCCTATTTACTCCATTTTATTACAATTTATCACATTATTTTTACATTTTTTCAATTTAACTCTTCATCTACCCTAACCCTAGCCTAACCCTATAAATACCACCCCTACCCCCTACCCTCTCACCCCAAAATTTTGAGCCCACTCTCTCAAAATTCCAAGAATCGTGTGTACTTTGAAAACGAGCGAAAGGCGAAGCTCCACGAAATCTACGGCGAACTTCCGGCGATCGTTTTAGGAACCACCAGCGACGACGCAACACATCGGCGTTTCCACTACTTCCCTCTCACCCTCTTGTGTGTCCTAAAACCGTAAGTCCCAATTTCTACCTATCTTTTCTATCTAAAAATACGGATTTGCAAAACCTGACGGAATCGGAACAAATCGATTTCCGATTCGGTTTCTTATAAAACTTCACTTCTCGGAATACAATTATGCTTAAACTCTCTCATGTTGACTACTAAACACTAATCAACCAAATTGATCAAGTTTTATTTCATAAAATGATGGCTAGTTCAATTTATCGTATTTTTTCACTTAAATACCATATTGTTTCAATTCTACATTTAACTCCATTAAACTTGCTATACCTTTAAGTAGATCACGAGGTAATGACCTACCTCCTCACACACTCATATGAAACATAACACGATACCCTCGAAACTCAGAATACGGGAAAACAAACATTTTCATTTAAATACCCTTTACTTAATAAAACCATTTCTAAAAGATTTAGTATTGATACATCTTTATAAATAAATACCACTTATTATGAAAATAGGATAAGGTTGTGGGCATCAGTCGTTTATCTAAACCTGACTTTGTGGTGTCTAGGCTAGACAAGTGAGAAAGGTAACTTTAAAAGGCCCGTCTCATGGTGATTCGTGAGCGGATCCCTCCTTTCTTCACTTGTACTTACCTGGCCACAATTGGCGGTGAAGAGACGATTTGAGGCATCTCAAAACTTGTCGTTTTGGACCAGTTAGGAGCAGTCTAGTTGACTTAGAAGACCCTAGAACATAGAATACGGGAAAACGACACTTTTTCATTTAAATACCATAATTAATAAAACCGTTTTTCTTAATAATTAGTATTTATACAAATCTTTGCAAAGCGCATCTACAACCCATTTGGGGAACCCGTTCGGGATGGTGCGGATTATCGCACATTCTCGGGCTTAGTAGTGCGAGATTCAGACCTCCGCAAGGAGCATTCGATCTTGAAAGATTTAAATACGACATTTTAAGAAAAACGAGATTTCTAGAATATAATAAATATATTAAAATTTATTTTCATATAAATATATGTATATGTAATTCAAAAATATCTAAATTTGAATTATTATAAATATTCTAATTTTTCTAAAAATGTCACAAGAATCAGTTTACACTAAAATACCATGAATTCCATATAATCAATATTACAAATAAATACCATTTATTATGGAATTAGGATATTTTCACTAGAAATGTCACAATATAAAATCTACATTCATTGCAACTCTAAAGACGATTAATAAATACTTGGGGTGTATTTTGAAAACTATATAAAAGTATTTTTACATAAAACCCCCTCAAGTTCTATAAACTACCTTAAGGACCCTAGTAAATATAGGTTTAAGCGGGACCAATCTCTTGAGCCTCAAGGAGCCGGAGAAGTGGGTGCTTGCCTAACTAAGGTAGACAACTTAATAACGGTGTTATCAATATGGTATTCGTCTTTGAAAAAAACACGAAAGGTTACCGATAATATCAAAACAATCAGGACTTCAATTTACTTTTCTAATTGTCTGACTCAGTTTGAGTCTCATTATAATCCGACTTGAATATAATTCAAGTACAATTTACAATTTACAACCTACAATCTACAATATGATAATCCAACATGAATCCATGAATCCAACTATCAATCTATACAACTTGACTGAACCGAACCATGGATATACATTCATTTACATGATTCTACAGTTATTCCATTTACATGATTATACAGTTACATCCGTTTACTGATTTCATGGTTTCGGTCAGTCATCCAATTATACAATCTATACAGTTTACAATACAAGACAATACAATACGACAATACAATCAAGATAACACTATGGGGTTTAAGGGGTAGACTGGTACGGAATATGTTAAAGGTGGCACGAGACGGTCACTTAAGACATAATTACATCCATGCCGTTGTTCCGTGGTATTATCGACGGAGCCTTGTACTACAGGTTACCAAAGTCCCCGGTGTAAGTGGGACTCCTCTCGTATACACTGGCATCTTCTGTACCAAGTTACAAACAACAGCGTTAACACTAAATACAACAATATAATAACATAATATAACTGTAAAAACTACTCTCTCTCTTACTCTCTGTCTATTCTATTTTTCCTCTTATCTTTGGGACTTACCGAGCGATCTGTTCGCTGACGACATTCTCTTTCCTTCTTCTTTGAATGTCGTCAGGTGATTTGGACACGTCAGAAATCGGGCCTACTGCTGAAGACCCAGCGCTTTAGTTCATTGTACACATTTCCTTTCAGTACTTTACATTCCTGTTATGCCATTGTTTAGGCATCGCTTTTATTTCAGTTGTATTTACTTTTCATGCATTGTACAAAAGAATGTTAATAAATAAAGTTGCTGTTCAGTTTATATATCTTGTCTCCTGTGTATTTACTTTTATATTGCTTAGATACGCTTAGCGTATTTACTTCAGAGTAAATACGTAGCGGACCAGTCCCGTCCCCTTCGCCGTACACCGGGAAGCAGGGCATGACAGTGGCATCCGGCCCCCGGCTGACTCCTCCATGCCAACGAGAAGACTGGCCGCAACGGAGAGCCCCAACGGGACCACGAACTGGGCGTCCCCCTCCTGCACGGGGGTCCCCTCCAGAATGTCCGCCGGCGGTGCACGAGAGACCGTCCTCTTCCGCTTGAGAGGAACCCCATCTTCACTCTCTCCTGCATCCCTCGTCTGAGAGTCGAGAACCCGTATACGCCTTTGGCCGCCACCGGAACAATCACCAAGAGCCCATGGCGGAGCAACGCCACGCTGTCGGGGGCATATCCAGCGCGGGGCTCGAGTCAGCCAGAGGCAAGGCCGCACCGTGGTCCCCCCTTCGAGACTGAGCGCCGAAGGCACCAAGAGTCTGGGATCGAACCATCCGTCCTGCCAAAAGGGAGAAGAGGCTCGACTCAGAAGGAGAAGAAGTAGAAGAAAGAAAAAACAAGATATCTAACCTGATTGAGAAGCCCTCGGAAAAGCAGAAGATCCAAACTAAGATGAGAGCGCCGAGCTTACGAGATGAAAGATGAGGGAAATATGAAGAGAGATGGGCCATGAAGAGGGCCCCGCCTTTACCTATAGCCTCCGGCGCCCCCATCCAACGGCGACCGTCGACTCCCGCCAAAAACAACCCTTCACATTCGACGACCCAGACCGCTCCACCCGGCTCGCGGACATTGGACAACATCCCATCAGATGCCAGAGGCCTGCGGCACGTCGCGTCCACCAACCGACGCTCGACACGTGGGCCGCCGCTTCGTCAAAGGTGCGCACAATCCGGCGCCCCTCTTTAATGCAGAAGATCTCACCCTGATTCTCCTGCATCATCCAGAAAAAAACAACGGATTGCCTGGGGACACGCCCGACGATATCTTCGGAAGAGAGCTCACCTCGGGTGACCTGGCAGACCACTCTCGACTCGACCTGCCAGCTGGTCGGGACGAGAGTGGGGGGCTAATGATGATGCTCGATATCGGTGACCTCCCAGATGATGGCACGTGGCAGATGACGTGTCCCAGAGCATGCAAGAAAGACCCTACAGCGATGACCAAACTGCTCCTATGCTTGTCCTACCGACGAGGCTGGCTCGCCTCCGAGTCCCAGCACAATTGGCCTCCTCGGCCTTACAGCTCGTTCCCGAGCTACCACAGAAACTAGATACCTCGGCTCTCCCGCTCGTCCGCGAGCTCTCCCGCCGAGGTCATCTTCCTCGGTCTCATCGACCGACCAACAGCACCGCTTGCAGGTGTAAACCGCCATCCCGCGAATCTCGCCATACACGAGATCTCCACCGGTCATATCCCACGTTCCACGCCACCACGATCCCCCTTTAACGAGCCTGTCTCGCCATTAATGGGAGGTCCCGCTCATCACGCGGACGTGACGTCGGGAGCGTAACGGCCGGCGTGATTCTCGCGCCTGCTGCCACCGCTCCTTAAACCCCTCTTTCAGACGGTCAAGGTAAGCGAATTCTACTCCACTAAGCCGTTACTCTGCTCGGATCTCTAGACTAACTTGATCGTCGGAGGGTTCTCGGTGGTTCAACCATCCCCGGGCTTCCTTGCAGGTAGCTCGGCAACCACAACCTTAACTCATTAAGATCCAAACGCTTCAGATGCGACAGGCTCCAGATCAAATCTCAGCCATCCGCAGATCAACGGGAAACAATATCTGAAAGAGATTCCACCCCCCATCGACCCCCCAAGTTGAAAAGGGTGTCCTTTCCCCTTTCCCATTGGTAACAACAGCCAAGGCATGTTGCTAAAAATCTTCACGTCAGGAACGAATATCCACTAATAGATGTTTTCCACAAAGAAATTAGGGCGGTATATACAACATACAAAAAGAATTTAGGGGTATATATAGAAAACATAAATAAAAACATTCAACAATAGAGAATCTATAGACCAAAATATCCTAAAGATATACAAATTCTTTCTCAGATATCATATAGTGCCAAAATAAACATTGAAGTTATTTACATTGTCTATCAACATGCAAAAAGATGAGAAAAATGCATACAATCAAGATTTTTAAAAAATCCTCTCAAAAAAGAACCACAATACATACATACTCTTTTTCTCCCCAGTACTCAAGTAGTGGTAAGGCCAAGAGTATTCTTTGGAGCACTTATCCATGGACTATCAGCAATGGCAAATCTCCATGGTGCACTTACATGTTCAGGTGATGCATACTCGATGCCAACACGTGGACCGGTCAGAATCTTCTCGGGCTCCGGCCCATCTAATACCTCTAGACCACCTAATAAAAAATGGAGTGAAAAAAGAAATTTTTTGAAAAGGAGTACTGAATCAGCAAATCTAACGAGAAGATAGGTTCACTAAGAATGGATCTATGACGGCAAAGGTTGCATAGGTGTTTAAATTAAAAATTACAGCATATACTGCGGACAAAAATAATTAAGGCAAAAATAACTGTGATTAATGTTAATTCACATCATTAATTATTTTTAATTCGTTCTTAAAATTTCTCTTTTACAATAAATATGTATCATATCAGCCACTTAAATTTCAATTAGAGAAAATTAACACATCATTACGTGCAGGAAATGTTGTATTATCAATTTATTTGTTTTACGCTCAGGAGTGAAATAAAATACCAGGAGAGTAGAGAGGATGGTGTGACCAGGAAGTTGAGATCCCCAGGGCCTGGCCAACCTAGCATAAAGATTAAGAAGAAAGAAAGAGGCATTATAATTATGAAAATCGACTAAATGTTTGATTTGGATTCAAGCAAAGACTAGCTGTAAGCAAGTCATCACTCTAAGGAAAGATTGGCGAAGGTAAAAAGCTTGATTGGCCTGTGAAATAATAGCATATTTGACCTGTGTAAGAAAGTTGGTTAAAAGTTACAAACCTTTCCTGGTCCGGAAAGTAAGATAGGCTTCTCAGTCTTCTGACCTCGACGTTCCTGAATAGTTTCCAAGCCTGTGTGTAATCAACAAAGTCGCACGATTTATCAACTAGTATATAATCAAGCCTCATGTTTCTTTTTTATCTCTCTTAAAAAGAGTTAACAAAAACATTGCTTGAATTTTGGACAAACTCTCTTCAAAGGAATAAGGTTTCTTCAATATGATATCACGGTTATGTTACTGACAAATAATGATCGAAAGTATCAAATCAGATGTGTAGCAATGTTTAAAATAGCTCGCTATGTGGCTCGCTATTTTGCGTTATGTAGAGTAGCTTAGCCTATTCGCTATGTAGCATCAGAAAATAGCTTAAATACTATGTAGCTTACGCTTTGTAACAAATAGCATACGCTACGCTATGCATACGCTATTTTCACATAAGATTTTCTATTGAAGTTCTTAATATTTCATTATCTAATCCTAAACTCTAATGTTTCTCAAATAAATATTATTTGATTGATTTTCGATATCGTTTAATACTATTATGAATCATATATATAAACTCAAGTATTGAAAATTTAGAAAATATTGTTATGTTGCTTATTGTTCAATGTTCTCAAGCTAATTTTATATCTTTATAATAATATAATTTATTGTAGATAAGATGATGATAATAATTAGTAATAGTTAATCATTCGTGTAGCTTACAGCTTACGCTATGCGCAACGCTGTTTGCGTTTTTCGCTTTTCAGTAGTAAAACGCTATCGCTATTTTGAGCACTCTGTAGCTATTTACAGGTCATTTCCCATTGTGGAATTATCTTTTCTAGATAGGCTTCTTGTACATCTCTAACTTCAGTTTTCTAATTTGTAAAGCCCTTGTTTCATAATTTCAATGAAATATCTTTTTTGGCCACAGTCTAACTGACTGAATCCAGTTTCTTTAAAAATATATATATAAATTGAATTTTTTAATTATAAAAGAGAGACAGAATAAAGCTGAAAGGATTGTAGAATTTAAAGAATTCTTGGCATTGGTTCACATTATTTCAATTCAATTCCTGGAAGTGGATCAGGTATCAATATATTAGGTCACTTAGATGCTAATGTTTCAATGCTTTAGATTCACGAATACATAATCCACAGCGATAAGCATGAAATTCGCTTATGGAAGAGTCATCTGGAAAAAAAAATTTAGAACATAAAGTGAGGAACCTAGCCGAGAACTAGTAATCTGGTTCTATTAAACCGAAAGTCCAAGACGAGAGCATGCAAACGTAACACTGAAAGTTTGTTCATTTCATCACCACCATGCATCATGATGCTATTCCACTAGTTTATGAATCTGTTCACCAACCATTACGGTAGACAACATTAAGCAACCATATTCATGAATACTAAGATTCATGCAGCAATGGTTGATCCCCTTTGAAAAGGTAGAACTTCCATCTGATAAATTTTTTATAGGTCGCATTGAAAAAAAGGTTTGCACAAGAACATACCACTAACAGGAGCACAGGAGCGTACTAAGACCGCCGCACCCACTCCTTCCTTGTCCGCGACAATGTTGAGCATCATGTGGAGACCATAACACAAATAAACATATGCATGACCTCCTGGACCAAACTATATACCAGAAAATCATCATACTTGCAATTAAAACTACAAGAAATAAAGGGAATTAGATCATGGGTCATTGGATCCTGATGCAGTGAAACCCCTTGGAATTTTTTTTGTGCACAATGTATGTCATATACAGCGCATATAGTAACCATCAAAGATAGAAGTAGAGATTGTAGAAATAATAAAGTTTTCAAAATTGAAGAACTATTTACAAAATCACTCACGAATCACCACTAATTGATCAAAAGTATCAAAACTCAAAGGTAGAACTATAAAAATATAGGTCTCAACTCAAACCCAAAACCGAACCTTGCTAATGTTTGGATGCTAGAATTGAATTATGCACAATGTATTGGAAGGAGATAGACCTTGAGAATGGGCTGAATGGCAGAAAGGTATACAACAAATAAATATATTGTCGAAAACTATACAATTTTCATTAGTAAAATTTAAACACGCAGCTAGAAGGGAAAGAAAAGAGATTTCAAAAGTAAAACATAACAATCTACATAAGTCTCAAGGAATCAGATTTCATGCAGTGACAGTCCAAAGTATGAACCAAATTGTGTCGAATATCAAGGAGTAAGGGGAACATGATCAACATTCTGATAATATGATCGAAAGTGCTCAGCTAGTGAGCCCAATTATAAAGCTCAAGCATTTAACTATCAACTAAAGGAAATACAGTAAACTCAAAGGTAAATTTTATTGGAAAATGCGACATGCTTGGATAAGGTTATATACAATGTATCTAATTTCCATCAATTTCATAATTTTACCATGATCCAGGATCAAAAGGCAGAAGTTAAACTTTAAAATTGTTACATTTTATAGTTAAGTATGAAGATTGCAAGAACTGCAGAATCATGGATATATGGCAGTCCAAAAACGGGTGCATGTTCAAAACCATAATCATAATCTTTTAATCTCAAGAGGTGCATAAGGGTGTTGAAAACATATCAAGAGGCATGCTGCTCAACACAACTATAAGATTTGAGTATAGGATGCAGATGAAAAACAAGAATTTGGTTCCTTTCGCCACTCTATGAAAAGAGGATTATAACACCACGTTGCTTCCAACTAAATTTGTTTTGCGCAAAGTTCAAATGCGCAAGTTTTGATTTTTTTCCGTGTATGCATCTATGATTCTCTTTGAATATGTCTTCTGTAAAGTATACATTACTTTGTATCAAATAATCCAAAAGTCGTTTTCTAGCACGCACATCCGAATATCAATACTGATGCTTGTGCTTGTTAAAATTGTTGTACGAACTCATCAAGATATGCATTTTAATAGTGGCCAAAGATAGTTCAAAATATCGCATTCACCGAAATTGAGTAAAAAGTTAGCAATTACCACAGGAGCAGTGCGCGAAGTGACGCCAAATCTTCCATGGCAAGCTGAATCATTAGGCCTGTAAGCCTCCACCTGCATCAAATTCAATCATCAGAACCCTCATTTTAGACTTTTGCCATTCAACAAATGTGAGGTTTTGTATTATGGAGTTGGGATAACTGCAGTTTATTTTTACGTGGAGGCAGAGAGATGCAAACTATGGTTTGCAAGCCCCAAACTCCGAAAATGGAGTTTTGTAAACTTTGATCAGATTGGAGATGACATAACGGCATCTTTCAACGTTTGGGCTGAAATAACTACAGTTATCTCTACTCCAAAATGGCATCCAAACAAGCCAAAGTTAGGATTTTGAAGTTTGGCTTTGCTAACTTTATGAAATCACGGTTTGGAAAACTTAACTCCATTCCCAAAGAGGGCATCAATGTGCAAGAAAGAAAATTTTACCTCCGTAATTTGAAGAACAACTTGGTCTCTGCGGAGAAATTTACCGAGGAGACGGGGGGCGAGGTCGAGGGCGTCGATTTCGAAGAAGCTCCGCGGCAAAATCTTCGCCGATGAAGGGAGCGCGAGGGTTCTCGTGGCGGGACACGTGGCGAGCCGTCGACGAGCGGCGACCGTTGCGGTGGTCCCCACTGGGATCTCCTCACTGGCGATCGCCGATTTAACCGCTCGGGACCTCGCCGTTCTTATAAATCGCCGGGGGTTTTTGGTCGCTGGCATCGGAGAAACATTTGTCATGAGATTCAGAAATTTTGTGGTTTTTACATTTGAGTAAGGAGAAATTGCAGGAACCACCTCCGTCTTGACCTGTTGGCACAAAACTGTTCTCTGACCCCTTAATTTTGTTTTTATTTTGTTTGGCCAAAATACTCTTTTATTTTGTTTTGTTTTTTTGAAAGAATAAGAAACTTCTAGGAAAGAATAAGAATCTTCAATCCACGGTTACAATCCTAATATCGGTAGCCGACATAAATTTATTTATACAGGTTGTGTTTTATGAAGAGCGGCAGAGATTACAATAGTGTTAGAATTGAAAGTTCGTATTGCAGCGATGGTTTTCTTATCACTTGACAAAAGTGAGGAGGATTTCATGCTTTTAGCAGCAATTCTATAACATACGGATAAATTCTTGTGATTATTTCGTATACAATTTATCAAGCGTTTTTTTTTTCCTTTTCTTTTCATTCAAATGTGCAGGGTTTTTCTGATGCAGTGTTTCAATATCTTATTTTACTTTGTTTACCGTATAAGCTTAGAATATTTCCATGTGAAAAACATGACTTCCTTTTAAATAATAAAACTATACCTGGCTTGAAAGCAAGCATCCAATTGATCATTTTTCTTGATCATCGACATTTTTCTTGATCATTGCTTTTTAAAATCCGAATACTCTCATCTCCGTTCTTTATAACTCTTCTCCTAGACAGATCCATCTTCATTTTTACTAGAATTTGAGAAGTACGGCTTTCTTTATAAAAAGGTATGGCTTTCTTTATCCACGTCAGCTATATGAATCAAGACCTGTCTATTTCTACTGCCCAATGGACCAAAGATCAAGACGTGTTCCACTACTTTCTTTATCGATGGCATCCAGTATACATTCCTCCAGTCCTGTCTATTTATGCTTTCACAATCATTTTTTCAAGAGGATAATAAATGAGTCGACTAACCATACAAAAGTCGATTAACATAGCCGGAACAATAAATTAAGTTACAAAACAGCCGGTGATAATCACCTTCCAAATGCCGAAACACAAAGATATATCTCAAAACAAATACATGCATGTATCACAAAACATATAGATAGAGAGGCATAGTCACATAATCCGTGAATTATTCGGCGAATTCATGAATAATTTATGAATTTTTGATTGGCCGATTAAATTCAGTTAAACAGCGAATAATTCACAAAAACAGCGAATAATTCGCAATATCAAAACCCAACGTCTTATATATTTTTGAATAATTCACAAAATCCATCCCGAGCATTTCCCAAATACTTGCCGAATCTTTCCTGAATACCTATTGATTTTTTCCGAATAGTTCTCCGAATCCGAATTTTTGAGCTCGCCAAATTACCCCATAATTGCGAATTTTCAAAGGGAGGCAATTAATTCTTTTGCAAGCGTGATGTTGAAGCTGTAACATTGGCGGGAAGAAAGCAGACGTGGCAACATCTGTTAAATGAAGGCCGTGTTCCCGCAAACCTTTCACTCATCCTCATATCTCTCTCACATTTCGAGATCTAATTTTCTCCTTGAATTTTTTTCTTCATTTCTTTGTATCATCATCTTATTATTCATTTAATGATTTTTGAGAATTTAGAGACTTCTTGATGATGCTCGATACTGAGCACTCCCCAAATCATGACACGTGGCAGATGATGTGTCCCGGGGCTTGCGAGAAAAGAGTAAGAACGGTACGTTGAAGGCGTACCCCGAGCCTCCCTCCCGAGTATGTTCCCGACCCTCGGTGGCCTTCCAGACCACTCCTCTGCCCGTCTTACAAATAACTATTGGTTCTCCTCCGAGCCCTCCTGCAAGCTGAGCTTCCTCAGCCCTTCCAGCTCTCCTCCGAGCAGTCACATGAACTAAGCCTGCTCGGTCTCCCGCTCGACCCCGAGCCTCCCGCCGAGCTCAGCTTCCTCGGTCTCATCGACCGACCCCCGAGCACCGATCACGGACGTCTCCTCCACGGCTCCGCGACTCTTGCCTGACGCGAGATATCCGCCACCCACTATCCCGCGTTTCACGCCATCTCATTCCCCCCATTAACGAGCGCATCTCATCACTAATAGGAAATCCCGCCTTTCACGCAGACGTAACGCCAGGGGCGTAACGGTCGGCGTGAATCTCGTGCCCGCCAGCCCACGGCTGCCACTATATAAACCCCTCTCTCAGACGACTCAGGTAAGGCAACTTGACCCTAATAGGCCGCTATTCTGCCCATTTAGCCCGTCTAACTTGATCGTCGGAGGGTTCTCGGTGGCACAACCACCCCGGGACTTCCTTGCAGGTAGCTCGGCTTCATCCACTTCAAGCCCATTGAGATCCACACGCACAAAGGGGAAACTCTCAGATCCAATCTCAGCCGCTCGTCACCACTCGCTGCGGATCAACGGAAAGTAATATCTGAAGGAGATCTAGAGATCCATCAGTTGGCACCGTCCGTGGGAAAACTAGTTCCACTAATGAAAGTTCACCTTCCGATCTCGAACATATGGTGAGTGATCACCGCGACGACCCGAGCTCCAGCCGCCGTCCTCCCCACAACGGAGACGCGGGTGGATCCCCTCCTCCCCGAACGCCATTCACGCCCTATCGGCTCGGATAGATCGGCTCGCGTTCGTCGTGGATGCGCTTGTCCGCGTCCAAACGACAGGACAAGCTCCCCAAGTCGCCGTTCCCCCACTTCGGGAGCGACACATGGGGAGAGAAGACACTACCCAAGCCGGCACTTCTGGGCGCCACCTCGCTATCTCGGGCGGCCACAGATCCCCCATGGCGACCAACTCGATGACCCGGTGGGCGCCTCACAGCTCCACACCGAGGAATCTTGCCAGAGCACCCCGCCCTGAAGCCCATCACGCTCATGTCCCTCCCGAGGAGGTGTCGGTCAGCTCGCCTGCTCTCAGGCATGACCGACGCCCCCTCCCTCGACAGGGTTGCGCGGACGGGACTCACTACGGTAGCTCGAAGACGACCTCGCCAGGGGACCCAAGGAACCTCATCGAACGGAACCGAAGCCGCGGTCAGGCGCAGGTCGCCAGCAGCAAATGCCATAAATCAAAGTATGCCGAATCGTCAGGATACCACGACCGACTCGACGCCCTCGAAAAGAAGATCGAAGGCATGCATCGGGAAATTCGTCTTTCGAGCGACGGGGCTAAATATGCCGCCGCTCGCTCATGAAGCCCTTCTCCAAAGAGCTACTCGCCGTCCCGTCTACTCCCAGAACAAGCCCCCGAAGGTCTCCCTCTTCGATGGGAAGTCTGACCCGAAAGACCATTTGGACGCGTTCACAGCCGGGATGAGTTTCCAGGACAATTTCGACGCCGCGCAATTCCACGCTTTCCCCGCTACTCTCACCCGCTCTGGACGAGACTGGTTCTGAGAACTCATGCCATGCTCAATCTCTACCTTCGATGAGCTGGCCACCCAATTTCTCGGTCATTTTGTCAGGAACAGACGGCAGAAGCGGACCGTTGATCATCTCTTCACCATAAAGAGCAGGGACAAAGAATCCTTCAAAGGATACGTCACCCGCTTCTACAACGCTCTCCTTAAGGTCCCAGAGCACCGGGACGAGACGGTCATTACGGCCATTAGGTCGGGTCTTAGGCACAAGGAGTGGCTACGCTCTTTTGCATTAGCGCAACCTAAGACCATGGCCAAGGTAAAAGGCCTAGACCGAACGTGAGATCCAGCTTGAGTCCCAGGTGAATGCCAACCTGCCCCAGACAGAGCATGTCGATCAGAAGAAAAGGGCCAAGGAGGAGAAAAAGAAGAATGAGCGGCCCAAGCCCTACTCCCCGAAGTTTCAGGAGTACACCCCGCTCAACGTCTTCCAGACGGAACTGTTGGAGGAGGAAAAAGGCGAGAGGTTCTTCAAATTCCCCCCAGTCTCGAATAGGGCGGCCAAGCATACCCGGGGCCCCTACTGCGCTTTCCACAGGTCGTAGGGCCACCCCACCGAAAACTGCAAGCAGCTCCGAGACTACATTGAGGAGTTGATCCGCTTAGGGCACCTAGCAAGGTACTTGCGAGACAAGCGGCAAGCCGACCGTGAGCAAGAGCACCATCCCCCTCCCGGCGAGTTGACAATCAGCCAAATCATGGTCGTGTCAGCGGGAGGGGGGGTTACAACGGGGACCGACAAAACATGGCGCCCCTTACCGGTCGAGGGAACTGGCAGCCACCCAATGAAGAGGGCCAAAGCGGCCGAGCCGATCATCTTTACCGACGAGGACCTCCACAGGATATCCCTGCCTCACAACAACCCTCTGGTGATCACAGCCCGGGTCCACCGCTACGAAGCGCAGAGGATATTGGCCGACTCGGGAAGCTCGACAGATATTCTCTTTTATGACTGCTTTCTGCGTATGGGACTCACCCCGTCGGACCTAAGGCCGACCGCCCACATCCTGTCGGGGTTCACTAACCACTCCATCCCGGCGGAAGTGGTAATCACCCTCCAACTTAACATCAAGGAAACAGGCTGTACGTGCACCGTGCCTGTGGAGTTTATCGTCGCGAGAATTCCATCGGCCTACAACATCCTCCTAGGTCGCTCGACAATGAACTCCCTCCGGGCCCAGATATCGACCTACCACCTAGCGATGAAGTTCCCACTCGACCAAGGTGGGATAGGTCGGGCCTACGGGAACCAACAAACCGCAAAGGTTTGCTTCGCAGCAATATCGACGTCTAAGCGGCCAAACAATGACATTGAAGGCGAGGATGATATCAAGGGTTCCCTGGATGCTCGAGAAAAGCAAAAAGAGGTCCGAGGAACCCAGTGGAACCACTGACTGAGGTCCCCCTTGTGGAGGGGGACAATGAGCGAACCGTCCAGATCGGGTCACTCTTAACGGGGAATCGCCGAGATGACCTGACCTACTTCCTCAGAAATAACTCGGATGTATTCGCCTGGGCGCCTGCTGACATGCCTGTAATTGACCCCAAAATCATATCACATAAGCTCGGAGTGGACCCTACGGTCCGGCCCGTTAGGCAGAAAAAGCGAAGCTTCACCCCGATCAAAAAAAAAGCGATCGAGGACAAGGTAGACAGGCTCCTCGCTGTCAACTTCATTCGGAATGTGCCTTACTCGGAATGGTTAGCGAATGTAGTCATGGTTAAAAAGTCTAACGGGAAGTGGCACATGTACGTCGATTTTACTGACCTCAACAAGGCCTGCTCGAAAGACAACTATCCCCTCCCTCGGATAGATCGGCTCGTCAACAGTTCGGCAGGCCACGAGCTACTTAGCTTCATGGATGCTTTCTCCTACTACAACCAGATCCGTATGAATCCGGCGGACGAGGATCTCACCGTATTCACAACGGACCGGGGGGTATACTGCTATAAGGTGATGCCCTTCGGCCTCAAAAATGCGTCGGGGCTATGTACCAATGCTTGGTTAATCGGATGTTCAAGCCACTGATCGGTAGGAACATGGAGGTTTACGTCGACAACATGCTCGTCAAATCAACCTTGTCAGATGAACACGCCAAAGATCTGGGCGAGGCCTTCGACGTCCTCCGCAAATACAAGATGAAACCGAACCCCGCCAAGTGCGCATTTGGGGTCACCAGTGGAAAGTTCCTCGGCTTCATGGTCACTCACCGTGGAATCGAGGCTAACCCGGAGAAAATTAGTGCCATCCTCAACATGGCCGCGCCCAAGAGTAACGTCGAAATCATGCGGCTAATAGGACGGATAGCCGCTTTGAGTCATTTCATGTCAAGGTCTGGGGAAAATTGCCTCCCGTTCTTCAAAGCTCTAATGAAGATACCAAGATTCGAATGGTCAGAGGAGTGCCAGACCGCCTTTAAGCAATTAAAGAGGCATCTTGCGACTCCCCCACTGCTCACCAGGCCAGTTGAAGGGGACGAGCTATTCCTATATCTGGCGGTGTCCGACCAAACTTCTGGTTCGGTGCTCGTCTGAGAGGTCGAGGGAGTCCATAAGCCGGTATACTATGTGAGCCACGTCTTCAAGGACGTGGAAATGAGGTACCCGGCCATAGAGAAGATCGTCTTGGCACTCATCGTGGCCTCAAGGAAACCACGACACTGTTTCCAGGCGCACACCATCCTCGTTCTTACCGAGCGGCCTTTAGTGGCTATCCTCGCCTCCCCCGAGTCTTCTGGTCGCTTGGAGAAATGGAGGTGGGAGTTGTCCCAGTTCGACATAAAATACCGTCCGAGGCAGGCTATCAAGACACAAATCCTGGCCGATTTTATCGTCGAATGCACCATCCCCAGTAAAGAAGCGGAATCCACGCTGGCCCCCGGAACTCAACCCTCAACCAATGAAAGCCCGACTCCGTCCCTGATTGGGTCCTTTACGTCGACGGGTCCTCAACCGAGGAAGGCTGTAGTGCCGGCCTCATCATTCGGGGCCCGAACGAGGCAGAGATGGAGTATTCTCTAAAGCTCGGGTTCAAAGCCTCGAACAACGCAGCGGAATACGAGGTCTTGCTAGATGGACTACGGACAACCTCCGGAGTGGGGCTGAAAATGATCCGGATCCGCAGCGACTCCGCCCTAGTCGTTGGCCAAGTGACCGGCCGATTCGAGGCACGGGAGCCTCTGATGGTGAAGTATCTGGTCGAGGTGAGAAGATTACGAAACGATTTCGACGAAGTCCAAGTGGAGCAGATCCTCAGACAACTGAACGCCCAGGCCGACCCCTTGAGTAAGCTGGCTTCATCTTATACGGCCAACAACAAGAGAAATATCCTCTTCGAGGTCTTACCACAGCCCAGCGTAGAAGACGGGGCGGCGTCACTTCAAGTGTACACAACCCGAGATTAGAGGAAGCCCCTCGTGGAATTCCTGAGAGAAGGTACACTCCTAGAAGATCGAAGGGAAGCCCGCCGTCTCCGAGCCAAAGCTAGTCATTTCATCTGGAGCATTGGGAACCTCTACAAGAAATCCTTCACTCAACCTCTGCTCCAATGCATTGACCCCCACGAGGCCGATTACGTCCTCCGTGAGATTCACGAAGGGGTCGGCGGTGCGCACCAAGGGGCCCGCACCTTAATCCAGAAGACACTGCTCTAAAGGTACTATTGGCCGACGATTCATTAGGACGCCCAGAAGCTCGTCAGGAGGTGCAAAAGCTGCCAACTCTATGGCAGCATATCTCGCCTTCCGGCTACCGAGCTAACAACCCTAACCTCCCCCCTGGCCGTTTGCCCAATGGGGAATGGGCATGATAGGCCAGTTCCCTACTGGTGCGGGCGGACACAAGTACGTCCTCGTCGCAGTGGACTACTTCATGAAGTGGATCGAGGCCGTCCCCATCAGAAAACCTGATGCCACTATGACTATTAAGTTCCTGTAGAACAACGTAATATTCCGGTTCGGTATCCCGAGGTGTATCATCACCGACCACGGGACAAATTTCGAGAACGAAAAATTTAAGGAATTCTGCAGTGAATACCATATCCTTATGAAGTTTGCCGCGGTCGCGCATCCCCAATGCAACAGGCAGGCTGAGGCCACTAACCGGGATGTCCTCCGAGATCTTCTGACATGCTTAGAAGGACGCCAAGTGTCATGACCCGTAATTTTGCATGTGACCGGCACTTAAATTACGCAACATCTAAAAGCGTGACGTAAATCAAGTAAGCCGAAGCCTAGAAAATCTAAACCTTTTTGCGGAAAATAGTGGGTGTGCAGTTTTGAAATAAAGGTATAATGAATCAAGTTTTGTCTTTTAAAATTTCGGCAGCATCTCCTTGTATATTTTGATCCCAAAACATTATACAACAATAAATAGGCATCCCCAAGCGGGAGCTAGCTCTTCGCCAATCGGCGGAATCACAACCACGCAATAATATATATAGATGCCCAACGGCGAAGAATCAACCCAGAAGAACTAATAAAGAAGCAAGACATCAAAACTCAAGAAAAGCGAGCATAAACCCATCGCTCTAAGTCTCGCACAAAACCCAAGTCTGACTAGGTCTACCAATATACAATTCTAGTCTCTGATTTGATGTGATGGAGTTTATCTAGATACAATAGAATATAACAGTATGAGAGTGGGCACGATCCAACATGTGTCCCACCTACCAAAGCAAAGCATCCTGGAAGAAGCTGTGTGCCAGCAATACCGCAACTGATCCCAAGCGGTTAAAACTGCAAGAACTGTGGCACAACGGGGGTGAGTTTCCAACTCGTGAGTAGAAAATATCAACAAGTAGAAATCGAATAAAACAACGATTTCCTAGCTCACTATATCCTGAAGGTAATACTGTGATATCTAGGGTGACCACAAATGCATATATGTCAACAATCTATCAATGCAATGACATATATAAATAAACATCCGATATCATATGCCTATAAGCATGTGGATATCATCCATGTGTCCATCAACGACACAAATCAATATCATGGAACCTGAGTATCCCACATCAACACTCGACATCATGAAAATATAGGCCTGTATATATATGAGAATATCAACCACGTATGTCTATCAACGACACATTAAAATCATGGAACCTAAGTGTCCAACACCGACACTCGAAACATCATGAAAAACCCATGTCCAATATCGACACGTAAATCCTCATATCTCAGGCTCCGCATACTCAAATCGGCTCCCATATCTATCTAATATCAGACGTCGCATCCTCATTTCGACCCTCATATCCATCTCATATCATAACTCCAAAACGGTATCCTCCAGATATCCGCCGAGCTCTATACAATCACTGGTAGGTAGTGTTCCTTCTGCCAGGCCCATTGTCTACACCACAAAAACCATTTCTTGCCCCGGGGTACTATATCGGGTCCACCATGTAGCCGCAAACGGCATCTGCCCACTCCTCGAATCGGGTCTCGAAAACAAGCTCAGAACTGAGAAAACTCATGGTGGACGTCTCGAAATATGAGAAACCATATTTTTAAAACAATACGCAATTTCCTTTAAAATATAACCACGGTTCTCAAATCTAGAGATCTCATGAAAATATCATCTCAATGCAGATAACTATAAAGTACGATGTATGCAACATAGAGTAGTAATATGAGCATACCGGTATATCATGTAAGCATATGACCATAAGGAACGATGTATGCAACATAGTGTGGTAATATGAGCATATCGATATATCATCCAAGCATATCAATTGATAGTACTGAACAATGAATGTACTTTTACTTTTAAGTTTAATATCATGATAGGGAAGTTCTCCTGTATAAATAGCACGACAATTCTACTGTATAAGTGGCATGGAAATTCTACTGTATAAGTGGCATGGAAATTCTACTGTATAAGTGGTATGGCAATTACCGATGAAGAATGTGTGTAAGCCGGCAAATCTGTGTATGTGTAACATGCGCATCAACAGTAATGGTGCAGGTGTGCTAGCAATTTATATCATATAGTATTAAATACCGGCACATGGTATGTACATCACGAGGGGTAATATCCTATACAACATGAATAATAATTGGGTGTATCTATCTACACAAGAATCATACGGTCACTTTTAAACATACACATCGTTGTTGAAAATAGGTACGGTTCAGGTGGCAATCTCTATATCGGCGATCCCACCTCATAATATCCGATATGACAATAATCATCGATCATCATCCTCAAATCACTAGCGCAGATCAATCATCCGGTACATCTCAACTCGTACGGTAATTCATCCTACGGGGTCATCAAACAGAATAGGGAATCTATTGACCTATACAATAATGAGGGTACGGATCTAAAGTCTCATACGACATATTACTCATTATACTCAAAATCAAAATATATATATATATACACATATATCTCAAGTCACATTTGTATAAAAGTCATATCTTGTTAATTCCACAACACTATCTCAATCTCGTATCGTGTTTATCGATCTCGAACTCATATCCTACCATTATCAACCCATACTTGTCATCTTTCAATTCGTACCTATCATGATTCACTTCTCATTTCATATTTTCAAGCCAATATATATTTCCTAGTGTCAACGTTAATCATGTCATATCTTACTAAATCTTATAATAAGGTTATCTTAAGCTCGTAGTATATCCTTAATCAAATTAGAATTTATATCACAATCTTCCATATTAATATTTGCGGGGGTGCTATACGCCATCCACCCGACTTCCCCCGTAGATATAAATCTACTCATCTTTAAACTCCTCACTTAGCCGAAGTCGATGTGCTTCAACGTCTCGGAAGTCCATGCGAAGTATCTACAATCAACACAATCGCATTGCAAACTCAATCAATATCCGAAAACTGATACGACACACGGTTCGCTCGTAGGTTAAAACCTATAGCCTACGCATGAAAACAGAACCAAATAACCCTCGTTGTTGATGTACAAATGCCAAACGACGGAATCCAAATCAAATATCAAAACCAAATCTTAGAAATCGCAAAACGAAATTCAGCAACTAAGGATATCTATCCCATATTTTGTCTCAGATCAAATTAGCCAATTTTGCATATGGGGTTGCTCTAGATATCAGATAAGAGAGCTACAGAACAAAAATCACCACATTTCACCACAAAGTGGCCGCAATTTGCGGCCACATGGAATAAATCTGCGGCCCTGTTTAAGGAGGAGGGACTCGTGTTTCTAGAGTAGCTTCTAGGTTGCCTGCTCGTCTCTCTGTGTTCGCTAAATAATTTTTAGGGTCTCCGGGTTATAGCAAATCTCAGTATCCCCTCACAAAATCCACAAAATACGATATCGGGAAAATTCTAACTCCGTGTTTTGGGTTCTATTCTCGGGTCTTGGCCAACAAAACACTCTCTAAGGTCTAGTAAATACTCCATACACCTCAATTAGCCACTTAACAGCAACTTGTAATATTCTAAGATCACACATCCTAATTAACTCAAATTCTAAACTAAAATACGATATAACACAAATATTAATCTAAAAGTGAAATGATTACCTTGTTTGGCCACCTAGGAAAATTCTAGAGTTGCTCAAAGTCTTCAAAATCCAAACTTGGATGGTTCAAAAGGTTTACAATAGGCTTGTGCATGTTTTTATTGAAGGTTGCATAGGGTTTTAGCAAGAAATTAGAGATGGTGTATTGGGGTAGTGAAAGAATGAAGGAGATGAAGAATTGAGAAGAAGCAATGGGGAATGAGGAATGGGCAGCCAAGTCCTAGCCTCTCTCTCTCTTAAGCTCACCCTCTCTCATAATATCTCCCCTACACTCATTCTCTCTCACAACAAATATCTATTTTGTTTTCTTTCACAAATCCCCCAATGGCATCAATTCTTATTCCATTCACACTCCCTCTTCTCATTTCCTTTTCTTTTATTTTCTTTGTTTTTTTTCTTTCTCTAAACTCACAAGTCACAAAACTCAAAAACCAACATGCACATGACATGGTGCACAAATCATGGAAAATGTAAAAATATGGATTTTTACCCAAAAATCCGATAAATATCATTATAATAAATAAATCATTTTAATCTCCGATTAATTCTCCAAAATTGGTATATACTTATACCATTTTACGAAAAATCCTTATTCGCAAATCGAATAGTTTTCGCGAAAAATATTATTTTAATATTAAATTTCCAAAAAAATATTTTTATATTTCTGAAATGTTACAGTCTTCTCCCTTAAATAAATTCGGTCCCTGAATTTAAATTTAAATCCCCAAATGCTAAAACATTTCAATAATCAGCTCAAATCAACGGGGCTCCGAAATCATGGAAGATACTGAAATATCACGGCGCATCGTGTGCGTCTGAACAAGTACAAAACTCAGAATCAAACTCCGTCAAGCATCACGCAATCATCGGAGTTAAAAATGGAAATACAAATATCGAATTCTACTACTGGAATCCAAATGCACTAGTCAAATCATAATACGTATATAGCACGCATCTTTGTAAAACCATTTTTAAAAACTGCATAAAACACATGCAAAATCTTTCCCAAATCTCCGTGCTATGCGTACCTCATGGCACAAGTGGCGGACTATCATTTGTAAAGTAGTAAATATATACTTATATATGTTTGTTCAATTTATACGTACTGCCTTTTTGAAATATCCCAGAAGGTTCTCTTTATAAAATTTTGTGTCACTCGCGGACACGTAGGAAATAGCAAGACTATAGCTCCTTTTCGAAAACCTTTGGTAACTTTTTATGCATGCAAAAGTACTCAGGCACTGTCCTCAGACCCGCCATGCTCGGCTACTATATAATATAGCATCCAACATCAAAATACGAAACTCGTAAATAAAATCAGCCTCAAAAGGCGTATCCAACATCACATGCGTCTGGTGTGCACGGAAATCCAATCCAATACAAGTGCCACAATATGCACAAAAGCAAAACTAAGTGCAACAGGTGTGCATGAAAGCATCTGTCCAGTGCAACGGATGTGCACGACAACAATATCAAATGTATCTATAGTGCATGAAAATCTCAATCAAGCGCATCCAACATGCACGAATAAAAATCTCAATCGAGTGCATCCGGTGTGCATAAAATCTCATATCCTGCGCCCAACATGCATGAAAATCCAAATCAAGTGCGTCTGGTCCGTATAAAACATCTAGTGCAGTAGTGTGCATGATAACGAACATCAAGTGCAGACGAGCACGAAAACATAAATCCGGTGCAACAAATGCACGAAAACTCATCAATATCTCAAATGCTCACAAAAACAATACCGAGTATACCAAGGTGTATAAAGTCATAAACGTGTACAACTGTGTGCACAAAACGTGAATCAGTGCACTGCAATCACATATAAGCTATACCGAGTGCATAAATCATTTCGAGTGCCTACCTCACGCACAAAAATCAAATCGACAATCTCGAAATCCACCAAAATCATAAGTACGTGCAGCAAAGGCACAAATCGATATCAAGTGCAATAGATATGCATAAATCATAAACCAATGTAGCGGTGTATATAACATAAATCAAGTGCAATAACTGTGCACAATAAAAATCTCCAGTAAGTGCAACCATGGTGCACAAAAACATAAATCACGAAACCCAATTATCGAAACTCAAGTCCAAGGGATAAAAGTGTGATACTCGAATCACAAAACGCAAATCGCAATAACTGACATTGAGGTACACCTCCTATAATGTCGAAAATATGCCGGTGTGCCCAAACTGGCAGAGCAAGGTCATCAACTTGCCTTCTGCTCACGGTTTGGCATTTCCGGTCTCTGGGTTCCTTGTTCCTCTCTGGATTACCAATCTCGCAATCCTTCTGCTCGTCGACCTGGTCAAGTGTACTAACTGAATAGCTCCGCTCTGGCACTCCTCTGATCACCATTTGGCAAATCAACATGGCCACTCTCAAACGGCACATTACTGACGGCGGCATCTGGCCCTCTGAATACGCACGCTATAACGGATCCTGGGTGAAAATCTTTATCGCTGCGGTGTCCTGGAAAGAACCTGCTCACGGCTTCTTCTGATATCATCTATGCCGAACTATACGAAGGTTGACACTCTTGCTCAACTCTTTTCTCATAACCCGACAGCTGTGTCCTCAGCACGGCTTTCCTCTGAAATTTTGGCTTTATCTAACGCTGCACACGTATCAATCCTTTAGCATCAACGGAGACTAACAACCGCTTGTTAACATCTCGCACGAACCTCCGGTTCCACTTGTCTTTATTATCGTCCACTTCGACGTCATCCTTGCTGTCTGCATATTGCAATTCATTCTTGGCTACGGTCAATCTGGAGTCTCTCTCACGAACTAGACATTAAGAACTCGGTATCTTCACCACCCTGTAAAAGATATCTAGCCGAACACGTCCTCGGGAATTCGTCCAATTCATCAGAAGAATACACTTTATTCGTCCGTTCTCGATCAACTCACAACACATCTGGTGAGGTCCTTCTATCCTAAACTGGTCAACTTACCGATCTCACATCGGAGCATTCGACAAACAACGTCATCTCTTGATCGACTTACTCTAGATCTGAGTAAGATCCTTCAACTGGAATTCTTCAACTCAACCGAGCCTGCATCGGCACATCAAATCTGGCGAATCATAACAGTCACTCCAAATGAGATAGACTAGCTACCTCCTATCACATCTCTGTCTGAAAGCTCCAGCGGTTTCAAATCATAAACTCTGGAAACGACATCCCATCAATCTCAGCAATAGCTGGGTCATTTGTCTGCACGGTAGACAACATCACGATCTCTGAGGTAGGCTGTACATCAATAGTCCTTTCAATCTGGAAGCCTCTATCAATGGCCTGATCATCCGGTGCAAAACCTAACACTCGCCTCAAACGGGAGATCATAACACAACACTATACCTACACGTCCCTAAGTCACCAAAAACAATATGGTCAGTCCTCATCCCTGACGAGCTCGCTCTGACCGTAACACTAGCAGCAGCTCAATCTGCGCTCAAACCATGGTGACAGGAACCTCAAGCAGGTATCGATAAGGATGAATCAAATGAACGAAAGAAATCAACAAATCCCAAATGGATATATGATCAAAGGGACGAAGAGTATCACAGATCTCAAGATAAGTACATCCTAAGGTTTCTTAAGTGGAGTATCATATCGTAAATATACCGCGGAACATACATATGGTACATCACTCTACTTAAGTTACCTATTCCATCAATCAAGGTCAACCTATGAAACGAAAGTTCGGGTTTAATACCCCCTATCAAGTCTAAGTTCTGTAAGATCAAGCCTAGGTTACGAAATACAGACGCCCTAGATTCCACATAGTCAAACCCAGACTCAAACCAAGGTTAAACCTAACGCTCTGATACCAACTTTGTAACGACCCGTAATTTAACACGTGACCGACACTTAAATTACGCAACGTCTAAAGGCGTGACGTAAATCAAGTAAGCGGAAGCCCAGAAAATCTAAACATTTTTGCGGAAAATAGTGGGGGTGCAGTTTTGAAATAAAGGTATAATAAATCATGTTTTGTCTTTTAAAATTTCGACAGCACCTCCCTTGTATATTTTGATCCCAAAACATTATACAACAATATATAGGCATCCCCAAGCGGGGGCTAGCTCTTCGCCAATCGGCGGAATCACAACCATGCAATAACAAATATACGACGCCCAACGGCGAAGAATCAACCCAGAAGAACTAATAAAGAAGCAAGACATTAAAACTCAAGAAAAGCGAGCATAAACCCATCGCTCTAAGTCTCGCACAAAACCCAAGTCTGACTGGGTCTACCAATATACAATTCTAGTCTCTGATTTGATGTGATGTGATGTGATAGAGTTTATCTAGATACAATAGAATATAACAGTACGAGAGTGGGCATGATCCAATATGTGTCCCACCTACGAAAACAAAAGCACCCTGAAAGAAGCTGTGTGCCAGCAATACCGCAACTGATCCCAAGCGGTCAAACCTGCAAGAACTGTGGCACAACGGGGGTGAGTTGCCAACTCATGAGTAGAAAATATTAACAAGTAGAAATCGAATAAAACAACGATTTCCTAGGTCACTATATCCTGAAGGTAATACTTTGATATCTAGTGTGACCACAAATGCATATATGTCAACAATCTATCAATGCAATGACATATATAAATAAACATCCGACATCATATGCCTATAAGCATGTGGATATCATCCACGTGTCCATCAACGACACAAATCAATATCATGGAACCTGAGTATCCCACACCGACACTCGACATCATGAAAACATAGGCCTGTATATATATATATATATATATATATATATATATATATATATATATATATATATATATATATATATATATATATATATATATATATATATGAGGATATCAACCGCGTGTGTCTATCAATGACACATCAAAATCATGGAAGCTGAGTGTCCAACACCGACACTCGAAACATCATGAAAAACCCGTGTCCAGCATCGACACGTAAATCCTCATATCTTAGGCGCCACATACTCAAATCGGCCCTCATATCTATCTCATCTCAGGCGTCGCATCCTCAGATCGACCCTCATATCCATCTCATATCATAACTCCAAAACGGTATCCTCCGGATATCCGCCGAGCTCTATACAATCACCGGTAGGTAGTGTTCCCTCTGCCAGGCTCATCGTCTACACCAAAAAACCATTTCTTGCCCCGGGGTACCATACCGGGTCCACCATGTACCCGCAAACGGCATTTGCCAACTCCTCGAATCGGGTCTCGAAAACAAGCTCAGAACTGAGAAAACTCATGGTGGACGTTTCGAAATATCATATCAAGAGAAACCGTGTTTTTAAAACAACACGTAATTTCCTTTAAAATATAACCACGGTTCTTAAATCCAGAGATCTCATGAAAACAGCATCTCAATGCAGATAACCATAAAGTACGATGTATGCAACATAGAGTAGTAATATGAGCATATCGATATATCATGCAAGCATATAACCATAAGGAACGATGTATGCAATATAGAGTAGTAATATGAGTATATCGCTATATCATGCAAGCATATCAAGTGATAGTACTGAACAATGAATGTACTTTTACTTTTAAGATTAATATCATGATAGGGAAGTTCTCCTATGTAAATGGCATGACAATTCTACTGTATAAGTGACATGGCAATTCTACTATATAAGTGGCACGGCAATTACCGATGAAGAATGTGTGTGAGCCGGCAAATCTGTGTATGTGTAACATGCGCATCAACGGTAATGGTGCAGGTGTGCTAGCAATTTATATCATATAGCATTAAATACCGTCACGTGGTATATACATCACGAGGGGTAATATCCTACACAACATGAACAATAATTAGGTGTATCTATCTACACAAGAATCATATGGTCACTTTTAAACGATACTCATCGTTGTTAAAAATAGGTACGGTTCAGGTGACAATCTCTATATCGGCGATCCCATCTCATAACATCCGATATGACAATAATTATCTATCATTATTCTCAAATCACTAGCGTGGATCAATCATTTGGTACATCTCAACTCGTACGGTAATCCATCCTACGGGGTCATCAAACAGAATAGGGAATCTATCGATCTATACAATAATGAGGATACGGATCTAAAGTCTCGTACGACATATTACTCATTATACTTAAAATCATAATATATATATATATACACATATATCTCAAATCACATTTGTATAAAAGTCATATCTTGTTAATTCCACAACTCCTCTATCTCAATTTCGTATCGTGTTTATCGATCTCGAACTCATATCCTATCATTATCAACCCATACTTATCATTTTTCAATTCGTACCTATCATGATTCACTTCTCATTTCATATTCTCAAGCCAATATATATTTCCTAGTATCAACGTTAATAATGTCATATCTTACTAAATCTTATAATAGGTTATCTTAAGCTCGTAGTATATACTTAATCAAATTAGAATTTATATCACAATCTTCCATATTAATGTTTGTGGGGGTGCTATACGCCATCCACCCGACTTCCCCCGTAGATATAAATCTACTCACCTTTAAACTCCTCGCTTAGCCGAAGTCAATGTGGTTCGACGTCTCGGAAGTCTACGCGAAGTACCTACAATCAACACAATCGCATTGCAAACTCAATCAATATCCGAAAACCGATAAGGCACACGGTTCGCTCGTAGGTTAAAACCTATAGCCTACGCATGAAAACACAACCAAATAACCCTCGTCGTTGACGTACAAACGCCAAACGACGGAATCCAAATCAAATATCAAAAACCAAATCTCAGAAATCGCAAAACGAAATTCAACAACTAAGGAAATCTATCCCAGATTTTGTCTCAGGTCAAATTAGCCAATTTTGCACATGGGGTTGCTCTAGATATCAGATAAGAGAGCTACAGAACAAAAATCACCGCATTTCATCACAAAGTGGCCGCAATTTGCGGCCACATAGAATAAATCTGCGGCCCTGTTTAAGGAGGAGGGGCTCCTGTTTCTAGGGTAGCTTTTAGATTGTATGCTCGTCTCTCTGTGTTCGCTAAATAATTTTTAGGGTCTCCGGGTTATAGCAGATCTCAGTATCCCCTCACAAAATCCACAAAATACGATATCGGGAAAATTCTAACTCCGTGTTTTGGGTTCTATTCTCAGGTCTTGGCCAGTAAAACACTCTCTAAGGTATAGTAAACGCTCCCTACACCTCAATTGGTCACTTAACAGCAACTTGTAATATTCTAAGATCACACATCCTAATTAACTCAAATTCTAAACTAAAATGCGATATAACACAAATACTAATCTAAAAGTGAAGCGATTACCTTGTTTGGCCACCTAGGAAAATTCTAGAGTTGCTCAAAGTCTTCAAAATCCAAATTTGGATGGTTCAAAAGGTTTACAATAGGCTTGTGCATGTTTTTATTGATTTAGCAAGGAATTAGAGATGGTGTATTGGGGTAGTGAAAAAATGAAAGAGATGAAGAATTGAGAAGAAGCAATGGGGAATAAGGAATGGGCAGCCAAGTCCTAACCTCTCTCTCTTAAGCTCACCCTCTCTTATAATATCTCCCCTACACTCACTCTCTCTCACAACAAATATCTATTTTGTTTTCTTTCACAAAAATCCCAATGGCATCAATTCTTATTCCATTCACACTCGCTCTTCTTATTTCCTTTCCTTTTCTTTTCTTTGTTTTTTTTTCTTTCTCTAAACTCACAAGTCACAAAACTCAAAAACCAACATGCACATGACATGGTGCACAAATCATGGAAAATGTAAAAATACGGATTTTTACCCAAAAATCCGATAAATATCATTATAATAAATAAACCATTGTAATCTCCGATTAATTTTCTAAATATTGGTATATACTTATACCATTTTACAAAAAATCCCTATTCGCAAATCGAATAGTTTTCGCGAAATATATTATTTTAATATTAAATTTCCAAAATAATATTTTTATATTTCTGAAATGTTACACCAAGACAGTTGGGTCGAGGAACTACCCCGGGTCTTATAGGCCTTACGCACGTCGAAGAAGACCCCCACCGGAGAGACCCCTTTCAGTCTGTGCTACGGTACTGAAGCAATGGTCCCAGCGGCGATCGGGCTGCCCAGCCACAGGATCGAGCACTTCTACGATGAAGCCAACACCTCGGCCCTCCAGACTAATTTGGACGTGTTGTTAGAGAAACAAGACAGAGCTCAGATCAGAGCTGCCGCTTATCAACAGCAAACCGCCCGCTACTACAACGCGCGAGTCAAGCGTTGCTTCTTCAAAACCGGAGATTTAGTTCTAAAGCGGAACGAGTTCGTCGATCAAGGCAAGCTGCACAAGTTTTTCCTAAAATGGGATGGTCCCTTCCTCGTCTCCGAGGTCCTGCTCGGTGGAGCCTATCGTTTACAAGATGCGAATGTTCGCAAATTTCCACGGCCTTACAATGCCGAAAAGCTCAAGCTGTACCTCTGAAAAGAATATCTATGAATGCATATTTCTTCTTTCACAAAAGCGATGTAAATTTTTCTAAAGTTCTTTTTATTTAATAATAAGAGGGAAACAATAGAGTATCGCAAAAAGGAGAATTTATTCATTCGAAAGGTATTGTAGGCTCCTCGGCCTTACATAAAAAGAAAAAGGAAAAATTTACAACAGAGGGGGAACGAGATCGAGAAAGTACTCTCGGTGATACTCAGAGTAGATTTCTTCCAACCAGGCCCAAGCCTCTGCACCCCGCTCCCGCTGATACTGCACACGAACCCGGGACGCCACGGAGGCACCCGGCGCTCCGCCCTCCACTCCCTGGCTCACGATGTGACTATTTTGGAAGCACTCCAAAATGAGGGCCAAGGATCGGTCTTGCCTAGCCTTCGAGATGAAGTCGAGCACATAGATCGAGCGCACTTTATCGAGCGCATCGTCCAGCAGCTCCTCAGAGAGGGGGTTGTACAACCCCGGGGACCTCCTCCAAATTGCGTACATCAGCAACTGGAGGAGGGGCGACCGTCGAGGAAGGAGACGGCCGACGTGACCCTCGAGGAGCTGAACCGCACCCTGATACTTGTCCTCGGCGATGGACTGGTCATACAAGAAGACGTCGTCGAAAGTGATGATCTCTTCAATCTCATAAATATGCCCGGCCATCTCAAAAAGCAACGCTGGACGTCTCCCTCTCTATTTATAGCCTATGCAGACTCCCCAAAAGCCCAAATCCGCGCTCGCATGGGCGCGAATCCTGAGATTCGATCGATTCTTCCAATACTGTGTTGCCATATGGCGGGTATCCCGTGTTTCTCGGCGATTCGAAGTCGGAAAGACGTGGATTCTGAGACGCCTCGCCTCACCTATGCGCCTCTGCCACGTCACACCTCCGGCGGCCACCTTCCCCGATATTCACACATCTCGGAAGGTCGAGTAGAGCCCGCGACACCGAGCAGCTTCCCTACTCGGTCCATCCTTGGCTGGTAATCTCTTACCCAACGACGCCAAGGATCAAAGCCCTCATCAAGAGGCCACCGAGCAGCTTCCCTGCTCGGTCCATCCTTGGATGGTAATCTCTTACCCAACGACGCCAAGGATCAAAGCCCTCATCAAGAGTCCACCGAGCAGATTCCCTGCTCGGTCCATCCTTGGCTAGTAATCTCTTACCCAACGATGCAAGGATCAAAGCCCTCATCAAGAGACCAACGAGCAGCTTCCCTGCTCGGTCCATCCTTAGCCGGTAATCTCTTACCCAACGACTCCAAGGATCAAAGCCTTCATTAAGAGGCCACCGAGCAGCTTCCCTGCTCGGTCCATCCTTGGCTGGTAATCTCCTACCCAACGACGCCAAGGATCAAAGCCCTTGTCAAGAGGCCACCGAGCAGCTTCCCTGCTCGGTCCATCCTTAGAGGGTGACTTCCTACACGTCTTTACTAAGCGATCCCCGCCTCGACTTTGGGGCAATGGAGATACCGACTTTGCACCGGTCTTTGCACACTTGGCAAATGGTTGAGTTCAACTCGACGTGCAATCGCCAGATGAAAGACCGATCTCCGACCTAACACATCATAAAAGCAGTACCGTGCAAATAGAGATTTTACCACAAACAAAGAGAAAATATGTATGTAAAGAACACTATAAAATGATTTCATTCACAAAGGTCGGAAGCCTTTACAGAGGTATTATGGGCTCCCCAGCCTTACAAAAACACTCGGAGGCTTACAAAATTTCAATGCAAAAGAAAATAAAAAGGCGAAGAGATTCAGGCCTCGGGGCCGGGGAGAACTTTGATGAGCTCCGCTTCCACCACGATGGCCGGGATGGCGGCTGGTGGGTCAGCGCGCCCCGCAGGGGCCTCGACATTAGGAGCCGGGGCGACCGACTTCTCCTCGATGCCTCCGCCTGGGGCCTTTTCCCCGACGCCCCCGCCTCGGGCCTTTCCCCGGCGACGCCTCTAGGGGCATTCCTCTGCGCCTTACCCTCAAGGGGGTACTCACCCCGGAGATCGCCGTCAGGAAACTCCGGCATCTTGGCCTTGACGGCGTCGAGGGCCTCATGCCAAACGAGGGCAGCGACTTCAGCGAGGTCGGTGTAGTACTGGTCCGACTTCTTGTAATTCTCCACCGCCTTCACTGCTCGGAGGTCGGCACGCCTAACTCCTTCCTTTTCTGTCTCGTTCTCCCTATTGAGGGTGCTCGCCGTCTTCTTCAAGGTGTTGACAAGTACCCTGGTATCTTCCAACTTGGCCTCGGTGGCCTGGTTGGACTCCTCCAAAACTTGGACGGCCTCTCGGCAGTTGGCGATCTCCCGATCCCTAGCCGCCACCCGGTCTTCGAGGGCGGAGATACTCTCCTCTGCTGCTTGCAGCTCCAGCCTCGAACTCTCCTCCCGTGAGGAGGACTCGCCCGCGATCTGCATCGCTGGGGTTTTCTTCGTCCTCTATGCTGACAACGAGAGTGCAGTGCTGGAGGACCTGAAGAAAACAAAGGAGGGGTTAAAAAGAAAAGGGGGGCCTCCCGATCTTATGAACAAAAAGTACTGAATAAAAACCTGAGAGGGGACCAAACACTGACCTGCACAGCCTCCTGGGCTATGGCCGCCATTTGGGCCCTGAGGGTCCCCCTAGGGATTCTGTCCCTGGCCGACCTTTCCATCTCCGAGAGCAGGCTGTCGGTGATGGAAAGCCCCGAGGGCACCTTGAAGCGGAGCTCCACTTCATCCATGATGATCGAGGAAGCGGGGGTACGGGGCATCGTCCTATGGTACCTCTTGAGGAGGGGCGCGCGGACATCCTCCTCGTCTCTGAAGTTCGGGGCCCGGGGCTCCTTCTCCCGAGCGTGTTTGTGGCTCTGCGCTCGGGAGGGCTCTGAGTTTCAGGGCGTGCTCGAGTGCCTGTCCGGAGCGGCTGCCGGTGGATCCGGGCTCGTAACGGGACGTGATGGGCCGGCGCTTCCGGCCTTCCTCCCTTTCTTCTGTTCGACAAGGGCCGCCCGAAATTTGGCTCAGTCCATCGGTTCTGCAAGAAAGAGAGAATACAAAGAAGGGGTTAACAATGCCAGAAGAAAGTGGAAGATTACACAAGTCTAAACAAGTCACCCAAAACCCCTAACTTACCCGCAAACTGAGCGGGGCTGAGCCCGGGCCAACAGAGGGCCTGCTCAGACAGCAACACATCGGCCTGGGGGACGGGCACCCACTCCGACACCGCCACCGCATCGGGATTATTCGACCGTCTCACCCGCTGGCAGTTGGCCCTGTGCCACTAGATAGGCATAGGCCAATCCTCACCCTCTGGTGGCCTGACAAACAAAAACTTCTCCTTCCACTTGTGAATACAAGAAGGATCCGCGACGACCCCCGACCCGGCCGCACCTCCCCGGTGCTTTCTAAAAGAAATATATACCCAGCTCTGCTCATCCTTATGAGTGCCGGGGTGGTTTTTGTAGTAGTGAGAGGAGGGGAGAAGGTTCAGACTAAAAGGGATCTCACGCAATTTCAGCCGGACCAGGAACCCGAGAAGAATCCTCCAGGAGTTCGGCACTAATTGGCCCGGGGCTAACCGAAAACAACGCAACGCCGCGCTTACCTCTGGAGATAAGGGCAGGCGTATTCCGGCCCAAAAAGCCTCTAAGTACAAGGCAATCTCCTTGCCATGTACCTGATCTGCCCTCTCTCCCTCTTCGGCCAAACAAAGCGAGTAGCCGGGGGGAACGTGGAAGCGAGCCCGAATTGTCGTGAGCTCATCCACGTGCCTCATCAGGGAAACTACGTCGTGGACACTCCTGGCGCTCGCTTTGGGGACCGTCCCCGCCGCACGACCACGAGAAGTGCGACTAACCCTAACCTTCCGGATAGATTCTGACCCTGACGAAGAAGAGGAAGCTGCAGAAGACTCCCTAAACTCTACCCGAACTATTTCTACAGACTCCTCAGATGAAGACATCTAACCTGATCAAGAGAAGGGGTCCTCCAAGGAAAGAACGCAGGAAATCGGACCTAGAGGGAAGAGCGCCGAGCTAACACATGAAGGGAAGAGGAAATTATGGCAAAGTGTGGACCCTCGGGGGAATCCCACCTCTACTTATAGCAATCGGCGAACACATCCAGCGGCGCTGATCGTCTCCCGCCAAAATGACACTTCACATTCAACGACCATCAACGCTTTACCTGTCGCACGCGCATCGGGCGCGTCCCATCGGATGCGAGAACACCAGCAGCCCATCATGTCAGCCAACCAACGTCGGACATATGACATGGCGCTCCAATGAACGTACGCCCGAATCGACGCTTCCTCTTTAATGCAAGATCTCTTCCCTGATCCGCCGACGTCATCAAATAAGAACTTAGCCCGGGGGACCGGTTATACCACTCTAAAACCCAACCCATAAATAGGTCAAGACGAGAGTGGGGGGCTAATGATGATGCTCGATACTGAGCACTCCCCAGATCATGACACGTGACAGATGGCGTGTCCCAGGGCTTGCGAGAAAGGAGTAAGAACGGTACGTTGAAGGCGTGCCCCGAGCCTCCCTCCTGAGGATGTTCCTGACCCTCGGTGGCCTTCTGGACCACTCCTCTACTCGTCTTACAAATAACCATTAGCTCTCCTCCGATCCCTCCTGCAAGTTGAGCTTTCTCAGCCCTTCCAGCTCTCCTCCGAGCAGTCACATGAACCAAGCCTGCTCGGTCTCCCGCTCGACCTCGAGCCTTCCGCCGAGCTCAGCTTCCTCGGTCTCATCGACCGACCCCGAGCACCGATCACAGGCATCTCCTCCACGGCTCCGCGAATCTCGCCTGACGCGAGATATCCGCCGCCCATGATCCCGCATTCTACACCATCTCGTTCCCCTATTAACGAGCGCATCTCGTCACTAATGGGAAATCCTGCCTTTCACGCAGCCGTAACGCCAGGGGCGTAACGTCCGACGTGAATCTTACGCTCGCCAGCCTATGACTGCCACTATATAAACCCCTCTCTCAGATGACCCAGGTAAGGCAACTTGACCCCAATAGGCCGCTACTCTGCCCATTTAGCCCGTCTAACTTGATCGTCGGAGGGTCCTCGGTGGCACAACCACCCCGGGACTTTCTTGCAGATAGCTCGTGTTGGGTATAGTGCCCTCAGAGTCAATTATTGGATCACAGGCACGTGACTGCAATGATTGAGGGAGGACCTATGCTGGTAGGACAGTCTTACTTAAGATGATAGTATGCTATCTGGTTTATTTTTATCATCGTGTACTGCTTTAGGTGACCTTACAGGTCACTATTGCGCATTGATAGAGCCCTTAGGATTCTTGCTTGACGGCCAGCAGTATGATGGTGATCATATACGTGGGAGTTGGGGTCTATAAGCACATCCCTAAAAGGTCCCTAGTCGTGGGAGTTTTCGAGACAGGGCATCGATACTCCAGAGTAGACTAGTGTATACAGTCGAGACCCCAATGAGGGGCGGTGGCCGGTCTCACAAGCCACTGGTGTCAGTTGGTTCACCTAAGATGTATACAGGTGCTCATTGGGTTATGAGTACACCGGACATGACTCGCCGGGAACATGCTAGTTGGTCTTATACCTGATGTCAGATAGCAGTTCCCTGGTGACATGTGTACAGGTTAGTTCATCGATCTGAGATCGTCATTTGTCTCGTGTGAGTTCCCACTGTGCTTTGATTACTACCCTACCACGGCTCAAAGGAGTCGTGCAAACAGGTTTTAGTTGGGTACAGTCCCGAGCCACATGGAGGCAGCGAGCGGATCTGCAGGGGTTCGTCTCTCCCGGTATTGGGGGTGAGGCCGCGCTGTGTTTAGGAGAGCCATTACACGAAGTCCTTGGCCAAGGCAGGAGATTTACTGGTAGGTATTCCAGTAGTATCTCAGGGTGTTCTGGGCTACACTCCGACACGACTTGTACCGCTTTTGGGGGTCTGACTTTTACCAACCCCCTAGGCCTGCCATGCGATGCTCATAGACGAACGGACCAGACTGTACGGATATTGTCACTGACAGGCTCAGTAGGGTGTCAGGATGAGTTCGCTCATCGACCTCCCTTTTGGTCAATACTTGGTAGCCCGTTTTGTATGGCTAATACCTCTGACGTGCTAGTGGTTAAATCCACAGCCGAAGTATTGACGAGTCTTTAGAGTCCCCCACAGACAGTTTCTCAAGTTTCGGGCGAAACACTGTAGAAGCCGTATGGATATATGGCAGGGTTCGATCATATACGTGCGGTATTGCACGGATCATGATCGGACGGATAATACTAGCGGGCTTTGGTTTAAGCCGGATGCTAGTATTGTACAATGTAGATTTTGTCTCATTGCATTTGTATTCGGTCGGAATACAAATGCGGGTATGTATATACAGTCGCGGGGTTTTCCTGTAATTTATTACGGGATCACTTTTTGAAGTTTCCAGTTTGCATTCCGTTTCGGCCATTTTCCTTTCTATCTTTCTTTGGCTGACAATTGGTGTGGAGGGGGTTATTTGCAAATGTTAATATTAGCAAAATGGAGGGTGGTTTTTGTAAGTTGTTGTTTCATGATGGTTCTACCATCCTTTGACTTATTTTGTGCATAATTACTTGCTTTTTGTGATGAGATGGGTTTTTGATTTGACATGGTTGTGATCATTATTCCTCATGATCACCCTTTTCTCTTTCTTGCATTATTATTGCACACTCCTTCCTCTTCTCATTCAAGGGGCCGGCCACTTCAAGGGGGTGGGCTGTCCAAATTTTTGGGGTGGAATTTGTATCTCACTTGCTTGCACAAAATCCCTTAGTTCATCCAAAAAGCTTGCATCTCCTTCTCCACTTCCAAATGGCAACTTCGTCAACCCTTTGGGACAAAAGAGTTCTACACTATTCTACAGCAATCTTGGACACGTCGGCTTGCCAACTTCGTGTCCGAGTTGCCTCGGTCTAGAGGTGGGAGCCCGTAAAAAGACTTCTCGATGTGGTGCCCTTTCCGACGAGGAGATCGAGACCGGAGATTCCGCGAGGAGATCGGGATGGTGGCCGAAGACCGAAGGACACGGATCGCTCGGTATAGCTCTCTACCCTTTCTCTAGTTTGCTAGTAGTAGGTTAATGGTCCGATCCGGGTTTATAGTCCGTGGTGGCGCCGGTTTCTGTTTAAAGAAAAGTTTTTGTTTCCGCATTTTGGTCTCGTTCAGACGGCCGGGGCGCCGCTGTGCACTTACAACTCGGCTTCATCCACTTCAAGCCCATTGAGATCTACACGCACAAAGGGGAAACCCTCAGATCCAATCTCAGCTGCTCGTCACCACTCGCTGCGGATCAATGGAAGGAAATATCTGAAAGAGATCCAGAGATCCACCACTTCTCGAATTGGAAATAAGGCTTCGCTAATCAATCACAGGTAAAATTCCCAAATCCTCATATTTTTGTCTAAATGAAATTATTATTATTTTGGATATATTGTGTGAATCAACCTCTGAGCACGAGAATTTCAAGATAATGCAGAGATTGTTGATGAATAAACATGAACACCGATAACTAATTATGATTTATTTTGTAATGTGAGGAAAATTTTGGAAATGACTTAGGGTTTGCTTTGGTTTCAGGGAATTAGGGAGATTGGATAAGTTTGTGAATGGATTCATTAGACCATAGAGAGAGTTGGTTTCGTGCATTATAGAGCCTAAAAAATGTCATGTTGTGGAGGAGGAGAGGAAGATATTTTTAGCCAGACCATCAACCCATTCGTCCGGCCGCCTGACCGGAATGTCCCTGGTAAATTTTGGAACTTTTCGCCCGTTGTCTCATTATTTTTTACTTCTTATAATCATCTAGAATTTGGTAAATTTTACATGCACAGTAGGTAATAAGCTTGTATGCATTTTATAGAAAACTCCTTTTGTTAGTGTACGGTGTTTTTCGTCACCCTATTGAGATGGGAATACGCATCGCTTGTCAGACGTACTATAGATTCCCCCTGCCTAGGGTAGGCGGGTGTTTATTGATTGTGGGGATCCGAATCTCTGGCAGTCGCGGACTAAGCTGCCGTTAATTACTCCTCGTGTTTAGAGCGAGGGAATCTCCGATTGACGGGTCAAATAGGTCATGCGGACTCAATGCGCAGTGTGCGTATGTGTGTCTTGAGGGGTTTTGGATATATCGAGGGCTTCACAGAGTTTACAGGGGTCCCGCTACCCAGATAGCGGGCTGGGGGTCAAGGGGGCTAGCAGCCCCCTTACGGGGTGCGGGGCAGCGCTCCATTAGAAATTTTTTCTAACGGGGAAAGTGTTGTGGAGTGTGTATATATATAAAAAAGAGGGAAAATAGCGACCAAAGGACGTGTGGGTGCCAGCGCCTCGCATACTTGGCACGCGGGCGCTGGACGCCAGCGGGAAAAAGGGGCTTAGATCTTATACCGGGAGTTGTACTCCCAATTGACTTTTGGAATTAAACTCCTGAAAAAGAGGACAAAGAGATTTAGCCCATGCACTGGGAGTTGTACTCCCCAAAAGAAAGATTTATTATTTTATATATTTATATATATATTTTTTGTGGAGTTAAACTTCCAAGATATTTTTGAAGATAATGAAAGGGGACCCCTTTCTTCTCTCTTAAGCCTTGGGTTTTCTTTTGAGCCTTAGATCTTCCCAAAGTAGGATTTTTGGGGATGAGTCTCCTTCTTCCTCCTCTCTTTGGCTGGATCTTGGAGAGAAGAGGGCGAGATTTAAAAATCTTTCCTTTTGGAGATTTGATGGAAGATCTGTGTTCCCCTTCAAGGGTTTTGTAGTGAAAACCTATTTCTTTTTGGAAAAGAAAGAATGAAACTCTTGATTTAATTCAAAAAAAAGGAAAAGGTTTAGAACCTTGAGGAAGGAGAAGGAGGCACAAAAACTATAGCTTTTGAGGGAATGAATTCTTCTTTTCATTTCATCATCATGTTGCCTTATATAGGCTTACAAATTTACATATAGCCCCTTGGGCTTTACAAAATGGTATTTTTGCCCATCCCATGCCTTATGTGCTCATTTCTTTTACACATGAGCCATGGGCTTTACAAAAATTTAGTTTTATGTCCATTTATTTTACATTCATGCATGGATATTATATCAAACTTATTTTTAACATAATTTTCTTCTTGGCATGGGGAGGCCGGCCGCTTCATATTCAGGCTTGACTTGGGCATAGGCCCACTTTGCCTGGGCTTGGGTCCAATTGGCTTGGGGTTGACTTTGATTTTAACTTGGTCAATCATGGTGTAATTTTTGACCCCAACAAAGTGCCCCCCATCAATAAATGCACACCGCATATATGAGTTGTGTGCATGAAATTGATGGATCTTGGAGTTGGACTTCAAGGTGGAACATTATTCCGGGAGCATAATTCCGGGATTCGGAGCATAATTCCGAAAAGTGGAGCATGATTCTAAAGGGAGGATATATTCTGAGATGAAGCATAGTTTCGACGCAGGGTTCCGGGGGGAGCATGAATTCGACACGGGGTAGGTGTATCCTGGGACGAAGCTTAATTCCGGTGCAGGGCAGACATTCTGAACGAAGCATAGTCCCGATGTAGAGGTTGATTTCCAGGCGAAGCATAATTCCGACAGGGAAGGTAGATACTCCGAAGCGAAGCATAATTTCGACACGAGGTACATTTTGGGATGAAGCATGATCCCGACGCAGAGCTTGGTATTCTGAACGAAATATAGTTTCGATATAGAGGTTGATTTCCAGGCGAAGCATAATTCTGACAGGGAAGGTAGATACTTCGAGGCGAAGCATGATTTCGACACGGGGTGCATTCTGAAACGAAACGTCATTCCGACGCAGAGATTGTTGGTTGACTTGATTCCGAGACGGAACATAATTCCGACGGGAAGGTCGTTGGTTGACTTGATTTCGAGGCGGAGCATAATTCTGACGGGAAGGTCGTTAGTTGACTTGTCTGAGTCGAAGCATAATTCAGAAGAGGAGGTCGCCGATTGACTTGATTCCGAGTTGGAGCATAATTCCGACGGGAAGGTCGTTGTTGCCCTTTTTGCAACTTAGACGGTCTGTCATGCCCCGCTTCCCAATGTACAGGCAGAGGACGCGACGAATCACGCGATGTATTTACTCAGAAGTAAACATGCTAAGCGTATCTAAGCAATATAAAATAAAATGTACATAAGAGACAAGATGTAAATAAACAACAACTTTATTTATTCAACATTCTTTTTTACAATACAACTGAAATGAAAAATACATGGAATGAAAGCAATGCCTAAACAATGGCATAACGGAAATAAAAATGAAATGTAATGTACAAGTGAATCTAAAACTCTGGGTCTTCAGTAAACTAATCCAAGTCTTTGCTGCCGGGCTCGATCTCCAGTGAGTCCGAATTACCTGACGACATTTCAAAGAAGAAAAAAGAGAATGTCGCCAGCGAACAAATCGCTCGGTAAGTCCCATAGATAGATAAGAATAGAATAGACAGAATAGAGTATAGCTGTTTATTGTTGTTATTTAGTGTTAACGCTGTTGTTTGTAGCTTGGTACAGAAGAGGCCAGTGTATACGAGAGGAGTTTCACTATACCAGAGACTACGGTATATGGAGTATAAGGAACCGTTCAGCCACGGTACAATGACAATGGAGATTCAGGTTAGGTGTCTTATGGTTGCAGTCTCGTGCCACTTCTAACACCTTCCGTACCAATCTACCCCTTATAAAACCCCACGATGTCTCGATTTGTATTGATTGTATTGTATTGTCTTGTATTGTAAATTGTATAGATGGATGACTTGCCGAAACCATGATATCAGTAATGGAACAGATATAATAGATGATCATGTAAATGGAATATATCCATGGTTCGGTTCGGTCAATATAGATTGATTAGATTGAAAAGCCGGATTCATAGATCTATGTTGTATTGTAGTTTGATACTTGAATCATATTCAAGTCAGATTGATTATATTGAGACTCAGTCTGAGTCAGACAATTAAAAAAGAAATTGAAGTTCTGAATTATGTTTTGGTGCTATTGGTAACTGCTGCACATGGACGACAGGATTTGTGTCTTTTTCAAAGACAATTACCGTGTTGATAACACCGTTTGTTAAGTTGTCTACCTTAAATAGGCAAGCACCTATATCTCCGGCTCCCTGAGGCTCAAGAGACTGGTCCCGCTTAAACCTATGTTTACTAGGGTCCTTATTGTAATTTAGCATAACTTGAGGGGTTTTATATAAAAATAATTTTGTATAGTTTTCAAAATATATCTCAAGCATTTAATTATCCTCTTTAGAGTTTTTATAGATGTGTATTTTATAGTTGTGAAATTTCTAGTGAGTAAAACCTATTTTCATTATGTATGGTATTTATTTGTAATATGGATGTTGTTTTGAATTATCATGATAGTTTCATGTAATGTTTGCCTTCTTTTCTTGAGTTTTGGAAACATGGAATATTATATATATTTAAAATAAGTATTTTGATAATAATTATTTATATATATATTTAATGAAAATAATTTTATTTATTTTCTTGTAAAAATCTCATTTTCTAAAGAAAAATGTATAAAATTCCATCGAGACCGAATGCTCCTTGCGGACGTCTGCATCTCGCTCTACTAAGCCTGAGGATGTGCGATAATCCGCACTATCCTGAACGGCGTTCCCCAAAATGGGTTGTAGAGACGCAATTGCATGGGAATGTTTTAATACATCTTTTAGAGAAAACGGTTTTATAAGTTAAAGGGATTTATTTGCAAAGTCGTATTTTTCGTATTCTATTATCCCCAAGATTCATCGTGCTATGATGGGGATGTGTGTTGTGATGAGATAGGTCATTACCTCATGAGTTTTCTAAAGATAACACGGTTAAAAGGCATAAACATGTTGATATGAAATATAAAGGTATTTTAATGTAAAATTGAAATACAACTTGCTATGGTTATCGTTTTGATGTCTAACTTGTTCTATTGTCTTTGTTAATGATTACTAAATAATATATCAAAAGTTGTAGGTTTTTTATTAAGAAAAGTTGTATTTTTTTTAAAAGAAAAGAGAATCGGAAGCCGGATAACTCCGCTTCCGACACGTTTTAAGAATGAAGAGTTTGGGAAATAGCGAAAGAGAGAGAAATGGGGACTTACTGGCTTTGATAAGAGGGGAGAGGTAGGAGGAGGTTTAGGATTCGTCGGTGCTTCGTTTGGTTGCCGGAAATTCCTCGTATCGTCGCCGGAACTTCGTCGGAGTTTCGCCCTTTGTTAACTCCACTTGCACACTATGGGAACTTGGAAATTTCTTGAGAGTTTTGGCAGGGAATTGTGAGTGAGGAAGGGTGAAATGAGAGTGGTATTTATAGGGGAAATTAAGGTTTAGGTTGTTTAAAGAATGCATTGAAATATGCATTAAAATTGGATTAATTGGGCTTTTTATTGCTCTATGGAAATATTCAGAGTAAACAAGCAATGTGGGGTTAGTGGGGTAGCTGAAGAGGGGCCAGGGGAGGAAATTGGGGAGCATTGGATATGGGGGGCTCGGCGGCGCTGGCATTATCCACGGTTTTGCCGGTCGGAATCCGGTGGTGAGGCTTGGGATTCTTGCCACGTGTCGGGGTCGTTTGGTATACTCTCGTACACGTGTTTGTTTAATCTGTAACTCTTCAGTTTATGCATAGTGTACGTGTAAACTCTTGGGTTTCTAAAATATTAAAAGAATTTAAAATAAAAAGAATATGTGGCTGATGGGATTTGAACTCTGGTGCTTTGGTTCAGCAGTGCATGGTCTTACCAGTGAGCTACAAGCTCTTTCTTGCTGTTCAAAAGTAAAACAAATTCTTATAGCATTCACAGGAATTGTAAACACCCCAATTGTACATCAACTTTAAATGAATTTTATGTACACAGATTTTGGAGTTGTTACAGTCTATCCTCCTTACAAAAATTTCGTCCTCGAAATTTACAATTTATTTTAAGGACTAGTTTACAAATAATTGAGGATATCTTGCACGCATCTCATCTTTTTTTTCCCATGTTGATTCTCCTGAAGTGTCTTTTCTCCACATCACTCGAACCAAGTTGACTTCCTTGTTCCAAAGTGACTTCACTTTCCTGTCCAGGATCTCAACAGGTTGCTACTCACAAGATAAGTCGGGCTGTACAGTAAGCTCGGAATGATCGAGAATATGGCTGGGGTCACTCACACACCTTCTGAGTTGGGATATGTGGAACACATTGTGCACTCCTTCTAATGAAGGTGGAAGTGCCAAGCGATAAGCCACTTCACCGACTCGTTCGAGTATGTCGAACAGTCCAATGTACCTTGGACTAAGCTTACGCCGTCTTCCAAATCGGATCACCCTACGGTTTGAAGATATCTTCAGAAATACATGATCTCCCGGCCGGAACTCCAAGTGACGGCGCTTTGCATCAGCCCAGTGCTTCTGTCGATCTTAGGTTATGCGCATTCTTTCCCTGATAGTACGAACCACATCTACGGTTGCTACTATCATCTCTGGTCGTAGAAGTTCTCTATCTCTGATGTCATTCTAACTTAATGGCGATCGACACTTACTTCCATAAAGCGCTGCAAAAGGTGCCATTCCGATGCTTACTTGGTAGCTGTTGTTGTATAAAAACTCCATAAGATGTAGGTGATTTTCCTACGATCCTCCGAAGTCTAGCATACACGCTCTGAGCATAACTTCCAAGATCTGAATAATTTCATCAATCCTCCAAAGTCTAGCATACACGCTCTGAGCATAACTTCCAAGATCTAAATAATTTCATTAGTTTGTGGATAATAAGCCATGCTGAAGTTCAGACTTGTTCCCAAGCTTGCTTGCAGACTTTGCCAAAATTGTGATCGGAATCTGGTGTCACGATAGGAGACAATGCAGATCGGTACTCCATGAAGTCTCATAATTTCCTGTATGAGTTCATGGGTATCAGAGATAGTACATATTTGAAGAGTTTAAATCTTACTTAGATTCTTACCTCCATGTACTTCTTTGCTAATGTCTCAGTAGATTGGCCAACTCGAAATGGGATGAAGTGAGCCGACTTTGTGAGTCGATCCACAATAACCCATACCGCATCATTACCCTTTGTGCTGCGAGGGAGTGCAGTCAAAAAATCCATTGTGATGTGGCCACTTCCATTCTAGGATAGGTAATGGTTGAAGTAATTCAGCAGTCCTGTGATGTTCAGCCTTTATTTGCTGACACACCAAACATTTAGCGATGCTTCTGGCCACTTCACACTTCATTCCATGCCACCAGTAATTTTGACGCAGATCTTTATACATCTTTGTACCTCCAGGGTGACTGAGTAGGGAGAGCTGTGAGCTTCTTTCATTAACTCGTCCTGCACAGAACCTTTTGATACACACAATCTGCTGCCGTACCTCAAAGATCCGTCTTCATGGATGATGAAGTCTGTTCTGAGTCCATTTTCCACTTGTTCTCTGATCTTTTGCAACTTAGCATCACTTGTTTGAGCTGCTTTGATCTGATTGACAATAGTAGATTGAACTTGTAAGTTTATCAAACTTGAAGCGTGGCATGACCACTTCAATCTCCATCTGATGCAAGTCTTATTGAAGCTTCCACTGAGCGGTAAGATTCATTGCTAATGGTTGGCGACTAAGGGCATCATGTACCATATTCACCTTCCCTGGATGATATTGCAGGTTGATGTCAAAATCCGCCATGAGTTCTAACCATTGTGTCTGCCACATATTAAGCTTCTTCCGAGTAAACACATATTTCAGACTTTTGTGATTTGTGTATATGTCCACTCGTTCACCAAGAAAATAATGGCGCCAAATCTTAAGAGCAAAGATAACGGCCGCCAACTCTAAATCATGCGTCGGATAATTGCGCTCATGAATCTTCAGCTGTCTTGAAGCATAAGCCACAACCTTACCTTGCTGATGTAGAACACATCTTAATCCCTTACCGGATGCGTCGCAATGCACAACGAAACCTCCAGATTGGTCAGGTATAACAAGAATAGGCACTGATATCTACCTTGACTTGAGTTCTAAGAAAGCTTGTTCGCATGCTTCTGACCACACAAATTCTTCATCTTTACGTGTGAGCTTGGTCATGGGTGTTGCTATCTTCGAAAATCCTTCAATGAACCTTCTGTAATATCCAGCTAGACCCAAGATACTTAGAATGTCCTTCACTGACTTTGGTGTCGGCCTTTCGCTTACTGCTGAAACTTTCGCTGGATCCATAGAGATTCCTTCGCCTGATACAATATGTCTGAGAAAACCAACTCGATCTAGCCAAAACTCGCATTTGTTGTATTTGGCATAGAGTTGATGTTGTCGTAGAGTTTCCAGGACAATTCGTAGGTGTTTGGCGTGTTCCTTCCGACTCTTAGAATACACTAGGATGTCGTCGATGAAGATGACAACAAACCTGTCTCGGTACTCCCGGAAAACTTGATTCATTAGGTTCATGAATATCGCCGGTGCGTTGGTCACTCCAAATGGCATCACAAGAAATTCATAATGACCATAGCGAGTTCTGAATGCCATTTTATGGATATCAGATTCCTTGACCTTCACCTGATGATAACCCGAACGAAGATCTAACTTGGAGAAAACACAAGATCCACTTAGCTGATCGAATAAATCGTCGATGCGCGGGAGTGGATACTTGTTCTTTATCGTTACTTCGTTCAAGGCTCTATAATCAATGCACATTCGATATGAACCTTCCTTCTTCTTTACAAGCAGTACCGGTGATCCCCAATTTGAAGTGTTGGGACGAATCCATCCTTTCGCCAATAATTCGTCCAACTGAGTTCGGACTTCCTTCAAACCTTCCGGACTTAATCAATAAGGTGCTTTGATCACCTGTTGTGCTCCTGGTACTAAATCAATGCTGAATTCAAGAGCTCGATCGGGAGGCAAACCTGATATATCGTCAGGAAACACATCTTTGAACTCTCGAACTACTTCTGGCTTTGATCCTTCTTCCGCTTGAATTGCCGCAATCACTGCCTTCTTTGGTTTTGCCTTGTAAGTGCTTGGCTCCAGGGTACGGTCTCCGCTTTTTAAATAGAAGACTGGATGCTATGGAATCTCGAATACTATCCTCCTTTGACGACAGTCAATGGTAGCATAAAATGTTCCGAGCTAATCCATACCCAAGACCATATTGAAGTTTGGTATGTCCAGCACCTTGAAGTCAGCATAGAATTCTCTGCTGCAGACGACCACTGGACATAGGCTGTATCCCATTGTTTCTTTTAGAATGTCGTTCCTTGAACTGACATTCCATCTGGATACAAGCGGTATGACTGGAATCGCATGAGTTCGAACGAACCGTTGCGACATAAAGCAATGAGATGCTCCAGTATCGAATAGTGCGAGTGCAAGGAGTGAGGCTACAAAGATTGTACCTAAGGTATATGTGGGATATGTTTTAGGTATAAGGAAAAGATATATAGGTATGTCTATGAACTGAAAGAGAATTTGAAAGGGAAGTGTTACCAGTAATGACTTGGCCAATGGCTTCAGCCTCTTCCACAGTCATCGTGAAAGCCTGTCGCCTCGGCACATTTCTCCTTGCTGGAGGAGCATCCTTCTGTTCGTTCCTTGGTCCTTGAGGTGGGTTCCTTTGAGCTTGATGGAACTAACGAGGAGGAGGTGCAGTCGGACCACGAGTAGGTGGAGCAGGTAGTGCAAGTCTCGGAGCAGGTGCTTGGATGGCTGGGCGCTGCTAGTAAGTGATTGCTGGCCTGGGTGCTACATTTGGGTTATACTTACGAGGACAAGACCCAATGTCGTGAGTAGCTGAGCCGCAGACTAAGCAAAGGCGATTTGCACGCCGTCAGTCTTTCATCAGATGTCTATCTCTCCTACAGTATGTGCAAAATGCTGGGCTGGGCCGGTTGTTCGGTACTCTCGGTCTCCTTGGCACAAAAGGTAGCCTTGAAAAGGCTCCTCCTGCTATCTGCTTGGTAAGGCGCTTAACTCCAACAGATTGAGATCTACCCCTCATCTTTACCACTGCCTCATAACGGCGGGCAGCTTTTAGAGCCGATTCATGGTTCGGAAAATCTCCTGTGGCTAATGCAGCCTGGATCTCCGGATCTAACCCTTGTTGAAATCGACGGGCTCTGATCTCATCCGTCGGTATCAAGTGTGCCGTAAATCTATTAAGGTATTGTGTTAGCTGTGTACTATGTGATATTTTAAAAATTGAAATATTGAGACGTATCTTACCGACTGAGCATGGTGAACTCAGCGTCATATTCATCTACTGACTTGATCCACATTGAACCATGTTGCAAGTGAATGAACTGCTGTTCCATGTCAAATCTGGCAGTCTCGGGGAAGTACTTTGCATCGAACATGTCACGGAAAGTCTTCCATTCGATGGGTTGGTCAAGACGGCTTTCTTCCGCCTTCCACCAAACTCGGGTATTGTCCGTAAGCTGCAACTTCGCAACACGAACCCAAGCTATCTATGGTACTTGTGCCGCTGCCAGGTCATCTTCAATACTCTGAGCCCATTCCTCAGCTTCTAGAGGGCTCTCTTTTCCTACGAACTGCTTGGGGTGCAAGGCCCTGAATTGCTTCACCCCAGGTGCTTCTGCCTCGGAACGGTTCATCAATATAGCAGTCTGCTGCTGTTGTCCCTCCAGGAGGCTGCGGATCGTCTCAAGCAAAACCGTCTGCTCGTTGATCGGAGCAGCTATGGTAGGTGCAATCAGTAGGGGAGGTAGAGTGTTGTTGAAGTTGGTGCTGGTATTGTTTAGGAAATCCATAACCTTGAAAGAAAAATTTGGGTTAGGACATATTCATTGTTAGTGTATATGCCCTAGAGGCCATTACTGTATCATACTAGTTTGTATATTACTTGATGGAAGCTTGGGATATTCACCTTGTATAAACAATCTTGCTCAATATAGTAGTATGCTACTTGGTTTGTTTCTACTTCAATGTGTACTTGTGTTTATTTCAGTATATCACTTATACGCATTAGTGGAGCCCTTAGGATCTTTGCTTGATTACCAGCGTTGTGATGGCAGTCACACTAGTGGGGGCTGGGTAATCTATAAGCACATCCTTATACAGGTCCCTAGTCGCAGGACTATCGAGACAGGGCATCGATACTCCGGAGTAGACTAGCGTATGCGCTTCTCATCCCAGTATGGGAGATGGTCTGTCCCACAGCCATCAGTACGTCGTACTGGAGATAGTATACGGGTGCTCGTTAGGTTACGAGTACACTGGACAGGACTCGTCGGGAACTGACAGGTTGGTACTATACCTATCGTCAGTTATCAGTTCCCAGGTGACATGAGTACAGCTTAGTCCGCTGACTTGACACTGGCACTTCGCCTCGAGTGTGTTCCCACTGCACTTTGATCACTACCCTACCACGGCTCAAAGGAGTCGTGCAAACAGGTGGTGGTTGGGTGCAGTCCCGAAGCACTTGGAGGCAGTGACGGTTAGACAGGATTCGTCTCTCCCGGTATTGGGGGTTGACATCGCGCTGTGTCTAGGAGAGCTATTACACGAGTAGTCCCTGGCCAGGGCAAGCGAGATATACTGGTAGATTTCCAGTGTTATCTCAGGGTGTTTTGAGCTTCACTCCGACACGACTTGTACCGCTATTGGGGACTGACGTTTTACCGCCCCCTAGGCCCGACATGCGATGTATCAGACGAACAGACCGGACTGTACGGAGACTGTCACATTCAGACTCAGTAGGAGTTCAGATGGGGTTTCACCTCGTCAGCCTTCTTGTCGACATCTACCTGGGGACCGTTACGCACAGCTAGTGCCGCTTGCGGTCTGTGGTTAAACCCACTGCCAGCGTAGTGTCGAGTCTTTAGAGTCCCACACAGAGGGTATTCGCCTCTGGGCAAAACTGAGTAGAGGTCGCATGGTTTTGCGACAGGGTTCGTTCTCATCCGCGCACTTGTGCACGTTTAGAGTCCGGACGGATATTACTGGCTGGCTCTGGTTTGAGTCAGATACTGGTATATGTTTTTGGGGTTGCTTTTATCTCAGTATTCATGTTCCTCGGAACAAGGATGCAGGTGTGTATGCACGGTTATTTGAGGAAGAGGAAGATGACTTTCATTAGGGTTTCGGAACGGGTGCGTATACACATTTGACAGTCGTCTTTTTCCAAACCCTAATGGATTTGTATTATATCAATTAATAATATATAATAAAATGAAATTGTGTCATGGTTGGTTTTTGTTGACTTGTTGACCATGGTTGACTTGTTGACCATGGTTGAAGTTTTGACCATCATCATTACAAAAGAAAGATGCTCTTTGATTCTAGCAAATTCATTTAATATTTGAAATGATAATGGTCATTCTAAAACTTTCCATCAACCTTTTCATTTTCATTATTATTATTATTGATAATTCTTTTTCTTTTGCATTATGGTTGCAAGAAAGAAAAAGGATAGCTCATTCTATCATATTCATTCTCTCTCTTCACTTCATCTTCTTCTTCCTCTAGCTAAAGAGAAACCTTCTCATGTGTTGAGAATCCTTCTCTTTAAAAAGAAAAGCACCCCTTAGACTCTCTCTACTCATTCTAGGTTCAAGGTTTAGCAAGCCGGAAACCCTAGTTCACTCAAAGATCGAGGAAGAGCCCAAAGGTCGAACCTTCGAGGTGGATCCATCTTCGACGGAAGAAGGCGACAAGAAGAGAACCATCAACCTCTACAAAAGTTTGAAGAAGAAGGAGTTCAAGTTTAGGTATAACCATCCTCATCCGAGTAGCTAACTTTCTTTAGCTTCTATGCTAGTTTTAGTTTAGCTAAAGATCCCGACTTTGCTTAGTCCATGTTGCCCCTTGCGCTAAAAATTTGACTTTTATACCGTTTCCGCCTCCCCGTAAGAACCGGGGGTCGCAACGTGGACTTACAGTGGTATCAGAGCCTAACTAAACTTAAACTAGCTTGGTAGTGAAGTGTAACGAAGTTCGGAACCGAAAAAAATCACAAAACCGGAAAAACAAAACCCTAAGTTTCTGTTGAAATTTTTTTTGCTCTAAATGAAATACTTTATACTTGTAAATTCGGCTCAGGGTTTTGTGTGAACACCCAAGAAAAACGATGCAGTGATTCGTTCAAACCGCCGCGCTTCCGCCGCACGAGGTAGGCATGTGCCGCGGAAGCACCGCGGTTTGTCGTCTTCTGTGCATCGTTTTTCGTGCAGTGTGTGTCTGTGTTGGTTTTGGGATTTTTAAAATATATTATATGTGCCCAGATTTTCCAGAACTGAAATTCACTTTTGGGGTCCTATAATTCCGTATTTTTTCCGAACTTCACTGCACTTTGACTATGATGGTTATATCTGTGATGTTTGCATGTATTGAACGTCGGCTAATCGCTATAGGTCGATTAGTCGGGGTTATACATGATCTGTGTTTGATATTGGATTGTGTATATGAATGTGTTGGACTGTCGCGGGTGAATAGCCGGGGTGGATGTGAGATGAGCTTTTGTTTTTCTTTCATTCATTGTAAATGTAAATTGATGTAATAATTATTATTTGTTTGGCCGCACAACCGGGTCGGGGTTGTAGCCGTCATTGTATAATTCTTTTTACTGTTTTGCTCCTAGGATAGACCCATGGAGGGGTGCACAAACTGCCGGGTACTTGGCGGGTAGTTTGCCGCACCCGTAGGGGTCTTGGGTGGGGTATTTGGCTATTCACCGCGACCGTGTAATCCGCTTTTCATTGCAGGCTCGAAAGGATTGCGGATTGCTAGTATATCCAATGTATTCATCTGTGATCTGTAATGTCTATCATTGCTTTCTATTTAGGCGTTGCTTATGTTTTACAGCCGCGCTAGCCCAGCCCCCGCTCTGTCGTTAGTTAAGTAACCTAACGAGTGATGACGGGACCCCGTGGCGAATGCGAATGGCATAAGCGTACGTCATATTTTGGTTGTTTTCTGCAATGGTAGGATTAAATGATGGGACGCATTAAAAGAACTAATGCAAGAATATCACGCATTAAAAGAACTAATGCAACATAATAAACCAAGTTTAAGTCGATGGAACACTTTCGGAAAACCACTCGGTTCTTTTCAAAACTAACTTTTAAATGCGGAGCTTGAGCCACTCCTTCTAAAAGCTATCTCGTTCCATCGATTATATCAAGTTCACTACGTTCACGGTTTTACCAAAACCATCCGTAGCCCTCCGTCGTTTCATATGAATATTCAACAGTATTCAAGCTGTGTTTGTTGGCCTTAGTCAAGGCACAGTGTTTGGTAGCTGCTGGGTATTCATATGTTGCATAGATAGAATGCGTTGGTTTGGGACAGTCGTATTGCCTTGTTGGCCATAGTCAAGGGTACATACGGGTGGGTTCAAATTAACCTGGATAACGACGGGAAGAACTTGACATGTGACTTATGATTTGTTGGCCTTAGTCAAGGTCATAAGAGCATGGGGCAAAAATCCACATCGGGAGTTTCATAAGTACTGAAACTTGCTAGATTTGCATACCATTTGGAGTGTGATGATTATGGTAGGATTCCTTCATTTTCGTCACGCGATGATATTTGGATCCCGATCCTACTGTGAGTATATGCTACTCCTCGGGAAATTTCTCACTAAACGATCAATGCTATAAACCTAGTAGGTGCCTAGAAAGGTGTTAGCGGGGCTACGCCCCCAGGGAAAAGAGGTTCTTAAATTAAGGAACTTCGCGAAAGCGTTGGAAAACCTCCCTCGAAGTACCGACACTGGCCTGGCTGAACGGTTAAGCAAGTATTGTACGGTGGGATTGATCCCGGCTAATTCTTCCTTTGTGGTTTGAGGAGGGATTCGGGAGACAGTGGGAGCCATCCTGTTTAGACAAATTAAAAACCATTCTAAACTTGCAAGAGCATCGTGCTGAGTGTTTCTTCTCTCCCCCTGCAGCGACCAAATCGAAATGACTGGACTTAAGTTACTTCTAGATAAAAACATACTGACAGGGCCAAACTACAAAGATTGGCTCAGGAATGTCAAATTGGCAATCGCTTACGACAAGCTGGGGTATCTTCTTACCACCAAAGCTCCCCCCGTTCCAGGTCCCACCTCCAGCGTCGCGGATAAGGAAATCCGTACGACTTGGGAGATTGACAGCGCGAAGGCCAGGTGCCTCGTACTTGCCTCGATGGACAACGACCATCAGAGGAGGCACGAGAATATGGATTTGGAATCCATATTTCTTCATACAAAAGAACTGTATGGAGAGCAGTCTCGTATCGCAAGATACGAAGTGTCGAAGAAGTTATTTTCGACAAAGTTGGCCGTCGGATCATCGGTAGCGGACCACGTGCTTAAGATGATTGGCTACACTGAGGAGCTCGCAGAACTTGGGACCACGTTGGACAGTGAACTCTATACGGATATAATTCTCCAGTCCCTTCCATCCACTTACGCCCAGTTCATACTGAATTTCAACTTGCAAGAAAAGGAAGTTGAACTTTCAGAACTCCTCAACCTGCTGAGGAGCGCAGAGGGCACCCTACAGAAGGGTAGGGATACACCCGCTTTGTTTGTAGGAGGATCTTCTTCCTCTAGGTCCAAGGCGAAAGCCAAGGGAAAGAGGAAGAAAGCCCCCGCCAAACCAAGAGGCGGTGTTAGTAAAGTGGGTACGAAGGGAAAGGAAAAGGCAACAAAGATTGCGGGGAAGCTTATTGGAAAGGAAGAGTGCTTCTATTGTCATAAGAGTGGACACTGGAAGAAAGATTGCAGGGCTTGGAAAGCCAGGACACAGGAACTGAAGCAGGTTGCGGCTTCAGCTTCAGGTGTGTATGTTATTGAAAACTGTCTTTCTATAAACTCTACTTCCTGGGTATTGGATACCGGATCAGGATCTCATATCTGTAATTCTTTGCAGGCGTTGAGAAACCGTAGGTTTTTGAAGGCAGGTGACATGACCCTCAGAGTTGCGAACGGAGCTAGCATGGATGCTAAAGCCGTGGGGGACTATCACCTGGGAATGACAGATGGGCATGTTTTGGTTTTGCGTAATTGCTTTTTTGTACCCAACGCAACTTGTAATATCATTTCTGTATCTTTGGTTTCTAAAGAAGGTTATGAATTTGCGTTTGTAAGTAATGTTGTAAACATTCACCTTAATCAAGTTCTGATTGGGTCAGGTACACTGAGCAATGGTATATACGTATTAAACCAACCACAGATTTTCAATATCCAGAATACACACAAAAGAAAGTCTCCAGATATCAATCAGGCTTTCTTATGGCATTGTAGACTGGGTCACATCAATGAGACACGGTTGACTATGTTACATAAAGAAGGATACTTGGATCCGTTCGAGTATCAGTTTTATGCCACTTGTGAATCTTGTCTCATGGGAAAGATGACAAAGACTCCGTTCACTGGACACGGAGAAAGAGCGAGCGAGCTCTTAGGACTCATACACAGTGACGTGTGTGGTCCAATGTCTACACATGCGAGAAGCGGTTATTCATACTTCATTACTTTCACAGACGATTTCTCTAGGTATGGACATGTCTTCTTAATGAAGCACAAATCCGAGGCCTTTGAGAAATTTCGGGATTACAAGAATGAAGTTGAAAAACAAACAGGCAAAAGTATCAAGATCCTAAGATCGGATCGAGGTGGTGAATACTTGAGTGCCGAGTTCCTGGACTATTTAAAAGAGAATGGTATTCTCTCTCAGCGTACTCCTCCATACACTCCGCAACATAACGGTGTATCAGAAAGGAGGAATCGAACCCTATTGGATATGGTTCGTTCCATGATGAGTAAGGCTGAGTTACCGCGATCTTTCTGGGGATATGCACTAGAAACAGCTGCACATCTCTTGAACCAAGTTCCTACTAAGACTGTGCCTACCACACCATATCAGATGTGGAGTGGGAAGAAACCCTGTCTTAAAGCCTTTAAGACATGGGGATGTCCGGCTTTTGTAAAAAAGCAGCATGCGGACAAGCTCGAGGCACGCTCAGTACAGTGCAAGTTTGTGGGATACCCAAAGAACTCCAAGGGGTATCTATTCTATTACGCAGAGGAGCAAAAAGTCCTTGTTTCTCGTCATGCCCACTTCTTGGAAACTGAGTTTTTGGAAAATCAGATAAGTGGGAGCGCAGTAGAACTGGATGAAATTCCAGAACCTCAGACTATTACTGAAAGCTTAGTAGAACCAGAGGGTTCAAAAGAACACGACATTCCTATGCCGCTCCGTAGGAGTAGTAGGCAGTCTCATCCGCCCGAGAGATACTGCGGTTTTCTCATAGACGGGGATAGAGAGGATTGCATCATAGATTATGATGAGCCTACTAGCTTCCAGCAGGCCATTCAGAGCGTTGACTCGGTAAAATGGCTGGATGCAATGCGGACCGAAATGGAGTCCATGTACACCAACAAAGTATGGACGTTGGACATTGCTCCAGACGGGGTAAAACCCGTAGGATGCAAGTGGATCTTCAAAAGGAAGATTGGTGTAGATGGACAGGTTGAGACCTATAAAGCTAGACTTGTAGCAAAGGGTTTCCGTCAAAGACCTGGCTTGGACTATGACGAAACCTTTTCTCCAGTAGCTATGCTGAAATCCATTCGGATCCTTCTTGCCATTGCTGCCTTCCACGATTATGAGATTTGGCAGATGGACGTAAAAACCGCTTTTCTAAATGGAAATTTAGAGGAGTGTGTCTATATGGATCAGCCAGAGGGTTTCATTCAGAGTGGGAGCAGCGGAAAGGTGTGCAAGTTGCTTAAGTCCATTTATGGACTAAAGCAGGCGTCGCGGAGTTGGAACATCTGTTTTGATGAGACGGTCAAGGAATTTGACTTTATCAAAAATCCAGATGAACCATGCATCTATAGTAGATTTGTAGCGAGAACTGTAGTATTCCTTGTTTTATACGTGGATGACATTCTCTTAATAGGAAATGACATTCCTATGCTACAATCTGTCAAGGGTTTCTTGTCACACAGGTTCTCCATGAAAGACCTGGGTGATGCCTCTTACATCCTGGGGATCCGGATCCATCGTGATAGATCCAAGAGGATATTAGGACTTTCACAGTCCAGGTACATCGACACCGTACTGAAAAGATTCAGTATGGAAGATTCCAAGCGCGGTAACCTACCAGCTTGTCACGGGATCACCCTCTCTAAAGAGATGTCTCCCAAGACTGATTTGGAGAGGGATCGCATGTCTATTATACCCTACGCTTCTGCGGTAGGCTCTATAATGTATGCGATGTTGTGTACCAGACCGGATGTAGCTTATGCACTGAGTGTAGTAAGCCGGTATCAGTCAAACCCTGGGGAGAAACATTGGATAGCAGTAAAGAACATTCTCAAGTACCTGAGAAGGACTAAGGAGATGTTCTTGGTGTATGGCGGAAAAGACCTCCAGATCGAGGCCTTTGCTGACTCCAGCTTCCAGAGTGACAAGGATGATTCCAAGTCCATGTCGGGTTTTGTCTTTACCCTCAATGGAGGGGCGGTGTGTTGGAAGAGTTCCAAACAGGAAACCGTTGCAAACTCGACTATGGAAGCGGAATACATCGCTGCATCTGATGCCGCAAAAGAAGCTGTCTGGATGAGGAAGTTCTTAAAAGAACTTCAGGTGGTTCCGTCCATTGTTGACCCAGTACCTCTGTATTGCGACAACAACGGGGCTATAGCTTTAGCAAAGGAACCCAGGTCCCATCAGAGATCCAGGCACATCTTGAGGCGGTATCACCTGATCAGGGAGATCGTGGATCGCAAGGAGATCGAGGTTCGGAGGGTTGCTTCAGAAGAGAACACTGCAGATCCATTCACCAAGGCCTTACCCCAGACTCAGTTCGAGCGGCTGATCGAGATGATAGGTCTTCGATACGCCAGTACATGGCCTTAGTGCAAGTGGGAGATTGTTAGTGTATATGCCCTAGAGGCCATTACTGTATCATACTAGTTTGTATATTACTTGATGGAAGCTTAGGATATTCACCTTGTATAAATAATCTTGCTCAATATAGTAGTATGCTACTTGGTTTGTTTCTACTTCAATGTGTACTTGTGTTTATTTCAGTATATCACTGATACGCATTAGTGGAGCCCTTAGGATCTTTGCTTGATTACCAGCGTTGTGATGGCAGTCACACTAGTGGGGGCTGGGTAATCTATAAGCACATCCTTATACAGGTCCCTAGTCGCAGGACTATCGAGACAGGGCATCGATACTCCGGAGTAGACTAGCGTATGCGCTTCTCATCCCAGTATGGGAGATGGTCTGTCCCACAGCCATCAGTACGTCGTACTGGAGATAGTATACGGGTGCTCGTTAGGTTACGAGTACACTGGACAGGACTCGTCGGGAACTGACAGGTTGGTACTATACCTATCGTCAGTTATCAGTTCCCAGGTGACATGAGTACAGCTTAGTCCGCTGACTTGACACTGGCACTTCGCCTCGAGTGTGTTCCCACTGCACTTTGATCACTACCCTACCACGGCTCAAAGGAGTCGTGCAAACAGGTGGTGGTTGGGTGCAGTCCCGAAGCACTTGGAGGCAGTGACGGTTAGACAGGATTCGTCTCTCCCGGTATTGGGGGTTGACATCGCGCTGTGTCTAGGAGAGCCATTACACGAGTAGTCCCTGGCCAGGGCAAGCGAGATATACTGGTAGGTTTCCAGTGTTATCTCAGGGTGTTTTGAGCTTCACTCCGACACGACTTGTACCGCTATTGAGGACTGACGTTTTACCGCCCCCTAGGCCCGACATGCGATGTATCAGACGAACAGACCGGACTGTACGGAGACTGTCACATTCAGACTCAGTAGGAGTTCAGATGGGGTTTCACCTCGTCAGCCTTCTTGTCGACATCTACCTGGGGACCGTTACGCACAGCTAGTGCCGCTTGCGGTCTGTGGTTAAACCCACTGCCAGCGTAGTGTCGAGTCTTTAGAGTCCCACACAGAGGGTATTCGCCTCTGGGCAAAACTGAGTAGAGGTCGCATGGTTTTGCGACAGGGTTCGTTCTCATCCGCGCACTTGTGCACGTTTAGAGTCCGGACGGATATTACTGGCTGGCTCTGGTTTGAGTCAGATACTGGTATATGTTTTTGGGGTTGCTTTTATCTCAGTATTCATGTTCCTCGGAACAAGGATGCAGGTGTGTATGCACGGTTATTTGAGGAAGAGGAAGATGACTTTCATTAGGGTTTCGGAACGGGTGCGTATGCACATTTGACAGTCGTCTTTTTCCAAACCATAATGGATTTGTATTATATCAATTAATAATATATAATAAAATGAAATTGTGTCATGGTTGGTTTTTGTTGACTTGTTGACCATGGTTGACTTGTTGACCATGGTTGAAGTTTTGACCATCATCATTACAAAAGAAAGATGCTCTTTGATTCTAGCAAATTCATTTAATGTTTGAAATGATAATGGTCATTCTAAAACTTTCCATCAACCTTTTCATTTTCATTATTATTATTATTGATAATTCTTTTTCTTTTGCATTATGGTTGCAAGAAAGAAAAAGGATAGCTCATTCTATCATATTCATTCTCTCTCTTCACTTCATCTTCTTCTTCCTCTAGCTAAAGAGAAACCTTCTCATGTGTTGAGAATCCTTCTCTTTAAAAAGAAAAGCACCCCTTAGACTCTCTCTACTCATTCTAGGTTCAAGGTTTAGCAAGCCGGAAACCCTAGTTCACTCAAAGATCGAGGAAGAGCCCAAAGGTCGAACCTTCGAGGTGGATCCATCTTCGACGGAAGAAGGCGACAAGAAGAGAACCATCAACCTCTACAAAAGTTTGAAGAAGAAGGAGTTCAAGTTTAGGTATAACCATCCTCATCCGAGTAGCTAACTTTCTTTAGCTTCTATGCTAGTTTTAGTTTAGCTAAAGATCCCGACTTTGCTTAGTCCATGTTGCCCCTTGCGCTAAAAATTTGACTTTTATACCGTTTCCGCCTCCCCGTAAGAACCGGGGGTCGCAACGTGGACTTACATTCAAAATACATGAAATGATAAGATTCAAGAAATATGAATTGTAAAGAATATTTTCAATTGCTGGTTCTTGTGTTATATTGCTTAGGTTATCCACGCAGAGCTGACCTGCATATCCATACAGAGCTGACCTGTATGTCCACACAGAGCTGACCTGCATAGGCTACCAACAAAATCTGTCATGCCCCGCTTCCCAATGTATGGGCAGAGGACGCGATGGGTCACGTGACGTATTTACTCAGAAGTAAACATGCTAAGCGTATCTAAGCAATATAAAATAAAATGTACACAAGAGACAAGATGTAAATAAACATCAACTTTATTTATTCAACATTCTTTTTTACAATACAACCGAAATGAAAAATACATGGAATGAAAGCAATGCCTAAACAATGGCATAACAGAAATGAAAGTGAAATGTAATGTACAAGTGAATCTAAAACTCTGGGTCTTAAGTAAACTGATCTAAGTCTTTGCTGCTGGGCTCGATCTCCAGTGAGTCCGAATTACCTGACGACATTCCAAAGAAGAAGAAAGAGAATGTTGTCAGCGAACAAATCGCTCGGTAAGTCCCATAGATAGATAAGAATAGGATAGACAGAATAGGGTATACCTGTTTATTGTTGTTATTTAGTATTAACGCTGTTGTTTATAGCTTGGTACAGAAGAAGCCAGTGTATTCGAGAGGAGTCTCACTATACCAGAGACTACGGTTGTAACGACTCTAATTTTAGTGTACATAAAATTCATTTAAAGTTAGTGTACAATTGGGGTATTTACAATTCCAGTGAAGGCGATAAGTATTTGTTTTACTTTTGAACAGTAAGAAACAACTTCTAGCTCATTGGTAAAGCCTTGCACTGCTGTGACGTAGCACTAGAATTCAAATTCCATCAGCCACATATTCTTTTTATTTTAAATTCTTTTAATCTTTTCAGAAGCCCAAAAGACTACACGTGCACAACACGTAAACTGAAGAGACACAAGATAATCAAACACGTGCACTGTAGAATACCGAACGACCTTGGCCCAATACCCCAACACCAACCCCAACCGTCGGAATTGGGCCGGCGACATTAACAAAAAAACCGGCACCGTCGATCATATCCGTCCCAAATGCCTTCATCTTCTGCCCTCTGCAACGTTTGGCCTACCCCACTAATCCCACATTGTTTTTTTACTCTGGATATTTCCATAAAGCAATAAAATGCCATTTAATCCTAATTTTAATGCATATTTCAATGCATTCTTTAAACACCCTAAACCCTAATTTTCTCTATAAATACCATCCTCATTTCACACCTCCTCACTCACAATTCCCTGCCAAAACTCTCATGAAATTTCCAAGTTCCCATAGTGTACAAGTGGAGTTAACAAAGGGCGAAATTACGACGAAGTTCCGGCGACGATACGGGGGGTTTCCGGCAACGAAACGAAGCACCGAAGAATCCAAGACCTCCTCTTACCTCTCCCCTCTCATCAAAACCAGTAAGTCCCCCTTCTCTCTCTCTTTTGCTATTCTCAAACTTTACATTCTCAAAACGTGTCGGAAGCGGAGTTATCCAGCTTTCGATTCTCTTTTCTTTTAAAAATGCAACTTTTCCTTAATAACAAACCTATAACTTTTGATATATTGTTTAGTAATCATTAACAAAGATAATAGAACAAGTTTGACATCAAAATAATAACCTTAGGAAGTTTTATTCCACTTTTACATTAAAATACCTTCATGTTTCAATTCGACATGCTTAAATTTTTTAAACCGTATTAACTTAGAAAAACTCATGAAGTAATGACTTACCTCATCATAACACACAAATCTATCATAGCATGATGAAACTTGGGACAATAGAATACGGGAAACACGACTTTGCAAATAAATACTTTTAACTTATAAAACCGTTTTCTTTAAAAGATGTATTAAAACATTCGCATGCAATTGCGCCTCTACAACCCATTTTGGGGAACCCCGTTCGGGATGGTGCGGATTATAGCACATCCTCGGGCTTAGTAGAGCGAGATGCAGACCTCCGCAAGGAGCATTCGGTCTTGATGGAATTTTATACATTTTTTTTAGAAAATGAGATTTTTATAAGAAAATAAATAAAATTATTTTCATTATATATATATATAATTATCAAAATACTTATTTTAAATATATATAATATTCCACATTTCCAAAATTCAAGAAAAACATCCCAATTACAAGAAAATACCATAGAATTCCAATATTTCAAATAAATACCATATACAAAGAAAATTAGGTTTTACTCACTAGAAATTTCACTTATATAAAATATACATCTATGAAAACTCTAAAGACGATAATTTAATGCTTGAGGTGTATTTTGAAAATTATACAAAATTATTTTTATATAAAACCCCCTCAAATTATGTTAAATTACAATAAGGACCCTAGTAATCATAGGTTGAAGCGGGACCAGTCTCTTGAGCCTTAGAGAGCCGAAGATATGGGTGCTTGCCTATTTATGGTAGACAACTTAACAAACGGTGTTATCAACACGGTAATTGTTTTTGAAAAAGACACAAATCCTGTCGTTCATGTGCAGCAGTTACCGATAGCACCAAAACATAATTCAGAACTTCAATTTCTTTTCTAATTGTCTGACTCAAACTGAGTCTCAATATAATCAATCTGACTTGAATATGATTCAAGTATCAAACTACAATACAACATGAATCTATGAATCCGTCTATTCAATCTAATCAATCTATATTGACTGACCCGAACCATGGATATATTCCATTTACATAATCATCCATTATATCCGTTCCATTACTGATATCATGGTTTCGGCAAGTCATCCATCTATACAATTTATAATACAAGACAGTACAATACAATCAAGACATCGCGGGGTTTATAAGGGGTGGATTGGTATGGAAGGTGTTAGAAGTGGCACAAGACTGTAATCATAACACACCTAACCTGAATATCCATTGCCGTTGTACCGTGGCTGAACGGTTCCTTGTGCTCCGTATACCTTAGTCTCCGGAATAGTGGTACTCCTCTTGAATACACCGGCATTCTTCTGTACCAAGCTACAAACAACAGCGTTAACGCTAAATACAACATCATAACAATATACTCTCTATTCTGTCTATTCCATTCTTGTCTATTTACGGGACTTACCGAGCGATTTGTTCGCTGACGATATTCTCTTTCTTCTTCTTTGGAATGTCTTCAGGTGATTCGGACTCACTGGAGATCGAGTCCAGCAGCGAGGACTTGGACCAGTTTACTGAAGATCTAAAGCTTTAGTTCACTTGTACATTACATTTCCTTTACATTTCTGTTATGCCACTGTTTAGGCATTGCTTTCATTCCATGTATTTACTTTTTAGTTGTATTGTAAAAAGAATGTTAATAAATAAAGTTGCTATTTATTTACATCTTGTCTCTTGTGTATATTTTATTTTATATTGCTTAGATACGCTTAGCGTGTTTACTTCTAAGTAAATACGTAGCGGCCTCATCACATCCTCCACCCGTATACTGGGAAGCTAGGCGTGACAGGTTTTGTTGGTAGCCCATGCAGGTCTGCACTGTATGGACATGCAGGTCCGCACTGTATGGAAAAACTAAGCAATATAATACAAGAACTAGCAACTGAAAACATTCTTTACAATTCATATTTCTTGAATCTTATTATTTCATATAGTTTGAATCTGTCCTAACCCAATGTTTACCGCCGAAAGACGCGACCGGGACGTTAGGACGTCTGGCCTGAATTTTTGGTGTAGATGCTATTTAGTTTTATCTATCTACCTCTTCGAAAATGCCAAGTTGATTTATGGCACCATGTATCGAAGGTTTAAACAGATGCGGCCGTTGTAGCAGACTTCGTCAGATTCCGCCTCGTTGTGAGGGGTTTTTTGATTGTGGGGGCGCTCTTCCCTGCAGGCGCAAGCCCCAATAGTTAATTACGTTACCGTGTAGCGATAACCACTTTCTCCTGCTCCAGAAGGCCACTTCGTATCGTGTGCGTTTGTTTTATTTTTGATTGCCCGTGGATTGTATATGAAGACTGATTCGTGTTGTCGCCCGTAGGGCGTGGATTAGTCCAAATCCGTATTTTCTTAGATTTGGGTTTGTTTGATTTAAGGATCGTTAATCTCTTTTGAGATTAAGATCAAACTTAAATGTTTGTTAAGGGTACGCTAGTCTAATTTTAGACTAAGATCTACTTAACAAGGTTTTAGGATCATTTAGATCCGACGAAAGAGCATTTGGGCTCTATTATTTTAGTTTAAGGACGTTGCGGTCCGTTATTAGTTTATAGACGTTGCGGTCTACAGATCACCATTTTTAAGATGAGGGTTTAGTTTAAGAACGTTGCGGTCCACAGTAGTATAAGGACGTTGCGGTCCGTTATTAGCTTAAGAACGTCGCGGTCCGTTATTAGTTTAAGAACGTTACGGTCCGTTATTAGTTTAAGGACGTTACGGTCCACAATAGTTTAAGGACGTTGCGGTCCGTTATTAGTTTAAGGACGTTTTGGTCCATAGTTGCTGGTTGTCGGGACCCGCCACCTCTCTGAAGACGTTGAAGAATTACAATGACACATATCAGAGGTTTGAAGAGATGTATCCTTGAACCAATGAATGTTCATCAGGGACTTGGTAGTCCTGTTTGGGACTAAGGCCAATTTAGAAGAAGACATATGGGCTCGGTCAATTTGGGGTTTGGCCAACCTTGGACTCAGCCCACTTGATTACTTATTTGGGCTTGATCCACTTTCTGTATCAGCACTGCCGAGCATTGATTTGGGTTTTGACACCCCTTTTTCCTTTTGTTTTATTTATATTCTTTTATATGGAGTTTTAAACTATTTATGGCGCCCACGTGCAGAGCACGCGAGGTGCTCGGCGTTGAGCGCCAAACCCTAAGTGCCAAGCACCTTTTTATTAAATAGTGTCCATGTGAGGGGCACGTGGAGCGCTTGGTGTTGAGCGCCAGACTTTGAGTGCTAAGTGCTTCTCATTAAATAGGCCCATGTGAGGAGCACGTGGAGCGCTCGGCGCTGAGCGCCAGACTTTGAGTGCTAAGTACTTCTTATTAAATAGCGCCCATGTGAGGAGCACGTGGAGCGCTCGGCACTGAGCGCCAGACTTTGAGTGCTAAGCGCTTCTTATTAAATAGCGTCCACGTGAGGAGCACGTGGAACACCCGGCGCTGAGCGCCAAACTTTGAGTGCTAAGTGCTTCCTATTAAATAGCGCGCACGTGAGGAGCACGTGGAGCGCTCAGCGCTGAGCGCCAGACTTCGAGTGCTAAGCACTGAGTTTTCTGTTCTGCTTAATTCAATTCTCCGAGAATTAGATTCTCACTTGTGAAAGACTTTGTCTTATAGATCTGAGATCTGGAAAAAGAACTAAGTTCTTCTGACGTGAGAGTTAAACTCTTAGATATGAAGGAGATGCTATGATCTCTCTTATTTTTATTTACCTTGAGAAGAAATCGTTCTCGTCTTTGAAGTTTGAAGTTTATGGGGGGTTTCTTCTCTACAAGAATTGACGTCTTGGGTCCTTTATATAGTGGAGGCTGATTTGTTGATTTAGTTAATGAAATCTCTCATTGAGAGATCTCTAATTGATTTGGGGATTTTATCCACCGTTGGATCTTTGATCGTAGGCCTTATGTTTTACAGAAGCTATTTTTCTTGTTCTTAACAAGATTGGGAAAACATTTTCCCATACAGAGCTTATTCTATATCTTGGTGATTTTTAATCAACATTGGATCTTTAATCCAACCGTGCTCTATTTTACAGAGATTAACCTTTCTTGTTTTAGGAAGTTTCGAAGAATATTTCCTCAACAGAATTTAATTATGTAATTTTATAATTTATCATCTTCGTTGGATCTTTGATCTAAGGATGGAGAACTTTTAGTTCTGGCATTGGCGTTCTCGTGCTTTGCACGTGAGGCGCCGTTTCAGAGTTTTTTAACTCTTGGCGCTGCCTCAGAGTTTTTAACTCTTGGCGCTGGCACTCTCGTGCTTTGCATGTGAGGCGCTACCTCAGTTCAAATTTTGAAAAGAGCCTTGCCCTCTTATTGGGGGGAAACAAATGCCCCCCCACCGTTGCGCTCACGTCGCTCACACGTGAATGCAGCGGTGTCAACCTTTCCACTGTTGGATCAACTTGGAAGTTGGATCGTCTTCCAGTGCCTATAAGTAGGGCTTTTGGCCCTTAAGATGACCTCTGTTCATCTTCTTCCTTTCTTATTTCTGAGAATTTAATTCTCCCTTCAGAGCTAAGATCTCTGCCCAAGAAAATTCCTTTTAGAGTTAGAACTCTGTCCAAATATGGTAAGGACCGAACCTATCAACAGAGCTTTACTCTTCTCAGATCATAGATCTTAAAAATGGATTTTTAGGGTTACTTAACCCATTAATTAGAACACTATGAAGAACTCTTAGAGTTCGTTTTGTAGATCTTAAAGATCTTGGAGTTTTTACTTTGCAAAAAGCTTTGCTTTTTAGGGTTCTGATGGATTACTCCATCGTTTTCACAGAGTATAGCTCTTAGAAATTTTAGGGAATTTTTGTTCCCCTCATAATTAAAGTAGACAGATGTAATTTCTGTTTGTAGAGCACTGCTCTCGAGGGGGTTTAATTCCTTGTCCCAATGAGTTTCTCATTAAATGAGAATCTTTTTAGGATTTCCTGCTTAATGATTGACTGTCTTATCAATGATGAGCCGTCACTTTGATTTTGTGGGTCCCCCTCGGTCCCTTTTTCTTGCATTGCAGTGTGGTACAAATTTAAAGTACCAAATGTCAGAATTTGTAATGTAGTATTGACATCTAACACTCGTTTCTTTTCGCACAGGTACTATGTCTTTTGACTCTTCTTTCCCATTTGTTCGCCCAGAGAGTGCATACACCGACGCGCCCGTGGATTGGGAAGTCTTTGTACTGATTAAAGATCATGACCCGGAGCAGAAGTCTCTTCACTTATGGGGGTTGTGGTACAACCAAATTATTCGGGGTCGGCGCAGTTTCTCTTGTGCGGCGCCTTCAGAGCCAATTTCCGCCATTCATTATGCTAACGCCCCAGGTAAATTACGTTGTGGAGGAGGTTAACTGGACTACGGAAGGACGCCTCCAGCCCTCTATGGGCTCGATACATGTACAGCCGTCGATGGCTTTAGATATTTTAGGGCGGCGGATATGTCAAGGCGAGTCGCGCCCTTGGGGACAGGCATACATGATAGGCTTGACTCCTCGCCATTCAGCCGGATACTTGCAGTGGGCTCGATACATCTTGTCGGCCAAAAAGTCGTTGCTGCTGAAGCTCGGGTTGTACCCCGCTATCTACGCGTCTCTTTTCCAGTATCCCGCGCCTCACGTATGGTGGGTCAAGGCTTTCTTGGAAAAGTAGAATACCCCGACTCACACTTTTCTTTTATCGGACCGGGAGGTTTCGATTTCCTTGGAGGAATTTGCAGAAATTTTGGGCCTACCCGTCAGAGGAGAACATTACGAGGAAATACTTCCCCCTGATGAGTACATCTTCGCCACCTGATTGTAATATTTTCTGACGTGTATATGTAAAAAGTAACGACAATCAAAAAAATATATTGACCGCAATCAAACTACGGTGTCGGATGTAGTTAATGAATGAGTGCGGATCGTCCACAGGGATTGCACGATTCACTTGTATTTCGATACATTTGAAATGAAAAGTTAAGCAACAATGAAAGAAAGCATGATTCAAAAATGATTTATATTCGAGTGTCACTATTCTTTATGCAAGAATCAAGAAACTATAAGCAATCAAGAATCGGTTGTTTTGATAATATTTCCAATCAACAATCAAGAATATAAGAGAGGCTCGTAGGAATCGATAGGATCAATAGACGTGATGTAATCTAAAGGGTTTCGTGTTCTTGTCCTTCGAAGAATTGATACTAGATCAATGGTGATCGACGGGAGTTAGGGCTTTCTTGATGAAATTAGGGTTTCATCTCTTAACCCTTGTTCTTTCGAGGATACCATTTATATTCTAGCCTCTAGCAATTTCAAGAAACGATCGAAACTCCCCAATCTCGAGCGATGTCGATCAAGAAAGCATCGCAACGAATTGGGTCGTCGATTCTTGAACTTGCTAGGGTTTACAAACTCGTGGGATTCAAGAATCGATTACAAATTTGTTACATCATCATACTAAAGATCGTCTCGACTCCTCGACGAGCGGAGTTTTATTCACACATCACCACACAGATAATATTCAAGAATTGTAAAGATAACATGATGCGGAATTTAAAGAAAACAAGATAAAAGAATATCACCTTTTATTTAATCAACAATTTCAATACATTCTTTCAAGAATCTACAAGAAGAAGAAATCGATCGTTGACTCGGCTTCGCTCGTCTCCGTGGATCGTGGATCTACTTTGATCTCTTGCCCGATTGAAGATCGGCTCGGCTCATAAAAGGGTTGAAGGCATCTTGCTTGGCTTGCACTCAAGATCTTGAATTGTAGTTGGATTTAGGGTTAGGGTTTCCTACAAGCTCTCTCACTAAACTTGAGGAAGAGGGGATGAAGAAAGAGATTGATTTTCTAAACTTTCCCAAGGTTGAATCCTCTTCTTACAATGAGCCTAGGGTCTTATTTATAGAACTCCCAAACCCTAGGTTTAGGTTTGAATTAGAACTTTCCCTCCCAAAGTTTGTTGAAGAGTTTCTAGAAGGAGTTTGTTAGGAGTTAGCTTAGGGTTTAAGCTAGGGTTTAGGGAAAGTTCTAGAATGATTAGGCTAGTTTAGGTGTTTGCTGATCTGGTGGAAGTATCTGGAGTATTATGGAAACTGGGATGCATTTTTGAGCTGTAGCCACTGAAGCAGGAGTTGTGGTGTAAAATTGAGGAACTGAGTCCCTGGGCCCACCGCGGATCCGCCGCAAATGCATGGTAATGGCCGCTCTTCCGCGGCTCGTTGGTGTGCTTGGGCCTTGGGCTTTCTTCTGTTGCTTTGGGCTGCTGTTTTTAGCTTCCTTTGATGTTTAGATTTGTATAATCCCTTCTGTGTTGATACCGGATTTGAATTCAATGAGTTTACGAGCAATTGTAATGGTCGAGCAATGTAATGATCGAGCAAGCTTCTCTTTTCCTGCACAGACTTCGAAACACGGGTTGCAAGATATAGAAAATATGCTATGTAATGCAATGCAGTCAATTTCCCTAGAAATGCCGGTTTTAAGGTCGAATACATGTAATCTAATATTTTGCGACCGATTTGCTAATATGTGAATTATGAATACCGTACACTTCTATATGGATGCAAATGATGAGGAAATTGCCGACTAAAATATGCAATATTTTCGACTGATCAAATACCCCCAAACTTAATTTCGATCGTCTCGAGCGAATGTTTTATTAAAAAGAGAAGGAGAAAATAAAGAAAGAGAAAAAACTAACTAGCACACTTTCGTAGGCAACACGATTGCACTGAGCATGTGCAACAAGCCTTTAAACCTCTAGGTGTCCCTAGTAGGAGGAGTGTTGTCTCCTGAGGGTTTTCAGCGGATTGCACCCACAAAATCCAATAATAAAAGCAAGATCATGAATATTACATTTAAAGAAGAGAATCGTAAAAGAAAAGCTTCGAAAATTAGGGTTTCCAACTAAGCTAGCTTTTCGGTTGTCATGAGCCCTATCTTAATGGTCATGAAAAGATGTTAGAAATCACGTCCTCCCTCAATAAAACATCATCTTATTCTTCATTCCTATCTTTCTTCCAAACATCGATCATATAACCCTGCGTGTGTGTAAAGACATCCCTACACCCGGAGAATTCAATTCAAGCTATCATACTCTTGCCCATCAGCCTCAGTATATATATATTTTTTTCGATGAGCTTACACACTTTCATGCGACCGTTAATACTTCTTGAGGTACTAACCGACCGATTACTCATGTGCTTGCTTATTTGGTGTATTTTCCTAGTCTTGCACCACCTTAGGTATAGCAGTGACTCCCAGACCAGTTGGCCTTAGGGCACTAGATGAAAAAGCACCCTCGCTATATATTTTTTTTATTCCCTTGGTGATAACAAAACCAGTGTCCATTTTTCTCACCATATATTTTTTTTCCATACTTTTGGCTTTAAGACAAGAGCATTTCAAGGTATCCTCTACTATCCCAGGCTTCAAGACGTGTGTAAGTGCGAATAGCAGGGTAGCAACGTTCAAAATGTTTGGCTTCCAGAATAGAAACTATTTTTCAGACTTATTTTTATCCTCAGATTAGTGACGTCCTTCATCTTACTAACCCTTGGGACAACGGCTCATAACTACTTATTACTAGTTCGTATAAGAAAACTTCTAATTTTCTTAGTTTTCTAAAATTTTTCTAATCTCATGGATGTAACTTTTCACTATCTAAACTTTCATTATCTTATTTATATACAAAAAAGTGTAAATATTAAAATTATTTTTATATTTGAAAAATTTTAAATTTTTATGGGTTTTGAAAATTTTTCAATTTTTATAGATTTTTAAAAGAAATGTTTTGTGCTTATGCAGATGATATGCAAATGATGCAAAAATAAGCACAAACCTCCCCCAAACTTGTTTTCAACAGTGTCCTCACTGTTGCCGACAGCTATATCTACAAAACCTGTAAATCTGGGGGGAATTATTAGTGGGGGCAAAATATATAAGTGAAGAACTTCTCCCAAACTTATCTTTCACTCACCTTCATTCAAAAGATGATGCAATGATATACAGGATATGAAGGTGAGACGGAGGAATTTTAATCCAAATAAACTGGCTCTTATAAGAACAAGAGCTCCTCCGTGGGGTCAGTGGAAAAATACGGCTTTAATCTATGTCCATTTACTTTGAAAACAGTGCCGTTTTTAACATTTTCTACTTCTACTGCCCCGTGCGGGTATACAGACCGCACAACAAAAGGTCCCTTCCAACGAGATCGGAGCTTACCCGCATGAAGGTGTAATCGTGAATCATAAAGAAGGACTTGTTGACCAGGTAAAAATGTTTTCCTTAAAATGCTTTTATCGTGAAAAACCTTAGTCCTATTCTTTGTGATTACAGCATTATCATAAGCTTCATCGCGGAGTTCGCTTAGCTCGTTAAGTTGCAGCTTCCGAAAGTTGCAAGCAAGGTTTAAATCAAAATTTATTTCTTTTATAGCCCACAATGCTTTATGCTCTATCTCGACAGGTAAATGACATGCTTTTCCAAACACTATCCTATATGGAGACATTCCTAGGTCGGTCTTATATGCAGTCCTGAATGCCCAAAGAGCATCCGTCAATTTGGTCGACCAGTCTTTTCTATTTTTAGCAACAGTTTTCTCCAGGATAAGTTTGATTTGTCTGTTTGAGATCTCAGCCTGCCCGCTTGTTTGGGGATGATAGGGTGTAGAAAGACGGTGGTTGATTGAGTATTTTCGCATCAGAGTCTCGAAAGACCTGTTGCAGAAATGTGTCCCATTATCGCTAATGATAGCGCGTGGGTGTCCAAATCGCGAAAAGATATTCTCTTTCAAGAACTTAATGACAACTTTCCTGTCATTAGTGCGACATGGAATGGCTTCTACCCACTTTGAGACATAATCAACCGCCAGCAATATGTACAGATTCCCAAAGGAGTTGGGAAAAGGACCCATAAAATCAATGCCCCAAACATCAAACATTTCAACAACCAAGATGGGATGCTGAGGCATTTCATTCCTCTGGGATATTCTACCCGTATACTGACATTGTGTACAGGTTTTGCAATACTCAAATGCGTCCTTGAATAAGGTCGGCCAATAAAATCCACATTGCAAAACCTTTTCCGCTGTTTTTCTAGGACCAAAGTGACCCCCCACAAGCCTGATCATGACAAAATGAAAGAACACTCTTGAATTCTTCATTTGGGACACACCGGCGAATGATCTGATCAGGACAATATTTAAACAAATAAGGCTCGTCCCAGTAAAAGTATTTTACTTGGGAAAGAAAACGATATTTGTCCTGTTTTGACCAATCGCTCGGTATAAGTCCCGTGGCATGATAGTTCACAATATCCCTGAACCATGGTTCAGCGGATATGCTCAAGAGTTGTTCGTCAGGGAATGAGTCATTAATCGGCAGGGTCACAGGGGAAGAAACGATGCGTGAAAGGTGGTCAGCTACTACGTTTTCACATCCTTTCTTATCTTTGATAACAAGATCAAATTCTTGTAACAGTAGGATCCAACGTATTAGTCGACCTTTTGCATCTTTCTTCGCCAGAAGATGTTTTAAAGCGGAATGGTCAGTATACACAACTATAGGTGAGCCGATTAAGTAAGGCCTGAATTTTTCTAACGCAAATACAACAGCTAAAAGCTCCTTCTCGGTGGTTGTATAATTGATTTGCGCATCATTCAGGGTCTTACTGGCATAGTAAATCACGTGTGGCATCTTATCGATGTGCTGTCCTAAGACTGCACCTACTGCAAAATCAGATGCGTCACACATCAGCTCAAAGGGGTAGTCCCAATTTGGTGATGATAAAACGGGGGCTGAAGTGAGTGAGTGTTTAAGTGAGTCGAAAGCTGTCTCGCAATCCGAGTCAAAATGGAAGGTCGTATCCTTGGCCAGGAGTAGTGTTAAAGGTCTAGCAATCTTGCTAAAGTCCTTAATGAATCTCCTATAAAAGCCCGCATGGCCAAGGAAAGAGCGAATATCTTTGACGCTTTTGGGATGAGGCAGGTTTTGAATGACATCTATTTTAGCTCTGTCAACCTCAATGCCTTTCTGTGAAATGACATGTCCAAGGACTATTCCTTCTTGGACCATAAAGTGGCATTTTTCCCAGTTTAATGTCAAGTTCTTCTCGTTGCAACGAGTAAGAACAGCGTCTAGATTCGCAAGGCAATCAGAAAAAGAGTCTCCAAAAATCGAGAAGTCGTCCATAAAGATCTCCAAGAAATTCTCTACCATATCAGAGAATATCCCCATCATACACCCTTGAAAGGTAGCGGGAGCATTGCATAACCCAAAGGGCATGCGACTGTAAGCAAAGGTACCAAAAGGACAAGTAAAAGTGGTTTTATCTTGATCCTTTTTGGCGATGGGGACCTGATTGTAGCCTGAGTATCCGTCCATAAAACAATAAAACTCTCGTCCCGCTAAGCGTTCCAGCATCTGATCAATAAATGGTAGAGGAAAATGATCTTTCCTCGTAGCAGCATTGAGTTTTCTATAATCGATGCATACACGCCACCCAGTTTGGGCGCGTGTCTGAATCAACTCATTCGCCTCATTTGTGATAACTGTGATGCCGGATTTCTTAGGAACGACATGTATAGGACTCACCCACTGGCTATCGGAGATGGGGTATATAATACCACTATCTAAGCACTTGACGATTTCTTTCATGACAGCTTCCTTCATGACGGGATTCAACCGTCTCTGTGGTTCTCGGGTTGGTCTGGCATCATCCATCACATGTATATGATGTTCAACTATCAAGGGACTAATCCCTTTGATGTCCGCCATACTCCAACCAAACGCCTCTTTGTTAGATCTCAATACCGATAAAAGTGCATTCTCTTGCTCTGATGCAAGAGAAGCGGAAATGATAACCGGTAATGACTCGTTCTCACCAAGATATGCATATTTCAGGTGAGAAGGTAAAATTTTGAGATCTAACTCAGGCGGAGAAATGATAGAAGGAAGGGTCATAGATTGATTTTTGGATCTACAAAGAAGCTCAGAGCCTGTGAAAGATACAGACTCGGGTGGAGAAAAGTCAGAAGTGCAGGACTCATGTGTAGCTAAAGTGTCCTCACTAAGATCTAGTGCAAAGTCAAGCAGAGATGTGCTAATGTCATCGAGATCAGTAAAGCAAAGATCCTCAGCTCTACAACTATCGGGAGCGATCTCATGGACAGAGCACACATCTAAAATATGAGCCGAGGGTTCTGATGGCTGACTTCCAACTTTATAGATATTTAGTTAAATGGTCATATTTCCAAATGATAAATTCATTGAACCATTTCTACAGTTTATAACAGCGTTGGAAGTGGCAAGGAAAGGACGACCTAAAATCACCGGAATTTGGCCCCGGGGGTTTGCTACAGGATGTGTGTCGAGCACAATGAAGTCTACAGGGAAAACAAATTCCCCGACCTTTATCAGTACATCCTCTAATTCACCCCTTGGTTTGGTGATAGATCGGTCTGCCATCTGGAGAGTGCAATGAGCAGGTTTCAGCTCTCCAATCCCTAATTGCTCATAGACAGAATAAGGGAGCAGGTTAACACTCGCGCCAAGGTCTAAAAGAGCACGATTTATGTTTTTACCCCCAATCGAAATCGATATTGTAGGACAACCTGGGTCCTTTCTTTTCTTTGGAAGCTGGGGTATAAAAGCAGTGCTAATGTTATTAGACATAAAGACCTTCTTCGGCACTTGAGTCTTCCTCTTCCTAGTGCACAAGTCCTTAAGAATCTTCGCATAAGCGGGGACTTGCTGAATTGCATCTAAGAGAGGGATATTGATGTTAACCCGTTTGAACATCTCTAAAATTTTCTCCATATGAGGACTCGTTCTGTTAGCCCTTAGCCGGTTCGGGTAAGGTGCTTTCGCAATAAGCGCGGGGTCCATCATAGGAGAAGGAAAGGGGGGTAGACGAGGTCCCAAAGGAGGTGTGGGGACCGTCTGTGGAGAACTATAAGGGTTGGGTGAAGGTGTTGAGCCTAAAGGGAAATGGAGAATAGGCTCGTGCGAAGGTGGTTTGGTAGAAGAAGAAGGATCAGAAGGTGAAGTGTGTGTATGTGGGAAAGACTCAGCCGGGGTGTTGATATGATTTTCAGTATTATCAATATCTTCCCCGACATTATTATTCAGCACTCTTCCCGATCTCAACGTAGTAATGGCATTTACATTGTAATGCCCAGGATTCTGTAGGGGTTGAGAGGGAAGTTTCCCTTTTTCTCTCGCACTCATTTCGGCTTTTAAGCGTGCGATTTCAGCTTCCATCGTGCGAATACTCTCAGCTTGGGACGCTGAGTTTTTCTTTATTTTACTGACGGAAGATCTAACTTCAGTCGAAACATCCATGAAATTTGATAAAAGTGATTTCATGGTTTGAGTGAATTGAGAGAACTCGTCAGAACAGGACTGCATAGGATTAGACTGTGCAGGAGTGTTGCCCTGATTTTGGAAATTTTGTGACTGGTAGGGGTGCTGAGTGAGTTGTAGGGGTTGCTGTTGTGGTGGAGGAAGAGCCCTTTGAAATTGATTCGTGTTTGGAACCGTGTTTTGAGATTGGTTTTGGTTCCAAGCAAAATTCGGGTGGTTCCTCCAACCCTGATTGTAACTGGAAGAATATGGATCGTTTCGAGGTCTTTGAAATGCGGCATTAGAATGCTCGTGACCTTGAAACGCAGAGTTTAATGGACATTCTTCCGTTAAATGTGACGGATCAGAACAGCACCCACAAACAGTTTTGGGGAGCGACATTGGGTTTAGGGAGGCTGCTGCAAATTTGTGTTCCATAGCGTCGAGCTTCTTTTGCATTGCTGCCATTTCAGCTCGAACACCTATGGACACATCTATTTGGTGTACGCCACCCCTATTCAATGGTTGTATTCCACTCTCCCAAATTAGTGATTTTTCAGCGAACTCTTCTAAGTATCGCCAGGCTTCCCCGTCATCTTTGGTCATAAATGTACCTTGACACATGTTTTCAAGGCTCTGTTTAGTGCTAGGGTTACTGCCCTCATATATGATTCGGCAAAGTTCCCATCTCGGGATGCCGTGATGAGGACATTAAACCAATAGATCCTTGAAACGTTCAAAGTATTTAGAAAATGGTTCGGCAGGGAGCTGGGCAAATTGGTTTAGTTCGCTACGGATTCGAGCCGTCTTTTGGACTGGGTAAAATTTCTTAAGGAATGCAGCGACGAATTCTTCCCAATTCGTAATAGAGTGTGCGGTGGTGTTATATAGCCACTTCTCGGCTATATCGCACAATGTAAATGGAAGAAGTCGTAGACGCATCGCATCCACTGAAAGTTGAGACGTACCCATCATTGCGCATACGTTTTCAAATTTGGTAATGAAAACGTAAGTGTCCTCGGTCTCGAGTCCGTGGTATTTGGGTAAAAGATTGATATACTGGGGCTTAATCTCAAAGTTATCCCCATTGGCTGGTGGTGTGGATAAGCAGGTCGAAAGAGGACCTCTATGTGGATAGCATCTTTCCTGGAGAGAAATGTGGGGTGGAGTAGGATTCTGCGCACCAACGGACGGTGGCAGATTAGGGTTAAAGAAATTCGATGGATTCGGATCCATCGGTGTGGGTGTGGTAGTGGGTAAAGAAAAGGTAAATGGAGAATTATCGACTTCGGAGTCGATAAAAGGTACGCGGACTAAACGGGCACTAGAATCCCGTGTCCAGCCTATCTTGTACTAAAAAGGGTTAGTACAAGTGGCAGCGTTGACTTATAATTAGGGATGAATGAATGCGGTGCTTGCTTTGAAAAAGGGACGGATTTTGAAAAAATGATGCGACAAAACAAATGCAGCACACAAACCCTAGAATCTAGTGGTCACCTAGGTCCGATTTCTAGACCGCTCCTAACTGCCAAAAGACAAGTCGCAGGATAGAATCCTCCACTGCCTCTTTGTCCCCCTGTGGCCGGATAAGTGCCAGGTAAGTGGGAAGGAACCACCACTACAGTGGTCCTAATTAATAACCACTAGCCTTAGACACACTCGCCTTAGGCACCACAAGAAAACGCGGATAAGCAATGAATTACCCACGGCCTTCTCTTGTCCTATTGAGCGCGACAGTCCTTAGAGTCTTCTCTAGATTTCTTTTAGTTAATGGGGGTAATGCGGATGCAAGCTTGACGATTTTCGGGGCCTAGGAAGGGTAATGAAATCCCCACCTAATTTGGATTTGGCCGTGCCCCTTAAATTTCCGTATTAGAATGCAAACAACCAAGAAATCAAAATCACACACAAATTTATTTTGCTTTGCGGCGCTGCGATTTATTTGCAAAGAATCCTGCAGCAAAGGGTTAATTGGAGCTAAAAAGAGAGAGGGGAGAGAGCAAGAAATCACCCGCACTGAAAATTTTTCAGTGATCCCTCAATACAGCCGCGTTTCCGCCGCTATTCCTGTGTATACGCCGCGCTTCCGCGGTTAGGTATTGGGAACAGTGTACCAAACTTCTTCAGCTGCTTTCTGTTTCTATCTCCAGCTCTCTGGTATATCCCAAATAATTTTTCCACAGCACAGAATGCTCCAGATCACCTTGCAATCAAATCACAACACACGTGTAAGAGTTTGTACGAATTTTGATTTCAAGAAGTAAAACGTAATAATTCTTTCACTTCAAACTAAAAATGCAAATGAATTAGCGCTATCCCCGGCAACGGCGCCATTTTGATTGTAATATTTTCTGACGTGTATATGTAAAAAGTAACGACAATCAAAAAAATATATTGACCGCAATCAAACTACGGTGTCGGATGTAGTTAATGAATGAGTGCGGATCGTCCACAGGGATTGCACGATTCACTTGTATTTCGATACATTTGAAATGAAAAGTTAAGCAACAATGAAAGAAAGCATGATTCAAGAATGATTTGTATTCGAGTGTCACTATTCTTTATGCAAGAATCAAGAAACTATAAGCAATCAAGAATCGGTTGTTTTGATAATATTTCCAATCAACAATCAAGAATATAAGAGAGGCTCGTAGGAATCGATAGGATCAATAGACGTGATGTAATCTAAAGGGTTTCGTGTTCTTGTCCTTCGAAGAATTGATACTAGATCAATGGTGATCGACGAGAGTTAGGGCTTTCTTAATGAAATTAGGGTTTCATCTCTTAACCCTTGTTCTTTCGAGGATACCATTTATATTCTAGCCTCTAGCAATTTCAAGAAACGATCGAAACTCCCCAATCTCGAGCGATGTCGATCAAGAAAGCATCGCAACGAATTGGGTCGTCGATTCTTGAACTTGCTAGGGTTTACAAACTCGTGGGATTCAAGAATCGATTACAAATTTGTTACATCATCATACTAAAGATCATCTCGACTCCTCGACGAGCGGAGTTTTATTCACACATCACCACACAGATAATATTCAAGAATTGTAAAGATAACATGATGCGGAATTTAAAGAAAACAAGATAAAAGAATATCACCTTTTATTTAATCAACAATTTCAATACATTCTTTCAAGAATCTACAAGAAGAAGAAATCGATCGTTGACTCGGCTTCGCTCGTCTCCGTGGATCGTGGATCTACTTTGATCTCTTGCCCGATTGAAGATCGGCTCGGCTCATAAAAGGGTTGAAGGCATCTTGCTTGGCTTGCACTCAAGATCTTGAATTGTGGTTGGATTTAGGGTTAGGGTTTCCTACAAGCTCTCTCACTAAACTTGAGGAAGAGGGGATGAAGAAAGAGATTGATTTTCTAAACTTTCCCAAGGTTGAATCCTCTTCTTACAATGAGCCTAGGGTCTTATTTATAGAACTCCCAAACCCTAGGTTTAGGTTTGAATTAGAACTTTCCCTCCCAAAGTTTGTTGAAGAGTTTCTAGAAGGAGTTTGTTAGGAGTTAGCTTAGGGTTTAAGCTAGGGTTTAGGGAAAGTTCTAGAATGATTAGGCTAGTTTAGGTGTTTGCTGATCTGGTGGAAGTATCTGGAGTATTATGGAAACTGGGATGCATTTTTGAGCTGTAGCCACTGAAGCAGGAGTTGTGGTGTAAAATTGAGGAACTGAGTCCCTGGGCCCACCGCGGATCCGCCGCAAATGCATGGTAATGGCCGCTCTTCCGCGGCTCGTTGGTGTGCTTGGGCCTTGGGCTTTCTTCTGTTGCTTTGGGCTGCTGTTTTTAGCTTCCTTTGATGTTTAGATTTGTATAATCCCTTCTGTGTTGATACCGGATTTGAATTCAATGAGTTTACGAGCAATTGTAATGGTCGAGCAATGTAATGATCGAGCAAGCTTCTCTTTTCCTGCACAGACTTCGAAACACGGGTTGCAAGATATAGAAAATATGCTATGTAATGCAATGCAGTCAATTTCCCTAGAAATGCCGGTTTTAAGGTCGAATACATGTAATCTAATATTTTGCGACCGATTTGCTAATATGTGAATTATGAATACCGTACACTTCTATATGGATGCAAATGATGAGGAAATTGCCGACTAAAATATGCAATATTTTCGACTGATCACCACCAAATCAGTGGTGATTGGTATCACTCCGGAGAATGCTATTCAACATCGATTTCCGAGTCTAATCAAGGTGTTGAACATTTATGAGAGTTTGTTTCTCGAGTCCGGAGGGCACGGAGTCAGCTTCGCGGATTTCATCGCCCGCTTTCTTCGCCCGGAAGTCTTGTCAAAACAAGCCGCGAAATTCGCCAAGCTTGACGATCCTTTTGGTTTTGGCTTGGACAATCAGCCGACAGCGGAAGCAGATCAAATGAATTTCTTCATCCCAAACACCCCGGTCGTCCCCTTTGCAGAGCTCGCAGCTTCAGATGTCGACGAAGAGACATTCTTTTTGGGGTTCCTCGGGCTATGGTTAAGCTGGTTTGAGCTCCCAATGCACCCTAACTATATGAGGCCATCTGTCTTCTATCCGGCTCACCGAATAGTTGCCGGGACGCGAGTGGCCGTCGGGATCGCTGGGCTGTCTCACCTGTATCATGACCTAAGCTTAGCGGCAGACACCACTTAGCCGGGGGTACAACCCGTACATCTTCCGCTGCACTATTTCATGTCATGGATCGAGCTGCATGTGCTCGGTGCTTTTGGAGTCCACAAACGGTCCCGTTTCTATGACAGTTATAATTTCTCCCGGGTTATGTTTCTAGTTGACGCTTCTGCTTTAGATCTATCACAACGAGAGGCTCAGGGTCTGGTCCTTCGCCCGCGTATGGTCGGGGATAGCATGACTTTCGTCGATAAGGTCTTAACTATCGTTAAGGAATCCACTAAAACGGTGCAGCCGTTGCGCTCGTAGATCGGGAAGAAATCGAAAAGCTGCTCCAAGGTAACGTAACGCTTAGTCTTTTACTAGAACTTGATCTTCGAATTTTGACATATGCATTTTCTGCAGGGCCAAGTCTTGGTGATGGGATGACGGGTGAAACCCTGGCGATTACCGTGCCCGAAGTTGCTATACTCTCTCTGGAATCTGAGACTGTCCAGATCGCCGCTCTTTCCCTGTGTAGCTCTCTGGTATCGGTGGGTGTCGCAAGCGTCACGAAGGCTCTCGTCGAATCAGGGGATGAAGCCATGGGCGCAGAAACTGCTCCTCTGAGGGAGAGCGAAGAAGCCGCTACGCCTGGTGATGCTTCCGTCGCGGTTTTGGTTGATGACCCATCAGGTAGGTCTTGGGTCACTGTTCTCTTTTTATTTCTCAATCTCGTTCAGCTCCCTCTGATGATATTTTATTTGTAGGTGTAGTGAAAGCTGAGATAGTGCCATCTGAAGCACCTCCGGTCGCCGCCATGACGGCTGTTGTTCCCTCGCCTTCTCCTATGTCCTCTGAAGTGCTGGAAGGTATAGGTTTGCGATTTATCGGTTTCGCCGTGGGTACCATCCTCCTTGTATTGACAGTATATTGTCATAATTTTGCAGGAGTCCTTTTTGACCATCTATATCAGGTGCTGAACCCGCATTTCTCCTTCCAGTCGGAAGTCATTCTGCCTCCTGGTACTGGTTAGTATATCCTTCATCTATTGTCTCCTTCTTTCTGTTATGAATAGCCGTATTGTTGCTAAGTCTTCTTTATATTGATCGCAGCATCACGGATCGAAGGAGGGGACAAGAGAATAGCCGTGCCTCCGGTACTCCCAATTTTGCCACATGCTACAGCCGGTATAGTAGACTCTATCGCTCGTGTATTTTTTTTACCTCCCGAGTCGACATTTGACCATAATTTGTTTTGCAGCAATCGCAACGGATCTAGCTCCCTTTGAGTCTCTCATCCCAATGCCGGCAGGGCCTTTTTCTAAACGTCCATCTTCCAGGGGCGCTGCGAATAGCCGGCGAATGTTGAGAGAATTCGTCGAGGATCTTGACGCCGAGGCCCTCACATCCGTTGCAGATTTTGCTACTGAGGTTAATCCTATGCAGGTGATGCTCGTGAACTTCCATGATGAAGGTGTCGTCGAGTCTTGGGTTAATTACTGCAGAAAGATCGAGGCTTGCCTGCATGAGATTGAGCTCAAGCGTCTTGCTCCTGAGGTTCTGGCATTGAATTCTCAGTGAGCTACATGGGTTGAGCATAGTGTTCCTTTCCTCTATCATTTTGAACAAGAGGCGACCCTGAGACGAAAGGAACACGAGGTGGCTTCCAACGAGTCTGTCCGATTGCATGCCCAGATTGAGGCGAAAGCTGCGCAGTTAAAAGCCGTCTTCGACAATCTCCAGCAATGCATTTCGGATGGGTTGACGTTGAGGCGGACGCTTGACTCTACCGAGCGGGTCGTGCAGGACTGCGAAGCTGCCATGCTAGGAACCGATGAAAAACTTTCATCTTGTTTGCGACAATGGGCCCAAGTTGAAGCGAAGTTAGCCGCGGCGGCCGATCATGAGAAAGGATTGAGAGGAGCGCGCAAGCGGCTGGCTAATTTGTTGAAGACGCCTCCTCCTCAATAACCGTCTTTGTACCCCCTTTTTTTACTGTAAACTTGCGGTTTATGAATAACATGCATTCATTTTGATTCCTTTGTGAAATGTATTTTGTATTCACTTGAATTCATGAATTAAAGACATCCTTCATTTTGTATGGGCGTGTCCCTTTGGTAAATGTATCTTATAGATAGTCTATCTTGATCTCCTTTGCAGGGCAGCGATGGCTTAGAAGACAGGTTCAGATCTGCCGCTTAAGGCTTTTCAACTTTATGAGCCGTGAGGGTCTCATAAAGACGTTTCTCCCCACGAGCCGAGAGGATTTCGTAAGTGTAATTTCTCCTTAGGGGTCATGAGGACTCTTAAGTGCATTTTCTCTTGAGAGTCGTAAGGATCTCACAAGAGAGTTTTCTTTTTACGGGTTGAAAGGTTTGCACATGGACACTGATTTTCCTGGGGGTCGAGACGAATCGATAGATTATTGGTTGACTTGATTCTGAGACGGAGCATTGTTCCGGCTGGGAGGTCATTGGTTGACTTGTTTCCAAGACGGAGCATTGCTCCGGCGGGGAGGTCATTGGTTGACTTGTTTTCGAGACGAAGCGTTGTTCTGATGGAGAGGTCATTGGCTGACTTGTTTTCAAGACGGAGCTTTGTTCCGGCGGGGAGGTCATTGGCTGACTTGTTTTCGAGACGGAGCGTTGTTCCGCCAGGGAGGTCATTGGGTGACTTATTTCCGAAACAGAGCGTTGTTCCGGCGAGGAGGTCATTGGATGACTTGTTTCCGAGACGGAGCGTTGCTTCGGCAGGGAGGTCATTGGATGACTTGTTTCCGAGATGGAGCGTTGCTCTGGCGGGGAGGTCATTGGATGACTTGTTTCCGAGATGGAGCGTTGCTCCGGCGGGGAGGTCATTGGCTGACTTGTTTCCGAGACGGAGCGTTGTTCCGGTGGGGAGGTCATTGGCTGACTTGTTTCCGAGATGGAGCGTTGTTCCGCCGGGGAGGTCATTGGCTGACTTGTTTCCAAGACGGAGCGTTGTTCCGCCGGGAGGTCATTGGCTGACTTGTTTCCGAGACAGAGCGTTGTTCCGGCAGGGAGGTCATTGGCTGACTTGTTTCTGAGACAGAGCGTTGTTCCGTCGGGAGGTCATTGGCTGACTTGTTTCCCATTGTTCCGACGGGGAGGTCATTGGCTGACTTGTTTCCGAGATGGAGCGTTGTTCCGGCGGCGAGGTCATTGGCTGACTTGTTTCCGAGACGGAGCGTTGTTCTAGCGGGGAGGTCACTGGTTAACTTGTTTCCGAGACGGAGCGTTGACTTGCTCCGCTTTCTACGGTGTCGAGAAGGAACGCCGCGTTGATCTTCTGGGATGCAAATGTTGCCGTCGAGATCTGACTCTCCCTTTGACAGAGTCTGTTGGGAAGTGTGGTTCCCTTTTCGTTTATGCCCATGGATTGTATACCGGGGTCAGTATGGACTCGTATGTAGGACAAAAGTTTCATTCTTTCATCATTTTTTTATTTCTTTTCGCGATGCTTTATCATTTCAGCCTTTTATATCACGAAAGTCATGATTGCCTAATCATTTCGGCTATTTTTCTTTTTATTCGCTGCTTTTTTTTGTGCGTTGTCCAATCATTTCGGCTATTTTTATATGTATTTTTGGCTCGCTGATTTTGTTGCGAGTATGGACTTGAGATCTGATACCAATCTTAGCATCAGCATCGCTGCGACTGGAATATTGCCAGGAGCGAATCATCACTTGCCGTGAAAGGACTTGGAATTTGTTACCGATTTAGGCATCAGTATCGCCACTACTGGAACGTTGCCAGGAGCGAATCATCATTTGCCTTCGCCGCTATCGAACAAAGGTGGCTTAGTAGACAGGGTTAGGGACCTGACGACTAAGGCTTTTGACTTCGTGAGCCGTAAGGGTCTCATAGGTATTTCTCCCTACGAGTCGTGAGGATCTCGTAAGTGTAATTTCTTCTTAGGGGTCTTGAGGACTCCTAAGTGCGTTTTCTCTTGAGAGTCGTAAGAATCTCAAGAGAGCGTTTTCTCCTTACAAGTCGAGAGGACCTACAAGTGTTGTTCATCAAATAGGGGAATTTCACACCATTAGTGGAACTGGGTGAGGGAACACTTATTTATGCCTATGGATTGTATACAAGGGTCAATATTGACCGCCTGTAGGGCAGTTTGGGGGATATGATGGCTTAAGAACTGGTTCAGGTCCTTGTATCTTAAGACTTTTGAATCCTGTGAGCCATGAGGGTCTCATAGGGGGGGGGAAATTCTCCATACAAGTCGTGAGGATCTCGTAAGTGTAATTTCTCCTTAGGGATCGTGAGGATCCCTAAGTGTTTTGGTCCATTGTGAGTCGTAAGGATCTCACACGGGTATTTTCTCCTTACAAGGTCGAGAAGGCCCTGCAAGTGCACAGGAAATTCTTTACGAGTCTGCGCTCTTTCGGGTTTTCATAAACTCGCCGGTAGCCCTGCCGTTTTTACTCACGAAGCCCTTTCGGGTTTTCATCAGTGCCCATTTCGCTTATGGACGTACCGTTTTTTTTGCGCGCGATGAAACTCTCAAGAATAGTTTCGCCGCATGTGATCCATCCGTTTGCCGGTAGGATTTGGGTTGCAGTCCTCACCGTTGGGACTTGTGGACTTGCATTCCACTATCGCCGTGTTTGAGGCAACGTTGTTAGTTTAAGGACATCTCGGCATGTTGTTAGTTTAAGGACATCTCGGTCCACAGCTAGTTTAAGGACGTTGTGGTCCGTTGTTAGTTTAAAGACATTACGACCTATAGCTAGTTTAAGGAAATTACGGTCCATAGCTAGTTTAAGGACGTTGCAGTCTGTTGTTAGTTTAAGGACATTACGGTCCATATCTAGTTTAAGAACATTACGGTCCATAGCTAGTTTAAGGACGTTGCGGTCCGTTGTTAGTTTAGGGACGTTTCGGTCCGTTGTTAGTTTTCTGCGGCTAAGTTTTGCCGGATAGCACTTACAGAGTTTGGTACTCAGGAAGATAGCGAGCGGACACAAGCATCGTAATCTATCATTAACCTGGGCTGTGACTCGTCAGGCGTAGTGTTTCTTATGGAGCCGGCCGTTTATTGGCCGGAAGGGTCTTTCGCCATGCATATCCATGAGCAAGTAAGCCCCACCTTGGTAGACTTTGTCTATGATGTACGGACCTTCATAGTTCGGCTCGTATTTCCCCCGTTTAGCACGATTAGGGATAATAGGTCTCTTTACGACTAGTTCGAGTTCGCCTTGGTAGAATGTTCTCGGCCTAGTCAATCTTTCATATGAGCGCGTCATTCTTGCTTTGTAAGATTTTAGGTTTTGCTGCGCCATGAGACGAGTTTCATCGAGGGCATGTAGCTCCTCAAGTCGAAGATGTGCATTTTCTTCATCCGTTAGTTCGTATCAAATTGCCACTCGTAGAGAGGGTAACTCTATCTCCAAGGGGAGTACTTCTTCCGTGCCGAACACCAATGCATACGGCGTTGTATTCGTAGCCGTTTTGAACGTAGTCCGATATGCCCAGAGAGCTTCATGCAGTCTCTCATGCCAGTCCTTTTATTTTTGGACACCGTCTTCTTTATGATCTTTGCCAAAGTTTTATTGAAAGCCTCAGCTAGACCGTTAGCTCGGGGATTATAGACCGAAGAGTATCTCCAGTCTATGTTATGCTGTTGTGCGAAGCGGCTGATTCTGTGACTTCTGTAGGCCGACCCGTTATCGGAGATAATCCATCGCGGAGTGCCGAACCAATAGATGATTTGAAGAAATGGAGAATATTCTCCGTCTTCACTTCTCTTAGTGGTACTGCTTCTGCCCATTTAGAGAAATAATCAGTTGTCGCCAATATGAACCGATGTTCTTTGGACGACGCTGGTTCGATAGGCCCAATTATGTCGGTTCCCCACATTTTGAATGGCCACCTAGCCACTGTTGGGTGCAGCGGATTTGGATGTTGGTGGATAAAGCCCCCTGAATTTGGCACGAGTGGCATTGTTTCGCGTATTCGAGGCAGTCCCGAATCATCGTGGGCTAATAGTAGCCCATCCTTTTGATCTTCAGCTTCATCTTTGGCCCGGCTTGATGAGAACCGCAAATTCCATCGTGGGTTTCTTGAACGACTCTCCTCACTTCTTCCGGTCCCAGGCATATCAACCACAGAGAGTCGAACGATCTCTTGTATAGAGTATCATCGACGAAGGCGAAAGACAGAGCTCATTTCATGAGCTGATGTCTAGAGGATGCATCTTCAGGTGTTCGACGGGATTTGAATTAGTCTATAAAGACTTCACTCCAATCCTTAGCCTTTTCTTGGTCCTCTATTTGTTGGGTTGTTTGCTTGGTCGCTTCCTTTTCTTCAGATGACTCCGGAGATATTTCTGCTGGTGCAAAAACCCGACGGCTTTGTACAATGATTCTTACGTCATCGAGGTTTTCGTCAGCCAGTTCTTTAGCGAGTTTGGCTAATGCGTCCGCTTTGCTATTTTCTGTACGCAGTATGCTTTCTAGGGCGTAGGAGGGAATTTGAGTTAGTAACTGTTGCACCGTTTCGCCATATTTTACCAACTCTTGCTTGCACGTCCGATAGTCACCGTTTACTTGGCTAATGACCAGCTGGGAGTCTCCGTATATGAGGAGGTTTTTGATTCCCATGTCGACAGCGATCTCAAGACCTGCTATCAAAGCCTCATATTCTGCTCATTGTTTGTCCACGGCTCTGTTAAGGAAAAGGCAAAACGCATCATCCCTCCTTGCGGAGTCACGAAGATAAGGCCTACCCCATATTTGATTATGGGGGTGCCGTGCTTTCGCTTCTTCACGGAAGATGCTCCGTCGAAATAGAGTTCCCATCGGGTATCACTCCCTCCTTTCTCCCCGTCGATCGTGTCAAACGCGTGCTCGTCTGGCAGTTCACAATTTAAAGGTGAGTCGCCAGGTATCGGATGCTCAGCGAGGAAGTCGGTGATGGCTTGGCCTTTCACTGCCTTGAGGGGTCGATAGATTATCGAGAACTCTATCAAGAGGAGGGCCCATTTAGCGAGTCATCCTATTAGTATGGCTCTTGACATCAAATACTTGAGAGGATCCACCTTTGATATGAGATGGACCTCTTGCGCTAAAGCATAGTGTCTGAGCTTCGTTATCGCGAAGATTAACGCCAGGCAGTGTTTTTCGATAGAGGAGTAGTTGTTTTCTGCCCCCAGGAGAACTCGACTCAAATAGTATAGGGCTCTCTCTTTCCCTTGGTCGTTCTCCTGTGCCCATAGTGCACTCAAAGAACCTTCAAGGGCGGTTGTGTACAGGATGATGGGATTTCCGTTGACCGGAGCGGTCAATACCGGCGGATTCTGCAGGTATTGCTTGATTTCGTCCAGTGCACTCTGGCATTTACGATCTCAGACGAACGGGGTTCCCTTCTTCATCAGGTGACTGTAGGGACGACGTTTTCTGGAAAGGTTGGCTATGAACCGTCGGATATACGCGAGCTTTCCTTGTAGAGACTGCAATTGTTTTAAAGTTCTTGAAGTGGGCATTTCCATAATCGCCTTGATCTTCGATGGATCTATTTCGATGCCCCAGTGTCGTATGATGAACACTAGAAATTTGCCTGAAGAGACTCCGAATGCGCATTCACAAGGTTCATCTTGAGGTTATACCCACGAAGACGTTGGAACACTATTTTCAAATGCTCCCAGTGTTCCCCGTACGATTTGCTTTTCACTACGAGGTCGTCGATATAGCATTCGACGATTTCATGTATGAGAGCATCGAAAATCTTTGTCATGGCCTTCTGATAGGTAGCACCGGCGTTCTTCAGACCGAAAGGCATCACTTTGTAGCAGAATATGCCCAGAGGAGTCCGGAAAGCGGTATGCTTCTGGTCTTCACGATGCATCTTTATTTGATTGTACCCCGATGATCCATCTATGAAGGAGAAGACTTCATGAGTGGACGTGTTATCTATCATCAACTTGGTAACCGGTACGGGAAAATCATCCTTCGGGCAAGCATTATTGAGGTCTCGGAAATCCATGCAGATGTGCACCGTTCCATTTTTCTTCATCACTGGGACAATGTTGGCAATCCAGTCAGGGTATTGAACTTCTTGGATGAAGCCGGAGTCAATTAACTTCTTGACATCGGCGTTGATACTTATTTCAAGTTCGAGCCGCATTCTCTTGGTGCTTGTTTGACTAGCTTGACGTCCGGAGATATCGCTAATTTATGCACAACTATTTCTGGATCTAGTCCCGGCATCTCGGAATAGTTCCATGCAAACCAGTCTTTATACTGTATGAGCACATTTTTTAGCATAGCCACCTGCTCTTTAGACAGCAGCTCACTGATGAACGTTGGTTGCGGGTCATTTGCCGTCCCCAAGTCGATTTTTTTCAGGTTGTCTGCTGTAGTGTGTATTCCATCTTCCAACTCTTTTGGCGCCGGTGGAAATTCTGAGATCAACTCATCTTCATCCTCATTTTCGATGCACCAGGAAAGGTCATCCATATTCTCGTGCACTCCTTCTTCCGACAGCGTTATCACGTAACAGGCACGAGATCGTTTCCAAGACCGATGTTGATCTGGTTCTACTCTCGCTATATATGCTGCTTTGGCACATGCTTTTGAGGTGGGGCTACCTTCCAACTGTTGGATAGAGCAAACCTGCCTTACTGATATTGGTCTTCGACCCAGTTTTTGAAGGTGAAGCAGTCTTCAAGAGGATGTCCTATCGCTCAGTGATAGGAGCAATAATCTGGGTGATGAACCTCGTTTTCTTGATCGGGATGCCGAGACTCCGGGAGTGTCATCATTTGATATTTCATGACAAGATCAAAGATTCTCCTTGTCTTGTCTCGAGGGAAAGAATATGCTCGGCCCATCTTTTTCATAAGAGACGGATTCCGGCTGACCTTTTCTCGATCGCGTGGCCTTTTGGATCCGTTTGCCGCTATCGAACGTTTTTTCCGTTCTTTAACTTGTTTTTGCCTTCGCGTCGGGCCTTTTTCTTATCTTGGGAATGCATGGCGGGCTGACGGTGAAGGGCATTGTCATCCTCCGTAGTCTGCTGAAGGAGGCGTTGTGTCTTGGCTTTCTCGTAAATGACCATTTTGCGGCTGTGGTCGTTCTGAACCTTTTGATTCGCTTCCCTTACTAGCTTGTCCATCTGTTCTCCGGTTTATGGCATCTTTCCGTGTCTTCAAAGTCTGGTAGGAAATACTTTGCATCTTCGTACTTTCGGACTTCATTTACAGAGAATGGGTTTAGCTCCCCCGTCACAGTATACTCGAGACCATCTTTGAAATAATTCATACACTGATGTTGTGTAGAAGGGATGATGTTGTACTCATGTAACCAAGGCCTGCCGAGCAAAGCGTTGTAGCAGGTCTTGGCCTCAATGACATGAAATTTGATGTCAGTGACGAGCAGCCCAAAGCGTAACGTCAGTATTACAGACCCAAGCGTCCGTAATGACTGGGAGTCGAACCCGGAGATAGTGATTTTATCCGGAGCGAGATGCCGAACGCTCATGCAGATTTCTTTTAGCACCCTCACATTTAGGAGGTTGACAGAGGGCCCGTTGTCAACTAAAATCTTCCCTATCTTGATGTCATGGTAGTACCCGGTGAAATACAGGAGACAGTTGTGCTCGCACGTTCCGAGGAGGAGATCTTCGTCATCGAAAGTGATGTCAGCTGTGTGCACTTCTTCCAGCCCGTCCTTCATCTTTTCTTCGGCAAGGAAAGCTTGAAACTGCTCGGGCTCTTGTAATGCCCTGATCAGAGAATCTCGTGCCACTTTAGACAACAGAAGGGCATCTAAAACGCTTAGTTTTGAGGGATCTTCGTCAGGTGTGCCGAGACATTGTAATCCACTTTGTTTTTCTTGGCGGGTCCGTGGCTGCTAGCTCTTCGATGACTCGATCATCGAGGGCGATATCCTCAAGGACTTTTTCCTTCCCCTTATCTTTTTTGTTCGGTCCCTTGTTTGTGGGTTCGAGATTCTTTTCAGGCAACGTACGATTACGCAGCTGAATGTTTTCACAGTTCTTTATCTCTTCCTCTTTTCCTGAGGTGGATTCCTTGAAGAGAGGGCCGAGGGCTACTTCTTCATCAGAGTCGCTTCCGAAGGTGAGAACTTGCGATCCCCTGGTATCAACCATGTGACAATTGCCAGCAGTTCTTTTAGGCTCATCCGTCGTGTTTTCTGCTCCCGACGAGTTTTGCGTTTCATCCGCTTGAAGTGTTGTCGGTGAGCAACATATCCTTGCCACCACTTCTTGAAGGCATTGCATTCTTCAGTGGGATGTGTAACCTTCCGATGGTACAAGCAGTAGCTCGGATGAACGTCCGCTCCATCAAGGTACGTATCCTCGGGAGTATTTTCTTTTTCTTTGAAAGGCGGCAGCTTCATTCCCATCGATAGGGCTTTAGCGAACCGTTTCCTTGTCCTAAGCCTGCTTTTGTCTGCCGCGGGCATGCTTCGATCTGGCTGGAGTGCTTTGTGATCTATCCTTACAATGACTTCTTTAACTTGATGCCGACGCCTGGCCCTTTCGAATATGGCCATTTCACGCTCTTGATCAGCTTTGCTCTTTTGACGGGCTTCGTTCAGCAGCATGTCAATCATCTCGTCTGACGGTTCCAAGGATTTTGGCACCGATTCTGCTCCCAGCTCCTCCATATTATCTTCTGATGCCGAGTGAGCTTCTTCGTCATTTATTGGCGAATGAGAGATCATATGACAACTTGTCACATAATTCTCGGGTTTTTTGGACAAGGCGTCTCCGTCGTTATTGTCATTATCTTCGCTCTCAAGGATATGGTTGAGAAACTCTTGGAATGTGACGGGGGTTCGCGCCTTCTGGTTATATTCCTCCAGTGCGTTGATGTACTTTTGCAGACCTGTACGATTGTCGTTGAACTGCACGGGCTTCTTAGCCTTCTTCTTCGAAGACTTCGACTGCTGGGCCTGGGTGTTTTTCCCATAGTTACCAATTCCCGATGTTGGGCGTGGTTTCAGCATCCCTTCAATGTTCTCGGGATCTAGTGGGCTTTTCCACCCGATTGCCGGGCATGCTTGAAGATCCTTCAGCATTCTTTTGGTCTTAGCTGAAAGGACAACTTCACACAGAGCTTCCTCTATAAATGAGCACGATGCCCCCGGCGTGTCCACCTTTTTAGGAACGTGCTATTGTGGCGGGTTACCCTTCAGTTTTCAGACAATGCGAACCTGCCCTGTTGGTACTGGTCCTCTCAACCCAGTTTTTGAAGATGAAGCAATCTTCGATTGGGTGGCCCACTATTCGGTGGTGGGGGCAGTAATTAGGATTGTTGATGTGGCCCGGTTGCAGTAGGCGTCTCAGATCTAGTAGAGTGATGAGCCTGTTGCACACCGCCAGTTCGAACAGTCTTCTCGTTTTATCCCGAGGGAATGAGTAAGGACGTCTCAGCTTTTTTCCGAGTGATCGCTGTTTATCGTTTTGGCGAGCAGCTGGTTTCGGATCACTCGGCTGCTGCTGAGCATTGGCGACGAAGGTAGCTTTCCCTTTGCCCTTTTCGTTTCGAAGCTCCGTTGTTGAGGAGGACGGTCTATGGCCCATCTGATCCATTTGGACCAGCTTGTCAATCAAGGCTTGGAAAGTGGTCGGCTTGAAGAACATCATAAATTGGGATATAGTTTCCTGCGGATCAAGGGTCCCCATGAACATGCTTACGGCAGGAGCTTCTTCTATGCGTTGTTCGCATCTCGACCATAGGTTCCGCCACCGAATTGCATACTGAACCTAGGTCTCTCCTAGATTCACCCTGGCATTGATCAATTCCGTGATCGGGGTGCGTTCGCTGGCGCTTGCGAAACGCTGGGTGAATAGCAACTCCATTTCTGTGAATGTTTTGATGGAGTCATTCGGAAGTTCCGAGTACCATTCAAATGCCGTCTCCGCTAAGCTGCCGACGAACTAGCGAAGTAGTAGTTTATCATCACCTCCAGTATTGCCGCAAAGAGCCCTGAACTGATCGACGTGCTGATGGGGGTTGCCTGTCCCCTTATACATGTGAAATTTAGGGATCGTATATCCCGGCGGGTACTTAATTTGATCGTACCAGCTTGGATAGGGTCGTCCAGTTCTGACGACTTGGCCAGCGGCTTCACTTGTCTGATGAGCTCATATTTGTTGAGCTATGTAGTTATCAAGCGCAGCTTTCGAGATCGTCTTCTCCCTGGCTACTGATAAAGCCGGAAGAGGGTTTGATGTCTACCATCTGTCGTCTTCAATGATTATTGGGGGATCTTCGGCTGGAGGGTCCGGCTGGATTATCATCCCCACCATATCTTGGAACATGAGCGCCATGTGTTTTATGTTATCCGCTTGTTCCGGCTTCTTTATCTTTCTTTTCGAGCATTCTTCGGAGGAACTCGGTGTCGGTTTCCTGCTCCTGGCATTGATCCGAAGATACTTCCGGGTTTTTCTTTTGCCCAGTGAGTGCGGCCATTTTTGTCAGCATCTCTTGGAGTTTCTGTTGTTAGTCTTGAGCCTTAGTTACTGATCGTGTAAGTGGTCGATGACCCCCAGAAGCACGGCTTTCCTCTTTTCTGGAAGCCATGTAAATGGTGTGCACTACCATGCCCCCAGACTTGGGGCGTTTAGGTTCAGTGCTCTTGAGATTTGTCGTAGGCACGGGGATCTTCTCCGGCCTTCCCCCTTTATGGGCTGTCGAAGTTGAGGGGGCTGTTGCAGACGATACTTTCTGTGGTATGATGGCGGGATGATCTTCCTCTTGCCGGACCTTCATTTTCTTCTGTCGGCGGGAGTAGTCTTTGTCAATCATAGAGTCTTGGACTCTTCGTCAGACCCTGTGGATTTTGGGGGACATCCACTGAGGGGGCTGCTCCGGCTTCTCCTTAGTTGTGTTTTCGACAGGCGGAGGAGACTTCTTCAATATGGCGGTTGGAGAGTTCTTGCGCACCCTCCTGAGCAGCTCAAAGCTGTTCCCAGTTGGAACAACAGCATCAACTTCTACTATTGGAGTTGGTGGGGTAAGTCCAGAAGGGGAACTGCCCCCAGCTTTCCTCACTCGACGCCAGTGACGACGTCGAGCATGTCGTGTAGCCGGGATCACCTCTATCGTCGGAGTAGCTTCGTCATGCCCCCTGCTTTGAGGAGAGGTTATTGTTGGTGCCAGCCTGTCAATGACAAACCTCCGTTGGGAAGGAATGGTCAACCTGTCGAAGGCCGACTTTCGAGTAGGGGACGACTTCACCTGCACCAGGAGTTGGGATAGTCTTCTCCGGTATTGTGAGCCTCTTCGCGGGCCTATTTGAGCTTAGACTCAGCCTGTCGAAGACTGAGGCAGTAGGCTTAGACGACCCGTTGAGAGGGACCGCGGTAGTTGCAAGCCGATCGAAGACCGACTTCTTTGGAGTTTCCTGTAACGGCATTGGAGCGTTGATGCTCATTGGTGGGAGCATGGTCCCGAAGAACAATCTAGTGGTGGCCTGTGTCACCTATTCCACCGGCATTGCGTAGATGGAGGCTGCTTGGGGCCCGTAAGTTACACCTCCAGATGGGACGGAGCAAGAGTTGCCGTTGCAGGTACATTTGGAAGCTATTGATCTTCTTTTCTCTGCACAGGAGCAAAACACCAAATCTTAGTACATCGACTCTAGGAGCAACCATAGCAGACCGCGATTTGTTCGCGAAACACGACACACGAAGTGTGGAGTGGAAAGTGGAAAAGGTCCTACCGGGCGTGCTAGAATCTGTTTACCGCCGAAAAACGCGACCAGGACGTTAGGACGTCTGGCCTGAATTTTGGGGGAAGATGCCATATAGTTTTATCTATCTACCTCTCCGAAGATACCAAGTTGATTTATGGCACCATGTATCGAAGGTTTAAACAGATGCGGCCGTTGTAGCAGACATCGTCAGATTCCCCTCGTTGTGAGGGGTTTTTTGATTGTGGGGACGCTCTTCCCTGCAGGCGCAAGCCCCTGCAGTTAATTACGTTACCGCGTAACGAAATCACTTTCTCTTACTCCATAAGGTCACTTCATATCGTGTGCGTTTGTTTTATTTTTGGTTGCCCGTGGATTGTATACGAAGACTAATTCGTGTTATCGCCCGTAGGGCATGGATTAGTCCAAATCCGTATTTTCTTAGATTTGGGTTTGTTTGATTTAAGGATCGTTTAATCTCGTTTGAGATTAAGATCAAACTTAAATGTTTGTTAAGGGTACGTTAGTCTAATTTTAGACTAAGATCTACTTAACAAGATTTTAGGATCATTTAGATCCGACGAAAGAGCATTTAGGCTCTATTATTTTAGTTTAAGGACGTTGCGGTCCGTTATCAGTTTAGGGATGTTGCGGTCCATAGATCACCATTTTAAGGTAAGGGTTTAGTTTAAGGACGTTGTGGTCCACAGTAGTTTAAAGACGTTGCGGTCCGTTATTAGTTTAAGGACGTTGCGGTCCGTTATTAGTTTAAGGACGTTTCGGTCCATAGTTGCTGGTTGTCGGGACCCGCCACCTCTCTGAAGACGTTGAAGAATTACAACGACACATATCAGAGGTGTGAAAAGATATACCCTTGAATTAATGAATGTTCATCAGGGACTTGGTAGTCCTGTTTGGGACTAAGGCCAATTTAGAAGAAGACACATGGGCTCGGTCAATTTGGGGTTTGGCCAACCTTGGGCTCAGCCCACTTGATTACTTATTTGGGCTTGATCCCCTTTCTGTATTAGCACTGCCGAGCATTGATTTGGGTTCTGACACCCCTTTTTCCTTTTGTTTTATTTATATTCTTTTATATGGAGTGTTAAACTATTTATGGCGCCCACGTGCAGAGTACGTGAGGCGCTCGGCGTTGAGCGCCAAACTTTGAGTGCTAGGCGCTTCTTATTAAATAGCGCCCACATGAGGAGCATGTGGAGCGCTCGGCGCTGAGCGCCAGACTTTGAGTGCTAAGCGCTTTTTATTAAATAGCACCCACATGAGGAGCACGTGGAGCTCTCGGCACTGAGCGCCAGACTTTGAGTGCTAAGCGTTTCTTATTAAATAGCGGTCATGTGAAGAGCACGTGGAGCGCTCGGCGCTGAACGCCAGACTTTGAGTGCTAAGCGCTTCTTATTAAATAGCGCTCACGTGAGGAGCACGTGGAGCGCTCGGCGCTGAGCGCCAGAATTTGAGTGCTAAGCACTTCTTATTAAATAACGCTCACGTGAGGAGCACGTGGAGAGCTCGGCGCTGAGCGCCAGACTTCGAGTGCTAAGCACTGAGTTTTCTGTTCTGCTTAATTCAATTTTCTGAGAATTAGATTCTCACTTGTGAAAGACTTTGTCTTACAGATCTGAGATCTAGAAAAAGAACTAAGTTCTTCTGATATGAGAGTTAAACTCTTAGATATGAAGGAGATGCTATGACCTTTCTTATTTTTATTTACCTTGAGGAGAAATCGTTCTCGTCTTTGAAGTTTGAAGTTTATGGGGGGTTTCTTCTCTACAAGACTTGAAGTCTTGGGTTCTTTATATAGTGGAGGCTGATTTGTTGATTTAGTTAAGGAAATCTCTCATTGAGAGATCTCTAATTGACTTAGGGATTTTATCCACCGTTGGATCTTTGATCGTAGGACTTCTGTTTTACAGAAGATATTTTTCTTGTTCTTAACAAAATTGGGAAAACATTTTCCCATACAGAGCTTATTCTGTATCTTGGTGATTTTTAATCACCATTGGATCTTTAATCCAACGGTGCTCTATTTTACAGAGATTAACCTTTCTTGTTTTAGGAAGATTCGAGGAATATTTTCTCAACAGAATTTAATTCTGTAATTTGATGATTTATCATCTTCGTTGGATCTTTGATCCAAGGGTGGAGAACTTTTAGTTCTGGTGCTGGCGCTCTCGTGCTTTGCACGTGACGCGCTGCCTCAGAGTTTTTTAACTCTTGATACTGCCTTAGAGTTTTTAACTCTTGGCGCTGGCGCTCTCGTACTTTACACGTGAGGCGCTGCCTCAGTTCAAATTTTGAACAGAGCCTTGCCCTCTTATTGGGGGGAACACCCAAAATTTTCTTTCAAGGTTATGGATTCCCCAAACAACACCAGCACGAATGTCAACGACACTCCCCCACCACTACCACTCACACCTGCCGTTGCTGCTCCGGTCAACTAGCAGACGGTTTTGCTTGAGGCAATCTGCAGCCTCCTGGAAGGACTGCAGCAACAGACTGCTATCTTGATGAACTATCCAGAGGCGGAAGCATCTGGGATTAAGCAATTCAGGGCCTTGCACCCCAAGCAATTCTCAGGAAAAGAGAGCCCTCTAGAAGCTGAGGAATGAGCTCAAAACATTGAAGATGACCTGGCAGCGGCACAAGTGTCAGAGATAGCTTGGGTTCGCGTTGCGAAGTTGCGGCTCACGGACAAAGCACGGGCTTGGTGGAAGGCGGAAGAAAGCCGTTGTAACATTTCAGAAAATATAAAATGTTATTTTTAGAATTTAATATTAAAATAATATATTTCCCGAAAATGTCCCGATTTGCGAAATTGGGGTTTTCGAAAAAGGGTATAAATATATACCAATATTTGTGAAATAATTGGAGATTTAAAATGATTTATTCATTAAAAATATATTTAAAGGATTTGGCATTTTAAAAATCAATTATATGTAGCTTAAATAAAAACCCGATTAGTACACTGGTAATCGCGATTAGGCCAAATCCGTGTTTCTACAGTTTTCCGTGGCTAGTGCACCATGTCATGTTGCATTTTGGTTACATGTTGTTTTATTGTGTTGTGTTGGGGTATTATATGGTTTGGGTTTTAAAAAGAAAAGAAAAAGGGAAAAAGGTGGCATGATGACTTGGAGAGAGAGAGAGTGGGACATGAGTGTGGGGGTGAGAATAAGAGAGGAAGAGAGAGAGAGAGAGGGGGGCTGCCTCTTTTCATTTTCCCCCATCATTTTCTTCTCCTTCTTCTTCCTCACTTCTCTCCACCTTCAATCCTAGATCCATCTCAAAATACTCCTCAAAATCCTATACCCCTTTCACAAAAAAAAGATCACCTCCTCACCCTCATCGCATTGGACCAAACAAAGTGGGATTTTGATGACATTGAGAAGTTAGGGTTTTCTTGAGTGGCCTAAATGAGGTATAATTTCTACCGTTTAGATATTTTTAAGTTCCTTTATATTCTAGTTTTAGTTTAGAATTGGTTTAGTGGTGATTTGTGAAGTTAGAAAATTCTAGAGAGGGTTTGGGTGACTTGTGGACTTGTGATCAGTAGTGAGGGTGTACAAGACCCTAGATGTAAGTCGATGTACAACACCCCAATACTTGTGGGGAGGCGGAATTTTCAAAAACGAACTTGTTTAGTGAACAAACATCGACTAACCGCTTGAATCGAAGCTAAACGATAACTAACTTAAAACATAGAGTTGCTATGCTACTATGTTTAGGGATTATACCTAACGAATCGTGTCCTTTGTCTTTGCGAACTCCACCTCCTCCTCGGCCTTCTCGAAGTAGTAGACGATCCACCCGAGAGCTTTACTCCAAGCTTAGCCTCTAAACTTGAGGCAACCAAACTACTTTAAGTGCTAATCAAAGAAGCTAGGTGTAATATAGAGAGGGTTATGGATTAAGTAGTCTAACTAATCCTTGTACTCAACACATGAGAGGGGAGGATTAGGGTTTGAAGAGGGAGAGCTTGAGGAGAGAGAAGGTGAGGATAATTATCATATGAGAATAATGAGTTATCATAATATATATGAAACATTAAAATTCATCAATAAAAGAAAAACAAATGATGAATAATCAAGTTTCATAAATATCTAATGGTGATTCATAACCATGACTCATTAAGCATTTATTGTGCATTAATGATATGGATGAATCACTCTCATGACTCACTAAACTCATTCAATGCATATGACACCTAAACCTCCTTAGTCACCATCTTCTAGAAGCTTCTCGCACAATTACGAGAACGCCCCTCCAATCCGCAAAAATACGGAAAAACTTTAGACTGTATAAATCCAATAACCGGATACCAGTAACTGGCTTAAACCAAAGCCGACTGGTAAAAACTGTCCGAAAGTCGTACGCGCGTAAACGCACGTATGCGTCCGAACCCTTGTCGTAAAACCATACGACCTCTATATCGTTTCGCCTGGAGTAGGGAAACTCTCTGTGTGGGACTCTAGAGACTCGACTACTACGCTGGCAGTGGGTTTAACCACAGACCGCAAGCGGCACTAGCTATACGTAACGGTCCCTAGGTAGATGTCGATAAGAAGGCCGATGAGGGAACCCATCCGAACTCCTACTGAGTCTGATGTGACAATCTCCATACAGTCCAGTCCGTTCGTCTTAGATTATCGCATATCGGGCCTAGGGGGGCGGCAAGCGTCAGTCCCCTAATAGCGGTATAAGTCGTGTCGGAGGGAAGCCCATTACACCCTGAGAAACTACTGGAACCTACCAGCAAATCTCGCTTGCCCTGGCCAGGGACTTTGCGTAATGGCTCTCTGACACAGCGCGATATCAACCCCCAATACCGGGAGAGACGGATCCTGTCTAACCGCCACTGCCTCCAAGTGCTCGGGACTGCACCCAACTGCTACCTGTTTGCACGACTCCTTTGAGCCGTGGTAGGGTAGCAATCTAAGAACAGTGGGACACACTCGAGGCGAAGTAGCAGTGTCAAGTCTGCGGACTATGCTGTACTCATGTCACCTGGGAACTGTTCACTGACGACTGGTATAAAACCAACCAACAGTTCCCTGTGAGTCCTGTCCGGTGTACCCGTAACCTAACGAGCACCTGCATACTATCTCCAGTACGACGTACTGACGGCTGTGGGACAGACCATCTCCCCAACTGGGATGAGAAGCGTACACACTAGTCTACTCCGGAGTATCGATGCCCTGTCTCGATAATCCAACGACTAGGGACCTGAATAAGGATGTGCTTGTAGACTACCCGGCCCCCACTAGTGTGACTGCCATCACAACGCCGGTAGTCAAGCAAGATCCTAAGAGCTCTATCAATACGTATACTCACATATTAAGATAGAAAAACCAAGTAGCATACTACCATGTTTAGCAAGACTGTTATATACATGTGAATATCCCAAGCTTCCATTAAGTAATATACAAACTAGTATGATACAGTAATGGCCTTCTAGGGCATAAACACTAACAATCTCCCACTTGCACTAGGGCCATGTACTGGCGTATCGCAGACCGATGATCTCGTGTAGCCTCTCGAACTGAATCTGAGGTAGGGCCTTCGTGAATGGATCAGCAATGTTCTCTTCAGAAGCAACTCTCCGAACCTCGATCTCCTGACGATCAATGATCTCCCTGATCAGGTGATACCGCCTTAAGATGTGTCTGGACTTCTGATGGGACCTTGGTTCCTTCGCTAAAGCTATAGCTCCGTTGTTGTCGCAATACAGAGGTATTCGATCAACAATGGTAGGAACCACCTGAAGTTCTGTTAGGAACTTCTTCATCCAGACTGCTTCTTTTGCGGCATCGCAAGCAGCTATATACTCCGCTTCCATCGTCGAGTCAGCAACGGTGTCCTGCTTGGAGCTCTTCCAGCACACCGCCCCTCCATTGAGGGTAAAGACATAACCCGACATGGACTTGGAATCGTCCTTATCACTCTGAAAGCCGGAATCAGCAAAGGCCTCCAACCTGAGGTCTTTTCCGCCGTAAACCAAGAACATCTCCTTAGTCCTTCTCAGGTACTTGAGAATGTTCTTTACTGCTATCCAGTGCTTCTCCCCTGGGTCTGACTGATACCGGCTTACCACGCTCAGTGCGTAAGCTACATCTGGTTTGGTACACAACATCGCATACATTATAGAGCCTACCGCAGAAGCGTAGGGTATAATAGACATGCGTTCCCTTTCCAAATCAGTCTTGGGAGACATCTCTTTGGAGAGGGTGATTCCGTGACAAGCCGGTAGATTACCGCGCTTAGAATCTTCCATACTGAATCTTTTCAGTACAGTGTCGATATACCTGGACTGCGAAAGTCCCAACATCCTTTTGGATCTATCACGATAGATCCGGATCCCCAGAATGTAAGAGGCATCACCCAGGTCTTTCATGGAGAACCTGTGTGACAAGAATCCTTTGACAGATTGTAGCATAGGAATGTCATTTCCTATCAATAGAATGTCATCCACGTACAAGACGAGGAATACGACACTTCTGGCTACAACTTTACTATATATGCACGGTTCATCTGGATTTTTGATAAAGTCATATTCTTTGACTGTTTCATCAAAACAGATGTTCCAACTCCGCGATGCCTGCTTTAGTCCATAAATGGACTTAAGCAGCTTGCATACTTTCCCGCTGCTCCCACTCTGATTGAAACCCTCTGGCTGATCCATATAGACGCACTCTTCTAAATTTCCATTCAGAAAAGCCGTCTTTACGTCCATCTGCCAGATTTCATAATCATGGAAGGCAGCAATAGCAAGAAGGACCCGAATGGATTTGAGCATAGCTACTGGAGAAAAAGTTTCGTCATAGTCCAAACCAGGTCTTTGACGAAAACCCTTTGCAACAAGTCTAGCCTTATAGGTTTCCACCTGTCCATCTACACCAATCTTTTTCTTGAAGATCCATTTGCATCCTATGGGTTTTACCCCATCTGGAGCAAAGTCTAAAGTCCATACTTTGTTGGTGTACATGGACTCCATTTCGGTCCGCATTGCATCTAGCCATCGTACCGAGTCGCCGCTCTGGATGGCCTGCTGGAAGTCAGTAGGTTCATCATCATCTATGATGCAATCCTCTCTATCCCCATCTATGAGAAAACCGTAGTATCTCTCAGGAGGATGAGACGGCCTACTACTCCTGCGGAGGGGTGCGGGAATGTCCTGTTCTTCTTGAACTATCGGTTCTACCAAACTTTCAGTAGCAGTTTGTGGTTCTGGAATTTCTTCCAGTTCTATTTCGCTCCCACTTATTTCCTTTTCTAAAAACTGATATTCTAGAAAATGGGCATTACGAGAAACAAACACCTTTTGTTCCTCTGCGTAATAGAATAGATACCCCTTAGAGTTCTTTGGATATCCCACAAACTGACACTTTACTGATCGTGCCTCGAGCTTGTCCACATGCTGCTTTTTAACAAAAGCTGGACATCCCCATATTTTCAGATACTGAAGATAGGGTTTCTTCCCACTCCACATCTGATATGGCGTGGTAGGCACAGTCTTGGTAGGAACCATGTTCAAAAGATATGCCGCTGATTCTAGCGCATAACCCCAGAAAGATCGCGGTAACTCAGCATTACTCATCATGGATCGTACCATATCCAATAGGGTTCGATTCCGTCTCTCCGATACACCGTTATGCTGTGGAGTGTATGGAGGAGTAAGCTGAGAGAGAATTCCTTTCTCTTTTAAGTAACCTAGGAACTCGGCACTCAAGTATTCACCACCTCGATCAGATCTAAGTGTCTTGATACTTTTGCCGGTTTGGTTTTCTACTTCATTCTTATACTCTTGGAATTTCTCAAAAGCCTCGGATTTATGTTTCATCAGATAAATGAATCCGTATCTTGAGTAATCATCCGTGAAAGTAATGAAATAGGAAAAACCACCTCTTGCATGTGTAGACAATGGACCACATACATCGCTGTGTATGAGTCCTAAGAGCTCGCTCGCTCTTACTCCTTGTCCAGTGAATGGAGTCTTTGTCATCTTTCCTTTGAGACAAGATTGACAAGTGTCATAAGTTTGATATTCGAACGAGTCCAAATATCCTTCTCTATGCAACTTAGTCAACCTTCTCTCATTGATGTGACCCAGTCTACAATGCCATAAGAAAGCTTTATTTAAATCTGGAGACTTTCTTTTTAGTGTGTTCTGGACATTGAAAATTTGGAGTTGGTTTAAAACATATATACCGTTATTTAGAGTACCGGACCCAATCAAACCATGATTAAGGTGGATGTTAACAACATCTCTTACAAACGTGAAATCATAACCTTTATTTGATAACAAGGAAACTGATATGATATTACACGTTAAGCTTGGTACAAAATAACAGTTATGTAAAACCAAAATGTGTCCACTCGTCAATCCTAGGTGATAATCCCCGACGGACGCAGCTCCCACGCTATCTCCGTTAGCAACCTTTAGGATCATATCACCTTCCTACAGCACTCTACGGTTTCTCAGTGCCTGCAATGAATTGCAAATATGAGATCCTGATCCGGTATCCAATACCCAGGAAGTAGAGTTGATCGACAGACAATTCTCAATTACAAACACACCTGAAGTCGAAGCCACAGCTTGCTTCGGTTCCTGGTTCTTGGCGTTCCACGCCTTGCAATCCTTCTTCCAGTGCCCTTTCCTGTGACAATGGAAGCACTCATCCTGGCCCACTACCGGTACCGCAAACTTTTTCTTTCCCTTCCCTCCCACCTTACTAACACCTCCTCTAGGTCTGGGGACGGCCTTCTTCTTCCTTCCTTTGGCCCTAGCCTTGGACCCGAAAGAAGATGCACGGCCAACAAACATAGCGGGTGTTTCCCTTGCCTTCTGCAAGGTGCCCTCTGCACTCCTTAACATGTTCAGGAGTTCCGGAAGTTCAACTTCTTTTCCTTGAAGGTTGAAGTTCAGGATAAACTGGGCGTAGGTGGGAGGAAGGGACTGGAGAATAAGGTCTGTATATAGCTCATTATCCAAAGTCGTCCCAAGGTCTGCGAGCTCTTCAATATAGCCGATCATCTTTAGGACATGTTCTCCTACCGATGACCCGACAGCCAACCTCGCTCGAAACAAGTTCTTAGAGGTCTCGTATCTTGCTATACGAGATTGCTCTCCATAAAGTTCCTTTGTATGGAGAAATATGCCATCTAGGGTCATATCCTCGTGCCTCCTCTGATGTTCATTGTTCATTGAGGCAAGCACGATGCACTTGGCTTTCGCGCAATCTAAATCCCAGGTTTTGCGGATTTCCTTATCCGCATTGCTGGATTTGGGACCAGGGACAGCAGGTGCCGTAGCGGTGAGGATGTACCCCAATTTGTCATAGGTCAAAGCCATTTTGACATTCCGCAGCCAATCTTTATAGTTTGGCCCTGTCAGTATATTTTTCTCTAAAAGTAACTTAAGTCCAGTCATTTTCAGGGTCGCTGCAATTAGGAGAGAGAGAAGAAAACTCTTTAGCATGATGCTCTTGCAAGTTTAGAGTGGTTTTTAGTTTATCTAAACTGGATGGCTCCCACTGTTTCTCGAATCCTTCCTCAAACCATAAAAGAAGAATTAGCCAGGACTATTCTCACCGTACAATACTTGCTTAACCGTTCAGCCAGGCCAGTGTTGATACTTCGAGGGAGGTTTTCCAATGCTTTCGCGAAGTTCCTTAATTAAATAACTTCTTTTCTCTGGGGGCGTAACCCCGCTGACACTTTTCTGGACACCTACTTGGTTTATAGCATTGATCGTTAAGTGACGAATATCCTGATAAGTAGCATATACTCACAGTAGGATCGGGATCCAAATATCATCGTATGATAATGTTGAAGGAATCCTACCAACATTCATCAAACTCCAAATGGTATGCATCTCCTTGCAAATTTCACTTTCTTTAGAAATTCCCGATATATATTTTTGCCCCATGCTCTTATGACCTTGGCGTTGGTCAAAATATCATAAGTCACATGTCAAGTTCTACCCATCATTATCTTGTTAATTTGAACCCATCCGTACATATCCTTGACGTTGGCCAAAATGATCATACGACTGTCCCAAACTAACTCATCTATCTATGCAACAAATGAATACCCAGCAGCTACCAAACACTATGCCTTGGCGTTGGTCAAAATACATAGCTTGAATACTACTGAATACCCAGATGAAATGACGGAGGGCTACGAATGGTTTTGGCGAAACCGTGAACGTAGTGAACTTGATATAACCGAAGGAACCTGATAGCTTTTAAAAGGAGTGGTTAAGTCTCCGCATTTAAAAATATCTGTTTTTAAAATTAACCGAGTGGTTTCTTTTAAATTGTTCCAACGATTTAAACTTTGGTTTGTTTTTCTTTGCATTATAGATAATGCGTCCCATCATTAACCTATCATTGCAGAAAACAACGAAAATACAACGTCCTCTTATGCTATCCGCATTCGCCACGGGGTCCCGTCATCACCCGTTAGGTTACTTAACTAACGACAGAGCGGGGGCTGGGCTAGCGTGGGTGTAAAACATAAGTGACGTCTAAATAGCTATCATATATAGATATTGTACATTCGTCAGACGCAATAATAGGCATTCCAGATCACAGATGAACTTTATTGGATTTGCAAGCAATCCGTGTTTGTTCTGAGCCTGCAACAAAAGACGGATTACACAGTTGTGATGAATAGCCATTACCCCACCCAAGACCCCAACGGGTACGGCAAACTACCCGCCCGGCAGTTTGTGCACCCCACCTTGGGTCTGTCCTAGGAGCAAAAACAGTAAAATGAAATAATACAACGGTGGCTACAACCGCAACCTGGATGTGCCCCGCAAAATAATATTACAACAAATTACATTTACATAAAATGAATTAAATAATAACCAATCACATAACCCCGGCTAATCATCACAACAGTCCAACACAGTTCATATCCACAAACAGTAAAAACCATTACAGAAATGTGCAACCCCCTGCCAACCGACATACTAGAAGTTAGGGGAGGTTTACGAACACATTATACAAACACAGATATAATCCAATAAGCAAATACTGTATAATTTCGATCGATTAAACACATTTAATATTGCTCCAATACTTCTCTGTAAACTTGAAACCTGAGCAAAATTAAAAAATACCAGAAAATCCCAAATATCACAGAGAACCATCACAAGAAAAATGGGTCCCTGAATCGTCAACTCGGCGGCGGAAGCGCGGCGGGATCTGTGCTATCCGCCGCGGTTCCGCGGCGCCGTAGGCGATTCAGGGGACCAAATTTTTTGTGTGTTCTACTACTGTCATTTTAAGCTTTCTGAACATCCCTGAAAAATTTTTGGACTTCATTTATAAATCGACAGAAACTTGATATTTTAGGGTTTTCCGGTTTCGTTTTTTCCGTTCGAAATTCATAAAAATTTGCAAAAAAGTTATTTATTGTTTAGCGAGGCTCTGATACCACTGTAAGTCGATGTACAACACCCCAATACTTGTGGGGAGGCGGAATTTTCAAAAACGAACTTGTTTAGTGAACAAACATCGACTAACCGCTTGAATCGAAGCTAAACGATAACTAACTTAAAACATAGAGTTGCTATGCTACTATGTTTAGGGATTATACCTAACGAATCGTGTCCTTCGTCTTTGCGAACTCCACCTCCTCCTCGGCCTTCTCGAAGTAGTAGACGATCCACCCGAGAGCTTTACTCCAAGCTTAGCCTCTAAACTTGAGGCAACCAAACTTCTTTAAGTGCTAATCAAAGAAGCTAGGTGTAATATAGAGAGGGTTATGGATTAAGTAGTCTAACTAATCCTTGTACTCAACACATGAGAGGGGAGGATTAGGGTTTGAAGAGGGAGAGCTTGAGGAGAGAGAAGGTGAGGATAATTATCATATGAGAATAATGAGTTATCATAATATATATGAAACATTAAAATTCATCAATAAAAGAAAAACAAATGATGAATAATCAAGTTTCATAAATATCTAATGGTGATTCATAACCATGACTCATTAAGCATTTATTGTGCATTAATGATATGGATGAATCACTCTCATGACTCACTAAACTCATTCAATGCATATGACACCTAAACCTCCTTAGTCACCATCTTCTAGAAGCTTCTCGCACAATTACGAGAACGCCCCTCCAATCCGCAAAAATACAGAAAAACTTTAGACTGTATAAATCCAATAACCGGATACCAGTAACTGGCTTAAACCAAAGCCGACTGGTAAAAACTGTCCGAAAGTCGTACGCGCGTAAACGCACGTATGCGTCCGAACCCTTGTCGTAAAACCATACGACCTCTATATCGTTTCGCCTGGAGTAGGGAAACTCTCTGTGTGGGACTCTAGAGACTCGACTACTACGCTGGCAGTGGGTTTAACCACAGACCGCAAGCGGCACTAGCTGTACGTAACGCTCCCCAGGTAGATGTCGATAAGAAGGCCGATGAGGGAACCCATCCGAACTCCTACTGAGTCTGATGTGACAATCTCCATACAGTCCGGTCCGTTCGTCTTAGACTATCGCATATCGGGCCTAGGGGGCGGCAAGCGTCAGCCCCCTAATAGCGGTATAAGTCATGTCGGAGGGAAGCCCATTACACCCTGAGAAACTACTGGAACCTACCAGCAAATCTCGCTTGCCCTGGCCAGGGACTTTGCGTAATGGCTCTCTGACACAGCGCGATATCAACCCCCAATACCGGGAGAGACGGATCCTGTCTAACCGCCACTGCCTCCAAGTGCTCGGGACTGCACCCAACTGCTACCTGTTTGCACGACTCCTTTGAGCCGTGGTAGGGTAACAATCTAAGAACAGTGGGACACACTCGAGGCGAAGTAGCAGTGTCAAGTCTGCGGACTATGCTGTACTCATGTCACCTGGGAACTGTTCACTGACGACTGGTATAAAACCAACCAACAGTTCCCTGTGAGTCCTGTCCGGTGTACCCATAACCTAACGAGCACCTGCATACTATCTCCAGTACGACGTACTGACGGCTGTGGGACAGACCATCTCCCCAACTGGGATGAGAAGCGTACACACTAGTCTACTCCGGAGTATCGATGCCTTGTCTCGATAATCCAACGACTAGGGACCTGAATAAGGATGTGCTTGTAGACTACCCGGCCCCCACTAGTGTGACTGCCATCACAACGCCGGTAGTCAAGCAAGATCCTAAGAGCTCTATCAATACGTATACTCACATATTAAGATAGAAAAACCAAGTAGCATACTACCATGTTTAGCAAGACTGTTATATACATGTGAATATCCCAAGCTTCCATTAAGTAATATACAAACTAGTATGATACAGAATGGCCTTCTAGGGCATAAACACTAACACTAGAGACCAATTCTTGACCTAGAACAGTGACCAAAACCCCAAAATACGAACTTTAGATTCGTCGATATCGGGTTTTTGTGGAATTAGTGATGGTATATAGGAATCTGGGATGACCCGATGCCTTTATAAAATAAGTTCCCATAATCACGAGACGAGCATGCAACCTGGAAGCATCACCCGAAACCTGAGCCCCAAACATGAATTCCTGGCCGCAGATTTATTACGTTTGGCCGCAATTTTTGGCCAAGTGGTGGGTGATTTGTGTGATTTTTGGCCAGTAGTCTTGTTTTCTAGTATCTAGAGCAACCCTATATGCAAAATCCCTTAGTTTGTCCTATAATGAAATCTGGGAAGGGTTTTCCTATGTTACTGTTTTCGTGTTTTCCGTATTTTGAATGATAAGTTTTGATATTTGGATTTGTATTTGGTTGTTGGATGTTTTTACATCAACGACTAGGGATAATTGGTTGGTTTTGCATGCATGGGCTTAGGTTCTAACCTATAGGCGATCCGTGTGCCGTTTTGGTTTTCCGGATTTGATTTTAATAGCGATTTCGATTGTATGTGTTTGTAGGTACCTTCGCGTGGATTCCGAGGCGATGGAGCATGACGTCATCGACTTCAAAAAGCAAGGATCAATGTGAGTAGATCTATATCTACGGGGGAAGTCGGGTGGATGGCGTATAGCACCCCCGCAAACTTTGATGGAAACCGATTTATATATAGAGTATGGTTAAGGAAACTTTTAATAGAAAACTATAGATAGAGTTAAAAGATAATTAGAGAAACCATATTAGAAACTAAAGAATAGTTAGAAATGATATGATACGACTAATATGTGATGACGGGATTTGAGGATGATGTTTGATGATATTGCCATTTAGGGTACTATAAGACTAGACAGCCGACGTAAATGTGTCATCCGAATCATACCTATTTCCAAACTGAACAATCGTATGCATCTTTTAAACAAGTACCTTGAGGGACGTTACGGATTTTCAAATGATATCTTTTCCTTAAAAACACCGTAGCCCCTACTTTCAAAACTACGATTCTCGTCTTTTAAAAACTGATTGTATGGTTCGGGTGTATATGTTAGATTAGATACGCATACTTATAGTAAGGGTAAAATGTAATTTTAAATTGACCTTATGTGACATATAGATGCGATGAAAAGAGAATACGTTTTGGCATGTGATATGATGATATATTGGTATACGGATGTGAGTCGATTGAGAGGATTGATACCTTGCCGGTTGTAACATTTCAGAAAAATAAAATATTATTTTTGGGGATTTTTATAATTAAATAATAAATATAATGAATATTTTAATATTTAGGTATAATTAAATACCGATAAATCGGGAAAAATTTGGAAAATTATAGAAATTGCTAAAAAGAGGGTGTTTTATTGGATTTAAGCAAATTATGAAATTTTATGATTAATTATACGCTATTTTAATGCTAATCGCGATTAAATATCGCTAATCGTGTTTAAGCCGGATTTGTGCACATGACATGCACCGTGTCATTTTTCATACTTGTTACATTTCTTTCATGGTTCTTTCTCTTTTTCATGCATGGTTTTAATTTTAAAAAGAGAAGAAAAAAGAAAGCTAAAGAAAAGAAAAGAAAAATGAAAACATAAAATAAAAGGCAGCATAGTGAGAGGTATGGGCAAGAGAGAGAAGGAGATGGGTTCATTTGACCTTAAACCATTCTCTTCATCCCTTCATCTTTTCTCCTCCCCTTCACCCATGGCAGCACCTCTTTCCCTCCTCCACTACAACCCTTATTTCATCACCAAAAACTCATCCAAAGCCCATCCTCACTTCATTAAAAGCATGTACAAGCACACAAGCTACACTTTAGACCAAGAATGTTTGCATTTTGGGCACTTAGGCAACTCAAGAATCTTTCACATTAGGCACTTAGGCAACTCAAGAATCTTCTTGAGTTTCCAAATAAGGTAATTCTTTCACATTAAGTGTAGTATTTCATTTGCTTTAGCCTTTTTTCAAGTTTAAAATCGATTTAGAGTAGTTTAGTGAACTTTGAAATTCATAAAAGTGGATTAGGGGATTCTTGTGTAGTGAGGATGCAATTGAGGTGTATTTGGTGACCTTAAACCCCCTATGATGTTATAAACCCAGACCTATTCGAAACAAACCCAAAATATAGAAAACTGGAATTTGTTCATATCGGTTTTGTGAGTGTATAGGGTGTGCAGGGAAATCTGGGATGACCTGGGATAATTACGAGAAAAGTAAACAACACCACTAGCCTATATTGACCACCACGAGATCACCCTGTGAAAATAACACCCCAAATCCCTAGGAAATCCGAGCAGGCCGGAATTTAGGCTAGTGTGGCCGGCCACTTTGGTGAGTTAGGTGCCCAGGTTGCCTCCATAGCTCATATACACCCTATATAGCACCCCAGTATTGTTTGTGCACCTTGTTTTTCCCTTAAACAAAATCTGGGACTAATTTCATGAGTTGCTATTTTGATTCGGGGTTATATTTTTCGTATTTTGAATTCTGGATTTTAGTATTTGTGTTTTCTCTCGATCACATGACGTTTGTACGTCTCTATCGGGTGTTATTTGGTTGAATTGCGAGAGTAGACTATAGGTTTTAACCTATGAGTGTTTCGTGTGTCGTTTCGATTTGCGGATTGGATTTTAATGCGTTACGATGTGTTATTATTGTAGGTACCTTTGCGTGGATTCCGAGGCGACGGAGCATGGCGTCATCGACTTCGGCAAGCGAAGAGCTCTGTGAGTAGATCTATATCTACGGGGGAAGTCGGGTGGATGGCGTATAGCACCCCCGCAAAGTTTTGGTGGAAACCGATTTGTAGCATATGGTTAAGAAAAACCTAGAGTAGCAAAACTAGGGTTAGAATTAAAAGATAGCTATTGAAACCATATTAGAAACTAAAGGATAGTTAGAAGTGTTTGATACGACTAATATATGATGACGGGTTTTGAGGATGACGTTTGATGATATTTGCCATTTAGTGCATTATAAGACTAGATAGTCGACGTAATTATGTCATCCGAACCATTCCTATTTCCAAATTGAAGAATTATATGCATCTTTAAAACAGATACCTTGAGGGACGTTACGGATTTTCAAACGATAGCTTTTTCTTAAAAACACCGTAACCCCTACTTTCAAAACCACGATTCGTAATCTTTTAAGAGCTGATTATATAGTTCGGCTGTGTAGGTTAGATTAGATACGTATGCTTATAGTAAGATAGAATGTTTATGTAGAATTGATTCGATGTGAGATATAAATGTGATGAAAAGAATGTACGATGTGATATGATGACTTGGTGATATGTTGGTATACGGATGAAAGTCGATTGAGATGTTTGATACCTTGCCGGTCCCCTGATACGAGATTGTTATGGATGTGACCTGGGATATAGGTATATAGATATATTTATAGTATGTTGTGAATCGTGAGTGATAGCCGTACGAGACGTTAGGTCCGTACCCTCCTTGTCTTATAGGTTGATAGGATCCCTTTTTGGTTTAATGTCGCCGTACGATGATTTTCCGTACGTAATGAGTTTAACTTGATGTTTGATCCATACCCTTGACTGGAGGCTGCCGTGCGATGTATTGTACCGTGCGTGTTGTTGTGAGGCTATATGCCGATTGATAGATCCACCGACTCGGTCTTGTAGACACGTATACTTTATAGCTTGTAGCTGATGATCTACCTTATGCTGCCTTCATGTTATTCGCATTGCATTACTTATACCTGTGCTAGTACACCTGCACCATTATCGATGATGCGTATGTTACACGTACAAAGATTGTCGGCTCACACACTTCATCATCGATAATTTCCATGTCACTACACAGTAGGATTGCTGCATTATGATATGACTCTTCGCATAACATACTAGCGTATATACCACTTGTACATCCATATTGGCGCACATACATATTGTACACTCATACTAGCGTATATACCACTTATACATCCATATTGGCATACATACATATTGTACACTCATACTAGCGTATATACCACTTGTACATCCATATTGGCGCGCATACATATTGTACACTCATACTAGCGTATATACCACTTGTACATCCATATTGGCGTGCATACATATTGTACACTCATATTAGCGTATATACCACTTGTACATCCATATTGGCGCACATACATATTGTACACTCATACTAGCGTATATACCACTTGTACATCCATATTGACGCACATACATATTGTACACTCATACTAACTTATATACCACTTGTACATCCATATTGGCGCACATACATATTGTATACTCATACTAGTGTATATACCACTTGTACATCCATATTGGCGCACATACATATTGTACACTCATACTAGCGTATATACCACTTGTACATCCATATTGGCGTACATACATATTGTACATCCATACTTGTGTGCATATATATATATATATATATATATTGTGCCTCCATGCTTACGTACATATACATTTGTACATACATAGGTGATACTGGCTTTGATTTTGGAAATTTGGGGACCGCATGTTATATTTTAAAAACTGGAATCATTTAAAAGAGCGGTTTTCCCTTAATATGTCATATCACTGTTCCATGTTGCATGAGATACGGATATGCTTACATTTCTATTATATGTCGCATACATCATGCTTTATGATTTTACGCATCGAGATATGCTGTTTTCATGAGATTTCTGGATTTGAGAACTGTGGATATTTCAAAAGAAGTATGTACTGTTTTAAAAACCCGGTTTCTCTTGATATGATATTTCAGTGCGTCCACCATGCGTTTTCTCGGTTCTGAGACGTGTGACATGTGAAACCCGATTCGTGGAGGTGGATGATTCCGTTTGCGGGTTCATGGTGGACCCGGTATGGTATCCCGGGGCGAGAGAGATTTCGTGGGGATGATGATGAGCCTGGCAGAAGGACTATTACTTACCGGTGATTGGTTGGGCCTGGCGGATATTCGGAGGATGCCGACCAGAGTCGAGAGATGATATGGGCCGATCCAGACTGACGGAGCCTGAGTTATGAGGATTACGTGTCGATACTGGACACGGGTTTCATGATGTTTTCGGGTGTCGATGTTGGACACCCAGGTTCCATGATTTTGACGTGTCGCGAGGGACACCGTTGATTTATATCCTTATACTTACATGCATATATACATTGATTATATGGTTGGACGCGATCCACATGCATATATACATTGATTATATGGTTGGACGAGATCTACATGCATATATACATTGATTATATGATTGGACAAGATCCACATGCATACAGACATTGGTTATATTGTTGGATTATATCCGCATACATATAGGTATTGATTACATTGTTGGCACATATACAGATACGGTCACCCTAGATATCATAGTATTTACCTTTATGATATAGTTGACCTAAGAGTCGTTGTTTATTCGATTTCTACTTGTAGATGTTTTTCTATTCACGAGTTGGCAACTCACCTCCGTTGTGCCACGGCTCTTGCAGGTTGACCGCACGGATCAGTAGCGGCTTCGCTGGCACACAGTTGCATCCGGGTGTTTTGCTTTGGTAGGTGGGACATTTGTATCGTACCCCCTCTTGTATTTATATTTCATATTGTATCTAGTCAACTCCATCAAATCAAACTAGTATTTGTATAAGTAATGTGGCTTAGCAAGACTGTTAGTGCGAGACTTGAGCGATGGGTTTTATGTTCGCTTTTGGGGATTATGTCTTGCTTTACTTTATCTTTTGTGGTGATCTTCGCCGTTGGGCGTCGTATACTTTTTATACTGTCTTGCATGGTTGTGATCCGCCGGATGGCGAAGAGCTAGCTCCCGCTTGGGGATGCCTTTATTTTCATCTTGTATGGTGGTTTTGGATCAAAAAATACAAAGGAGGTGCTGCCCAATTTTTTTTAAAAGATGAACATGTTTTTTTTTTTCAAACTTGATTTCGTTATACTTTTATTTCAAAACTTCACCTCTTTTATTTTCTTAAAAAGGTTTAGATTTCTGGGTTTCAGCTTACTTGAATTCCGTTACGCATTTAGACGTTGCGTAATTCAAGTGCTGGTCACGAGTTAATATTTCGAGTCGTGACACCGGTCAACTGATATGAGATTGTTATGGATGTGACTTGGGACATAGGTATATTGGATATATATGTGTATACATGTTGTGAATCATGAATGATAGGTCATACGTGACATTAGGCCGTACACTCATTGTCATTTAGGATGATAGGATCCCTAATGGTTTGATGCCGCCGTATGATGATTTTCCGTACGTGATGAGTTTGACTTGATGATTGATCCATACCCTTGACTAGAGGATGTCGTACGATGGATTATACCGTACGTGATGTCGTGAGGCTAGATGCCGATGGCTAGATTCACCGACTCGGTTATATTAGATACGTATACCCATCAGCATTTGCATATGATTTACCTTATGCCGCATTCATGTTATTCTCATTGCATTGCATATACCTGTGCTAGTACACTTACACCATTATCGATGATGCGTATGTTACACATACACAGATTCCCGGCTCACACACTTCATCATCGATAATTTTCATGTCACTACACAGTAGGATTTGCTGCATCATGATATGACTCCTTGCACGATATACTTGCGTACATACATATTGTACACCCATACTTGCGTACATACATATTGTACACCCATACTTGTTTACATACATATTGTACATTCATACTTACGTACATACATATTGTACACCCATACTTGCGTACATACACATGTGTATCTTTATTACGATGTTGCATTTGATTTTGGAGATTTGGGAACCACAGGATATATTTTAAAACTGGATTCATTTAAAAGAGCGGTTTCCCCTCGATATGTGCATATTACTGTTCCATGTTGCATGATATACGGATATGCTTACATTTCTGTTATATGTCGCATACATCATGCTTTACGCTTTTACGCATTGAGATATGCTATTTTCATGAGATTTCTGGATTTTAGAACCGTGGCTATTTCAAAAGAAAGCATGTACTGTTTTAAAAACCCGGTTTCTCTTGATATGATATTTCAGTGCGTCCACCATGCGTTTTCTCGGTTCTGAGATGTGTGACATGTGAAACCCGATTCGAGGAGCTGGATGAGGCCGATTGCGGGTACATGGTGGACCCAGTACGGTACCCCGGGGCGAGAAGATCGTGAGGATGACGATGAGCCTGGCAGAAGGACTATTACCTACCAGTGATTAGTTGGGCCTGGCGGTTATCCGGAGGATACCGACCGGGTCGAGAGATGGATATTGGGCCGACCCATATGCCGGAGCCCGAGGGCCGATCCCGCAGACGGAGCCCGAGGGCCGATCCGGACTGACGGAGCCCGAGAGATGAGGATTTACGTGTCGATGCTGGGCACGGGTTTCATGATGTTTTCGAGTGTCGATGCTGGACACTCAGGTTCCATGATCTTAATGTGTCGCGAGGGACACGCGTTGATTTATATTCTCATACTTCCATGCATATGCTTTTATGATATTTACATGCATGATGTTGTTGTGTCATTGGTTGACACATGGACGGGATCCACATGCATACATACATTGATGATATAACATGGATGAGATCCGCATGCATACAGACATTGATTATATTGTTGGATGGTATTCACATGCTTATAGGCATTGATTACGTTTTTGGCACATTTATAGATACGGTCACCCTAGATATCATAGTATTACCTTTATGATATAGTTGACCTAGGAGTCGTTGTTTATTCGATTTCTATTTGTTGATGTTTTTCTACTCATGAGTTGGCAACTCACCCCCGTTTTGCCACACTTCTTGCAGGTTGACCGCATGGATCAGTAGCGGCATTGCTGGCACATAGCTGCATTCGGGTGTTTTGCTTTGGTAGGTGATACATGTTGGATCGTACCCCTCTTGTATTTATTATTCATATTGTATCTAGTCAACTCCATCAATCAAACTAGTATTTGTATAAGTAACGAGACTTAGTGAGACTTGTTGTTGCGAGACTTGAGCGATGGGTTTTATGTTCGCTTTGGGTTTATGTCTTGCTTATTTATATATCTTTTGTGGTGAACTTTGCCGTTGGGTGTCATATACTTATATATACTGTCTTGCGTGGTTGTGATCCGCCGTTTGGTGAAGAGCTAGCTCCCGCTTGGGATGCCTTTATCATTATGTATTTGTGGCTTTGGATCAAAAAATACAAAGGAGGTGCTGCCCAAATTTTTAAAAGACGAAACACGATTTTCAACTAATAAATTCCACTTGCATTTTTCATGTTCTTTTACTTATGCATTTAGAAAACATTCATTTCACCCTACCTTTATTTCAAAACTTCACCTCTTTTATTTTCTTAAAAAGGTTTAGATTTCTGGGTTTCGGCTTACTTGAATTACGTTACGCCTTTAGACGTGGCGTGATTTAAGTGCCGGTCACGAGCTAAATTTCGGGTCGTGACAACCGTCTTAATCAACCCATCGAATGGAAGACTTTCTGTGACATATTCGATGCAAAGTACTTCCCTGAGACTGCCCGCTTTGATATGGAACAGCAGTTCAACCATCTGCAACAAGATTCAATATGGACCAAGTCAATAGATGAATATGACACTGAGTTCACCATGCTCAGTCGGTAAGATACGTCTCAATATTTAGATTTTGAAATATCACATACTACACAGCTAACACGATACCTTAACAGATTTGCGGCACACTTGATATCGACGGATGAGATCAGAGCCCGTCAATTTCAACAAGGGTTAGATCTGGAGATCCAGGCTGCATTAGCCACAGGAGATTTTCCAACCCATGAATCGGCTCTGAAAGTTGCCCGCCGTTATGAGGCAGTGGTAAAGATGAGGGGTAGATCTCAATCTGCTGGAGTTAAGCGCCCTGCCACCCAGATGGCAGGAGGAGCCTCTTCAAGGCCACCATTTATGCCCAGGAGACCTGGAGTACCAATCAACCGACCCAGCCCAGCCTTTTGTACCTACTGCAGAAGAGATGGACATTTGGCGAAAGACTGCCGGCGAACCAATCGTCTTTGCTTAGTCTGCAGCTCAGCTACTCATGATATTGGGTCTTGTCCCAGAAGACACAACCTAATTGCTGCACCCAGGCCAGCAATCACTTACCAGCAGAGACCAGCCCTTCAGGAACCTGCTCCAAGACTCGCTCTCCCTGCTCCACCACCTAGAGGACCACCGACTGCACCTCCTCCTCATCAGTTCCATCAAGCTCAAATGAACGTTTAGAGGAATGCTCCTCCGGCCAGGAGGAATGTACCACAGCGACAGGCTTTCACGATGACCGTGGAAGAAGCTGAGGCCAATGGCCAAGTCATCACTGGTAACTCTTTCTTCTCAAGCTTTTCTTTCAGTCTTAACACCTACCTACATATTTTTCCCTATACCTAAAACCTATTCCACATAACTTAGGTACAATCTTAGTAGCTTCACTTCCTGCACTCGCACTATTCAATACCGGAGCATCTCATTGCTTTATGTCGCAACGGTTCATCCGAACTCATGCAATTCCAGTCACACCGCTTGTATCCAGCTGGAATGCCAGTTTAGGAAATGACGTTCTAAAGGCAACAATGGGATACAGCTTGTGTCCAGTAGTCGTCTGCAGCAGAGAATTCTATGCTGACTTCAAGGTGCTGGACATACCAAATTTCGACATCGTCTTGGGTATGGATTCGCTCGGAACATTCTATGCTACCATTGACTGTCATTAAAGGAGGGTAGTATTCGAAATTCCAGAGCATCTAGTTTTCTATTTCAAAAGTGGAGACCGTACCCTGGAGCCAAGTACTTACAAGGCGAAACCAAAGAAGGCAGTGATTGTGGTAATTCAAGCAGAGGAAGGATCAAAGCCAGAAGTAGTTCGAGAGTTCGACGATGTGTTTCCTTACGATATATCAGATTTGCTTCCTGATCGAGCTCTTGAATTCAGCATCGATTTAATACCAGGAGAACAACCGATGATCAAAGCACCATATCGATTAAGTCCGGAAGGTTTGAAGGAAGTCCGAACTCAGTTGGATGAATTATTGGCGAAAGGATGGATTCGTCCTAGCACTTTAAGTTGGGGATCACCAGTACTGCTTGTGAAGAAGAAGGAAGGTTCATATCGAATGTGCATTGATTATAGAGCCTTGAACGAAGTAACGATAAAGAACAAGTATCCACTCCCGTGTATCGACGATCTGTTCGATCAACTAAGTAGATCTTGTGTTTTCTCCAAGTTAGATCTTCGTTCGGGTTATCATTAGGTGAAGGTCAAGGAATCTGATATCCATAAAACGGCATTCAGAACTCGCTATAGTCATTACGAATTTCTTGTGATGCCATTTTGAGTGACCAACGCACCAGCAATATTCATGAACCTAATGAATCAAGTTTTCCGAGAGTACTTAGACAGGTTTGTTTTCATCTTCATCGACGACATCTTGGTGTATTCTAAGAGTCGGAAAGAGCATGCCGAACACCTACGAATTGTCCTGGAAACTCTACGACAACATCAACTTTATGCCATAATACAGCAAATGCGAGTTTTGGCTAGATCAAGTTGGTTTTCTCGGACATATTCTATCGGGTGAAGGAATCTCTGTGGATCTAGCGAAAGTTTCAGCAGTAAGCGAATGGCCGATACCAAAGTCAGTGAAGGACATTTGAAGTTTCTTTGGTCTAGCTGGATATTACAGAAGGTTCATTGAAGGCTTTTCTAAGATAGCAACACCCCTGACCAAGCTCACACGTAATGATGAAGAATTCGTGTGGTCAGAAGCATGCGAACAAGCTTTCTTAGAACTCAAGTCAAGGTTGACATCAGCGCCTATTCTCGTTATACCGGACCAATCTGGAGGTTTCGAAGTGCATTGCGATACATCCGGTAAGGGATTAGGATGTGTTCTATATCAGCAAGATAAGGTTGTGGCTTATACTTCAAGATAGCTGAAGATTCATGAGCACAATTATCCGACGCATGATTTGGAGTTGGCGGCCGTAATCTTTGCTCTTAAGATTTGGCGCCATTATCTTCTTGGTGAACGAGTGAACATATACACAGATCACGAGAGTCTGAAATATGTGTTTACTCAGATGGGGCTTAATATGCGGCAGAGATGATGGTTAGAACTCATGGCAGACTTTAACATCAACCTGCAATATCACCCAGGAAAGGTGAATGTGGTACCTGATGCCCTTAGTCGCCAACCATTAGCAATGAATCTCACCACTCAATGGAAGCTTCAACAAGACTTGCATCAGATAGAGATTGAAGTGATCATGCCAGGTAACGCTTCAAGTTTGATGAACTTACAAGTTCAATCTACCATTGCTAATCAGATCAAACCAGCACAAGCAAGTGATGCTAAGTTGCAAAATATCAAATAACAAGTGAAGAATGGACACAGAACAGACTTCATCATCCATGAAGACGGATCTTTGAGATACGGCAGTAGATTGTGTGTACCAAAAGTTTCTGTACGGAACGAGTTAATGAAAGAACCTCACAGCTCTCCCTACTCAGTATACCCCGGAGGTACAAAGATGTACAAAGATCTACGTCAAAATTACTGGTGGCATGGAATGAAGCGTGAAATAGCTAGAAGCGTCGCTAAATGCTTGGTGTGTCAGCAAATAAAGGCTGAACATCACAGGACTGCTGGATTACTTCAACCATTACCTATCCCAGAATGAAAGTGGCAACACATCACAATGGATTTTGTGACTGCACTTCCTCGTAGCATTATTGTGGATCGACTCACAAAGTCGGCTCACTTCATCCCATTTCGAGTTGGACAATCTACTGAGATATTAGCAAAGAAGTAAATGGAGGTAAGAATCTAAATAAGATTTAAACTCTTCAAATGTGTACTATCTCTGATACCCATGAACTCATACAGGAAATTGTAAGACTTCATGGAGTACCGGTTTGCATTGTCTCCGATCGTGACACCAGGTTTTGATCGCAATTTTGGCAAAGCCTGCAAGCGAGCTTGGGAACAAGTCTGAACTTCAGCATGGCTTATCATCCACAAACTGATGGTCAGTCTGAGCGAACTATTCAGATCTTGGAAGATATACTCAGAGCGTGTATGTTAAACTTTGGAGGATCGTGGGAAGATCACCTACATCTTGTGGAGTTTTCATACAACAACAGCTACCAAGCAAGTATCGGAATGGCACCCTTTGCAGCGCTTTATGGAAGGAAGTATCGATCCTCATTAAGTTAGGACGACATCGGAGATAGAGAACTCCTTGGACCTAAAATAATAGTAGCAACTGTAGATGTGTTCCGCACTATTAGAGAAAGAATGCGCATAGCCCAAGATCGACAGAAGCACTGGGCTGATGCAAAGCGTCGTCATTTGGAGTTCCAGCCGGGAGATCATGTATTTATGAAGATATCTCTAAACCGCGGAGTGATTCATTTTGGAAGACGGGTTAAGCTAAGTCCGAGATATATTGGACCGTTCGACATACTCGAACGAGTCAGTGAAGTGGCTTATCGATTGGCACTTCCACCTTCATTGGAAAGAGTGCACAACGTGTTCCACATATCCCAACTCAGAAGGTATATGAGTGACCCCAGCCATATTCTCGATCATTCTGAGCTCACTGTACAGCCCGAGTTATCTTGTGAGCAACAACCTGTTGAGATCCTGGACAGGAAAGTGAAGTCACTTCGAAACGAGAAAGTCAACTTGGTTCGAGTGATGTGGAGAAAAGACACTCCAGGAGAATCAACATGGGAAAAGGAAGATGAGATGCGTGCAAGACATCCTCACTTATTTGTAAACTGGTTCTTAAAATAAATTGTAAGTTTCGAGGACGAAATTTTTGTAAGGAGGGTAGACTGTAACAACTCCAATTTTAGTGTACATAAAATTCATTTAAAGTTAGTGTACAATTGGGGTATTTACAATTCCTGTGAAGGCTATAAGTGTTTGTTTTATATTTGAACAGTAAGAAACAACTTATAGCTCATTGGTAAAGCCTTGCACTGCTGTGACGTAGCACCAGAGTTCAAATCCCATCAGTTACATATTCTTTTTATTTTAAATTCTTTTAATCTTTTTAGAAGCCCAAAAGACTACACATGCACAACACATAAACTGAAGAGACACAAGATAATCAAACACGTGCACTGTAGAATACTAAACGACATCAACCCAATACCCCAACACCAACCCCAACCGTCGGAATTGGGCCGGCGACATTAACAAAAAAATCGGCGTCGTCGGTCATATCCGTCCCAAATGCCTTCATCTTCTGCCCCCTGCAACGTTTGTCCTACCCCCACTAACCTCACATTATTTGTTTACTCTGGATATTTCCATAGAGCAATAAAATGCCATTTAATCCCAATTTTAATGCATATTTGTAACATTTCAAAAAAAATAAAATATTATTTTTGGGATTTTTCATATGTTAATATTAATTTTTAATGAATATTTTGATAGTCGGTATAATTAAATATCGATAAATGGTGAAAATTCCGGAGAAAATTTTGGAAATTCTAAAATAAGTTATTTTGTGGAAATATGCCATTTTGCAGCAGTTTTGATGTTGGATTATATGTTATTTTGGCATTAATCGCGATTAAAAATCGCTAAGCGGATTTTTGGCTTTTTGGTGTAAATTGTGCACATAACATTTCCTACACTTGCACACTTGTCTCATGTTTTGGACCCATGATAAGCCTAGGGTTGAACCATGCTTAGATGACCATGGTGGGTTGAACCATTTGATTAGGTTAATTGGCTTAATTAAGGATCTTAGCTTGGTTAAGGGTGATTAGTGTTAGTTGACTTGTGTAGGGGGAAAGTAATCATGGTGGCTTAGTGTCTTGTGAGCTTGGTTTTGGAAAGAGAGAGGAGGCATGATGGTTGTGCCATGATCCATCCCCTTCTCCATTATCCTTTGTGCCCTTTCATACCCTCTCTCACAACTCACACCATACCATTATACCTATCAACTGATACACCACATCAGCCCCATATCAAGCATTATCAGCACACTTTCAGCCACCCTCAGCATGTAACATCAGCCAAGACATCAAGAAACCTTAGCCCAAATAAAGGAAACAGCCACATCAGTTGCAGCAGCAGCTGATGTAACATATCAGCCCCTAATATCATCACTTCAGCCACCCCATTACATCAGCAGCAGCCCATCAGCCCCAAACCCCAGCCATATACCATCATTCCTGCACCAAACCAGCAGCAACAGCTGCTACAACAACCCCTAACTCCAGCAAATACTTCAACTTCACCACAACCATTTCCCCCCAACATGGCAGCAAAGAGCTGCTGCAACAGCAACAGAGGAAACAAAAAAAAAGAGAGAAGTTGCAAGCAGCAGCAGCTGTAGCCCAAACAACAGCAACAACACCACACCCTCATCAACCCTTAACTCAGCAACCTTAGTAACTCAAGACAACACCACCACACCACCACAACCATTGCCACAACACTACGTACAAATCAAACAACAGTTTCAGCTTCAGCCCAAAACAGTTTCAGCTTCAGCACAGCTGCATCAGCAACACCAGCAGCTGCTACAGGACACTTCAGCACCCCTCCTCCTTCCTTCATCCTCTCTTCTCCTACATCCTAGGACACTCTTGAGGTATAATCTCGCAACCCAACTCTTTTCTTACCAAGCTACAGCTGTTAAAACTGAAACTTACTGTATATCTGTGATTTAGTGCTAGTTTAGGCAAAACTTGAGTGAGACTTGACCAAGTGTGGTTTTGATCGTTAGTATAACCTTATTAGGTGTTTTTGAGACCATTGTAACCAATATTACCCCAGATTCCTAGTATTTACCAGAGTTATTCGACTTGGCGTATTTTAGCGTTTTTGTCGATTTTGAGACCTTTCTGAGATCTGCTTTCACCCGGGGCCTCCTAGGAAAAAATTGACTTAGAAGTGAGCTGTGCAGGCACCCTGGAACCACTACCTAAAGCCCTAGCCACCCTCTCGAAGTCCCGGTCGCAAATTTAATCCCCCTGGCCGCAATTTGCGGCCAGAGCAGTATAAAACTGCCTCGTTTTGCGTGCACAACCCTTTTTCATGTAAAAATTGACCCCCGGTATGTCTAGTTTTGACCGTTTCCTGTTAGGGTAAAATCTGGCTTCATTTTCATGAGTTGGCGTATGATTTACGACGTGTTTTCGTATGGATTTTGGTATTCGATGATTCGTTTCTGTCGGGTGGCGTTTGGACGTCAACGACAGTAGATATTGGCAGTGTTTGCACACAAGGTCACAGGTTTTTACCTATGGGCGTAGTGTGCACCATTTTGGTTTCCGACATGGTTTTCATGAGTTTTAGCGTGTGATATCCTTGTAGGTACCCCACGTGGCGTCGAGGCGTTGGAGATGCAAATGGCGACATCGGCACCGGCACAAATATCAAGGTGAGTAGATTTATATCTACGAGGAGAAGTCGGGTGGATGGCGTATAGCACCCCCGCAGTCCGAGGTGATGTATACGGATGCGTATACACACCTACAATTATAATTGTTGTTGGGATTATTATTGATGTTAAACGGATATTGGTATATTGGATTGGGGAAAGGTTACGAAACCATAGGGTAGTGAGTGCACTACACATACATATACACATACATACACACATACATACTTGCATGCATCCTTGTTCATATATGGTTATGGGATTCTATATAGATATGTGTTCACATGGATTTGAGGATGATACATAGGATTGATATGAGTCGATGAGTTGATCTGAGATTATGATATCGGTGATATGATAAAATTCATAATTAAGATACACCTTGATACTTTAGAGGATTTTGGGAATTGATGATGCCACAGTAATAGTGACATATATATATTATGTGATCGACATGTGATTATGATATACGATGGGATATGATATGATATGTCAGGATACTTATGATAGGCCGCCTTGGACGATGTATACTCTTGTGATGATATATGAGGATAGTATCGATATATACTAGACTGTCGATCAGTAGTCAGATCTTGATTATGTTGATGATGTTAGTATTGTACTAGACATAGGTCAGTACCCAGATTATGATAATCTTGATAAAGAGGATACTTGATGAATGACGTGATAAATGTGATATTGACCCATACCCGGATTTGGGGATGTCGTACGACGGATTTACGTACGAGCTGTATTTTGATGTTTGATCCGCCTACTTGATTTGGGAATACCCGATTATAGAGATATGGTATCGGATGTGATATGATCGAGGCGGGATCACCGACTATATATGTATATATATGTATCGACTCAGAGGTTAGGCGGTTTCCCTTACCTACTGTTAGCTTTAGTTCAGCCTTTTAGTGGTATAGCAATATGACTCATTATGACATTAGATGCAGTTTAGTGATCATGGTGTTCAGTATTTCAGCTCCCGCATATTATTATTGTTGCCCTGCATCGCATACTATTATGATTCATATTCTATTATTGATATCCTGCTGCTAGGACACCAGCACCATTACCGATGATGTACCACGTACACTTATTTGCTGTCGCACACACATCTTCATCGGTAATTGCCATGTCACGTACACTTAGAGAATATTATTGCCTGGTTTAGCTTGTTAGCTAGTAGTGACATGATATTAGTGCATTGCCTTATATGCTAGCTTGACATTATAGCTATTACTTGCCACTTCATGCATACTGTTATTCATTATATGCTGCACTCATGGATTCTCATGCTCATATTCATGATTTCACATGCTATTGATGATTTGGATTCGGGTTTCCATGATGTTTTCTGGATTTGGAGGAAAACCGCAAAACATATATATACTGCTTTCTCTCTTTTTAAATAAATGCGGTTTTCCATGATGTATGAGTCGTCCACCATGAGTTTGCTGATGGATTTCGAGACCCGATTCGAGGAGTGGAGGAACCGTTTCGAGTACATGGTGGGCCCGGTGCGGTACCCCGGGGCAAGAAGATCGCACGAGATGGCGTTGAGCCTGGCAGGGGAGCACGACCGACCGGTGATATTACCCGACAAGTCGGATATCCGGAGTATACCGTCGTAGTCATGAGATGGATGGTAGGGGCCGATCTGGACTGACGGCGCCCTGGATATTATGATTGAGACATTGAGATTTGAGATATTGAGGTACAGAGATTGTGAGACAGAGATATCGAGATATTGAGATTTATGTTTTGTGCCGATGCTAGGCACTGTTTTATGCTGATTTCATTATGATACCTCATTTTAAAAGATGCAGAAATCTCATAAGTTACAAAAGCAGTTTTCTTCAGTACATGCATTCTGTTTCATGCATTCATACAGCATTCATATGATATATTGTCACCTGATACATTGACATGTATACATGGGTTTACACTTGGGTTAGATATTTACCCTAGACATGGTTAGAGATTGCTGGTTATATATTTGAGGATTATATATATTGATCGTATGACTTAGGATTGCGTCATATATGCGATTTCTGTTCGTAGATCTTTTTCTACTCACGAGTTGGCAACTCACCCCCGTTGTGCCTCAGTTTCTTGCAGGTGTTGCCGTACGGATTTCATTACGGCTTTGCGGGCACATCTTCTTTCAGGTGACTTGCTAGTAGGTGGGTTATTGTATCATACCCATCATTATACTTTGTATATTATATTTCAGTTGTATCTAGAATTTCCATCAACCAAACATGTATTTATTTGAGATAGAGACCAGTGATATTTATTCTTTCGACCTTAGAGTCGCGTGTTATATTTCCTTGGGTTCTTGCTGGTTGAGCTTCATTTCTGTTGTGATCCTCGCCTTTAGGCGTTGTATATTATGTTGCATACAGGTTGATTTGATATGGTTCTTCCTACTCTCTACTCCTTTTCTTGGTTTGGATTTCTGGGTTTCGGCTTACTTAGCATACGTACGCCTTGAGACGTTCGTAGTCTAAGTGCCGGTCATGTTCCGTACTTTCGGGTCATGACAATATTTCAATGCATTCTTTAAACACCCTAAACCCTAATTTTCCCTATAAATACCATCCTCATTTCACACCTCCTCACTCACAATTCCCTGCTAAAACTCTTAAGAAATTTCCAAGTTCCCATAGTGTACAAGTGGAGTTAACAAAGGGAGAAACTCCGACGAAGTTCAGGCGACGATACGAGGAGTTTCCGGCAACAAAACGAAGCACCGACGAATTCTATACCTCCTCCTACCTCTCCCCTCTCATCAAAGCCAGTAAGTCCCCTTTCTCTCTCTCTTTTGCTATTCTCAAACTTTACATTCTCAAAACGTGTCGAAAGCGGAGTTAAGAAAGAAAACAAGTTAAGAAATAGATGGCCGTGACTTTGGTTCGGATGGTCGAATCGCGACGATTCATTCGACACTCCTTTGATCATGAGTTGTCCGTCCTTGTGTCGATCTCGGCGTGAAGCATGACTTTTCAAGACGGTTGCGAAGCACAAATCATCAAAATACCGATATTCGACGCAAAACACAAAACGAGTCCGTTTTGTTCACTTACCGTTTGTATGTCCAAGCTTGAGGTATCAACACTAAGCACAATAGTTAGTAAGCATACCGCAACATCAAAAACACAAATTAGCGAGTGAGAGCAAATGGTTTTAGTGTTAAGTTTGCTAAGTGTTTGTGATAGTATATAGTATATGAAACCAAGAGATTTGTCAAGTCACTTGATCATAAAATACCATATCTAAACCTAGCAACCTCAATACTAAATTGATTCTAACCTTAAGCTTGCAAGATGGGGTTTGTAAGGAGAATATGGTATGTGATGAGGTTACAAAGTAACCATGGAATCAACATACCATATCAACCCATCCATGTTGCGGTACTAAGTTTAGATTCACATTATACACATTAAACATTAAGAAGAGGAGGAGAAAGGCAAAGTCATTCATCTCACATCATCACCATAACCACAACCAAAGTTATTAGTTAAACATCATAAAAGAATAGCAAGTAAAAAGAAGAAAGCAAATAAGCAAGGCAAGACAAATATATTAGCAAAGAAATGAGTTGAGATACAAGATATTGGTTACTTGTTCAACTTCCATAATGAAGCTCTCAAAAGAAAGCTTCAAGAGGGAAGAAGAAGAAGAAACCAAGTTAAAGCCCATACAACTCTCAAGCTAAACCAAAAATAAAGAATAGAAATGGGTATATACATATGGTCCCTTACTCAATATCTGTTCTGGTATTTATAGGCTCAACTCTAGAATAAACAAACAATATAGATAGACTGATGTGACCCTAAGAAATGACCAGAAGAAAAATGGGGGCATTTGGAGCAAATTGACCCGGTGGTGTTGGTTTTTTAGGGGAACCCGCTGGTCTAAATCCGAGCACATGGCTCGTTTTGCTGTGGTGATCTTTAATTCACTCCACAATCTCTCTGGTGCTGTTTGATTTCTTTTTAATAACCTGGTTTGCACTAAGAAATTTGGAGGGAAATATTAAGCATTACATCACATCACAACTTTATGCATTTAACACACATCACCTCACATTTGCCCACAACTTGCACAATTTATCATTTGTGTGTGCCAAGGCACCCCCACCATGGTCCATGTACCAAAGAGCTTGTGCACACTTGCATTGTGTTGGACCAAAAATAGTGTCCACACATTTATTTGCAAAAAGAACTCTTTGGATATCGGTCGGTTTTCTGTTCCATTTGCAGTGTCGGCTCCCAAACGCTATATCCGTGATACTGAGTATGTTTCCAGTATTTTATCATGAATACATGTAATCTGTAATTACTGAGCAGACACTGGTTAATAGCACCGATATATAACAAAATAGATAATGAATGAGCGGTATTAAAATGCAGTTTTCTGAGATGAACAAATAACCCCAAACTTATCTTTTGCTCGTCCCGAGCAAAACAAAAATCTTAGCCTCACTTTCGCAGAGAACGTGATTGTATTGAGCATGTGCAATAAGCCGTTAATTCTCTAGGTGTCCCTAGTAGGAGGAGTGTTGTCTCCTGAGGGTTTTCAGCGGATTACACCCACAAAATCCAGTCAAGTTAGCATTGCGGAGAAACTGTTGATTCTAATTTTAAGGTTAAGAATCAAAGCTAGAAATTATATTATCCAAGTTAGAAACGTCAAACCCTAATTTTCACTCCTCACAATTTATTTAACATAAGCTTATACGCGTCTTTACGTGATTGTGCGGATAGTGTCCATAAGTTTTTAAGAACTTGATTAGGGTCATCATGTCATAAATACGGAGCAGGATAAATTTCTAAAGGATCACACAAGTTTGAAAGGAGTTAATATTTTCTCAAGCTGTGTTCTCCAGTTATGTTTCAAGTTAGAATATATATCATTTTTAATAGGAAACCTAAGTCTTATTTTTCACTCCTACTTTTCACCTGTTGTTGTATGTACACACCCTTCGTTATCGTGCAAAACGTCTTTATAAATATAAACCTTCATATCTCCATGAAAAAACTGTTTTAATAGAAAACTTGTCTTCGCCAAGATTATTCTCCCACAAAGAATCGTGAGGACTTTTAACCTGGGGAGAATACTTGCTTAGCTTGTTTTATTTGGCTATTGGAAACTTAGCGAGCTTTGGATCAATGGCTCCCAAACCAGATGGTTTTAGGGCATTAGGCGTGGAGAAACCCTAAGGACTTAATTAACCAAGTTACCAAGGCCACAAAACAAAAGACTCATTTTATTTAAAATATTCTGAACTCAGTGAAAACGGAGATATAACCAGCTTTTCTTTTAAGTCCGAAGATGTTACATGTGGATAAGGTGTGTATTTACTCCAACAAGGTTCCAGATGTGTTATTTTTTAGACTTTAAGCTTCTATTAAAATCTTAATAATATCCTTCATATCCACTTCACTTTGTGAACTATTCTTGATATTACCTAATTCAGACAAACCAGTTTGATCCTAAAGATGTTTATCAATTTTCAAAATTTTTACAGACATATCAGACTTTCATCTATTTCTCAAAAACATATGACACGTGTAAGTGTTATAAAAGTCGTATATTAGCTATGGTAATACTCAAAAGAGGGTTATTTTTCGGGTCGTCAATCTCACAAAAAGGATTTAGTTATTTCTATCTTATTAACCGAACCGTCAGAATTCGAGTCTAAGTTCCCCCGCTAGCTAACATGACGAAAAAGTTTTTATGTTTTTATAGAATTTTTTTTAGTTTTTATGGGTTTTTTAAATATGTATGCAATGCAGAATATACACATGATGTAGCAAAACAAACACAGTGCTCACCCCCAAACCTGAGTTTTATGATGTCCTCATCGTTGCCCCCGTCTCCGGTAGCTAGACTTAGACATTAGGGTGAGAATTTTATTCAAAGAAAAAGAAAAAAAAACTAAGACTAATTACAGCATATACAAGATAAAAGATTGGGTTAGTCCAGAAATTAATACCAGCCATTTAAATTTTTTGTCAATATAGTGCAAGAGCTGGTAAAAGAATATGTATATAACAAAAAAGAAAAAGAAAAAAGCAAATGTATATGTTTTTGTTAGTGAAGGACATGGGCGTGTAAAGGTAGGGATCAGAAGACGTTGAAAGTGAATATGAAGTTTTGAAGAGATCAAAGAATTGTTTCCTGGATGAAATGAATGTTCAAAAAGCACATGTTGAGTTCCGAAGTCAAGCTCGTTTAAAAACTGGAGTTCATCCGCAAAAAGTTCAGAAAAAGAAAGGTTCATAGGATGATCCCAAATTGATCCTGACTCAAACTCAACAAGAATATCAAGTTCATCAGCAAATATCTCCTCAAAATTCGACAGGAAAGAATATTTTTCAATGTTGTCTTCCTTCCTATGATTTTTCACAATCCTATTCTTATCGTGAAAAATTGAATTGAATTTTGTGTCACCCATATTAACAAGAATTCACAAATATCACAAAAATAAAGAATATCACACCCCTAGCAGTCTGTGTTATGCTAGTCAACTAGACCTACTCAAGAACCTGATTGTCGAAGTAAAACTGTATCGAGAAACGGGCTCAAGATATACTGTCACGTCCCGAAAGTACGGAATATGACCGGCACTTAAACTACGAACGTCTCAAGGCGTACGTATTCTAAGTAAGCCGAAAACCCAGAAATCTAAACCAAGAAAAGTAGTAGAGTGTAGGAAAACCAATTTAAATCAAGAAGTTTTAATAACATAAGCCGAATTATGCGTTTTATAAAAACATCAAATATTTCCTGAAAATTTCGGCAGAGTCTCCTTTGTAAATACAGCTCCCAAACGGGATACAACATGAATAGTATACGAAATCAATAAAAAGGCATCCCCAAGCGAGAGCTAGCTCTTCGTCAATCGACGGTCACAACCACACAAGTAATATAATATAAAATGCCAACGACGAGGATCAAAACTCAAAAGGAAACTCAAAACAACAAGAATCCACAGAAATACAACGCGCGACTCTAGGTCGATAGAATAAACAACACTGGTCTCTATCTCTGAAATAATTACATGTTTGGTTGATGGAATTTACTAGATACAACTGAATAATATAATACAAGGTAATATGATGGGTACGATACCAATAAACCCACCTACTAGCAAGTCACCCGAACGAAACTGTGCCCGCAAAGCCGTAATGAAACCTGTATGGCAAACCTGCAAGAAACTGGGGCACAACGGGGGTGAGTTGCCAACTCGTGAATAGAATACATCTACGAACAGAAATCGCATGTATGACGCAATCCTAGGTCATACGATCATAATATATCCTCAAAATATAACCAGCAGCCTATAACAATGGCTAGGGTATACCTCTAAACGACAGTAATATCAAGTTCTCGTGTCAGTGCCTCAGATAACAATATATCATATGGATGATGTATGAATGCATGAAAACAGAATACATATACTGAAGAAACTGCTTTCATAACTTAGTGAGATTTCTGCATTTTTAAAATGAGGTAACATAAATGAAATCAGCATAAACAGTGTCTAGTATCGACACAAAACATAAATCCCAATATCTCAATATCTCAGGCTCCGGCTATCCGGACTGGCCTGTATCATCAAATATCAGCACCTCAATACCTCGAAATCTCAATGTCTCAGTCTCAATATCCAGGGCGCCGTCAGTCCAGACCGGCCCCTACCATCAATCTCAAGACCACGACGGTATCCTCCGGATATCCGACGCGTCGGGTAAAATCACCGGTAGGTAGTGCTCCCCTGCCAGGCTCACATCGTCATCATCACGCGCTTCTTGCCCCGGAGTACCTTACCGGGTCCACCATGTACCCGAAACGGTTCATCCACCTCCTCGAATCGGGTCTCGAAATCCATCAGCAAACTCATGGTGGACGACTCATACATCATGGGAAAACCGCACTTTTTATTTAAAAAGGGAGACAAAAGGTTTATTTATGTTTTTGCGGTTTTCCTCCAAATCCAAGAAATCTCATGAAATCTGAATCCAAATCATCAATAACATGTAAACAGTGAATATAGGCATGAAAATCCATGAATGCGGCACAACAGTGAATAATAGCATGCATGAAGTAGCAGGCAATAACTACAATGTCTAAACTAGCATATAAGACAAGTACACTATTATCATGTCTAAACTATTAGATAACAACCTATGTCAATGAAATAGTATTTCTAAAGTGTTCGTGACATGGCAATTACCGATGAAGATATGTGTGAGCCGGCAAGTAAGTGTACGTGGTACATACGTATCATTGGTAATGGTGCTGGTGTCCTAACCACAAGATATCAACAGTAGAATATGAAGCATAATATAAGCATGTGATGCGGAGCGAACAACAATAATGAGCGGGAGCCGAATACTAGACGCAACGATAACTAATCTGCATTAACCTAATATAAGTCCTACAATGGTGCCTTTTGAAATAACACGAATCGTGGGGTTTTGAAAATATGGGCTACGGTGTTTTTAAGAAAAGATACGTTTTTTTGAAATATCCGTAGAATCCCTTGACCTGTCTTTTAAAATACGCACGATTCGTAAGCTTTGAAATAGGTAGGAACCGAATCTAATCTAACAACTAACTAAACTAAAGGCTAAGCTACAAGCTAGACTACAGGTAAGAAAACCGCCTAACATCTGAGTCGATACATATACATGCCTGTATATATATTAGTCGGTGATCCCGCCTCAATAATATCATATCCGATACCATATCTATAATCAGACATCCCAAGTTAAGAGTGCGGATCAATCATCAATATATAGCTCGTACGTAAATCCGTCGTACGGCATCCCAAATCTGGATACGGGTCAAAGTCACATCAATCACACTATTTATCTGGTATCTTCTTTATCAAATATCATGGTCCGGGATAATAACCTACGTCTAGTACAATATTGATACCATTTATGAATGCATGCAGGTGTAAGAATCACTACGTCAAAAGACCCGCTAAAACATCATGTCGTATCTCAATACGAACCAAATCACATCACCGATCTTCTGGCCTCAAGCCCAATCTCATCGACTCATCTCAAATTCCAAATACTATCCTCAAATCCAGTATATGAACACATAGTCCCATACCCATGTGAACACATAAATATATATTCCCATACACGCACATATGAAATAAAGAATGTATGCAAGTATGTATATGTGTGTATGTGTAAGTGTAGTGCACCCACTACCTAAGGTTTCGTAACCATGCACCAATCCAACATCAATATCCATCTTAAATCATCAATAATAAATCCTAACAACATATCATAAATTGTTGGTGTGTATACGCATCCGTATACATCACCACGGACTGCGGGGGTGCTATACGCCATCCACCCGACTTCTCCCCGTAGATATAAATCTACTCACCTGTATCCTGCGTGTCGGTATCGATAACGCCATGCTCCATCGCCTCGGAATCCACGTGAAGGTACCTACAATGATCACCCATAGCAATGTGTATGAAAATCAAGGCAGAAAACCGATACAGCGCACAGTGTGCTCATAGGTTGGAACCTATTGCCCAAACATGCAAATCCAACAAACAAGCCCTGTTGTCGATGTACGAACACCCGACAACCAAATACAAATCCAAATATCAAGAAAGTGCATTTAAAAATACTGAAAACATCACCTAAAACACACCAAAATGCTCCCAGATTTTCCCCAGATGACAATTAGCCAAAACTACATATAGTAGGGGTCTAATTTAGTGCAAAATGAGCCCTGGAACAAAAATGGACCTATTCCCCTCTACTCTGGCCGCAAATTGCGGCCAGAATGATTAAATTTGCGGCCGTAGTTTTGAGTTAGGGGCTCGGGTCTTGGTGGTAGCTTCCTAGGTGCCTGCACGACTCACTGTCAGCTCAATTTTATTTTTGGTGCCCCCGGGTTGCTCCAGATTCCAGAACACTTTCACAGATCACACAAACCGACATGGAAGTCCCGTAATTCCGTATTTTTTTTGGGTTTCAGGTTGTGCTAGGTCAGGGTTCTAGTCAATATAGGGTCTAAGGTCACCATTTAAGTCCAATTATAAAGCCACATCTCAACTTTACCCTAACCCTCTCTAAGTTGGTCCAAAATACACCAAATTACACGATATCGATATGAAACTTGAATTGAAGCTTAAGCACAAGCAATAACACTCTAATTGTGAAAAAATTACCTCATAATACCCTCATGAATCCTCAACAGCGCTAAAATGACTACTTTCTTGGTCCAAAGGCATGCTTGTGAGCTTGTGTACAATTTTTGTGAAATGGGAGTGGGGTTTTGAGATGTTTATTGAGGTGTTTTGGGGGATTTTATGATGAGGGAGAGAGGAAGAAGAAGGAAGGGAGCAGCAGCAGATCTAGGAGGGGGGCAGAGAGAAATGGGTGTGAGGAATGATAAGGGTATGCTTCAAAAAGTAAAGGTTGATCTATACCTACCCACCCTCTCTCTCATCATCATTCCATTTCCTTTTTCCTTTTATTTTCTTTTCTTTCTCACTCAAATAGTAGACCCATAACACCCATGGTAGGAAAAATGTGACACAAGTCTAAAAAATGATATGTGCAAGTTTTGCACAAAAAGCCAAAAAAATCCGATTAGCGATTTTTAATCGCGATAGGCACTAAATTAGTATATAAATGCTCATAAAAACTTAAAAATGACTAATTTCCATAGAATACATAATTTTTGAATTTTCCATATTTTTTTCAAAATTTTTTCCATTTATCGATATTTAATTATAAATTTAATATTAAAATAATCAATAAAATAATATTAAATTATAAAAATTCCTAAAAATAATATTTTATTATTTTGGAATGTTACAATCTTCCCCCCTTAAAGAAATTCGGTCCCCGAATTTATATTTAAACCCCCAATTTCTAAAACATTTCAAATGAAAGTCCAAGTCGTCGGGCTCCGAAATCATCAATACACAAAATGCATCATAGCGCAATGCATGCGCATGAGAAATGAGTAGATAACTGAAAATCGAAACTCCATCAAGCATCCCGCAATCATCGGAGTCATGGTAAAGACACAAATGTCAAATCCAATACAAAACCAATATGATACAACTCGAAACTATATACGTAGATATCAAACCTATACATGTAAGTTTCTAAAGGAAATGCATGCCAATCTTTTAAAGTCGTTGTGCAATGCGCATAACACTGCACAGTGGCGGATGTCTCTTATAAGGAAATAACCATATACGTATATACCTTTTGTTTAATATGCACATTCCGCCGTTTTGAAAACAATTTAGAAGGGTTCCCTGTTTTAAACGTTTTCGTGGCATATCAGACACGTATGTAAATAATGAGACTATAGCTCGCTTTTGGAAATCCCTTTGAAATCTATCAATGCATGCAAAATATATCCAGGCACTGTCATCCGATCAGTCCTGCTCAGTACAAAAACCAATCGCAATATCATTAAAATGTACTGCTTCATAAGAAATCGGTCCCAAAAAGTGCATATGAAAACCCTGTGCGTCCGGTGCGCACGGAGATCAAAATCCATGAATGTGCACAAAAACAACATCAAGGTGCAATGGTTGTGCACTCAACTTTGGTCATAGGCATCGTGTGTGCCTGACCGCAAAATCAGGTGCATATGACATGCACGAAAATTCCGATTTAGTGCATCTGGTTTGCACCAAATCGCATCTCATAACAGGCGCCCAACATGCGCTAAAAATCCAAACCCGGTGCATCCATCATGCATGAAATCCAATATCGAGTGTCGAACACGCGCAAAATCCAATCAGGTGCACAAGGTGCACAAAACAAATATCGAGTATCACAATCGAAATCGAAGTCCAGTGCATCTAAGTGCACAAAAGGCGTATCACTGCACTGCAAGCATATATAAACTATACAGAGTGCAGGAACCAAATCGTGTGCGTGCATACGCACAAAATCAACTCAAATGTCTAAAACCGTAAAATCACAAGCATGTGAAACCAAAGCATGAAAACGATATCAAGTGCAACACTGTGCAAAGATCGTAAATCCTCAATCTTCAAAATCAAATCATGCGAATAAATCACCCAAAACATCGAAATCAATAATGGCGGAATAGTACCGCTCAAGCGCATCCTCCAAGAATCTCGGGCCAACTGTCGCGGTCACCAGTGGGACGTCTCGTCGATGATCATGAACTCTGGCCTGCTAGTGTGCGTAACAATGACCACTCCTGGGTCAAAGTCTTCACTGTGAATTACCAATCTCTCGGTCCATCGGCTCATCGGCCCTATCAGGTGTGCTAACGGGGATGATCCCGTTCTGGCACTTCTCTGGTCATCTCTCGGTCAATCATCGCGACCACTCGTAAGACAGCATATCACTGGCGTCGGCCTCTGGCTCTCTGAATGTACGTGACACATCTGATCCTGGGTGCAAGTATCATTGCAGCAGTGTCCTGGAAGGAATGCTGCTCACGGTCTCTTCCATGTCTCGTCTCTGCCAACTGTCCGGAAGTCATCGTCCATTACTATATCTGCTTCTTGTTCCGGAACGGCTGCATACTCATCGCGACTTCTTCTAGCAGGTATATCCAGTACTATGCTTCGGCATGCGCATCGCATCTCTGATGTCAGCGGAGGGGAACGTCATCATATCCAGGTATGTACGAACCTCTTACTCCACTTTTTCTCTAATGTCGACTGCTTCGGACTCGTCCCGTCGTGGCTGCATGGACTGAGCTCCAACGGCTATCCTCGTATCTGGAATCTCCCAAGAAATGCATCTCACCACCTAGCATCCGAATTAAGTCGAGCCATCCGATCGATTCGTCAAAACCTCATAATCCCCCAAGAGCTCAACATCTTGGGTACAGCATAATAGTATCGAGTACATACCACAGTATCGGTGGTCCAGCCGTAGAAGGGCAAACCCAAACCTCACTAATGGCGCCGAGGAACTGCCGCAAACCCTAAGGTTCACAGGCTTTCATACGGTCATTAAGTCGAGTTAGGGTTTCATTCTTCTAGAGGGTCCATAGAATTGCCTGCATGTCTTTCCGAATACTTTAAACTTGGAATAATAGGTTTCTGACCTTCGATCGTCTCTGTCGACTCTCAACGTCTCCACGTGAAGTCGTCTCTAGCTGGAATCAATCTATCTGATGACCTTGCATCGGGGTAGCGAACGATCTACATGTCCTAGTCTTTTATCCTTGGTGACTAGCGACCTCCTATAATCTCTTAGTACAATCTCGTACTGCAATAGCTCCAACATCTGGGCGATATCCTGTCGTTTGCAGCAAAAACTGGCTCACTCGTCCGCACGCTGAACTGTGCCCCAATCATCATGAATGAGCAATACATCAACGATCATCGAAATCTGGCTGGCCTCCTTTAGTGGCTCCAACCTCTGGTGCTAATCCGCACATCCTAGTAATCTCATACAGCGATCCATCCAACGCTCGTGGCGAAAAATACAATCAAAAGACACATCTCTACAATCGTGTGTCGCCGGGATCACGCCCTGGTCAGTCCTCGTTCGTGACGAGCTCGTGCTGACCGCAACTCTAGCTGTAGCTCTCTCTGCCCGTAATCATGGCAGCAAAACCAAAACTGGTACCGATGAGGCTAGATCAGGAATGAATATGATACTGAACAAGAAATGTACATCCTAAGGCTTCTTAAGTAGAGTGGCGTGTCGTAAATATGCCGCGGAACATACACACGGTACGTCACTCTACTTTAATCATCTATTCCATCAACCAAGGGTCATCCTACGCTCCGAAGGTAAAACCTAACGCTCTGATACCAACTTTGTCACGTCCCGAAAGTACGGAATATGACCGGCACTTAAACTACGAACGTCCCAAGGCGTACGTATTCTAAGTAAGCCGAAAACCCAGAAATCCAAACCAAGAAAAGTAGTAGAGTGTAGGAAAACCAATTTAAATCAAGAAGTTTTAATAGCATAAGCCGAATTATGCGTTTTATAAAAACATCAAATATTTCCTGAAAATTTCGGCAGAGTCTCCTTTGTAAATACAGGCTCCTAAACGGGATACAACATGAATAGTATACGAAATCAATAAAAAGGCATCCCCAAGCGAGAGCTAGCTCTTCGTCAATCGACGGTCACAACCACACAAGTAATATAATATACAACGCCAACGGCGAGGATCAAAACTCAAAAGGAAACTCAAAACAACAAGAATCCACAGAAATACAACGCACGACTCTAAGGTCGATAGAATAAACAACACTGGTCTCTATCTCTGAAATAATTACATGTTTGGTTGATGGAATTTACTAGATACAACTGAATAATATAATACAAGGTAATATGATGGGTACGATACCAATAAACCCACCTACTAGCAAGTCACCCGAACGAAACTGTACCCGCAAAGCCGTAATGAAACCTGTACGGCAAACCTGCAAGAAATTGGGGCACAACGGGGGTGAGTTGCCAACTCGTGAATAGAATACATCTACGAACAGAAATCGCATGTATGACGCAATCCTAGGTCATACGATCATAATATATCCTCAAAATATAACCAGCAGCCTATAACAATGGCTAGGGTATACCTCTAAACGACAGTAATATCAAGTTCTCGTGTCAGTGCCTCAGATAACAATATATCATATGGATGATGTATGAATGCATGAAAACAGAATACATATACTGAAGAAACTGCTTTCATAACTTAGTGAGATTTCTGCATTTTTAAAATGAGGTAACATAAATGAAATCAGCATAAACAGTGTCTAGCATCGACACAAAACATAAATCCCAATATCTCAATATCTCAGGCTCCGGCTATCCGGACTGGCCTGTATCATCAAATATCAGTACCTCAATACCTCGAAATCTCAATGTCTCAGTCTCAATATCCAGGGCGCCGTCAGTCCAGACCGGCCCCTACCATCAATCTCAAGACCACGACGGTATCCTCCGGATATCCGACGCGTCGGGTAAAATCACCGGTAGGTAGTGCTCCCCTGCCAGGCTCACATCGTCATCATCACGCGCTTCTTGCCCCGGAGTACCTTACCGCTGTAAGTCGATGTTCAACACCCCAATACTTGTGGGGAGGCGGAAATATGAATAACAATCTTGTTCTATGATCAAACATCGATTAACCGTATGAATCGTTTGCTAAACAAGTTTTAACAAAAGCTATAGAGTTCTAAACTACTATGTTAAGAGATTATACCAAACGGTTCTAGTCCTTCGTCTTAATGTTATCTACGGCCTCTTTGGATCTCCACGTCCTCTTCGGCTTTCTTCCGTGATAGACGATCCACCCGAGAACCCTAATCCAAGCTATAACCTCTAAACTTGAGGTTACTTAGTTTCTCTAGTTGCTAAATAGAGTAGCTAAGGTGATGTAGAGATAGGTTATGGAGTAATTAGTCTTTCCTAATCCTTGTTCTTAACTCATGAGGGGTAGGATTAGGCTTGGTGAAGGAGAGAGAACTTGAAGAGAGAGAGTGAGAAGATGATAATGAAAATTATATTGATAAAGAAAAAGCTTCTCACTTGATATATGAAACATAATGAATTATAAAGAAATGAATAATATGAGATTATTCATCATGTTTCAATAATTCAAGTGGGTGATTCATCATGTGAGTCATTAAGCAATTAATGATGCATTAATGACATGATGAATCACTCACAATGAGTCACTTAATCATTAAATGAAAATGCCACCTCTCCCTCCATGTCACATCCTTCTAGAAGCTTCTCGGAAAATTACGAGAACGCCCCTCTCATCCGTGAAAACACGGAAAAACTTTAGACTGTATAAATCCAATAACCTGATACTAGAATCTGGCTTAAACCAAAGCCGGCTAGTAAAAACTGTCCGAATGTCGTACGTGCGTTCAAACACGTATGCGTCCGAACCTTTGTCGTAAAACCATACGACCTCTATATCTTTTCGCCTGGGTTTGGGAAATCTCTGTGTGGGACTCTAAAGACTCGACTACTACGCTGGCAGTGGGTTTAACCACAGACCGCAAGCGGCACTAGCTGTACGTAACGGTCCCCAGGTAGTTGTCGATAAGAAAGCTGATGAGGTAACCCATCTGAAATCCTACTGAGCCTGTCTGTGACAATATCCGCGCAGTCCGGTCTGTTCGTCTAAGAGTATCGCATGTATGGTCTAGGGAGGTGGTGGACGTCAGACCCCTAATAACCGTACAAGTCGTGTCGGTATGGTTCAAGACCACCCGAGAATCTACTGATCCTTCCATCAGTAATTCTCAATCAGCCCTGGCCAGGGACTTATGGTAATGACCAAATGACCACAGTGCGATATCAACTCCCTATACCGGGAGAGACGAATCCCTAACAGTCGCTCACTGCCTCCATGTGGCTCGGGACTGTGCCCAACTGAAACCTGTTTGCACGACTCCTTTGAGCCGTGGTAGGGTAACAATCAAAGCACAGTAGGAACTCACACGAGACAAATGATGACCTTAAGTCAACGGACTATTTGCACACATGTCACCTGAGAACTGCTATCTGACGTTAGGTATAATACCATCCAGTCAGTTCTCGGCGAGTCATGTCCGGTGTACTCACACCCAGTGAGCATCTGTATACAATCTTAGGTAAACACCACCAATGGTTGCGGGACCAATCCATCGCCCCTCGTCAGGGTCTAGATATGTATACACTAGTCTACTCTGGAGTATCGATGCCCAATCTCGATACTCCTGCGACCAGGGACATCTAAGGGTGTGCCTATTGACTATCCAGCTCCCACTAGTATGACTGCCATCACAACGCCGGTAGTCAGACAAACACCCTATGGGCTTTATCAACATATATATATATAAATACCAAGTAAAATATATTATACGTTAAGACAAAGTCAAACCAAATAGCGTACTATCATATTAAGCAAGACTGTCATGTACATACATATCCCAAGCATCCTATACAATGTAGGCCTCTAGGGCATATATATCCAACAATCTCCCACTTGCACTAAGGCCTATAATTGGCGCAATGAGTACCCACTGTCTCTACCCGATCCAGTTGCTGGCGTACCGCATGCCCAACATCTCAAATAGCCTCTCGAACTGTACTTGAGGAATGGCCTTGGTGAATGGATTTGCCGTGTTGTCTTTTGTGTCTACTCTCCGTATCTCGATCTCCCGACGATCCACGATCTCCCTGATCAGGTGAAACCGCCTTAAGATATGCCTGGATTTCTGATGGGACCTTGGTTCCTTCGCTAAAGCTACAGTGCCATTGTTATCGCAATACAAAGGTATTGGATTGGCAATGGACGGAACCACCTGAAGTTCAGAAATGAACTTCCTTATCCAGACAGCCTCTTTTGCGGCTTCACTAGCAGCTATATACTCAGCCTCCATAATTGAGTCTGCGACGGTATCTTGTTTGGAACTCCTCCAACTTACTGCCCCTCCATTGAGGGTAAACACAAAACCCGAAATAGATTTAGAATCATCCTTGTCACTTTGGAAGCCGGAATCGGTAAAAGCCTCTACCTGGAGGTTCCCATTACCGTAAATCAAGAACATCTCCTTAGTCCTTCTCAGGTACTTGAGAATGTTCTTTACCGCTATCCAATGTTTCTCACCTGGGTCCGATTGATACCTGCTTACCACACTAAGTGCGTAAGCTACATCTGGTCTGGTACATAACATCGCATACATTATTGATCCTACCGCCGAAGCGTAGGGTATAATGCCCATGCGAGCCCTCTCTTCATCAGTCTTTGGAGACATCTCTTTGGAGAGGGTGATTCCGTGACAAGCGGGCATATTGCCGCACTTGGAATCTTCCATACTAAATCTCTTTAGTATAGTGTCTATATACCTGGACTGTGAAAGTCCCAATATTCTATTAGATCTATCTCGATAGATCTTAATGCCCAGAATGTAAGATGCATCTCCCAAGTCTTTCATAGAGAATTTCTGTGACAAGAAGAGCTTTACTGATTGTAGTATAGGGATATCATTCCCTATCAGTAGTATGTCGTCGACGTATAAAACGAGGAATACTACTGCTCCTTCTACAATCTTCCTATAAATACATGGTTCATCTATATTTTTGATAAAGTCAAATTCCTTGACTGTTTCATCAAAACAGATGTTCCAACTCCGCGATGCTTGCTTTAACCCATAAATGGATTTAAGCAATTTGCACACTCTTCCGCTGCTCCCACTGTCTAAGAAACCTTCTGGTTGATCCATGTAAACACTCTCTTCTAGATATCCATTTAGAAAAGCTGTTTTTACATCCATTTGCCAGATTTCATAGTTATGGAAGGCAGCAATGGCAAGCATGATCCGAATGGATTTAAGCATAGCTACTGGTGAAAAGGTTTCATCATAGTCCAATCCTGGTCTTTGACGAAAACCTTTTGCTACTAGTCTAGCTTTGTAGGTTTCCACTTGTCCAAATGTACCAATCTTCTTTTTGAAGATCCATTTGCACCCAACTGGTTTAACCCCAGGAGGAGCAACTTCTAAAGTCCATACTTTATTGGTGTACATGGATTCCATTTCGGATCTCATTGCATTCAGCCACTTCACTGAGTCGCTACTTGTGATAGCCTGCTGAAAACTAGTAGGCTCATCATCATCGATGATGCAATCCTCTCGATCCCCATCAAGAAGAAAACCATAGTATCTTTCAGGAGGATGAGAAAGCCTACTAGATCTGCGGAGTGGCGTTGGTTCGTCATGTTCTATTGAAATCTGAGATTCTTCTAAGTCCTCGGTTGCAGTTTGAGGTTCTGGAATTTCTTCCAGTTCTACCGTGCTCCCACTAATTTCTTTTGCAAGAAATTCGCTTTCTAAGAAGACAATGTGACGAGCGACAAACACCTTTTGTTCTTCAGTGTGGTAGACCATGTACCCCCTTGAATGCTTGGGGTATTCTACAAACTTGCATAAAACCGATCGTGCTTCGAGCTTGTCCGGATTATGCTTTTTAACATATACCGGACACCCCCATATCTTGATATACTTGAGATATGGTCTCTTCCCACACCACATTTCATATGGAGTGGTAGGTACAGACTTAGTTGGAACTCTATTTAATAGATATGCGGCTGATTCTAGAGCAAATCCCCAGAAGGAAAGTGGCAACTCAGCACTACTCATCATTGATCGCACCATATCTAATAGCGTGCGATTCCTTCTTTCTGATACACCATTATGCTGAGGTGTATAAGGTGGAGTAAGCTGAGAGAGTATTCTATTTGCTTTCAAGTATTCAAGGAAACTGGTACTTAAGTATTCTCCACCTCGATCAGATCGAAGTGTCTTGATGCTTTTACCAGTTTGTTTCTCTACTTCATTTTTATACTCCTTAAACTTCTCAAAAGCCTCGGATTTATGTTTTATTAAGAACACATGTCCATACCTAGAGAAGTCATCAGTAAAAGTGATGAAGTAGGAGTGACCACTTCGTGCATGTATAGACATCGGACTACATACATCACTGTGTACTAGTCCCAAGAGTTCAGTGGCTCTTTCTCCGTGTCCGGTGAACGGAGATTTGGTCATTTTTCCTTTGATACATGATTGACAAGTTGCATATGATGAATATTCAAACGAATCTAGATATCCATCTTTATGTAACTTAGTCAGCCTTGTTTCATTTATATGACCAAGTCTACAATGCCATAGGAAGGCTTGATTCGAATCTGGAGCCTTTCTTTTACGCGTGTTTTGAATATTGAAAATTTGAGGTTGATTTAGTATGCATATGCCGTTTTCCAGTGTGCCAAACCCAATCAGTTCTTGATTTAGGAGAATGTTCATGACATTTCTTTCAAGCACAAAATTATATCCTTTATTAGACAACAAAGATACTGATATAATATTACACAACATACTGGGAATACAAAACCAGCTATACAATACCAATATGTGTCCACTATTCAACCTTAGGTGATATTCCCCTATTGCAACTGCATCTACATGCATTCCATTGCCCATCCGGAGAGTCATATCACCTGCCCCCAGTACTCTACTATTTCTCAGATCCTGCAAAGAATTACAGATGTGAGAACCAGAACCGGTATCAAGTACCCATGAAGTAGAGTTAACTGAAAGACAATTTTCGATTACGAACACACCTGATGCAGAAGCAACAGCTTGCTTCATGTCCTTGGCTTTAAAGGCCAAACAGTCCTTCTTCCAGTGCCCTTGCTTGTGACAATAGAAGCACTCGTTCTTTTCTGCCTTCACCCTTCCTGCCTTGTTCGTTCCCTGCACCTTCTTGACCCCACCCTTCGGTTTGGTGGCTTTCATCTTCTTCTTCCCTTTTGCTTTCGCTTTAGATTTAGAAGAAGATGATTGGCCAACATACAGAATGGGGGTCTTCTCCTTTTTCAAGGAGGTCTCTGCTACCCTCAACATATTGAGGAGATTTGGAAGATCCGCTTCCATTTCGTGCATGTTGAAGTTCAGCACGAACCGAGAGAAGGTGTGGGGAAGGGACTGCAAAATTAAGTCGATATACAAATCGTTCTCTAGCACGCATCCCAGGTTTGCGAGTTCCTCAATGAGGGTGATCATTTTGAGGACGTGCTCTCCAACAGGCGATCCTGGAGCTAACCTCATCTGGAAGAGTTTCCTTGAGGTTTCGTACCTCGCGATACGGGAGTGTTCACCATACAATTCTTTGCAATAGAGGAATATGGATGCAATATCCATACTCTCGTGCTGTTTCTGGAGTTCATTATTCATGGACGCCAGCACGATACACTTAGCTCGCTCACAGTCTAGATCCCAGGTTTTACGAACTTCCTTGTCCGCAACTGAGGAATCTTGTCCTGGGATAAGGGGAGGAACAGCGGTGGTAACATATGCAACTTTGTCATAAGTCAGCGCAATATTGACGTTTCTTAGCCAATCTTTATAGTTCTGCCCGGTCAGTATATTCTTTTCAAGTAATAGTTTTAGTCCAGTCATGGTAGCTGCCAGAGAGAGAGAAGAAAACACTCAGCATATGCTCTTGCAAGTTTAGATTGGTTATTTAATTTATCTAAACAGGATGGCTCCCACTGTTTCCTCAAATCCTTCTTCAAAACCTAAAAGAAGAACTAGTCAGGATTTAATCACACGTCACAATACTTGCTTAACCTTTCAGCCAGGCTGGTGTTGGTACTTCGAGGGAGGTTTTCCAACGCTTTCGCGAAGTTCCTTAATTAAAGAACCTCTTTTCCCTGGAGGCGTAGCCCCTCTAACACCTTTCTAGGCACCTACTTGGTTTATAGCATTGATTGTTAAGTGAGAGAAATTCCCGAGAGTAATCCTACTCATCAGTGGGATCGGGATCCAACTATCATTGTATGATGCCCTAGATGGAAGCCACTCTAGTCACCATACTCCAGAAGGTAAGCTAAATCTGCAAGTTTCCTTTATGTTTGAAACTCCCGATGTGATTTTTACCCCAAGCTCTTATAGATCTTGACGTAGGCCAACAAGTCATAAGACGCAAGTCAAGTTCTACCCGTCGTTGTCCTGATCAATTTAAATACATCGTACAAGCCCTTGACGTAGGCCAACAAGGTGTACGTCTGTATTAAACTAATGCATCTATCTATGCAACAAATAGGCACACACACTGCTACCATACACTATGCCTTGACGTAGGCCAACAAGCATAGCATGAATACGATGTGCTGTCTATCTGAAACGACGGAGGGTTACGGCTGGTTTTTGGCAAAAAACCGTTAACGTAGTGAACTTGATTTGATCGAAGGAACTATGATAGCTTTTATTTAAAGGAGTGGTTTAAGCTCCGCATTTAAAATTTTGTTTTTTTTCAAGAAAACCGAGTGGTTTTTAGAAATTGTTCCAACGATTCAGTTTAGGTTTTATTTTCTTTGCATTAATAATAATGCGTCCCATCTTTAACCTATCATTACAGATAACAACGAAAATACGACGTCCTCTTATGCCATCCGCATTCGCCACGGGGTCCCGTCATCACCCGTTAGGTTACTTAACTAACGACAGAGCGGGGGCTGGGCTAGCACGGGTGTAAAACATAAGCGACGTCTAAATAGCTATCATATATAGATATTGTACATTCGTCAGACGCAATAATAGGCATTCCAGATCACAGATAAACAATATTGGATTTGCAAGCAATCCGCATTTCATTTGAGCCTGCAATGAAAGACGGATTACACAGTTGTGATGAATAGCCATTATCCCACCCCAGACCCCTACGGGTACGGCAAACTACCCGCCAAGTACCAGAAGTGAAGCGGTCTGCCCCAACACTTCAAAATACCCGGTAGTTTGTGCACCCCACCTTGGGTCTATCCTAGGAGCAAAAACAGTAAAAAGAAATAATACAACGGTGGCTACAACCGCAACCTGGATGTGCCCCGCAAAATAATATTACAACTTGTTACATTTACATCAAATGAATTAATACAATAACCCATCACAAAACCCGGCTAATCACCACAACAGTCCAATACAGTTTATATACACAAACAGTCAAAATCCATTTCAGAAATGTGCAACCCCCTGCCAACTGACATACTAGCAGTTAGGGGAGGTTTACGAACACATTATACAATCACAGATATAATCCAATATGCAAATACTGTACAATTTCGATCGATTAAACACTTTTAATCTTGCTCCAATACTTCTCTGCAAATCTGAAACCTGAGCAAAAATTAAATATTCCAGAAAATCCCAAATATTACAGAGAACCCACCCAAGAAATTTGGGTTCATGACTCACCAACTCAGCGGCGGAATCGCGGCGGATCGTGTGGGATCCGCCGCGGATTCGCGGCCGTTTGGTCGAATCATGACCCCAATTTTCTTGGGTGTTCTTCTGGTGTCATTACAAGCTTTCTGAACATCCCTGAAAAATTTTTGGACTTCATTTAAAAATCGACAGAAACTGATATTTTCGGGCTTTTCCGGTTTTGTTTTTTTCGTTCGAAATTCATACAAATTTGCAAGTAAGTTAAATATTGTTTAGCTAGGCTCTGATACCACTGTAAGTCGATATTCAACACCCCAATACTTGTGGGGAGGCGGAAATATGAATAACAATCTTGTTCTATGATCAAACATCGATTAACCGTATGAATCGTTTGCTAAACAAGTTTTAACAAAAGCTATAGAGTTCTAAGCTACTATGTTAAGAGATTATACCAAACGGTTCTAGTCCTTCGTCTTAATGTTATCTACGGCCTCTTTGGATCTCCACGTCCTCTTCGGCTTTCTTCCGTGATAGACGATCCACCCGAGAACCCTAATCCAAGCTATAACCTCTAAACTTGAGGTTACTTAGTTTCTCTAGTTGCTAAATAGAGTAGCTAAGGTGATGTAGAGATAGGTTATGGAGTAATTAGTCTTTCCTAATCCTTGTTCTCAACTCATGAGGGGTAGGATTAGGCTTGGTGAAGGAGAGAGAACTTGAAGAGAGAGAGTGAGAAGATGATAATGAAAATTATATTGATAAAGAAAAAGCTTCTCACTTGATATATGAAACATAATGAATTATAAAGAAATGAATAATATGAGATTATTCATCATGTTTCAATAATTCAAGTGGGTGATTCATCATGTGAGTCATTAAGCAATTAATGATGCATTAATGACATGATGAATCACTCACAATGAGTCACTTAATCATTAAATGAAAATGCCACCTCTCCCTCCATGTCACATCCTTCTAGAAGCTTCTCGAAAAATTACGAGAACGCCCCTCTCATCCGTTAAAACACGGAAAAACTTTAGACTGTATAAATCCAATAACCTGATACTAGAATCTGGCTTAAACCAAAGCCGGCTAGTAAAAACTGTCCGAATGTCGTACGTGCGTTCAAACACGTATGCGTCCGAACCTTTGTCGTAAAACCATACGACCTCTATATCTTTTCGCCTGGGTTTGGGAAATCTCTGTGTGGGACTCTAAAGACTCGACTACTACGCTGGCAGTGGGTTTAACCACAGACCGCAAGCGGCACTAGCTGTACGTAACGGTCCCCAGGTAGTTGTCGATAAGAAAGCTGATGAGGTAACCCATCTGAAATCCTACTGAGCCTGTCTGTGACAATATCCGCGCAGTCCGGTCTGTTCGTCTAAGAGTATCGCATGTATGGTCTAGGGAGGTGGTGGACGTCAGACCCCTAATAACCGTACAAGTCGTGTCGGTATGGTTCAAGACCACCCGAGAATCTACTGATCCTTCCATCAGTAATTCTCAATCAGCCCTGGCCAGGGACTTATGGTAATGACCAAACGACCACAGTGCGATATCAACTCCCTATACCGGGAGAGACGAATCCCTAACAGTCGCTCACTGCCTCCATGTGGCTCGGGACTGTGCCCAACTGAAACCTGTTTGCACGACTCCTTTGAGCCGTGGTAGGGTAACAATCAAAGCACAGTGGGAACTCACACGAGACAAATGATGACCTTAAGTCAACGGACTATCTGCACACATGTCACCTGAGAACTGCTATCTGACGTTAGGTATAATACCATCCAGTCAGTTCTCGGCGAGTCCTGTCCGGTGTACTCACACCCAGTGAGCATCTGTATACAATCTTAGGTAAACACCACCAATGGTTGCGGGACCAATCCATCGCCCCTCGTCAGGGTCTAGATATGTATACACTAGTCTACTCTGGAGTATCGATGCCCAATCTCGATACTCCTGCGACCAGGGACATCTAAGGGTGTGCCTATTGACTATCCAGCTCCCACTAGTATGACTGCCATCACAACGCCGGTAGTCAGACAAACACCCTATGGGCTTTATCAACATATATATATAAATACCAAGTAAAATATATTATACGTTAAGACAAAGTCAAACCAAATAGCGTACTATCATATTAAGCAAGACTGTCATGTACATACATATCCCAAGCATCCTATACAATGTAGGCCTCTAGGGCATATATATCCAACAGGGTCCACCATGTACCCGAAACGGTTCATCCACCTCCTCGAATCGGGTCTCGAAATCCATCAGCAAACTCATGGTGGACGACTCATACATCATGGGAAAACCGCACTTTTTATTTAAAAAGGGAGACAAAAGGTTTATTTATGTTTTTGCGGTTTTCCTCCAAATCCAAGAAATCTCATGAAATCTGAATCCAAATCATCAATAACATGTAAACAGTGAATATAGGCATGAAAATCCATGAATGCGGCACAACAGTGAATAATAGCATGCATGAAGTAGCAGGCAATAACTACAATGTCTAAACTAGCATATAAGACAAGTACACTATTATCATGTCTAAACTATTAGATAACAACCTATGTCAATGAAATAGTATTTCTAAAGTGTTCGTGACATGGCAATTACCGATGAAGATGTGTGTGAGCCGGCAAGTAAGTGTACATGGTACATACGCATCATCGGTAATGGTGCTGGTGTCCTAACCACAAGATATCAACAGTAGAATATGAAGCATAATATAAGCATGTGATGCGGAGCGAACAACAATAATGAGCGGGAGCCGAATACTAGACGCAATGATAACTAATCTGCATTAACCTAATATAATTCCTACAATGGTGCCTTTTGAAATAACACGAATCGTGGGGTTTTGAAAATATGGGCTACGGTGTTTTTAAGAAAAGATACGTTTTTTTGAAATATCCGTAGAATCCCTTGACCTGTCTTTTAAAATACGCACGATTCGTAAGCTTTGAAATAGGTAGGAACCGAATCTAATCTAACAACTAACTAAACTAAAGGCTAAGCTACAAGCTAGACTACAGGTAAGAAAACCGCCTAACATCTGAGTCGATACATATACATGTCTGTATATATATTAGTCGGTGATCCCGCCTCAATAATATCATATCCGATACCATATCTATAATCAGACATCCCAAGTCAAGAGTGCGGATCAATCATCAATATATAGCTCGTACGTAAATCCGTCGTACGGCATCCCAAATCTGGGTACGGGTCAAAGTCACATCAATCACACTATTTATCTGGTATCTTCTTTATCAAATATCATGGTCCGGGATAATAACCTACGTCTAGTACAATATTGATACCATTTATGAATGCATGCAGGTGTAAGAATCACTACGTCAAAAGACCCGCTAAAACATCATGTCGTATCTCAATACGAACCAAATCACATCACCGATCTTCTGTCCTCAAGCCCAATCTCATCGACTCATCTCAAATTCTAAATACTATCCTCAAATCCAGTATATGAACACATAGTCCCATACCCATGTGAACACATAAATATATATTCCCATACACGCACATATGAAATAAAGAATGTATGCAAGTATGTATATGTGTGTATGTGTAAGTGTAGTGCACCCACTACCTAAGGTTTCGTAACCATGCACCAATCCAACATCAATATCCATCTTAAATCATCAATAATAAATCCTAACAACATATCATAAATTGTTGGTGTGTATACACATCCGTATACATCACCACGGACTGCGGGGGTGCTATACGCCATCCACCCGACTTCTCCCCGTAGATATAAATCTACTCACCTGTATCCTGCGTGTCGGTATCGATAACGCCATGCTCCATCGCCTCGGAATCCACGTGAAGGTACCTACAATGATCACCCATAGCAATGCGTATGAAAATCAAGGCAGAAAACCGATACAGCGCACAGTGTGCTCATAGGTTGGAACCTATTGCCCAAACATGCAAATCCAACAAACAAGCCCTGTTGTCGATGTACGAACACCCGACAACCAAATACAAATCCAAATATCAAGAAAGTGCATTTAAAAATACTGAAAACATCACCTAAAACACACCAAAATGCTCCCAGATTTTCCCCAGATGACAATTAGCCAAAACTACATATAGTAGGGGTCTAATTTAGTGCAAAATGAGCCCTGGAACAAAAATGGACCTATTCCCCTCTACTCTGGCCGCAAATTGCGGCCAGAATGATTAAATTTGCGGCCGTAGTTTTGAGTTAGGGGCTCGGGTCTTGGTGGTAGCTTCCTAGGTGCCTGCACGACTCACTGTCAGCTCAATTTTATTTTTGGTGCCCCCGGGTTGCTCCAGATTCCAGAACACCTTCACAGATCACACAAACCGACATGGAAGTCCCGTAATTCCGTATTTTTTTTGGGTTTCAGGTTGTGCTAGGTCAGGGTTCTAGTCAATATAGGGTCTAAGGTCACCATTTAAGTCCAATTATAAAGCCACATCTCAACTTTACCCTAACCCTCTCTAAGTTGGTCCAAAATACACCAAATTACAGGATATCGATATGAAACTTGAATTGAAGCTTAAGCACAAGCAATAACACTCTAATTGTGAAGAAATTACCTCATAATACCCTCATGAATCCTCAACAGCGCTAAAATGACTACTTTCTTGGTCCAAAGGCATGCTTGTGAGCTTGTGTACAATTTTTGTGAAATGGGAGTGGGGTTTTAAGATGTTTATTGAGGTGTTTTGGGGGATTTTATGATGAGGGAGAGAGGAAGAAGACGGAAGGGAGCAGTAGCAGATCTAGGAGGGGGGCAGAGAGAAATGGGTGTGAGGAATGATAAGGGTATGCTTCAAAAAGTAAAGGTTGATCTATACCTACCCACCCTCTCTCTCATCATCATTCCATTTCCTTTTTCCTTTTATTTTCTTTTCTTTCTCACTCAAATAGTAGACCCATAACACCCATGGTAGGAAAAATGTGACACAAGTCCAAAAAATGATATGTGCAAGTTTTGCACAAAAAGCCAAAAAAATCCGATTAGCGATTTTTAATCGCGATAGGCACTAAATTAGTATATAAATGCTCATAAAAACTTAAAAATGACTAATTTCCATAGAATACATAATTTTTGAATTTTCCATATTTTTTTCAATTTTTTTTCCATTTATCGATATTTAATTATAAATTTAATATTAAAATAATCAATAAAATAATATTAAATTATAAAAATTCCTAAAAATAATATTTTATTATTTTGGAATGTTACATATACGGATCACGAAGCCAGATAAGTGCAAGAGATAAGGGGAGATTTTCCAACGCTTTCGCAAAGTTCTTTAATTAGATAACCCTTTCTCTTGAATACTTGCCTAGACATCTCGTGAACGATATACCGTTAAGCGGTGTTCTAAACACAGTCAACTTCTCCTAATGAGCGCGAAGTCCTTAAAGTCAAAGTTCTAGTTGATTTTAAATTACTGTGGGTAGGAAAGAATACAGTTTTGTGATTTGTGGGCCACGGAGAAAGGTGATGAAATCGTTTACCGTATCTTGTTTGGTCCTTTTGCCCTTAATTTCCGTATTAAGATGCAGATGCGCAATCAATAAAAGAATTTTAAGAAAATCAATCAATCAATCAATTCTTTTTCTGTTTAAATTTAAGCGCGGCGATAAATACGGTTAGTTCTCTGTGCAATTGGTGGCAAGCTTGTGCGAAAAATTCTGCAGAAGATAGAAATATTAGAATGGGTCGGATTCGAGAAAAATGTGTTAGGAAATACGTACCGATGTGATTTGGTTAAGAAAAACCCTTTGAAGTGATTACGAGTGTTTGAATGTTCGCTTGCGCGGGTCAAACTACCCGAATCTTTGGCACTGTACTTCACTAACTTTTTGCAATTGAATTTGAGCGTCGCTCCGCACGATCGCTGGTCGTAATTCCTTAAAAACTGAAATGTCGGAAAAATACGATATTTAGTTTCAAAAGAGATATATCTGCCCCAATTGCTGCACACTAAAAATTATAAAAATCAAACAATACCACTAGAATACCAACAAGTTACTGGAGTTCACACAAAAAAGAAAAAAACCAAAAATACCCCCATGACCCGGCGGCGCTGGAATGTTTAGCATTGTCACCGGTTTTGTTTAGGAGTTAGGTGCTCGATTTTTTTTTGGGTTCTCTAGGCTAGCTAAGTGCTCTTATGGTATAACTTGATTTTTAAAATAAATTTCAGGGTGTTAGCAGGTTCAGCAACAGAGAGCAAAGTCAGAAAATTGTGTGTTATGTTAGTTTTGAAAAAACAATTGAGTTAGAAATTAGTAAGTTAGTACGAACCAGAAATAACAATTCTTAATGACTAGCAACTCCCCGGCAACGGCGCCAAAAACTTGTTGGTGTTTCCCCAATCAGAGCAAAACTCTGTTCAAATTTTAAAATTTGAAATAAAGCAGCGCACCACGTGCAAAGCACGTGGGCGCTAGCGCTAAGAGTGTTGCATTCTAAGCAGCGTACGTGCAAACCATGTGAGCAATGCACTCTAAACAGCGCACCACGTGCAAAGCACGTAAGCTCCAGCGATAGAACAAAATGTTCTCGGCCGTTGGATTAAAGATCCGACGAACATGATTAAAATCATTAATTAACAGAATAAAATTTTGTTAAGGAAAAACTCCTCAGAATCTTTCCAAACAAGAAAGATTGTGCTCTGAAAATCAGAGCACCGTTGGATCAATGATCCAAGGGTGATTAAAAATCACCAAAATACAGAATAAATTCTGTATGAGAAAAGATTTCACAATCTTGTTAAAAACAAGAAAATTGCTTTCTGTAAAACAAAAGCCCTAGGTTCAAAGATCCAACGGTGGGGAAATCCCCAAATCAATTAGAGAAAAGATCTCATCAACCGATTCAACAAATCAGCCTACCTTATATAAAGGCCCCAAGACTTCAAGTCTCATAGAGAGGAACCTCCCCCCCACAAACTTTGAGAAAGTTCAGAGAGAAGAACAAGCTCTCGGCAGAAGAAGAACTTTTCTTCAAGGTAAAAACAGAGAGATAAAAATCTCATCGGAAAAAGAACTTAGTTCTTATGCTAGATCATAGATCTTTAAAACAAATTGTCTTTCACAAAAGAGATCATAACATCTCATCATAAAAAGGGGGGAGAATAATTCAATTCTCTTAGGATCACAGATCCATAAAGGCAAAGCCTTTCATCAAGAACATAAGAGATTGAAACATCTCCTATAAAATAAGAACTTTGTTCTTAGATCCATGAGACAAAGTCTTTTATAAGAGAAAATTTAATTCTCAGAGCGCAAAGCTGTCTAAAAAGAGCCTTAGCGCTCAAAGTTTAAAGCAGCGCCTCAGCGCTCCAAATCTCGCGCACAGCGCTGCAGAGCCTTAGCGCTCCAAATTCACAAGAAGCACTCTGCGCTCCAAAGTCTGGTACATAGCGCAAAGCGCGCCACGTGCTCCTCACGTGTGCGCTATTTCACAGAAGTGCTTCAGCGCTCCAAATCCAGCGCACAGCGCTGCAGAGCCTTAGCGCTCCATATTCACAAGAAGCGCTCTGCGCTCCAAAGGCTGGTACATAGCGCAAAGCGCGCCACGTCCTCCTCACGTGTGCGCTATTTCACAGAAGTGCTTTAGCGCTTCAAATCCAGCGCACAGCGCTGCAGAGCCTTAGCGCTCCAAATTCATAAGAAGCGCTCCGCGCTCCAAAGTCTGGTACATAGCGCAAAGCGCGCCATGTGCTCCTCACGTGTGCGCTATTTCACTGAAGCCCTCAGCACTCCAAGTCTGGTGCACAGCGCCAAGCGCGCCACGTGCTTCTCACGTGTGCGCTACTTAACAGAAGCGCTCTGTGCTCATTGTCTGGCGCACAGCGCCAAGCGCACCACGTGCTCCTCACGTGTGCGCTACTTAAACAGAAGCGCTCTGCGCTCATTGACTGGCGCTCAGCGCCAAGCGCGCCACGTGCTCCTCATGCGTGCGCTGAGAGAACATAAATTGTTCATTAAATGACAAAACCCCAGAGCTATAATGAGTGCTCAACACTCAATAAAGACAAAAAGTTTGTTAGAACTCAAACCAATGCTTAGCATTGCTAAAATGTCTAACATTTTAAATGAATGGGCCGAGTCCAAGCTGGCCATAGATCTCTAATTCAGATTAATCGAGCCCATATGCTTATAAATTTTTGATCTTAGTCCCAAATTGGACTACAGATCTCCCAACCAATATTGGTTCAAGGGTACATCTCTTCACTCCTCTGATATTTGTCGTTGTAATCCTTCAACGTCTTCAGAGAGGTGACGGGTCCCGACAACCAGACATTCCATGGACTGTGGGGTTCTTAAACTCATGGATTATGATGTTCTTAAACTTTACAGACTATGATGTCTTTAAACTGGAACGCAAAGTCCATAAACTAAAACAATAGAGTCCAAATGCTCTTTTGTTGGATCTAAATGATCCTGTTAAGTTGATCTTAGTCTAAAATTAGACTAACGTGTCCTTAACAAACGTTAAGTTGATCTTAGTCTAAAAACTAGACTAAGTTGATCTTAGTCTAAAAACTAGACTAACGTATCCTTAACAAACGTTTAAGTTGATCTTAGTCTCAAATGATATTAACGATCTTTAAACCTAACCCAAACCCAAATCTAAGAAAATATGGATTTGGACTAATCCACGCCCTACGGGAGACAACATAAATTAGTCTCCGTATACAATCCACGGGCAACCAAAAATAAAACAAACATACATGACACGAAGTGACCATTTGGAGAAGGAGAAAGTGGTTACCGCGATGCGGTAGCGTAATTAACTGCAGGGACTTGCACCTGCAGGGAAGAGCGTCCCCACAATCAAAAACCCCTCAAATGAGGGGGAATCTGACGAAGTCTGCTACAACGGCCGCATCCGTCTAAACATCTGATACATTGTGCCATAAATCAACTTGGCATCTTCGGAGAGGTGGACGGATAAAACCAAATAGCATCTGCCCCCAAATTCAGGCAAGACGAACCTGCGCGGTTCCGTCTCCCATATTCAGCGGTGAACAGTTGGGAACTCGCCCGCGCGCACAAACGCGTATGTTTTGGAAAGGGAAACGTTTTAAGGAAATGGATCGCGCACGCGAGATCGTTCTCAGTTTAAAATTTATAAACCGTAAGTGCACGGCGCGTTGTAGCAAGTCGGCAGGTACGGGTCGATTCACAGGGAATTGTGTATTAAGTCTTGTTTTTTAAGGTTCAACAAATAATGAATTGGTTGGTTTGTTACTGTTTCCCCCCAATAAAAAGGCAAAGCTCTGTTCAAAATTTGAACTGAGGCAGCGCCTCACGTGCAAAGTACGAGAGCGTCGGCGCCAAAAGTTAAAAACTCTGAAGCAACGCCAAGAGTTTAAAAACACTGAAGCGATGCCAAGAGTTTAAAAACTCTGAGGTAGCGCCTCACGTGGAAAGCACGAGAGCGCCAACGCAAGAACTAAAATTTCTCCACCTTTGGATCAAAGATCCAACGAAGATGATAAATGATCAAATTACAGAATTAAATTCTGTTAAGGAAATATTCCTCGAATCTTCCTAAAACAAGAAAGGTTAAAACAGAGCACCGTTGGATTAAAAATCCAATGGTGATTAAAAATCACCAAGATACAGAATAAACTCTGTATGGGAAAATGTTTTCCCAATCTTGTAAAGAATAAGAAAACTATCTTCTGTAAAACAGAAGGCCTAGGATCAAAGATCCAACGGTGGATAAAATCCCCAAATCAATTAGAGATCTCTCAATGAGAGATTTCCTTAACAAAATCAACAAATCAGCCTCCACTATATAAAAGACCCAAGACTTCAAGTCTTGTAGAAAAGAACCCCCCATAAACTTCAAACTTCAAGACGAGAACGATTTCTCCTCAAGGTAAATAAAAATAAGAGAAATCATAGCATCTCCTCCATATCTAAGAGTTTAACTCTCACATCAGAAGAACTTAGTTTTTTTTTCCAGATCTCAGATTTATAAGACAAAGTCTTTCATAAATGAGAATCTAATTCTCAGAGAATTGAATTGAGCAGAACAGAAAACTCAGTGCTTAGCACTCAAAGTCCGTCGCTCAGCGCTGAGCGCTCCACGTGCTCCTCATATGGGCGCTATTTAATAAGAAGCGCTTAGCACTCAAAATTTGGCGCTCAGCGCCGAGCGCTCCACGTGCCCCTCACGTGGACGCTATTTAATAATAAGCGCTTAGCACTCAAAATATAGCGCTCAGCATCGAGCGCTCCACGTGCTCCTCACGTGGGTGCTATTTAATAAGAAGCGCTTAGCAATTAAAGTCTGGCGCTCAGCGCCAAGCGCTCCACGTGCTCCTCACGTGGGCGTTATTTAATAAGAAGCGCTTAGCACTCAAAGTTTGGCGCTCAGCGCCGAGCGCTCCACATGCTCCTTATGTGGGCGCTATTTAATAAGAAGCGTTTAGCACTCAAAGTCTGCCGCTCAGTACCGAGCGCTCCACGTGCTCCTCACGTGGGCGCCATTTAATAAGAAGCGCTTAGCACTTAAAGTATAGCGCTCAGCGCTGAGTGCTCCATGTGCTCCTCACATGAGCGCTATTTAATAAGAAGCACCTAGCACTCAAAGTTCGGCGCTTAGCGGCGAGCGTCTCACGTGCTCTGCACGTGGGCGCTATAAATTGTTTAACACTCCATATAAAAGAATATAAATAAAACAAAAAGAAAAAGGGGTGTCAAAACCCAAATCAATGCTCGGCAGTGCTGATACAGAAAGGGGATTAAGCCCAAATAAGTAATCAAGTGGGCTGAGCCCAAGGTTGGCCAAACCCCAAATTGACCGAGCCCATATGTCTTCTTCTAAATTGGCCTTAGTCCCAAACAGGACTACCAAGTCCCTGATGAACATTCATTGGTTCAAGGGTACATCTTTTCACACCTATGATATGTGTCGTTATAATTCTTCAACATCTTCAGAGAGGTGGCGGGTCCCGACAACCAGCAACTATGGACCGAAACGTCCTTACACTAATAACGGACCGCAACGTCCTTAAACTACTGTGGACCGTAACATCCTTAAACTAATAATGGACCGCAACGTCCTTAAACTAATAACATACCGCAATGTCCTTAAACTACTGTGGACCGCAACATCCTTAAACTAAACCCTCACCTTAAAAATGGTGGTCTGTGGACCGCAACATTCCTAAACTAATAACGGACAGCAACATCCTTAAACTAAAATAATAGAGCCCAAATGCTCTTTCGTCGGATCTAAATGATTCTAAAACCTTGTTAAGTAGATCTTAGTCTAAAATTAGACTAAATACCCTTAACAAACATTTAAGTTTGATCTTAATCTCAAACTAGATTAACGATCCTTAAATCAAACAAACCCAAATTTAAGAAAATACAGATTTGGACTAATCCACGCCCTACAGGCAACAACATGAATTAGTCTTCGTATACAATCCACGGGCAACCAAAAATAAAACAAATGCACACGATACGAAGTGACCTTCTGGAGTAGGAGAAAGTGGTTATCGCTACGCGGTAACGTAATTAACTGCAGGGGTTTGCGTCTGCAGGGAAGAGCGTCCCCGCAATCAAAAAACCCCTCACAACGGGGGGAATCTGACGAAGTCTGCTACAACGGCCGCATCTATTTACATCTTCGATACATGGTGCCATAAATCAACTTGACATTTTCATAGAGGTAGACAGATAAAACCAAATAGCATTTGCCCCCAAAATTCAGGCCAGACGTCCTAACGTCTCGGTCGCGTCTTTCGGCGGTAAACAGATTCTGGCACGCCCGGTGGGGCCTTTTCCTCTTTCCACTCCACACTTCGTATGTCGTGTTCGCGAACGAATCACGGTCTGCTATGGTTGCCCCTGGAGTTGAGGTACTAAGATTTGGTGTTTTGCTCCTGTGTAGAGAAAAGAAGATCAATGGCTTCCAAATCTACCCGCAACAGCAACTCTTGCTCCGTCCCATCTGGAGGAGTAATTTACGGGCCCCAAGCGGCCTCAATCTACGCAATGCCGGTGGAACAGGTGACACAGGCCACCACTGGATTGTTCTTCGGGACCATGCTCCCGCCAATGAGCTTCAACGCTCCAATGCCGTCACAAGAAGCTCCAAAGAAGCCGGTCTTCGATCGGCTTGCAACTACCGTGGCCCCTCTAAATGGGTCGTCCAAGTCTACTACCTCAGTCTTCGACAGGCTGAGCCTAAGCTCAAATGGGCCCTCGAAGAGGCTCGAAATACCGGAGAAGACTATCCCAACTCCTGCTGCAGGTGAAGTCGTCCAAACTACTTCCCCTACTCAAAAGTCGGCCTTCAACATGTTGACCATTTCTTCTCAGCGGAGGTCAGTCTTTGACAGGCTGGCGCCAACAACAGCCTCTCCTCAAAGCAGGGGGCATGACAAAGCTACTCCGAAGATAGAGGTGATCCCGGCTACACGACATGCTCGACATCGTCACTGGCGCCGAGTGAGGAAAGCTGGGGGTAGTTCCCCTTCTGGACTTACCCACCAGCTCCAATGGTGAAAGTTGATGATGTTGTTCCAACTGAGAACAGCTTTGAGCTTCTTAGGAGGGTGCGCAAGAACACACCAACCGCCATCTTGAAGAAGTCTCCTCCGCCTGTCGAAAACACAACTAAGGCGAAGCCGGAGCAGCCCTCTCAGCGGCTGTCCCCCAAAATCCAAAAGGTCTGGCGAAGAGTTCAAGACTCTCGCCGACAGAAGAAAATGAAGGTCCGGCAAGAGGAAGATCATCCCTCCGTCATACCATGGAAAGTATCGTCTGCAACAGCCCCCTCAACTTCGACCGCTCATAAAAGGAGAAGGCTGGAGAAGATCCCCGTGCCTACGACAAATCTCAAGGGCACTGAACCTAAACGCCCCAAGTCTGGGATCATGGTAGTGCACACCATTTACATGGCTTCCGGAAAAGAGGAAAGCCGTGCTTCTGGGGGTCATCGACCACTTACACGATCAGTAACTAAGGCTCAAGAGCAACAACAAAAACCCCAGGAGATGCTGACGAAGATGGCCGCACTCACTGGGCAAAAGGAAAGCCCGGAAGTATCGTCGGATCAACGCCAGGAGCAGGAAACCGACGCCGAGTTCCTCCGAAGAATGCTAAAAAAGAAAGATAAATAATCCGCGGAACAAGCGGCTAATATAAAACAGATGGCGCTCCTGTTCCAAGACATGGTGTGGATGATGATCCAGCCAGACCCTCCAGCCGAAGATCCCCCAATAATCATTGAAGACGACAGAGGGGAAATATTGAACCCTCCCCCAGCTTTATCAACAGCCAGGGAGGAGACGATCTCCAAAGATAGCCTTGATGACTACATAGCTCAACAAATACGAGCTCATCAAGCGAACGAAGCGGCAGGCCAAGTCGTCAGAACTGGACGACCCTATCCATGCTGGTACGATCAAATTAAGTACCCGCCGGGATATACGATCCCTAAATTTCACGTGTATAAGGGGACAGGCAACCCCCATCAGCACGTCACTTAGTTCAGGGCTCTCTACGGCAATACTGGAGGTGATGACAAACTGCTACTTCGCCAGTTCATCGGCATCTTAGCGGAGACGACATTTGAATGGTACTCGGAACTTCCGAATGACTCCATCAAAATATTCACAGAAATGGAGTTGCTATTCACCCAGTGTTTCGCAAGCGCCAGCGAACGCACCCCGATCACGGCATTGATCAATGCCAGGGTGAAGCTAGGAGAGACTTGGGTTCAGTATGCAATTCGGTGGCAGAACCTATGGTCAAGATGTAAATAACGCATAGAAGAAGCTCCTGCCATAGGCATGTTCGTGCTGACCCTTGATTCGCAGGTAACTATATCCCAATTCATGATGTTCTTCAAGCCGACCACTTTCCAAGCCTAGATCGACAAGCTGGCCTAAATGGACCAGATAGGCCATAGACCGCCCTCCTCGAAAACAGAGCTTCGAAATGAAAAGGGCAAAAGGAAAGCGACCTTCGTCGCCGACGCTCAGCAACAGCCGAGTGATCCGAAACCAGCTGCTCGCCAAAATGATAAACCGTGATCACTCGGAGAAAAGTTGAGACGTCCTTGCTCATTCCCTCGGGATAAAACGAGAAGGCTGTTCGAACTGGCGGTGCGCAACAGGCTCATCACTCTGCGGGATCCGAGATGCTCACTGCAACCGGGCGACGTCAACAATCCCAATTACTGCCCCTACCACTGAATAGTGGGCCACCCAATCGAAGATTGCTTTATCTTCAAAAGTTGGGTTGAAGACCAGTATCAACAGGGCAGGTTCACGTTGTCTGAAAACTGGAGGGTAAACTCGCCACAACAGCATGCTCCTAAAAAGGTAGACACGCCGGGGGCATCGTGCTCATTTAGAGAGGAAGCTCCGTGGGTGTAGGGTTCCTATCGACGGCAGCAAGGTTTTGGGAGGCATCGTCCATGCCATTTTCAAAATTTTGCCGTTAAAAAGAACTCTAAACTAGAATCGTTAACTAGAAAACAATACGGAAACGAAAGTAAACCTTTTTACTTCTAAGTGAAATAGAAATACAACCTTTGTAGATCGGTCCTTCACTTCATAAGCTCCTTGTAGTAGTCATTTCGCTGCGATCATTGAACTCCGGACTCTTGCATGGCTTCATGAGGGGAAAAGAGTGATCTTGCTCGAAGTCTTCGAGGCCGAAAATGATCTACATCGAGGGAATACTAACTCAAGTTTCTACTTCACTAACTAAAGGATTAGTGAAGCAAACACCCTATACTAAAGTGCTAATCTAGTAGAGGATGATGAAATAGGGCGTGGGCTCACTTTAGAATTATTTTTCTCACAATTCTTTCTCACTTTTTCAAACCCTAGAAAGCTTTTTGAGCTCGAGGAAGAAGATGAAGAAATGAGAAGAGAATCAAATGATCAAGTGAGAGAGTGAACCATGGGTGAGTGTGTATCATATAATAACTCATGTAGAGACATAACCATGGCTAATTAAAATGGTTAGGTTAACAAATATCTAAAGTAAAACAAACCTAGTGGACTTAGTCAATGCATCCACAAGCTTCCATAAGCTTCATGTACTTTTCCAATAATCCACTAATTTTGTAATTACTTTAAATACTAAACCCAACATCATAATTAGCATGGTGTAAGTCTCATACACCCATGTATGTTGTATCAACTACCATGATACAAAAACAAAACACAAATTAATATATATCACATATATATTAAGTTGTGCACATGTGAGAAAAATAAATTCTTAAGTGAAACAATGTTTGTTAATGTAAATTAGTATATCAAATATACAATTGTACACTAAATTATCAAATCAACACTTGATTTAATAATCTGGCTATATCACATATAACCGACTAATATCCAATGTATCGACTTATCGAATCAACCCTTGATTCGATAACCCGGCTATATCACATATAACCGACCGATACAAAAGTCGCGAGAATAGAATACGGTATCACATACATGCATTATTCTTGATCCCGCACATATCACATATGTGCACCTATTTCGTTTTGCTTGAGCCAGTAAAACCTCTATGTAGGACTCTCAAGACTCGTCAATACGCAGACAGTAGGTGATGATCACATCAAGCACCCACAAGCTGTCAGCCGTACTAGCTGGACGTAACGGCTACCCGGGTATTGAGCGATCAGAAGATCAGCAAGCAAGCTTGCTCCAACTCCTGCAAAAGCCTGACGGTAACACTTGCCGTATAGTCCGGTCTCCTTGTCTGATATGTCGCATATCAAGTCTAGGGGTGGTAAACGTCAGACCCCAATAACCGATAAGTCATGCCGATATGAGGCTCATAACGGGTCGAGAAACTACTGGTAACACTTACCAGTAAATCTCTAAATCAGCCCTGGCCAGGGACTTCCCTGTTATGGCCAATCGAGCATAACGCAACATCAACTCCCAATACCAGGAAAGACGAAACCCCTCCTATCGCTCATTGCCTCCATGTGACTCGGGACTGTACCTAAAAACCACTGTTTTGCGTGCCCTCTTGGATGTGGTAAAGTGGAAATCAAAGCACAGTGGGAATCACACAAGACTCTATAACGATCTCGGGTCTACAGATTAACCTGTACAAGTGTCACCTGAGAACTGCTGTCTGACGTAAGGTATAATACCATCTGGGAGTTCTCGGTGAGTCCGTCCAGTGTATCCAGTCTCCACTGAGCACCCGTATACCATCTCTGATGTCAAACACCAATGGATACGGGATCATCCATCGCCTATCTCATGGTTGAGAAGCGTATACGCTAGTCTACTCTGGTATATCGATGCCCCGTATCGATACACCCACGACTAGGAACATTAAAGGATGAACTTATGGACTACCATGGCCCCACTAGTATGATCTGCATCGTAGTCCGGTAGTCAAGTACACATCCCAAGGGCTTTACCAACATGTAACCATTAGACAGTATCAAGAGACAAGTATACATGTTAAGATAAAGAGCAATCAGATAGCATACTATCATATCGAGCAAGAAAGTCCTCTCTATATATGTCCAAGCATCCAATATAATATACATCATATGTACAATACTAGCCTCTAAGGCATACATACAACTAGCAATCTCCCACTTGCACTAGGGCCAGCTGCTGTAGTGTCTCATACCAAGCATCCCGAAGAGTCTCTCGAACTGTATCTAGGGAATGACCTTCGTGAGTGGATCCGCTGTGTTGTTCTTCGTGTCAACCCTCCTGACCTCGATCTCCTGGCGATCAACTATCTTCCGGATCAGGTGATACCGCCTCAGAATATGCCTGGATCGCTGATGGGACCTGGGTTCCTTGGCCAAAGCCATCGCTCCATTGTTATCACAATACAAAGGTATTAGATCCTTAATGGATGGAACCACTCCAAGTTCAGTTATGAACTTCTTGATCCAGACAGCCTCTTTGGCAGCATCATTGGCAGCGATGTATCCAGCCTCCATCGTCGAGTCTGCCATGGTTTCCTGCTTGGAACTCTTCCAGCATACCGCCCCTCCGTAGAGGGTAAAGATAAATCCCGAGTGCGACTTAGAGTCGTCCTTATCACTTTGGAAGCTCGAATCGATAAAGGACTACACTTGGAGTTCTCCGTTACCATACACCAAGAGCATCTCTTTAGTCCTTCGTAAGTACTTAAGAATGCTCTTCACAGCTGTCCAGTGACTCTCTCTAGGATCTGCTTGATACCTACTCACTACACTTAGTTAGTGTGCTATATCGGGTTTGGTACATAGCATTGCATACATGATAGAGCCTATTGCCGAAGCATAGGGTATCCCTTACATGCGAGCTCTCTCCAAATCAGTCTTGGGAGACATCTCTTTGGAGAGAGTGAGTCCAGTGATCGTGGGTAAAAACCCACGCTTGGATTCTTCTATACTAAACCTCTTTAGTATGGTGTCAATGTACCTGGATTGGGACAATCCCAGTATCCCTTTAGATCTATCTCTATAGATCTTAATCCGCAAGATGTAGGAGGCATCCCCCAGATCTTTCATTGAGAATTTTTGTGATAAGAAGAGCTTGACCGATTGCAGCATAGGAATATCATTTCCTATCAAGAGTATGTCGTCCACGTATGATACAAGGAAGACAACCTTACTCTCTGCCACCTTCTTGTATATACAAGGTTCATCTACATTTTTAACGAAATCAAACTCTTTAATAACGACATCAAAGCAGATGTTCTAACTCCGTGATGCTTGCTTTAATCCATAAATGGATTTAAGTAGCTTGCACACCTTCCCGCTGCTCCCACTAGCTACGAAGCCCTCTGGCTGATGTACACGCTCTCTTCTAAATCACCATTTAGAAAGGTGGTCTTAATATCCATTTTCCAGATTTCGTAGTCATGATATGCAGTGATGGCAAGCATGATCCGCATGGATTTAAGCATAGCCACTGGAAAAAAGGTTTCGTCATAATCGACTCCTGGTCGTTGACGAAAACCCATTGCAACAAGTCTAGCTTTGAAAGTTTCCACTTTCCCATCTACACCAAGTTTTTTCTTGAAGATCCACTTGCTCCCAATGGGTTTTACCCCTTCAGGAGTATCTTCTAAAGTCCATACTTTGTTGGTATACATGGATTCCATCTCGGACCGCATTGCATCCAGCCATTTCACCGAGTCACCACTCGTGATGGCCTACTCGAAGCTAGTTAGGTCATCATCCTCCATGATGCAATCCTCACTGCCACCATCCATGAGAAAACCGTAGTACCTCTCAGGTGGGTGAGGAACCCTACTAGATCGGCGGAGTGGCTGGGGTTCATCGGGAACTACCGAATCCTCTGGTTCCACCACATCTTCTGTTGTGGTTTGTATAGCTGGAACCTCTTCCAGTTCTACCTCAGAGCCACTAATCTCTTTTGCAAGAAATTCCTTTTCTAAAAAGGTGGCGCGTTGAGCAACAAATACCCTTTGTTCCTCACTGTGGTAGAAGATATACCCTCGCGAATGCTTGGGATATCTAACAAACTTACACAAAACAGACTTTGCCTCGAGTTTGTCCGGTTTTTGTCTTTTGACATAGGCCGGGCAACCCCATATTTTAACAAAATTAAGATATGGTCTCTTCCCCTCCCATATCTCATATAAGGTGGTAGGCACAGATTTGGTAGGAACTCTATTCAGTAGGTATGCAGCTGTCTCCAGCGCATACCCCCAGAAGGAAATAGGTAACTCAGCTATGCTCATCATAGAGCACACCATATCTAATAGGGTGCGGTTCCTCCGTTCCGATACACCGTTGTGCTGTGGTATATATGGAGGAGTTAGCTGAGAGAGAATCCCATTCTTTTTTAGGAAGTCCAGAAATTCATTGCTCAAGTATTCACCTCCTCGATTAGATCGAAGGATTTTAATACTTTCCCAGTTTGGTTCTCGACTTCTTGTTTATATTCTCTAAATTTCTCAAAAGTTTCTGATTTGTGTTTCATCAGAAACACATATCCGAATCTAGAGAAATCGTCAGTGAATGTAATGAAGTACGCAGAACCATCCCTGGCATGTGTAGACATGGGACCGTATATATCACTTTGTATCAGTCCCAAGAGTTCAGTAACTCTTTCTCCGTGTCCCGTAAATGGAGTTTTGGTCATCTTGCCTTTGAGACATAACTGGTAAGTGTCATAAGATGAAAATTCGAACGGATTCAAATATCCAACTTAGCTAGCCATGTCGCATTGATGTGACCTAGTCTACAATGCCACAAGAAGGATTCGTTCATTTCTGAACTCTTCCTCTTGTGTGTGTATGTTATGCTCAGAACTGTTGATTGATTTAGAACATAAATGCCGTTGCACAACGTGTCTGATCCAGCCAACTTTTGGTTCAGGAAAATGTTCATAACATTATCCTGTAATAAAAAATTATATCCCTCTTTACTTAATAAAGAAACCGATATAATGTTGCATATCAGGTTCGGCATGTAATAGCATTCGTTTAGAATCAATGTATTACCGGTTGGTAATACAAGGTGATATTCCCCGACGGATTTAGCTGCAACAATTGCACCATTACCAACCCTTATGTCTTTATCACCTTCTCCAAATTCTCTACCTTTTCTAAGCCCATGTAACAGATTACATGTATGGGATCCTGACCCGGTATCTAATACCCAGGACGTAGAGCAAATGGAGAAACAGTTTTCTGTAACGAACACACCCGAAGAAAATACATCAACATGTAATTTCTCCATTTGGGTGGCATGGGAATCCTGGTATTCCCTATATCCTGTTCAGTCTTATAAATTTTATAAGAAAGAACGGAACAACATTCCCCAGCACAGTATAACATGCAGGTTCGGTCAATACATCCATATTATTATCTTGATTAAGGCATGATATGGTCGCTACCTGGAGAGAGAGAGAAGAAAACACTTTAGCGTATGCTCTTGCAAGATCAGATTGGTTATTATTTTATCTAATCAGGATGGCTCCCACTGTTTTTATCAAATCTTCCTTCAAACCCTAAAATGAAAGACTAGCCGGGATTAATTACACCCTACAATTTCGCCAATCTTTCAGCCAGGCCAGTGTCGGTACTTTGAGGGAGGTTTCCCGTGCTTTCACACGGACCTAATTAAAATAAACCTCGTTTTCCCATAGGCATAACCCCGTTGACACCTTTCTAGACACCTACTTGATCGGCTAATTGTCCCGTGTAAAACTCTCCTAGGAGTAACAATTACTCGCAGTGGGTATCGGGATCCAACTATCTTATAGAAGGTATGCAATCTCATTGTAAATTTCAACACTTGAAATTCCCAATAATATTTTGCCCCAAGCATCCCATGACCTTGACGGAGGTCAACAAACCATAAGGTGCAAGTCAAGTTCAGCCCGTCATTTCTTGATTTAATCAAACCCTCCCGCACGACCCTTGACGGAGGTTAACAAGGTCGTACGACTACCCTAATCTAATCTGCATCATATGCATAAGCAGATAAATACTAGTTAGCTACCGCACACTACGCCTTGACAGAGGTCAACAAACGTAGCACGAATACTAAGTAGGACTTATTTGAAATGACGGAGGGTTATGACAGGTTTTTCTGAAAACCTATTGCGTAATGAATTTGATATCGTTGTAGAAACAAGTGAATTTTGAAAAGGAGTGTTTTTTAGGCTTTCATTAGTTTTGCTAAAGAAGTCATTCCCGGTGAAGGGATTTTGGCTCTTTCCTCATCGAATAAGGTGCGAGATATATCATATATATCACTATGCAAAGCAAAACTCCAAAAGCAATCAAAAGACAAACCGAGTGTTGTAGCATCTGCCAGTTTTGCTAAAGTTGTCATTCCCGGTGAAGGGATCTCGGCTCTTTCCTCATCGAATAAAGTGCGGGATATATCATATATATCACTATGCAAAGCAAAACTGTAGCTACTCTTTTTTTTGAAAATTTGATTCTACAATATCTTTTAGGTTTCTTTTCTTTCATCAATCACATTAATGAAGTCCCATCATTTAAGTCACCTAAACATCACAGATAAATACGACGTACACTTATGCCATCTGCATGCGCCTCGATGTCCCGTCATGCACCGTTAGGTTAGGTAACTAACGGCAGGGCGGGGCAGGGCTAGCGCAGGTGTAAACCATAAGTAACGTCTATATAATATATCATATATACTATATACAGTATCCATCTCAACATATCAAATGATCACATCACAGATATCGCGGCAGAAGAAAAACATGAAATAATGGATATACTAGGAGGTCCGTGTTTTATTTTGAGTCTATATAAAACACGGATTCCACGGTCGCGATGAATAGCCAAACCCATACCCCTAGACCCCTACGAGAGCGGCAAGAAACCCTACCAATTCTAGAGTTAGAAGACCCAGACTCGACTCCTCGAGTTGGTCTCCCACTGGACTTTAGAACCCGGTTACTTATGCTCTCCTTTTTGGGTCTATCCTAATGCGGAAAAGTAAATAATATACATCAATGGTGACATCAACCTCAACCCGGAAGTGCCCCAATAAAAGAATATTACATACATTGAATTTTACATGAATGAAAATAAAAACTCTCATCTCACATAAAACCCCCGACTATTCAAAACGCGACGATTCAATATAACATATCCAGCAACACATAACATCACATGTCATCAACGTAAGTAAATATGCGTATCCCAATTGTCGTTGACATATAGCAACGAAACCGGCGATGCACCACATATTACACTTACGGTCGCAGAAAAACTAGACGATGTTAAACATTCCGATCAAATCAACAAACACCCACAATTACCCAGAAAGCTCAACACTTGAGCAAAGTTAAAGTACCCAAAAACGTGCCACAATACCTATGATCCAGCCGTAGAAGGACCAAACAAACACCTCACCTATGACACCGTGGAACTACGGCAAACCCTCAGGTTCAGTCGCGGTTCCGAGGGCATAGAATCGAGTTAAGGTTTTTGTTCTTCTAGAGGGTCCATAGAGTTACTTGCACGACAATCGAATATAATTAACTTGAGAAAATTCCAACACTTGGAAATTTTCAGCGAGGGTTAAAATGGGTATTTGGTATCCGATCGAGCTTTTTAATATCGTCTAAAGTATCCCGAAAACAGTTAAAATTATGACTACGAAACACTCCAAGTTTCCTTTGCATTGAGTTAATCATCACATGAAAAAGTAGCAAAAATAAACAACACCTGAAACACAAAATCCCAGAGACCAGAACAAAAAACAAAATTGGACCCAATCCTCCCCAAAGGGGCCGGTGACATCGGAAATTTGCCAGGGGGATCGGCCAAAATCCGGCGAGAGGCATCCAATTTTCTTCTGTGTTCTTATAATGTCCAATACTACATTCTGTACTTGTTTGCAAAATTTTTGGAAATCGTTTGAAAATTGACAAAAAGTGGAATTTAGGGTTTCAAGTTTTGGAGTTCGTTTCGTATTCGTAATCTAACATTATCCGTATAATTTTCTAGCTAGGCTCTGATATCACTGTAGGGTTCCCATCGACAGCAGCAAGGTTTCGGGAAGCATCGTCCATGCCATTTTCAAAAACTTGCCGTTAAAAAGAACTCTAAATTAGAATCGTTAACTAGAAAACAATACGGAAACGAAAGTAAACCTTTTTACTTCTAAGTGAAATAGAAATACAACCTTTGTAGATCGTTTCTTCACTTCATAAGCTCCTTGTAGTAGTCCCTTCGCTGCGATCGTTGAACTTCTGGACTCTTGCATGGCTTCACGAGGGTAAAAGAGCGATCTTGCTCGAAGTCTTCGTGGCCGAAGATGATCTACGTCGAGGGAATACTAACTCAAGCTTCTACTTCACTAACTAAAGGATTAGTGAAGCAAACACCCTATACTAAAGTGCTAATCTAGTAGAGGATGATGAAATGGGAAGTGGGCTCACTTTAGAATTATTTTTCTCACAATTCTTTCACTTTTTCAAACCCTAGAAAGCTTTTTGAGCTTGAGGAAGAAGATGAAGAAATGAGAAGAGAATCAAATGATCAAGTGAGAGAGTGAACTATGGGTGAGTGTGTATCATATACTAACTCATGTAGAGACATAACCATGGCTAATTAAAATGGTTAGGTTAACAAATATCTAAAGTAAAACAAACCTAGTGGACTTAGTCAATGCATCCACAAGCTTCCATAAGCTTCATGCACATTTCCAATAATCCACTATTTTTATAATTACTTTAAATATTAAACCCAACATCATAAGTAGCATGGTGTAAGTCTCATACACCCATGTATGTTGTATCAACAACCATGATACAAAAACAAAACACAAATTAATATATATCACATATATATTAAGTTGTGCACATGTGAGAAAAACAAATGCTTAAGTGAACCAATATTAGTTAATGCAAATTAGTATATCAAATATACAATAGTACACTAAATTATCAAATCAACACTTGATTTAATAATTCGGCTATATCACATATAACCGACTAACATCCAATGTATCGACTTATCGAATCAACCCTTGATTCGATAACACGGCTATATCACATATAACCGACCGATACAAAAGTCGCGAGAATAGAATACGGTATCTCATACACGCATTATTCTCGGTCGCGCACATATCACATATGTGCACCTATTTCGTTTTTCCTGAGCCAGTAAAACCTCTATGTAGGACTCTAAAGACTCGTCAATACGCCGACAGTAGGTGATGATCATATCAAGCACCCATAACCCGTCAGCAGTACTAGCTGGACGTAACGGCTACCCGGGTATTGAGCGATTAGAAGATCAGCAAGCAAGCTGCTCCAACTCCTGCAAAAACCTGACGGTAACACTTACCGTACAGTCCGGTCTCCTCGTCTGATATGTCGCATATCAAGTCTAGGGGTGGTAAACGTCAGACCCCAATAACCGATAAGTCATGCCGATGTGAGGCTCATAACGGGTCAAGAAACTACTGGTAACACTTACCAGTAAATCTCTAAATCAGCCCTGGCCAGGGACTTCCCTGTTATGGCCAATCGAGCACAACGCAACATCAACTCCCAATACCGGGAGAGACGAAACCCCTCCTATCGCTTATTGCCTCCATGTGACTCGGGACTGTACCCAAAAACCACCGTTTTGCACTCTTGGATGTGGTAAGGTGGAAATCAAAGCACAGTGGGAATCACACAAGACTCTATGACGATCTCGGGTCTACAGACTAACCTGTACAAGTGTCACCTGAGAACTGCCATCTGACTTGAGGTATAATACCATCTGGGAGTTCTCGAAGAGTCCGTCCAGTGTACTCAGTCTCCACTGAGCACCCGTATACCATCTCTGATGTCAAACACCAATGGATATGGGATCATCCATCGCCCATCTCATGGGTCGAGAAGTGTATACGCTAGTCTACTCTGGTATATTGATGCCCCGTCTCGATACACCCACGACTAGGAACATTAAAGGATGAACTTATGGACTACCATGGCCCCACTAGTATGATCTGCATCATAGTCCTGGTAGTCAAGTACACATCCTAAGGGCTTTACCAACATGTAATCATTAGACAGTATCAAGAGACAAGTATACATGTTAAGATAAAGAGCAACCGGATAGCATACTATCATATCGAGCAAGAAAGTCATCTCTATATATGTCCATGCATCTAATATAATATACATCATATGTACAATACTGGCCTCTAGGGCATACATACAACTAACAGTAGGAAGTTGCATTTCAACTAAGACCAAAAGAATGCTGAAGGATTTTCAAGCATGCCCGGCAATCGGGTGGAAAAGTCCGCTAGATCCTGAGATCATTGAGGGGATGCTGAAACCGCGTCCAACATCGGGAATTGGTAACGATGGGCAAAACAACCAGGCCCAGCCGTCGAAATTTTCGAAGAAGAAGAAGAAGGCCAAGAAGCCCGTGCAGCCCGACGACAATCGTACAGGTCTGCAAAAGTACATTGACACACTGGAGGAATATAACTAGAAGGTGCGAACCCCGGTCACACTTCATGAGTTTCTCAACCATATCCTTGAGAGCGGAGATAATGACAATGACGATGGAGACGACTCGTCAGAAGAACCCGAGAATTATGTGGCAAGTTGTCACATGATCTCTCATTCGCCAGTAAATGATGAAGAAGCTCACTCAGCATCAAAAAATAATATAGAGGTGCTGGGGGCAGAATCGGTGCCAAAATCCTTGGAACCGTCAGACGAGAAGATTGACATGCTGTTGAACGAAGCCCGTCAGAAGGGCAAAGCCGATCAAGAGCGTGAAATGGCCAGGCATCGACATCAAGTTGAAGAAGTCATGGTAGGGATGAGTCGCAAAGCACTCCAACCAGATCGAAACACGCCCGCGGCAGACAAAACATGCTTAGGACAAGGAAACGGTTCGCTAAAGTCCTGTCAAGAGGAATGAAGCTGCCATCTTTCAAAGGAAATACTCCTAGCGGTATACACCTTGACGAAGTGGATGTACATCTTATCTATTGCTTATACCATCAGAGGATTGCACACCCTACCAAAGAATGCATGGCCTTTAAAAAGTGGTGGCAGGGATACGTTGCTCACCGACAACATTTCAAGCGGATGAAGTGCAAAACTCGTCGGGAGCAGAGAAGCACGACAGATGGGCACAAAAGAACTGCCGGCAACTGTTACATGGTTGATACTAGGGGATCGCAAGTTCTCACCTTCGGAAGCGATTCTGACGAAGAAGTAGCCCTCGTCCCTCTCTTCAAAGAATCCACCTCAGGAAAAGAGGAAGAGATAAAGAACTGTGAGAATATTCAGCTGCGTAACCGTACGTTGCCTGAAAAGAATCTCGGACCCATAAACAAGGGATCGAACAAAAAAGATAAGGGGAAGGAAAAAGTCCCTGAGAATATCGCTCTCGATGATCGAGTCGTCGAAGAGCTAGCAGCTACGGATCCGCCCAAGAAAAACAAAGTGGATTACAATGTTTTGGCACACCTGAGGAAGATACCCTCCCAACTAAGCGTTTTGGATGCCCTTCTGTTGTCTAAAGAGGCATGAGATTCTCTGATCAGGGCATCACAAGAGCACGAGCAGTTTCAAGCTTTCCTTGCCGAAGAAAAGATGAAGGACGAGCTGGAAGAAGTGCACACAGCTGACATCACTTTCGGCGATGAAGATCTCCTCCTCAGAACGTACGAGCACAACCGTCCCATGTATGTCACCGGGTACTACCATGACATTAAGATAGGGAAGATATTAGTTGACAACGGGTCCTCTGTCAACCTCCTAAATGTGACGGTGCTAAAAGAAATCTGCATGAGCATTCAACACCTTGCTCGGGATAAAATCACCATCTCCGGGTTTGACTCCCAGTCATCACGGACGCTTGGGTCTGTAATACTGACGTTACGCTTTGAGCTGCTCGTCACTGACATCAAATTTCATTTCATTGATTCCAAGACCTGCTACAACGCTTTGCTCGGAAGGCCTTGGTTACACGAGTACAACATCATCCCGTCTACACAACATCAGTGTATGAAGTATTTCAAGACTTCGAAGACACGGAAAGATGCCAAGTACTTCCTACCAGACTTCGAAGACACGGAAAGATGCCGACGAAGTGCACTTAGGCGGAACACCGCGGCCGCGAGCACCCGAACGGAAGCTTTTGGCGACATGGTTCTCCTATAGGCACTTGGTCGGGGCTATGGGGTGTGGCTATCTAGTAAGGTTACCCGGAGAGTATCCGCGTACACTACGTAATTGCGACGGACTTTTGATCTACATCAAAATTCCGTGGCAACCGATCAAATGAGACTACCTTGCTAGATTTATAAAATTCAAACTAGTTATCTCATAAATAATTATGTGGATTCCAAATATTGTATCACAATCACAGATAGCTAGACCAAATTAAACTTTTTGATCGAATAAGCAAGCACCCAAAATTTCCCAACAAGCTCAACACTTGAGCCGAGTTCAAAAAGTACCCAGAAACTGCCACAGCTTCTATGAACCATCCGTAGAAGGGCCGACCCATGCCTCACTCATGTCGCTACGGAACTGTGGAAAACCCTAGGGTATGACCGCAGTTCCACAATCCAAAAATTCGAGTTTGGGTATCGTTCTTCTAGAGGGTCCACAGAATCGCTTGCATGATTTTCTGAAAATTTTAAACTCGGAAAAATCCAACTCTTGGAAAATTTCCAGCGGGGAAAAATTGGGTTATTGATATCCGTTCAAACTTTTTAACATCGTCTAAATAACCCGAATACATGTTAGAATTACGATTACGAAACACTCCGAGTTGCCTTTGCAGAAAGTTAACATCACATGAAAATTTAGCAAAAACAAACAACATCTGAAACACCAAAACCCAGAGACTGGAACACTGCAAAAATTTGCCCAGAAGCCTTAATGGGGCCGGCCTGCTCGGTTTTTCCCTTCATGTGCTCGGCCAAATTCCGAGCAACTGGGTTCAAATTTCTCCTGTGTTCATATTGCATCTCATACAACATTCTGCAGTTGTTTAAAAAAATTTTAGAGGCCATTAAAAATTCGACAGAAACTGGATTATTTTGTTTCAAGTTTCAGAGTCGTTTCGGTTTTGTAAACTAACAAACATCGTTTAAATCTCTAGCTTGGCTCTGATACCACTGCAGGATTCCCTAGGTCGACAGCAAGGTTTCGGGAGGCATCATCCATGCCGTTTTCAAATTTTTGCCGTACTAAAGAACCCTAACCCTAGAATCTTAACTAGAGATTTAAACAAACAAGCAATGCAAACAACTTTACATCTATGTGAATGAGGAATACAATCTTTGTAGACCGGTACTTCACTTCTAAAGCTCCGTGTAGGACCACCCTTCGCTCTAAGTAGTGAACATCCGAATTCTAGTAAGGGTTCACATGAAAAAATGAACAAGCTTGCTCAAAGTCTTTGAGGCCGAAGATGATCTACGTCGAGGAGGAAACCTCTGTGTAAGACTCTAAAGACTCATCAATATGTCGGCTGTACGTGATGATCATATCAAACACCCACAAGCCGTAAGCGGTCTGCTAAACGTAACGGCCACCCGGGTATTGAGCGATCAGAAGATCAACAAGCAAGCTTGCTCGTACTCTTGCGAATCCAATCAGTAACACTACCGTACAGTCCGGTCTCTTCGTCAGATATGTCGCATATCACAGTCTGGGGGTGGTATAACGTCAGACTACAATAGCCTAGTAAGTCATGCCGCTGCAAGGTCCATAACAGTTCGAGAAACTACTGATAATACTTACCAGTAAATCTCAGCAACCCTGACCAGGGATTTCATGTTATGGCCAATCGAGCATAGCGCAACATCAACTCCCAATATCGGGAGAGAAAAATCCCCTCCTATCGCTCATTGCCTCCATGTGACTCGGGAATGTACCCAAAAACCACCTTTTTGCACGATCTCTTGACCATGGTTTGGTAGAAATCAAAGCATAGTGGGAATCACACAAGACTCTATGACGATCTGGGGTCGACAGACTAACCTGTACCAGTGTCACCAGAGAACTGCTATCTGACGATAGGTATAATACCATCTAGGAGTTCTCGGCGAGTCCGTCCAGTGTACCCAGTCTCCACTGAGCACCCGTATACCTTCTCTGATGTCAAACACCAATGTATATGGGATCATCCATCGCCCATCACATGGGTCGAGAAGCGCATACGCTAGTCTACTCTGGAGTATCTATGCCTTGTCTCGATACTCCCACGACTAGGAACATTTGAAGGGTGTACTTATGGACTACCCTTGGCCCCACTAGTATGATCTCCATCATAGTCCTGGTAGTCAAGTACACATCCTAAAGGCTTTATCAACATGTGAGAGCAAGACAACACCACTTATATAAGTCAACATGTTAAGACAAAGAGCAACTGATAGCATACTATCATGTCGAGCGAGAAATTCCTCCCTATCTATGTCCAAGCATCCACTAGAATATACATCACATGTACAGTAATGGCCTCTAGGGCATACATATAACTAACAATCTCCCACTTGCACTAAGGCCATCTGTTGTAGTATCCAATACCCAACAATATAGCAGTGATTGTAGTATCCCATACTCAACCATCCCAAAATCTTTCAAATAGTATTTGGGGAAGCAGGCCTTGGTGAGTGGATCCACCGTGTTAATCTCAAAATCTACTCTCCTTACCTCGATCCCTTGGAGATCAACCATCTCCCTGATCAGGTGATACTAGCCTCATAATCTGTCTGGATCATTGATGGGACCGGTGTTCCTAGGCTAAAGCCACAACTCCATTGTTGTCACAATAACAGTCATTGGACATTCAATGGTAGCAACCATGTTCATCTCATGAACAAGAAATGCCCAGACAACCACTTTGGCAGCATCGTTGGTAGCAATGTATTCAGCCTTTATCGTCTAATATGCTACGGTATCTAGCTTGGAACTCTTCCAACATACCGTCCCTCCACTGAGGGTAAAGAAAATGCATGTGACTGACTTTCAGTCGACCTTATCACTCAGGAAGCTCGAACCAAGAACATTCTTTTAATTCTTCTCAAGTACTTAAAAATGTTCTCCGCAGCTGTCCAGTGATTCTCCCAAGATCCGATTAATTCCTGATCACTACGCCTAGTGAGTCATCTATATCTGGTCTGGTACATAACATTGCATACATGATAGAGCCTACTGCCAAAGCATAGGGTATCCCTTGCACGCGAGCTCTCTCCAAATCAGTCTAGGAAGACATCTTTTTGGAGAGAGTGATTCCTGAGTAAGTGGACGAACCACTACGCCTAGAATCTTCCATACTAAACCCCTTTAGTACGGTGTTAATGTATCTGGATTTGGGACACTCCCAACATCCACATAGATCTATCATCATAGATCATAATCCACAAGATGTAGTAGGTATCATCCAGATCTACCATGGAGAATCCTCATGATAAGAGGAGCTTGACCGTGTGTAGCATAGGAAACAATTTCCTATCAAGAGTATGTCATCTACATACAATACGTGGAAGACAACCTTACTCTCGACAACCTTCTTGTCATGACCCGAAAGTACGGAACATGACCGGCACTTAAACTACGAAACGTCTCGAGGCGTACGTAATCTAAGTAAGCCGAAAAACCCAGAAATTCAAACCAAGAAAAGTAGTAGAGTGAAGGAAAAACCATTTTAAATCAAATAGTTTGCTACACACGCCGAAATGTGCACTTTAAAATTACAAGTCTTTTCTAAAAATTTCGGCAGAGTTTCCTTTGTAAAAACTGACCCCAAACGGGTACAAAACCTGATAAAGCATATATAATGAATAAAGGCATCCCCAAGCGGGAGCTAGCTCTTCGTCAATCGACGGTCACAACCACGCAAGCAATATAATATACAACGCCGAAGAGCGCGGATCAAAACAGAAAAGGAAACTCAAAACAGCATGAATCCATAGAAATACAACGCGCGACTCTAAGGTCGAAAGAATAAACATCACTGGTCTCTATCTGAAATAAATACATGTTTGGTTGATGGAGCTTCTAGATACAACAGAATAATAATATACAAAGTATAATGATGGTCACGATGCAAGTGAACCCACCTATTAGCAAATCACCCGGAAAAGGAAGTAGTGCCAGCAAAGCCGTAACGAAACCTGTACGGTAAAACCTGCAATAAACTGTGGCACAACGGGGGTGAGTTGCCAACTCGTGAGTAGAAAACATCTACGAACAGAAATCGCATGAATAACGCAATCCTAGGTCGTACGATCACTATATATATAATCCTCAAAATGTAAGTCTGAAGCATGAAAAGGTGGCAAGGGTAAACATCTAACCCAAGTGTAATCCCATGTGCTCGTGTCAGTGCCTCAGGTAGCAATATATCATATGGATGAGGTATGATACATGAAAACAGAATACATGTAAATGAAGAAACTGCTTTCATAACTTAGTGAATTTCTGTATATTTTAAAACGAGGTATCATAAATGGAATCAACATAAACAGTGTCTAGCATCGACACAAAACATAAATCCCAATATCTCAATATCGCAGGCTCTGGCTATCCGGACTGGCCTGTATCATCAAAACTCAGTACCTTAATATCTCAAAATCTCAGTGTCCCAATCTCACTATCTAGGGCGCCGTCAGTCCAGATCGGCCCCTAACATCAATCCCAAGACCACAATGGTATCCTCCGGATATCCGATGCGTCAGATAAAATCACCGGTAGGTAGTCTTCCCCTGCCAGGCTCAACGCCATCATCTGCGACCTTCTCGCCCCGGGGTTCCTTACCGGGTCCACCATGTACCCGAGAAGGTTCATCCAACTCCTCGAATCGGGTCTCGAAATCCATCAGCAATCATGAAAACTCATGGTAGACGACTCATACATCATGGGAAAACCACACTTTTCATTTTTAAAAAGAGAGAGAGAAGAAGTTTATATATGTTTTTGCGGTTTTCCCCCAAATCCAGGAAATCTCATTAAAATCTGAATCCAAATCATCAATAGCCCGTAAAACAGAGAATATAGGTATAAAAATCCATGAATACGGCATAACAGTGAATAACAATATGCATGAAGTAGCAAGTAATAACTATAATGTCTAAACTGGCATATAAGGCAAGTACACTGTTCATACCATAATATTGCATTATTATATTCCCCAGTCCTAGTTATTTTACAAATAAACAGGTGCTTTTGACCCATATCTACTACATAGTTGCAAGTTACAGGTTCTTGGAATAAAAACAGTGAAAAAGACATAAGACGATGCAAAAGTGAGACATCGACCAACAAACAGAGAATCTTTATCTTGCCTACAGTTTGAAGACTAAACAAAGATCAATGGACAATTTCACAAAGCACAAAGGCAGAGAAAGATTCAAGACTTCGATATGAAGCAAGCGGTAAAAGTCTACGACTTTACTCACTGTGGAAATCTGGAAGAGAACGAGAAGCTATTATGAAGAATAAAGTGAAGAAAAAAAGTAGCCAATTGCAACCAGAACCCAGCCTAGAAGACTCAGCCCAAGAGCCGCTTATTTGGCCGCGGAACCGCGGCCAAACCTGGCCTGCGGCCGCAGTTCCGCGGCCGTGTGATACCCATAGTGGATAAAATTTTACCAAGTCTCTGTGGCGGCGCTGACTAGTCTTTCTAGGGGTATTTTTGTAAATGCAGACATGCGGCAAATGTAAACCTAGGGTTTTCTATGTCCTATAAATAGAAGCCCAAATTCTTGTATTAGGGATGCCTCCTTTCATTAATAAAATTCAGAATTCTTTTTGGAGAGCATCAATATGTAAGTTCTTAATTTATTTTTCTGCCCTAGGTTAAATTTCTTATCTGCCCTAGGTAATTTCTATTCCTTGCCCTAGTTAGATCTTTAATTTCTTGCCCTAGATAAATAGTTAGATCTGTTCTTAAATTCCCTAATAAGCGAGTAGTCTCCTCGTTTGTTAGGGTTAGATTTGGGGAAGTTTTGAGAGATGAAGATCTCTCACCCCTTTCTTTCCCATCACATATAATCAATAGGACTCCATGCATACATGCACACACCGCTCCCTACGGCACCCTATCCCGTGAGGTAGCGGTGATACCGTAGTATAAAGGCCCGATTGAGCGTGTTTTCCATGGAGGTTAGGGTAAGGATTGATAAAGGAAGGACAAAAACCTAGAGGAAGAAACATCTTCCCGAATGGTTCTAATCCCCTCTATTAATAATTACCATAACTCCTAATAGATCTTAATATGAGTATAGAAAGCGGTGAGATTTATTGACTTTCCAAACTTATCCTAAACCTAACTCTAGCAAGATTTAGATCTAGATTAATTTAGTTTTTAGATTTAATCAATCCGTTCACTCCGTTCGGAATTAACTCGTAAGAACAATTAGAAAATTCACAACATCCGTGTGGACCGACCCATACTCACCGGCTAGCTACCAAGCGACGCCGTTCTTGATTGCGGTTACTAAATATTTTTTATCTATCTCTTAAAAAGCGCAAGCACGCTAAAATTATATCAATCAAATGGCGCCGTTGCCGGGGAATGGCGTGTTATTTTCTTTTTGCAATTTCGGATTAATCTAAAATTAAAAAATCATAAAAAACTGAAAAATTAAAAAATTAAAAAATTTTATCATTTTTTATTTTGTGAAGGGTATTTTTTTGTTTGAATTTTGCAGGATATACAATCGAGTTCGGATCTGGAAAAATCCAGAGACCAAAATAGCAAATATCACATCTGAACAGCAGGGGACTTCAATAACAGAACAACAGAATTTTCCTCGGGATCTGAACCTCTCAAACAACCGCGTTTCCGCCGCCGAACCTACCTTCCGACTACAGATCCGCGACTTCCTGTTGATGTCAGACCTGTAAATTTTTCTCAGGACTTGAGCCTTCTCCTTCACCGCGGAAACACGGCCGGAACGCGCATATTGCCGCGGAACCGCGGTTCCATAGTGACGACAGCACGAGGAAATTCCTCTGTAAGCTTCCCTCTTTCTCCTCTGCAAATCCCGATATATCTTTTGTCAAATCTCCTGCAGGATTCTTCGCGCTTAAAAAAATCTTCCCCCTTCCAAATAACAAATCTTGTGCAGGATTCTTTGCACCGCGCTTAAAATAAAAATTGATTGCAAGTGATTTTTTTTCTGTTTTGCATATCTTTAATCGGACTTTAAGGGGCTTGAAACCAATCCAGATTGGGTGGGGATTTCATCACCCTTCCCAGGACCCCAGAAATCATATAAGACATATTGCATTAACCATCTTTCAATTAAAAAATACTAGGCTCAGCCCTAAGGACGTCGCGCTCAATAGGACAGAGGACTAGTTGTAAGTATCGGCCGTTGATCCTAACCTGACTTTGCGGTGTCTAGGCAAGTGTGTCTAAGGCGAGTGGTTACTTAATTAGGGCCACTACTTGTAGTGGAGAGCCTCCCACTCACCTGGCACTTACCTGGCCGCAATTGGCGGTGAAGAGGCGGTTTGAGGTCCTATTTCTAGCCCTTTGGAACAGTTAGGAGCTGTCTAGCTGACCTAGGTGACCCTAGATCTAGGCCTGATTATGCATTTGTGGTAGATTGCATTTGTGTCAAAGCCCTTTATCGATTTTTTTCTTGCAAACAGTTCCAAATAAAGAGAAAAAGAACAAAGGATTTTTTTTTATAAAAACTTGCAAACTTTTGTCGCTAAGAAATCCGTGCACCCCACATTCCTTTTTCTCCTTTCTTCTATCATGGGTACCCCACATCACAAATCTCTTGCCGAACTTTGGTATCCTGAACCTAACTTTGCCTCGCACGTCAATTGTTTCGGTCGATTTAAGGACGATCCCTCCATGTCTAAAATTTCTTTGAAAGATCAAATAGAAGCATCTAGGAGAATCAGTTCGACATTACAATCCACTTTGTATCAACCATGTCAACCTTCACCACCTTCGTACGTTGATACCACTTTTCGAGTCCTGTTGTAACTCCTGAACCGATGTCTATTGCTGAGCATATTGCACAATCTCGTAGCCGATCTTTCACTCCTCTCCACACATCCAGTTCTAGGGATCAACAAGTCCATTCACCTTTTTATCCAAATGTTGATCCTACTCCTGTCCAACCATCCAATTTCTACCAGTCCTGCCCGACTTTCCTACCTTCCTTAGACATTGCTTCTACACAGCCATTTGGGAGTTTCACGTATCCAAACAGCTTTGAATCTTTTACCGAAACCCCTTCACAACCCATGTCTAGTCTAGAACAGTCGTTGGAGGCGTACATTGCAGCAACAAACCAAATGACTAGGAATGTGGATGCGTCCATTGCCGCCCTTATGCAACCTAATGAACCGGTAGCTAGTTTCCAACTAGCTCCAAAAATTCCAAAGTATGAGGAGGCGGTTGGACAGAGTGAGAATTTTAGAGGAGCGAGTGAGTTCTACACATTTCCAAATCAAACCTACCCATACCCAATTGAAGCCCACAACTCCGGTTTTCCATCGATTGTCCTAAATGATTCACAAGTTGAAAATAAAACATTTAACGAGTTGTGCGAATTTGTAGTGCTTGATTTTCCAGATTGTGAAGAGTCTCTTTCGAGTGAAACCACACTTAATCCTTTCAATCTTTACACCTCCAATCTAGAACCTAAATTGATAAATATCCATGCTTTTGATGAGGTGTCAAAAAAAATGGATTTTCACTTGATTGAGGATATAGACGCTGGGAATATTTTGGATGATGAACCCGTAGATTTAATTGAACTTTTATGTCCAATTCATCATCCCGAGTCATTAAATGTTTCTCCCGAACTTCATATGCGTCTTGATTTTGATGATGATGGCATGGAAGAGTTAAATTTTGAGGAGAATATTGAGGAAATTATTGAGGATGAACCAGTTTTGTTTGATGAGTCGGATTTCCCAATTCATCATGTCCCTTCCACTGATTGTGTACACCCTCCTGAATCTTTAACTGGTACCTTTCCTCACTCATTTCCCTCCGTCCTCGTTCCGACCTTGCAAGAGACCGTTACGCTTTCATCTCCAATACCAAGTTCGACGTACCCATGTTTGCTCACGAATCTTGAGGGATTTAATCTCATTTTTCCGCGGGTTGATAGATTAGCACAGTCGCTTTTTATACATCGGTCATTACAAATTATGCTAATTTATACACTCCATCCTCACCCTCAAGTTCGTATTCCCACTTTCTTTGGTTCTTCTAATCTTCCCTTAATGATATCGAGTGTTGATGAATCACAATCCGATCTTTTAAGTTCGATAATTTTCAATTGGACTTTCGACGAAAGTTTCGAAGATATTTTCGCTGACGAACTCGCATTCTTAACCGATACGGATTTTATGATTAATCAACCTCCACTCGAAGAAGTAGAACCCCTACCATTTCTTTTTCCCCTCCACCATTCTTCTCCACCGAGACCGTATACCGTTTCTACCTCCACACGGTCTCGTGTGCTTCTCATTTCTTTTCTTTACACTCATTTCTTTCACCAACCCCACCATTATCACGATAGAATTTTTGAATGGTTGGTGCTAATTTTTGGTCTGTGTAAGGCCTTGTATAGTTTGATTTTTCTCCTCCCTAACTCTGAACTTTAACGCTGTTTTACTTAAGTTTGGGGGAAACCTTGTTGTATATATATTTTTGTTTTTCTTTTAACAATAAATTTTTTTTATAAATAAATAAACAGGGGAGTGCCGACATTCTCAACCCTCTTGGTGTAGCATGACAGTGAGGACACTGTAAAGTTTAAGTTTGGGGGTATGCTCGGTAAGCTCTCTTCCTTCGCATTCATGAGTATATTTTTGCATTTGCATACTTATTTTAAAACCCATAAAAAATTGAAAAATTTCAAAAATTATAAAAATTAAAGTATTCAATTTTGGCCATAGGTGACTTGAGTTTGACAAATAGGTTAACTAGTTAGGAACAACTAGATCTTAGACTTGGTAAATTAAAAACCCTAAAAATAACCTTTCTTAAAGTTTAACGGTAGAAAGTATATGTCTTTGTAGTTTATTTAGAAATAGGCAAATTTTGAGTTCACTTCTTGGGCTAAGTTAAAACAAGAGAAGAGTATTGATGTTTTTATTAAAGTATAAGTTTGAAAAATAATTCCTAGCTTAAGTCTAAATTCTGAAAATATATACCCTACAAATTGCACAAACACGCACCTTGAAACTTGGAATAGTAGAAGAGACCTTGAAATGCTCTTGTCTAAATCCTTAGTACGAAGGAAAAAAAATACAAGTATGAATAAAGAAAAAAATGAACACTGGTTTTTGTAATTACTTAAGGCTGCAAAAATAGAAAAATATTTAGCAAGGGTGCTTCATCACCTAGTGCCTTAGACCAACTGGTTTGGGAGTCACTGCTAAAAAGCCTTAGGTGTTACAAGACTAGGAGGTATACTTTAAAGTGCAAACGCATTTTGTAATCGGTCGTTGGTACCTCAAGAAGTATTAACGGTCGCATGAAGGATGTGTAAGCAAAATTCATTTAAAAATTCACCAATTAAGAAGTGCTTTGGACAACGGACAAGAGTATGATTGCTTGATTTGAATTTCCAAGTGTAGGGGTGATTTATACACACACGAAGGGGTATGTGATTGGGGTTTAGATAAGAGATAGGAATGAAGAATAGGACTTGTATCTTTAGTAGAGATGATAAAAATTCCTAACATGAGATAGAACCCTAGAAGGAAAACTTAAGAGATTCCGAAAGCTAAGTAAGTCTATAAAATATATATAATCTTAAGTTAAATAATAAGGAAGCGTGAAGAATATGGGTGGAAAATTTCTGAGTCGAAGATAATAGAATTCCTTGTTGGAAAACCTAATTGGAGAATAAAAGTCAATGGGCCTAATTGATAGGATTTTGTGGGTAGTATCCGCTGAAAACCCTCAGGAGACAACACTCCTCCTACTAGGGACACCTAGAGGTTTAACGACTTTGCACGAGCTCAGTGCAATCGCGTTTCCCTGCGAAAGTGAGGTTAGGTTTTTGTTAAGAATAAAACTAGGTTTGCTCGAGGACGAGCAAAAGATAAGTTTGGGGGTATTTGTTCATACCATAATATTGCATTATTATATTCCCCAGTACTAGTTATTTTACAAATAAACAAGTGCTTTTGACCCATGTCTGCTACATAGTTGCAGGTTACAGGTTCTTGGAATAAAAACAGTGAAAAAGACATAAGACGATGCAAAAGTGAGACTTCGACCAACAAACAGAGAATCTTTATCTTGCCTATAGTTTGAAGACTAAACAAAGATCAATGGACAATTTCACCAAGCACAAAGGCAGAGCAAGGTTCAAGACTTCGATACGAGCAAGCGGTAAAAGTCCACGACTTTACTCACTGTAGAAATCTGGAAGAGAACCAGAAGCTATTATGAAGAATAAAGTGAAGAAAAAAGTAGCCAATTGCAACCAAAACCCATCCCAGAAGACTCAGCCCAAGAGCCGCTTATTTGGCCACGGAACCGCGGCCAAACCTGTCCTGCGGCCGCGGTTCCGTGGCCGTGTGATACCCGTAGTGGATAAAATTTTACCAAGTCTCTGTGGCGGCGCTGACTAGTCTTCCTAGGGGTATTTTTGTAAATGCAGACATGCGGTAATTGTAAACCTAGGGTTTTCTATGTCCTATAAATAGAAGCCCAAATTCTTGTATTAGGGATGCCTCCTTTCATTAATAAAATTCAGAATTCTTTTTGGAGAGCATCAATATGTAAGTTCTTAATTTATTTTTCTGCCCTAGGTTAAATTTCTTATCTGCCCTAGGTAATTTCTATTCCTTGCCCTAGTTAGATCTTTAATTTCTTGCCCTAGATAAATAGTTAGATCTGTTCTTAAATTCCCTAATAAGCGAGTAGTCTCCTCGTTTGTTAGGGTTAGATTTGGGGAAGTTTTGAGAGATGAAGATCTCTCACCCCTTTCTTTCCCATCACATATAATCAATAGGACTCCATGCATACATGCACACACCGCTCCCTACGGCACCCTATCCCGTGAGGTAGCGGTGATACCGTAGTATAAAGGCCCGATTGAGCGTGTTTTCCATGGAGGTTAGGGTAAGGATTGATAAAGGAAGGACAAAAACCTAGAGGAAGAAACATCTTCCCGAATGGTTCTAATCCCCTCTATTAATAATTACCATAACTCCTAATAGATCTTAATATGAGTATAGAAAGCGGTGAGATTTATTGACTTTCCAAACTTATCCTAAACCTAACTCTAGCAAGATTTAGATCTAGATTAATTTAGTTTTTAGATTTAATCAATCCGTTCACTCCGTTCGGAATTAACTCGTAAGAACAATTAGAAAATTCACAACATCCGTGTGGACCGACCCATACTCACCGGCTAGCTACCAAGCGACGCCGTTCTTGATTGCGGTTACTAAATATTTTTTATCTATCTCTTAAAAAGCGCAAGCACGCTAAAATCATATCAATCATACACTAATATCATGTCGAAACTATTAGCTAACAAGCCATGTCCATGAAAAAGTATTCTCTAAAGTGTACGTGACATGGCAATTACCGATGATGATGTAAGTGAGCCGGCAAGTAAGTGTACGTGGAATATACGCATCAGCGGTAATGGTGCTGGTGTCCTAACAGCATGATATCAATAATGGTATATGAACTCACAATATAAGTATGCGATGTGGGGCGAACAGTAATAATGTGCAGGAGCTGAACACTAGACACAACGATAACTAATATGCATTTAATATAAATATCAATCATACAGTAGTCCCTTTTGAAATAATACGAATCGCGGTGTTTTGAAAATGAGGGCTACGGTGTTTTTAAGAAAAGATACATCTTTTGAAATATCCGTAAAATCCCTTGGCCTGTATTTTAAAATACCCACGATTCGTTAGTTTTTGAAATAGTTAAGAATCGAATCTAGGCTAACAACTACACTAAACTATAGAGCTGAGCTAACAGGCTAAACTAAATGTAAGGAAACCGCCTAACATCTAAGTCGATACATATATATATATATATATTAGTCAGTGATCCCGCCTCGATAGTATCACATCCGATACAATATCTGTAATAAGACATCCCCGAGTCAAGAGTGCGGATCCATCATCAATATATAGCTCGTACGTAAATCTGTCGTACGGCATCCCAAATCTGGGTACGGGTCAAAATGACATTCATCATATTATTCATCTAGTATCCTCTTTATCAAAGATCATAATCCGGGGTACTGATCTACGTCTAGTACAATACTCATATCATCAATACAATCATGATCTGACTACTGATCTACAGCCTCATACAAACCGATGTCATCAACACATATCATCATAAAGAAGTATACATCACCCAATGCGACCTATTATAAATATCTTAACATATCTTATCTCATATCTCGATCACAAGTCAACTATTCTATGTATATCACTATTCACATGGTATCGTCATCCAAAGATCCGCTATAACATCATGACGTATCTCAAATACGAACCCTGCCATATCACCAATCTCACGGCCTCAAATCAAATCTCATCGACTCATCTCAAATCCCAAGTACTATCCTCAAATCCAGTATATGAACACATAGTCCCATACCCATATGAACACATAAATATATATTCCCATATACGCACATGTGAAAGAAAGAATGTATGCAAGTATGTGTGTGCGTGTGGGTGTGGGTGCAACCACTACTCTAGGGTTTCGCAACTAACACTAAACCAATCCAAGAACACCAAAAATCCATCTTTATCATCAATCAGCTCAAACAACATATAATAAATATATGTGTGTATACGTATTTGTATACATCACCATGAACTGCGGGGTGCTATACGCCATGCACCCGACTTCTCCCCGTAGATATAAATCTACTCTTCTTGCTTCTTGTGTGCCGACGCCGATTTCGCCATCTTTATCTTCATCTTCAACGTCTCGACATCACGTGGGGTACCGACAAATATAACGTATCGTATCGTGTTAAAATCAAATTCAAAGGCGAAACGACACACAAAAACCAAAACGATACGCTTAAAAGCCTATAGGTTAGAACCTACGGACTACTGTTTCTAAACCACCAAATAATACTTGATATAGATGTACAAACGTCAAGCGATCAAGTACAATACCAAATATCAAAACTTGAATTCATAAACAACACTAAATACAAGGCAGAAACCAAGAAAACATGCCCCAGATTTTAGTTCAGGTCCAAACTAGGTGCACAAACAATACTGGGATGAAGTATAGAGTACATATAAGCTACTGGAACAACCTGGACACATCCCACCACTAAATGGCCGGCCACTCCCTTGACAAAACCGGCCTCCTCGGTTTTCCTGTGGATATGAGGTGTCGTCTGGTCAGGGTGGTCTCACATGGTCTCAAATTGGTCCCTGGAGTTGTTTGTTTATCTCGTTTTGGTCCCGGTTCACTCCAGATTTCCCTGCACCCTCAAATTCGTCACAAACCGATATGAAAAGTTTCGTAATTCCGTATTTTTGGGTTTCAGGTTATGTATATATGTTTGGTCTGGGTTTAAAATATTGTAGGGGGGCTTAAGGTCACTAAACATACTTAAGTTCCCCACCCTTCTCAACTCAAACCCTAACCTTCTCTAGTAATGACCAAAGTGCACTAAACTACCCGACATCGATTTAAAACTTGAATTGAGGCTTAAGCACAAGAAATGCAACTCTAATTGTGAAGGAATTACCTCATAAGACCCTCATGAATCCTCAACAGCGCCAAAATGAAGACTTTCTTGGTCCAATGTGTTTCCCTTGAGCTTGTGCACAAAATTTGTGAAATGGGGATAGGGTTTTGGAGTTGTATTCATGGTGTTTTGGGCTTGAAGATGGAGGAGGAAGTGGGGGGAGGTAGCAGCAGCAGCATAAGGGAGAGAGGGGAGAGAAATGAGAAGAAGAAATGATGGGGGGAATAGCTCACAACAAGGGGTTGACCCCTCACTTACTCTTTCTCTCTCTTAATCATTCTATCTTTTCTTTTCTTTTCCTTTATTTTCCTTTATTTTCTTCTCCTTGCAATAGTAAACCCAAAACAATGACCATACACCCAAAACATGTAAGAAAATGTAACAAGTGTAAAAATAATATGTGCATGTTTTACACAAAAATGCTAAAAATCCGATTAGCGATTTTTAATCGCGATTAGCACTAAATTAGCATATAATTAATCATAACAACTTAAAAATGGAATAATTCCATAAAATACCCTATTTTAGAATTTTCCATAATTTTTCCCATTTATCGGTATTTAATTATACCGAAATATTAAAATGTTCATTAAAAATTAATATTAAATAATAAAAATTCCCAAAAATAATATTTTATTTTTTTGAAATGTTACAATCTTCCCCCTTAAATAAATTCGGTCCCCGAATTTAAATTTAAACCCTCAAATTCTAAAACATTTCAAATGAAAGTCCAAGTCGTCGGGGCTCCGAAATCATCAATACATAAAACGCATCATAGCGCAATACATGCGCATGAGTAATAAGCAGATAACTCAAAATCGAAACTCCGTCAAGCGTCCCGCAATCATCGGAGTCATGGTAAAGACACAAATTTCAAAGCCAATTTAAAACCAATATGATATAAATCAGAATTATACATTTAAACATCAAATCTATACATGTAAATAACTGAAGTAAATGCATGCCAAATCTCTTTAAGTCGCTGTGCGATGCGCATAACACTGCACAGTGGCGGACGTCTATTATACGAAAATAACCATGTACGTATATATCTTTTGTTTAATATGTACGTTCCGCCGTTTTGGAAACGATTTAGAAGGGTTTCCTTGTTTTAAACGTTTCGTGTCATATCAGACACGTAGGTAAATACTGAGACTATCGCTCGCTTTTGGAAATCCTTTTGAAATCTATCAATGCATGCAAAATATACTCAGGTACTGTCATCTGACTTGTCCTGCTCAATACAAAAACAATAATAAAACATCACAAAAACGTACTGCTCCATAAGAAATCAATCCCAAAATGTGCATATGAATACTACGTGCGTCTGGTGCGCACGGAAATTAAAATCCATGAATGTCCCAGACATGTGCACAGAAACAACATCTAAGTGCATCAGGTGTGCACGAAACATCTGTCAAGGGCAACAGGTGTGCCTGACAGCAAGAACTGGTGCATCTGACATGCATGAAGAATCCCGATTTAGTGCATCTAGTGTGCACCAAAATCGCATCTCGTAACATGCGCCCAACATGCGCGAAAACCCAAATCAGGTGCATCCATCATGCACGAAATCATGAAATCCAATATCAAGCGCCGAACATGCACAAAATCCAATCAGGTGCACAAAGTGCACAAAACAAATATCGAACATCACAATCGAAATCGAAGTCCGGTGCAACTGTGGTGCACAAAATGCGTATCCCTGCACTGCAAGCATATGTAAACTATACCGAGTGCAAAAACCAAATCGTGTGCGTACATATGCACGAAATCAACTCAGCTGTATGAAACCCATAAAATCATAAACATGTGAAACCAAGGCACGAAAACGATATCAAGTGCAACAACTGTGCAAGATTGTAAATACTCAGTAGGTGCAACCGTGGTGCGTGAAAACAAATATCATAAAACTCAATCATCAAAATCAGTCATGCGAATAGATCGCCCAAAATACCGAAATCAAGTATGGAGGAATAGTCCCGCTCAAGCACATCCTCCCAGAATCTCTGGCCAACTGTCGTGGTCACTCATAGCATGTCTCGTCGACGATCCTGAAATCTGGCCTGCTGGTGCGTGTAATATGACCACTCCTGGGTCCAAGTCTTGTCGTAATTTATTCCAGAAAGGTCCTGTCGAAGTCTCTCCCAAATCTCGTCTCTGCCGAACTGTCCGGAAGTCATCGTCCTTTACTATATCTGTTTCTTGTTCCGGAACGGCTGCATACTCATCGCGACTCCTTCTGGAAGGTTTATCCAAGTACAATGCCTCGGCATGCGTATCGCATCTCTGATTTCGGCGGAGTGGAACGTCGTCTCATCAAGATCTCGTACGAACCTCTTACTCCACTTTTCTCTAATGTCGACTGCTTCGGACTCGTCTCGTCGTGGCTGCATGGATTGAGCTCCAATGGCTATCCTCATATCTGGAGTCTCCCAAGAAGTGCATCTCACCACCTAGCATCTGAATGAAGTCGAACCATACGATCGATTTGTCAAAACCTCATAATCCCCCAAGAGCACAACATCTTGGGTACAGTTTAATAGTATCGAGTACATACCACAGCATCGGTGGTCCAGCCGTAGAAGGGCAAACCCAAGCCTCACTAATGGCGCCGCGGAACTGCCGCAAACCCTAAGGTTCAAAGGCTTTCACACGGTCATTATGTCGAGTTAGGGTTTCATTCTTCTAGAGGGTCCATAGAATTGCCTGCATGTCTTTCCGAATACTTTAAACTTGGAATAATAGGTTTCTGACATTCGATCGTCTCTGTCGACTCTCAACGTATCAGCGTGAAGTCGTCTCTAGCTGGAATCAATCTATCTGATGACCTCGCATCGGGGTAGGCGAACGAACCACATGTCCTAGTCATTCATCCTCGGTGACTAGCGACCTTCTATCATCTCTTAGTACAACTCGTACTGCAATAGCTCCAACGTCTGGGGCGATACTTCGTCGTTCGCAACAATAACTGGCTCACTTGTCTGCACGCTGAACAGTGCCTCAATCATCATGAATACGCAATACATCAACGGTCATCAAAATCTGGCTGACCTCTATCAGTGGCCCAATCCTCTAGTACTGATCTGCAAGTCCGAGTAATCTCATACAGCGATCCATCAAACGCTCGTGGCGCGAAAACACAATAAAAAGACACATCTCTGCAATCGTGTGTCGCCGGAATTACGCCCTGGTCAGTTTTCGTTCATGACGAGCTCGTGCTGACCGCACTCTAGCCGTAACTCTCCCTGTCCGTAATCGTGGCAGCAAAACCATAACTGGTACTGATGAGGCTAGATCGTGAATGAATATAATATTGAACAAAGAAATGTACATCCTAAGGCTTCTTAAGTGGAGTAGCGTATCGTAAATATGCCGCGGAACATACGTACGGTACGTCACTCTACTTAAGCTACCTACTCCATCAACCAAGGGTCATCCTATGCTCCGAAAGTAAAACCTAACGCTCTGATACCAACTTTGTCACGACCCGAAAGTACGGAACATGACCGGCACTTAAACTACGAAACGTCTCGAGGCGTACGTAATCTAAGTAAGCCGAAAAACCCAGAAATCCAAACCAAGAAAAGTAGTAGAGTGAAGGAAAAACTATTTTAAATCAAAAAGTTTGCAACACACGCCGAAATGTGCACTTTAAAATCACAAGTCTTTTCCAAAAATTTCGGCAGAGTTTCCTTTGTAAAAACTGACCCCAAACGGGTACAAAACCTGATAAAGCATATATAATGAATAAAGGCATCCCCAAGCGGGAACTAGCTCTTCGTCAATCGACGGTCACAACCACGCAAGCAATATAATATACAATGCCGAAGGGCGAGGATAACAACAGAAAAGGAAACTCAAAACAGCATGAATCCATAGAAATACAACGGGCGACTCTAAGGTCGAAAGAATAAACATCACTGGTCTCTATCTGAAATAAATACATGTTTGGTTGATGGAGCTTCTAGATACAACAGAATAATGATATACAAAGTATAATGATGGTCACAATGCAAGTGAATCCACCTACTAGCAAATCACCCGGAAAAGGAAGTAGTGCCAGCAAAGCCGTAACGAAACCTGTACGGTAAAACCTGCAAGAAACTGTTGCACAACGGGGGTGAGTTGCCAACTCATGAGTAGAAAATATCTACGAACAGAAATCGCATGAATAACGCAATCCTAAGTTGTACGATCACTATATATATAATCCTCAAAATGTAAGTCTGAAGCATGAAAAGGTGGCAAGGGTAAACATCTAACCCAAGTGTAATCCCATGTGCTCGTGTCAGTGCCTCAGGTAGCAATATATCATATGGATGAGGTATGATGCATGAAAACAGAATACATGTAAATGAAGAAACTGCTTTCATAACTTAGTGAATTTCTATATATTTTAAAACGAAATCAACATAAACAGTGTCTAGTATCGACACAAAACATAAATCCCAATATCTCAATATCGCAGGTTCCGGCTATCCGGACTGGCCTGTATCATCAAAACTCAGTACCTCAATATCTCAAAATCTCAGTGTCCCAATCTCACTATCTAGGACGCCGTCAGTCCAGATCGTCCCCTAACATCAATCCCAAGACCACGACGGTATCCTCCGGATATCCGACGCGTCAGATAAAATCACCGGTAGGTAGTCTTCCCCTGCCAGGCTCAACGCCATCATCTGCGACCTTCTCGCCCCGCGGTTCCTTACCGGGTCCACCATGTACCCGAGACGGTTCATCCAACTCCTCGAATCGGGTCTCGAAATCCATCAGCAATCATGAAAACTCATGGTGGACGACTCATACATCATGGGAAAACCGCACTTTTCATTTTTAAAAAGAGAGAGAGAAGAAGTTTATATATGTTTTTGCGGTTTTCCCCCAAATCCAGGAAATGTCATGAAAATCCAAATCCAAATCATCAATAGCCCGTAAAACAGTGAATATAGGCATAAAAATCCATGAATGCGGCATAACAGTGAATAACAATATGCATGAAGTAGCAAGTAATAACTACAATGTCTAAACTGGCATATAAGGCAAGTACACTAATATCATGTCGAAACTATTAGCTAACAAGCTATGTCCATGAAAAAGTATTCTCTAAAGTGTACATGACATGGCAATTACCGATGATGATGTGTGTGAGCCGGCAAGTAAGTGTACGTGGAACATACGCATCAGCGGTAATGGTGTTGGTGTCCTAACAGCATGATATCAATAATGGTATATGAACTCACAATATAAGTATGCGATGCGGGGCGAACAGTAATAATGTGCGGGAGCTGAACACTAGACACAACGATAACTAATCTACATTTAATATAAATATCAATCATACAGTAGTGCCTTTTGAAATAATATGAATCGCGGTGTTTTGAAAATGAGGGCTACGGTGTTTTTAAGAAAAGATACGTCTTTTGAAATATCCGTAGAATCCCTTGGCCTGTCTTTTAAAATACCCACGATTCATTAGTTTTTGAAATAGGTAGGAATCGAATCTAGTCTAACAACTACACTAAACTATAGGGCTGAGCTAACAGGCTAAACTAAAGGTAAGGAAACCACCTAACATCTGAGTCGATACATACATACATACATACATACATATATATATATATTAGTCATTGATCCCGCCTCGATAGTATCACATCCGATACAATATCTGTAATAAGACATCCCCGAGTCAAGAGTGCGGATCCATCATCAATATATAGCTCGTACGTAAATCCGTCGTACGGCATCCCAAATCTGGGTACGGGTCAAAATCACATTCATCATATTATTCATCTGGTATCCTCTTTATCAAAGATCATAATCCGGAGTACTGATCTACGTCTAGTACAATACTGATATCATCAATATAATCATGATCTGACTACTGATCTACAGCCTCATACAAATCGATGTCATCAACACATATCATCATAAAGAAGTATACATCGCCCAATGCGACCTATTATAAATATCTTAACATATCTTATCTCATATCTCGATCACAAGTCAACTAATCTATGTATATCACTATTCACATGGAATCGTCATCCAAAGATCCGCTATAACATCGTGACGTATCTCAAATACGAACCCTGCCATATCACCGATCTCACGGCCTCAAATCAAATCTCATCGACTCATCTCAAATCCCAAGTACTATCCTCAAATCCAGTATATGAACACATAGTCCCATACCCATGTGAACACATAAATATATATTCCCATATACGCACATGTGAAAGAAAGAATGTATGAAAGTATGTGTGTGCGTGTGGGTGTGGGTGCAACCACTACTCTAGGGTTTCGCAACTAACACTAAATCAATCCAAGAACACCAAAAATCCATCTTTATCATCAATCAGCTCAAACAACATATAATAAATATATGTGTGTATACGTATTCGTATACATCACCACGAACTGCGGGGGTGCTATACGCCATCCACCCGACTTCTCCCCGTAGATATAAATCTACTCACCTTGCTTCTTGTGTGCCGACGCCGATGTCGCCATCTTTATCTTCAACGTCTCGACATCACGTGGGGTACCTACACATATAACGTATCGTATCGCGTTAAAATCAAATTCAAAGGCGAAATGACACAAGAAAACCAAAACGATACGCTTAAAAGCCTATAGGTTAGAACCTACGGACTACTCTTTCAAAATCACCAAATAACACTTGATATAGACGTACAAACGTCAAGCGATCAAGTACAATACCAAATATAAAAACTTGAATTCATAAACAACACTAAATACAAGGCAGAAACCAAGAAAACATGCCCCATATTTTAGTTCAGGTCCAAACTAGGTGCACAAACAATACTGGGATGAAGTATAGAGTACATATGAGCTACTGGAACAACCTGGACACATCCCACCACTAAATAGCCGGCCACTCCCTTGCCAAAACCGGCCTCTTCGGTTTTCCTGGGGATATGGGGTGTCGTCTTGTCAGGGTGGTCTCACATGGTCTCAAATTGGTCCCTGGAGTTGTTTGTTTATATCGTTTTGGTCCCGGTTCACTCCAGATTTCCCTTCACCCTCAAAGTCGTCACAAACCGACATGAAAAGTTTCGTAATTCCGTATTTTTGGGTTTCAGGTTATGTATATGTGTTTGGTCTGGATTTAAAACATTGTAGGGGGGCTTAAGGTCACTAAACACACTCAAGTTCTCCACTCTTCTCAACTCAAACCCTAACCTTCTCTAGTAATGCCCAAAGTGCACTAAACTACCCGACATCGATTTCAAACTTGAATTGAGGCTTAAGCACAAGAAATACAACTCTAATTGTGAAGGAATTACCTTATAAGACCCTCATGAATCCTTAACAGCGCCAAAATGAAGACTTTCTTGGTCCAATGTGTTTCTCTTGAGCTTGTGCACAAAATTTGTGAAATGGGGATAGGGTTTTGGAGTTGTATTCATGGTGTTTTAGGCTTGAAGATGGAGGAGGAAGAGGGGGGAGGCAGCAGCAGCAGCACAAGGGAGAGAGGAGAGAGAAATGAGAAGAAGAAATGATGGGGGGAATGGCTCACAACAAGGGGTTGACCCCTCACCTACTCTTTCTCTCTCTTAATCATTCTATCTTTTCTTTTCCTTTATTTCCTTCTCCTTGCATTAGTAAACCCAAAACAATGACCATACACCCAAAACATGTAAGAAAATGTAACAAGTGTAAAAATGATATGTACATGTTTTGCACAAAAATGCTAAAAATCCGATTAGCGATTTTTAATCGCAATTAGCACTAAATTAGAATATAATTAATCATAACAACTTAAAAATGGCATAGGTTCATCTACTATTTTGATGAAGTCAAACTCTTTGACTGCCATATCAAAACAGATGTTCCAACTCCGCGATGCGCGCATTTATCCTGATGGACTTAAGCATAGCTTTGAAAGTCTTAACTTTTTCATCTATACAAAGAATCTTATCAAGATCCATTTGCTCCCAATGGGTTTTACCCCTTCAGGTGCAACATTCAAAGTCATACATTGTTGATGTACATGGATTCCATCTTTTATCGCATAGCATCCAGCCATTTCATAAAGTCTCTGCTTGTAATGGCCTGTCTGAACCTAGTTGGGCCATCATCTAATACATTCCTCGCTCCCACTGTCACCGAGAAGACCGTAGTATCTCTCAGGTGGATGAGGAACCCTACCAGATTCGCGGAGAGGCTAAGGTTCGTTGGAGACTATTGAATCCTTTGGTTTTACCAAATCATCAGCAGTTAGTTTGTCTAGCTGGAACTCCTTCCAGTTCTACCTCATGACCACAAATTTCTTCATAAGAAATTCCTTTTCTAAAAAGGTGGCGTGCTGAGAAACAAAACTCCTTTTGCTCCTCAGTGTGGTAGAAGATATTCCCTCGCAAATGTTTGGGATATCCTAACAAACTTATACAGATCTGACCTTGTCTCGATCTTGTCCGGATTTTGCATTTCAACATAGGCCGGATAACCCTATATCTTAACTCGTTTAAGACATGGTCTCTTCCCATACCATATCTCATATGGAGTGGTAGGCACTGATTTGGATGGAACCCCATTCAATAGGTATGCAGCTTCTTAAGTGCATAACACCAAAAGGAAATGGGTAACTCAACAATACTCATCATAGAGCGCGCCATATCTCATAGGGTGCGATACCTCTGCCCCGATACACCGTTGTGTTGTGGTGTTCTCGAAAGAGTAAGCTAAGAGAGAATCACACTCCTTTTAAATAATCCAGGAACTCCATGCCCGAGTATTTACCTCCTTGATCACATCGAAGGATTTAATACCTCTACGCGTCTGGTTTTTCAACTTTAACCTTATATTTCATGAATTTCTCAAAAGTTTCAGACTTGTGTTTCAACAGGAACATATGTCCGAATCTCGAGAGATGATCAGTGAATATAATGAAGTATGAAGAACCAACCCTGGCATTAGTAGACATAGGACCGTATACATTATCATGTATTTGCCCAAGAGTTCAGTAACTCTTACTCTGTTTGCAGTAAACGGAGTTTTGGTCATTTTACCTTTGAGACAAGTCTGGCAAGTATTATAAGATGAAAATTTGAACGGATTCAAATATTCATCCTTATGTAACTTAGCTAGCCGTGTCGCATTGATATGACCTAGTCTATAATGCCATAAGAAGAATTCGTTCATTTATGAACTATTCCTCTTGTGTGTGTTCTGCATACTTTGAACTGTGGTTTGATTTAGAACGTATATACTATTACATAATGTGCCTGATCCAATCAACTCTTGATTCAGGAAAATGTTCACAACATTATCATCCAATACAAAATTATATCCTTCTTTAACTGAATAAAGAAAATGATGTAATGTTGTATATCAGGTTCGATATCTAATAACATTTGTTCAGAATCAATGTATTTACCATTTGGTAATACAAGGTGATATTTGTCAACTGATTTGGCTGCAACAATTGCACCATTCTCTACACTTATAAACATATCGCCCATTCCCAGTTCTCTACTTTTCTGTAGCCCATGTAACATATTACATATGCGGGATCCTGATCCGGTATCACATACCCAGGACGTAGAGGATACTGAAAAACAGTTCTCGGTAATGAACACACCCGAAGAATATGCATCAACATGCTCATTTCTCGATTGGGTGGCATGGGAATCCAGATATTCCCCTATTTCCTGCTTGGACTTATAACAATTATAAGATTGAGCAGAACCAACATTCCCCAGCTCAGTATAATAAGTAGGTTCGGTCGATGCATCCATATAATTATCTTGATTAAGGCGTGACATGGTCGCTACCAGGAGAGAGAGAGAAGAAAACACTCTGCGTGCGCTTCTGCAAGATCAGATTGGTTATTTATTTTATCTAATTAGGATGGCTCCCACTGTTTTTATCAAACCTTCTTTCAAACCCTAAAAGGTAAGACTGACCGGGATTAATTACACCCTACAAGGTCGCCAATCTTTCGGCCAGGCCAGTGTCGGTACTTTGAGGGAGGTTCCCCGTGCTTTCGCACGGACCTAATTAAAATAAACCGCGTTTTTCCAGGGGCGTAACCCCGTTAACACCTTTCTAGACACCTACTTGATCAGCTAATTGTAATGTGTAAAACTCTCGCAGGAGTAACTCTTACTCGCAGTGGGTATTGGGATCCGACTATCTCATAGAAGGTATGCAACCTCATTGCAAATTTCAACACTTGAAATTCCCGATAATATTTTGCCCCAAGCAATCTATGAGCTTGACAAGGTCAACAAACCATAGACCGCAAGTCAAGTTCAACTCGTCATTTCCTGATTGAATTAAACCCACCCACACGACCCTTGACAAGGTCAACAAGGCCGCACGACTACCCTAATCCAATCGCATCATATGCTAGCAGATAAGCACTAATTAGCTACCGCACACTACGCCTTGACAAGGTCAACAAACGCAGCACGAATACTAAATACTATTTATCTGAAATGACGGAGGGCTATGACAGGTTTTTAAGAAAACCCTTTGCGTAATGAACTTGATCTCGTTGTAGAATCGAGTGATTTTGAAAAAGGAATGTTTTTGAGGCTTTTACTAGTTTTGCTAAAGAGGTCACTCCCGGTGAAGGGATCTCGGCTCTTTCCTCATCGAATGAGGTGCAGAATATTTCACAAATACCACTATGCAAAGCAAAAACTATAGAAGCAATCAAAAGACAAACCGAGTGGGTTGTATCATCTGCTAGTTTCGCTAAAGAGGTCACTCCCGGTGAAGGGATCTCGGTTCTTTCCTTATCGAATAAGGTGCTGGATATTCTACAAGGAATACCGCTATGCAAAGCAAGCACTAGAACTACCAGTTTTTAAAACAAGTTTCTACAACATCTTTAGGTTTCTTTCTCTTTCATTAATCTCATTAATGAAGTCCCATCTTTTATGCTTCCTAAGTATCACAGAAGAAACGAAAGCATCAATATTTATTATATATCATATATATATATATATATAATATAAGCATTCATCTCAGAATATCAAGTGATCACATCACAAAATAACAGTAGCAGAAGAATCACATATGAAATATTGGATATACTAGGAATTCCGTGTTTTAAATTAAGCATGTATAAAACACGGATTCCACGGTCGTGATGAATAGCCAAACCCACATCCCTAGACCCCTACGAGAGCGGCAAGCAACCCTGCCAATTCTAGAATTAGGAGACCCGGTCTCGACTCCTCGAGATGGTCTCCCACTGGACTGTAGAACCCGGTCACTTATGCTCTCCTCCTTGGGTCTATCCTAATGCGGAAAAGTAAATAATATATATCAATGGTGATATCATCCTCAACCCGGAAGTGCCACAATAAAAGAATATTACATATAAGCTTTATGAAAAAAAAACTCCCATCTCACATAAAAACCCCAGCTATTCAAAACACGACGATCCAATATAATATATCACAACAACACATAACATCACATGTCATCAACGTAAGTAAATATGCGTATCCCAATTGTCGTTGACATATAGCAATGAAACCGGCGATACACTACATATTACACTTAGGTCGTAGAAAAGAAAGTGAAAAACTACAACAATTGTAATCCGCAACCACCTTAGACATCATAAACCGAATATATCACATACTTTGGATTTTATGTCTAACCAAATGAATTCCTTAGATATCACATACCTAATAATTATAAACCCTGCATTTTACTCTCGATATTGAAAACACTTTCCAATAACCTTTCGGGTAATTCAACAAGATTCCCGATAACCTGATCGAATGCTCGTCGGAAACTTTAGTATACGGACGCACCCCCGATGCCGTCGATGAAGTGCACTTAGGCGAAACACCGCGACCGCGAGCACCCGAACGGATGCTTTTGACGACGGGGTTCTCCTATAGTCACTTGGTCACGGCTATGGGGCGTGGCTATCTAGTAAGGTTACCCAGCGAGTATCCGCGTACACTACGTAATTGTGACGGACTTTTGATCTACATCAAAATTCCGTGGCAACCGATCAAATGAGACTAACTTGTTAGATTTATAAAATTCAAACTAGTTATTGTGGATTCCAAATATTGTATCACAATCACAGAAAGTTAGATGAAGTTAAACTTTTCGATCGAATAAGCAAGCTGCGAAAATTTCCCAATAAGCTCAAGACTTGAGCGGAGTTCGAAAAGTACCCAGAAACTGCCACAACTACAATGAACCATCCGTAGAAGGGCTGACCCATGCCTCACTCATGTCGCTACGGAACTGTGGCAAACCCTAGGGTATTACCGCAGTTCCACGATCCAAAAATTCGAGTATGGGTATCGTTCTTCTAGAGGGTCCACAGAATCGCTTGCATGATTTTCTGAAAATTTTAAACTCGGAAAAATCTAACTCTTGGAAAATTTCCAGCGGGGAAAAATTGGGTTATTGATATCCGTTCAAACTTTTTAATATCGTCTAAATAACCCGAATACATGTTAGAATTACGATTACGAAACACTCCAAGTTGCCTTTGCAGAAAGTTAACATCACATGAAAATTTAGCAAAAACAAACAACATCTGAAACACCAAAACCCAGAGACTGGAACACTGAAAAAATTTGCCCAGAAGCCTTAATGGGGCTGGCCTGCTCGGTTTTTCCCTTCATGTGCTCGGCCAAATTCCGAGCAACTGGGTTTAAATTTCTCTTGTGTTAATACTGTAGGGTTCCTAGGCACTCTAACAAGGTTCCACAAGGCATCAACCATACCCGATTAAAAAAAATAGCCGTGCCGAACAACCCTAACCAAGATCGTATACTAGAGATTATGCGAAAACTAGCAAGTTAAACATTTTAACTACAAGTGAAAGGGATTACAACCTTTGTAGATCCGGTCCTTCACTTCTAAAGCTCCGTGTTGACGTCCCTTCGCTGCGATCATCGGGATCCCAGACTCTAGCCATGGTTTCTTCGGAGAAATGAGCGGGCTAGGTCGTTGACTTCGAGGCCGAAGATGATCTATGTCGAGGAGAGTCAAACTCAAGCTATTCCTTCACTTGGTCAAGAATTTTGTGAAGAGAACACCCTAAACTAAATGGCAAGTAGTAGAGGATGATGAAATAGGAAATGGGTTTACTTTAGATTTGGATTTCTCACTCTAAATCTTCACTTGAAAAAAATCTAGCAAGCTTTCTTCTTCTTCTTGAAGAAGAAGAAGAAGAAGAAAAGAATAATAATGAATTATCACAAAAGAATAATCAAGTGAAGTCTATCATAATACAACCATGGGTGAGTTAACCTTTGTAGAGACTAAACCATAATTTTAGGTAATGGTTAGGTTAATGAAAATCTTATGCAAAACAAAATTAGTGGACTTTGTCAAAGATGCTTGAAAGCTTCATGAAGCTTCAAGCAAAGACAAAGAAAGCCACCATTTTGTTTTACCAAAATAAATAAAAACCCAAAACCATTACCTTAAATATGGTGTAAGTCATACACACACTCAAGTTTGCATGTATCATCAAACATGATACAATCTAGTGCACAAAAATATATCACATATACAACTTGTGCACATCAAGTGAGAAAATCAATCTTAAGTGAACCAATACTAGTTAATGTAAAGTAATATATCAAATATATAATTATACATTAAATCATTAAATCAACACTTGATTTAATGATCCGGTCATATCTCATATAACCGACTAATATCTAGTGTATCAATGTATCGAATCAACACTTGATTCGGTAACCCGGCTATATCTCATATAACCGTCCGATGATACAAATCGCGAGAATAGAATACAGTATCACATACTGGTATTATTCTCGGTCCCGCACATATCTCATATGCGCTTCTATTTCATTTCGCTTGAGCCAAGAAACCTTTGTGTAGGACTCTAAAGACTCGTCAATACGCCGGCAGTAGGCGGTGATCATATCAATCACCCACAAGCCGCAAGCGGTCTGCTAAACGTAACGGCCACCCGGGTATTGAGCGATTAGAAGATCAACGAGCAAAGCCTTCTCAAACTCCTGCGAATCCAATCAGAAGCACTTACCGCACAGTCCGGTCTGTTCGTCTGATATGTCGCATATCTCGCCTAGGGGTGGTAAACGTCAGACCCCAATAGCGTGATAAGTCATGCCGATGTAAGGTCCATAACAAGCACGAAACTACTGATAATACTTACCAATAAATCAGTGCAACCCTGGCCAGGGATTTCCAGTTATGGCCAGTCGAGCATAGCGCAACATCAACCCCCCAATACCGGGAGAGACGAATCCCCTCCTATCGCTCATTGCCTCCATGTGAATCGGGACTGTACCCAAAAACCACCTGTTTGCACGCCTCAGTAGAGCCGTGGTAGGGTGGAAATCAAAGCACAGTGGGAGACACACAAGACTCTATGACGATCTCGGGTCAACAGACTAAGTTGTACCAGTGTCACCAGAGAACCGCCATCTGACGTGAGATATAATACCATCTGGGAGTTCTCGGCGAGTCCGTTCAGTGTACCCAGTCTCCACTGAGCACCCGCAAACCGTCTCTGATGTCAAACACCAATGGATATGGGATCATCCATCGCCCATCACATGGGTCAAGAAGATATACGCTAGTCTACTCTGGAATATTGATGCCCCGTCTCGATATTCCCACGACTAGGAACATTGAAGGATGTACACATGGAATACCCAGGCCCCACTAGTATGATCTGCATCATAGTCCTGCAAGTCGAGTACACATCCTAAGGGCTTTATCAACATGTAATAGAGAGACAGCAAGTATACATGTTAAGATAAAGAGCAACCAGATAGCGTACTATCATGTCGAGCAAGAAAGTCCTATTTATATATGTCCCAGCATCCACTACAGTATACATCTCATGTACAGTAATGGCCTCTAGGGCATACATATAACTAACACATATTGCATCTCATACAACATTCTGCAGTTGTTTAAAAAAAATTTTGAGCCATTAAAAATTCGACAGAAACTGGATTATTTTGTTTCAAGTTTCGGAGTCGTTTCGGTTTCGTAAACTAACAAACATCGTTTAAATCTCTAGCTTGGCTCTGATACCACTGCAGGGTTCTCTAGGTTGGCAGCAAGGTTTCGGGAGGTATCGTCCATGCCGTTTTCAAATTTTTTTCGTACTAAAGAACCCTAACCCTAGAATCTTAACTAGAGATTTAAACAAACAAGCAATGCAAACAACTTTACATCTATGTGAATGAGAAATACAACCTTTGTAGACCGGTCCTTCACTTCTAAAGCTCCATGTAGTAGTCCGTTCGCTTCAAGTAGTGAACATTCGAACTCTAGTAAGGGTTTACATGAAGAAATGAACAAACTTGCTCGAAGTCTTCGAGGCCGAAGATGATCTACGTCGAGAAGACTCAAGCTCATGCTATCTCTTCACTAAATTAGGGTTTAGTGAAGCAAACACCCTAAACTAAATGGCTAATATTAGAGGATGATGAAGTAGTAAATGGTCTCACTTTAGATTTGTTTTTCTCATAATATTTTCTCACTTAGAAAATTGCTAGCAAGCTTTTTCTCATGAAGAAGAAAATGAAGTGATGAAGATCAAGATGAGAGAATGAACTCATGAGGTGAGAATAGCAACCATGGGTGAGTTAGTATCATACACTAACTCATGTAGAGAATAAACCATGGGTAAACAATAATGGTTGGATTAATAAATATCTTCAAGTAAAGCAAAAAGAGTGGACTTGGTCAATGGTTCCACAAGCTTCAACCATGTGACAATTTCCAACCAATTTTGATTTACTTTAAATAAATAAATACCCTTTATTATTATTTGCATGGTGTGAGTCTCATACACCCATATAGCATGTGGCATCAAGCATGACACATAACTAATGTATATTAATATATATCACATATATACTAAGTGTACATTAGTGAGAAAAAGAAATGTTTGGACTTGGTCAATGGTTCCACAAGCTTCAACCATGTGACAATTTCCAACCAATTTTGATTTATTTTAAATAAATAAAAACCCTTCATTATTATTTGAATAGTGTGAGTCTCATACATCCATGTAGCATGTGGCATCAAGCATGACACATAACTAATGTACATTAATATATATCACATATATACTAAGTGTACATTAGTGAGAAAAAGATATGTTTAAGCGAGCTAATATTAGTTAATGTAAATTAATATATCACATATATAATTATACATTAAATTATTAAATCAACACTTGATTTAATAATCCGGCTATATCACATATAACCGACTAATATCAAATGTAACAATCTATCGAATCAACACTTGATCCGATAACCCGGCTATAGCTCATATAACCGACCGATATCACATATCGCGAGAATAGAATGCGGTATCACATACGCGCATTAATCTCGGTTCCGCACATATCACATATGTACACGTACTTCATTTCGCATGAACCAGGAAATCTCTGTGTATGACTCTAAAGACTCGTCAATATGCCGGATGTAGGTGATGATCATATCAAACACCCACAAGCCGCAAGCGGTTTGCCAAACGTAACGGCCATCCAGGTATTGAGCGATCAGAAGATCAACAATCAAGCTTGCTCGTACTCCTGCAAATCCAATCAGTAACACTACCGTACAGTCCGGTCTCTTCGTCAGATATGTCGCATGTCACAGCCTGGGGGTGGTATAACGTCAGAGCCCAATAGCCTGATAAGTCATGCCGATGCAATGTCCATAACGGTTCGAGAAACTACTGATAACACTTACCAGTAAATCTCAGCAACCTTGGCCAAGGATTTCATGTTATGGTCAATCAAGCATAGCGCAACATCAACTCCCAATACCGGGATAGACGAATCCCCTCCTATCGCTCATTACCTCCATGTGACTCGGGACTGTACCCAAAAACCAACTTTTTGCACGATCTCTTGACCGTGGTATGGTGGAAATCAAAGCATAGTGTGAATCACACAAGACTCTATGACGATCTCGGGTCGACAGACTAACCTGTACCAGTGTCACCAGAGAACTGCTATCTGACGATAGGTATAATACCATCTAGGAGTTCTCGGCGAGTCCGTCCAGTGTACCCAGTCTCTACTAAGCACTCGTATACCTTCTTTAATGTCAAACACCAATGGATATGGGATCATCCATCGCCCATCACATGGGTCGAGAAGCGCATACGCTAGTCTACTCTGGAGTATCGATGCCCTGTCTCGATACTCCCACGACTAGGAACATTTGAAGGGTGTACTTGTTGACTACTCTTGGCCCCACTAGTATGATCTCCATCATAGTCTTGGTAGTCAAGTACACATCCTAAGGGCTTTATCAACATGTGAGAGCAAGACATCATCACTTATACAAGTCAACATATTAAGACAAAGAGAAACCAGATAGCATACTATCATGTCGAGCAAGAAAGTCCTCCCTATATATGTCCAAGCATCCACTACAATATACATCACATGTACAGTAATGGCCTCTAGGACATACATATAAATAACAAGGAGAACGGCCAAGGGAAAGAGAGAGCCCTCTACTATTTGAGTCGAGTTCTCCTGGGGGCAGAAAACAACTACTCCCCTATCGAAAAAAAATGCCTGGCATTAATCTTCGTGATAACGAAGCTCAGACACTATGCTTTTGCGCATGAAGCCCATCTCATATCAAAGGTGGATCCTCTCAAGTATTTGATGTCAAGAGCCATACTAACAGGATGACTCGCTAAATGGGCCCTCCTCTTGATGTAGTTCTCGATAATCTATCGACCCCTCAAGGCAGTGAAAGACCAAGCCATCGCCGACTTCCTCGCCGAGCATCCGATACCTAGCGACTCATCTTTAAATTGCGAACTGCCAGACAAGCACACGTTTGACACGATCGACAGGGAGAAAGAAGGGAGTGATACCCGATGGGAACTCTATTTCGACGGAGCATCTTCCATGAAGAAGCGAAAGCACAGCTCCCCCATAATCAAATCTGGGGTAGGCCTCATCTTCGTGACTCCGCAAAGAGGGATAATGCGTTTTGCCTTTTCCTTAACAGAGCCAAGGACAAACAATGAAGCAGAATATAAGACTTTGATAGCAGGTCTTAAGATCGCTGTCGACATAGGAATCAAAAACCTCCCCATATACGGAGGCTTCCAGTTGGTCGTTAGCCAAGTAAATGGTGACTATCAGACGTGCAAGCCAGAGTTGGTAAAATATGGCAAAAGAGTGCAACAGTTACTAACTCAAATTCCCTCCTACGCCCTGGAAAGCATACCGCGTACAGAAAATAGCAAAGCGGACGCATTAGCCAAACTCGCTAAAGAACTGGCTGACGAATACCTTGATGACTTAAGGATCATTGTACAAAGCCATCGAGTTCTTGCCCCAGCAGAAATATCTCCGGAGTCGTCTGAAGAAAAGGAAGCGACCAAGCAAACAACCCGACAAATAGAGGACTAAGAAAAAGCTAAGAATTGGAGAGAAGTCTTTATAGACTGCCTCAAATCCTGTCGAACACCTGAAGATGCATCCTCAAGACATCAGCTCATGAAACAAGCTCTGTCTTTCGTCTTCGTCAATGATGCTCTATACAAGAGATTGTTTGACTCTCTATGGTTCAGATACCTGGGACTAGAAGAAGCGAGGAGCGTCGTTCAAGAAACCCACGATGGACTCTGCGGTTCTCATCAAGCCGGGCCAAAGATGAAGCTGAAGATCAAAACAATGGGCTACTATTGGCCTACGATGATTCAGGACTGCCTCGAATACGCGAAGCAATGCCACTCGTGCTAAATTCATGGGGACTTTATCCACCAACATCCAAATCCGCTACACCCAATAGTGGCTAGCTGGCCGTTCGAAATGGGGGAACCAATATAATTGGGCCTACTGAAGCTGTGTCGTCCAAAGGACATCGGTTCATATTGGCGACAACTGATTACTTCTCTAAATGGGCAGAAGCAGTACCACTAAGAGAAGTGAAGATGGAGAATATTCTCTATTTCTTCAAGACACACGTCATCTATCGGTTCGGCACTCCATGACGGATTATCTCCGATAACGTGTCGGCCTACAGAAGTCACAGAATCAACCGCTTCGCACAGCAGCATAATATAGACTGGAGATATTCTTCGGTCTATAATCCCCGAGCTAACAGTCTAGCTGAGGCTTTCAACAAAACCTTGACATAGATCTGTTTACCGCCGGAAACCGAGAAGACGAACGTCTTGCCTGAATCTGGGGGCAGATGCTAATTGGTGCTATCCGTCCACCTCTCAAAAGATGCCTAGTTGATTTATGGCACCATGTATCGAAGGTTTAAACGGATACGACCGATGTAGTAGACTTCGTCAGATTCCCCCTCGTTTGAGGGGTTTTTGATTGTGGGGATGCTCTTCCCTGCAGACGCAAGCCCCTGCAGTTAATTACGCTACCGCATCGCGGTAACAACTTTCTCCTTCTCCAGATGGTCACTTCGTGTCGTGGGTGTTTGTTCTGTGTTTAGTTGCCCGTGGATTGTATACGAAGACTAATTTATGTTGTCGCCCGTAGGGCGTGGACTAGTCTAAATCCATATCTTTCTTAGATTTGGGTTTGGGGGGTTGGTTTTAAGGATATGTTAGCCTCATTTGAGACTAAGATCGACTTAAACGTTTGTTAAGGATACGTTAGTCTCTTTTCAGACTAAGATCAACTTAACGGGGTCGTTTAGATCCAACAAGAGAACAATTGGGCTCTATTGTTTAGTTTAGTGACATTGCGGTCGATTAGTTTAAGGACATTGCGGTCCATTGTTAGTTTAAGGACATCTCGGTCCATCGTTAGTTTAAAAACATCACGGTCAAGGTTAAGGGCATCATAGTCCATGGGTTTAAGGACCCCACAGTCTGATATTAGTTTAAAGACATCGCAGTCGAAGTTAAGGATATCATAGTCCATGGGTTTAAGGACCCCACAATCCAATGTTAGTTTAAAGACATCACGGTCGAGGTTAAGGACATCATAGTCCATGGGTTGAAGGACCCCATAGTCCGTAGTTTAGAGACGTCATAGTCTGTGAAATGTGTGGTTGTTAGGACCCGTCACCTCTCTGAAGACGTTGAAGGATTACAACGACAAATATCAGAGGAGTGAAGAGATGTACCCTCAAACTAAAGTGGATTAAGTGATCTGTAGTCCAATTTGGAACTGAGATCAATTAATTAAATTATGAGCACATTGGCTCAGTTAAGTCTGAATTGAGGACTTATGGCCAACTTGGGCTAAGTCCAATTAAATTTGAAGTGTTGGCCTTTTGTTGGACCATTAAACACTTGTCTGGGTTCAAGCCCACATATTTTTAGCCATGCTAAACAAGAGTTTGAAAGCTTTGATAACATTTTTATCTTTGACTGAGCATGGAGCATTATAGCTCTGAATTTTACTCAATTTTGAAATTCAGTTGAAGGGGAGACTTCTGCCTCTGGAAAATTAGCCAATTTGACTAAAAATAGTGTTAAACACTAGAGAGCAGCAGCGTTAAACACAGAAAAAAATTCTTAAATTAGTGTTAAACACTGGAAATAGAATTCTCAAATTAGTGTTAAACACTAAAAGACAACAGTGTTAAATACTGGCAATAAAACTTTCAGATTAGTGTTAAACACTAGAAAACAATAGTGTTAAACACTGGAAATAAGTCCTTTAAATTAGTGTTAAACACTAAATAGGAATGGGTCACGTGGGGCCACGTGAGGGCATCCAAAGGTGAGACCAGATCCTTTTTACTTTGCTTTGCAAATAAGTGTTAAACACCTTTGCTCTTTTGGGCATCACGTGTTGGAACATGATGGACATCTGTGCGCTGATCACTAAAGCATTTGCTAAGGGGTCACGTGGTGACACGTGAGAGCGCCCAAAGCCTACATTTCCTTTGCTTTTATTTTCTGTGTTTTGGAGGTCACGTGGGAGCACGTGAGGCGTTGCCTCAACAATTTTTCTTCTCTTTTTTAGGGGATCTGTTCAGGGGTCACGTGAGGACACGTGATGGAGACCTTTTGAGCTCTCTGTTATTTTTAAGAATTAAATTCTCTGTAGGGTTAAACCCTAATTATGTTTTAGAGGAATTAAATTCCCATGTATATGAAAGAATTAAATTCTTATGTAGGGTTAAACCCTAATTTCATTTAGGAGGAATTAAATTCCTGTATATGTAAAAGAATTAAATTCTCAATTAGGGTTAAACCCTAGTTTTGTCCATCTTGAAGGAATTAAATTCCTATAATTTTAGGAGAATTAAATTCTCATATAGGGTTAAACCCTAATTTTATCTTGAAGGAATTGAATTCCTGTGAGTTTGAGAGAATTAATTCTCATACAGGGTTAAACCCTAATTTCATCTTGGAGGAATTAAATTCCTGTGAATTATGGAGAATTAAATTCTCTAAACTCAATTCTCCCTCTAAGTTTTAGATCTGCATGGCAGAATCTCAATCCGATGAGAATTAAATTCTCAACCTATGGTGAGATTTGCTTCTGCAGATCTTCAACCAGAGGAAGAACTAAGTTCTTTTGCAGAAGAGTTAAACTCTTAAATTGAGAATTAAATTCTCTGTTTTTGTTTTATGAAGTTTTGATTCCTTTCTCTTTTCTCACCTAGGGTTTTCTTTCTTGAGAATTAAATTCTCCTTTCTTTTCTCTCTGCTATTTGCTTTTAGAAAATTTCAAGATCCCAAAATTCTATATCCCTCTTCTCTTCTTAGCTCCTATTTATAGGAGAAGGAAAAGAATCAATTTGTTTAGTAAATCTCTCATTGAAAGATTTTGTTTGTTTTCATAATTAATATGATCCTTTAGATCACTCAGTGAATTTTATTCACCGTTGGATTTTTAATCCAAAAGATATTTTGTTTGTTATTTTTGGTGAGATTTAGGGAAATCTTTCCTTGTCTAAAATCTTTCCATAAATTGGTGATTTTTAATCACCCTTGGATTTCTAATCCAACGGTTCCCCATAATCCTTTTTCGTTTGGAAAGATTTAGAGAAATTAGAATTTAATTCTATTAAGTTATAAGGCTTTCAAAGCCTGTCACGTGCTGGCACGTGACCCTTGGTCATGTGTGAGCACGTGACCCCCAATTGGGTCCTCCTTCAGCCGCTTGTTTTCATTTCTGTCTGCTTAGAGTTTTAACTATCACGTGTCAACACGTGACCATTGGTCACGTGTGAGCACGTGATATCTCATTGAGGTAATTCCTAATTTTCAATCAGGGAACAAATTCCCCCACAGCGTTGCTCTCACATGTCTGCACGTGAGTGCAACGCTGTCACTTTTGTGACCGTTGGATCTGTCTAGGGAATAGGGGAGATGAAACGTTTTCCATCACATCCTATAAATGCAAGGGTTTCTTCAGAAGAGCCTCCACTCTTTCATCTTCTTCCTTGCTAATTTTTCCTTTTGAGAATTTAATTCTCGCTCTCAGAACTTAGTTCTCTGTTTCCAAAAATCTTCAGAGTTTAACTCTGTTCAAGGAAGAATCTTTTCTTCAGGAAATGACTTTGAACGATCGAAGAACTCTCATACATATAAACTCTTTAGATTTTAAATCCACACCAAGGGTTTTTCCCTTTAATCAAGAACCCATTTTTAAGTTCTTTTAAAAAAACAAAAAACCATTCAATCCTCAAACAATAGATCTCTTAGGGTTTTTCTGATCTTCTGGGATCGATGGCAACGCTTGTCTTTTCCATGGAATTTAATTCCATCTCACAGAGTTTTGGCTCTGAAAAATGTCTCTGGGAATTTTATTCCCTTTTTTCAAAAGGAATTTAATTCCTATGAAGAACTTAGTTCTTCCTAGAGAACTTCTTGGGGTCTTCTTGCCATGAATTGTTTCTCTGTAATCAAGGAGAAGAAAGGGTTTGCAATGGTGTTTTCTGGAAATTTAATTCCTTAGCTTCTATTTGATTTGTTACAAAGTCCAAGATGGATTTCCTTTTGGGGAATGTGTAGGGCCATTTGAAATCCACTGTTCATTTATTGAGAATCTTCTTTTTGTCTCATTGTAATTGCTTTGACTCATCATTAGCCAGTCGCCATCTTAATTTTGTGGGACCCATGTGTTTTGTAACCAATGGTCCTGTTTACCGCCAGAAACTGGGAAAGACTGACGTCTTGCCTGAATCTGGGGGCAGATGCTATTTGGTTTTATCCGTCCACCTCTCTGAAGATGCCAAGTTGATTTATGGCACCGTGTATCGGAGATTAAGACGGATGCGGCCGATGTAGCAGACTTCGTCAGATTTCCCCTCGCTTGAGGGGTTTTTGATTGTGGGGACGCTCTTCCCTGCAGGCGCAAGCCCCTGCAGTTAATTACGTTACCGCATCGCGGTAACAACTTTCTCCTTCTCCAGAATTTCACTTCATGTCGTGGGTATTTGTTTTGTTTGTGGTTGCCCGTGGATTGTATACGGAGACTAATTTATGTCGTCGCCAGTAGGACGTGGATTAGTCCAAATCCGTATTTATTTAGATTTGGGTTTGGTGTTTTAGTTTAAGGATACGTTATCCATATTGAGGCTAAGATCAACTTAAACGTTCGTTAAGGATACATTAGTCTGATTTGAGACTAAGATCAACTTAACGGAAAGAGCATTTAGGGGCTCTATTGTTCCAGTTTAGGGACGTAGTGGTCCATAGGTAGTTTAGGGACATTACGGTCCACTGCCAGTTTTGGGGATGGATATTAGTTTAAGGACGCTTTAGTCCATGGGTTTAAGGACCCCATAGTCCATATGGATGTGTTTAAGGACGCATTAGTCCATTAGTTTAGGGACGCATAAGTCCATGGGTTTAAGGACCCCATAGTCCATATAGATGTGTTTAGGGATGCATTAGTCCATGGGTTTAACGACCCCATAGTCCATATGGATGTGTTTAAGGATGCATTAGTCCATTAGTTTAGGGACGCATAAGTCCATGGGTTTAAGGACCCCATAGTCCATATAGATGTGTTTAGGGACGCATTAGTCCATTAGTTTAAGGACGCATTAGTCCATCGGTTTAAGGACCCCATAGTCCATATGGATGTGTTTAAGGACGCATTAGTCCATTAGTTTAAGGACGTATAAGTCCATGGGTTTAAGGACCCCATAGTCCATATAGATGTGTTTAGGGATGCATTAGTCCATTAGTTTAAGGACGCATAAGTCCATGGGTTTAACGACCCCATAGTCCATATGGGTGTGTGGTTGTCGGGACCCGTCACATCTCTGACGTCGTTGAAGGATTACAACGATAGGTGTCAGAGGAGTTCGGAGATGTACCCTTGAACCTGACGTAAATTGATTTAAGGGAGCAGCCGTGCTCAGTCAATTTAATTTGAGGACTTATGGCCATGATTGGGCTAAGTCCAGTTGAGAATATTCAAAGTTTTTATCTTTGGCCTATTAGGCCTTTGCTAGGGCTTTGCCCTTGTTTAATAATGCACTGCATTTTCTTTTGGCCTGCTAGGCCTTTTTGATTTGGGCTCAGTCCCTTTGTAAATGATGCAGAGCATCTGTTTTGGTTTGGGCTCTGCACCTTTTTAAAATAATGCATTGCATTTTATTTGGCCTGTTAGGCCTTTTTTAATTGGGCTTGGCCCTTCTGCAGTGCATTAATTACTTGACAGTGGCTTGTCAGGCGCTTTGCGCCAATTACTGAGCGCAAGCGCTTGTCGTGGTGACACGTGTCACACTCTGGTGAGCGCAAGCGCAACAGCGCAGTGCGCTGCGCTGTTGCGCTACTGACACGTGGCGCGCTCTGGTGAGTTGCGCCAACTTTAAAGAGCAATGCTCTATTTTTAAAAGTCCATTGCGCAAGTGGTTCTGGAGCTGACACGTGGCGCTCTCTGGTGGCTTGCGCCAACCCAGGAGCGCAACAGTGCAGTTTTTGCAAGTGCAAGGCACTGTTTCAATAACTTGAGAATCTTAAAGATTCCAGAACCAATGGTTCATAAAAAAGTGCAAGGCACTGTTATTATTTATTTTTTATTGAAGATCATTGATCTTGTTCTTAGATCAATGATCTATTCAGAAGAAGTTCTTCTCCTTTTTTTGTAAAGGTTTTTACCTTCTTTCCCTTCTTGAGTTCTTCTCAAAATTCTTCAGAGTTCTCTCTGTTTTGTTGTTTTCGAAGTTCTTGATGTTCCTCCTCATTGAATTGGGGTCTAGGGGCCTTTATATAGTGCCCATTAATTTTTTAAAGAGATCATTCTCTGAGTGATTTGGGGAATTTTCCCCTCCGTTGGATCTTTGATCCAAGGGCTTCTGTTTTACAGAAGATAATCTTCTTGTTTTAACAAGAACAGAAAGATCTTACTGGAATTTTAATTCTGTTTGGCGCAGATGCACCAGCGCTTGACACGTGTCGCGCAGCGCAGAGTGCAGCGCAACTGCGCTGCCACGTGTCGCGCAGCGCAACTGCGCTGCCACGTGGCGCGCAACGCAACTGCTCTAGCGCCACGTGACGCGCAGCGCACAACGCAACGCAACTGCGCTGCCACGTGTCGCGCAACGCAGTGCTTGCACAACTGAAGCGTTGCTTCCTTTAATTTTGTTTTAAATAGAGTCTTGCTCTGATTGGGCGCGCGGCCTTGGGCGTTGCGCTGACGTATCAGCTTTTGACACGTAGCGCGTTGCGCGCAGCGCAAGGAATTTGAAGCGTTACTTCAATTTTTTGAATTTTGAAATTCAAACAGAGTTTTGCTCTGATTGGGGGAAACAAATGCCTCCCCCCACCGTTGCGCTCACGTGGCGCACACGTGAGTGCAGCGGTGGCAAGATCTTGACCGTTGGATCAACGGGTGAGTTGAAGGGGCGCAGGGGCCTATAAATAGGACACTTGGTCCTTAGTAAATGTTTTACCATTTTCAAGAATCTTGATTTTCAGAGCTTTGCTCTTGCTTAAGAATTTTAGTGCCTTGCTCTCGTTTCTTCCCAAGAACTTCATAGTTCAAAATTTAGAATCATCTTAGGTAAAATTTAAATTAAATTAAATTAAACTTAATTAACAGAGCCTTGCTCTCATAGATCTTTGATCTAAAGAAAACCCCTTTGGTGTTTCACCAACAGAGCCTTGCTCTCAAGAATCCATAGATCCACAGAGATCTTGTTTCATGGGTTTTAACCCATGAACAGAGCTTTGCTCATGGATCAAATGAAAAACTTTTTATAAGTTTTCATGGATTTTTTTAAGACCCCAAATTTTTAATCTTTAGGAGTTAAAATTTTCTTTTGATGGATTTTTCCATCATTATTACAGAGCTAGGCTCTTTTTAGGAAATTTTATTCCCTTAAGACCAGAGTTTGACAAATGTCACTCTGTGACAGAGCTTTGCTCTGAAAGAGGAGATTTTCCCCTTGTCTCTAGGGATTTCCCATTAATGAGAATATTCTCTTGGGGATCACTTCTTTAATTGACAGTTTCATCCAATGATGGGGCTGTCTTATTAAATGATGCACTGTCATCCAGATTTTGTGGGTCCCCATTTGGTCCCCTACCCACTACATTGCAATATAGTATAAATTTTAAGATGCCAAACGTTGGAATTACAACACTGACGGCTAATTTTTGTCCCTCCACAGGAAACATGCCTGCTGACCTATCATTCCCGTTTGTTCGCTCGGAGGGAGGTTTTCCCCAGGCACCAGTGGACCGAGAGGTGCTCACTCTCATCAAGGATCATGACCCCGAGCACAAGAACCTTCACCTGTGGGGTAGATGGTATAACGATATCATCCATGGTCGCCGAAGCTTCGGTTTCGCTACGCCATCCGAGCCCATATTTTCGATCTCCTATGCGGATGAACCCCCGGTGAAGTATGCCGTGGAGGTCAAAAATTGGAATTCGGATGACCTCCTCCAGCCTGCAATTGGGGCTATTCCCGTGCAGCCGCCGCCGGCAATAGACATTTTGGGGAGGCGAATCTGTCAGGGTTAAGCACGCCTTTGGGGACAGGCCTATAACATTGGATTGATCCCGCGCCCGCCCGCCGGATATTTGCAGTGGACCCGGTACATCTTATCAGCGAAGAGGACTCATCTGATGAAGATTGGTTTGTATTCGGCCATCTATGTCTCGCTCTTTGAGTATCCCTCTCCTCCAACGTGGTGGGTTAAGGCTTTTATTGAACAATGGAATATCCCCACCCACACCTTCCTGACGACGGACAGGGAAGTTTCTATCTCCATGGAGGAGTTTGCTGAAATCTCGGGTCTGTCGATGAGGGGGGAGCATTACGAGGAGCTGCTTCCTCCTGACGAATACGTCTTTGCCACCAAGCCGTTGGTGTTTGATCTGACGCCGGAGAACGCTATTCAGCACCAGTTTCCGGGCTTGGTGAAGGTGCTGGAGATCTATGAAGGGCTCTATCTGGAATCAGGCACCCGGGGAGTCAGTTTCGTAGATTTTATCACCCGCTTCATTCGACCGGAGTTCCTATCGGAGCGGAGCGAGAAGTTCGCCCAGCTTGATGACCCTTTTGGCTTCGGCTTGGACCGCCGACCCACATCGGAAGATGATCACAAGGACTTTTATCTCCCCGGCGCCGCCGTCATGCCCTTGTCAGAAATCGCCGTCCCGGGCATGGATGAGGAGACCTTTTTTGTAGGGTTCCTGGGATTGTGGCTGTGCAGCTTTGCGCTCCCCATGCACCCGCGCCATATGCGGCCGTCTGTTTTCTACCCAGCGCATCGGATGGTGGCTGGTCTGCAGTTGACAGTAGGAATCGCCGGGCTGGCTCACCTTTATAATGGACTTAGCGTAGCGGCGGACGCTAATGAACCTGGGGTGCAGCCTGCTAACTTCCCGATGCACTACTTCACCTCTTGGATGGAACTGCATGTGCATGGGGTGTTCGGCGCCTACAAGATCCCTCCGTTTTTTGAGAAGTGCAGACTCCCAAGAGTCATGCGGTTGGTTGGCGCTTCGATCGTGGTTGCGTCTCTGCGGGAGGCTAGGGGGTTGCTCCTCCGTCCACACCTGGTCGGAGCGAAGGTTTCTTTTTTGGATAAAGTCATAACCATAGGCTCAGAAACTACCAAGTCAGTGGTGCCGCTGCGCGATGACTTCAAGGACGGGGCCTCCGTACTGAAAGCTCGGGAGATCCTCCACCTCTACTCTATTCGGCCGGGCTACCTGGTGTTTAGGCAGAATGAGACGGCATTCTTCATGAGGTATAACCCTCACCGGTTCGCTCAGCAATCGAGCTATCACCAGGGGATCTCGATGGAAGCTTTCTTGGAAAAGCCCGTGGCCAGCCGAGAGGGGATAAGGAATGCAATACACCATTTCATGCGGCATAACACGGGTTCCTATTTCTTCATCAGCGAGCCGAGCTGCGTCCCCAAGGTGCTCAACGCGTACGTGGCTTGGTACGCGCATGTAATGGGTCCAGTTATCCTTATGGAGAAGCGCATGCTGGTTGACCGCAAGGGTGCGCCTCCCGGCGGCGATCGCAAGGATCCCTTGAAGCCAAGGACCCCGGTCATTCCTCCGCTGAAAGATGCCGGAACCGTGCCACCGCGTGTGTTGAGCCCTCCGCGCGGACTGCCGCTCCGTGGTACTGCGGATGAACCACCAGCACCCAGTGCTCCAATGGAGACGGTAGATGTGGTTTCGCCGGAGTCCAGCGTAGGCGCAGATATCGGGACCCGCCGCCCTAGGGTGCCTGCAAAGCGCAAGTCGATCTCGAGTGCGCCCAGGGCTGGTGGGCAGAAGAGGAAGAAGAAGTCGCTCCTCTCTCTCAACGCGATCCTCGGTTTAGAGCCTCAGGCCCCTCTTACCGAAGGTATAAGCGAGTATGGCAGCAATAAAGGCTTCTCGGTAGACCCCGCGGACACTGACCTGGCGGCTGCCATTGCGGCTTCTGTGCGATCAGCGAGGCTCGAAGCGTGATTGGATAAACTCGCTCAAGAAGGTAATCATTAGCTATACTCTTCACCATTTTATAGCATTTTTATTATTATCTTCGATTAATGCTTTCCCCCTTTTTACCAGGTGTCACTACCGAAGAAGCCGTCGCTGCCTCTTTAAAAACCTTCCAGGAGGAGGAAGAGAAGCGTGCTTCAATGGGCATCGGTACGTCTCGCCTTATTAAGTTTTTTATCCTCTTTTCTGATGGTCAACCTAACCTTCTTCCTTTGCTTCTTTGCAGGGGCTGCGCCAGCTGATGCGGGGACTCTCCCCGGGCCCGCTACTAAAGTCCAGTCTCCTCAGGGCTGCCGCGAGAGCCTCAACTCAACAAGTCGACGAGGGATGCCTTGAAGGATTTAGAGGCATCCCTGTTCACAGACGAGGACGTCTCAATGAAGGAGGCTTTGAAAAGGTCTGTCTCAACGGCCCAGGAGGAGAGAAAGCGGCTAAGGCGCGAGGCAAAGGCACACAGGGCTGCTTTGGCCGTGGGAGCTGGCCCAAGCACCGTCCCTCGTGCTGCTACTCCTTCGGAAGAGTCTCCGGTCGCCCTGTCCACTGCTCATAGGCGGGCGTTGCGTGCAGCTCGGGAGACCAACGATCAGTCCACCTCAGGTAGTGTGTCTTTCAAGATTTTGTTGTAAGAATTGTAAACCTATCAGTTCTTATATATCTCGTCCTACAGGGCCAAGTCCAACCGAAGGGGAGGCGGAAACCGTCGAGCCTAAGGGGACAGAGGAAGAGGCACCGGCCGAACCCAAGCCGACGGTGGGCAACGTCGTCGGGTTGCTGAGCCTGAGCTGGGGGCTGAGGGAGCTGCACCAGAGAAGGTCGTTGATGCCGAGCCCGAGGTGGCGGAAAATGAGACGACCGCTATAACTGAGCCTGGGGCAGCGGCGGACGAGGCGCCTGAGACCGGCGACCCCATGGTGACGGAGGATGAGACAATGGCGACCGCCGAGCCCGAAGAAGTAGCGGGTGAGAAGGGCACGACTCTTGGGGACAAACCAGCTGCTCTTTCTCAAGAGTCTGGCAATGCTCCAATTATTGTTCTCCCCGTCTACGGTCCCCCGCCGTCTCCTGGTCGGGCGAGTACTACGACAGCCCCTGTCAAGTCCGGTGATGAGGCCACGGGAGGTGGACTCGTATCAATGGAGGAGGGAGACGCCTCCGTTTCGGCTGGCGGCTCATCGGGTAAATTTCGAGTTATTGTCCCTTTTTTTATATCTTGCGATCCTTTCTGACAAGTTTATCTTTGTTTTTAACGCAGGTGCGGCCAGTGCCGATGCTCCATTGCTCGAGGGAGCACCGTCAACTACTGCCTTGGAGGTGGTCACCTCTCAGCCTTCCCTTGTACCATCGCAGATGTTGGAAGGTATGGATTTGCAACCCATTAGTTTTATCTTCAAGCGCATAATTTATGTACTAATGTCATACTCTTGCGTTTTTTCAAGAGTGCTTTTTGATCATCTCTATCAGGTGTTGCACCCGCACTTCTCCTTCCCATCTGAACTCGCTTCTTCCTCCAGTGGCGCTGGTGAGTATTGTTTCCAATTGATGCTTTTCTTTTTTCAATAATGGAATTATTTCTGACTCTTCCTTGTCCTAATTGCAGTGTTACAAATCGAAGGAGGAGATGAAAGATCGGTCACGCCACCGGCCCTCCTGGCCTTGCCACCTGCTGCAGCTGGTATAGTAAACTATCGCATCGATGACTTTTTTTGTATTTCTTGAACCGTCATCTAATCGTATTTTGTTCTTTCAGCTGTCGTTCGGATCCCGGCGCCCTTTGAGTCTCGCGTTATAATACCGGCAGGCCCTTTCCTGAGACGTCCGTCTTCAAAGGGTGTTGTAATGAGCCTGGGCATGCTGAGCAGATACGTCGAGGAGCTTGACGCAGACGCTCTCCCATCTACTGCGGATTTCGCTGCGGAGGTTAACCCGATATTGGCGGCGCTTGTGACTCTTCATGATGGAGGCGTCGTCGAGCTTTGGGTTAATCACTGCAGGGAAATCAAGGTCCGCCTACATCAATCGGAGCTTATGCGCCCTGCTCCCGAGACTTTAGCCGCAAGCAATCAAAGAGCAGCATGGATTGAGCAAAGCGCTTCTTACTTCCATCACCTGGAATAAGAAGCGACTTTAAGGCTGAGGGAATGCCAAGAGACCTCAAACGAGACGGCTCGTCTGCGCGCTGAGGTTGAGGCGAACGCTAGCCAGTTGAAGGTTATCTTCGAGGGCCTTCTGGAGCGTATCTCTAACGGGCTAAACTTGAAGCGAAAGCTTGATGCTGCCGAGTGTGACGCCCAAGGCCGGGAAGCAGCTCAGCAGGCCGTCGGGAAGCAGCTTGCATCCTTCTTGCAGCAGCGGGCTCAAGTGGAGGCGGAACTGGCGGTGACGGCCGACCAGGAAAAGGCGTGGAAGGAAGTGCGCGAACAACTGATGGGGATATTTAAGACGCTTCCTTCCCAGTAATTGTCCTTGTATCAATATACTTGTAAAAATTTTCTTTTTCGAATAAGATGTATTCATTCTTTATTCTTTTGTACGATTCACTTTGTACTTGATTGAATTAATAAATAAAGATACCCATTTTTTTTTCTTTGCAATGTCTTGTACTTTTCTTTGCTTTCTCCCTTCTCTTATTATCGGCATGCTGTCTTGATAAACATGGTTGACAGATAATAGAGTAGGCATCTTGATTTCTTCAAGAGATAGTGATGGCTTAGGCCGCAGGTTCAGATCTGCCGCCTAAGACTTTTTAACTCTATGAGCCGTGAGGGTCTCATAGAGACTTTTCTCCCTACGGATTGAGAGGATCTCGTAGGTAGATTTTCTCCTTAGGAATCGTGAGGATTCCTAAGTGCGTTTTCTCTTATAAGTCGTAAGGATCTTATAAGAGAATTTTCCCTCTTACGAGTCGAGAGGGCTCGTAAGCGGTTGTTTCCCTCCTTGTCGAGATTCGACTTTGGAGAGTGAGACCCGTGGATAGTATGCAAGAGACCGTTTTGGGCCAACTCGCAGGGTCCCAGTGCTTAGGAAACAGGTTTTTTAATCCCTGCTGTCTAAGGCTTTATCTTACGAGTCGAGCCGTATCGAGAAGTTCTCGCAAAGACATCAATTTCCTCACAAGTCGAGACGAATCGAGCATTTCTCGCTAGAATATCCTAACGTCACTGTTAACCTTTGCGCTTTATGACAGAAGTCCGTTAGGGTCTGTGGTACTTAGGGTTTTGGCCGTCGTACCGTCGCATCAGCTGATATATTCCTCGATAGGCAATCGTGCTATTCGAGTAGCCATGCGACTGCCGTGTCTCTGATCCCTTCGGGGGCTGGACAAGACGTCTTCAAGCAATCCTCCTTGGCAGTTTGACCGTCGGAAGAGCAAGCGTTAGGAATTTTTCCATGCCGCTTTTTACTTGAGGTTAGGCTTATTTTGGAGAGCCCCGATGAGTCATAACTGTTAGTTATATGTATGCCCTAGAGGCCATTACTGTACATACGATGTATATTGTAGTGGATGCTAGGACATATATAGGGAGGACTTTCTTACTCGACATGATAGTATGCTATCTGGTTGTACTTTATCTTAACATGTACTCTGATTGTCTCTATGTTACATGTTGATAAAGCCCTTAGGATATGTACTCGACTACTGGGACTATGATGAGATCATACTAGTGGGGCCACGGTAGTCGACGAGTACATCCTATAACTGTTCCTAGTCGAGGGTGTATCGAGACGGGGCATCGATGCACCAGAGTAGACTAGCGTATACGCATCTTGACCCATATGATGGGCAATGGATGATCCCATATCCATCGGTGTTTGATATCAAGGATGGTGTATGGGTGCTCAGTGGAGACTGGATACACTGGACGGACTCGCCGAGAACTCCCAGATGGTATTATACCATACGTCAGATGGCAGTTCTCCGGTGACACTGGTACAGAGTAGTCTGTTGACCCGAGATCGTCATAGAGTCTTGTGTGATTCCCACTGTGCTTTGATTTCCATCATACCACGTCCAAGAGGGCGTGCAAAAAGGTGGCTTTTGGGTACAGTCCCGAATCATATGGAGGCAATGAGCGATAGGAGGGGATTCGTCTCTCCCGGTATAGGGAGTTGATGTTGTGCTGTGTTCGATTGGCTATAACCGGAAATCCCTGGCCAGGGTTGCTGAGATTTACTGGTAAGTATTATCAGTAGTTTCTCGAACTGTTATAGACCTCATATCGACACGACTTATCAAGCTACTGGGGTCTGACGTTTACCATCCCTAGGCGAGATATGCAACATATCAGACGACGAGACCGGACTGTACGGGAGTGTTACTGTTTGGATTCGCAGGAGAATGTACAGGCTTGCTTGTTGATCTTCTGAGCGCTCAATACCTGGGTAGCTGTTACGTTTAGCTGACCGCTTGCAGCTTGTGGGTGTTTGATATGATCATCACCTACTGCCGGCGTATTGACGATTCTTTAGAGTCCTACACAGAGGTTTCTTGACTCAGGCAAAACGGAGTAGGAGCACATATGTGATATGTGCGGGACCGAGGATAATGCGATATGTGATACCGTATTGCATTCTCGCGATATTTGATATCAGCCGGGTCATCGGATCAAGTGTTGATTCGATGAATCGGTACGGATAAATATTAGTCGGTTATATGAGATATAGCCGGATTGTCGGATCAAGTGTTGATTCGATAATTTAATGTATAATAATATATATAATATATTAAATTGCATTAACTAATATTTGCTCACTAAAAGATTCTTTTTCTCACTCGGATAATACATTGATATATATGCGATATATGTTAATTGTATTATTTTATTTTGTTACGATAAATATTATATATGTGATATATAATATTGTAACATGATATGATAACTAATGCAACTTGTTTAGTAGAGATTAAACATGGTTAGGGTTTGATTAGGGTTAAGGTTTTCTAGAAGTTTCTAGAAGCTTTCTTTCTTTGTCTTTGTTATGATATTATGCTAGATATTTCCTTAACCTAACCAAACCTTTAACCTTAGTCAAATCTCTACAAGGGTTAGTTTGACCATGGTTACATTATTCATCATATCATTTCTTTTCCTATTCATCACAAAAGGATTCTAATATTGTTCATCATCTTCTTCCTTCTTCTTCTTTGCTTGAAATGGTTTCTTGCTTTGATTTTTGTGATGGATAAATATGAGAAAAAGATAAATAAAGAGAGCAAAAATCCTACTTCATCATCCTCATCTTCCCTTGCCATTTAGATGAGGGTGTTCACATCATTTCATGAGTGTTAGCTTGTGTTAAAGAAACTTCAAGGTAGATCATCTTAGTATCGAAGATCGGAAGCAAAGGTTGCGTCTTTCTCTTCGTGGAACCTCTCGAGAGTCCGGATCCCGATGATCGCAGCGAAGGGACCACAACACGGAGCATATGAAGTGAAGGACCGGATCTACAAAGGTTGTAATCGCTCTCACTTAGTGTTAAAGTTGTTAACATGCTAGTTTTCGCCTAATCTCTAGTTTAAAGTTCCGTATTCGGGTTGTTCGGCACGGCTAAATTTTTAATCGGGTATGGTTGATGCCTCGTAGACCCTTGTGCGGGTGCCTAGCAACCCTACAGTGGTATCAAAGCCAAGCTAGAGCTTTAGGCGAAGTCTAGACGAAGTTTAAAGTCCGATCGAACCCAGAAAACCTGATATAACCCCTTCTCTGGAAATTTTCTGAAACTTTGGATTTTTGTGAATTAAAAATTGCCAAAAAATTCAGCAGGGAATTCTATGAGTTACTGTGAAGCACGTGATGCTAACTCGACAAAGGAGGCGCGGAACCGCGGCCCAACCCTGGGTTTCGCGGCGGTTCCGCGGCCACTTTGGTGAGTTACACCACGTGGCTTGCACAGTAATTCTTGTCTTCAAGTGCTGAGTCTTCTGGAAATTTTTATTTTTTTATTCAACTGTTGAATTATCTGGGTTGTATTGGGGACATAAAGATTCGATCGGATATTTTAACTTTGTTTAGTTTTGTCCGGATAATTTTTAGAAACTGTTAAAAAGTTCGAACGGATATCAATAACTCACTTTTTCCCCTGTCGGAAAATTTTTCAAAAGTTGGATTTTTCCTCGTGTTTAAGAACGTTCTAAGTCGTGCAAGTAACGCGGTGGACCCTCTAGAAGACAACAAACCTTAACTCGATTATGTGACCGTCTTGAACTGCCTCTAAACCTTAGGGTTTGGGGCAGTACGGCGTGCCACATGTGAGGCGTTGGCTTGACCCTTCTACGGCTGGATCACCGGTACTGTGACATATTCTGGGATTATTTGAACTCCGCTTAAGTGTTGAGCAATTTAGGAAATTTTGGGTATTTGATTATCTGTTCGGAAAGTTTAATACTGTCTATTTATCTGGAATATGATACAATAAGTGGAATTTATATAGTTAGGCATGAAATGCGAAGTATGTGATATTTCGGATTTACGATGTCTAAAGTGATTATGGATTCCAAATATTGTAGTTTTACAATTTCTTTTCTGTGACCGTAAGTGTAGTATGTAGTATTATTGCCGGTCTTCGTTGCTATACATCTACGACGATCGGTGTATGCATACTTACTTACGTTGATGATATGTGATATTATGTAGTGCTGTGATATGTTGTATTGGATCGTCGTGTTCTGTATAACCGGGGGTTTTATGTGAGATGAGGGTTTTTATTTTCATTCATGTAAAATTCATTTGTATGTAATATTCTTTTATTGGGGCACTTCCAGGTTGAGGTTGATGTCACCAGTGTATATTATTTACTTTTCCGCATTAGGTAGACCCAAGGAGGGGAGCACAAGTAACCGGGTTCTAGGGTCCAGTAGGAGGCCATCTCGAGGAGTCGAGACCGGGTCTCCTAACCCTAGAATTGGCAGTGTTACTTGCCGCTCTCGTAGGGGTCTTGGGATGTGGGTTTAGCTATTCATTGTTGGAGATAGTGCCCTCATAGTCAATTATTGGATCGCAGGTACGTGATTGCAATGATTGCGGAGGACCTATACCGGTAGGACAGTCTTACTCGAGATGATAGTATGCTATCTGGTTTGCCTTTATCAGTCGTGTACATGTTCAGGTGACTGATTACATGTTACACTTTGATAGAGCCCTTAGGATCTTGCTTTACCACCAACAGTATGATGGCGATCATATACGTGAGAGTTGGGTGGTTTATATGCATATCCTTAATTGTGGTCCCTAGTCGTGGGAGTTTCGAGACAGGGCATCGATACTCCGGAGTAGACTAGTGTATACAGTCGAGACCCCGACGAGGGGCGGTGGCCGGTCTCACAAGCCACTGGTGTCAGTTGGATCACCTAAGATGTATACAGGTGCTCATTGGGTTATGAGTACACCGGACAGGACTCGCCGGGAATCTGCTAGTTGGTATTATACATATCGTCAGATAGCAGTTCCCTGGTGACATGTGTACAGGTTAGTTCATCGACCTGAGGTCGTCATTTGTCTCGTGTGAGTTCCCACTGTGCTTTGATTTCTACCCTACCACGGCTCAAAGGAGTCGTGCAAACAGGTAGTTTTTGGGTACAGTCCCGAGCCATATGGAGGCACGTGAGCGGATCGGCAGGGGATTCGTCTCTCCCGGTATTGGGGGCGAGATCGTGCTGTGTCTAGGAGAGCCATTACACAAAGCCCACGGCCGTGGCAGGAGATTTACTGGTAGGTACTCCAGTAGTATCTCAGGGTGTTATTGGGCTACACTCTGACACGACTTATACTGCTATTGGGGGTCTGACGTTACTAGCCCCCTAGGCAGATATGCGATACTCATAGACGAACGGACCGGACTGTATATACATTATCACTGTTAGGCTCAGTAGGGTTTCTGGATGAGTTCGCTCATCAGCCTCCCTTGAGGTCAGTCCATGGGCAGCCGTTACGCATAGCTAGTGCCGCTGACGGTTTGTGGTTAAACCCACTGCCAGGGTACTGACGAGTCATTAGAGTCCCCCACAGACAGTTTCCCAAGTTCGGGCGAAACGTTGTAGAGGCCGTATGGTTTTATGGCAGAGTTCGGAAAATGCACGTGCGTTTACGCACGTGTTATTTTTCGGGCAGATGATACTGGTCGGCTTTGGTTTAAGCCGGATCCGAGTATTATATTGAGTAGATATAATATCTTTGTCTCAGTTGCATTTGTATTCGGTCGTAATACAAATGCGGGTATTTTTATACAGTTACGGGGTTGTCCTGAAATTCGTTTCAGGATCACTTTTGGAAGTTGCCAGTTTCCAGTTTTCTATCAGCCGTCTTTTAACATTCGGTTAAAGACGGATTTATCTTTTCTTGGATGAGGGTGAGTCCTGCTTCTAGAAGGTTCTAGAAGTTTCTAGAATGAGGTGACAAGGATTATGACTCATGCTTTGATTTCTAATAATTCTTGTTTTCCTTAAGATATTTTATTTTGTGTTCACATATGATATTTGCTTAAGGTTACTCTCCCCTCTCCTACACTCACCTCCCTCCTTGATAAAAGTGGCCGGCCCTCTCTCTCCTCCTCCACTCTCTCACTTGAGAAAATTATGGTTGCTAAAAAGAAAAGACTAAAGTTTTGGATGCATGGAAATTTCATAGTTCATTTCTTGTTCCATTTCATTTCCATCGGCAACTTCATTAACCGATCATCCACGGCTTTGGACGAAGTGAGACAAAGTCATCTACTCATTCTCTACATCATTCTTGGTCGTCTCTTTTAGCAAACTTGACGACCGAGTTGCCTCGAGTCAGAGGCGGGAGCCCGTTTAAAGAATCGTTGATGTGGTGCTACCTGGACGAGCAGATCGGAGATCGAAGAGATCGGAGCAGCTGCAACGGAGCGTGGGATGATGGTTAAAGAATGAAGGACTCGGATCGTTCGGTATAACCTTTCTACACTCTTTACAGTTTGTTAGTTTAGCAATAATGGCAGATCCGGGTTAAAGTATACGATAGCGCCAGATAAAAAGTTTTTGTTCCGCATTTGGCGTCTGTAGACTGTCGGGGCGCTAGCGTAGACTTACAGTGGTATCAGAGACTCACCATTTTGCTATACTAACTTGTGCTAACGCGTTTAAAATATCGATCGAACCGGAAATCAAAAACTGCAAAATCCAAGCTTGACAGTTTCTGTCGATTTTTAAAGGGTTCCAAAATTAATTTTACACATACCAGAAAATCAAGCAGGGTTTTTTAGGAATACTGTAGAAATTCGAGGAAGTGATTCCACTGTTCTGACGCGGATCCGCGGTCCAAGCCAAGGTTTGCCGCGGATCCGCCGCAGAAAAGTGAGATCACTCACTCAATTTTCTACAGTGCATTCCATGTTGGAAATTGAGGTTTTTGGTATATATCTTTTGGGCCCAGATTTTGTTACTGTTCACCAGTTGTTCGTGGGGCCCACTTTGTGATATTTAGTCGATCGAAATTTAAACATGTTAGTTTACAGTGCTTACATTATATCTCCGACCGGGAATGTCATTTGATCGGTAAACCGCGTCTGATTGCTATAGTTCTTTTAGACGGGTTTGCGAACGTGACATTCGCGTTGATGTTCTGTGTTGTGCTGTGATGTTGCGGATTTGTCGTGGTGGATAGCAGTGTGCAATGATAGTGCTTTTTGAGTTTATTTGTACATTTGATATTGCGGGGCGAGCGTCCAACATGTGGACTGCCGTCACTGCCTGTTGTATAATATTCTTTTGGGGCACGACCAGGTTGCGGTCGATGTACCTGTTGTACTATTTTTCATTACTGTACTAGGTTTTGCCCCGAGACGGAGTGCACGGATAGCCGGGTTCTGGAGGGCAACGGGTCCGCATCTCATGGCTTTGAGAGGCAGAGGGGTCCCACTCTAAAATTGGCAGACTATTCGCCGCACTCGTAGGGGGTACAGGTTGACCCAAGGAGGGGTGCTCAAGCTACCAGATTCCGTAAAGTGCCGGGTGGTCCATTCACTATGCTGTAGGGGGCTGCCTCGCTTCAGGTTTTGGCGGGTAACTTGCCGCACCCGTAGGGGTCTAGGTTTCATTGCACAGGCTATCCACACGACAGGGGAACGTCGAATTTCAGCAGCGGCTCTGTGAAACTCGGGGATCCCAGATTATCTGTATTGTTCTGTGATGCTTATTACTTTTCTGTAATGTTGCATATTATCACGCCTGGAGCGATTATTGTATATTGGTTTATATACTATTAGATGTTGTATATGTTTTACACCCGCGCTAGTCCAGTCCCCGCTCTGTCGTTAGTTAAGTAACCTAACGGGTGATGACGGGACCCAGTGACGAATGCGGATGGCATATACGTACATTTTATTTTCGTTCTTTTCTGGTGTGATTGATTGATGGGACTGCGTTGATTCTGATCAATGCAAAGTAAAACAAACATGTTTACAGTTGTTGGAACAAATTTAAAAAGTGTTATTGCAAAGACGTTTCCTTTTGTTTTGCATAGCGGTATTCAGTGGAATATCCTGCACCTCATTCGACGGGGCAAGGGCTGATATCCCTTCACCGGGACTGACCCCTTGGGCAGAAGTTTGCGTCAGGGTAATAACTTTGCTATAGTCGATTACAAGTTGCTTTGCATAGCGGTATTCAGTGGAATATCCTGCACCTCATTCCACGAGGAAAGAGCCGAGATCCCTTCACCGGGAGTGACCTCTTTAGCAAAAGGTTTTCGCCACTATATTTTAAAAAGCTATCAGGTTCCTTCAACGAGATCAAGTTCACTACGTTAAAGGTTTTTCGCCAAAAACCAGCCGTAGCCCTCCGTCGTTTCTTATGGATGGTCAGTAGTATTCAAGCTATGTTTGTTGGCTTACGTCAAGGCATAGTGTTTGGTAGCTGCTGGGTATTAATTTGTTGCATAGATAGATGAGTTGGTTTGGGACAGTCGTATTACCTTGTTGGCTTACGTCAAGGGTATGTACGGGTGGGTTCAAATTAACAAGATAATGACGGGCAGAACTTGACATGTGACTTATGATTTGTTGACTTACGCCAAGGTCATAAGAGCATGGGGCAAAAATCATATCGGGAGTTTCTAAAGAAACTGAAACTTGCCAAGTATGCGCATACCTTCTGGAGTATGAGTAACGTGGATGCATTCCATCATGTTATCATGCGATGAGAGTTGGATCCCGATTCCCACTGATGAGTTGGTTTACTCTTCGGGTGATCCCGATTGATTCTTCTTTAGGTTTGGAGGAGAATTTGACAGGACAGTGGGAAGTTTCCGGATTAGATAAAGTGATAACCATTCTGATCTAGGTTAGAGTGCACGCAGAGTGTTTCTTTTCTCTCTCTCTTTGGCAGCGACCTTTGACCGACCCTAGACTATGACTCAGTGACCAAGTTGACCAAACCTTCTTAAAATACTGGCTTTTGGATTGTCTATGTTGCATAAGTCATTGCCACTCCTTCTTTTACCCTTTGAATTTCTCAGAACACCCGTATTACTACGGATATCCACTTCCATTGGATAGATCCATCGTATGGTTATATACGAACTCGAAGGGACTTCTTCGAGGATGGATCCAGGTTCAGGAGAAATAGAATTGGTTTATTCAGTTGTCTTTTATTATCACCTTCTCTCAGGTTGCGAGAGCTCCTTGGTTTAGGAGAGTACACCTATTACGCTTATTGGATAGTCTTATTCCAAACCATAGGCTGGTGCCGAAAGGTAGGGAATGAAGAAAACCAATTAGCCTAAGTAGGGTGTGCAGAAGGTAATATGTAAAGACAAAATAAAGGGATTAGAAAGAGGGCAAAGTAAATTGCGACTGATATCATTCACGACCAAAACCGCGTACTTCATCGCCACTCCTATTTCACCTTTAAAGGAATAAGGTATTATTCAGTTATTTTTTATCATCACCTTCTCTCAAGATATGAGTACTCCTTGGTTTAGGAGGGTACACCTATTATGCTTACTGGATAGTCTTCTTCCAAACCATAGGCTGGTGCCGAACGGTAGGGAAGGAAGAAAACCATTTAGCCTAACGATGGTGTACAGAAGGTAATGACTAAAGACAAATAAAGGGATTTGGAGGGATGGCAAAGGAATATACGGTTATAGTCATGAATTGGATTATGGAAGAGACATTGCTATGAATACCAGGATACCCCTACGAAACATTTTCATGTTTCAGTGCATTGTTAAAGGAAAACTGTTTTCCCGATTGGATACTTACTCCAAGGGTATGTATTTACCAGGTTTCATTCTCATATCTGTATGGTTTTACAGATGATGAGTGGGAGTAAGTTATTGAGAATTAGGTAATTATCCTCATTATATCGGAATTCGTTGTAATTGGTGATATTTGAGGAAATCGCCAGGGTACAGTTTCCAACCTACGACGCACAGGTTTTTGAGTTGTTCAACTCAGCGGACTTATACAGAGTATTGTATGTTGTCCAGTGTCCATCAGGACAAAGGGGCAGATCCTCGTACTATGTTCTGTTTACTTATAACTTCTCTAGTATTTAGACAAGTGTTTCGTTGAAATACAAGGTCTAAGTTTTGAGAAGTTATGGGTATAAGAATAAAGTAGAGAACCAGGTGTCACAAGTGTCGGGATTCTTCAAAGAGATCGAAGATGTAGATTCTTGTGATTGGTATTCAGATGATAGTGATGGTTTTGAGAAACATATTTCTCTTTCAGGTTACTCATAATTGGATGGATTCCTAAGTTGAGTAATGCTGATTAGCCTCTTTCCATTAAGGTGATATGCACTGGAGACAGCTGCATGATTTGAATCTGGTTCCAATTAAATTAAGTGCCAAAGTTTCTATATTGGATATAGAATGGATCATACCTTATAAGATGTTAAGGTACGGGGAGTTGTCCAGCTTATGCTTAAAACCAGACTCTGGATAACTCAGGGCACGTTTCTGTAATGGTTGTTCGTGGGTTGACCCTGGCTATGACGAGGGTTGATATTCTACCATTTGGAAGAGCAATAGTGATATTGTTCTTGACTCGCCAAAGTTTTAGTAAAAATGGATTTTTTCAGAAAACAGTAGTGGGAGTATGGTAGAACTGGAAGTGATTCCAGAACCGCGAACGATTACGGAAAATTTAGTAGGACCTATATATTCAATCAGGTTTGACATTCCATTAGCCACTCCGCAGATACGGTGGGTAACCTCAGACACCCGAGAGGTACTTCGGTAGCCTCAAGGACGGTGACAGAGAGGTTCTTATCTACCCAGACTTGACACTACTGTTGTTCCAGGCTATGAGACCCGGTAGGAGGGTTGTCGTAGTCAGTGGGAGCAGCGGAAGCATAGTGGGCAAGACGCTTATATCTATTTATAGACTTGAGCAGTTATAGCGGAGATAGATCATCTAATTTTGATGTGACAGTCATGGGTTTGACTTCATCAGAATAGGGGATGAATCTGTTAAGAAGGTAGTAGGGTGTGATGTCATGGTATCTGGATGACATACACAGAGTGGGAAGTAAAATTCCTATACTACGATCGGTTGTACTGTGGTCGTCACACAGTTGTTTCTCCAGACAGGATATGGATATAATATTTGACATTCTGGTTTCTAGATCTATGATTTTAGATCTAGATTTGGGTAGTTTCCCAATGTGGGTACTTTGACAGATATTCTAATGGTTTTTAGAATAGTTGACTCCTAGCATGGTGGTGTACCTGCAGGTGATGGAGTCACCCTCTCTAAAGGTGTCTTACAGACTAAAGGGGAGAGGGATGGGCATGATTGACAGATCACTTGCTTAGGCAACTGAATCAATCATGAGATGTCAAGTACCACACCAGATGTTGTTTTTGCACTAGATGCAATAAGTTTGTATTAATCCAATCCTGGAGAAACATAAGGAAGCAGTTTTAGAACATAAGTACATGTTCTACGGATTTGATGACGGCAGCCTCCTTCGGGAGACGATCATCATTCCAGGCTTCAAAGGTGACATGGATGACAGATTGATTGTCGGAGTTATAGTTTTCCCTCTGACGAGGGACAGTATTATGGACAGGTGGTCCAAGAGGATACTGTGGGTGGCATGGCGCCGGATACTGATTAGGTTCAGTGATTGATACAGTCTAAGAAGTTTGGATTTGGAGTTCATTTATGAACTAGGTCCCATCAGATATCCAGACATATTCTAAGACAGGTATTACTCAATTCGGGAGATGGCTTTCTCCGCGAACTTGAGATTAAGAGAGATATAGAAAGAAACTTCTAGGCGGATCCACTCACAGAGGCTATTTCTCGAACACAATAGTTTTACAAACGGGCTTTGTGAAACTGATTAGTAGAGGAGTTGGATGTTCGGTTTCACACGGGCTGTGAGTAGTCGACATTGCAATAATTAGCCTTGAGTGCAAGTGGGAGATTGTTGGAGATAGTGCCCTCATAGTCAATTATTGGATCGCAGGTACGTGATTGCAATGATTGCGGAGGACCTATACCGGTAGGACAGTCTTACTCGAGATGATAGTATGCTATCTGGTTTGCCTTTATCAGTCGTGTACATGTTCAGGTGACTGATTACATGTTACACTTTGATAGAGCCCTTAGGATCTTGCTTTACCACCAACAGTATGATGGCGATCATATACGTGAGAGTTGGGTGGTTTATATGCATATCCTTAATTGTGGTCCCTAGTCGTGGGAGTTTCGAGACAGGGCATCGATACTCCGGAGTAGACTAGTGTATACAGTCGAGACCCCGACGAGGGGCGGTGGCCGGTCTCACAAGCCACTGGTGTCAGTTGGATCACCTAAGATGTATACAGGTGCTCATTGGGTTATGAGTACACCGGACAGGACTCGCCGGGAATCTGCTAGTTGGTATTATACATATCGTCAGATAGCAGTTCCCTGGTGACATGTGTACAGGTTAGTTCATCGACCTGAGGTCGTCATTTGTCTCGTGTGAGTTCCCACTGTGCTTTGATTTCTACCCTACCACGGCTCAAAGGAGGCGTGCAAACAGGTAGTTTTTGGGTACAGTCCCGAGCCATATGGAGGCACGTGAGCGGATCGGCAGGGGATTCGTCTCTCCCGGTATTGGGGGCGAGATCGTGCTGTGTCTAGGAGAGCCATTACACAAAGCCCACGGCCGTGGCAGGAGATTTACTGGTAGGTACTCCAGTAGTATCTCAGGGTGTTATTGGGCTACACTCCGACACGACTTATACTGCTATTGGGGGTCTGACGTTACTAGCCCCCTAGGCAGATATGCGATACTCATAGACGAACGGACCGGACTGTATATACATTGTCACTGTTAGGCTCAGTAGGGTTTCTGGATGAGTTCGCTCATCAGCCTCCCTTGAGGTCAGTCCATGGGCAGCCGTTACGCATAGCTAGTACCACTGACGGTTTGTGGTTAAACCCACTGCCAGGGTACTGACGAGTCATTAGAGTCCCCCACAGACAGTTTCCCAAGTTCGGGCGAAACGTTGTAGAGGCCGTATGGTTTTATGGCAGAGTTCGGAAAATGCACGTGCGTTTACGCACGTGTTATTTTTCGGGCAGATGATACTGGTCGGCTTTGGTTTAAGCCGGATTCGAGTATTATATTGAGTAGATATAATATCTTTGTCTCAGTTGCATTTGTATTCGGTCGTAATACAAATGCGGGTATTTTTATACAGTTACGGGGTTGTCCTGAAATTCGTTTCAGGATCACTTTTGGAAGTTGCCAGTTTCCAGTTTTCTATCAGCCGTCTTTTAACATTCGGTTAAAGACGGATTTATCTTTTCTTGGATGAGGGTGAGTCATGCTTCTAGAAGGTTCTAGAAGTTTCTAGAATGAGGTGACAAGGATTATGACTCATGCTTTGATTTCTAATAATTCTTGTTTTCCTTAAGATATTTTATTTTGTGTTCACATATGATATTTGCTTAAGGTTACTCTCCCCTCTCCTACACTCACCTCCCTCCTTGATAAAAGTGGCCGGCCCTCTCTCTCCTCCTCCACTCTCTCACTTGAGAAAATTATGGTTGCTAAAAAGAAAAGACTAAAGTTTTGGATGCATGGAAATTTCATAGTTCATTTCTTGTTCCATTTCATTTCCATCGGCAACTTCATTAACCGATCGTCCACGGCTTTGGACGAAGTGAGACAAAGTCATCTACTCATTCTCTACATCATTCTTGGTCGTCTCTTTTAGCAAACTTGACGACCGAGTTGCCTCGAGTCAGAGGCGGGAGCCCGTTTAAAGAATCATTGATGTGGTGCCACCTGGACGAGCAGATCGGAGATCGAAGAGATCGGAGCAGCTGCAACGGAGCGTGGGATGATGGTTAAAGAACGAAGGACTCGGATCGTTCGGTATAACCTTTCTACACTCTTTACAGTTTGTTAGTTTAGCAATAATGGCAGATCCGGGTTAAAGTATACGATAGCGCCAGATAAAAAGTTTTTGTTCCGCATTTGGCGTCTGTAGACTGCCGGGGCGCTAGCGTAGACTTACATTCATCGCGACCGTGGAATCCGTGTTTTATACAGGCTCATATTGAAAACACGGGCGTTCTAGTATATCCAATATTTCATATATGTTCTTCTGTTGCAATGTTCTGTGATGAGATCATATTACTGCCTGAGACGAATGCTTATACTATATATATAAATATTACTGCTTTCGTTTCTTCTGTGATGCTTAGGAAGCATAAGCTGATGGGATTTTTATTAATAAGATTAATAAAAAGAAAAGAAACCTAAAAGATGTTGTAGAATCAAAACTTTATAAAAAGGGTAGCTACAGCTTTGCTTTGCACAGCGGTATATATGATATATCCTGCGCCTTATTCGATGATGAAAGAGCCGAGATCCCTTCACCGGGAGTGACCTCTTTAGCGAAACTGGCAGATGCTACAAACTCGCAGTTTATTTTTTGACAGCTTATATAGTTCTTGCTTTGCACAGTGGTATATATGATATATCCTGCACCTTATTCGATGGGGAAAGAGCCGAGATCCCTTCACCGGGAGTGACCTCTTTAGAGAAACTAGAAGCCTCAAAAATACTCCTTTTCAAAAACACTCGATTCTACGACGATATCAAGTTCATTACGCTCAGGGTTTTCTGAAGAACCTGCGTAGCCCTCCGTCATTTCAGATAAAGACTATTTAGTATTCGTGCTGCGTTTGTTGGCCTTTGTCAAGGTGTAGTGTGCGGTAGCTAACTGGTACTTATCTGTTTAAACATATGATGTGATTGGATTAGGGTATTCGTACGACCTTGTTGGCCTTTGTCAAGGGTCGTGCGGGTGGGTTTATTTCAATCAAGAAATGACGGGTTGAACTTGACTAGCTTCCTATGGTTTGTTGGCCTTTATCAAGGTCATAGGGGTTAGGGGCAAAATATTATCGGGAATTTCAAGTGTTGAAATTTGCAATGAGATTGCATACCTCCTATGAGATAGTTGGATCCCGATACCCACTGTAAGTAAGAGTTACTCCTGCGAGAGTTTTACACAGGACAATTAGCCGATCAAGTAGGTGTCTAGAAAAGTGTTAACGAGGTTACGCCTCTGGGAAAACGAGGTTTACTTTAATTAGGTCCATGTGAAAGCACGGGGAACCTCCCTCAAGTACCGACACTGATCTGGCTGAAAGATTGACGAAGTTGTAGGGTGTAATTAATCTCGGCTAATCTTACCTTTTAGGGTTTGAAGGTAGATTTGATAAAAACAGTGGGAGACATCCTGATTACATAAGATAATAACCAATCTAATATTGCAAGAGCATACGCTAAAATGTTTTCTTCTCTCTCTCTCCAGGTAGCAACCATGTCAGGCCATAATCAAGATAATCATATGGATGTATTGACTGAACCCGCTTATTATACTGAGCAGGGGAACGTTGGACCCGTTCTTTCTTATAAGAGTTATAAGACTGAACAGGGAATAGGAGAATATCTGGATTCTCAAGCCGTCCAAAAGAACATGCATGTTGATGCATTTTCTTCAGGTGAGTTAGTTATTGAGAACTGTTTCTCAGTTCACCCTACGTCCTGGGTATTAGATACCGGATCAGGATCCCACATATGTAAATTGTTACATGGGCTGCGGAAAGGTAGAGAACTGGGAAAAGGTGATCATTCCATTCAAGTAGGGAATGGGGCAAATGTTGCAGCCAAAGCAGTTGGCGAATATCACCTAGTATTACCAAGTGGTGATACACTGATTCTGAATGAGTGCTATTATATACCGAACATGATGTGCAACATTATATCAGTTTCTTTATTGAGTAAAGAAGGATATAATTTTGTAGTACAGGATAAGTTATGAACATATTCCTAGATCAAAAGTTGATTGCATCAGGATCATTACATAATGGCATATTCATTCTAAATCAAAATACAGACCTCAATATACAAAACACACACAAGAGGAAGAGTTCAGAAATGAACGAATCCTTCTTGTGGCATTGTAGACTTAGTCATATCAATGCGACACGACTGGCTAAGTTACATAAAGATGGATATTTGAATCCGTTCGAATTATCATCTTATGATACTTGCCATTCATGTCTCAAAGGAAAAATGACCAAAGCTCCATTTAGTGGACACGGAGAAAGAGTTACGGAACTCTTAGGACTGGTACATAGTGATGTATGCGGTCCCATGTCTACGCATGCCAGGAACGGTTCTTCCTACTTCATTACATTCACTGACGATCTCTCAAGATTCGGATATGTATTCTTAATGAAACACAAGTCTGAAGCTTTTGAGAAATTCAGAGAATATAAGCACGAAGTAGAGAACCAAACGGGCAAAAGTATTAAGATTCTTCGATCTGATCGAGGAGGAGAATACTTGAGCAATGAGTTCCTAGATTATCTAAAAGAGAATAGGATTATCTCTCAGCTTACTCCTCCTTACACACCACAACACAACGGTGTATCAGAACGAAGGAATCGCACCCTATTAGATATGGTGCGCTCGATGATGAGTACAGCTGAGTTACCTATTTCCTTCTGGGGATATGCGCTGGAAACAGCAGCATACCTATTGAATCAAGTTCCAACTAAATCTGTACCTACCACACCATATGAGATATGGAGTGGGAAGAGACCATGTCTTAAACGAGTTAAGATATGGGGTTGTCTGGCCTATGTCAAAAGGCAAAATCCAGACAAACTCGAGGCACGGTCAGTTCTATGCAAGTTTGTGGGATATCCCAAACATTCACATGGATATCTTTTGTACCATCGCGAGGAACAAAAGGTGTTTGTTTCTCGACATGCCACCTTTTTAGAAAAGAAATTTCTTGCAAAAGAAATTAGTGGCGAAGAGGTAGAATTGGAAGAAATTCCAGCTACACAAACTCAAACTCAAACTGAAGATTTGGTGGAACCAGAGGAATCAGTGATACCCGACGAACCCCAGCCCCTCCGCCGATCTAGTAGGGTTTCTCATCCACATGAGAGATACTACGGTTTTCTCATTGATGGTGGAAGCGAGGATTGCATCATGGAAGATGATGACCCAACTAGTTTCGAGCAGGCCATCACGAGTGGTGACTCTGTGAAATGGTTGGATGCAATGCGATCTGAGATGGAATCCATGTACACCAACAAAGTATGGACTTTGGAAAATGCTCCTGAAAGGGTAAAACCCATTGGGAGCAAGTGGATCTTTAAAAAGAAATTTGGTGTAGATGGAAAAGTTGAGACTTTCAAAGATAGACTTGTAGCAAAGGGTTTTCGTCAACGACCAGGTGTGGATTATGACGAAACCTTTTCTCCAGTGGCTATGCTTAAGTCCATCCGGATCTTACTTGCCATTGCTGCATACCATGACTACAAAATCTGGCAAATGGATGTTAAGACCGCCTTTCTAAACGGTGATTTAGAAGAGTGCGTGTACATGACTCAGCCAGACGGCTTCATAGATAGTGGGAGCAGCGGAAAGATGTGCAAGCTGCTTAAATCCATTTATGGACTAAAGCAAGCATCGCGGAGTTGGAACATTTGTTTTGATGTTGTAGTCAAAGAGTTTGACTTTATCAAAAATATAGATGAACCTTGTATCTATAAGAAGGTAGCAGAAAGTAAGGTTGTCTTCCTCGTATTGTACGTAGATTACATACTCTTGATAGGAAATGATATTCCTATGCTGCAATCAGTCAAGCTCTTCTTATCACAAAGATTCTCAATGAAAGATCTAGGTGATGCCTCCTGCATATTGGGAATCATGATCTATAGAGATAGATCTAAACGGATACTGGGATTGTCCCAATCCAGGTACATTGACACCATACTAAAGAGGTTTAGTATGGAAGAATCCAAGCGTGGGAACCAACCCACGATCTCTGGACTCACTCTCTCCAAAGAGATGTCTCCCAAGACTGATTTGGAGAGAGCTCGCATGCAAGGGATACCCTATGCTTCGGCAGTAGGCTCTATCATGTATGCGATGCTATGTACCAGACCCGATGTAGCATACTCACTAAGTGTAGTGAGTCGGTATCAAGCAGATCCTGGAGAGAATCACTGGACAGCTGTGAAGAACATTCTCAAGTACTTACGAAAGACTAAGGAGATGTTCTTGGTGTATGGTAACGGAGAACTCCAGGTGGAGTCCTTTACCGATTCGAGCTTCCAAAGTGATAAGGACGACTCTAAGTCGCACTCAAGATTTGTCTTTACCCCCAATGGAGGGGTGGTATGTTGGAAGAGTTCCAAATAGGATACCGTTGCAGACTCGACGATGGAGGCTGAATACATCGCTGCCAACGATGCTGCCAAAGAGGCTGTCTGGATAAAGAAGTTCATTAGTGAACTTGGTGTGGTTCCATCCATTGAACATCCAATACCTCTGTATTGCGATAACAATGGAGCTGTGGCTTTGGCCAAGGAACCCAGGTCCCATCAAAAATCCAGACATATTCTGAGGCGGTATCACCTGATCAAGGAGATAGTTGATCGCCGGGAGATCGAGGTCTGGAGAGTAGATACGAAGGACAACACTTCGGATCCATTCACAAAGGCCATTCCCCAGATACAGTTTAAGAGATTATTCGGGATGCTAGGTATGAGATACTACAGCAGCTGGCCTTAGTGCAAGTGGGAGATTGTTAGTTATGTATATGCCCTAAAGGCCATTGTTGTACATATGATGTATATTATAATGAATGCTTGGATATATATAGAGAGGACTTTCTTGCTCGTCATGATAGTATGCTATTTGGTTTCACTTTATCTTAACATGTTGACTTGTATTGGTTTACTGTTTTTCTCTCATATGTTGATAAAGCCCTTAGGATCTGTACTCGACTACTGGGACTATGATGAGATCATACTAGTGGGGCCACGGTAGTCGATGAGTACATCCTATAACTGTTCCTGGTCGAGGGTATATCGAGACAGGGCATCGATACACCAGAGTAGACTAGCGTATACGCATCTTGACCCATATGATGGGCGATGGATGATCCCATATCCATCGGTGTTTGACATCATAGATGGTGTACGGGTGCTCAGTGGAGACTGGGTACACTGAACGGACTCGCCGAGAACTCCCAGATGGTGATATACCACACGTCAGATGGCAGCTCTCCGGTGACACTGGTACATGGTAGTCTGTAGACCCAAGATCGTCATAGAGTCTTGTGTGATTCCCACTGTGCTTTGATTTCCACCTTACCACGTCCAAGAGGGCGTGCAAAACGGTGGCTTTTGGGTACAGTCCCTAATCACAAGGAGGCAATGAGCGATAGGAGGGGATTCGTCTCTCCCGGTATAGGGAGTTGATGTTGTGCTGTGTTCGATTGGCTATAACTGGAAGTCCCTGGCCAGGGCTGATATAGAGATTTACTGGTAAGTGTTACCAGTAGTTTCTCGACCCGTTATGAGCCTCACATCGACACGACTTATCGGTTACTAGGGTCTGACGTATACCACTCCTAGACTTGATATGCGACATATCAGACGAAGAGACCGGACTGTACGGGAGTGTTACGATTGGATTCACAGGAGAACGTACAGGCTAGCTTGTTGATCTTCTGATCGCTCAATACCTGGGTGGCTGTTACGTTTAGCTGACCGCTTGCAGCTTGTGGGTGTTTGATATGATCATCACCTGCTACCGGCGTATTGACGATTCTTTAGAGTCCTACACAGAAGTTTCTTGGCTCAGGCAAAACGGAGTAGAGGCACATATGTGATATGCGCAGGACCGAGGATAATGCGATATAAGATACCGTATTATATTCTCGCGATATTTAGATATGAACCGGCTCATTGGATCAAGTGTTGATTCGATGAATCGGTACATGATATATTAGTCGGTTATATTCTATATAGCCGGATTGTCGGATCAAGAGTTGATTCGATGATTTAATGTATAATAATATATATGATATATTATATTACATTATCTAATATTGGCTCGCTTTATTATTTCATTTTCTCACCGGATAATACATTGATATATATGCGATATATGTTAATTGTATTATTTTTCTTTTGTTACAAATATATAATATATATGTGATATATATTATAGTAACATGTTATGATTAATTATGGAACATGTTTTGTGGAGATAAAGCAAGGTTAGGGTTTGATTAGGGTTAGTTCTTCCTTGCACCTTCTAGAACTTTTCCTTTTGTCTTAAAGAAGATATTATGATAGATTTTTTCTCATGACTCATTGTTTTAACCCAACCAAACCCTAGCCCTAGTTTATTCTCTACAAAGGTTAAGCTTCTCATCCTTGACCATGGTTCCATAATCAATCATATATTCACTTCTACTATTCATCACAAAAGGATTAATCTCATTATTCATCATCTTTTTCTCTCTTGAGCTTTGAGAAAGCTTACTTGATTTTCCTTTTGTGATGATTTCATGTGAGATTTTGATATAAAAAGATAGCATAAATACTACTCCATCGTTCTCATCTAATCTAGCCCATTAGATTAGGGTGTTCACCTCATTAGAGTGAGAGAGCTTGCGTTATAGAAACTTCGACGTAGATCATCGGAGAAACGGAACACTACAAGCTAGCATGGATCGTTCGAGTCGTGGAGCCTCTCTTGAGTCCGGGAGATCGTGGATCGCGGCGAAGGGACTTCTACTCGGAGCTTATGAAGTGAAGGAGCGGACTACAAAGGTTGTAATCCCTCACACTTAGTAGTAAAGACGTTTACTTGCATGTTAAACCCTAATAATCTAGCAAAGATCCCGGCTTTGGGTTGTTCGGCACGTCTAAATTTTTATCCGGGCATGTTTGATGCCTTATGAACCTTCACAAGAGTGCCTAGGAACCCTACAGTCTGTTGCGCACTGCCAGCTCGAACAGTCTCCTTGTTTTATCTTAAGGAAATGAGTAAGGACGTTTCAACTTTTCCTGGAGGGGTTGCCTCTTGTTGTTTCGGCAAACAACCGGTCTAAGGCCACTCGATTTTTGTTGAGTATTGGCTACGAGGGCTGTTTTTCCCTTCTCTGTATCCTTTTTGCTCGATCCTTTGTTCGCGAGGCCGAGATTTTTTCCGAGTAGCGTGCGATTGCACGGCTGAACGTTCTCGCAACTCCTCAATTCTTTCATTTTTGAAATGGATTCCTTGAGGAGAGGGTTGAGGGCAGCTTCTTCGTCAGAGTCACTTCCGAAGGTGATAATTTGCGATCCCTTGGAGTCGACTATGTGATAATCGTCGGCGGCTCTTTTGCGCTCATCTATCGCATTTTTCTGATGTCTACGAGCTCCACGCTTTGTCCTATTGAAGCGTTGCTTTTAAGCGACATACCCTTGCCACCAACACTTAAAGGAGTCGCAGTCTTCGGTAGGATGTATGATCTTCTGATGATATAAGCAGAAGTTAGGATGTATCTCCACTCCACCGAGAATATTTTCTTCAGAGGGTGGTAGCTTCATTCCAGCTGACAGGCTTTAGCAAACCTTTTCCTCGTCTTGAATTTGTTTTTATCCGCGGCGGATGGCTTTTGATTTAACGGGAGTGCCTCGACTCTTTGGTCCAGTTGTCGGTGTTTGGTTCCTTCAAGTATGGCCATCTCACGCTCTTGATTGGCTTTAACTTTCAGACGAATCTCATTTAGGAAGGCATCGATCAACTCGTCTGACGGCCGTGGAATTTCTGGTTCAGGGTCCGCCCTCGGTTTCTCAGCGCAAGGAGCCTCTTTATCATCCGCCAATGAGTGAGAGATCACATGATAACTCGCTACGTAGTCTTCGGATTCATCTGATGAGTCTTCTCCATCGTTTTCGTCCTCAACAAAAGAACAGGCCGCCCCCATCGTGTCCGTCTTCTTTGGAGTGTGCGGCTGTAGTGGGTTTACCTTCCAGTTTTCAGACAGCGCAAATTTGCCTTGTAGGTACTGATCCTCGATCCATCCCTTAAAGACGAAACAATCCTCGATCGGGTGACTTACCGTTTGGTGGTAAGGGCAATAATTGGGATTATTGAGATCGCCTGGCTGCGACAGACGTTTTGGACTCGGCAGATTGATGAGTCTGTTGCGTACTGCCAGCTCAAACAGTCTTCTCGTTTTATTCTGGGGAAACGAGTAAGGACATCCCAGTCTCTCCTCGAGGGATGGGCGTGGACGCACGTTGTTTTGGCGAACAACCGGCTTTGAGTTGCTCGGCTGCTGTTGAGCATTGGCGATGACGATCACTTTCCCTTTTCCTTTCTCATTTCGAGAGTCTGGTTTTGGAGGAGACGGTCCATGGCCCATCTGGTCCATTTGGGCTAATTTGTCGATCAAGGCCTGGAAGGTGGTCGGCCTGAAGAACATCATGAATTGCGAAATGGTCGCTTGCGGATCGAGAGTGCCCACGAACATGCCTACCGCAGGTGCCTCTTCTATGCGTTGTTCGCATTTCGACCATAGGTTCTGCCATCGTGTTGCGTATTGGACCCACGTTTCGCCTGGTCTTATCCTGGCATTTATCAGTGCTATTACCGGGGTGCGTTCACTAGCACTCGCGAATCTTTGTGTAAATAGTAGCTCCATCTCCGCAAATGTTTTGACAGAGTCGTTAGGTAGCTCTGAATACCATTCAAAGGTTGTTTCTGCTAAGCTGCCGACGAATTGGCGAAACAACAATTTGTCATTGCCTCCAGTATTGCCGCATAAGGCTCTGAAGTGAGCGACATATTGATGGGGATTCCCCGTTCCTTTATATACATGGAACTTAGGGATCGTATATCCCGGCGGGTAACTTATTCGGTCATACCAGCCTGGATAGGGTCATCCAGTCTTGACAACTTGGCTGGCCGCTTCACTCGCCTGGTGAGCTCGTATTTGCTGAGCTATATAGTCATCCAGGGCAGCTTTGGAAATTGTCTCCTCCTTGGCTGTTGAAAGAGCCGGCGGTGGATTTGACGTTTCTCCTCTGTCATCTTCAAGGATAATCGGCGGATCTTCGGCTGGGGGATCTGGCTGGATCATCATCCCTACCATGTCTTGAAATAGGAGAGCCATCTGCTTTATATTGGCCGCTTGCTCTGCAGCCTCCTTGTCCTTCCTTTCAAGCATTCTACGAAGGAATTCGGCATCGGTTTCTTGCTCGTGACGCTGCTCTGATGATGCCTCCGGGCTTTCTTTTGGCCCGGTGAGTGCGGCCATCGCAGTCGTCATCTCTTGGAGCTTCTACTGCAGCTGCTCCTGGGCTTTTGTCACGGATCGGGTGAGCGGTCGGTGACCCGTCGAAGCGCGGCTTTCCTCCTTTCCGGAATCCATATAAACAGTGTGCACCATCATGCCCCCAAACCTGGGGCGTTTGTGTTCAGCGCTTTTACGCTTCGCCATGTTCACAGGGGCTCTTTGCGGCCTCCTTTTCCTTTGAGGGATTGGAGATGAGGGGGCCGTTGCAGTGGGCACCCAAGTAGCTGTTGCTTTTTGTGTCTTGACGGAGTAATCCTTCTCTTGCCGAACCTTCATCTTTTTCTGTCGGCGGAGATAGTTTTCATCAATCACCGACTCCTGGACCTGTCGCCAAACTTTGTAAATTTTAGAGGACATCCGTTGAGGGGGCTGCTCTAGCTTCTTCTCTGGAGTATTCTTCACAGATGAAGGAGTTCATTTCAACACCGCAGTAGGAGAGTTTCTGCACACCGTGTTCAGCAATTCAAAGCTGTTCCCGGTTGGAACAGCAGCCTCGATCCCCACCATCGGAGCTGGTGGCGTAAATCCAGAGGGGGAGTTTCCCCCCAGCCTTCCTTACTCGATGCCAGTGGCGACGTCGAGCGTGTCGTGCGGGTGGAATTGATTGAGCCATGGGGGTGACCTCCTCATGCCCCCTATGTTGGTCAGAATCTGCTGATATCAGCCTTTTAAAGACCGACGTCCGTTGAATGGGGACGGCCAACCTGTCAAAAGCAGACTTCCGAGCAGGGGAAGCAACCTTGGTGATCTCGCCTGAAACTGGAGTAGGGATAGCTATCCGCATCGGGATAACATCTTCTGGTATTGCTGGCTTTTTCATGGGCCTGTTGGAGCTCTGACCTAGCCTGTTAAAAACTGAGGCAGTGGAGTTGGGCGACCTGTTGAGAGGGACCGCGGCAGTGGTAAGTCGATCAAAGACCGACTTTTTTGGGGCTTCTTCCAACGTCATTGGGGCATTGAAGCTCATCGGTGCGAGCATGGTCCCGAAGAATAATCCAGTGGTGGCTTGAGTTACCTGCTCCACTGGCATCTTGAAAAGAGAGGCCGCTTGGGGCCCGTAAGTCACTCCTCCAGCAGAGACCGAGTGAGAGTTGCAGTTGCAAGCAGTGCAGTTTGAAGCCATTGATCTTCTGTTTTCTGCACGGAGAAAGACACCAAATCTTAGTACCTCGAATCCACAGGCAACCACAGCAAACCGCGATTCGTTCGCGAACACGACACACGAAGTGTGGAGTGGAAAGAGGAAAAGGTCCCACCGGGCGTGCCAGAATCTGTTTACCACCGGAAACCGGGAAAGACTGACGTCTTGCCTGAATCTGGGGGCAGATGCTATTTGGTTATATCCGTCCACCTCTCTGAAGATGCCAAGTTGATTTATAGCACCGTGTATCGGAGGTTTAGACGGATGCGGCCGATATAGCAGACTTCGTCAGATTCCCCCTCGCTTGAGGGGTTTTTGATTATGGGGACGCTCTTCCCTGCAGGCGCAAGCCCCTGCAGTTAATTACGTTACCGCGTCACGGTAACAACTTTCTCCTTCTCCAGAATTTCACTTCATGTCGTGGGTGTTTGTTTTGTTTGTGGTTGCCCGTGGATTGTATACGGAGACTAATTTATGCTGTCGCCCGTAGGACGTGGATTAGTCCAAATCCGTATTTATTTAGATTTAGGTTTGGTGTTTTAGTTTAAGGATACGTTAGCCATATTGAGGCTAAGATCAACTTAAACGTTCGTTAAGGATACATTAGTCTGATTTGAGACTAAGATCAACTTAACGGAAAGAGCATTTAGGGGCTCTATTGTTCCAGTTTAGGGACGTAGCGGTCCATAGGTAGTTTAGGGACATTGAGGTCCACTGCCAGTTTTGGGGATGGATATTAGTTTAAGGACGCATTAGTCCATGGGTTTAGGGACCCCATAGTTCATATGGATGTGTTTAAGAACGCATTAGTCCATTAGTTTAGGGACGCATAAGTCCATGGGTTTAAGGACCCCATAGTCCATATAGATGTGTTTAGGGACGCATTAGTCCATTAGTTTAAGGACGTATTAGTCCATGGGTTTAAGGAACCCATAGTCCATAGGATGTGTTTAAGGATGCATTAGTCCATTAGTTTAGGGACGCATAAGTCCATGGGTTTAAGGACCCCATAGTCCATATATATGTGTTTAGGGACGCATTAGTCCATTAGTTTAAGGACGCATTAGTCCATTAGTTTAGGGACGCATAAGTCCATGGGTTTAAGGACCCCATAGTCCATATAGATGTGTTTAGGGACGCATTAGTTCATTAATTTAAGGACGCATAAGTCCATGGGTTTAAGGACCCCATAGTCCATATGGGTGTGTGGTTGTCGGGACCCATCATCTCTCTGACGTCGTTGAAGGATTACAATGATAGGTGTCAGAGGAGTTCGGAGATGTACCCTTGAACCGGACGTAAATTGATTTAAGGGAGCAGCCGTGCTCAGTCAATTTAATTTGAGGACTTACGGCCATGATTGGGCTAAGTCCAGTTGAGAATATTCAACGTTTTTATCTTTGGCCTATTAGGCCTGTGCTAGGGCTTTGCCCTTGTTTAATAATGCACTGCATTTTCTTTTGGCCTGCTAGGCCTTTTTGATTTGGGATCAGTCCCTTTGTAAATGATGCAGAGCATCTGTTTTGGTTTGGGCTCTGCCCCTTTTTAAAATAATGCATTGCATTTTATTTGGCCTGTTAGGCCTTTTTTAATTGGACTTGGCCCTTCTGCAGTGCATTAATTACTTGACAGTGGCTTGTCAGGCGCTTTGCGCCAATTACTGAGCGCAAGCGCTTGTCGTGGTGACACGTGTCACACTCTGGTGAGCGCAAGCGCAACAGCGCAGTGCGCTGCGTTGTTGCGCTACTGACACGTGGCGCGTTCTGGTGAGTTGCGCCAACTTTAAAGAGCAATGCTCTATTTTTAAAAGCGCATAGCGCAAGTGGTTCTGGAGCTGACACGTGGCGCTCTCTGGTGGTTTGCGCCAACCCAAGAGCGCAACAGTGCAGTTTTTGCAAGTGCAAGGCACTGTTTCAATAACTTGAGAATCTTTAAGATTCCAGAACCAATGGTTCATAAAAAAGTGCAAGGCACTGTTATTATTTATTTTTTATTGAAGATCATTGATCTTGTTCTTAGATCAATGATTTATTCAGAAGAAGTTCTTCTCCTTTTTTTTTGTAAAGGTTTTTACCTTCTTTCCCTTCTTGAGTTCTTCTCAAAATTCTTCAGAGTTCTCTCTGTTTTGTTGTTTTCGAAGTTCTTGATGTTCCTCCTCATTGAATTGGGGTCTAGGGGCCTTTATATATTGCCCATTAATTTGTTAAAGAGATCATTCTCTGAGTGATTTGGAGAATTTTCCCCACCGTTGGATCTTTGATCCAAGGGCTTCTGTTTTACAGAAAACAATCTTCTTGTTTTAACAAGAATAGAAAGATCTTACTGGAATTTTAATTCTGTTTGGCGCAGATGCACCAGCGCTTGACACGTGTCGCGCAGCGCAGAGTGCAGCGCAACTGCGCTGGCGCAACTGCGCTGGCGCAACTGCGCTGCCACGTGGCGCGCAGCGCACAGCGCAGCGCAACTGCTCTAGCGCCACGTGGCGCGCAGCGCACTGCGCAGCGCAACTGCGCTGCCACGTGTCGCGCAGCGCAGTGCTTGCGCAACTGAAGCGTTGCTTCCTTTAATTTTGTTTTAAATAGAGCCTTGCTCTGATTGAGCGCGCTGCCTTAGGCGCTGCGCTGACGTATCAGCTTTTGACACGTGGCGTGTTGCGCGCAACGCAAGGGATTTGAAGCGTTACTTCAATTTTTTGAATTTTGAAATTCAAACAGAGCTTTGCTCTGATTGGGGGAAACAAGTCCCATAAAATGAGTCCCCTGTCGCTTTCTTCCACTGTCTTTTTATATATATACATTTATAATCATATATATATATACACTGTTGGCTTTGCTTTAACAGTTTCCCCTTATTTTATTACAGGTACGATGACTTCCGTTCCGTATTTCCCTTTCACTTGCTCGGAGGCCGCTTTTCCTCAGTCATCATCTGACGAGGAAGTGATGGCGATGATCAGGGCTCATGACCCGAACTGCACCAACTTGCTTTTGTGGGGAACCTGGTATGGTCACATCATCCGTGGTCGCCGAAGTTTCCTTTGCGAGATACCGACGGAGCCTACCTATCTGGTCCTGCCGATGGATCCTCCAAGGACAGTCTTTGCCGTGGAGATGCCGAATTGGACCCCTATGGGGCGGATTGAGCCTTCAACGACTGGTATTCCAAACCATCCGGTCCCGGCTATAGATATTCTGGGACGCCGCATTTGCCAGGGCGAGGCCCAACCATAGGGGCAGATTTACAAAATAGGGCTCACCTCTCGACACCCCACGGGCTACCTTCTTTGGGCTCACAATATCCTGTCCGTCCATCGCGCGCGACTGCAGAGGGTTGGTCTTTATCAGGCGATATATGCGTCCCTCTTCCACTAGTAATCTCCTCACGTCTGGTGGGTTAAGGATTTCTTGAACCAGTGGAATCTCCCCACCAACACTTTCCTCCTAGGGGACCGCGAAGTTTCGATTTCCTTGGAAGAATTTCGCGAGATCTCAGGGTTGCCGATCAAGGGAACACTTTATGAAGAGTTGCTGCCTCCCGATGAGTACGTCTTTGAAATTGAGCCCGCAATGCTTGACGGCCTGTCTACCGAGAATGCCATCCGCCATAAGCGCCCGAGTTTGATCAAGGCCCTGGGCATCTTTGACAAACTGTTCACAGAATCAGAAGAGCAGGGAATCACTTTTAAGAGCTTTATCGCTTGTTTCCTTCGTGAGGGTGTCCTATCGAAGACGGCTCCAAATTTTGCGAACATCAATGACCCCTTTGGGTTTGGTTTGAACAGGCGGCATACTAAGGAAGAGGATTTTCCGCAGTATTACATCCCTATCATGTCGGCGGTATCTTTCGAATCGATTGCAGCTCCCGGCATGGATGATGAGACTTTCTTTGTAGGCTTCATTAGCGTCTGGCTCAGCTGATTCGTCATCCCCATGCATCGTCATTTCATGAGAGTCTCGGTTATCTACCCTGTTCATCGTATTACTGAGGGAACACGGGTGGCCGTAGGCATCCCAGCGCTAGCGCATCTTTATCATGGGTTAGGCGCCGCAGCTAATACCTCAACTCCGGGTGTGGATGTAGTAAACTTTTCTCTCCATTACTTCACATCTTGGATTGAAATGCATGTGTTGGGGGCCTTTGCTGCGCACCAGAGACCCAATTTCTATGATGCCTACACTTTTTCGCGACTCATGCGGCTGGTGGGTGCTTCTGCTCCTAACCCGACTCAGTCTGGGGCCATTCGCGTGTTGATCGCTCCCTATGCTAGCTCGGGTGGATTGGTATTTGTTGATCGGGTTCTATCTGCTCCTTCAGGTCCGATTCAACAGCTGTACGATTTGTCGAAAGAGGAGGTACCTTCTCTGAGGCCCACGGAAGCCATGCACCTGTACGCGATCAGACCAGGTTACCTGGTGTTTCGTCAGAACAGTGGGGCCATTTTCATGCGGTACAACCCACACCGACTTGCCCGGCAACTTGGGTATGATCAGGGAGTCCCCTTCGAGGCATTTACAGTTGCGCCCGTCCCATCACCTGAAGCTGTTCGTGACGCTGCTCATCACTTTGTGAGGCAGAACACTGGTTCTCGCTTCATGATCCCGAAAGCTGATCATATTCCCCGATGTGTGGGGTCCTTCACGGGCTGGTATCTTCATCGGGTCAGTCCGATTATTGCTGAGGAGAAGAGGGTGCTTCTTGGATACAGCGCTCCTATTCCAGCTCAAGCCACTGGAATTCCCCCACGACCGCGTGCACCGGTTCGCTTTCCCCTGAGGGATATCAGTGTTGTGCTTATCCCGGGGGCAGCGGAGGTGGACTTCACTCCCACAGTTGGTATGCCATTGGGTACTCGATCGCGAGCTAATCGGGCGCCGGTAACAGTATCATCGTCCACGGCGTCGACAATGGCCGTGTCGTCCTCGGTCGCAGCGCCAAGCGAGGGCGTTGGGAGCGAGGGCATTGAAGGTGAAGTGGGTCAGCGTCGTGCCAAGGCTCCACGAGGGAGGAAACGGTCGTCCTCGGCGGTCGGTTCTGGATCTAAGCGGCGGAGGAAAATGGCTACCAATCTGCTCGACTCTTTAGTAGAGTCCGAGCCTATTCTTCAGGACGAACCGTTGGCTATGTAAGAATCGGATGCTGGCTTACTTTTCCCGAGTTCAACTACAGAGGAAGCCGCACAATTGGCTGAGGCTATAAGACGTTCGCAAGATGAGTTGGAGAATGTAAGGATTCCGAAGAAGCCCTATCCCACCGTAATCTTTTACGAAGACCCTCCATGGATCCGGCGACAATTCATCAGCCCTTTGGAAGAATGGGGCGATAGGGCCCTTCAGGCTGTTTCGACCGACGCCGAGGACGCGCTTTCACTGTGGACTAGTGTCCACGAGTCCACCCTCGGACCTCGGCGAGCACACCTCCTTAGGAAGGAGCGTCGGCTTGAACAAGCCATACTCGAAGCTCCCTTGCGCATCGGTATGTTCATGTATTTCTTTGTAATATTTCATATTGCTTGCATACGTATATATGTATCCTTATCTTTGTTCAAACTTTGCAGGGACTTTGGCGGCGGCGGAGGCTCTAAGTCGTGTTTTGGCCATAGAGTCTGTTGATATCCCCAGTGAAGCATCAATCGGTGTTGAGGGGGCTGATGAAACTGTTGCTCTTGTGATAGAGTCTTCTGCGGTGGTTCCTGTTCCCGAAGCACTTGCTCACTCGGGGGAGGCACCTTTGGCAGTCGCCGTTCCAATGGATCTACCTGAGGGCGACCCGGAGGCTAGGGTGCAGGTAGCCAGGCTACCATCCTTTCGTTGGAGCCCGCAGTGGCAGCCGCTGCTCCTCCTTCAGAAGCCGCTGCACCGGCCCGCGTCTCCGATAATGTGCCCGAGGTCATGGAGGAGGCCGCTGAAGTCGCTATCCCTCCAGCTCAGAATGGGAGGAGCGTCGAAGGTAACCTTATATATTTTAAATTAGTAATCTTTCCATTATCTGAACTCTTTTGTCTTTTCAGAATTACGCGGATTGGCGTCCTCTATTGCTGACATATCTCCCAGGCAGTCCTTTCAGCGCCTGTTGGAGATGGCTGCTCCGCAAGCGATACCTCCTCAGCACATCGTCCTCTCTTCTGTGCAAGGTTAGTATTGTCTACCCTCCATTCACAGCATTATTACTATTTCATAAAATTACATTGATGTCTTTTACAGTTATGGAGGCCGACGACGAGGTTGAGATTCTCGAAGGGCCTGGGGAGCCTTCAGATTCCTCTTGCATGAATGTGGGTAAGTGAAGTCTCAACGTTGTTCCATTCGTTCTTTTTCTTACACCTTCAGCTGACTGTTTATAAATCTGGACAGCTTTGCCAGTCCTTACCGCGCTGGAATCACGTATCGCTATGCCACCCGGCCCCTATGCTCTGCGTGCCTCGGAACGTATGGCCAAATTAAGCCTCGCCTCTCTGTCATCCCTGATCGAGGAACTTCGTGTTGGTAGTGCAATCACGGCCGAAGCGTTTGCTGCTGAAGCTAACGGCTCTCTTCCCTTTCTTGCCACCTATCATAGTGAAGCGGTGGTGCAAATCTGGGTTGAGTTTTGTCGGCAGGTGGAGGCTTGCTTGCATGTGCTAGAATGTACCCGTCTTTCTTCGGAGGCTGTGGCTGCGAAAGCAAGCTTACGGGGCCTAATTGAGCGGTGTGCGGCGAATATGGTGTCATGCGAGAAGAGGCTCGGCCGCAAGTTTTCAGAGAGGGAGCTAGCTTTTAAGGCGTTGATGGAGCTTCAAGCCAACCTTACGGCCAATGCCAATAAAGCGTATGAACTCTGGCGAGTGCTTCAAGAGGCCATCAAGGAGGTGGTAGCCATCGACAAAGCCGCCGTGTTCACTCGTGAAAGGGTTGAGGCTCATAAGGCTACTGAGAAAGAGCTTGAAGGCCGGCTTGCCTCATACCAGGCTCAGCAAGCTCAGGCGGAGGCCCATCTTCTGACAATACTGAATCACGAAGGCGAGGCTCAGCGGAAAAGGGATGAACTTGCAAATCTGCTAAATCGCCCGCCGACCTGAAGAATTGTAGATATATTTTTTCATTCTTCCTTTGTACATAGGCAGAGGCAGAGGTCGAGGTAGAGGCAGAGGACAGCCAGCTATTAGTGGCGGACAGGCCCGAGTGTTCGCGTTGACTCCTCAGGATGCACAGGCATCCAATGCCGTCGTGACAGGTACTCTGCCAGTATGTTCTTTTGATGCACGGGTATTATTTGATCCAGGCTCCACACATTCCTATGTATCCACGTACTTTGCACCGAGGTTGGGCCGAGAGTCTTCCCCGTTAGATCAGCCGCTTGTCGTTATTACACCAGTAGACGAGTCATTTGTTGCCTGTTTCGTGTACCGATCATGTTCCGTTCGTATCGGGGAGAGAGATTCTTCAGTTGATTTGATTTTCCTCGATATGCTAAACTTTGACGTTCTTCTTGGTATGGACTGGCTAGCCACCTGTTATGCATCCGTGGACTGCCGTGAAAAAGCAGTCAGATTCAGTTTTCCTGGTGAGTCGGTTCTTGTTATTCAGGGATATCGTAGCGCTACCCTTCCCAGCTTGATTTCTTCTCTTCGCGCTGGTCAGCTCTTGAGGAAAGGGTGTCAGGGATTCTTAGCCTATGTTTGTGATACTAGCTCCAGAGAGGTTCCGTTGGACCAGTTCCCTGTTGTGAGAGAGTTTCCTGATGTATTCCCTGATGAGCTGCCTGGTCTGCCACCAGAGCGCGAGATTGAGTTCTGCATCGACCTGATCCCCGGCACGGGGCCTATCTCTAGACCGCCTTATCGGATGGCCCCGGCGGAGCTAAGAGAGCTAAAGGATCAGTTACAGGACTTTCTGGACAAAGGTCTTATCCGACCGAGTGTGTCATCTTGGGGTGCTCCCGTCTTGTTTGTTAAGAAGAAGGATGGAAGTATGCGTTTATGCATTGATTATCGTCAGCTGAACCGGGTTACAGTGCGGAACAGATATCCCCTACCCCGCATTGATGACTTATTCGATCAGCTCTAGGGTGTAGGGTTTTTCTCGAAGGTTGATTTACGGTCAGGTTATCACCAGTTGCGGGTTCGGAAGGAGGATATTCCGAAGACCGCTTTCCGTACTCGATATGGTCATTATGAGTTCTTGGTGATGTCGTTCGGGCTCACTAATGCCCCGGCAGCATTTATGGACTTGATGAACCGTGTATTCAGGCCGTATCTCGATCAGTTCATTATTGTGTTCATTGACGACATCTTGGTTTATTCTCGGAGCCGGGAGGAGCATGAGCAGCACTTACGTATCACATTGCAGACTTTGAGAGAGCATCAGCTGTTCGCCAAATTTTCTAAGTGTGCATTCTGGTTAGACAATGTCGACTTCTTGGGTCATGTGGTGACGAGAGATGGTATTTGTGTGGACCCAAAGAAGATCGAGGCAGTTCAGCGTTGGCCTAGACCAGTATCAGTTACAGAGGTTCGCAGTTTTCTAGGTCTGGCCGGCTACCATCGACGTTTTGTCCAGGATTTCTCCCGCATTGCTGCACCGTTGACCGGATTGACCCGGAAGGGGGTTCCTTTTGATTGGACCCAGGCATGTGAGGATAGTTTCCAGCAATTGAAGGCTCGTCTGACTACTGCACCAGTGTTAGCATTGCCTTCAGGATCAGGTGGGTTCGTGGTATATTGTGATGCTTCTCGAGTGGGGCTGGGCTGTGTATTGATGCAGCACGACAGAGTTATCGCGTATGCTTCTCGGCAGCTGAGGAAACACGAACAGAACTACCCCACTCATGATTTAGAGATGGCTGTTGTGGTATTTGCACTTAAGATCTGGAGACATTACCTATACGGTGAGTCGTGCCAGATATTCACTGACCACAAGAGTTTGAAGTATATCTTCCAGCAGCGAGATCTGAACCTGAGACAGCGCCGTTGGATGGAGTTGGTGAAGGATTATGACTGCGAGATTTTATACCATCCGGGCAAGGCAAATGTGGTGGCAGATGCTTTGAGTAGGAGGCCCGGAGGTAGCTTATCTTATTTGAGCGCAGTACTGATGTAGTCGACGGCGGATTGGCAGGTGTTATGTGACAGCAGAGTGCAGTTCGAGTTTACTCCTACAGGGGGACAGCTGGCCCATTTCAGAGCACGCCCACAGTTATTTGACCGTATCCGCGAGGCACAGTCCGGCGATGCCCGTATTTTAGAGATTATTGAGCAGATTCGGCAGGGCAGAGTTTCCGAGTTCGTGATTGATGATCAGAGGATACTTCGATTTGGGACTCGACTGTGCGTGCCAGATTCAGAGGGACTGAGGCGTGATATTCTCGAGGAGGCACATAGATCAGTATACAGTGTGCATCCAGGTTCCACCAAGATGTACCATGATTTGAGAGAGGTCTATTGGTGGGACGGGATGAAGAAGGATGTTACAGACTTTGTGTCCAGATGCCTGACTTGTCAGCAAGTCAAGGCCGAGCACCAGAGACCAGCCGGCGAGTTACAGCCTTTGCCCATCCCTGAGTGGAAGTGGGAGCAGGTCTCCATGGACTTCATTGTGGGTCTACCCAGGACCAGTCGAGGGTATGACTCTATTTGGATGATTGTGGATCGACTGACGAAGGCGGCTCACTTCCTGCTAGTGAAGACCACTTTTGGATTTTCTCAGTATGCCCAGATTTATATTGATGAGATCGTGCGACTGCATGGTGTTCCTACTTGCATCGTGTCCGACCGGGGCACCCAGTTTACCAGCCGATTGTGGCAGAAACTTCAGGAAGCATTGAGCACCCGATTGAGTTTTAGCACAGCCTTTCATCCGCAGACTGACGGTCAGTCGGAGCGTACTATTCAGACTCTTGAGGACATGCTCAGAGCTTGTGTTTTAGATTTCGGTGGTAGCTGGGATCGTCATTTGCCTTTGATCGAGTTTTCCTACAATAATAGCTTCCAGGAGACGATTCAGATGGCACCTTTTGAGGCTCTATATGGGAGGAGATGTCGATCGCATGTATGTTGGACAGAGCTCAGGGAGAGCAGTTTTTTGGGGCCGCAGATTGTACAGGAGACGACCGAGAAGATACAGCTGATTCGGGACAGGATGAGAGCGGCACAGAGCAGGCAGAAATCTTATGCTGACAAGCGCCGTCGCCGACTCGAGTTCGCTGTTGGCGATCATGTTTTCCTGAAGGTCTCTCCGATGAAAGGTGTGATGAGATTTGGGCGGAAAGGGAAACTGAGTCCTAGATATGTTGGTCCTTTCGAGATCCTAGAGCGTGTTGGTCCAGTCGCTTATCGGTTAGCTCTTCCGCCCAGCTTCCCCGATGTTCACCCCGTATTCCATGTCTCCATGCTCCGCAAGTACCTTCATGATCCTTCCCATGTGATTCAGCACCAGACGATCCAGCTAGAGCGTGATCTTTCATTCACCGAGCAGCCGGTGGTCATTCTGGATCGGCAGGTGAAGAAATTGAGGTCGAAAGTTATACCTTCCGTCAAGGTCCTTTGGCGTGGCCCGAACAGCGAGGAGGTCACCTGGGAGACCGAGGTCGAGATGAGGAAGAGATATCCCCATATTTTTGAAGGTACGCGTAGTTAAATTCTAAATTCGGGGACCGAATTTCTTTAAGGGGGGAAGATTGTAACCCTTCGAAAATCGTTTAGGCAGTTTTTCGGTAATCGGCTAATTTTTCGACTTTTTCCGTAAAAAGTCAAAATAGGTATTTTTCATTGTAGATCTAATTATACAAAATTTAGATAAGATATTACTATAATTTTGTCACTAAAATGTCACTTATAATTTTCTAGTTAAATAAAAAAAATTCGTAATTAATTATTTTTAATATTATTTTAAGCTTTTAAAAATACATTAAATTAGTGATAAATACAAATTTAATTAGGTAAATTACACACTTAGGAACCATTATAAACAAAAATATATTAGTAACAAAAATTTTACCAAAACATTCCAAGAATTTTGGTTCTATGGTTTAAAAATGCATTAAAAAGGGTTTTTTTGTAAAAAATGATGTAACATTCATTAATTGACTTTGGAAGATAGCTTTTGTGTAGAAATTTCTACACCATTCCCTCACCACTCACCTCCTACACCTCAGGCCGAGCTCCCTTGCTTCAGTTCTCATTTTTCCCCTCACTTCTTGCTTCATAATTCCTTCAAAAATCTTCAAAAATCCACCGAAATCAACAAATTTCTTCACAAATTCAAACCTAATCCTTATTCCACCTCTTTCCAAACCCTAATTAGTTCAAAACTTGAAGAAAGGAGACTTCTTTGGTGGCTTGAGCATGCTAGGATTCAACTTGTGAGGTGAAATTTCTAAACTAGTTGTTAAATTGTAGATTGAATGTGCTAAAAAATTGAATTTTGAAGTATTAATTTAGTTGTAATTACTTGTTCATGAAAATCAAGAGAGGGATTTGATTTCAAATTAGGGTTTGTAGCATGGTTGATGGAGTTAAGTTAGGGTTTGGTTATCTAATTGGTTAGAGTGGTTAATTGTGCGATTTTGCGCTCGCTAGATCGATAAAATTGCGATATTTGCGTCGAATCGGTATGAAATTGCTTGCTAGATTTTTATAAAAATTAGAATGTGATCTAATTGCGTTATATTAGCGATGTAATTAGCTTCATATACGACTATTAGAGTGCGCGAACACGGGGTTTTGTCTAGTCGGGTTTTAGTTTTGTCGATTTCCCCGAAATGACGATTCTAGTTAAAGATTTAGCGATTTTCGTGTGTTTTCCCGCGCACCGAGTGCACGTTATGTTTAATTCGAGAGCGTCGATATTTGTATATTGTCACTTGCATCGTTTTAGGATATGTAATCTTATGCTTGGTGTTGTGAAAATATAGGATCGGTCGGGGAAACATCGGACACGGCGCGTAAAGGCAAGGCGGTGGTCAGATCGGAATAGCGAGGATTTCAGGTGAGTAGATGTATTCATCTATGGGGGAAATCGTCTGGATGGCGTGAGGCGCCCCCTAGTTAGGATTACCCTATTTCTTGCAAGACTTGTATTGCTAGATAGCTTACCCCTTTATTTACATTGCATACCCTCACAGCTAACCGTATACTAGATTGCATGGACATTCATATAACATTCATATACACATATGCGATATCACTTCGTAGGACACGAACACCATTACCATTGGCATCTGTTGCACGCGCACTATTCATGTGACACACACGCCTTTGGTAATTGCCATGCCACGTGCACCATAGAACCTGTTTAGTTTAGTATCGCCATTTGCATCATACATGATATATGAAATTGCATAGCATGTACATACCTCGCATCATCATCATACTTACATAAATTTTTAGCCACAATTCACATCGCATACCTTGTTATCATAGACATTTATCATATATAACATGTGGACATTATGATTTTTCTTGAGGATTTCAGTATTGCTGCGATTTCTGGATTTTTGGGGAAAACCGCAAGAATTTAACAAAAGCTTATATTTATCATTTTGAAAACAAAGTTGCGGTTTTCTCGTGATGTATGTGTTGTCCACCATGAGTTTTCATATTTTCTGTTGGATTTCGAGACCCGATTCGAGGAGTGGATGAACCGTCTCGGGTACATGGTGGGCCCGGTATGGTACCCCGGGGCAAGAAGATCGAGTTGTAGACGATGAGCCTGGCAGGGGAAGACTACCTACCGGTGATGTCTGGCGCGGCGGATATCCGGAGGATACCGACCGTTGTCGTGAGATTTGATGATATGGGTCGATCCGGACTGACGGAGCCCGATATTTGAGACATTGATACAGTGAGATATTGAGACAGATTTGATTTCATATTTGGTGTCGATGCTTGACACGGGTTTTCAGATGATTTCTTGATGGTACTTAGCTATTATACAGATATTCATTTTCAAAAGTTAAGAATGCAGTACCCTTAGCATTTAAAACACTTAAAGATTTAGTAATGACATTGCATACATGTGCATGCATACTAGAGATATTATATCACATATGGACATACATGTTGTGACGCATTGCGTGCAGTCTTACGATTGCCTTATTAGATGTTATATTCTACTCACGAGCTGGCAACTCACCCCCGTTATGCCACAGTGTCTTGCAGGTCGGACCCATCACCCTTGTAGCGGCGGGCTATCTTATCATCAGCTCCTTTTGCTCAGACTCGCGACATCGCTCGTAGGTGGGTTGCGAGCACACTTTATTTCTTTTGCTCCATCCTTGTATCTAGTATTATCCATCTACCACTTTTTATTTGTATATGCGACTTAGTGATGAGACTGAGAGATTTGTATATATGGGGTTTCTTTTGGGTCGAGCTCACTTGAGCCGACGTTGTGTTTTCTGATATTTTGCATTTCTTTTATGCTCTTTTTCTTGATATTACTTATTTATTGCGTGTGGTTGTGATCCGCCTTGGGCGAAGAGCTAGCTCTCGCTTGGGGATGGCATTTTATGATTACAGGTTGTATATATCTTGTGTACCCATTTTGGGGGATATAAAATACAGGGGAGACTCTGCCGAAATTTTCGGAAATTTTTGATGTTTTTAAAAAGGGTTCAATGCAACTTAATTGATTTAAAGATCGTTTTCATGTAAGGTTTTCCTTCACTCTCTTTTGATTTTGGTTTAGATTTTTCTGGGCTTTGGCTGACTTAGGTTACGGTACGCCTTTAGACGTCTCGTAATCTAAGTGCCAGTCACGTTCCGTACTTTCGGGTCGTGACAAATGGCTCTCCTAGACACAGCGTGATCTCACCCCCAATACCGGGAGAGACGAAACCCCTGCCAATCCACTCACTGCCTCCATGTGGCTCGGGACTGTACCCAACTAAAACCTGTTTGCACGACTCCTTTGAGCCGTGGTTGGGTAGTAATCAAAGTATAGTGGGAACTCACACGAGACAAATGACGATCTCAGGTTGATGAACTAACCTGTACACATGTCACCAGGGAACTGCTATCTGACATGAGGTATAATACCAACTAGCATGTTCCCGGCGAGTCATGTCCGGTGTACTCATAACCCAATGAGCACCTGTATACATCTTAGGTGATCCAACTGACACCAATGGCTTGTGAGACCGACCACCGCCCCTTGTCGGGGTCTCGACTGTATACACTAGTCTACTAATGGAGTATCGATGCCCAGTCTCGAAATTCCCACGACCAGGGACCTTTTAAGGATGTGCTTATAGACCCCAGCTCCCACGTATATGATCGCCATCATACTGCTGGTAATCAAGCAAGAATCCTAAGGGCTCTATCAACGTGCAATAGTGAGCTATAAGGTCACCTAAAGCAGTATATGATGATAAAGATAAACCATGGTAGCATACTATTCTCTATCATCGTGCAATAGTGAAGTACAATGTCACCTAAAGCATTTACACAATGATAAAGACAAACCAGATAGCATACAAACCTCTTGAGTAAGACTGTCCTACCGGTATAGATCCTCCCTCAGTCATTGCAATCACGTGCCTGCGATCCAATAATTGACTCTGAGGGCACTATATCCAACAATCTCCCACTTGCACACAAGGCTAATTATTGCGATGTCACATACTCACAGCTCGTGTGATACCGAACACCCAACTCCTCTACTAATCAGTCTCATAAAGCCCGTTTGCGAAACTATTGCGTTCGAGGAATAGCCTCAGTGAGTGGATCCGCCCTGATGTTTTTTTCTATGTCTCTCTTTATCTCAAGTTCGCGGAGAAAGCCATCTCCCGAAATGAGCAATACCTGTCTTAGAATATGTCTGGATATCTTATGGGACCTAGTTCATAAATGAACTCCAAATCCAAACTTTTTAGACTGTATCGTCAACTGAACTTAATCAGTATCCTGTGCCACACCTCCCTCAGTATCCGCTTGGACCACCTGTCCAAAATACTGCCCCTCGTCAGAGGGAAAATAATAACTCTGACAGTCACTCTGTCATCCAGGTCACCTTTGAAGCCTGGAATGATAACTGTCTCCCGAAGGAGGATGCCATTATCAAATTCCTAGAACATCCACTTATGTTCTAAAACTTCTTCCGAATGTTTCTCCAGAATTGGATCAATATCAACTTATTGTATCTAGTGCAAAAACAACATCTGGTGTGGTACTTGACATCTTATGATCATCTCAATTGCCTAAGCAAGTGATCTGTCAATCATGCACATCCCTCTCCCCTTTAGTCTGTAAGACACCTTTAGAGAGGGTGACTCCATCACCTGCAGGTACATTACCGTGCCAGGAGTCGTCCATTCTAAAACACCTATAGAATGCTGTCTAAGTACCCAGATTGGGAAACTACCCAAATCTAGATCTAAAACCATAGATCTAGTAACCAGAGTGTCTGATATTATCCAAGTCCTATGTGGAGAAACCACTGTGTGACAACCAAAGTATAACCGATCGTAGTATAGGAATTTCACTTCCTACTCTGTGTATGTCATCCAAATACCAGGACATCACACCCTACTACCTTCTTAACAGATCCATCCCCTATTCTGATGAAGTCAAACCTATGACTGTCACATCAGAAATAGATGATCTATCTCCGCTATATTTGCTTAAGAATCCTGATACTTGCAATATCTGGTTCTCTACTTTATTCTTATACCTATAACTTCTCAAAACTTGGATCTTGTGTTTCTACGAAACACTTGTCTAAGAACTAGAGAAGTCATAAGTAAACAGAATATAGTACGATGACCAACCCCTCTCTCCTAATGGACACTGGATGACATACAATACTCTGTATAAGCCCCCTGAGTTGAATAACTCATTCCCTGTGTGTCGTAGGTTGAAAACTGTACTTATGGTTAAGAAGAATTACACCGCTGTTTAATGCTCCTTACCTAACCATCCACTGATATAGGTAAATGTCATAGACATAATTTCAAAAAGTTATATCTCACTTTATAAAAATAAATGTACAGATATATCAATTTGAAATTGGTGCATAATAACGGATATTCAAAACCAAATATTTGCCGTCCGGCAAACAACCCAGGCGATTGCCTCAAATATCACCAATTACAACGAATCCCGATATAATGAGGATGATCACCCAATTCCCAATAACTTACTCCCACTCATCATCTGTAAAACCATATAGATGTGAGAATCAAACCTGGTAAATACATACCCTGGAGCAAAGACTAATTGGGAAATCAGTTTTCTTTTAACAATACACAGTGAAACTGAAACATGTAAATGTTTCGAAGGGGTATTTGGGTATTCTTAGTAATGTCTCTTCCATTATCAGATTCACAACTGTAACCGTATATTTCTTTGCCATCTCTCCAAATCCCTTTATATGTCTTTAGTCATTACCTTATGTACACCCCTTTAGGCTAAATGGTTTTCTTCCTTCCCTACCGTTCGGCACCAGCCTATGGTTTGGAAGAAGACTATCCAATAAGAGTATAGGTGTACTGTCCTAATCCTAGGAGCACTCGCAACCCGAGAGAAGGTAAAGATAAAAGACAACTGAATAAAACCTTATTCCTATTTCTCCTGAACCAGAATCCATCCCCGAACTGGAACAAGTCCCTTCGAGTTCGTATATAACCATACGATGGAGTATCCAATAAACTGTGGATCTCCGTAGTGATACGGAGTGTTCTGGAGAAATACAAAGGTGGTGTAGGATTGGCGAGGAAATACTTGGTTTGGTCATGAATAGCAGTCGCAATTTACTTTGCCCTTTTACTAATCCCTTTATTTGTCTTAACTTATTACCTTCTGTACACCATTATTAGGCTAATTGGTTTTCTTCATTCCCCACCATTCGGTACCTGCCTATGGTTTGGAAGAAGACTATCCAATAAGTGTAATAGGTGTACTGTCCTAATCCAAGGAGCACTCGCAACCTGAGAGAAGGTAAAAGGAAAAGAAAACTGAATAGTCCTATTCATTTTCTCCATAACCGGAACCATCCTCGAATCTTGAACAAGTTCCTTCGAGTTCGTATATAACCATACGATGGTTTTATCCAATGGAAGTGCATGTTCATAGTAATACGGGGTGTTCTGGAGAAGAAGGGTAAAAGTAGAAGTGGCAATGAAGTATGCAACTCTGACAATCCAAAAGCCAGTGTTTTAAGAAAGTTCGGTTAACTTGGTCACTGAGTCATAGTCAAGGGTTAGGTCATGGTTGCTGCCAAAGAGAGAGAAAAGAAACACTCAGTATGCACTCTAACCTAGACCAGAATGGTTATCAATTTATCTAATCAGGAAACCTCCCACTGTAACCTCAAATTCTCCTCCAAACCTGAAAGAAGAATTAGTCGAGATCACCCGAGGAGTATACCAACTCGTCAGTGGGAATCAGGATCCAACCCATCGCATGATAACGTGATGGAATCCACTCACATTATCACACTCCAGAAGGGATGCGCATGCCTGGCATGTTTCAGTTTCTTTAGAAACTCCCAATGTGTGTTTTTACCCCTAGGACCCAAGTGACCTTGACTGAGCCAACATATCAAAGGATCCTAGCCAAGTTCAACCCGTCATTATCTTGATTGCATTAGACCCACCCGCACGAGTCCTTGACTGAGCCAAAATGACCGTACGACTGTCCTAACCAATCACATATCCATAAGACAGAAAAGCATTACAGAGCTACCGCACACTACGCCTCGGCTGAGCACGACATATGTAGCACGAATACTAAGCAATACTAATCTGAAATGACGGAGGGCTACGGTTGGTTTTTGGCGAAAAACCTTTAACGTAATGAACTTGATATCGTTGAAGGAACCGGATAGCTTTTTATAAAAATATAGTGTCGAAAACCTTTGCTAAAGAGGTCACTCCCGGTGAAGGGATCTCGGCTCTTTCCCCGTAGAATGAGGTGCAGGATATTCCAGCTGAATACCACGATGCAAAACAAAAAGTAATCGGCTATAGTGAAGTTATTACCCTAACGCGAACTTCTGTCCAAGGGGTCACTCCCGGTGAAGGGATCTCGGCCCTTGCCTCGTCGACTGAGGTGCTGGATATTCATAACCGAATACCACTGTGCAAAACAAAAGAGAACGTCCTTGCAATAACAGCTTTTTGAAAAATGTTCCAACAACATCAAAATAGGTTTGTTTAGCTTGCATTGATCCGAATCAATGCAGTCCCATCAATTAATCACACCACAAAAGAACGAAAATACAATGTACGTATATGCCATCCGCATTCGCGACTGGGTCCCGTCATCACCCGTTAGGTTACTTAACTAACGACAGAGCGGGGACTGGACTAGCGCGGGTGTAAAACATATACAACATCTACTAGTATATATACCAATATATAATAATCACTCAAGGAGTGATAAAATGCAACATCACAGAAATGTAATAAGCATCACAGAACAATACAGATAATCTGGAAACCCCGGGTTTCACAGAGCCGCAACTGAAACCCGACATTCCCCTGGTCGTGTGGATAGCCTGTGCAATGAAATCCTAGACCCCTACGGGCGCGGCAAGTTACCCTGCCAAAACCTGAAGTGAGGCAGCCCCCTTCAACAAAGTGAATGGACCACCCAGCGCTTCGCGGAATCCAGCAACTTGAGCACCCCTCCTTGGGTCAACCTGTACCCCCTACGAGTACGGCGAATAGCCCGCCAATTCTAGAGTGAAGCCCCTCCATCTCAAAGCCATGAGATGCGGGCCCGTTGCTCTCTAGAACCCGGCTATCCGTGCACCCCACCGCGGGGTAATCCTAGTACAGAAAGTAAAATATATATACAACGGGTACATCGACCTCAGCCCGGTCGTGCCCCAAAAGAATAATATACAAACAGGCAGTGACGGCAGTCCACATGTCGGACGCTCTCCCCGCAATATCAAATGTACAAATACAACCAAATTGTACTACCATTGCATCCAGGCTATCCACCACGACAAATCCGCAACATCACAGCACAACACAAAACATCAACGTGAATGTCACGTTCGCAAATCCGTCTAAAAGAACTATAGCAATTAGACAGGATTTACCGATCAAATAACATTCACGGTCGTAGATATAATGTAAATACTGTGAACTAACATATTTAAAATTTTCGATCGACAAAATTTCCCCGAAGTGGGCCCCAAGCAAAATTCCCAGTACTCAGATAAATCTGGGCCCAAACAAAAAATACCAGAAACCTCATTTTCAAGTCAGAAACCACTGCATGAAAAATGGTGACCTAAATCTACTGTAGCGCGGCGGAACCGAGGCCAAAACATGGTTAGTGCCGCGGTTCCGTGGCGCTATGACGAGATCATTGTACCAAATTTCAACAGTGTTCCGTAAAAAGCCTGCCTGATTTTCTAACGTACTTAAAATAATTTTTAGAGCATAAAAAAATTTCGACAGAAACTCAGAAATTGAAAATGCAGTTTTTGGAAATTTCATTCGATCGAAGTTCTAAACACGTTAGAGCAAGCTAGAAAAGGTTAATGGCGTGGCTCTGATACCATGTAAGTCTACGGTAGCGCTCCGGCCGTCTTTCCGAGGCCAAAATGCGGAAACGAAAACTTTTTCAAACTTTAAACCGGCGCTATCGTATGCTTAAAACCCGGATCGAACCATTAACCTACAACTAGCTATCTAGAGAAAGGGTTGGAAAGCTATACCGATCGATCCGTGTCCTTCGATCTTTGGCTACCATCCCAAGCTCCTCGCCGCATCTCCAGTCTCGATCTCCTCATCGGAAAGGGCACCACATCATAGATTCTTTTTACGGGCTCCCGCTTCATCCGAAGCAACTCGGGCACGAAGTGTGGTAGCCGACGTGTCTAAGGTGATGTAGAGAACGTTTGTGATCACTTTGTCTCTTGCATCCATGAGATTTGGATGGAGGTTAGAGGTGTTGCCATTAATGGAGATTATGAGCTAGAGAAGAAAGAGGAAGAAGAAGGAGTTTCCTCTCTCTTTTCTTTTGTGTTGTTGCAAAATGATAATGAGAGTGAGAGAGAGTAAGAATGAGAATACAGGAGCTAACTACAACCATATGGTTGCACTTTCTCTTTCTTCCTCTCATATCAACTCACAAATCAATCTCAAATGTGACACATGCACAAAGAAAGAGACCATGAGTCACCATTTGTGCATGTGTCACAATAAATGCTCCTTATCATGACATATAGCTCACAATTTCCATTTACAAACATTAATCCAAATGTTTGCAACAATAGAAAGATACGGCAACATCTAAAGTAAACTCGTGACGGATTACAAGGATACCCCTCACCTGTATATACATACCTGCACCCGCATTCCGACTAAATACGAATGCGATGAGACTAAAGTAATCCAACAAATCTAATACTAGGATCCGGCTTAAACCAAAGCCCACTAGTATGATCCGCCCGATCATGATCCGTGCAGTACTGCACGTATATGATCGGACCCTGCCATATATTATACGGCCTCTACATCGTTTCGCCCGAAACTTGAGAAACAGTCTGTGGGGGACTCTAAAGACTCGTCAATACTTTAGCTATGGATTTAACCACTAACACGTCAGAGGTACTAGCTGTACGTAACGGGCTACCAGGTATTGACCAAATAGGAGGTCGATGAGCGAACTCATCCTGACACCCTACTGAGCCTGTCAGTGACAATATCCGTACAGTCCGGTCCGTTCGTCTATGAGCATCGCATGTCAGGCATACGGGGTTGGTAAAACTCAGACCCCTAAAAGCGGTACAAGTCGTGTCAGAGTGTAGCCCAGAACACCCTGAGATACTACTGGAATACCTACCAGTAAATCTCCTGCCTTGGCCAAGGACTTCGTGTAATGGCTGATTGATCTCAAAAATATCTATTACCGCAATCAAGAACGGCGTTGCTTTGCAGCTAGCCGGTGAATACGGGTCGGTCCACAGGGATTTTGTGAATCTCCTAATTGCTTTTACGAGTTAATTCCGATGGAAGCCGGATTGATTATTAAATCTAAAAACTGAATTAATTTATATCTAAGTCTTGCTAGGGTTAGGTCTAGGTTAAGTTTGGAAAGTTTATAAATCTCACCGCTTTCTATACCCATATGAAGATCTAATTCGGTGGTATGGTAAATATTAATAAAAGGGATTAGGATGATTGGGAAGATTGTTCTTCCTCTAGATCCTTGTCCTTCCTTTAGAAATCTTTATCCTAACCTTCATGGAAAGCCTTAAAATCCGGGCCTTTAGACTATGGTATCACCGCTACCTCATGGGTAGAGTGCCATAGGGAGAGGAATAAGAAGGTATGCATGGAGTCCTATGAAAATATATGACGGGGAAGAAAGGGGATGAGAGATCTTCGTCTCTCAAACCTTCCCCAGATCTAACCCTAACAAGCGAGGAGACTACTCACTCATTAGGGAATTTAAGAACATTTATCTAGGGCACAGAATAAAAGATTAACTAGGGAAAGGAATTAAATTTATCTAGGGCAAGAATAGAAAATTAACCTACGGCAGAAAATAAAGAACTTACAAAAATGATGCTCTCCAAAAGAATGCTGAAATTTATTAATGAAGGGAGGCATAGCCTTTACAATGATTTAGAGTTCCTATTTATAGAGGATTGAAAACCCTAGGTTACAATTGATTCGCATGTCCACATTTACCAAAATATCCTTAGGAAGACCTAGTCAAAGTAGACTTCAAGATTTGGTAAAATTCTATGTCTGGAAATTTTGGAACTGATTCTGGGCTTCTTGGGCTTTTTATTTCTTTGGATCTTTATTCAATTTGGCTTCTCTATTTCTTCCAGATCTCCAGTGAACAATTGCAGTGGACTTTTAACCGTTTACTTTGTAATCTTGGACCTTGCATTGCCTTGTACTTTGTGAATTTTATCTTTGATGTAGGCTTGATCAAGAGTCTTCTGTTTGTTGGTCAAAGTCCACTTTTGCATCGTCTTTTCATCGTTTTCACTGTTTCCTGTCCAAGAACCTGTAACCTGTAACATGTAGCAGACATGCGTCAAAAGCACCTGTATATTTATAAAAAGAATAAGAATGAGGAATATAATAATACAATATTATGGTGTGAACAAATACCCACAAACTTATCTTTTGCTCGTCCTCGAGCAAACTTATTTTTATTCACTAAAATCCTAACCACACTTTCGCAGGGAAACGCGATTGCACTGAGCACGTGCAACAAGCCGTTAAACCTCTAGGTGTTCCTAGTAGGAGGAGTGTTGTCTCCTGAGGGTTTTCAGCGGATATTACCCATAAAATCCTATCAATTTGGCCCATTGACTTTTGTTCTCCAATTAGGTTTTCTAACTAAGAATTCTATTATCATCGACTCGTAAATTATCCATCCATATTTTTCACGCTTTCTCATCATCTAACTTAAGATTATATATGTTCTGTAGACTTACTTAGCTTTCGGCATTTCTTAAGTTTTCCTTCTGGGGTTCCATCTCCACTTAGGAATTTCTATCAACTCTATTCTATTCTTCATTCCTTTCTCTCATCTAAACTCCAATCACATATCCCTACGTGTGTGTATAAATCACCCCTACACTTGGAAATTCAAATCAAGCAATCATACCCTTGTCCGTTGTCCAAAGCACTTATTAGTTGGTGAATTTTTAAATGAATTTTGCTTACACATCCTTCATGCGACCATTAATACTTCTTGAGGTACCAACAACCGATTACAAGATGCGTTTGCACATTAAAGCATACTTCCTAGTTTTGCAACACCCAAGGCTTTAGCAGTGACTCGCAAACCAGTTGGTCTAAGGCACTAGGTGATGAAGCACCCTCGCTAAATATTTTTCTATTTTTACAGCCTTAAATAATCACAAAAACCAGTGTTCATTTTTTTATTCTTTATTCACACTTATATATATATTTTTTTTTTCATTTTCTTCGTACTAAGGACTTTAGACAAGAGCATTTCAAGGTCTCTTCTACTATTCCAAGTTTCAAGGTGCGTGATAGTGCAAATTGTAGGGTATACATTTTCAGAATCTAGACTTAAGCTAGGAACTATTTTTCAAACTTATACTCTAATAAAATATCAATACTTTTCCCTTGTTTTAATTTAGCCCAAGAAGTGGACTCAAAATTTGCCTATTTCTAAATAAACTACAAAGACATATATTTTCTACCATTAAACTTTAAGGAAGGTTATTTTTAGGGTTTTTAATTTACTAAGTTTAAGATCTAGTTGTTCCTAGCCAGTTAACCTATTTGTCAAACTCAAGTCAAATAAGCCAAAATTGAATACAATAATTTTTATAATTTTTTAAAATTTTTCAATTTTTATGGGTTTTCAAATAAGTATTCAAATGCAAAAATATGTACAAATGAATGCGAAAGAAGAAGACGTACCGAGCATACCCCCAAACTTGAACTTGACAGTGTCCTCACTGTCATACTAAACCAAGATGGTCAAAATGTCGGCACTCCCCTGTTTATTTATTTACAAATTTTTTTTAATGTTTTGAAATTTTTTTTATTTTTATTTTTATAGAAAAAGAAAACAAAAATATATACATATATACAACAAGGTTCCCCCCAAACTTAAGCTTGGCCTTACACAAGCCAAAAGTTAGCACCAACCATTCAAAAATCTTATCGTGGTAATGGTATAGTTGGTGCAAGAATGGGATGGAAAGAAAAGAGATGAGAAGCACACGAGACCGTATGGAAAGAAGAATGGTAGAATATGGTCTCGGTGGAGGAGAAGAATGGCGAAAAGAAGAAAGAAGTGGAGTACGATCTTGAGGGTGTAAATTGAGTGAATAAATTAGCGCAATTTGTGATGATCGATGTGTTAAAAGCGATTGCGCTAACCTATCAACCCATCGTGAAATGGGGTCAAATCCCTCAAGATTCGCAAGAAAACATGGGTACGCCGAACTTGGTATAGGAGATGAAGGCGTAACGGTCTCTTGTACGGTCGGAACGATAGGAAGGACGAAAGGAATGGAATTAGGGATAGTCTCATTCTCACCGTAGTGAACTGTTTCGAACTTAAAAGATTCCATCAATGGTTCGAAACTACTGTAAGCAACCGAGTCTGATAATTCATCTGAAAATGTAAAGGACTCCAACTCGGGCAGTGAGTCATCAATATCGTCCGAAAAATTGAAACACTCGTAAGTGTTATCGGTTATGAGAACTGTGTCAGATTCAAAGGAAAATTTTTCAAGCTCACAGTCTTCAAGCGTGATATTAGGTGTGGTCGGAACGATGGAAAGGAGAGGGGGTGATATAACAGTTAAAGGTTCAAGTGGATGAATTGGAAAATCCGACACATCAAAGAAAAATTGTTCAACCTCAATATGATCCTCAAAACCCTCCTCAATACTATCCTTATAATTCTCCTCAAAATTTTCCTCAAAATTTTGCCTATCCATGCCAATATCATCAAAATCAAGACGCATATAAAGTTCGGGAGAATTATTTAATGACTCGGGATGATGAATTGGACATAAAATTTCAATCAAATCAAGTGAAAATCAATTTCTTTAGACACCTCATCAAAAGCATGGATATTTATCAATTTAGGTTCTAGAGTGGAGGTGTAAAAGTCAAACGGATTAGGTGCGGTTTCACTCGAAAGGGGTTCTTCATAATTTGGCAAATTAAACACTACAAAATCACACAACTCGTTTTTATTTTGAACTAGTGAATCATTTAGGACATTCGATGGAAAACTGAAGTTGTGGGCTTCAATTGGGTAAGGGTAGGTTTGATTTTGAAATCCTCTCACATTCTCACTCTGTCCAACCGCCTCCTTATACATTGAAATTTTTTGAGCTAGCGGGAAACTAGCTACCGCTTCAGTAGGTTGCATAAGGGCGGCTAAGGGCGCTTCCACATTCCTAGTCATTTTATTTGTTGCTGCAATATAAGCCTCCAACGACTCTTCCAAAATCATTGTAGTATAGTGGTGAGTATTCCCGCCTGTCACGCAGGTGACCCGGGTTCGATCCCCGGCAACGGCGCCATTTGATTGATCTCAAAAATATCTATTACCGAAATCAAGAACGGCGTCGCTTTGCAGCTAGCCGGTGAATACGGGTCGGTCCACAGGGATTTTGTGAATCTCCTAATTGCTTTTACGAGTTAATTCCGATGGGAGCCGGATTGATTATTAAATCTAAAAACTGAATTAATCTATATCTAAGTCTTGCTAGGGTTAGGTCTAGGTTAAGTTTGGAAAGTTTATAAATCTCACCGCTTTCTATACCCATATGAAGATCTAATTAGGTGGTATGGTAAATATTAATAAAAGGGATTAGGATGATTGCGAAGATTGTTCTTCCTCTAGATCCTTGTCCTTCCTTTAGAAATCTTTACCCTAACCTCCATGGAAAGCCTTAAAATCCGGGCCTTTAGACTACGGTATCACCGCTACCTCGTGGGTAGAGTGCCGTAGGGAGCGGAATAAGAAGGTATGCATGGAGTCTTATGAAAATATATGACGGGCAAGAAAGGGGATGAGAGATCTTCGTCTCTCAAACCTTCCCCAGATCTAACCCTAACAAGCGAGGAGACTACTCAGTCATTAGGGAATTTAAGAACATTTATCTAGGGCAGAGAATAAAAGATTAACTAGGGCAAGGAAATAAATTTATCTAGGACAAGAATAGAAAATTAACCTACGGCAGAAAATAAAGATCTAACAAAAATGATGCTCTCCAAAAGAATGCTGAAATTTATTAATGAAGGGAGACATAGCCTTTACAATGATTTAGAGTTCCTATTTATAGAGAATAGGAAACCCTAGGTTACAATTGATTCGCATGTCCACATTTACCAAAATATCCTTAGGAAGACCTAGTCAAAGTAGACTTCAAGATTTGGTAAAATTCTATGTCTGGAAATTTTGGAACTGATTCTGGGCTTCTTGGGCTTTTTATTTCTTTGGATCTTTATTCAATTTGGCTTCTCTATTTCTTCCAGATCTCCAATGAACAATTGCAGTGGACTTTTAACCGTTTACTTTGTAATCTTGGACCTTGCATTGCCTTGAACTTTGTGAATTTTATCTTTGATATAGGCTTGATCAAGAGTCTTCTGTTTGTTGGTCAAAGTCCACTTTTGCATCGTCTTTTCATCGTTTTCACTGTTTCCTGTCCAAGAACCTGTAACCTGTAACATGTAGCAGACATGCGTCAAAAGCACCTGTTTATTTATAAAAAGAATAAAAATGGGGAATATAATAATACAATATTATGGTGTGAACAATGGCTCTCTTAGACACAGCGCGATCTCACCCCCAATACCAGGAGAGACGAAACCCCTGCCGATCCACTCACTACCTCCATGTGGCTCGGGACTGTACCCAACTAAAACCTGTTTGCACGACTCCTTTGAGCCGTGGTTAGGTAGTAATCAAAGTACAGTGGGAACTCACACGAGAGAAATGACGATCTCAGGTTGATGAACTAACATGTACACATGCCACCAGGGAACTGCTATCTGACATGAGGTATAATACCAACTAGCATGTTCCCGGCGAGTCCTGTCCGGTGTACTCATAACCCAATGAGCACATGTATAAATCTTAGGTGATCCAACTGACACCAATGGCTTGTGAGACCGGCCACCGCCCCTCGTCGGGGTCTCGACTGTATACACTAGTCTACTAATGGAGTATCGATGCCCAGTCTCGAAACTCCCACGACCAGGGACCTTTTAAGGATGTGCTTATAGACCCCAGCTCCCACGTATATGATCGCCATCATACTGCTGGTAGTCAAGCAAGAATCCTAAGGGCTCTATCAACGTGCAATAGTGACCTATAAGGTCACCTAAAGCTGTACACGATGATAAAGATAAACCATGGTAGCATACTATTCTCTATCATCGTGCAATAGTGAACTACAATGTCACCTAAAGCATGTACACGATAATAAAGACAAACCAGATAGCATACAAACCTCTTGAGTAAGACTGTCCTACCGGTATAGGTCCTCCCTCAATCATTGCAATCACGTGCCTGCGATCCAATAATTGACTCTGAGGGCACTATATCCAACACCCACGGGTTCACTGCCGTGTTCGGCGAGGACCAGGCTCCGCTCCGGATGCTTCACACGGGGTCATTGTCGTGCTCTGCGAGGACCAGGATCCGCTCTGGACGTTTCCCACGAGGTCAGAATTGACATAAGCCGCGTTCCACGTAGCCTTGAATTTTGCTCTGGATGCTTCCCACGGGTTCACTGCCGTGTTCGGCAAGGACCAGGCTCCGCTCTGGATGCTTCACACGGGGTCATTGCCGTGCTCTGCGAGGACCAGGATCCGCTCTGGACGTTTCCCACGGGGTCAGGATTAACATAAGCCGCGTTCCACGTAGCCAGGAATTTTGCTCTGGATGCTTCCCACGGGTTCACTGATGTGTTCAGCGAGGACCAGGCTCCGCTCTGGATGCTTTACACGGGGTCATGGTTGACATAAGCCGCGTTCTGCATAGCCAGGAATTTTGCTCTGGATGCTTCCCACGGGTTCACTGTTGTGTTCGGCGAGGACCAGGCTCCGCTCTGGATGCTTCATATGGGGTCATTGCCGTGCTCTGCGAGGACCAGGATCAGCTCTGGACGTTTCCCACGGGGTCAGGATTGACATAAGGCGCGTTCCACGTGGCCACGAATGGTTGACTTTATCCGCATTTCACGGAGTCGGGGTTTGACTTTCGGTCATCTGTGTACCGCCGAGTCATGGAACTGGGGGTTGCCGCTGTTCCGCTTTGCTTGATGTTGTGTCTATTGTAATGAGACGAATGTTGAGATGATCTCCGGGCTATTTGTGAACTGTTGAGATTTGGCTTCTTCTTCTGATGAAACCTGGGGAGGAAAAGTGTGATTCCTTCTTTGTTTGCGCCCCTGGATTGTATATAGGGATTGTTGTGATATCACCTGTAGGGCATAAATTTCATTTTTTTTATTTCTTTCCACGATGCTCTATCATTTCAGCTTTTATATCTCGAAGGTTCCGATTGCCCAATCATTTCGGCTATTTTTTCGCGGTGCCCAATCATTTCGGCTATTTGTTTTATTTTTTTACTCGCTGCTTTTTATTGCGAGTTGCCCAATCATTTCGGCTATTTTGCATGTATATATTTTTACTTGCTAATTTTGTTTGCAAGTTGCCCCATCATTTCGGCTATTTCGTATGCATGTGTGGCTCGCTAGCTCTTTTGTTGCAAGCTTGGAATTAGACACTGATTTTGGCATCACCACCGCTACAACTGGGATATTGCCAGGAGCGAATCATCATTTGCCTCTGTCGGTATTGAACAAAGGTGGCTTAGTAAACAGGGTTAGAATCCTGCTGACTAAGGCTTTTGACTTCACGAGCCGTAAGGGTCTCGTAAGGGTATTTCTGCCTACAAGTCGTGAGGATCTCGTAGGTGTAATATCTCCTTGAGAATCGTGAGGACTCCAAAGTGTATGGTTTCTTATAAGTCGTAAGAATCTTACAAGAGTATTTTCCCCTTCTAAGTCGAGAGGACTTATAAGGGATGTTCACCGTATAGACATATCTATAGTCACGGATGGGACATCGTTAGGGAAATGTTTATTCGCGCCCGTGGATTGTATACAAGGGTCAGCATTGAGCCGCTTGTAGGGAATTATGGGAGGTTGTGGGGGCTGCTTAATAACAGGTTCAGATCCCTGGAGCTTAAGACTTTTGAATCTTATGAGCCGTGAGGGTCTCATAAGAGGGTTCTCCTTATGAGTCGTGAGGATCTCGCAAGTATAATTTCTCCTTAGGAATTGTGGGGATCCCTAAGTGTGTTGCTCCCTTGTGAGTCATAAGGATCTCACGCGGGTGGTTTCTCCTCACAAGGTCGAGAGGACCCTACAAGCGTCTTTTAACAAGGTTGTGCCCTTTCGGGTTTTCACAAACACTCGCCGGTAGCCCTGCTGTTTTTACTCACGGAGCCCTTTCGGGTTTTCGTCCGTGCCCTTTTGCTTATGGACATACCGTTTTCTTTTTTTTTATCCTAACGAGCTTGCGCCCTTTCGGGTTTTCACAAAACTCGCCGGTAGCCCTGCTGTTTTTACTCACGGAGCCCTTTCGGGTTTTCATCCGTGCCCATTTTGCTTATGGACATACCATTTTTCTTTTTTTTATTCTTTTATTTTCTCTGTTTTTTTATATCAGTCTTGGGATGCTGCAATCCACAGTAGTTTATCGACGTCTCGGTCAACGGTTAGTTTAGGGACATTGCGGTCCATCGTTAGTTTAAGGACGTTTCGGTCCGTTGTTAGTTTAAGGACGTTTCGGTCCGCAGTTAGTTTAGGGACATTGCGGTCCATTGTTAGTTTTAAGAACATCTCGGTCCGTTGTTAGTTTAAGGACGTTTCGGTCCGTTGTTAGTTTAAGGACGTTTCGGTCCGTAGTAAAGGAAGCCGCTACTACTTACGGAGTTTAGGCTTAGGAAGATAGCGAGCGGACATAGACGTCGTCATCTATCGTTAACCTAAGCCGTGACTCGTCAAGCATAGTATTTCTTCAAGAAGCGACCGTTTATTAGCCTGAAAGGTCTTTCACCATACATGTCCATGAGTAGATAGGCCCCACCCTGGTAGACCTTGTCTATGATATACGGCCCTTCATAGTTCGGCTCGAATTTCCCCCGTTTGGCACGATTGGGGATCATAGGTCTTTTGACCACTAGCACGAGTTCGCCTTGGCGGAATGTCCTCGGCCTAGTTAATCTCTCATATGAGCGCGTCATCTTTGCTTTATAAGCCTCCAGGTTTTGTTGCGCCATAAGCCTGGTTTCATCAAGGGCATCGAGCTCCTCAAGCCGAAGGTGAGCGTTCTCTTCGTCCGTTAGCTCATAATGAACTGCCACTCGTAGAGAGGGTAGCTCTATCTCGAGGGGGAGTACCGCCTCTGTACCGAATACCAATGCGTACGGCGTTGTGTTCGTGGCCGTTTTGAACGTAAAGCGATACGCCCAGAGAGCTTCATGCAGTCTCTCATGCCAGTCCTTCTTATTTCGAGACACCGTCTTTTTCACGATCTTCGTCAAGGTCTTGTTGAAAGCCTCAGCTAGACCGTTGGCTCGGGGATTGTAGACCGATGAATATCTCCAGTCTATGTTATGTTGTTGTGCGAAGCGGCTGATCTTGTGGCTTCTGTAGGCTAGCCCGTTATCGGAGATGATCCGTCTCGGAGTTCCAAACCGATAAATGACGTGTGTCTTGAAGAAATGGAGGATATTCTCCGTCTTCACTTCCCTCAGCGGTACTACTTCTGCCCATTTGGAGAAGTAGTCAGTTGTTGCCAAAATGAATCGATGTCCTCTGGACGATGCTGGCTCGATGGGGCCGATTATGTCAGTCCCCCACATTTCGAAAGGCCAGCTAGCCATCGTTGGATGTAGAGGATTTGGATACTGATAGATAAAGTCCCCATGGATCTGGCATGAGTGGCATTGCTTCGCGTATTCGAGACAGTCCTGGATCATCGTGGGCCAATAGTAGCCCATCCGTTTGATCTTTAGCTTCATCTTCGGGCCGGCTTGGTGAGAACCGCAGAGTCCGTCGTGAGTTTCTTGGATGACTCTTTTTGCTTCTTCAGGTCCCAAGCATCTTAACCATAGAGAATCAAATGACCTCTTGTACAGAGTATCATTAACGAAGGCAAAAGGTAAGGCTTGCTTCATGTGCTGATATTTTGAGGACGCATCTTCAGGCGCTCGACGGGATTTGAAGTAGTCTATAAAAACTTCTCTCCAATCCTCAACCTTTTCTTGGTCTTTTACTTGTAGAGCCATTTGCCCGGTCGCTCCCTTCTCTTCGGACGACTACGGAGATATTTCTGCCGGTGCAAGAACCCGACGGCTTTGTACAACGATTCTTACGTCATCGAGGTTCTCGTCCGCCAATTCTTTAGCAAGCTTGGCCAATGCATCCGCTTTGCTATTTTCCGCATGCGGTATGCTTTCCAGGGTGTAGGAAGGGATTTGAGTCAGTAGTTGTTGTACTCTCTCGCCGTACTTCACCAACTCTGGCTTGCACGTTTGGTAGTCGCTGTTTATTTGACTAACGGCCAGTTGAGAGTCTCCGTATATGAGGAGGTTTTCAATTCCCATGTCGATAGCGATCTCAAGACCTGCTATCAAAGCTTCATATTCGGTTTCATTATTCATCCTTGGCTCTGTTAAGGAGAAGGCGAAGCGCATTATCCCTCCTTGTAGAGTTACGAAAATGAGGCCTACCCCTGATTTGATTATTGGCGTGCTTTGTTTGCGCTTCTTCATGGAAGATGCTCCATCGAAGTAAAGTTCCCACCGAGTATTACCCCCGTTGATCGTGTCAAATGCATGTTCGTTTGGCAATTCGCAGTTCAAAGGAGAATCGGCAGGTATCGGATGTTCAGCGAGGAAGTCGACGATGGCCTGGCCTTTTACTGCCTTGAGAGGTCAATAAGTTATCGAGAACTCCATCAAGAGCAAGGCCCACTTAGCGAGCCGCCCTGTCAATATGGTCTTTGACATCAAATATTTGAGAGGATCCACCTTCGATATGAGACGGACTTCTTGCGCCAATGCATAGTGCCTGAGTTTAGTTATCGCGAAGATCAACGCCAGGCGGTGTTTTTTAATGGGAGGGTAATTGCTTTCTGCCCCCAGTAGAACTCGACTCAAATAGTAGAGGGCTCTTTCTTTCCCTTGATCGTTCTTTTGTGCCCACAGCGCGCCTAAAGATCCTTCGAGGGTTGTCGTATACAGGAGAGAGGCTTTCCCTAGACCGGAGCGGTCAGCATCGGCGGATTCTGCAAGTATTGCTTAATTTCATCCAATGCGCCTTGGCATTTGTGATCCCAAACGAACGGGTCCCTTCTTCATCAGGTGACTGTAAGGATGGCACTTGCCAGAGAGATTGGCTATAAATCACCGGATATACGCAAGCTTCCCTTGGAGAGACCGCAATTGCTTGAGAGTCCTTGGCGGGGGAATTTCCATAATCGCCTTGATTTTTGACGGATCTATCTCAATGCCTCGGTGTCGGACGATGAATCCGAGGAATTTGCCCAAGGAAACTCCGAACGCGCATTTGAGAGGGTTCATCTTCAAATTGTATTGCCGGAGGCGTTGAAATACAATCTTCAGATGCTCTAGATGTTCCTCGTATGATTTGCTTTTAACTACGAGGTCGTCGATATAACATTCGACAATTTCATGTATAAGGTCATCGAAGATCTTCGTCATGGCCCTCTGATAGGTGGCACCGGCGTTCTTTAGACCGAAAGGCATTACCTTGTAGCAGAATATACCCAAAGGGGTCCGAAAAGCAGTATGCTTTTGGTCCTCAGGATGCATTTTTATCTGATTATATCCTGATGAGCTGTCCATGAAGGAGAAAACTTCGTGAGTGGATGTATTATCTATCATTAGCTCAGTGACTGGTACTGGGAAGTCATCCTTCGGGCAGGCTTTATTGAGATCCCGAAAGTCTACACATATGCGCACTGTCCCATTTTTCTTCATCACCGGGACGATATTGGCGATCCAGTCAGGATACTGAACCTCTTGGATGAAGCCAGAGTCGATCAGCTTCTTGACCTCGGCGTTGATGCTCATCTCAAGCTCGAGCTGCATTCTTCTCAGCGCTTGTTTGATTGGCTTGACGTCCGGGGATATTGCCAGTTTGTGGACGGCAATGTCTGGATCTAGTCCTGGCATCTCGGAATAGTTCCATGCAAAACAATCCTTATGCTGCATAAGCTCGTCTTTTAGTGTAGCTACCCTTTCTTCAGACAGCAACTCACTGACGAATGTCGGCCGCGGATCACTTGTCATCCCCAAATCAATTTTCTTGAGATCATCTGCAGTGGTATGTATTCCATCTTCCAGCTCTTTCGGCGCCGGTGGAATCTCTGAGATCACCTCGTCATCGTTGTTTTCGAAGCACCAGGGGAGGTCATCCATATTCTCGGGCTCTTCTTTTGACAGCGTAATCACGTGACAGGTACGAGCTCGCTTCCAAGACTGATGTTGATCTGGTTCTGCTCTCGCTGTATGTGCGGCTTTTGGTTCGTGCTTCTGCGGCGGAGTTATCCTCCAACTGCTGGATAGAGCGAACTTGCCAAGCTGATATTAGTCTTCGATCCAGTTTTTGAAGGTGAAGCAGTCTTCGAGAGGATGCCCTATTGCTCGGTGATAAGAGCAATAGTCTGGGTGAGAGACCCCATTGGCTTGCTCGGGGTGTTTAGACTCTGGAAGTGTAATCAGTTGAGGTCTTATGGCAAGATCAAGTATGTTCCATGTTTTGTTCTGAGGAAAAGAGTATGCTCAACTCATCTTCTTTATAAGGGACGAATCCGGATTGCTTGATTCCCGATTGCGTGGCTTCTCAGACCCGCTTGGCTACTGTTGAACGCCTTCCCGCTTTTTGATTTATTTTTGCCTCTGCGTCGGGCCTTTTGTATGACGGGTTGATAAGGAAGAGCATTGTCATTCTCCGCGGCCTGCTGAAAGAGGCGTTGCGTCCTGGCTTTCTCGTAAATGGCCATTTCACGGTTATGGTCATCCCGGACTTTTTGACCCGCTTCCCTTATGAGCTTGTCCATTCGTTCTTCAAACGACAGGCTCGGCATTTTGATGGTAGGATCTCATTTTGGTTCAGGGTAAGCATTTTCTAACAGGGCGTCCTCTTCTTCATCGAAGTCATATATGACGTAGCTACCATGGACTCGTTCCCGTTTCTTGGATTGGACATATCCAAGCCCGACCGTTTCCATTCTTCCATTGGGTAACTTTCGCTGAGTTCCGGGGACATCCCAAATCCTGTTGTAGAATCGAGCTTGTCGAGTAGTCTGTCTGAAGGGTACCCCTTGGCGCTTCAATAGCTTCTCAAGCCTTCCGAGTAATATCTAGGCAGATGGATGGGCTGGAGTCTGTCGAGCGTGGAATCAGCGCCTTGCCAGATTTCTTTTTCCGCTTTGGTTTCCCCCGATCGGTAGAATAAGATCGCTTCTTCACCCTTTCGCCTGGGAGGGACGTAAATGTCTGGAGTTCTTGCACACTATAAGCTTCAAGTGCATCGAGCTCTTTGTAATGCTCTCGCGGAACCATGGTAATTTGCAAATTCTGATTATTGTCAGCGAAGGCTTGTATTGACGGTCGAGCGGAAAATACAGCGTTAACCTCGTCTTATGAGTCGCTGCCGAAGATCAACATGGGGGTGGACAGTCCCGGGTTGTTGCGTTGAGGCGGCCCTGAATAAACTATCTCTTTTTCCTCCTCGGTATCACTCCCGAAGACCAGAATATTGGTGATAGCTTTGTTCTTCGGTTTGTCACATCTTTCCGTGTCCTCAAAATCTGGTAAGAAGTATTTTGCATCTTCGTACTTCCGGACTTCGTTCACGGAGAATGGGTTCAACTCCCCTGTCACAGTGTACTCGAGACCATCTTTGAAATACTTCATACACTGGTGCTGTGTAGAAGGGATAATGTTGTACTCGTGTAACCAAGGCTGGCCGAGCAAAGCATTGTAGCAAGTCTTGGCGTCAATGACGTGAAATTTAATATCCGTGATGAGTAATCCGAAGCGCAGTGTCAGTATTACAGATCCGAGAGTCCGTGATGACTGGGAGTCAAAACTGGAGATGGTAATTTTATCACGAGCGAGGTACTGAATGCTCATGCAGGTTTCCTTCAACACTCTCACGTTGAAGAGATTGACGGAAGACCCATTGTCAACCAGGATTTTTCCTATCTTTATATCGTGACAGTATCCGGAGACGTAAAGGGGACGGTTGTGTTCGCACGTCCCAAGGAGGAGATCTTCATCGCCGAAGGTGATATCAGCTGTGTGCACTTCTTCTAGCTCGTCCTTCATCTTTTCTTCGGCGAGAAAAGCTTGGAATTGCCCTGGCTCTTGTAGCGCCTTGATCAATGAATCTCTCGCCTCTTTGGATAACAGATGGGCGTCGAGAATGCTGAGCTGCGAGGGTACCTTCCTCAAGTGTGCCAGAACGTTGTAGTCCACCTTGTTCTTCTTTGGCGGGTCTTTCGCGGTTAGCACTTTGACGACTTGGTCATCTAGGGCGATATCTTCAGGGACTTTTTCTTTTCCCTTATCTTTTCTATTCGTGGGTCCAAGATTCTTTTCAGGCAGCGTACAATTTTGCAGCTGAATATTTTCACAGGTCTTCGGTTCTTCCTCTTTCCCCGAGGCGGATTCTTTGAATAGAGGGTCAAAAGTCATTTCTTCGTCGGAGTCGCTCCCGAAGGTGAGAACTTGCGATCCCCCAGCGTCAACCATGCGACAGTTGCCGGTAGTTCTTTTGCGCTCCTCAGTCGTACTTCTCCGCTCCCGACGAGTTTTGCGTTTCATCCGCTTAAAATGTTGCCGGTGAACAACATATCCCTGCCACCATCTTTTAAAAGCGTTGCACTCTTCAGTGAGGTGCGCAATCATTCGATCATATAAGCAGTAGTTAGGATGCATTTCTGCTTCCCCAAGAATGTTTCCTTCGGAGGGTGGTAGCTTCATCCCCATTGATATGGTTTTAGCAAACATTTTCCTCGTCTTGAACTTATTTTTATTTGCGACGGATGTCCTTTGATCCGGCGTGAGTGTCTCGACTCTTTCGTCCAGTCGCCGGCGTCTGGCCTTTTCAAATATGGCCATCTCACGCTCCCGATCATCTTTACTTTTCAGAAGAGCTTCGTTTAGGAATGCGTCGATCATTTCGTCTGATGGCCCTGGAAGTTCCGGTTCAGGATTTGCCCCCAGTTTCTCGGTGCAAGGAGCTTCTTCATCGTCTATCGACGAGTGAAAGATCATATGGCAACTTGCCACGCAATCTTCAGATTCATACAACGAGTCTTCTCCATCATCTCCGTCTACCAGGACGTGGCCGAGGAACTCTTGGAGCGTGATTGGAGTCCGCGCCTTCTGATTATATTCTTCCAGCTCGTCAATCTGCTTTTGCAGGTCCGTGCGCTTGTCGTCAGGCTTCACGGGCTTCTTGGATTTCTTCTTCTTTTTCGAAGATTCCGATGGCTGGGTGTGTGTGCTTTGGCTATCACCACCAATCTTTGGAGTTGGGCGCTGCTTCAGCATCCCCTCGATGATCTCAGGTTCCAACGGATTCCTCCACCTGATCGTCGGGCATGTCTGGAGATCGTTCAGCATTCTTTTGGTTTTGGCCGAAAGAGCAACCTCCCATGGAGCTTCTTCCACAAAAGAGCATGATGCTCCCGGTGTGTCCGTCTACTTAGGAGTGTGCGGTTGTGGTGGGCTCACTTTCCACTTCTCGGACAGCGCAAACTTGCCTTGTTGGTACTGATCCTCGATCCATCCCTTAAAGACGAAGCAATCTTCGATTGGATGGCTTACCGTTTGGTGGTAAGGGCAATAATTGGGACCATTCGCCTCGCCGGGTTGCAGTGGACGCTTTGGATTCGGCAGATTGATGAGCCTGTTGCGCATCGCCAGTTCGAACAATCTCTTCGTTTTGTCCCGTGGGAATGAGTAAGGACGCTTCATTTTCTCATTGTAGTATTGTCGTCTCTCTTCCAGTTGATCCGTTAGTTTTGGAGCACTGGGCTGTTGTTGGGTATTCACAACGAAGGTCGCCTTCCCTTTACCCTTTTCGTTCTGCGGTTCCGGCTTCGGAGGAGACGGTCTATGACCCATCTGGTCCATTTGGGCCAGCTTATCGATTAAAGCTTGGAACGTGGTCGGTTTGAAGAACATCATGAATTGTGAAATAGTTGCATGAGGGTATAGGGTGCCCATGAACATGCCCACCGCTGGTGCTTCTTCGATGCGCTGTTCGCACTTTGACCACAGATTTCGCCATCGGATTGCGTATTGAACCCAAGTTTCGCTCGGCTTCACCCTTGCATTGATCAATGCCGTTATTGGGGTGCGTTCACTAGCACTCGCAAATCGCTGGATGAATAAAAACTCCATTTCTGCGAAAGTCTTGACGGAGTCGTTTGGAAGCTCGGAGTACCACTCAAATGCCGTCTCCGACAAGCTGCCGACGAATTGGCGGAGCAAAAGCTTGTCATCGCCCCCGGTATTACCACATAGAGCCCTGAACTGGGCGACATGCTGGTGCGGATTTCCTGTCCCTTTATATACATGAAACTTAGGGATGGTATATCCCGGCGGGTACTTTATCTGGTCATACCATCCTGGATATAGTCGCCCAGTTTTAACAACTTGGCCAGACGCTTCATTCGCCTGGTGAGCTCATATTTGCTGAGCAATGTAGTCATCCAGAGCGGCCTTGGAAATAGTTTCCTCTTTGGCTGCTGAAAGAGCCGGAGGAGGATTTGACGTCTCCTCTTTGTCGTCTTCAATAATGATCGAGGGGTCTTCAGCTGGAGGATCCGGCTGTAACATCATCCCGACCATGTCTTGGAAGAGAAGCGCCATTCGCTTTATATTAGCCGCTTGTTCTGCAGCTTCTTTGTCCTTCTTTTCGAGGACTCTGCGAAGGAAGTCAGCATCGGTTTCTTGTTCATGACGCTTCTACAATGACGCCTCCGCGCTTTCTTTTGGTCCGGTGAGTGCAGCCATTGCAGTCAGCATCTCCTGAAGCTTCTGCTGTTGTTGTTCCTGGGCCCTTGTTATTGACCGGGTGAGCGGTCGGTGGGCCATCGAAGTGCGGCTTTCTTCTTTTCCAGAAGCCATGTAGACAGTATGTACCATCATGCCCCCAGACTTGGGGCGTTTGGGCTCAACACCTTTGCGGTTTGCCGCCGTCACAGGGGCTTTCTCCGGCCTCCTTTTCTTTTGAGCAGTTGAAGTCAAGGGGGGTGTCGCAGCGGGCACCCAGACAGCTGTTGCCTTTTGGGGCTTGGCAGGATGGTTCTCTTCTTGTTGAACTTTCGCCCTTTTCTGTCGGCGAGGGTAATCTTGATCAATTACTGAGTCCCGAACCTGTCGCCAGACTTTGTAGGTTTTGGAGGACAGCCGCTGAGGGGACTGTTTTGGCTTTGCTTCCGCAACATTCTCCACGGATGGAGGTGATCTTTTCAGTACGGCGGTAGGAGAGTTCCTACGCACTTTGTTCAGCAACTCAAAGCTGTTCCCAGTTGGAACAGCAGCATTGACTTCCACCGTTGGGGCTGGTGGAGTTAACCCAGAGGGGGAGTTGCCCCCAGCCTTCCTTACCCGGTGCCAATGGCGACGTCGAGCGTGTCGAGCTGTTAGGATGGTTTCAGCTTTAGGGGCGACTTCGTTATGCCCCTGTTCTGGGGAGGCGCTGTTGCTGGCGTCAGCCTCTTAAAGACTGACGTCCGTTGAGTAGCAGTATTTAATCTGTCAAAGACAAACTTTGAAGCGGAAACGGGAGCCGGAGTAGGAGCCGGGACAGTCAGTCTTGTAAAGACCGACCCCTTGGCAGGAGAAGCCGCCTTGATGACTTCGGGAGCAGGGATGGTTACTCTCTTCGGAACAACCTTTTCTTGAGTTGCAGGCTTCATCATGGGCCCACAGGAATTTTGGCCCAATCTGGCGAAGACCGAGGTGCTGGAGTTGGACGACCCGTTGAGAGGGGCTGCTGTAGTTGTAAGCTGATCAAAGACCGACTTTTTGGGAGTCTCCTGTGTTGGTATAGGAACACTGAAGCTTGTTGGTGGGATCATGGTCCCAAAGAATAAACCAGTGGTGGCCTGGATGACCTGTTCCACCGGCATCGTGAACAGGGAGGCCGCTTGAGGCCCGTAAGCTATGCCTCCAGATGAGGCAAAACGTAGGTTGCAGTTGCAGTTGCAGTTAGAACACTTCATGCAAGTAGACGCCATCGATCCTTCGCTTTCTGCACCAAGGAAGACGCCAAATCTTAGTATCTTGAACCCAAGGGCAACCATTAGCAAACCGCGATTCATTCGCGAACACGACACACAAAGTGTGGAGTGGAAAGAGGAAAAGGTCCCACCGGGCGTGCCAGAATCTGTTTACCGCCGAAAACCGGGAAGATGAACGTCTTGCCTGAATCTGGGGGCAGATGCTAATTGGTGCTATCCGTCCACCTCTTCGAAGATGCCAAGTTGATTTATGGCACCATGTATCGAAGGTTTAAACGGATGCGTCTGATGTAGCAGACTTCGTCAGATTCCCCCTCGTTTGAGGGGTTTTTGATTGTGGGGACGCTCTTCCCTGCAGGCGCAAGCCCCTGCAGTTAATTACACTACCGCATCGCGGTAACAACTTTCTCCTTCTCCAGATGGTCACTTTGTGTCGTGGGTGTTTGTTTTGTGTTTGGTTGCCCGTGGATTGTATACGGAGACTAATTTATGTTGTCGCCCGTAGGGCGTGGACTAGTCCAAATCCGTATCTTTCTTAGATTTGGGTTTGGGGGGTTGGTTTTAAGGATACGTTAGCCTCATTTGAGACTAAGATCGACACAAATGTTTGTTAAGGATACGTTAGTCTCTTTTTAGACTAAGATCAACTTAACGGGATCGTTTAGATCCAAAAAGAGAGCAATTGGGCTCTATTGTTTAGTTTAGTGACATTGCGGTCGATTAGTTTAAGGATATTGCGGTCCATTGTTAGTTTAAGGACATCTCAATCCATCGTTAGTTTAAAGACATCACGGTCGAGGTTAAGGACATCATAGTCCATGGGTTTAAGGACCCTACAGTCCGATGTTAGTTTAAAGACATCACGGTCGAGGTTAAGGACATCATAGTCCATGGGTTTAAGGACCCCACAATCCAATGTTAGTTTAAAGACATCACGGTCGAGGTTAATGACATCATAGTCCATGGGTTTAAGGACCCCACAGTCCGTAGTTTAGAGACGTCATAGTCTGTGAAATGTGTGGTTGTTAGGACACGTCACCTTTCTGAAGACGTTGAAGGATTACAACGACAAATATCAGAGGAGTGAAGAGATGTACCCTCAAACCAAAGTGGATTAAGTGATCTGTAGTCCAATTTGGAACTGAGATCAATTAATTAAATTATGAGCACATTGGCTCAGTTAAGTCTGAATTGAGGACTTATGGCCAACTTGGGCTAAGTCCAATTAAATTTGAAGTGTTGGCTTTTTGTTGGACCATTAAACACTTGTCTGGGTTCAAGCCCACATATTTTTAGCCATGCTAAACAAGAGTTTGAAAGCTTTGATAACATTTTTATCTTTGACTGAGCATGGAACATTATAGCTCTGAATTTTACTCAATTTTGAGATTCAGTTGAAGGGGAGACTTCTGCCTCTAGAAAATTAGTCAATTTGGCTAAAAATAGTGTTAAACACTAGAGAGCAGCAGCGTTAAACACTAAAAATAAAATTCTTAAATTAGTGTTAAACACTAGAAATAGAATTCTCGAATTAGTGTTAAATACTAAAAGACAACAGTGTTAAACACTGGGAATAAAACTTTCAGATTAGTGTTAAACACTAGAGAACAATAGTGTTAAACACTGGAAATAAGTCCTTTAAATTAGTGTTAAACACTAAATAGGAATGGGTTACGTGGGGCCACATGAGGGCACCCAAAGGTGAGACCAGATCCCTTTTATTTTGCTTTGCAAATAAGTGTTAAACACCTTTGCTCTTTTGGGCATCACGTGTTGGAACGTGATGGACATCTGTGCGCTGATCACTAAAGCATTTGCTAAGGGGTCACGTGGTGACACGTGAGAGCGCCCAAAGCCTACATTTCCTTTGCTTTTATTTTCTGTGTTTTGGAGGCCACGTGAGGCATTGCCTCAACAATTTTTCTTCTCTTTTTTAGGGGATCTGTTCAGGGGTCACGTGAGGACATGTGATGGATACCTTTTGAGCTCTCTGTTATTTTTAAGAATTAAATTCTCTGTAGGGTTAAACCCTAATTATGTTTTAGAGGAATTAAATTCCCATGTATATGAAAGAATTAAATTCTTACGTAGGGTTAAACCCTAATTTCATTTAGGAGGAACTAAATTCCTGTATATGTAAAAGAATTAAATTCTCAATTAGGGTTAAACCCTAGTTTTGTCCATCTTGAAGGAATTAAATTCCTATAATTGTAGGAGAATTAAATTCTCATATAGGGTTAAACCCTAATTTTATCTTGAAGGAATTGAATTCCTGTGAGTTTGAGAGAATTAAATTCTCATATAGGGTTAAACCCTAATTTCATCTTGGAGGAATTAAATTCCTGTGAATTTAGGAGAATTAAATTCTCTAAACTCAATTCTCCCTCTAAGTTTTGGATCTGCATGGCAGAATCTCAACCCGATGTAAATTAAATTCTCAAACTATGGGGAAATTTGCTTCTGCAGATCTTCAACCGAGGAAGAACTAAGTTCTTTTGCAGAAGAGTTAAACTCTTAAATTGAGAATTAAATTCTCTTTTTTTGTTTTATGAAGCTTTGATCCCTTTCACTTTTCTCACCTAGGGTTTTCTTTCTTGAGAATTAAATTCTCCTTTCTTTTCTCTCTGCTATTTGCTTTTAGAAAATTTCAAGATCCCAAAATTCTATATCCCTCTTCTCTTCTTAGCTCCTATTTATAGGGGAAGGAAAAGAATCAATTTGTTTAGCAAATCTCTCATTGAAAGATTTTGTTTGTTTTCATAATTAATATGATCCTTTAGATCACTCAGTGAATTTTATTCACCGTTGGATTTTTAATCCAAAAGATATTCTGTTTGTTATTTTTGGTGAGATTTAGGGAAATCTTTCCTTGTCTAAAATCTTTCCATAAATTGGTGATTTTTAATCACCCTTGGATTTCTAATCTAACGGTTCCCTATAATCCTTTTTCGTTTGGAAAGATTTAGAGAAATTAGAATTTAATTCTATTAAGTTATAAGCCTTTCAAAGCCTGTCACTTGCTGGCACGTGACCCTCAATTGGGTCCTCCTTCAGCCGCTTGTTTTCATTTCTGTATGCTTAGAGTTTTAACTATCACGTGTCAACACGTGACCATTGGTCTCGTGTGAGCACGTGATACCTCATTGAGGTAATTCCTGATTTTTAATCAGGGAACAAGATCATAAAGAAGACGGTGTCCAAAAATAAAAAGGACTGGTATGAGAGACTGCATGAAGCTCTCTGGGCTTATCGGACCACATTCAAAACGGCCACAAATACAACGCCGTATGCATTGGTATTCGGCACGGAAGTAGTACCCCCTTCGAGATAGAGCTATCCTCTCTATGAATGGCGGTTCATTACGAGCTAACAGACGAAGAGAATGCTCATCTTCGGCTTAAAGAGCTAGACGCCCTCGATGAAACTCATCTCATGGCGCAGCAAAACTTGGAAGCTTACAAATCAAAGATGACACGCTCATACGAAAGATTAACTAGGCCGAGAACATTCCGCCAAGGCGAACTCGTGCTAGTTGTCAAAAGACCTATGATCCCCAATCGTGCCAAACGGGGAAAATTCGAGCCAAATTATGAGGGCCCGTACTTCATAGACAAAGTCTACCAAGATGGGGCTTACTTGCTTATGGATATGCATGGCGAAAAACCCTTTCGGCCAATAAACGGCCGATTCTTTAAGAAATACTACGCCTGACGAGTCACAGCCCAGGTTAATGATAGATGACGACGCTTGTGTCTGCTCGCTATCTTCCTGAGTACTAAACTCTCCGTAAGTGCTATCCGGCAAAACTTCGCCGCAGAAAACTAACAACGGCCGAAACGTCCCTAAACTAACAACGGACCGAAATATCCTTAAACTAGCTATGGACCGTAATATCCTTAAACTAACCACGGACCGCAACGTCCTTAAACTAGCTATGGACCGTAATGTCCTTAAACTAACTATGGACCGTAATATCCTTAAACTAACAACGGACCGCAACGCCCTTAAACTAGCTGTGGACCGAGATGTCCTTAAACTAACAATAGACCGAGATGTCCCTAAACTAACAACGTCGCCTCAAACATGGCGATAGTGGAATGCAAGTCCACAAGTCCCAGCGGTGAGGACTGCAACTCAAATCCCACCGGCAAATGGATGGATCATATGCGGTGAAACTATTCTCGAGAGTTTCATCGCGCAAAAAAAAACGGTACGTCCATAAGCGAAATGGGCACGGATGAAAACCCGAAAGGGCTCTGTGAGTAATAACTTCAGGGCTACCGGCGAGTTTGTGAAAACCCGAAAGGGCGCAGACTCGTAAAGAATTTCCTGTGCACTTGCAGGGTCCTCTCGACTTTGTAAGGAGAAAATACCCGCGTGAGATCCTTACGACTCACAAGGGAGTAAAACACTTAGGAATCCTCACGATCCCTAAGGAGAAATTACACTTACGAGATCCTCACGACTTGTATAGATAATTTCCCCCCTATAAGACCCTCACGGATCACAGGATTCAAAAGTCTTAAGATACAGGGACCTGAACCTGTTCTTAAGCCATCATATCCCCAAACTGCCCTACAGGCGGTCAATATTGACCCTTGTATACAATCCACGGGCATAAATAAGTGTTCCCTCGCCCAGTTCCACCAATGGTGTGAAATTCCCCTATTTGATGAACAACACTTGTAGGTCCTCTCGACTTGCAAGGAGAAAACACTTTTATGAGATCCTTACGACTCTCAAGAGAAAACGCACTTAAGAGTCCTCATGACCCCTAAGGAGAAACACCTACGAGATCCTCATAACTCGTAAAGAGAAATACCTTTATGAGACCCTTACGACTCATGAAGTCAAAAGCCTTAGTCGTCAGGTCCCTAACCATGTCAACTAAGCCACTTTTGTTCGATAGCGGCGAAGGCAAATGATGATTCGCTCCTGGCAACGTTCCAATAATAGCGATACTGATGCCTAAATCGGTAACAAATTCCAAGTCCTTTCACGGTAAGTAATGATTCGCTTCTGGCAATATTCCAGTCTCAGTGATGCTGATGCTAAGATTGGTATCAGATCTCAAGTCCATACTCGCAACAAAATCAGCGAGCCAAAAATACATATAAAAATAGCCAAAATGATTGGGCAACTCACAATAAAAAACAGCGAATAAAAAGAAAAATAGACGAAATGATCGAGCACCGCGAAAAATAGCCGAAATGATTGAGCAATCGTGACTTTCGCGATATAAAAAGCTGAAATGATAGAGTATCGCGGAAAGAAATAAAAAAATGATGAAAGAATGAAACTTTTGCCCTACAGGCGAGTCCATACTGACCCCTGTATACAATCCATGGGCATAAACGAAAAGGGAACCACATTTCCCAACAGACTCTGTCAAAGGGAGAGTCGGATCTCGACGGCAACATTTGCATCCCAGAAGATCAACGCGGCATTCCTTCTCGACACCGCAGAAAGTGGAGAAAGTCAACGCTCCGTCTCGGAAACAAGTCAGCCAATGACCTCCCGGACGGAACAACGCTCCGTCTCGGGAACAAGTCAGCCAATGACCTCCCGGACGGAACAACGCTCCGTCTCAGAAACAAGTCAGCCAATGACCTCCCCGCCGGTATAACGCTCCATCTCGGAAACAAGTCAGCCAATGACCTCCCCGCCGGAACAACGCTCCATCTCGGAAACAAGTCAGCCAATGACCTCCCCGCCGGAACAACGCTCCGCCTCGGAAACAAGTCAACCAATGACCTCCCGATGGAACAACGCTCCATCTCGGAAACAAGTCAGCCAATGACCTCCCCGCCGGAACAACGCTCCGTCTCGGAAACAAGTCAGCCAATGACCACCCGACGGAACACTGCTCCGTCTCGGAAACAAGTCAGCCAATAACCTCCCCGCCGGAACAACGCTCCGTCTCGAAAACAAGTCAGCCAATGACCTCCCTGACGGAACAACGCTCCGTCTCAGAAATAAGTCAGCCAATGACCTCCCCGCCGGAACAACGCTCCGTCTCGGAAACAAGTCAGCCAATGACCTCCCTGCCGAAACAACTCTCCGTCTCGGAAACAAGTCAGCCAATGACCTCCCCGCCGGAGCCACGCTCCGTCTCGGAAACAAATCACCCAATGACCTCCCCGCAGGAACAATGCTCCGTCTCGGAAACAAGTCACCCAAGGACCTCCCCGGCAGAACAACGCTCCATCTCGGAAACAAGTCAGCCAATGACCTCCCCGCCGGAACAACGCTCCGTCTCGGAAACAAGTCAGCCAACGACCTCCCCGCCGGAACAAAGCTCCGGCTCAAAAACAAGTCAGCCAATGACCTCCCCGCCGGAACAACGCTCCGTCTCGGAAACAAGTCAACCAATGACCTCCCCGCCGGAGCAACGCTCCGTCTCGGAAACAAGTCAACTAATAATCTCTCGATTCGTCTCAACCCCCAGAGAAATCAGTGTCCTTGCACAAACCTTTCAACCCGTAAAAAGAAAACTCTCTTGTGAGATCCTTATGACTCTCAAGAGAAAACGCACTTAGGAGTCCTCACGACCCCTAAGGAGAAATTACACCTACGAGATCCTCTCGACTCGTAGGGAGAAACGTCTTTATGAGACCCTCACGGGTCATAAAGTTGAAAAGTCTTAGGCGGTAGATCTGAACTTGTCTTCTAAGTCATCGCTGCCCTGCATAGGAGATCAAGATAGACTATCTACAAGATACATTTGCCAAAGGGACACGCCCATATAAAATGAAGGATGTCTTTTATTCATGAATTCAAGTGAATACAAAATATATTTCTCAAAGGAATCAAAATGAATACATGTTATTCATAAACCTCAAGTTTACAATAAAAAAAAGTGGGTACAAAGACGGTTATTGAGGAGGAGGCGTCTTCAACAAATCAGCCAGCCTCTCGCGCGCTCCTCTCAATCCTTTCTCGTGATCGGCCGCCGCAGCCAACTCCGCTTCAACTTGGGCCCGTTGTCTCAAACAAGACGAAAGCTTTTCATCGGTTCCTAGCATGGCAGCTTCGCAGTCCTGCACGACCCGCTCGGTAGAGTTAAGTGTCCGCCTCAGCGTCAACCCATCCGAAATGCATTGCTGGAGATTGTCGAAGATAGCTTTTAACTGCGCAGCATTCGCTTCAATCTGGGCGCACAATCGGACAGACTCGTTGGAAGCCACCTCGTGTTCCTTTCGTCTCAGGGTCGTCTCTTGTTCAAAATGACGGAGGAAAGGAACACTATGCTCAACCCATGCAGCTCGCTGGGAATTTAATGCCAGAACCTCAGGAGCATGACGCTTGAGCTCAATCTCGTGCAGGCAAGCCTCGATCTTTCTATAGTAATTAACCCAAGACTCGACGACACATTCATCATGAAAGTTCACGAGCGTCGCCAGCATAGGATTAACCTCAGCAGCAAAATCTGCAGCGGATGTGAGGGCCTCGACGTCAAGATCCTCGACGAATTCGCTCAACATTCGCCGGCTATTCGCAGCGCCCCTGGAAGATGGACATTTAGCAAAGGGCCCTACCGACATTGGGATGCGAGACTTAAAGGGAGCTAGAGCCGGTGCGATTGCTGCAAAACAAATTATGGTCAAATGTCGACTCGGGAGGTAAAGAAAATACACGAGCGATGGAGTCTACTATACCGGCTGTGGCAGGTAGCAAAATTGGGAGTACCGGAGGCGCGGCTATTCTCTCGTCCCCTCCTCCGATCTGTGACGCTGCGATCAATATAAAGAAGACTTAGCAACAATACGGCTATTCATAAAAGAAAGGAGACAATAGCTGAAAGATATACTAACCAGTACCAGGAGGCGGAATGACTTCCAACTGGAAGGAGAAATGCGGGTTCAGCACCTGATATAGATGATCAAGAAGGACTCCTACAAAGTTGTGACAATATACTGTCAATACAAGGAGTATGGTACCCACAGCAAAACCGATAAATCGCAAACCTTTACCTTCCAGCACTTCAGAGGACATAGAAGAAGGCGAGGGAACAACAGCCGTCATGGCGGCAACCGGAGGTGCTTCAGATGGCACAATCTCAGCGTTCACTGCACCTACAAACAAAATATCGTCAGAGGGAGCTGAACGGGATTGAGAAATAAAAAGAGAACAGTGACCCAAGACCTACCTGATGGGTCATTGTTCATATCAGAATTTTGCATTATTATATCGCCCATTCTTAATCATATTACAAATAAATAGGTGCTTTTGATCCATATCTGCTAAATAAGTTGCATGTTACAGGTTCTCTGAACAATACAGTGAAATTCATGAAAAGACATTACAAATGTGAGACTACGAGCAACAATAGATGAATCCATATGATGTTGCCTACCAGTTCAAGGAACAAATGAAGATCAGTAGACAGTTCAATGCACAAAGCACAAGGGTAGCACAAGATTCAGGACTTCAACGCAAAGCTCACGGTAAAAGTCCACATAATTCTGCACTGTTGAAAATCTGGAAGAAAGTAGAAAAGATTCTGAGGAACCAAGTGAAGAAAACAGAAGGAAAAAGCAACATGAAGCATCCCAGAGAAGTTGAACCCATGATCCCACCAATTGGCCGCGGAACCGCGGCCAAACATGCCTTCCTGCCGCGGTTCCGCGGCCATATAGTCCACGTGTCGGTGCGTGTGTCGGTGGGTGTCGGTGCTTTGACCCGGCTTTCTTATGGTAGTTTTGTAAATTCATGTGTAGATCAGAATGTAACCTAGGGTTTTTCCTATCTATAAATAAGAAGGCAAAAAGCCAAATATAGTGTGTCTCTTTTTGGTGTGTCTCTTTGGAGGATGCCTCTTTTTATTTCTAGATCTAGAATTCTTCATTGTAATGAGCTTTTAAGTGGTATCAATAAAAAGTAAGTTCCTTTATTTTTCTCGTATTTTTCTTATCGTATTTTATTGTCTGCAATTATTATTTGTTAATCTAGTTGTAGAATTTAATCTGCATTTTTCTTATCTTGAATTTTATTGTTAACTTTCTAATGAGTGAGTAATTCCTCATTTGTTAGGGTTGGGATAGGGAAGGTTTGAAAGAAGGAAATCTCTCTCACTCCTTTCTTTGCCCATATAATTTTTATAATACGGACTCTATTTAATTCAACCATACACCGCTCACTACGGCACCCTATCCTAAATGATAGCGGTGATTCTCTAGTTAGACCGGTTGTGGTTGAATTAACTGGAGGTTAGGGCTAAGAGACAAAAAGGATGGATAAGGACCAAAAGGAAGAAACTAAGTCTCTTCCTAGTCGTGCTAATCCCCTTTGTTGACTATTACCCTAACACTTATATTCTTAATTAAGGCATTAAAAGCAGTGAGTAGAATCCTTATTTCGAACTAACCTAATCCTAACCCTAGCAAGCCTTTAAATCAATTTAATCTCATTCTTAGATCTTTAAACCAAACCACCAACTTTTTGGACTTAACTCGTTAGAACATAAAGAATAGAACTCCTTCTCCCTGTGGATCGACCCGTACTCAACCGGCTAGCTACCAAGCGACACCGTTTTGATTGCGGTATATTCTTAAATTTAAAAACGCACACGCAAAATTCCATATCAATCAAATGGCGCCGTTGCCGGGGAGACGGTAGTCTCTTTCTTTGTGTAATTTCGGGTTAATAATAAAAATAAATTAAAAAAATAAAATTTTTAAAAAAATTATAAAAAATTGAAAAATTTTAAAAACAAACAAAAAATAAAAATCATCTTATTATTTTTGAAAGGTTTTTGTGCAAGTGTGCAGGCTTGGAGCAAACACTAATTCAGATCTGGAGCAAGCCTAGTGAACAAATACAGAAACAGAGTATCTGAACAGACAGAGGAGAACCAAATCAGCACAGAGAAAATTTTTGAAGATCCAAACCAGCTATTGAACCACGGAACCGCGGCATAAGCAGGGGTTTGACCGCGGAACCGCGGTCAAACAGATAACGTCAGCTGTTTGAAAACTCTCTGTGAGTATATTTTTTCTCCTCCTACCCCCTGAACTCTACTGAAAAAAATTTCCTGCAAGTATTCTTTGCACAGCAACTTCTTCTTCCTCTTCAATAAATTGTTTTTGTGCAGGATTCTTTGCGCTGCCAAATAAAAAAAAATTGCAAGTGTTTCAAATTTTTTGTGTGTTAACTGCTTTGCATAATTAATACGGAATCTAAGGGGCTCTAACACCAATTAAGATTGGGTGGGGATTTCATTACCCTTCCTAAGACCCCAAAAATCACTAAAAGCATATGCATCACCCTTGAGCTAATTAAAAAATATCTAGACTCAGCCAATTAAGATTGTGTGGGGATTTCATTACCCTTCCTAAGACCTCAAAAATCACTAAAAGCATATGCATCACCCTTGAGCTAATTAAAAAATATCTAGACTCAGCCAATTAAGGACTGTCGCGCTCATTAGGACAAAGGAAGGTTGTGGGCATTCAGTCGTTTATCTAAACCTGATTTTGTGGTACCTAGGCTAGACAAATGAGAAAGGTAACTTTAAAAGGCCCGTCTCACGGTGATTCGTGAGCGGATCCCTCCTTTCTTCATTTATGCTTACCTGGCCACAATTGGCGGTGAAGAGGCGATTTGAGGGATATCTCACAACTTGTCACATTGGAACAGTTAGGAGAAGTCTAGTTGACTTAGGAGACCCTAGCTCAAGGTTTGATTGTGCATGTTTAAACTGTGGTTGTTTGAAATTGTGCCGTAGTTCCGTACAAATTTTGCAAAAACTCTTTCTAAAAAAAACACATTCAAAAATTTCAAAACTCCAAAAACAAAATTTTTTTTAAAAAAAACATAAAATAAAAAAATCACATTCTTTTTCTTCTCCTTTCTCTCATCACATCATGGGTACCCCACCTCGCAAAACTCTTGCCGAACTTTGGTACCCTCAACCAGACATTACTTCCTACGCTTCTTGTTTTGGTCGAATTTCAAACGACCCCTCCATGCCCAAAATTTCTTTGAAAGATCGAATAGACGCGTCTAGGACAACCAGTTGGACTCCGCAATCCACCTTATATCAACCATTTCAACCTTCACCACCTTCTTACATTGATACTCCTTTTTCGAGTCATATTGTAACTCTGAAACCCATGTCTATTGCTGAACATATTAAACAATCTCGTAACCGATCTTTCACTCCTTTCACCAATGAAAATTCTTTGGATCAACAATTCCATTCACCTTCTTATCCAAATATTGATCCTACTCCTGTCCAACTATTCAATTCCTACCAGTCCTACCCGACTTTTGCACCTTCTTTAGACATTACTTCTACACAGCCATTTGGGAGTTTCATGTATCCAAACAACTTTGAATCTTTTACTGAAACCCCGTCACAACCCATGTCTAGTCTGGAACAGTCGTTGGAAGACTTTATGGTAGCGGCATGCCAACAGATGAGAGATTTGAATGCGTCTATGGTCTCCCTTATACAACCTAGTGACCCGGTAGCTAGTTTCCAACTAGCTCCAAATTTTCCAATGTATGATGAGGCGATTGGACAGATTGATAATTTAAGTGGAGAGAGTGAGCTGTGCACCCTTCCAAATCAAACCTACCCATCCCAAATTGAATCCCACAATTCCAGTTTTGAATGTCTATCAAGTGATCCAAATGATTCACCAGTTGAAAATAAAACGTTTAATGAGTTGTGCGACTTTGTAGTGTTTGATTTACCTGATTGTGAAGGGTCTCTTTCGAGAGAAACCATCACCAATCCTTTTGACCTCTACACCTCCACTCTAAAACCTGAATTGATTAATATCCATGCTTTTGATGAGGTGTCTGAGAAAATTGATTTTCACTTGATTGAGGATATCGACGCTAGGAATATTTCGGATGATGAACCCACAGATTTGGATGAGTTTCTCTCTCCAATTCATCATCCCGAATCATTAACTATTTTTCCCGAAATTCATATGCGTCTGGATTTTGATGATAAATGCATGAATGAGATAACTTTTGAAGGGAATTTTGAGGATAGTATTGAGGATGAACCAGTTTTGCTTGATGAGTCGGATTTTCCAATTCATCCTGTCCCTTCCACTGACTGTGTACACCCTCCTGAACCTTTAACTGTTACCTTTCCTAAAGCACTCCCCTTCATCCTTTCCATCATTCCGACCGTGCAAGAAACCGTATCACTTTCATTTTTTATGTCTGGTTTACCAAGTTCGACGTACCCATATTTTCTCACGAATCTTGAGGGATTTGACTTCATTTCTCAGTGGATTGATAGATTAGCACAATCGCTTTTTACACATCGGTCATTACAAATTGTGCTAATTTATACACTCCATCTCCGCCCTCAAGTTCGTATTCAACTTCTTTCTCCCACTTTCTCAGGTTCTTCTATTCTTCCTATAATTTCAGTGAGTGTTGATGAATCACAATCCGATAATTCAAGTTTGATCATTCCAGAAAGCCAACTTGATTTGGATACTTTTGAAAATGAGGTAGATGAGTTTTTCGAATCTCCTACCTCTATAATTTTTGACAAATCAAGTATGATAAATTCTGGTACAAAACTTACTGACAGTAAAATGTTCAATTACATCGATGAGAGTTTTGAAGAATTGTTCGCTGACGAACTTGCATTCCTAAACAACAAGGATTTTGTGATAAATCAACCTCCACCTATAGAAGTTGAACCACCACCCTTTCTTCTTATAAAATACGAGAATGCCAATATTCCACTCATTTCTGATCATTCACATTCTCGTTTTTATTTATCATCACCTCTTATCTCCTCACAATCACGTTCACGCAAACCCTTTCCATACCACCACTTATCTCTTCCCCACTTCTTCTTGGCTCTATATAACATGTTTTTCCACCGACCTATACGTTACATTGATAAATTCTTCAAATGGTTGGTGTTGACTTTGGTCTTTGTAAAGCTTGGTATTGACCAATAACTTTGAACCCCCTCTTTAAAAGCTTAACATTGTTTAACTCAAGTTTTGGGGGGTTATAATTTAGCTCTTGAAAATAATTTTTTCTAACTCAAAGTGGTGAGCCAAAAATAAGTTTGGGGGAGATTTTCACGATCATATTTCATGTCCCCATTAATAAATTTTTCCTCCCAAGTTTACAAGTTTATGAGATTTTAAAAATGGCAACAGTAGAAACAATGTTTCACTTAAGTTTGGGGGGAACCTTTTTGTGTATATATATTTTGTTTTCTTTTTCTGTTAATAATAAAAATTAAAATTAAAAAAAAAAGGGAGTGCCGACAATTTTGACCCTCTTGGTGTAGCCTGACAGTGAGGGCACTGTCAAGTTTAAGTTTGGGGGTGTGCTCGGTAAGCTTTCTTCCTTCGCATTCATGTGTATATTTTTGCATTTGCATACTTATTTTAAAATTCATAAAAATCAAAAAATTTAAAAATTATAAAAATTGAAAAGTTCAATTATGGTTATATTTAACTTAAGTTCAACATGACGGTTGACTAGTTAGGAAAAACCAGATCCTAAACTTAGTAAATTAAAAACCCTAAAAATAATATTTCTTAAAGTTTAACTGTAGAAAATATACGTCCTTATAATTTATTTAGAAATAGGCAAATTTTGAGTTCAGTTCTTGGGCTAAATCGAAATAAGGGAAGAGTATTGAAAGCTCTATTTGAAGTATAAGTCTGAAAAATAATTCCGAACCTTAAGTCTAAATTCTAAAAATATATACCCTACAACTTGCACAAACACGCACCTTGAAACTTGGAATAGTAGAGGATACCTTGAAATGCTCTTGTCTAAAATCCTTAGTATGAAGGAAAATAAAATAAAAGTACAAGAGTGAATAAAGAGATATAAAAAAAATGAACACTGGTTTTGTAATTACTTAAGGCTGCATAAATAAAAAAAAATTATAGCGAGGGTGTTGTATCACCTAGTGTCTTAGACCAACTGGTTTGGGAGTCACTACTAAAACCTTAGGTATTACAAGACGAGGAATTACACCTTAATGCGCGAACACATTTTGTAATCGATCTTTAGTACCTCAAGAAGTATTAATGGTCGTATGAAGGATGTGTGAGCAATTTCATCTAAAATTCACCAACTAAAAGTACTTTGGATGATGGACAAGGGTATGATAGCTTGAATTGAATTTTCAAGTGTAGGGGTGATACATAAACACACGTAGGGGTATATGATTGGGGTTTTGATGAGAGATAGGAATGAAAGATAGGGCTTATACCTTCAGTAGAGATGATAAAAATTTCTAAGTTGAGATGGAACCTTAGAAGGAAAATTCAAAAGATGCTGAAAGCTTAATAAATTTGCAGAACATATACGATCTTAAGTTAAATAATAAGTGAGTGTGAAAAATACGGGTTGATGATTTCTAAGTTGAAGTTAATAGAATTTTTTACTAGAATACTGAATTGAAGAATGAGAATCAACAAGCCAAATTGATCGGATTTTGTGGGTAGTATCCGCTAAAAACCCTCAGGATACAACACTCCTCCTACTAGGGACACCTAGAGGTTTAACGGCTTGTTGCACAAGCTCAGTGCAATCGCGATTCCCTGCGAAAGTGAGGTTAGGATTTTTTGAGAATAAAATTGGGTTTGCTCGGGACGAGCAAAAGATAAGTTTGGAGGTATTTGTTCATATCAGAATTTTGCATTATTATATCACCCATTCTTAATCATATTACAAATAAATAGGTGCTTTTGATCCATGTCTGCTAAATAAGTTGCAGGTTACAGGTTCTCAGAACAATACAGTGAAATTCATGAAAAGACGTTACAAATGTGAGACTACGACCAACAATAGATGAATCCATATGATGCCGCCTACCAGTTCAAGGAACAAATGAAGATCAGTAGACAGTTCAATGCACAAAGCACAAGGGTAGCACAAGATTCATGACTTCAACGCGAAGCTCACGGTAAAAGTCTACATAATTCTGCACTGTTGGAAATCTGGAAGAAAGTAGAAAAGATTCTAAGGAACCAAGTGAAGAAAACAGAAGGAAAAAGCAACATGAAGCATCCCTGAGAAGTTGAACTCATGATCCCACCAATTGGCCGCGGAACCGCGGCCAAACATGTCTTCCTGCCGCGGTTCCGCGGCCATATAGTGCACGTGTCGGTGCGTGTGTCGGTGGGTGTCGGTGCTTTGACCAGGCTTTCTTAGGGTGGTTTTGTAAATTCATGTGTGGATCAAAATGTAACCTAGGGTTTTTCCTATCTATAAATAGGAAGGCTCAAAGCCAAATATAATGTGCCTCTTTTTGGTGTGCCTCTTTGGAGGATGCCTCTTTTTATTTCTAGATCTAGAATTCTCTATTGTAATGAGCTTTTAAGAGGTATCAATAAAAAGTAAGTTCTTTTATTTTTCTCGTATTTTTCTTATCGTATTTTATTATCTGCAATTATTATTTGTTAATCTAGTTGTAGAATTTAATCTGCATTTTTCTTATCTTGAATTTTATTGTTATCTTCCTAATGAGTGAGTAATTCCTCACTTGTTAGGGTTGGGATAGGGAAGGTTTGAGAGAAGAAAATCTCTCTCACTCCTTTCTTTGCCCATATAATTTTTATAATACGGACTCTATTTAATTCAACCACACACCGCTCACTACGGCGTCCTATCCTAAATGATAGCAGTGATTCCCTAGTTAGACCGGTTGTGGTTGAATTAACTGGAGGTTAGGGATAAGAGACAAGAAAGGACGGATAAGGACCAAAAGGAAGAAACTAAGTCTCTTCCTAGTCATGCTAATCCCCTTTGTTGACTATTACCCTAACACCTATATTCTTAATTAGGGCATTAAAAGCAGTGAGTAGAATCCTTATTTCGAACTAATGTAATCCTAACCCTAGCAAGCATTTAAATCAATTTAATCTCATTCTTAGATCTTAAAACAAACAACCAACTTTTTGGAATTAACTCGTTAGAACATAAAGAATAGAACTCCTTCTCCCTGTGGATTGACCCGTACTCAACCGGCTAGCTACCAAGCGACACCGTCTTGATTGTGGTATATTCTTAAATTTAAAAATGCACACGCAAAATTCCATATCAATCAGTCATCAACCAAAACCGCGACGGAAGCATCACCAGGCGTAGCGGCTTCTTCGCTTTCTTTCAGAGGAGTAGTTTCTGCGCCTATGGCTTCATCCCCTGATTCAACGACGGCCGTCGTGACATTTGTGACCCCCGCCGATACCAGAGAGCCACACGAGGAAAGAGCGGCGGTTTGGACAGTCCCAGATTCCAGAGAGAGTATTGCAACTTCGGGCACGGTAACCGCCAGGGTTTCACCCGTCATCCCATCGCTAAGACTTGGCTCTGCAGAAAATGCATATGTCAAAATTCGAAGATCAAGTTCTAGTAAAAGACTCAGCGTTACGTTACCTTAGAGCAGCTTTTCGGTTTCTTCCCGAGCTGCGCGCGCAAGCTGTCTACCAGCGGTAGACAACGCAGAGGGAACATCCGCCGAAGGAGTATAATAAGCGGAATGATGCTTGAGCCTACACCCACGGCCAAACTGGCATCGCGTTCCCTCTCCGCATACTTCCTACACTTCCTTTCGGTTTGAGCAGTGAGAAGCGATCTCCTCAAGACCTATGATAAGGGGACGTCGCCGTCCGAACCAAGCTCTGCCTCTGGAGCCGTTACGGCATCCTTCATCGGCTGCTTCAGCAAAGCCTCCTGCGGGGACGTTGGGAAAGATGGGGCCACAACAGATGGTTCCGGAAGTTTTGCCGCATCGCTGCTCGGATCAGCACTACACTTGAAATAACCCGAGTCAAGGTAGTCCCTGCAACAAGATGAAAGAAAGGGTCAGAGCATGAATAAAGAAAGGAATAAAGGCATAATGAACGGAATTTTACCAAGGCCCAAAGAAGTGCGGAGCCTCTCTTCCTCTTCAAATGTCTTGAGGGAAGCCTCGAGAGCCTCTTCGGCAGAAATACCTGTTGAAGAAGAAAGCATCAGTAGAAGCATAATAAAATAATATAGCCGCGGAAGAATGCAACTGAAGTATACCTGACTTCGCGATAGTGATCAGTGCCGCTTCATCGCGAGCCAATTGCTCGGAAGCTACAAGGGCAGCCTGGAGATCAGTATCATTCGCAGGTGCGATGAATAAACTCCCATCAGTCCCGTACTCACACAAACCCTCATTGTAAGGAACATGTGGCTCTTGGCCAAATATGACGTCGGCAGAAAACAGCGACTTCTTCTTCTTTTGCGAGCGAGCACCGACAGCCGATGACAAGAGGTTGCTCTTAACGGGCATTTTTGGGCGGCGGGTCCCAATTTATACACCAACGCCAGACTCCGGGGATGCTACAGCTACCATTTCTACAGGAACACGGGGTAGAGACTTCTCTGGGAAGGCGCGCGGGACCGCAACCGCAGCAGCTTCTCTTAAGGAAGGACCAACAGTAGTCCGTCGCTTTAAGGGGTCAGCTGGATTACCGGCAGAAACCGCACCCTTGCGATCGAGCAGTAACCGCCTTTCTTCCCTAATAACAGCACCCGTCGCATGCTGGTACCATGCCACGTATGAGTTCGAGGCTTTCGGAACGTAGCTCGGCTCACTGATGAGAAAGTTGGACCCGGTATTTAGCCGCATGAAGTGGTGCAGCGCGCTACGGATACCCTCTTCCATAGCAACTGGCTCAGCTAAAAAAGCCTCAAACAGGACACCCTGATCGTAACCCGACTGTTGAGCAAAACAGTGTGGGTTGTATCTCATGAACAGCGCCGAGTCGTTCTGCCTGAACACTAAAAAGCCCGGCCTGATTGAATACAAATGCAGAATCTCCCGAGCCTTCAATGTAGGAGCCCCGTCTTTAAAGATATCACGCAACGGCTGCACCGTTTTAGTGGATTCATTGCCGATAGTTAAGATCTTATCGACGAAAGTCATGCTATCCCCGACCATACGCGGGCGAAGGACCAGACCCCGAGCCTCTCGCTGTGACAGATCTAAAGCAGAAGCGTCAACTAGAAATATAACCCGGGGGAAATTATAACTGTCATAGAAAGGGGGCCGTTTGTGGACTCCAAAAGCGTCGAGCACATGCAGCTCGATCCACAACGTGAAATGGTGCAGCGGGAGATGTACGGGTTGTACCCCCGGCTGAGTAGTGTCTGCCGCTAAGCTTAGGCCATGATACAGGTGAGCCAGCCCAGCGATCCCGACGGTCACTCGCGTCCCGACAACCATTCGGTGAGCCGGATAGAAGACAGATGACCTCATATAGCGAGGGTGCATTGGGAGCACAAACCGGCTTAACCATAGCCCGAGGAACCCCAAAAAGAACATCTCTTCATCGACATCTGAAGCTGCGAGCTCTGCAAAGGGGACGACCGGGGTGTTTGGGATAAAGAAATTCCTTTGATCCGCTTCCACTGTCGACTGATTGTCCGAGCCAAAACCAAAAGGATCGTCAAGCTTAGCGAATTTCGCGGCATGTTTTGACAAGACTTCCGGGCGAAGAAAGCGGGCGATGAAATCCGCGAAGCTGACTCCGTGCCCTCCGGACTCGAGAAACAGACTCTCATAAATGTTCAACACCTTGATTAGACTCGGGAATCGATGTTGAATAGCATCCTCCGGAGTGAGACCCATCACCACTGATTTGGTGGCGAAGATGTACTCTTCAGGCGAAAGTATTTCCTCACAATGTTCCCTTCTGACGGGTAGGCCCGAAATTTCTGCAAATTCCTCTAAGGATATCGAAACCACCCGGTCCAATAAAAGAAAGGTGTGAGTCGGGGTATTCCACTGTTCCAAGAAAGCCTTGACCCACCATACATGAGGCGCGGGATACTGGAAAAGAGGCGCGTAGATAGCGGGGTACAACCCGAGCTTCAACAACAACGACTTTTTGGCCGACAAGATGTATCGAGCCCACTGCAAGTATCCGGCTGAATGGCGAGGAGTCAAGCCTATCATGTATGCATGTTCCCAAGGGCGCGAATCGCCTTGACATATACGCCGCCCCAGAATATCTAAAGCCATCGGCGGCTGTACATGTATCGAGCCCATAGAGGGCTGGAGGCGTCCCTCCGTAGTCCAGTTAACCTCCTCCACAGCGTAATTTACCTGGGGCGAGTCAGCATAATGAATGGCGGAAATTGGCTCTGAAGGCGCCGCACAAGAGAAACTGCGCCGACCCTGAGTAATTTGGTTGTACTACAACCCCCATAAGTGAAGAGACTTCTGCTCCGGGTCGTGATCTTTAATCAGTGCAAAGACTTCCCGACTCATGGGCGCGTCGGCATATGCACTCTCTGGGCAAACAAATGGGAAAGAAGAGTCAAAAGACATAGTACCTGCGCGAAAAGAAACGAGGGTTAGATGTCAATACTACATTATAAATTCTGATATTTAGTACTTTAAATTTGTACCACACTGCAATGCAGGAAAAAGGAACTGAGGGGGGGCCACAAAATCAAAGTGACGACTCATCATTGATGAGACAGTCAATCATTAAGGAGGAAATTCTAAAAAGATTCTCATTTAATGAGAAACTCATTGGGCCAAGGAATTAAACCCCCTTAAGAGCAGTGCTCTGCAAACAGAAATTATATCTGTCAACTTTAATTATGAGGGGAACAAAAATTCCCTAAAATTTCTAAGAGCCATACTCTGTGAAAATGATGGAGTAATCCATCAAAACCCTAAAAAGCAAAAGCTTTTTGCAGAGTAAAAACTCAAGATCTTTAAGATCTACAAAACGAACTCTAAGAGTTCTTCATAGAAATGAACGATGTTCTAATTAATGGGTTAAGTAACCCTAAAAATCCATTTTAAGATCTATGATCTGAAAAGAGCAAAGCTCTATTAATAGGTCCGGTCCTTACCAAATTTGGGCAGAGTTCTAACTCTAAAAGGAATTTTCTTGGGCAGAGATCTTAGCTCTGAAGGGAGAATTAAATTCTCAGAAACAAGAAAAGAAGAAGATGAACAGAAGTCATCTCAAGGGCCAAAAGCCCTACTTATAGGTGTTGGAAGACGATCCAACTTTCAAGATGATCCAACGGTGGAAAGGTTGCTACCGCTGCACTCACGTGTGAGCCACGTGAGCGCAACGGTGGAGGGGCATTTGTTTCCCCCCAATAAGAGGGCAAGGCTCTATTCAAAATTTGAACTGAGGCAGTACCTCACATGCAAAGCACAAGAGCGCCAGCGCCAAGAGTTAAAATCTCTGAGGCAACGCCAAGAGTTAAAACTTTGAGGCAGCATTAAGAGTTAAAAAACGCTGAGGCAGCGCCTCACGTGCAAAGCACGAAAGCGCCAGCGCCAAAACTAAAAGTTCTCCACCGTTGGTTCAAAAATCCAACGAAGATGATAAATCATCAAATTACAGAATTAAATTCTGTTGAGAAAATATTCCTCGAATCTTCCTAAAACAAGAAAAGTTAATCTCTGTAAAACAGAGCACCATTGGATTAAAGATTCAATGGTGATTAAAAATCACCAAGATACAGAATAAGCTCTCTATGGGAAAATGTTTTCCCAATTTTCTTAAAAACAAGAAAAATATTTTCTGTAAAACAGAAGGTCTAGGATCAAAGATCCAACGGTAGATAAAATCCCCAAATTAATTAGAGACCTCTCAATGAGAGATTTCCTTAACTAAATCAACAAATCAGCCTCCACTATATAAAGGACCCAAGAATTCAAGTCTTGTAGAGAAGAACCCCCACATAAACTTCAAACTTCAAGACGAGAATGATTTCTCCTCAAGGTAAATAAAAATAAGAGAGATCATACCATCTCCTCCATATCTAAGAGTTTAACTCTCACATCAGAAGAACATAGTTCTTTTTCCACATCTCAGATCTATAAGACAAAGTCTTTCACAAATGAGAATCTAATTCTCAGAGAATTGAATTGAGCAGAACAGAAAACTCAGTACTTAGCACTCAAAGTCTGGCGCTCAGCGCCGAGCACTCCACGTGCTCCTCATGTGGATGCTATTTAATAAGAAGCGCTTAGCACTCAAAATCTGGCGCTCAGCGCCGAGCGCTCCACGTGCCCTTCACGTGGGCGCTATTTAATAAGAAGCGCTTAGCACTCAAAGCCTGGCTCTCAGCGCCGAGCGCTACATGTTCTCCTCACGTGGACGCTATTTAATAAGAAGCGCTTAGCACTCAAAGTCTGGCGCTCAGTGCCGGTCTCTCCACGTGCTCCTCACGTGGACGCTATTTAATAAGAAGTGCTTAGCACTTAAATTCTGGCGCTCAGCGCCGAGCGCTCCACGTGCTCCTCATGTGGGCGCTATTTAATAAGAAGCGCTTAGCACTCGAAGTTTGGCGCTCAGCGCCGAGCGCCTCACGTGCTCTGCACGTGAGTGCCATAAATTGTTTAACACTCCATATAAAAGAATATAAATAAAACAAAAATAAAAAGGGGTGTCAGAACCCAAATCAATACTCGGCAGTGCTGATACAGAAAGAGGATCAAGCCCAAATAAGTAATCAAGTAGGCTGAGCCCAATGTTGGCCAAACCCCAAATTGACCGAGCTCATATATCTTCTTCTAAATTGGCCTTAGTCCCAAACAGGACTACCAAGTCCCTGATGAACATTCATTAGTTCAAGGGTACATTTCTTCACACTTTGGATATGTGTCGTAATTTTTCAACGTCTTCAGATAGGTGGCGGGTCTCGACAACCGGCAACTATGGACTGAAACGTTCTTAAACTAATAATGGACCGCAACGTCCTTAAACTACTGTGGACAGTAACGTCCTTACACTAATAATGGACCGCAACGTCCTTAAACTAATAACGGACCGCAACGTCCTTAAACTATTGTGGACCGCAACGTCCTTAAACTAAACCTCACCTTAAAAATGGTGATCTGTGGACCGCAACGTTCCTAAACTAATAACGGACCGCAACGTCCTTAAACTAAAATAATAGAGCCTAAATGCTCTTTTGTCGGATCTAAATGATCCTAAAACCTTGTTAAGTAGATCTTTGTCTAAAATTAGACAAACGTACCCTTAACAAACATTTAAGTTTGATCTTAATCTCAAACGAGATTAATGATCCTTAAATCAAACAAACCAAAATCTAAGAAAATACGGATTTGGACTAATCTACGCCCTACGGACGACAACATGAATTAGTCTCCGTATACAATCCACGGGCAACCAAAAATAAAACAAACGCACACAATACGAAGTGACCTTCTGGAGTAGGAGAAAGTGGTTATCGCTACGCGGAAACGTAATTAACTGCAAGGGCTTGCGCATGCAGGGAAGAGCGTCCCCACAATCAAAAAACCCCTCACAACGAGGGGGAATCTGACAAAGTCTGCTACAACGGCTGCATCTGTTTAAACCTTCGATTCATGGTGCCATAAATCAACTTGGCATCTTCGGAGAGGTAGACAAATAAAACCAAATAGCATCTGCCCCCAAAATTCAGGCCAGACGTCCTAACGTCCCGGTCGCATCTTTCAGCGGTAAACAGTCACAAAACTATAAAAACACGAAAACAAAGAAAACAAGTTAAGAAAGAAATGGTCGTGGCTTTGGTTCGGATGGTTGAACGCGACGATTCCTTCGACGTTCCCTTGATCATGAGTTTTCCGTCCTTGTGTCGATCCCGGCGTGTAGCATGACTTATCAAGGCGGTTGTGAAGCACAAATCATCAAAATACCGATATTCGATGCAAAACACGAAACGGGTCCGTTTTGTTCACTTACCGTTTGTATGTCCAAGTTTGAGATATCAACACTAAGTACAAGGGTTAGTAAGCATACCGCAACATCAAAAACACAAATTAGCGAGTGAGAGCAAATAGTTTTAGTATTAAGTTTGCTAAGTGTTTGTGATAGTATATTGTATATGAAACCAAGAGATTTGTCAAGTCACTTGATCACAAAATACCATATCTAAACCTTGCAACCTCAACACTAAATTGATTCTAACCTTAGGGTTGCAAGATGGGGTTTGTGGGGAGAATATAGTATGTGATGAGGTTACAAAGTAACCATACAATCAACATACCATATTAACCCATACAAGTTGCAATACTAAGTTTAGATTCATATTATACACATTAAACATTAACAAGAGGAGGATAAAGGCAAAACCATTCATCTCACATCCTCACCATAACCACAACCAAAGATATTAGTTAAACATCATAAAAGAATAGCAAGTAAAAAGAAGAAAGCAAATAAACAAAGCAAGACAAATATATTAGCAAAGAAATGAGTTGAGGTACAAGATGTTGGTTACTTGTTCAACCTCCATAATGAAGCTCTCAAAAGAAAGCTTCAAGAGGGAAGAAAAAGAAACCAAGTTAAAGCCTACACAACTCTCAAGCTGAACCAAAAATAAAAAATAGAAATGGGTATATACATATGGTCCCTTGCTCAATATCTGTTCTGGTATTTATAGGCTCAACTCCAGAATAAATAAACAATATAGATGGACTGATGTGACCATAAGAAATGACCAAAAGAAAAATGGGGGCATTTGGAGCAAATTGATTAGGTGGTGCCGGTTTTTTAGGGGAACCCGCCGGTCTAAATCTGAACACATAGGCTCGTTTTGCTGTGGTGATCTTTAGTTCACTCCACAATCACTCTGGTGCTGTTTGATTTCTTTTTAATAACCTGGTTTGCACTAAGGAATTTGGAGGGAAACATGAAGCATTACATCACATCACAACTTTATGCATTTAACACACATCACCTCACATGTGTCCACCACATGCACAATTCATCATTTGTGTGTGCCAAGGCATCCCCACCATGGTCCATGTACCAAAGAGCATGTGCACACTTGCATTGTGTTTGACCAAAAATAGTGTGCACACATTTATTTGCAAAAAGAACTCTTTGGATATCGGTCGGTTTTCTGTTCTGTTTGCAGTGTCGGCTCCCAAACTCTATATCCATGATACTGGGTATATTTCCAGTATTTTATCACGAATACATGTAATCTGTAATTACTGAGAAGACACTAGTTGATAGCACCGATATATAACAAAATAGATAATGAATGGGCGGTATTAAAATGCAGTTTTCTGAGATGAACACTCAGGGAGCCGGAGATATGGGTGCTTGCCTATTTAAGGTAGACAACTTAACAAACGGTATTATCAACACGGTAATTATCTTTGAAAAAGACACAAATCCTGTCGTCCATGTGCAGCAGTTACCGATAGCACCAAAATATAATTCAGGACAATTTCTTTTCTAATTGTCTGACTCAGACTGAGTCTCAATATAATCAATCTGACTTGAATATGATTTAAGTATCAAACTACAATACAACATGGATCTATGAATCCGTCTATTCAATCTAATCAATCTATATTGACTGACCCGAACCATAGATATATTCTATTTACATGATCATCCATTATATCCGTTCCATTACTGATATCATGATTTCGGCAAGTCATCCATCTATACAGTTTATAATACAAGACAGTACAATACAATCAAGACATCGCGGGGTTTATAAGGGGTAGATTAGTACGGAAGGTGTTAGAAGTGGCACGAGACTGTAACCATAACACACCTAACCTGAATATCCATTACCGTTGTACCGTGGCTGAACGGTTCTTTGTGCTCCGTATACCTTAGTCTCCGGAATGGTGGGACTCCTCTCGTATACACTGCCATTCTTCTGTACCAAGCTACAAACAATAGCGTTAACACTAAATACAACATTATAATAATATACTCTCTATTATGTCTATTCAATTCTTGTTTATTTACGGGACTTACCGAGCGATTTGATCGCTGACGAAATTCTCTTTCTTCTTCTTTGGAATGTCGTCAGGTGATTCGGACTCACTGGAGATCGAGCCCAGCAGCGAGGACTTGGACCAGTTTACTGAAGATCCAAAGCTCTAGTTCACTTGTACATTACATTTCCTTTACATTTCTGTTATGCCACCGTTTAGGCGTTGCTTTCATTCCATGTATTTACTTTTCAGTTGTATTGTAAAAAAAATGTTAATAAATAAAGTTGTTGTTTATTTACATCTTGTCTCTTGTGTATATTTTATTTTATATTGCTTAGATACGCTTAGCGTGTTTACTTCTGAGTAAATACGTAGCGGCCTCGTCACGTTCTCCACCCGTATACTGGGAAGCGAGGCGTGACAATGGTATATGGAGTACAAGGAACCATTCAGCCACGGTACAACGGCAATGGAGATTCAGGTTAGGTGTTTTATGGTTGCAGTCTCGTGCCACTTCTAACACCTTCTGTACCAATCTACCCCTTATAAAACCCCGCGATGTCTTGATTTGTATTGATTGTATTGTATTGTCTTGTATTGTAAATTGTATAAATGGATGACTTGTCAAAACCATGATATCAATAATGGAACGGATATAATGGATGATCATATAAATGGAATATATCCTTGGTTTGGTTCGGTCAATATAGATTGATTAGATTGAAAAGACGGATTCATAGATCCATGTTATATTGTACTTTGATACTTGAATCATATTCAAGTCAGATTGATTATATTGAGACTCAGTCTGAGTCAGACAATTAGAAAAGAAATTGAAGTCCTGAATTATATTTTGGTGCTATCGGTAACTGCTGTACATGGACGGCAGGATTTGTGTCTTTTTCAAAGACAATTACCGTGTTGATAACACCGTTTATCAAGTTGTCTACATTAAATAGGCAAGCACCCATATCTCCGGCTCCCTGAGGCTCAAGAGACTGGTCCCGCTTAAACCTATGTTTACTAGGGTCCTTATTGTAATTTAGCATAACTTGAGAGGGTTTATGTAAAAATAATTTTGTATAATTTTCAAAATACACCTCAAGCATTTAATTATCGTTTTTAGAGTTTTCATAGATGTGTATTTTATAGTTGTGAAATTTCTAGTGAGTAAAACCTATTCTCATTATGTATGGTATTTATTTGTAATATGGATGTTGTTTCGAATTATCATGGTAGTTTCATATAATATTTGACTTTTTTTCTAGAGTTTTGGAAACATGGAATATTATATATATTTAAAATAAGTATTTTGATAATAATTATATATATATATATTTAATGAAAATAATTTTATTTATTTTCTTGTAAAAATCTCATTTTCTAAAGAAAAATGTATAAAATTCCATCGAGACCGAATGCTCCTTGAGGAGATCTGCATCTCGCTCTACTAAGCTCGAGGATGTGCGATAATCCGCACCATCCCGAACGGGGTTCCCCAAAATGGGTTGTAGAGGCGCAATTGCATGGGAATGTTTTAATACATCTTTTAGAGAAAACGGTTTTATAAGTTAAAGGGATTTATTTGCAAAGTCGTATTTTCCGTATTCCATTATCCCAAGATTCATCATGCTATGAAAGGGATGTGTGTTGTGATGATGTAAGTCATTACCTCGTGAGTTTTCTAAAGATAACACGGTTAAAAGGTATAAACATGTCGATATGAAACATAAAGGTATTTTAATGTAAAATTGAAATACAACTTTTTATGGTTATCATTTTGATGTCAAACTTGTTGTATTGTCTTTGTTAATGATTACTAAACAATATATCAAAAGTTATAGGTTTGTTATTAAGAAAAGTTGTATTTTTTAAAAGAAAAGAGAATTGGAAGCCGGATAACTCCGCTTCCGACATGTTTTAAGAATGAAGAGTTTCGGAATAGCAAAAGAGAGAGAGAAGGGGGACTTACTGGCTTTGATGAGAGGGGAAAGGTAGGAGGAGGTTTAGGATTCGTCGGTGCTTCGTTTCATTGCCGGAAACTCCTCGTATCGTCGGCGGAATTTCGTCAGAGTTTCGCCCTTTGTTAACTCCACTTGCACACTATGGGAACTTGGAAATTTCTTGAGAGTTTTGGTAGGGAATTTTGAGTGAGGAGGGATGAAATGAGGGTGGTATTTATAGGAGAAATTAGGGTTTAGGTTGTTTAAAGAATGCATTGAAATATGTATTAAAATTGGATTAATTGGGCATTTTATTGCCGCAAGGTTGGCTTATCCCAAGGCGGGACAACCTCTCTGGAAATATTCAGAGTAAACAAGCAATGTGGGGTTAGAGGGGTAGCTGAAGAGGTGCCAGGGGAGGAAATTGGGGAGCATTGGGTACGGGGGGCCCGGCGGCGCCGGCATTACCCATGGTCTCGCCGGTCGGAATCCGGTGGTGAGGCTTGGGATTCTTGCCACGTGTCGGGGTCGTTTGGTATACTCTCGTGCACGTGTTTATTTAATCTGTAACTCTTCAGTTTACGTGTAGTGTACGTGTAAACTCTTGGGCTTCTAAAAAATTAAAAGAATATGTGGCTGATGGGATTTGAACTCTGGTGCTTTGGTTCAGCAGTGCATGGTCTTACCAGTGAGCTACAAGCTCTTTCTTGCTGTTCAAAAGTAAAACAAATTCTTATAGCATTCACAGGAATTGTAAATACCCCAATTGTACATCAACTTTAAATGAATTTTATGTACACAGAATTTGGAGTTGTTACACGGTCGGTGCTTGACGTGTCTCCGAGATGGAGTGTCGCTGGTCGACGTTTCCCCAGCACAGAGTGTCTGTGGTCGACGTTTCCTCGGCATGGAGTGTCGTTGGACGACTTATCCCCGAGGCAGAGTGTCTGTTTGACATTTCCCCGGCACAGAGTGTCACTGGTTGACTTGTCCCCGATACGGAGTGTCTGTTTGACGTTTTCCCGGCACGGAGTGTCGCTGGTCGACTTGTCCCCGGCATGGAGTGTCGTTGGTCAACCTGTCCCCGGCATAGAGTGTCGCTGGTTGACTTGTCTCCGGCACGGAGTGTCTGTAGTCGATGTTTCCCCGGCATGGAGTGTCACTGGTTGACTTGTCCCCGGCACGGAGTGTCTGTTTGACGTTTTCCCAACACGGAGTGTCTGTTTGACGTTTTCCTGGCACGGAGTGTCTCTGGTCGACTTATCCCCGGCACGGAGTGTCATTGGTTGACTTTTCCCCGGTATGGAGTGTCACTGTTTTTGATGTAGAGGCCGTTGTCGGAATTGGTTGGCCTTATTTGTTTTGGAGTGGCTTCAATTTTTCCGGCGGGGCTTTAGAGCTTGGAAGTGCTTCAGGATGGGACTTTAGTTTGATTTGCCCGATTCTTACCTTGTTTCGCAGGACCCTTCAATTCGAGGCATTGTAGCTTGAGATTTGGAATTTGGAATTTTGTTTAGCATCAGCATCGCTACACTAGAATGTGGTACCAGGAGCAAATCATCATTTGCCATGAGAGAATTTGAGAATTTTGGTTTTGGTTGGCATCAGTATCGCTGCACTTGAATGTGGTACCAGAAGAGAATCATCATTTGCAATGAGGGGATTTCCCTCGTTTCCAGTTGTAACGACTGTGTACCTTAGATACGTAATAAAACAATTTTATAATTTTTTCCGAGGTCAAAACAATTATTGTACTGTTTCTATTGGTAGAAAACACTTTTAAAATATTTTTCCATGATTAAAATAAATTAATAGGAATTTTAGGAATTTTTGAGAATTTTTAAGAATTTAAATGTTTTTTTTATCGAAGGGAAAAAATTTTATAACCGACAAGAAGATCTATTTTAGACCAAATTTGGTTGCAAAAGATATAAAATATCAAAACACATTTTATATAATTTTTCTAGATTTTTAAAATATTTTTTACTATTTTAAAATAATTTTTAGAAGCCAAAAACAATTTTTAAAACAATTTTAAATATTAAAAATAATTTTATTTTTTTTTTTGAGCTAGAATAAATATGGACCGTCAGATTTAAAAACCAACGGTCCAGATTCTGCTGACGGTTTTTATTTTAAAAAAAGGATATATATATATATATATAGGCGTCTTTAATCTTGACCGTCGGATCGACAAGCAACGGTCAAGGATCACCCACAACAACCTAGCCGGGTCCTACTCCTGTTCACACATGATAAAATGTGGACCGTCGGATTTGATCAAATCAACGGTTGGATCTGGTCAATTACTGTAACAGTCAAAAAAAATTAATAATAATAATTTAATCCCAGAAATCCCTATAAATAGCCATGAGCTTCTAAAATTCACCAAAAAATATCTGTTCGAGAAAAAAAATCCAAAAACATTTATAGAGTTTTCTCTTTTAGTCCTCTACACTCTGGAACAATCCCCAAAGGCAGAAAAATTCTTGGATTCAAGATATACCGTTTCTCGTACAACCTAACGCTCGCCAACTTTCATTTTTCTAGATCATTTCAGATAAGATCTCTCAACACTTGATCTCTTGTTATCTTCATCATAAAAATGTATATCTAAAAGAAAAATTCAGGACCTAATTATAATGTCTTGACCACATTATCTATTTTACGGTTTTTGAAAATTAAAAATGATATTAAACCATAATAATATAATAAACTTTTATCATTCATCCTTCACAATAAAATCACGGGGTAATGAACAACCCCGGATTCTTGCTTGGACATATGAAATTAAGTCTTAAAATGACTACCATGACCAGGACAACTTTTGCAGGAATAAATATAATTATTCTATAATGATGAATAAAGGTTATTGATAATTAGTTCCTTAATTATTAAAACATGGAAAAATTATAGTAAATTTTTATATATTGGTAAAATTAATGATACACCTTTAAAATCATATTTTTTGCTAATTTAGGTATTTCACAAAAAATACCATGCTATGTAACTTTTATTGCACTTTTACGTTTAAATACCATAAACTTTACATACGATATCTTTTATCATATTTGCTTATATTACCTTTAGAAAAATCTCACGAGATAATGACCTACCTCTCACAACACACATCTTGATATAATACGATTGCTTGAAAATAATATTTTGGGACAAATATGAATTTACATTTAAATACCATGAACTATCAAAAACCGTTTTCTTTAAAAGTGTATTATTTAATTCCTTGCAAATGCGTCTCTACAACCCATTTTTGGGGACCCCGATCGGGATGGTACAGATTATCGCATACCCACGGGCCTAGTAGAACGAGATGCAGGCCTCCTCACGGATCATCCGATCTCGATGAAATTTTTAATGCAATTTTTAAGAAAAATGCGATTTCTACTTAATAAATAAAATTTATTTTAAATATATAAATAAAAATATTCCATACTTTCTAAATAAAAAGAAAAGAATACATATTTCATGAAACCACCTTTACAAATCAATACAATTCCAATATTACATTAAAATACCATATACAATGCAATCTAGGTTCTATTCACTAGTAAACGTTATATTTTAAAATATATTTCCATGAAAACCCTAAAGACGATAAATAAATACTTGAGGTTTATTTTGAAAGTATATAAAAATTATTTTTACATAAAACCCCCTCAAGTTATATAAATTGCAATAAGGACCCTAGAAAATATTGGTTTAAACAGGACCAGTTCTCTTGAGCCTCAGGAAGCCGGAGAATATTGGTGCTTGCATATCTAATGTAGATAATCTAAACAACGGTGTTATCAACACGGTAATTGTCTTGGAAAAAGAAACAAATACTGCCGTCCATGTGCAGCAGTTACCGATAGCACCAAAACATAATTCAGGATTCAATTTCTTTTCTAATTGTACGACTCAGACTGAGTCTCAATATAATCAATCTGACTTGAATATGATTCAAGTATGAAATTACAAAACTACAATACAACACGGTTCTATGAATCTGTCTATTCAATCTAATCAATCTATATTGATTGAACCAAACCATGGATATATTCCATCTACATGTTCATCCATTATATCTGTTCCATTACTAATATCATGGTTTCGGCAAGTCATCCATCTATATACAATATACAGTTCAAACAATACAAACAGTACAATCAGGACATCGCGGGGTTTATAAGGGGTAGACTGGTACGGAAGGTGTTAGAAGTGGCACGAGACTGTAACCATAATATACCTAACCTGAATTCAATTGCCGTTGTACCGTGGCTGAACGGTTCCTTGTGCTCCGTATACCTTAGTCTCCGGAATAGTGGGACTCCTCTCGTATACACCGGCATTCTTCTATACCAAGCTACAAACAACAGCGTTAACAATATAATACAACTTTAAAAGCTACATTCTCTCTCTGTCTATTCTATTTTTCCTTATCTTTGGGACTTACCGAGCGATTGTTCGCTGACGACATTTCTTCTCTTTCTTCTTTGGAATGTTGTCAGGTGGATCGGACCTTCAGGGGATCGAGCCCACCAGCGAGGATTTGGATCACCTAGCTTTCGACCTGGAGTTTTAGTTACTTGTACATTTCATTTCAGTATTTTAATTTCTGTTATGCCACTGTTTAGGCATTGCTTTCCATTCCATGTATTTACTTTTCAGTTGTATTGTAAAAAGAATGTTTAATAAATAAAGTTGTTGTTCAATTATATCCATTGACATTGTCTCTTGTGCATTTTACTTATATTGCTTAGATAACTTAGCGTGTTTACTTCAGAGTAAATACGTAGCGGCCTCGTCGCGTCCTCTGCCAGTATACTGGGAAGCGGGGCGTAACAGGTTTTGTTGGTAGCCCATGCAGGTCAATTCTGCATGGACATGCAAGTCAGTTCTGCATGGAAACCTAAGTAATATATATGTTACAAGAATCAGCAACTAAAAACATTCTTTATATTTCATATTCCTTTGAATCTATCCTAATCCTATTTTTATTTCAAGGTATGGATTCTCCAAACAATGCCAGTACCAACGTGAATAGAAACACCCCACCACCACCTCTACCACTTACACTTACCGTAGCAGCTACTGTCAACGAGCAGATGATTTTGCTTGAGGCAATTAAGAGCCTCCTGGAGGGACAGCAGCAGACTGCTATTCTCCTAAACCACTCAGAAGCAGAAGCACCCGAAGTGAAGTAATTCCGAGCCTTGCACCCAAAGCAATTTTCTGGAAAAAAGAGCCCTCTGGAAGCTGAGGAATAGGATCAAAGCATTAAGGACGACCTGGTAGCAGCACAAGTGCCAGAGGTCACTTGGGTACGAGTTGTGAAGCTACAGCTCACTGACAACGCCTGAGTTTGGTGGAAGGCGGAAGAAAACCGTCTTACCCAACCTATCGAATAGAGGACCTTTCACGATATGTTCGACGCGAAATACTTCCCAAAGACTGTCAGATTCGACATGGAACAGTAATTCATCCATTTACAACAGGGTTCGATGTGGACCAAATCTGTGGATGAGTATGATGCTAAGTTTACTATGCTCGGTAGATTCGCGGCATATTTGATACCGACGGCTGAGATTAGAGCACGAAGATTTCAGCAAGGGTTGGATCCGGAGATCCAAGCTACGTTAGCTACAGGGGATTTCCCGACCCACGAACTGGCTTTGAAAGCTGCCCGTCGATATGAGGCGGTGGTGAAGATGAAGGGCGGACCCCAATCTGCTGGAGTGAAGCGTCCTGCCACACCGATGGCAGGAGGAGCCTCTTCAAGGCCACCATTTATGCCCAGAAGACCGGGAGTACCATCCAACCGGCCTAGCCCAGATTTTTGTACCTACTGCAAGAAAGATGGACATTTGGCGAAAGACTGTCGGCAAGCCAACGTCTTTGCTTAATCTGCGGCTCAGCTACTCATGATATTGGGTCTTGTCCCCGAAGACACAACCCAATTGCTGCACCCAGGCCAGTAATCACTTTACAGCAAAGACCAGCCCTTCAAGCACCTGCTCCAAGACTCGCTCTCCCTGCTCCACCACCTAGAGGACCACCGACTGCACCTCCTTCTCGTCAGTTCCATCAAGCTCAACGGAACGTTCAGAGGAATGCTCCTCCGGCCAGGAGGAATTTACCACGGCGACGGGCTTTCACGATGACCGTGGAAGAAGCTAAGGCCACTGGCTAAGTCATCACTAGTAACCCTTTCTTCTCAAGCTTTTCTTTCAGTCTTAGCACCCACCTATATATTTTTCTCTTTACCTAAAATATATCTCACAAACTTAGGTACAATCTTAGTAGCATCACTTCCTGCACTAGCACTATTCGATACTGGAGCATCTCATTGCTTTATGTCGCAACGGGTCGTCCGAACACATGCGATTCCAGTCACACCGCTTGTATCCAGTTGGAATGTCAGTTCAGGAAATGGCGTTCTAAAGGCAACAATGGGATACAGCTTGTGTCCAGTAGTTGTCTGCAGCAGAGAATTCTATGCTGACTTCAAGGTGCTGGACATACCGAACTTCGATGTGGTTCTAGGTATGGATTGGCTCGAAACATTTTATTCTACCATTGACTGTAGTCAAAGGAGGGTAGTATTCGAGATTTCAGAGCATCCGGTCTTTTATTTCAAAAGCGGAGACCGTACCTTGGAGCCAAGTACATACAAGGCGAAACCAAAGAAGAAGGCAGTGATTGCAGCAATTCAAGCGGAGAAAGGATCAAAGCCAGAAGTGGTTCGAGAGTTCGACGGTGTGTTTCCTGACGATATATCAGGTTTGCCTCCTAATCGAGCTCTTGAATTCAGCATTGATTTAGTACCAGGAGTACAACCAGTGATCAAAGCACCTTATCAATTAATTCCGGAAGGTTTAAAAGAGGTCCGAACTCAGTTGGACGAATTATTGGCGAAATGATGGATTCGTCCTAGCATTTCAAGTTGGGGATCACCAGTACTGTTTGTGAAGAAGAAGGAAGGTTCATATCGAATGTGCATTGATTATAGAGCCTTGAATGAAGTAACGATAAATAACAAGTATCCACTCCCGCGCATCGACGATCTGTTTGATCAACTAAGTGGATCTTATGTTTTCTCCAAATTAGATCTTCGTTCGGATTATCATCAGGTGAAGGTCAAGGAAGCTGATATTCATAAAACAATATTATGGACATTACGAATTTCTTGTGATACCATTCGGAGTGACCAACGCACTAACAATATTCATGAACCTGATGAATCAAGTTTTCCGGGAGTACTTAGACAGGTTTGTTGTCATCTTCATCGACGACATCCTGGTGTATTCTAAGAGTCGGAAAGAGCATGCCGAGCACCTATGAATTGTCCTGGAAACACTACGACAACATCAATTATTTGCCAGGTACAACAAGTGCGAGTTTTGGCTAGATTAAGTTAGTTTTCTTGGACATATCATATCAGGCGAAGGAATCTCTGTCGATCCAGCGAAAGTTTCAGCAGTACGTGAATGGCCGACACCAAAGTCAGTAAAGGACATTCGGAGTTTCTTGGGTCTAACTGGATATTACAGAAGGTTCATTGAAGGATTTTCGAAGATAGCAACACCCCTGACCAAGCTCACACGTAAAAATGATGACTTTGTGTGGTCACAAGCATGCGAACAAGTTTTCGTAGAACTCAAGTCAAGGTTGACATCAGCATCTATTCTCGTTATACTGGACCAATCTGGAGGTTTCGAAATGCATTGCGATGCATCCGGTAAGGGATTAGGATGTGTTCTACATCAGTACGGAAAGGTTGTGGCTTATGCTTCAAGACAGCTGAAGATTCATGAGCGCAATTACCTGACGCATGATTTGGAATTGGCAGCCGTTATCTTTGCTCTTAAGATTTGGCGCCGTTATCTTCTTGGTGAACGAGTGAACATATAGACAGATCACAAGAGTTTGAAATATGTGTTTACTCAGAAGGAGCTTAATATGCGGCAGAGACGATGGTTAGAACTCATGGCGGACTTCGACATCAAGCTACAATATCACCCAGGGAAGGTGAATGCGGTACCTGATGCCCTTAGTCGCCAACCATTAGCATTTAATCTCACCGTCCAGTGGAAACTTCAACAGGATTTGCATCAGATGGAGATTGAAATAGTCATGCCAGGTAATGCTTCAAGTTTGATGAATTTATAAATTCAATCAACAATTGTCAATCAGATCAAAGCAGCTCAAGCAAGTGATGCTAAATTGCAAAAGATCATAGAACAAGTGGAGAATGGACTCAGAACAGACTTCATCATCCATGAAGACGGATTTTTGAGATACGGCAGCAGATTGTGTGTACCAAAAGGTTATGTGCGAGAAGAGTTAATGAAGGAAGCTCACAGCTCTCCTAACTCAGTACACCCTGGAGGTACAAAGATGTATAAAGATCTACGTCAAAATTGCTGGTAGCGTGGAATTAAACGTGAAGTAGCCAGAAGTGTCGCTAAATGCTTGGTGTGTCAGCAAGTGAAGGCTGAACATCATACGACAGCTGGATTACTTCAACCGTTACCTATTCCAGAATAGAAATGGCAACACATCACAATAGATTTTGTGACCGCACTCCCTTGCAGCACAAAGGGTAACGATGCGGTATGGGTTATTGTGGATCGACTCACAAAGTCGGCTCACTTCATCCCATTTCGAGTTGGCCAATCAACTGAGAATTAGAAAAGAGGTACATGGAGGTAAGAATATAAGTAAGATTTAAACTCTTCAAAATGTACTATCTCTGTTACCCATGAACTCATACAGAAAATTGTGAGACTTCATGGAGTACCGGTCTGCATTGTCTCCGATCGTGACACTAGATTTCGATCGCAGTTTTGGCAAAGTCTGCAAGCGAGCATGGGAACAAGTCTGAACTTCAGCACAACTTATCATCCATAAACAGATGGTAAGTCTGAGCGAACTATTCAGATCTTGGAGGATATGCTAAGAGCGTGTATGCTTGTCACGCCTTGCTTCCCGGTATACGGGCAGAAAGCGCGATGAGGCCGCTACGTATTTACTCAGAAGTAAATACGCTAAGCGTAACTAAGCAATATAAAATAAATATACACAAGAGACAAATGTAATGAAACAGCAACTTTATTTATTAACATTCTTTTGTACAATGCATGGAAAAGTAAATACATGAGAATGAAGGCGATACCTAAACAGTAGCATAACAGAAATGGAAAGTACTGAAATGAAATGTGTACAAGTGTAATTACAGCTCGGGATCTTCAATAAACCGGTCCAAGTCTTCAGCGCTGGGCTCGATCTCTGGAAGGTCCGAAACACCTGATGTCATTCCAAAGAAAAAGAAAGAGAATGTCGTCAGCGAACAATCACTCGGTAAGTCCCAAAGATGAGGGAGAAATAGAATAGACAGAGAGAGAGTGTGTGTAACTTTTAAAGTTGTATTATATTGATGTAATGTTGTATTAGTGTTAACTCTGTTCTTTGTAGCTTCGTACAGAAGAGACCAGTGTATACGAGAGGAGTCTCAGTATGCCAGAGACTAAAGCAACGGAATATAGAGTATAAGGCTCCGTTAGAATGCCCGGAACAACGGCGATTGAATTCAGGTTAGGTGTCTTAAATCTTGTAGTCTCGTGCCACTTCTAACACCTTCCGTACCAATCTACCCCTTAAACCCCGCGATGTCTTGATTGTATTGTTTGTATTGAAAATTGTAATGTCTTGTATTATAGATTGTATCAATGGATGACTTGCCGAAACCATGCTATCAGTAAATGGATGTAACTGGAGAATCATGGATGTAACTGGAGAATCATATAAATGGAAGTATATCCATGGTTCGGTTCGGTCAATACAGATTGAATAGATTGAATATATGTATTCATGGATTCATATTGCATTGTAGTTTGTACTTAAATCATATTCAAGTCAGATTATTTATAATGAGACTCAGTCTGAGTCAGAACAATTAGAAAAGAAATTGAAGTCCTGAATTAGGTTTTGGTGTTATCGGTAACCGCTGCACATGGACGGCAGGATTTATGTCTTTTTCAAAGACGATTACCGTGTTGATAACACCGTTTATTAAGTTGTCTACCTTAAATAGGCAAGCACCCACTTCTCTGGCTCCCTGAGGCTCAAAAGATTGGTCCCGCTTAAATCTATGTTTACTAGGATCCGTAGGGCAATTTATAAAACTTGAGGGGGTTATATGTAAAAATACTTTTGTATAATTTTCAAAATACACCCCAAGTATTTAATTATCGTCTTTAGAGTTGTCATAGATGTAGATTTTATATATGTGACATTTCTAGTGAAAATAACCTAATTTCATAATATAGGGTATTTAATTATAATATTGAACGTGTATGGAATTTTATGGTATTTTCATGTAAAGTGATTCTTGTGATTTAGAAAAGTTGGAATATTTATATTATAACAAAAATAGATATTTTGATGATACATATATATGTATTTATATAAAAATAATTTTAATATATTATATTTCTAGAAATCTCACTTTCTTAAGATATTTGTATTTTTAAATCTCTCGAGACCGAATGCTCCTTGCGGAGGTCTGCATCTCGCACTACTAAGCCCGAGGATATGCGATAATCCGCACCATCCTGAACGGGTTTCCCAAAATGGGTTGTAGCGGCGCTTTGCAAAGACTTGTTTAAAATACATAATCTTGTGAAAATGGTTTTTATAAGTTAGAGGTAGTTTTGTGTAAAACGGTATTTTCCCGAATCTATGTTTCCCAAAAGGTATCGTGCTATGTTATATATGAGTATTGTGAGGAGGTAGGTCATTACCTCATAATCTATCTACAGGTATAGCAAGATTAATGATGTTTTAAAGTCGAAACTAAACTACATTGTATTTTAGTGAAAAAGTACGATAAAAATTGCAATATAAAATATTTTGCTATGAAACTTGTTCAACATATTTTGTTAATGATTAATAGTCAAGATGTAAGAGTTTGATATGTTGTATTTAAGAAAAGATGGAATTTTTTAAGAAAAACCGAATCGGAAGTCGGATTAACTCCGCTTCCGTCGGGTTTTAGTTTTACAAATTTTTAGAATAGAATAGAGAAGAGAGAGGTGGGACTTACAGGCTAACAAGAAAGAGGGAAGATATAGGTAGATAGGGGAATCGCCGGTGCGTCGTTTCGTCGCCGGAAACACCTCGTATCACCATCGGAAGTTCGCCGAAGTTTCGCCCTTTGCTAACTCCACTTGTACACGATTGAACTTAGAATTTTCTTGAGAGTTTTGGAAAGAGTTTGGAAGTGAGGAGGGGTGTGTTTAGGGGTGGTATTTATAAGGAAAAACTAGGGTTAGGGTAGGTGAAAGGGTGTGAGAAAAATGTATTAAAAATTGTATTAAAAATGGAGTAAATAGGTGTTTTTATTGATTCTGTAAATGTGCAGGGTATTTAAAGTGTACAGGGGTACTGGGGATACCAAGAGGCACAACTTCATAGAAGGGCCAACCCCGATCCAGGCTGAATCGGCCGGCGAAGGCGGCCGAGTCGGCCGGTCCGCCAGGCCGGGTCAGGACGAGTCGGCCCTCCCTTTGCTGCCATGTGTCCAGTGTCTCTTGGTGTAGCTCATGGGTCAGTTTGCTTTATTTATGACTTTTGGTTTTACGGGTTTAGCACGTATAGACTCTTGGAATTTTAAAAATTTAAAAGAAAATAATATTAAAAAATAATGTGGGGGATGGGATTTAAACTCTGGTGTTTTGGTTCAGCAGTGCAAGGTCTTACGAGTGAGCTACAAACTCTTTCTTACTATTAAAAAGCAAAACAAATTTATAACTTGTGCTCAGGCAAAAGTATCCCTTTCTGTATTTTTGAAAAAAAATTATACAGAAAGTTGTACATAAAGTTTAGGGTTGTTACAATGCTGGACTTCGGAGGATCATGGGAAGATCACCTACATCTCATGGAGTTTTCATACAGCAACAGCTACCAAGCAAGTATAGGAATGTCACTTTTTGCAGTGCTCTATGGAAGGAAGTATCGATCGCCATTAAGTTGGGACGGCATCGGAGATAAAGAACTTCTTGGACCTGAGATGATAGTAGCAACTGTTGATGTGGTTCGTACTATCAAGGAAAGAATGCGCATAGCCCAAGATCGACAGAAGCACTGGGCTGATGCAAAATGCTGACACTTGGAGTTCCAACCGGGAGATCATGTCTTCCTGAAGATCTCTCCAAACCGTGGAGTGATTCGTTTTGGAAGGAGGGGTAAGCTAAGCCCGATGTACATTGGACCGTTCGATATACTCGAACGAGTCGGAGAACTGGCATATCTCTTGGCACTTCCACCCTCATTGGAAGGAGTGCACAACGTATTCCACATATCCCAGCTCCGAAGATATGTGAGCGACCCCAGCCATATCCTTGATCACTCCGAGCTCACTGTACAGACGGATCTATCTTGTGAGTAACAACCCGTTGAAATCCTGGACAGAAAGGTAAAGTCACTTAGGAACAAGGAAGTAAACTTGGTCCGGATAATGTGGAGAAAGGATTCACCAAGAGAATCAACGTGGGAACGTGAAGATGGCATGCGTGCAAGATACCCTTTCTTATTTGTAAATTATTCCTTATATAATTATAAATTTCGAGAATAAAATTATTTTAAGGAGGGTAGATTGTAACGACTGTGTACCTTAGATACGTAATAAAAACATTTTATAATTTTTTTCGAGGTCAAAACAATTATTATACTGTTTTTATTGGTAGAAAACACTTTAAAAATATTTTTCCATGATTAAAATAAATTAATATGATTTTTAGGAATTTTTAAGAATTTAAATGTTTTTTTATCGAACGGAAAAAATTTTATAACCGACAAGAAGATCTATTTTAGACCAAATTTGGTTCCAAAAGATATAAAATATCAAAACACATTTTATATAATTTTTCTAGATTTTTAAAATATTTTTTTACTATTTTTAAATAATTTTTAGAAGCCAAAAACAATTTTTAAAACAATTTTAAATATTAAAAATAATTTTATTTTATTTTTTTGAGCTGGAATAAATCTGGACCGTCAGATTTAAAAACTAACAGTCCAGATTCTGCCGACGGTTTTTATTTAAAAAAAGGAAATATATATATATATAGGCGTCTTTAATCTGGACCGTCGGATCGACAAGCAACGGTCAAGGATCACCCACAACAACCCAACCAGGTCCCACTCCTGTTCACACGTGATAAAATATGGATCGTCGGATCTGGTCAAATCAACGGTTGGATCTGGTCAATTACTGTAGCAGTCAAAAAATAATAATAATAATAATTTAATCCAAGAAATCCCTATAAATAGCCATGAGCTTCTAAAATTTACCAAAAAATATCTGTTCGACAAAAAAATTCCAAAGAAATTTCCAGAGCTTTCACTTTAAATCCTATACACTCTGGAACAAGCCCCAAAGGCATAAAAGTTCTCGGATTCAAGATATACCGTTTCTCGTACAACCCGACGCTCGCCGACTTTCATTTTTCTAGATCATTTCAGGTAAGATCTCTCACACATGACCTCTTGTTATCTTCATCATGTAAATATCTATCTAAAAATATAATTTTAGGACCTAATTATAATGTCTTGACCACATTATCTATTTTACGGGTTTTGACAATTAAAAATGATATTAAACCATAATAATATAATAAACTTTTATCATTTATCCTTCACGATAAAATCACGGGGTAATGAACAACCCCGGATTATTGCTTGGACATATGAAACTAAGTCTTAAAATGACTATCATGATCAGGATAACTTTTGCAGGAATAAATGTAATTATTCTACGGTGATGAATAAAGGTTATCGATAATTAGTTCCTTAATTATTAAAACATGGAAAAATTATAGTAAATTTTTATATATTGGTAAAATTAATGATAAACCTTTAAAATCATATTTTTTGCTAATTTGGGTATTTCACAAAAAATACCATGCTATGTAACTTTTATTGCACTTTTACGTTTAAATACCATAAACTTTACATACAATATCTTTTATCATATTTGCTTATATTACGTTTAGAAAAATCTCACGAGCTAATGACCTATCTCTCACAACACACATATTGATATAGTACGATTGCTTGAAAATAATATTTTGGGACAAATATGAATTTACATTTAAATACCATGAACTATTAAAAACCGTTTTCTTTAAAAGTGTATTATTTAATTTCTTGCAAATGAGCCTCTACAACCCATTTTTGGGGACCCCGATCGGGATGGTACAGATTATCGCACACTCACGGGCCTAGTAGAGCGAGATGCAGGCCTCCTCACGGATCATCCGAACTCGATGAAATTTTTAATGCAATTTTTAAGAAAAATGCGATTTCTACTTAATAAATAAAATTTATTTTAAATATATAAATAAAAATATTCCATGCTTTCTAAATAAAAAGAAAATAATACATATTTCATGAAACCACCTTTACAAATCAATATAATTCCAATATTACATTAAAATACCATATACAATGCAATCTAGGTTCTATTCACTAGTAAACGTTATATTTTAAAATATATTTCCATGAAAACCCTAAAGATGATAAATAAATACTTGAGATTTATTTTGAAAGTATATAAAAATTATTTTTACATAAAACCCCCTCAAGTTATATAAATTGCAATAAGGACCCTAGTAAATATAGGTTTAAACAGGACCAGTTCTCTTGAGCCTCAGGAAGCCGGAGAATATGGGTGCTTGCCTATCTAATGTAGACGATCTAAAAAACGGTGTTATCAACACGGTAATTGTCTTGGAAAAAAACAAAAATCCTGCCGTCCATGTGCAGCAGTTACCGATAGCACCAAAACATAATTCAGGATTCAATTTCTTTTCTAATTGTACGACTCAGACTGAGTCTCAATATAATCAATCTGACTTGAATATGATTCAAGTATGAAATTACAAAACTACAATACAACACGGATTTATGAATCCGTCTATTCAATCTAATCAATTTATATTGACTGAACCGAACCATGGATATATTTCATCTACATGTTCATCCATTATATCCGTTCCATTACTGATATCATGGCTTTGGCAAGTCATCCATCTATATACAATATACAGTTCAAACAATACAAACAGTATAATCAGGACATCGCGGGGTTTATAAGGGGTAGACTGGTACGAAAGGTGTTAGAAATGGCACAAGACTGTAACCATAATACACCTAACCTGAACTCAATTGCCGTTGTACCGTGGCTGAACGGTTCCTTGTGCTCCGTATACCTTAGTCTCCGGAATAGTGGGACTCCTCTCGTATATACTGACATTCTTCTGTACCAAGCTACAAACAACAGCGTTAACAATATAATACAACTTTAAAAGATGCATTCTCTCCATGTCTATTCTACTTCTCCCTTATCTTTGGGACTTACCGAGCGATTGTTCGCTGACGACTTTCCTTCTCTTTCTTTATTGGAATGTTGTCAGGTGGATCGGACCTTCAGGAGATCGAGCCCACCAGCGAGGACTTGGATTATCTAGCTTTCGACCCGGAGTTTTAGTTACATGTACATCTCATTTCAGTATTTTCATTTCTGTTATGCCACTGTTTAGGCATTACTTTTCATTCCATGTATTTACTTTTCAGTTGTATTGTAAAAAGAATGTTTAATAAATAAAGTTGTTGTTCAATTATATCCATTGACATTGTCTCTTGTGCATTTTACTTATATTGATTAAATACGCTCAGCGTGTTTACTTCAGAGTAAATATGTAGTGACCTCGTCACGTCCTCTGCCCGTATACTGGAAAGCGGGGCGTGATACCAGTTTAACGACTTAGGGGTCATCTGTTCCCAGTTTAAAGACTTAGGGGTCTATTGGATCGGAAGTTTGGAATTTTGGGGTAGGGGTCAGCATCAGCGTTGCTAACATTGAAGCACAGGTGTCAGGAGCAATTCATCATTTGCCTTTGCCTACTAGGGAACGATGGCTTAGGAGACAGGCTTAGGTCCTTATCCCCTGAGACTTTTCAATTTTATAAGCCGTAAGGGTCTCATAAAAGTATTTTCTCCCTACGAGTCGAAAGGATCCCTTAGGTGTATTTTCTCCTTAGGAGTCGTGAGGACCCCTAAGTGTGTTTTTCCTTTGTGAGTCGTAAGGATCCCACGAAGGTGTTTTCTTACGAGTCGAGAGGATCCCATAAGTTTTGTTCTCCTCATATATCGTGAGGACACATGAGTGGGTCTTCCCAAATGGAGCATAATTCCGAGGACGGAGACCGGTCGTGTGACTGGTGATTGCGGTGGGGTATGGGTGTAATAAGAATTATTTGAGCCCGTGGATTGTATACGGTAGACAATTTGGGGACCACCCGTAGGGCTGGGAGAGTTTTAGGACTTTGTTAGCGTCTGCATCGCTGCACTGGAATATGGTACCAGGAGTGACTCATCATTCGCCGTTGAGATATTCAAGGATTTGAAATTTTGGTAGGCTTCTGCATCGCTGCACTGAAATATGGTACAAGGAGCGATCATCATTCGCCATTTGGGGATTTGGATTTTGGTCGGCGTCTGCATCGCTGCACTGGAATATGGTACCAGGAGCGACTCATCATTCTCCTTTGGAGGTTTTTTTTACCACGTTTGCTCTATTATTTCAGTTTTTCTCATCGCGAAGGTCTCTATTGCCCTATAATTTCGACTATTCATTCGCGGTTGCCCCATCATTTCGGCTGTTTATTTTCATTTTTATTTTACTCGCTGATTTTTATTGCGAGTTGCCCCATCATTTCATCCCCTTTTTTTATTTACACATTTTTTTTACATCCCTGGTTTAATGACTTAGAGGTCGATTGTTCCCAGTTTAACGACGTGGTGGTTGTTCATACCATAATTTTGCATTATTGTATTCCCCATTCTTAGTCATTTTACAAATAAACAGGTGCTTTTGATCCATGTCTGCTACATAGTTGCAGGTTACAGGTTCTCGGAATAAAAACAGTGAAATTGATGATAAGACGATGCAAAAGTGAGACTACGACCGACAAATGGAAGAATCTTGATCAAGCCTACAGTTTGAGAATAAACGAAGATCAGTGAACAAGTCCACAAAGTACAAAGGCAGCGCAAGATTCAAGACTTCGACACGAAGCATCGGTAAAAGTCCACTACATTATTCACTGTGGGGATCTGGAATAGAACTATAAGACATTCTGAAGAACCAACTAAGGAAAACAGAAGAAAAATGCAACCAGAATCAACCCAAGAAAACTCAGCCAACAATCTCCCTACATGGCCGCGGAACCGCGGCCAAACATGGGGTTTGGCCGCAAAACCGCGGCCGTACGAGACACGTGTCGGTGGAAATTTCTGTGGCGGCGCGTCGGTGCGTTGACTAGTTCTTTTCTTAGGGGGTATACTTGTAATTGCAGATATGACGCGATTGTAACCCTAGGGTTTCTATGTTCTATAAATAGAAACCCTAAAACCTGTTTTAGGTCATGCCTCTTTTTATTCCATCTATTCAGAATTTAATTCTTGTGTAAATGTTTGGAGAGAGCCATCAATAAAGTAAGTAATTTTATTTCATTGCCTTAGTTAATTTTTATTCTGCCTTAGTATAATTTTATTATCTGCCATAATTAGATAGTTAGAAATGTTTTTCAATTCCCTAATAAGTGAGTAGTCTCCTCGCTTGTTAGGGTTAGATTTGGGGAAGGCTTGAGAGATGAAAATCTCTCACCCTTTTCTTGCCCATCACATATAATTAATAGGACTCCATGCATATATACACACACCGTTCCCTACGGCACCTTACCCTACGAGGTAACGGTGATACCGTAGTATAAACGACCGGTTGCGTATGTTTTCCATGGAGGTTAGGGTAAGAATTAAGAAAGGAATGACTAGAACCTAGAGGAAGAAACATCGTTTCTTCCCGATGGTACTAATCCCCTTTATTAATTGTTACCATAACACCTAAAGAGATCTAAATTAGGGCATTGAAAGCAGTGAGGAAATCTTCAATTTCCAAACTTAACCTAAACCCAACCCTAGCAAGATTCTAGTCTTAGTATAAATCAGTTTAGTTTTTAGCGATAATCCATTCACACCGTTTGGAATTAACTCGTTAGACCAAATTAGGAAATACACAACATCCCTGTGGACCGACCCGTACTCACCGACCAGCTACCAAGTGACGCCGTTCTTGATTTCGTTTAACAAATATTTTTGATTCATCTTTTAAAAGCGCACATACGCGAAACCATATCAATCAAATGGCGCCGTTGCCGGGGATGGCGTAGTATTTTCTTTTTGCAATTTCGGGTTAATATAAAATTAAAAAATCATAAAAACTGAAATATATAAAAATATAAAAAAAAGTATCATCTTGTGAAGGGTATTTTCGTTTGAATTGTGCAGGATCGAAGAACAAATTCAGATTTGGAAAAATCCAGAGAGCAAAACAGAAAACCCTAGATCTCAAAAATAGAGGAAAATCAAAACAGAGGAACAGAAAAGTCTCGGGAACTGAACCTACTTTTAAGCCGCGGAACCGCCGCCCGAGGTGCACTTTGGCCGCGCAACCGCGGTCGTCTGACGTTAACCGTTGACCAAATCCCACTGCAAGCTTTCTCTCTCTCCTCTGAACCCCCTGATATCTCCTCTATAAAATTTGCCTGCAGGATTCTTTGCGCCAAAAAAATTCTCCCCCTTCCAATAATTGATCTTGTGCAGGATTCTTTGCGCCGCGCTAAAAATTGTTTGCAAGTGATTGTTTACTGTTTTGCATATTTAATCGGACTTTAAGGGGCTTGAAACCAATCCAGATTGGGTGGGGATTTCATCACCCTTCCCAGGACCCCAGAAATCACATAAGGCATATTGCATTGACCATAAATTAATTAAAAAAAGATTAGACTCGGCCCTAAGGACTTCACGCTCAATAGGACAAAGGAATAGTTGTAGGCATCGACCGTTGATCCTAACCTGACTTTGTGGTGTCTAGGCTAGACAGGTAGTGAAAGGTAATTTTAAAAGGCCCGTCTCACGGTGATTCGTGAGCGGATCCCTCCTTTATCTACTTGTGCTTACCTGGCCACAACCCCATTTGATTGATATGGTTTAGCGTATGTGCGCTTTTAAAAGATGAATCAAAAATATTTGTTAACCATAATCAAGAACGGCGTAGCTTGGTAGCTAGCCGGTGAGTACGGGTCGGTCTACAGAGATGTTATGTATTTCCTAATTTGGTCTAACGAGTTAATTCCAAACGGTGTGAATGGATTATCGCTAAAAACTAAACTGATTTAACTAAGACTAGAATCTTGCTAGGGTTAGGTTTAGGTTAAGTTTGGAAATTGAAGATTTCCTCACCGCTTTCAATGCCCTAATTTAGATCTCTTTAGGTGTTATGGTAACAATTAATAAAGGGAATTAGTACCATCGGGAAGAAACGATGTTTCTTCCTCTAAGTTATAGTCCTTCCTTTCTTAATTCTTACCCTAATCTCCATGGAAAACATACGCAACCGGTCGTTTATACTACGGTATCACCGTTACCTCGTGGGGTAAGGTGCTGTAGGGAACGGTGTGTGTATATATGCATGGAGTCCTATTAATTATATGTGATGGGCAAGAAAGGGGTGAGAGATTTTCATCTCTCAAGCCTTTTCCAAATCTAACCCTAACAAGCGAGGAGACTACTCACTCATTAGGGAATTGAAAAATATTTCTAACTATCTAATTAGGGCAGATAATAAAATTATACTAAGGCAGAATAAAAATTAACTAAGGCAATGAAATAAAATTACTTACTTTATTGATGGCTCTTTCCAAACATTTACACAGGAATTAAATTCTGAATAGATGGAATAAAAAGAGGCATGACCTAAAACAGGTTTTAGGGTTTCTATTTATAGAACATAGAAACCCTAGGGTTACAATTGCGTCATATCTGCAATTACAAGTATACCCCCTAAGAAAAGAACTAGGCAACGCACCGACGCGCCGCCACAGAAATTTCCACCGACACGTGTCTCGTACGGCCGCGGTTCCGCGGCCAAACCCCATGTTTAGCCGCAGTTCCGCAGCCATGTAGGGAGATTGTTGGCTGAGTTTTCTTGGGTTGATTCTGGTTGCATTTTTCTTCTGTTTTCCTTAGTTGGTTCTTCAGAATGTCTTCTAGTTCTCTTCCAGATCTCCACAGTGAATAATGTAGTGGACTTTTACCGATGCTTCGTGTCGAAGTCTTGAACCTTGCGCTGCCTTTGTACTTTGTGGACTTGTTCACTGATCTTCGTTTATTCTCAAACTGTAGGCTTGATCAAGATTCTTCCATTTGTCGGTCGTAGTCTCACGTTTGCATCGTCTTTTCATCAATTTCACTGTTTTTGTTCCGAGAACCTGTAACCTGCAACTATGAAGCAGACATGGATCAAAAGCACCTGTTTATTTGTAAAATGACTAAGAATGGGGAATATAATAATGCAAAATTATGGTATGAACAAATACCCCCAAACTTATCTTTTGCTCGTCCTCGAGCAAACCTAGTTTTTATTCTCGAAAAAGACCTAATCTCACTTTTGCAGGGAAACGCGATTGCACTGAGCTCGTGCAACAAGCCGTTAAAGCTCTAGGTGTCCCTAGTAGGAAGAGTGTTGTCTCCTGAGGGTTTTCAGCAGATGCTACCTACAAAATCCTATCAATTCGGCCTATTGATTTTTATTCTCCACTTAGGTCTTCTAACAAGAAACTCTATTATCTTCGACTCATAAATTATCCACCCGTATTTTTCACGCTTCCTTATCATTTAACTTAAGATTATATATATTCTGTAAATTTACTTAGCTTTTAGCATCTTTTGAGTTTTCCTTCTAGGGTTCTATCTCAACTTAGGAATTTTTATCATCTCTATTAAAGATATAAGTCATATTTTTCATTCCTATCTCTTATCTAAACCCCAATCACATACCCCTACGTGTGTGTATATATCACCCCTACACTTGGAAATTCAAATCAAGCTATTATACTCTTGTCTATCGTCTAAAGTACTTTTCAATTGGTGAATTTTTAGATGAAATTGCTCACACATCCTTCATGCGACCGTTAATACTTCTTGAGGTACTAACGACCGATTACAAAATGTGTTTGCACATTAAGACGTAATTCCTAGTCTTGTAACACCTAAGGCTTTTAGCAGTGACTCCCAAACCAGTTGGTCTAAGGCACTAGGTGATGAAGCACCCTTGCTAAATATTTTTTTATTAATGCAGCCTTAAGTAATTACAAAATCCAGTGTTCATTTTTTTTATTATCTCTTTATTCACACATGTATTTTTATTTTATTTCCCTTTATACTAAGGACTTTAGACAAGTGCATTTCAATGTCTCTTCTACTATTCCAAGTTTCAAGGTTCGTGTTTGTGAAATTTGTAGGGTATATATTTTCAGAATTTAGACTTAAACTTTGGAATTATTTTTCAAACTTATACTTCAATAAAAATTTCAATACTCTTCCCTTATTTTAACTTAGCCCAAGAAGTAAACTCGAAATTTGCCTATTTCTAAATAAACTACAAAGACATATACTTTCTACCGTTAAATTTTAAGAAAGGTTATTTTTAGGGTTTTTAATTCACTAAATCTAAGATCTGCTTGTTCCTAACTAGTTAACCTCTTTGGCAAACTCAAGTCAATTAAGGCCAAAATTGAATGTTTTAATTTTTATATTTTTTGAAATTTTTCAATTTTTATGGGTTTCAAAATAAGTATGCAAATGCAAAAATGTACATATGAATGCGAAGGAAGAAGGCTTACCGAGCAGTAGTCGAATGTTCCAACTTTAACGACGTGGTGGTCCTGTGTGTTTGCTTATCCCAGCTCCTCGAACTTTGATCTTGGCGGAGCTGTGTTGATGACCATAGCTCTGTGGCTTGTCGGTACATCTGACGAATGTAAGGCTTTCCTAAGTTTGTATTGGTTCTCCACCCAATTTTTGAAAACATAGCAGTTTTCAATGGTATGACTCACCATTCTATGATATGGGCAGTATATGGGATTGCCGGTCATGTACATTTCAAGTGGCATCTTTGGAATAGGCAGTTGCAGACCGTTGTTCAAGACTTCCACTAATATTTTGCGAACTTCATCCCTCCTGAAGGGGTATACCTTCTTCTTTCTCTCCATTAGAGTAGGTGCCTTTACTAATGCTGGTCCTTGAGGCCGATCAGTTTTTGGTTCGCCTGCTGTCCGCTTAGCCTATTCAGTGTACGTATCGGAGAGACTGGAAACTGATCATGGCCGTTTTCACAAAAGTGTTCCGCTCTTGGGCTGGAGGGAGTATCACTTGGCTGCTTCCGGATATCAATATCTGGCTCATGAACCAAAATTTGATTTTGATGTGATTACAATCGGGCGACTTGGGTCGTGAGATCTGCCATGACGTTTGCCAGCTCGTCGACTTTGGAATGGACCTTGGCCATCTTCTTGTCCCTGTCCTGAAGCTGCTTTTGAAGCTATTGGAATAATGCTTGTTTTATAGTTCCGGGTATGACAACGGAGTCATCCTTACCGTCTGAGCTTGATTCAGCAAGAACACGGGTCCTTTGGCTCAATGGCCTGAGCGGGCTCTTCATCATTTGGATCGAGCCCGTGTTGGATGGCAACAACTGCGTCATTGTCATGGCTATAATGAAGGGTTGCTAGGCACGCGCACAAGGTTCTACGAGGCATCAACCATGCCCATTTTAAAAATTAGCCGTGCTGAACAACCCGAAGCCGGATCTTTAAACTAGAGATTAGGCGAAAACTAGCATGCTAAACACTTTAACACTAAGTGAGAGGGATTACAACCTTTGTAGATCCGGTCCTTCACTTCTTAAGCTCCGTGTTGAGGTCCCTTCGCTGCGATCATCGTGTTCCGGACTCTCGAGAAGTTCCACGAAGAGAAAGATGCAGTCTTGCTTCCGATCTTCGATACAAAGATGATCTACCTTGAAGTTTCGTTAACACAAGCTAACACTCATAATATGAAGTGAACACCCTCATCTAAATGGCAAGGATAGATGAGGATGATGAAGTAGGATTATTGCTCTCTTTTGTTTTCTATTTCTCACTCATTTTCCATCACAAATAAAAAGCAAGAAAGCTTTTCAAAAAGAAGAGAGGAAGAAGAAGAATAGTGATCCATTTCATTTGTGATGAATAATGAAAGGATTAATATGAAGAATAATGCAACCATGGTCAAGTAACCTTTGTAGAGATTGAACTAGGGTTAAGGGGTGTGGTTTGGTTAAGAAATATCATGCAAAAATATCTTTTCCAAAACAAAAAAGAAAACCTTCTAGAAACATCTAGAAATGCTTAACCCTAATCAAACCCTAACCATGTTTAATCTCCACTAAACTTGTTGCATTAATAATCATATCATGTTACAATATTATATATCACATATATAATATTTATCGTAACAAAATAAAATAATACAATTAACATATATCGCATATATATCAATGTATTACCCGAGTGAGAAAAAGAATCTTTTAGTGAGCTAATATTAGTTAATGTAATTTAATATATCATATATATTATTATACATTAAATTATCGAATCAACACTTGATCCGACAATCCGGCTATATCGCATATAACCGACTAATATTTATCCGTACCGATTCATCGAATCAACACTTGATCCGATGACCCGGCTGATATCAAATATCGCGAGAATATAATACGGTATCTCATATCGTATTATCCTCGGTCCCGCACATATCACATACGTGCCCCTACTCCGTTTTGCCTGAGTCAAGAAACCTCTATGTAGGACTCTAAAGAATCGTCAATACGCCGGCAGTAGGTGATGATCATATCAAACACCCACAAGCTGCAAGCGGTCAGCTAAACGTAACAGCTACCCAGGTATTGAGCGCTCAGAAGATCAACAAGCAAGCCTGTACATTCTTCTGTGAATCCAAACAGTAACACTCCCGTACAGTCCGGTCTCGTCGTCTGATATGTCGCATATCTCGTCTAGGGGTGGTAAACGTCAGACCCCAGTAGCTCGATAAGTCGTGTCGATATGAGGTCTATAACAGTTCGAGAAACTACTGATAACACTTACCAGTAAATCTCAGCAACCCTGGCCAGGGATTTCCGGTTATAGCCAATCGAACACATCACAACATCAACTCCCTATACCGGGAGAGACGAATCCCCTCCTATCGCTCATTGCCTTCATGTGATTCGGGACTGTACCCAAAAGCCACCTTTTTGCACGCCCTCTTAGACGTGATATGATGGAAATCAAAGCACAGTGGGAATCACACAAGACTCTATGACGATCTCGGGTCAACAGACTACTCTGTACCAGTGTCACCGGAGAACTGCCATCTGACGTAAAGTATAATACCATCTGGGAGTTCTCGGCGAGTCCGTCCAGAGTACCCAGTCTCCACTGAGCACCCGTACACCATCCTTGATGTAAAACACCGATGGATATGGGATCATCCATCGCCCATCATATGGGTCAAGATGCGTATACGCAAGTCTACTCTGGTGTATCGATGCCCTGTCTCGATATACCCTCGACTAGGAACAGTTATTGGATGTACTCGTCGACTACCGTGGCCCCACTAGTATGATCTCATCATAGTCCCAGTAGTCGAGTACATATCCTAAGGGCTTTATCAACATGTAACATAGAGACAATCAGAGTACATGTTAAGATAAAGTACAACCAGATAGCATACTATCATGTCGAGCAAGAAAGTCCTCCCTATATATGTCCAAGCATCCATTACAATATACATCGTATGTACAGTAATGGCCTCTAGGGCATACATATAACTAACAATCTCCCACTTGCACTAGGGCCATCTGTTATGGTATCGCATACCCAACAATTAGCTACGGTTGAAGTATCTCATACTCAACCATCCCATAAAAGTCTCTACTGGGAAAAACGCCTTCGTGAGTGGATCCGCGCTGTTGTCCTCTATGTCTACTCTCCTTACCTCGATCTCCCTGGAGATCAACCATCTCCATGATCAGGTGATACTGCCTAAGAATTATATCTGGATTTCTGATGGGACGGGGGTTCCTTGGCATAAGCCACAACTCCATTGTCACACAATGGTAGGAACGAAGTTCATCTCATGAACTTATATATATCCAGACTGCCTCTTTGGTAGCATCCTTGATAACGATGTATCTTGCCTTTAATCGTCTAGTATGTCACGGTATCTAGCTTGGAACTCTTCCAACATACCATCCCTCCACTGAGGGTAAAGACAATGCCTGTGACTGACATTCAGTCATCCTTATCACCCTGGAATCTTTCCAGTGATTCTCCCCAGGATCGATTGATACCATCTCACTAAAACTAGTGAGTATCCTATCATCCAATTAGAACTATCTCATAGATCCAAAATCCAGGATTTAGGAGGTATCATTTTGATCCTATATGGATAATCCTTGTGATAAGCGAAGATTGACCGAGCGTAGCATAGGAAACTCCTTCCCTATCAAGAGTATGTCATCCACGTACTCTACGAGGATCACCACCATACTTCCTACTACCTTTTTGTATATACAAGGTTCATCTACCATTTTGATGAAGTCAAACTCTTTGACTACCACATCAAAACAGATGTTCCAACTCCGCGATACCTGTTTTATCATATAAAACATCTTTCACACGTTTCCGTTGCACCCACTGTCTACGAAGCCCTCTGGCTGTGTACTTATAGACGCTCTTTTCTGAAACATCATTTAGAAAAGCAGTCATGACACCCATCCGCCAGATATCATAGTCATGGTATGTAGCCGTGGCAAGTAGGATCTGGATGGACTTAAGCATAGCTTTGAAAGTCTCAACTTTTCCATGTAAACCAAGTAATCTTCTCAAGATATACTTGCTCCTTATGGGGATTTAACCCTTCAGATAGAGCAATTAAAGTCCATACTTTGTTGGTGTATAAGGATTCCATCTCAGATCGATAAGCATCCAACCATTCTTACAGAGTCCCACTCCTGATAGCCTGCTCGAAAATAATTGGGTCATCATCTCATGATGCAATCCTCGCTCCCACTGTCATAGAGAAACAGAAGTATCTCTCAGGTGGGTGAGGAACCCTACTAGATCGGCGGAGTGGCTAAGATTCGTTGGAAACTATTGAATCCTTTGGTTCTACCAAATCATCAGCTGCAGTTTGTATAGCTGGAACCTTTCCAGTTCTACATAACAGACCTCGCCTCGAGCTTGTCCGGATTTTGCTTTTAGACATAGGCCGGACAACCCCAAATCTTAACAAACTTAAGATATGGGTTCTTCCCTTTTCATATCACATATGAAGTGGTAGGCAACTGATTTGATTTGAACCATATTTAATAGGTATGCAGATTCACAAGTGCATAATTCCCAAAAGGAAATAGGAAACTCAGTAGTACTCATCATAGAGTGCACCATATCACATAGGGTGCTATTGCTCCGCCCCGATATACTATCGTGCTATGGTGTATACGGAGGAGTAATGCTGAGAGAGAATCTCATTCTCCTTTAGAATAGTCCAGGAATTCCGTGCTCAAGTATTCTCCTCCCTGATCACATCAAAGGACATAATACTTATACCCATTTTTGGTTCTCTACTTCTAACTCATATTCTGTGAATATCTTAAAAGCTTCGGACTTGTGTTTCAACAGGAACATATGTCTGAATCTTGAGAGATCATCAGAGAATGTAATGAAGTATAAAGAACCGGTCTTGGCATGTGTAGACAGGGGACTTACATACATCAGCATATATCAATTCCAAGAGTTCACTAACTCTTTCTCTGTTTCAAATAAACAGAGCTATGGTCATCTTATCTTTGTGACATGACCGGCAAGTTTCACAAGATGTAAATTCAAACAGATTTAAATATGCATCTAAATGTAACTTAGCTAGTTGGGTCACATTGATATGACCTAGTCTACAATGCCTCAAGAAGGATTCGTTCATTTCTGAACTCTTCCTCTCGTGTGTGTTCTGTATACTAAGAACTGTAGTTTGATTTAAAACGTCAATGCTTTTAGATAACGTGCCTGAACCGATCAACTCTTGATATAGGAAATGTTCAAAACATTATCCAACAATACAAAATTATATCCTTTCTTTACTAATAAAGAGACTGATATGATTTTGTATATCAGGTTCGGTATCTAATAACATTTGTTCAGAATCAATGTATTCTGGTAATACAGGATGATAGTGACCAACAGACTTGGCTGCAACACTTACACCGTTTCTATCTCATGAAACTTATCACCCGTTCTCAGTTCTCTACCTATCTTTAGCCCATGTAACAGATTGCATATGCGGGATCCTGATCCAGTATCTCATACCCAAGACGTAAAGGATACTGAGAAACAGTTCTCTGTAATGAACACACCCGAAGATGATGCATCAGCATGCACTTTCTTCGTTTGGGCGGCACGGGAAATCTGGTATTCCCCAATTTCCTGCTCTGTCTTATAACAATTATAAGTTGGAGCGGGACCAACGTTCCCCAGCGCAGTATAACAAGCGGGTTCGGTCAATTTATCCGTATTATTATCTTGATTAAGGCGTGATATGGTCGCTACCTGGAGAGAGAGAGAAGAAAACACTCAGTGTATGCTCTTGCAAGATTAGATTGGTTATCTAATATATCTAATCAGGATGTCTCCCACTGTTTTAATCAAATCTTCCTTCAAACCCTAAAAGGAAAGACTAGCCGGGATTAATTACACGCTACAAGTTCGCCAATCTTTCAGCCAGGCCAGTGTCCGTACTTTGAGGGAGGTCCTCCGTGCTTTCGCACGAACCTAATTAAAGTAAACCTCGTTTTCCCAGAGGCGTAACCCCGTTAACACCTTTCTAGACACCTACTTGATCGGCTAATTGTAATGTGTAAAACTCTCCCAGGAGTAACTCTTACTCGCAGCGGGTATCGAGATCCAACTATCTCATAGAAGGTATGCAATCTCATTGCAAATTTCAACACTTGAAATTCCCAATAATATTTTGCCCCAAGCCTCCTATGACCTTGACAAAGGCCAACAAACCATAGGCTGCTAGTCAAGTTCAACCCGTCATTTCTTGATTGAATTAAACCCACCCGCACGGCCCTTGACAAAGGCCAACAAGGTCACACGACTACCCTAATCCAATCTGCATCATATGCATAAGCAGATAAGTACTATTCAGCTACCGCACACTACGCCTTGACAAAGGCCAACAAACGCAGCACGAATACTAAACAGTCCTTATCTGAAATGACGAAGAGCTACGACAGGTTTTTAAGAAAACCCTTTGCGTAATGAACTTGATATCGTTGTAGAATCGAGTGATTTTAAATGGAGTGTTTTTGAGGCTTTTCTAGTTTTGCTAAAGGGGTCACTCCCGGTGAAGGGATCGTCGGCCCTTTCCTCATCGAATAAGGTGCAGGATATTTTACAAATATCACTATGCAAAGCAAAAACTATAGAAGCAATCAAAAGACAGACCGAGTTTGTAGCATCTGCTAGTTTCACTAAAGAGGTCACTCCCGGTGAAGGGATCTCGGCTCTTTCCTTATCGAATAAGGTGCTGGATGTTCTACAAGGAACACCGCTATGCAAAGCAAGAACTAGAGCTACCAGTTTTTAAACAAGTTTCTACAACATCTTAGGTTTCTTTTAGTTTCATTAATCTCATTAATGAAGTCCCATTTTATTATGCTTCGCAAGCATCTCTTTTGAAACGAAATCTGCAATATAACATACATCTCATATATATAATATAAACATTCATCTCAGGCAGTAATATGATCTCATCACAGAACATTGCAGCTGAAGAACATATATGAAATATTGGATATACTAGGACGTCCGTGTTTTAGTACGAGCCTGTATAAAACACGGATTCCACGGTCGTGATGAATAACCAAACCCACATCCCTAGACCCCTACGAGAGCGGCAAGCAACACAGCCAATTCTAGGGTTAGGAGACCCAGTCTCGACTCCTCGAGATGGTCTCCCACTGGACCCTAGAACCCGGTTACTTGTGCTCTCCGCCTTGGGTCTACCTAATGCGGAAAAGTAAATAATATACAACGGTGACATCTTCCGCAACCTGGAAGTACCCCAATAAAAGAATATTACATACAAATGAATTTTACATGAATGAAAAAGAAAAAACTCTCATCTCACATAAAACCCCCGGCTATTCAAACGCGACGATCCAATATAACATATCACAGCAACACATAATATCTCATATCATCAACGTAAGCAAGTATGCGTATCCCGATTGTCGTTGATGTATAGCAACGAAGCCGGCGATACACCACATACTACGCTTACGGTCACAGAAAAGAAAGTGTAAAACTACAACAGTTGGAATCCGCAACCTCTTTAGACATCGCATGCCTAACCAAATGAATTCCTTAGACATCGCATGCCTAACAATTATAAACCCCGCATTTTAATCTCATTTATCGAAAACTCTTTTCAATGTCAAGTCGTGGAATTCAACAAGATTCCCGATATTCTGATCGAATGCTCGTCGCAAACTTTAGTAGACGGCCGCACCCCCAGATGCCGTCGACGAAGTGCACTAAGGCGGAACACCGCTGCCGCGAGCACCCGAACGGATGCTTTCGGCGATGGGGTTCTCCTACAGTCACTTGGTCGGGGCTATGGAGCGTAGCTGTCTATTAAGTTTACCCGGCGAGTATCCGCGTACGCTACGTGATTGCGACGGACTTTTGATCACATCAAAATTCCGTGGCAACCGATCAATTTGAGACTGAAGTGCTAGATTTATAACATTCAAATTAGTTATCTCATAACTACTTGTGGATTCCAAATATTGTATCACATTCCAGATAAATAGACAATATTAAACTTTCCGATCGAATAATCAAACACCCAAGATTTCCCCAATATATCTCAACACTTGAAATCAGTTTAAAAACATCTATCACATGCCACAGTACCAATGGTCCAGCCGTAGAAGGGCCAAGCCAACACCTCACATGTGGCACGCCGTACTGCCCCAAACCCTAAGGTTCAAAAGGCAGTTCAAGACGGTCACATAATCGAGTTAAGGTTTGTTGTCTTCTAGAGGGTCCACCGCGTTACTTGCACGACTTAGAACGTTCTTAAACACGAGAAAAAATCCAACTTTTGAAAAAATTTCCGACAGGGGAAAAAGTGAGTTATTGATATCCGTTCGAACTTTTTAACAGTTTCTAAAAATTATCCAGACAAAACTAAACAAAATTAAATTATCTGATCGAATCAACGATTCCCCAATACAACCCTAGAAAACTCAACACTTGAGTGGAATTAAAATATTCCCAGAAAAAATTAACAAGAAAGGACCTAAGAATAATTAAGTGAAATTTCAGGGACTAAGTCCAAATTTTGGCCGCGGAACCGCCGCCAAACCCATGGTTTCGCCGCGGTTCCGCGGTCAAATAGTTGACTTAGGGGACCGTACTTCACAGTAATTCTTAGTTTTTCCTGCTTGTTTTTCTGAGCATTTTTAATTAAGAAAAAACTATATTTTTGAAAAATGTACGGAGAAGGGGTTTTATCGGGTTTTCCGGGTTCGATCGGACTTTAAACTTCGTTTAGACTTCGCCTAAAGCTCTAGCTTAGCTCTGATACCACTGTAGGGTTGCTAGGCACGCGCACAAGGTTCTACGAGGTATCAACCATGCCCGATTTAAAAATTAGCCGTGCCGAACAACCCGAAGCCGGATCTTTAAACTAGAGATTAGGCGAAAACTAGCATGCTAAACACTTTAACACTAAGTGAGAGGGATTACAACCTTTATAGATCCGGTCCTTCACTTCTTAAGCTCCGTGTTGAGGTCTCTTCGCTGCGATCATCGTGTTCCGGACTCTCGAGAAGTTCCACGAAGAGAAAGATGCAGTCTTGCTTCCGATCTTCGATACAAAGATGATCTACCTTGAAGTTTCGTTAACACAAGCTAACAATCATAATATGAAGTGAACACTCTCATCTAAATGGCAAGGATAGATGAGGATGATGAAGTAGAATTATTGCTCTCTTTTGTTTTCTATTTCTCACTCATTTTCCATCACAAATAAAAAGCAAGAAAGCTTTTCAAAAAGAAGAGAGGAAGAAGAAGAATAGTGATCCATTTCATTTGTGATGAATAATGAAAGGATTAATATGAAGAATAATGCAACCATGGTCAAGTAACCTTTGTAGAGATTGAACTAGGGTTAAGGGGTGTGGTTGGATTAAGAAATATCATGCAAAAATATCTTTTCCAAAACAAAAAAAGAAAACCTTCTAGAAACATCTAGAAATGCTTAACCCTAATCAAACCCTAACCATGTTTAATCTCCACTAAACTTGTTGCATTAATAATCATATCATGTTACAATATTATATATTACATAAATAATATTTATCGTAACAAAATAAAATAATACAATTAACATATATCGCATATATATCAATGTATTACCCGAGTGAGAAAAAGAATCTTTTAGTGAGCTAATATTAGTTAATGTAATTTAATATATCATATATATTATTATACATTAAATTATCGAATCAACACTTGATCCGACAATCCGGCTATATCGTAAATAACCGACTAATATTTATCCATACCGATTCATCGAATCAACACTTGATCCGATGACCCGGCTGATATCAAATATCGCGAGAATATAATACGGTATCTCATATCGTATTATCCTCGGTCCCGCACATATCACATACGTGCCCCTACTCCGTTTTGCCTGAGTCAAGAAACCTCTGTGTAGGACTCTAAAGAATCATCAATACGCCGGCAGTAGGTGATGATCATATCAAACACCCACAAGCTGCAAGCGGTCAGCTAAACGTAACAGCTACCCAGGTATTGAGCGCTCAGAAGATCAACAAGCAAGCCTGTACATTCTCCTATGAATCCAAACAGTAACACTCCCGTACAGTCCGGTCTCGTCGTCTGATATGTCGCATATCTTGCCTAGGGGTGGTAAACGTCAGACCCCAGTAGCTCGATAAGTCGTGTCGATATGAGGTCTATAACAGTTCGAGAAACTACTGATAACACTTACCAGTAAATCTCAGCAACCCTGACCAGGGATTTCCGGTTATAGCCAATCGAACACAGCACAACATCAACTCCCTATACCGGGAGAGACGAATCGCCTCCTATCGCTCATTGCCTCCATGTGATTCGGGACTGTACCCAAAAGCCACCTTTTTGCACGCCCTCTTGGACGTGGTATGATGGAAATCAAAGCACAGTGGGAATCACACAAGACTCTATGACGATCTCGGGTCAACAGACTACTTTGTACCAGTGTCACCGGAGAACTGCCATCTGACGTAAGGTATAATACCATCTGGGAGTTCTCGGCGAGTCCGTCCAGTGTACCCAGTCTCCACTGAGCACCCGTACACCATCCTTGATGTCAAACACCGATGGATATGGGATCATCCATCGCCCATCATATGGGTCAAGATGCGTATACGCTAGTCTACTCTGGTGTATCGATGCCCTGTCTCGATACACCCTCGACTAGGAACAGTTATAGGATGTACTCGTCGACTACCGTGGCCCCACTAGTATGATCTCATCATAGTCCCAGTAGTTGAGTACATATCCTAAGGGCTTTATCAACATGTAACATAGAGACAATCAGAGTACATGTTAAGATAAAGTACAACCAGATAGCATACTATCATGTCGAGCACAAAAGTCCTCCCTATATATGTCCAAGCATCCATTACAATATACATCGTATGTACAGTAATGGCCTCTAGGGCATACATATAACTAACATATAAGGCGTAGGAGGACTTGTTCCTCTGAGCTCCATCATGTAGACCGTATGGGTTGTGTACCCGTCTATTGCTTCTTCATTGGCAAAATTGCTCGCTTGGCTCTTAGCTTGTTGCCTTAGTCCGCTCTTTTCAGATAATGGCAGATGTCTGAGAGAATTAGGTTCCTGAAGGACTTCGGTCTCCGTTTGTATGAAATTGGCGGTTGCAGCTTGACTGTTTGCTAACACGCATTTAGACAATTCTATCTCTCCTGCCTTGTATTGCTTTTCGACCCAATCTTTAAAGACAAAGTAGTCCTCAATGGCATAACCTATCACTCTGTGATAGGGGCAATATTTGGGGTCGTTGGTCATATTCGCTTCTTGAGGTCTTTTTGATTCTGGCAATTGTACACTATTTCTCAGGGCGTCCTTAAATATTTTACGGACTATGTCCCTTCTGAAAGAATAGACCTTATTCAAGTTCTCTTCCAGAGGCGATTCTCGTTCTTCTCCCAACACTGGTTTTCGAGGCTGGTCGGCATTAGACCTGTCTGCTCCTCGCCTGCTTTGGTCGGAAAATACATTAGAGAATTCAGTGTCCTTGGGAGGCCCACCTTTGCGGTTGTCGTTCTCCGGATATTTGGACTTGTTGTTATATTGGTAGTTTGGAAGAGATTTGGGGCCCGCATGTTCCAGCACCTGGACTCTTTTAAGTAAGTCCTGGAGAGTTTCGGGATCTGCTGATGACTTTCCCTTAATTCTGTCCTGTGTCAATTGGTCGCAGACATGCGTTAGGACTTTCCTGAGGGCTAGCCGCCTTTGACTTTCATGAAGGTAATCCGCTCTTAGACCGGAGGGAATAGCTGTTGGCTGCTTTGGGACATCATCCCTGGTTCATTGACCCAATTTTGATTTTGTTGTGATTCCATTTGAAGGACTCGGATTGCGAGATTTTCCACAACATTCACCAGATCGTCGACTTTGGAACAAATCTTGGCTAACTCCATATCATGGTCCTGAAATTGCTTTTGAAACCATTGGAATAACACTTGTTCTGTAGTTTTGGGGATGATGACTGGGCCATCCTCATCGCCTGAGCTTGATTCCCCAGGAACCATGGGCTCTTTTTGCTTAGCAGCTCGAGCAGGGCCCTCATCATTATCTGAACTCAGCCAATATTGGGTAGCGTCACCCATATCATCACTATGGCTGTGAAGCGTAGGAGGGCTCACTTCTCCAGGTCCGACCATGTAGACCGTATGGATTGCGCATCTGTTTGTTACTGGAGCTTGAGGAGCTTGGATGGCGTTAGCTGGCACGAACAGAATAGAGCCAAATGGTAGCATCAGCTCCTCCCACTGTCCCCCGAGACTGGCCGGGAGGATCGTCCTGACATCCATCTTCATCGTGTAAGAGATGAGAGCTGTGTTGAAAGCCGAGCTTGTCCTTGAAGACATTATTAAGGCTTGATCGCTTGAAATCCTGCATGAAAGAGCATTATTTCAGTATTAATATGGATACGTATGTTGATTGAGTTCGCATGAACATTTAACCCGAAATATGGGAGGAGAGAAAAGGTCCCACTGAACGTGTCAGAATCTATAGGGTGTTTTTCGTCACCCTATTGAGATGGGAATACGCGTCGCTTGTCAGGCGTACTACAGATTCCCCCTGCCTACGGTAGGCGGGGGTTTATTGATTGTGCGGATCCGAATCTTCAGCAGCCGCGGACTAAGCTGCTGTTAATTACCCATCGTCTTTGGAACGAGGGAACCTCCGATTGACGGGTCAAACTGGTCATGCGAACTGAATGTGCAGTGTGCGTATGTATGTTTACAGGGTCTCCATCAAGTATGTCTCGACTGGTATCCAAGATAAATGGAAAGTGCTCGATGTCTTACCTACGACACTAATATAAATTCTTCCATACTCGTCCCATACCAGTTATAGTTACACTTATATATGTCTCATAGGCGTCGACAATGCAATAATTAACTGGTTCCGCTGATTGTGTACAAATACGTGTCACTTTCATTATTCAATCACACTGACGTACTTGCAACAATCCAATCACTAACATTTATCACTTAGTAATATAACACGGACATTAGGATATTGATGCAAATGAACGCTATTTATAAGAGTATAACAGTCATGCAATATGATGGGGATTCAGTAAATGCATTACAAAATACATATGAGAAACCGGTGTAGGTAGGAATAGAAAATCACATAAAATCACACGTACATAATTTGGTGAAACAATATAAAAAGAATAAATAGTTTATTAAATTATCTGTACGGTAAAATTAGTTTCGAGTCAATCGGGTATCAGGTTTGCGAGTTATGGTCATTCCATTTTAAGTGTTTACTGCTGGAAATCCGATTTCTGAAACGGAAATCCGTTTCGTAACACATTTTACTCCCTGTTGGGATGGTAATTAGGCGACGCTACTGTTCAACTAATTGTAGGGATATGAGTTAAATTTACAGTGCAGGATACGGATCAACATTAATCATCTTTTCATAGGAGTTATGATCAGATTACCGATGAAGGGTGCAAGCTAAAATGACAGAAATCTGCCGTACATGTCATCCGTTTAAAATATGATTTAAATAACAAATAATACTGGAATTTAGTGAAATTGGTATTATTGGAAAGATAAAACAATTTTATACGCATCGGTAATTGGATCCATACACTATCATAATTAAACATTAAGATTTCAGGTGTGTAAATGCATGTCAAGGGGTAAGTTCCTTCTCTGGACTGCAGTCCAAGGTCAGGTAAGTTCTTTGTTTTCGACATTCAGAGGATATATCTAATAGTAAACCTATACGTCGTGATAAATATTATGTGGTACCCTTCGCAAAGAACCCAGGCACGCTGCGATTGGATTTTTCTTGGTTTAATTATGAATCTAACGGTGTCAAGTGTTCGGTAAAACGGGAGTTTCGGTATAGACGCTAAGAGCGTCACTTTATGTGCCGAAACGACTTCGATTTGCCACCAAATTCTACATAGTGTTTGTTTATAGTATTAGAGTCTAAATATCATAAGTTCCACCAGTTTAAACTTTGTTTTCTCATGAGATTTGTATCAAACATCTCGGCTATATATGTATATTATTGGTTTCTTTTATTGAGCCGCACGAATATCATTTCATGAATTTCCTACTTGATTTAAACACAGATAGTAACCTTTAGAAGGTCCCAACGTTAAATTAACAAGATGATTAGTAGCAATTAGTTGGATCTAGGTAGCATAAATGTAGACTATATATATATGTGTGTGTGTATATATATTGTTGGATATAGTGCCCTCAAAGTCAATTATTGGATCGCAGGTACGTGATTGCAATGATTGAGGAGGACCTATGCCGGTAGGACAGTCTTACTCGAGATGATAGTATGCTATCTGGTTTGCCTTTATCAGTCGTGTACATGTTCAGGTGACTGATTACATGTTACACGTTGATAGAGCCCTTAGGATCTTGATTGACTACCAACAGTATGAGAGCGATCATATACGTGAAAGTTGGGTAGTCCATAAGCACATCCTTAATAGCGGTCCCTAGTCGTAGGAGTTTCGAGACAGGCATCGATACTCTGGAGTAGACTAGTGTATACAGTCGAGACCCCGACGAGGGGCGGTGGCCGGTCTCACAAGCCACCGGTGTCAGTTGGATCACCTAAGATGTATACAGGTGCTCATTGGGTTATGAGTACACTGGACAGGACTCGCCGGGAACCTGCTGGTTGGTATTATACATATCGTCAGATAGCAGTTCCCTGGTGGTATGTGTACAGGTTAGTTCATCGACCTGAGGTCGTCATTTGTCTCGTGTGAGTTCCCACTGTGCTTTGATTTCTACCCTACCACGGCTCAAAGGAGTCGTGCAAACAGGTAGTTTTTGGGTACAGTCCCGAGCCACATGGAGGCACGTGAGCGGATCGGCAGGGGATTCGTCTCTCTCGGTATTGGGGGTGGAGATCACGCTGTGTCTAGGAAAGCCATTACACCAAGTCCTTGGCCAAGGCAGGTGAGAATTACTGGTAGGTACTCCGGTAGTTTCTCAGGGTGTTCAGGGCTTGTCTCCGACACGACTTATACCGCTATTGGGGGTCTGACGTTACTAGACCCCTAGGCCGGATATGCGATACTCATAGACGAACGGACCGGACTGTATATACATTGTCACTGTTGGGCTCAGTAGGGTTTCTGGATGAGTTCGCTCATCAGCCTCCCTTGAGATCAGTGCATGGGCAGCCGTTACGCACAGCTAGTGCCGCTGACGGCTTGTGGTTAAACCCACTGCCAGGGTACTGACGAGTCATTAGAGTCCCCCACAGATAGTTTCCCAAGTTCGGGCGAAACGTTGTAGAGGCCGTATGGTTTTATGGCAGGGTTCGGAAAATGCACGTGCGTTTACGCACGTGTCATATTTCGGGCAGATAATACTGGTGGGCTTTGGTTTAAGCCGGATCCATGTATTATACTTTGTAGATATAATATCTTTGTCTCGGTTGCATTTGTATTCAGTCGTATTACAAATGCGGGTATATTTATACAGTTACGGGATTATCCTGAAATCCGTTTCGGGATCGCTTTTGGAAGTTGCCAGTTTCCTGTTTTCGATCACCCGTCTTAAACATTTGGTTTAATGCGGATTTATCTTTTTCTTGTGAGTGAGTCATGAGGATGAGTCATGAGGAAGGTTCTAGTTTTGGTGACTAGGTTTTCACGACTCATTGTTGCATTAATTGTATATGCAAGGTGTATTAGTGAGTCACCTTTGCATTAATGTTTCTTGTTAACCTTAGGATATTTTCTTCTTGATATTATTCCTTTGTGGTCACCTCCCTTGCTCCTACACTCACCCCCCTCTTCATATAGTGGTCGGCCATTCCTTGGAGGCTATGGATTGATTTTGGGGAAAAGATTATGATAGCTTTACTTCATGTAATTTCATATAGCTCATTTTTCCATTACTCGATTCCAAAAAGGCAACTTCATTAACCGTTCGTCCATGGTTTTGGACGAAGTGAGACAAAGTGTTCTACTCATTCTCTACATCAATCTTGGTCATCTCTTTTAGCAAACCTGATGACCGAGTTGCCTCGGGTAAGTGGCGGGAGCCCGTTTAAAGATCCGATGACGTGGTGCCACCTGGACGAGCAGATCGGAGATCGACGAGATCGGAGCAGCCGCAACAGGAGCGTGGGATGATGGTTAAAGAACGAAGGACTCGGATCGTTCGGTATAACCTTTCTACCCTCTTTGTAGTTTGTTAGTTTAGCTTTAATGGCAGATCCGGGTTATAGTACGCGATAGCGCTAGTTGTAAAAGTTTTTGTTCCGCATTTGGCTTCTGTTAGACGGCCGGGGCGCTACCGTGGACTTACAGTGGTATCAGAGCCTTGCCATTAAGCTTTACTAACTTGTGCTAACACGTTTAAAATATCGATCGAACGGATTTCAAAAATCGCAATTTTCTGTGAAAATTTTCTGTCGAATTTTTAAAGAGGTCTAAAAATTATTTTGAGCATCTCAGAAAATCGTGCAGGCTTTTCTAAGAATACTGGTGAAATTTGGTCAACTGTTGACTCCAAAGCGCCGCAGAACCGCCACATAAACCCTAGTTTGGCCGCGGTTCCGCGGCCGTTTTAGAGCTACAGTGAACCATTTTTCTACAGTAGGTTCTATATTGAAAATTGTGGTTTCTGGAATATTTCTTTTGGTCCCATATTTTGTTACTGTACAGCAGATGTATGTGGGGCCCACTTCGGGAAGTTTTGTTGATCGAAATTTAAACATGTTAGTTTGCAGTACTTACTTTATATCTCCGACCGAGAATGTCATTTGATCGGTAAACCGCGTCTAATTGCTATAGTTCTTTTAGACGGGTTTGCGAACGTGACATTCGTGTTGATGTTCTGTATTGTGCTGTGATGTTGCGGATTTGTCGTGGTGGATAGCAGTGTGCAATGGTAGTACAGTTTGGATTTATTTGTACATTTGATATTGCGGGGCGAGCGTCCAACATGTGGACTGCCGTCACTGCCTGTTTGTATAATATTCTTTTGGGGCACGACCGGGCTGAGGTCGATGTACCCGTTGTACATATTTTTTATTTCTGTACTAGGTTTTACCCCGCGACGGAGTACACGGATAGCCGAGTTCTGGAGGTCAACAGGTCCGCATCTCATAGCTTTGAGAGGCAGAGGGGCCTCACTCTAGAATTGGCAGGCTATTCGCCGTACTCGTAGGGGGTACAGGTTGACCCAAGGAGGGGTGCTCAAGTTACCGGATTCCGTGAACTGCAGGGTGGTCCATTCACTATGCTGTAGGGGGGCTGCCTCGCTTCAAGTTTTGGCGGGTAACTTGCCGCACCCGTAGGGGTCTAGGTTTCATTGCACAGGCTATCCACACGACCAGGGGAACGTCGGGTTTCAGCAGCGGCTCTGTGAAACCCGGGGATCGCAGATTATCTGTATTGTTCTGTGATGCTTATTACTTTTCTGTAATGTTGCATATTATCACGCCTAGAGCGATTATTGTATATTGGTATATATACTAGTAGATGTTGTATATGTTTTACACCCGCGCTAGTTCAGTTCCCGCTCTGTCGTTAGTTAAGTAACCTAACGGGTGATGACGGGATCCAGAGACGAATGCGGATGGCATATACGTACATTTTATTTTCGTTCTTTTCTGGTATGATTAATTGATGGGACTGCGTTGATTCTGATCAATGCAAAGGAAAACAAACCTGTTTGGATGTTGTTGGAACAAATTTAAAAAGTGTTATTACAAAGATGTTTCCTTTTTGTTATGCATAGTGGTATTCGGTTGGAATATCCTGCACCTCATTCGACGGGGCAAGGGCCGATATCCCTTCACCGGGAGTGACCCCTTGGGCAGAAGTTTGCGTCAGGGTAATAACTTCACTATAGTCGATTACATGTTGTTTTGCATCGCGGTATTCAGTTGGAATATCCTGCACCTCATTCCACGAGGAAAGAGCCGAGATCCCTTCACCGGGAATGACCTCTTTAGCAAAGGTTTTCGCCACTATATTTTTATAAAAAGCTATCAGGTTCCTTCAACGGGATCAAGTTCATTACGTTAAAGGTTTTTCGCCAAAAACCAGCCGTAGCCCTCCGTCATTTCTTATGGATGGTCAATAGTATTCAAGCTATATTTGTTGGCTTTCGTCAAGGCATAGTGTTTGGTAGCTGCTGGGGTATTCATTTGTTGCATAGATAGATGAGTTAGTTTGGGACAGTCGTATTACCTTGTTGGCTTTCGTCAAGGGTATGTACGGGTGGGTTCGAATTAACAAGATAATGACGGGCAGAACTTGACATATGACTTATGATTTGTTGGCTTTTGTCAAGGTCATAAGAACATGGGGTAAAAATCATATCGGGAGTTTCTGAAGAAACTGAAACTTGCCAAGTATGCGCATACCTTCTAGAGTGTGATAACATGAGTGGGTCACGTTATCATGCGATGAGAGTTGGATCCCGATTCCCACTGATGAGTTGGTTTACTCTTCGGGTGATCCTGATTGATTCTTCTTTCAGCTTTGGAGGAGAATTTGACAGTACAGTGGGAGGTTTCCTGATTAGATAAAATGATAATCATTCTGATCTAGGTTAGAGTGCACGCAGAGTGTTTCTTTTCTCTCTCTCTTTGGCAGCAACCTTTGACCGACCCTAGACTATGACTCAGTAACCAAGTTGACCGAACCTTCTTAAAATACTGGCTTTTGGATTGTCTGAGTTGCGTAAGTCATTGCCACTCCTTCTTTTACCCTTTGCATTTCTCAGAACACCCTGTATTACTACGGACATCCACTTCCATTGGATAGATCCATCGTATGGTTATATACGAACTCGAAGGGACTTCTTCGAGGATGGATCCAGGTTCAGAAGAAATAGAATTGGTTTATTCAGTTGTCTTTTATTATCACCTTCTCTCAGGTTGCGAGGGCTCCTTGGTTTAGGAGAGTACACCTATTACGCTTATTGGATAGTCTTCTTCCAAACCATAGGCAGGTGCCGAAAGGTAGGGAATGAAGAAAACCAATTAGCCTAAGTAGGGTGTACAGAAGGTAATATGTAAAGACAAAATAAAGGGATTTGAAAGAGGGCAAAGTAAATTGCGACTGTTATCATTCACGACCAAACCGCGTACTTCATCGCCACTCCTATTTCACCTTTAAAAGAATAGGGTATTATTCAGCTGTCTTTTATCATCACTTTCTCTCAAGATGCGAGTACTCCTTGGTTTAGGAGGGTACACCTATTATGCTTACTGGATAGTCTTCTTCCAAACCATAGGCTGGTGCCGAACGGTAGGGAAGGAAGAAAACCATTTAGCCCAACGATGGTGTACAGAAGGTAACGACTAAAGACAAATAAAGGGATTTGGAAAGATGGCAAAGAAATATACGTTTAAAGTCATGAATTGGATTATGGAAGAGGCATTACTATGAATACCAGGATACCCCTACGAAACATTTTCATGTTTCGGTGCATTGTTAAAGGAAAACTGTTTTCCCGATTAGATACTTACTCCAGGGTATGTATTTACCAGGTATGATTCTCATATCTGTATGGTTTTACAGATGATGGGTGGGAGGAAGTTATTGGGGATTAGGTGATCATCCTCATTATATCGGAATTCGTTGTAATTGGTGATATTTGAGGAAATCACCTGGGTACAGTTTTCAACCTACGACACACAGGTTTTGAGTTATTCAAACTCAACGGACTTATATAGAGTATTGTATGTTGTCCAGTGTCCATCAGGACAAAGGGGTAGGTCCTCGTACTATGTTCTGTTTACTTATGACTTCTCTAATTGTTAGACAAGTGTTTCATAGAAATACAAGATCTAAGTTTTGAGAAGTTGTGGGTATAAGAATAAAGTAGAGAACCAGATGTCACAAGTATCGGGATTCTTCAAAGAGATCAATGATGTAGATACTTGTGATTGGTATTCAGCTGATGGAAATGGTTTTGAGAAACTTGTTTCTCTTTCAGGTTACTCATAATTGGATGGATTCCTAAGTTGAGTAATGCTGATTGGCCTCTCTCCATTAAATTGATATGCACTGGAGACAGCTGCATGATTAGAATCTGGTTCCAATTAAATAAGTGCCAAAGTTTCTATATTGGATATAGAATGGATCATATCTTGACGATGTTAAGGTACGGGGAGTTATCCGGCTTATGCTTAAAACCAGACTCTGGATAACTCAGGGCACGTTTCTGTAATGGCTGTTTGTGGGTTAGCCCAGGCTATGACGAGGGTTGACTTTCTACCATCTGGAAGATCAATAGTGATATTGTTCTTGACTCGCCACAGTTTTAGTAAAATGGATTTTTTTTCAGAAAACAGTAGTGGGAGTATGGTAGAACTGGAAGTGATTCCAGAACCGCAAACGATTACAGAAAATTTAATAGGACCTAAAGATTCAATCAGGTTTGACATTCCAATAGCCACTCCGCAGATATGGTGGGTAACCTCAGACACCCGAGAGGTACTCCGGTAGCCTCAAGGACGGTGACAGGGAGGTTCTTATCTACCCAGACTTGACACTACTGTTGTTCCAGGCTATGAGACCCGGCAGGAGGATAAGTATAGCGTCGTTCTAAACTAGCTTTAGAAGTGCACGTATATATTATTCTGCCAGAGGGTTGTTGTGGTCAGTGGGAGCAACAGAAGCATAGTGGGCAAGTAGCTTATGTCTATTTATAGACTTGAGCAATTATAGCGAAGATAGATCATCTAATTTTGATGTGACGGTCATGAGTTTGACTTCATCAGAATAGGGGATGGATCTGTTAAGAAGGTAGTAGGGTGTGATGTCCCAGTATTATGGATGTCATACACAGAGTAGGAAGTAAAATTCCTATACTATGATCGGTTGTACTATGGTCGTCACACAGTTGTTTCTCCAGACAGGATATGGATATAATATCTGACATTCTGGTTTCTAGATCTATGGTTTTAGATCTGGATTTGGGTAGTTTCCCAATGTGGGTACTTTGACAGCATTCTAATGGTTTTTAGAATAAATGACTCCTGGCATGGTGGTGTACCTGCAGGTGATGGAGTCACCCTCTCTAAAGGTGCCTTACAGACTAAAGGGGAGAGAGATGTGCATGATTGGCAGATCACTTGCTTAGGCAATTGAGTCGATCATGAAATGTCAAGTACCACACCAGATGTTGTTTTTGCACTAGATGCAATAAGTTTATATTAATCCAATCCTGGAGAAATATAAGGAAGCAGTTTTAGAACATAAGTGCATGTTCTACGGATTTGATGACGGCAACCTCCTTCGGGAGACGGTTATCATTCCAGGCTTCAAAGGTGATATGGATGACAGAGTGATTGTCAGAGTTTTAGTTTTCCCTCTGACGAGGGACAGTATTATGGACAGGTGGTCCAAGAGGATACTGTGGGAGGCATGGTGCAGGATACTGATTAGGTTCAGTTGACGATACAGTCTAAGAAGTTTGGATTTGTAGTTCATTTATGAACTAGGTCCCATCAGATATCCAGACATATTCTAAGACAGGTATTACTCGATTCGGGAGATGGTGTTCTCCGCGAACTTGAGATTAAGAGAGACATAGAAAGAAACATCAGGGCGGATCCACTCACTGAGGCTATTTCTCGAACACAATAGTTTTACAAACGGGCTTTGTGAAACTGATTAGTAGAGGAGTTGGGTGTTCGGTATCACACGGGCTGTGAGTATGCGACATCGCAATAATTAGCCTTAAGTGCAAGTGGGAGATTGTTGGATATAGTGCCCTCAAAGTCAATTATTGGATTGCAGGTGCGTGATTGCAATGATTGAGGAGGACCTATGCCGGTAGGACAGTCTTACTCGAGATGATAGTATGCTATCTGGTTTGCCTTTATCAGTCGAGTATATGTTCAGGTGACTGATTACATGTTACACGTTGATAGAGCCCTTAGGATCTTGCTTGACTACCAACAGTATGAGGGCGATCATATACGTGAGAGTTGGGTAGTCCATAAGCACATCCTTAATAGCGGTCCCTAGTCGTGGGAGTTTCGAGACAAGGCATCGATACTCCGGAGTAGACTAGTGTATACAGTCGAGACCCCGACGAGTGGCGGTGGCCGGTCTCACAAGCCACTGGTGTCAGTTGGATCACCTAAGATGTATACAGGTGCTCATTGGGTTATGAGTACACCGGACAGGACTCGCCAGGAACCTGCTGGTTGGTATTATACATATCGTCAGATAGCAGTTCCCTGGTGGCATGTGTACAGGTTAGTTCATCGACCTGAGGTCGTCATTTGTCTCGTGTGAGTTCCCACTGTGATTTGATTTCTACCCTACCACGGCTCAAAGGAGTCGTGCAAACAGGTAGTTTTTGGATACAGTCCCGAGCCACATGGAGGCACGTGAGCGGATCGGCAGGGGATTCGTCTCTCCCGGTATAGGGGGTGGAGATCGCGCTGTGTCTAGGAAAGCCATTACACCAAGTCCTTGGCCAAGGCAGGTGAGAATTACTGGTAGGTACTCCGGTAGTTTCTCAGGGTGTTCAGGGCTTGTCTCCGACACGACTTATACCGCTATTGGGGGTCTGACGTTACTAGCCCCCTAGGCCGGATATGCGATACTCATAGACGAATAGACCAGACTGTATATCATTGTCACTGTTAGGCTCAGTAGGGTTTCTGGATGAGTTCGCTCATCAGCCTCCCTTGAGGTCAGTGCATGGGCAGCCGTTACGCACAGCTAGTGCCGCTGACGGCTTGTGGTTAAACCCACTGTCAGGGTACTGACGAGTCATTAGAGTCCCCCACAGATAGTTTCCCAAGTTCGGGCGAAACGTTGTAAAGGCCATATGGTTTTATGGCTGGGTTCGGAAAATGCACGTGCGTTTACGCACGTGTCATATTTCGGGCAGATAATACTGGTGGGCTTTGGTTTAAACCGGATCCATGTATTATACTTTGTAGATATAATATCTTTGTCTCAGTTGCATTTGTATTCGGTCGTAATACAAATGTGGGTATATTTATACAGTTACGGGGTTATCCTGAAATCCGTTTCGGGATCGCTTTTGGAAGTTGCCAGTTTCCTGTTTTCTATCACCCGTCTTAAACATTTGGTTTAATGCGGATTTATCTTTTTCTTGTGAGTGAGTCATGAGGAAGGTTCTAGTTTTGGTGACTAGGTTTTCACGACTCATTGTTGCATTAATTGTATATGCAAGGTGTATTAGTGAGTCACCTTTGCATTAATGTTTCTTGTTAACCTTAGGATATTTTCTTCTTGATATTATTCCTTTGTGGTCACCTCCCTTGCTCCTACACTCACCCCCCTCTTCATATAGTGGTCGGCCATTCCTTAGAGGCTATGGATTGATTTTGGGAAAAAGATTATGATAGCTTTACTTCATGTAATTTCATATAGCTCATTTTTCCATTACCCGATTCCAAAAAGGCAACTTCATTAACCGTTCGTCCATGGTTTTGGACGAAGTGAGACAAAGTGTTCTACTCATTCTCTACATCAATCTTGGTCATCTCATTTAGCAAACCTGATGACCGAGTTGCCTCGGGTAAGTGGCGGGAGCCCGTTTAAATATCCGATGACGTGGTGCCACCTGGACGAGCAGATCGGAGATCGACGAGATCGGAGCAGCCGCAACAGGAGCGTGGGATGATGGTTAAAGAACGAAGGACTCGGATCGTTCGGTATAACCTTTCTACCCTCTTTGTAGTTTGTTAGTTTAGCTTTAATGGCAGATCCGGGTTATAGTACGCGATAGCGCCAGTTGTAAAAGTTTTTGTTTCGCATTTGGCGTCTGTTAGACGGCCGGGGCGCTACCGTGGACTTATATATATATATATATATAGCATGTACAAAAAGTGTTTAACTTGCCTGAAGATGATCGGGGACATAACCGTGATGATGACGACAACAACGGTACGATCACGGTGCAATGACACAACGTAAGTAACAGCAATAGCGACAACCACAACAAGCTTGGGCTCGGCTCTGGTCCGAGCTCGTTGCACGGCCTCGGCGTGGCTTGAGCTTGGCTTCGATGATTTATGACGGGGTGGCTGCGGCAATGGTTGAGGTGAGATCGTTGGTGGCGCTGGGTCATGGCCGGAGTAGCAGAAGCAAGGGGACCGGCTTGGGCTCGACTTGGAGCGAAGGGGCTGGGCTCAGAGCGTGGAGGCAAGGTCGAGGTGGCTGGAGGTGGAGCAAGTGCTGGCAGTGAAAGGAGCTGCAGCGGAGAGGATGGGGAGCTAGGTGGTTACTGTGGTCACTGGGGCTCGTCGGGCCGGAGCTAGGCGAGGATATGAGGGGGTCGGGGGAGGAGAAGACAAGGAGGAGTGGGAAGCTCGGAGGTTGGTGGAGGTGGTGATGGTTGCCGAGGCTCGTGGAGGTTGGGGGCTCGTGCAGTTTGTGGTCGACGGTGAGGTGGTGAGCTGCGATGGTGGTAATGCAGATGGTCAGGGGGGTCTCGGGTTGCTTGAGGAGGAGCTAGTGGTGGGAGGAGAAGACGGTGGAGCTGTTGTAAAGGTGTGGAAGAGAGGATGAGGAGAAGAAGATGAGAGGCAGCTAGGGGTTGCATGGGAGAGATGGCGAGAAGTGGCGGTGATCGTAGGGTTCGTTAGAGAGAGGAGGAATGGAGATCGTGAGTGACAGAGAGAGAGAGAGTATGGGGAAAGGATTTGAGGGCAAGATCGAGGGGAGCAAGTGAGGATTTGGAAGGAGGGGATCTCGGGGAGTTGGCAAGGAAAAAGGAAACGTGGGGGCTTACGAAGATGAAGGAGCTGGGGATTGAGAGGAGGGAGAAGGGGAAGTGAAAAAGAGGAGAGAGAAAGAAAGGGGAAAAGGAATCGGGTCGAGTCGAGTTTGGGAATAGGGATAGGATTTGGGCTTTGGGTTAAGGTTGGGGTTTAGTTTAGGCTTTAAAAATAAAAATTATTATTAGAAAAATATAGGAAATTATCTATAGAAAGTATTCAAATAGAAAAACTTTGGGAAACATTTATTTATAACTACGGAAATATTTACAAAGGAGCTGGGTATTACAAGATATTTAGTTGACTATAGACAGTTTTAACACTGATTTTTCATTGCTTTCTTTTCTCATACCGTCTCCATCGCTGATTCTCGCTTATAGTTTAAGTTTAACTTTTTTAATTATGAAAACGAGTTAAAAGGATATGGATAAATGGGTTGGAACCGGATATGGATATGGTTTAAGTTTAACTTTTTTAATTATGAAAACTGGTTAATAGGATATGAATAAACGGGTTGGATCTGGTTATTAATGGATCCAGATATGGATTGATTCAGTATAGCCTTGTTGGATAAATGGAAGGATCCAGAAACGGATCCAACCCCACCCCATGGCCTGCTTAGCCCCAAGTCACATCACAGGTGCACAGCGCAAGCCACAACATTTACGTAAATATACAACTATCCTGAGGACAAATCTGTAATTTCCAGTAATCAGGGTTTTTCATTTCTCCCTATAAATTTCTCTCGCTGCATCGCTTCCCTCTAATCTTTCATCCTTTCAACAAATCCCTAATCTCATCTCTCATCCTTTCAGCAAATCCCTAATTTTTTTCCTTCAATTTATTTTCTTTCAGAGATCGAGGGATCCTTTGAGGATCGAGCATTGTCCGTACCATCTGAGATCTGATGATCATCTGTTGACTTTAATTTCTGAGGCCCTTCGATCTCTCTTTGATTTTTTTCTTAATTTTTGTAATTTTTTGTTAGTAGATCTAATGAGGCCGTGATGATTTCATAAAGATACCATCAAACTCTGAAGAGATCTTTATGATTTCGAAGTCGATATCTCTAATCACTATCTGAGCTTTTTTCGATCTATTTGTTTTCTGTTGATTTTTTTGGTAGAAAAAAGGCAATAAATTAGAGTCTCTGTCACGTTTTATTCAATAGCGTGATCAGCGCTGTACGTTGCCGAGATCGATCTCGAGTTGAGATTCTGGCAGTTGTGATTTTTCCTCTATTGCTTCTGCATTCAGATGCTCGTACATTTCTTCTTATTTATTTATTTATTTGGGGTATTAATTTGTAAGCTTTAAATTGTTGACTTAGATCTTCGATTCATAGGTTTTGATCCTAATTTAATCATGCGGACGCAGGTTTTTAGTGAAATGGATTAGATTTGGAAGTGTTGATGGAAATAATAAATTGATTTTATATAAATCCATAATTTGGCTATTGATTCTGAAATGAATCCGAGAGTTGTAAATTTGACGGTTTTAATTGAACACAAGTGAGATTTCTTGAATGTTTAGCATAATTTGCTATAGGAAGTTAAAATCTATTGTTATTAAAATAAAACGTCATTAGGAAGTAATTTTGCTATAAAAAAATCAAAAATCCAACGACAACAGCGTAAACAATTCCAACTGTGCGATGTTTTTTTTCGCTATATACTTTGCATCTGTGATAAATATTGAAATTACCCACTACTGGGGGTAATTCAATAGATTTAGAGTTTGAGCTTTATATTTTGGAATCAATCAATCAATAATTGAACAAGGTGTTGAATGTGAATATGGATTAAGTGAGGCTAAATTCTCGATGGCTGGTTATTAGATCGGGAATTAGGAGAATGGAAAAAAAATTAAAATTTTTGCATGCGTGTTTCTTAGTGTAATTGGGTTGACCATCAGCAATAATCGTCGTCGTTGGCAAGGGCTAGAGAAAATCGCTTAAATGGCCGTTTATTTTGAATTTTCTAAAGGCTGGATAATGTTGTGGCTACCTTAAAATGATCGATTATTTGAATTCTTTTAAAGACCTGAATAATGTTGTTGCTTGTTCGAGTTATGCTTTGAAGATTCAAAACATGGACAGACCATCTTCTCAACCGTAAGTTAACCAGGTTTGAAGGACTGCAGTCATTACAAGAACACGCTTGTCGGGATTTCAGCAATTGCTACTGTGATACGACTCGAATCTTCTGTTGCTATCATACTCATTACTCATAAACCCTAGTATCTTATGTTGCAAAAATTGTTACTATGATGATACTCATGACTCAAACCCCCTATCGCAAAAGTACATTTTAATTTCTAAATGCTCAAATAAAATTTTGCTATGTTTTATTAAAACATATAACTATGAAATATATCTGCTTAAATAGATAATTAGAACAAGCTATATGCAGTAGATCAGCGTGATTTTGGATAATTATGTCATGTGGTGGAGGGGGGAGGGGCGGGCTGGGGTGTGGGCCCCATCAGAAATTTTGGCAAGTAGCTCTCCAGGGACTGGCGGTCGCGCATGGCCCACAGATATCGAGCTCTTGCCCAGCCAGGGAAGCAACAGAAAGAAGCATGAAGAAGATTGATGGAGCTCTGGATTCTGAAATGAATCCTAGAGTTCTAAATTTGACGGTTTTAATTGAACACAAGTGAGATTTCTTGAATGTTTAGCATAATTTGCTATAGGAATAATAAAATGTGAAGTTAAAATCTATTATTATTAAAATAAAACGTCATTAGGAAGTAAATTTGCTATAAAAAAAATAAAAAATCCAACGACAACAGCGTAAACAATTCCAACTGTGGGATGTATTTTTTCGCTATATACTTTGCATCTGTGATAAATATTGAAATTACCCACTACTGGGGGTAATTCAATAGGTTTAGAGTTTGAACTTTAGATTTTGGAATCAATCAATCAATAATTGAACTAGGAGTTGAATGCGAATATGGATTAGAGCTAAATTCTTGATGGCTGGTTATTAGATCGTGAATTAGGAGAATGGGAAAAAAAATTAAAATTTTTGCATGCGTGTTTCTTAGTGTAATTGGGTTGACCATCAGCAATAATCGTCGTTGGCAAGGGCTAGAGAAAATCGCTTAAATGGCCGTTTATTTTGAATTTTCTAATGGCTGGATAATGTTGTGGCTACCTTAAAATGATCGATTATTTGAATTCTTTTAAAGACCTGAATAATGTTGTTGCTTGTTCGAGTTATGCTTTGAAGATTCAAAACATGGACAGACCATCTTCTCAACCATAAGTTAATAGATTTGAAGGACTGCAGTCATTACAAGAACACGCTTGTTGGGATTTCTGCAATTGCTACTGTGATACGAACTCGTATCTTCTGTTGCTATAATACTCATTACTCATAAACCCTAGTATCTTATGTTGCAAAATTTGTTACTATGATGATACTCATGACTATGAAATATATCTGCTTAAATAAAATTTTAATTTCTAGATGCTCAAATAAAATTTTGCTATGTTTTATTAAAACATATAACTATGAAATATATCTGCTTAAATAGATAATTAGAACAATCTATAGGTAGTAGACCATCATGATTTTGGATAATTATGTCATGTGGTGGAGAGGGGAGGGGCGGGCTGGGGCCTGGGCCCCACCAGAAATTTTGTCAAGTAGCTCTCCGGGGACTGGCGGTCGCGCATGGGCCACACCAATATCAAGCTCTTATCCAGCGAGGGGAGCAGCAGAAAGAAGCATGAAGAAGAAGATTGATGGAGCTCTGGATTTCCTTCAGATACCATCCTCCGTCGATCTGTGGCGAGCGTTGCTGGACGGTTGAGATTTGATTCGGAGGTTGCCTTCTTTAGTGTGTGGATCTCAATGGGTTGAGTTTGAGATGGAAGCCGGGCTATCTGCAAAGAAGTCCCGGGGTGGGTGACCACCGTAAGACCTTCCAACAATCAAGTTAGCCGAGAGAATTTGAGCAGGGTAGTGGCTTATTGGATTCAAGTTGTTTTACCTGAGTCATCTGAGAGAGGGGTTTTATAGTGGCCGCATAGAGCGAGCAGACGCGAGATCTTCGCTTTCGGTTACGCCCCTGACGTTACGCGTGCGTGAATAACGCTCATTAATGAGGGACGCATCAGCATGGGACGTGGGACGGCGGTTATCTCGTTTTGACGAGATACGCGGAGTCGTTGCGGAGGCGCTAGGACTCTGCAATCTCGGTTGATCGGGGGAGGCCAAGAAAGCTCGGCACATCAGGGGCTCGGAGACGAGCTGAGAGCCCGAGAAAGCTCGGCATGCTTGAAGCTCGGAGACGAGCGGGAGGCCGAGGAAGCTCGGCATGCTCGGAGCTCGGAAGCGAGCGAGGAGACCGAGAAAGCTCGGAGACGAGCTGTTGGTAGTCTCCTAAGTGAAGGTGGAATGTCTTCAGAGGGTCTTTTGAAAGGTTGGGTACGTTCACTGAGAAGGGCCCCTGGGAATGTCCCTGATGCGGCTAATTTATTCCACCTCCGTAGAGTCCGGAACATGTCATCTGCCACGTATTGTAATTTGAGGAGACACCACTTGTGAGCATCATCATTAGCCCCCACTTTCGTTCCGACCTATCCGAGGGTCGGGTCGAGAGGTCTGCTCGGTCTTTCTTCTGCTCAATTTGGCGCCAAGAAATCGTAATACGGATCGCACAGGAACGGCATGGCGTTTGGTGGGTACGTCGTTTCGATCCTTAGGCCCACGTGTCGTCTTGTTGTTCGTCTGAATCTTCGCGCGTATCCTCAACGACGTCAGCGGATCAATGAAGTGATCGCGCTTTAAAGAGGGTGCGCCGTTTCGCTTGTTCATCTGTTGGGCTGCAGGCCACGTGTCCAACGCGGGTAGGCGGACGTGACAGGCTGTCGCTGTCATATGCAATCTAAGAGGCGTCCCCAATGGCCGATCGCCACGTGGAGCTTTAACGTCTAGCAGGCGCGACGTTTCGTTTTGGCGGGAATTGATCTAGGTCGTTGGATGCTTTCTGCGTGAGTACTTCAGTTTGTCAGACTTTTCCTCGACTCGAGTGGTAGGCCGTAGGTCGATATCCGGCTTTTTAGATGTCGATCGCTCGTCGAGTGTAAGTCGATTAATTGCCAAGTGTAGGAAGGTCGGTGCCTTCCCGCTCCTCTAGATTCTTAGCATAGATAGATAGGAATCTACCCGCTAGGGATAGACCGGGCAGGGAAGCTGCTCGGTGGTCTCATAAGAGGGCTTTAGATCCTTAGCGTAAATGGGCAGGAATCTACCCGCTAGGGATGGACCGGACAGGGAAGCTGCTCGGTGGCCTCGTAATGAAGGTTTTAGATCCTTAGCGTAGATAGGTAGGAATCTACCCGTTAGGGATGGACACGGTAGGGAAGCTGCTCGGTGGCCTCGTGAGAAGGCTTTTAGATCTTTAGCGTAGATGGGTAGGAATCTACCTGTAATACCCAGTTCTAACTACCGTAACCGTATTTTAATAAAAAAAAATCCAAATATTTTCCCCTAAAATTTTCCTACTTAAATTTCTATATTTTTCTAAAACCTAATAACCTAAACCCTAACCCCTATTCATTAATTTTTCCTTATCTACCCCAAAGACCAGCCCGTTCCCTGACCCTACCCACGTCCAACTTGAACCCGGCCCGACCCGAACTCCCCATTCTCACGCCCACGTCTTCTTCCTTTCGTTCCTCTTCTCTTTTCCCCTTACCTCGTGTTACCCCTTCCCCCCACGACACGCTCCTCTTCGTGAACTCCTTCTCTCGTCTCGACCCCGTGACCTCCTTCGCTCGTCTCGACCCTTCTTTCGACGCCGACGAGCTCAAATCGCCGCTACACCACCACCGGCCTCCTCCTAACCACCGACGACACCGACCCTCCCACAAACTCCTCGGCTACAGACCCCGAGCTCCATCTCCCCTTATTGCCGACCCAGCACCACCAACGACCTCGTCTTCACCACGCACACCCACCGTCTCCATCGCGACGCCTAGCAGAGCTCCCACTTCTTCTCACCCAACTCCAGAACCTACCACCACTTCGAGGACACCATCAACACCCACTGCCACCATCATCAACAACCTAACCCTGCAGCACCACCAAGCATCCAACCCGCCCCCGAGCTCCACTTCAACCACCGACGACCCAGCGCACCTCCGACCTCCGCCACGAGCTCCCTGACCTCGCCGCAACCTCACCCCCCTCTCTCCTCTCCCCTGCAAACCCCCGGCGACAACCAACCCACGATCCCATCGCTTTTGTCCTCGTCGCCGTAGACCTCTACGTCGCCGCTAGCACCGCCTCCATCTCCTCCTTTTCTTCCTCCTCTCGCCTCACCCCATCACCAACCAAAGCACCCAAACCCGAGCACAACTCCAGACCTAAGCCGAGCTCCCTACTCCTGAGCCATCGTTGAACTTATAGACGTTGCCTAAACCGTCGCCGTCTCTGCCCAAGCCACCTCGTTGCGGACGCAGCTCCGAGAACAACCCCCGTGCCCACTCCTTGAACCACCGTGCCACGGCTGCTCCACCGCGTACCCAAACGTGTCGCCCGTACCCACTCCCCGTGCCACATCGTACCCAGTCCCCGTGCCATGTCGTGCCAGCCCCCGTGCCACACCGTGCCCGATCCAGTGCACGCACTGTGCCCATTCCCACACCAGCATCGCGTCCCGTACCATGTCGCACCGTGCCACACCCGCACCACGCACCGAGTCAAGACCGTGCCCAGCACCGTGCCACGCTTGCGTCGCCACTGCATCCAGTACCGAGTCACCGCGCATCGCGCCCGCGTCGCGCACGTGTCCAGCATCCCATCGACTCGAGTGACGAGACGGACCCCGCACGTGGTGTCGCTTCTGTATCAAGCGACCGAAGGCAGGTGAAATCCCTCACTTATTTATCATGCTAAATTTTACGTGGGTAGAAGCAAATTCATAATAACTTGATATATATATAACTATATTTGGATCGTAACCACCGTTGAAACTGCATAGTGAACCATAGTGCGGTTTTATTGATTGGAGCTTGATTAAGGCTTATTACTACGTCAGTATTACATAGAGGATATATGGTTAATATTTAAATTCAATTGGTTAAACAAAACTAGTGTTTCGATCGTTTACCGGGTGCCATCCTAAGTGTTTGATGTGAACTATAAACGATAACTAAATCAGATATGGCGGAAATCATGATATTTAGACTCTAACATTGTTAACAAACACTATCTACAAATTTGGTGGCACATCGATATCATTTTCATACACAAAGTGACGCCCTAATTTCAATACCGAAACTTGCGTTTTACCGAACACTCGATACTGTTAAATTCATAATTAATTCCATAAAAAACCCAATCGCAGTGTTCCTGGGTTCGTAGCGAAGAGTGCTGCATAACCTTTAACATGACGTGTAGCCTTGCTGTTAGATACATCTTATGAACATCGAAAACCAAGAACTTACCTGACCTTGGGCTGCAGTCCAGAGCAGGAACTTACCCTTGACATGCATTTGTATCCCTGAAACCTTAATGTTTAATTGTGATAGTGCGCGGAGCAAATTACCGTTGCATAGACAATTGTTTCAGCTTTCCAATGGTATCAGTTTCACTAAATTCCAGTGTCATTTGGTATTTAAATCATATTTTAAACGGATGACAGGTACGGCGGATTTCTGTCATTTCAGTTTGCACCCTTCATTGGTAATCTGATCATAACTCCTAAACCAAGATGACTTTTGTTAAACCGTCTGACGCGTTGGAAACATAACAGATAAACCTAAACTTTATCTAACTGTAATGTCGCTTAAGTATGCTCCCAACAGGGAGTAAAACGTGTTACGAAACGGACTTCCAGTTTAGAAATTGGATTTTCAGCAGTAAACACTTAAAATGAAATGACCATAACTAGCAAACCTGAAACCCGATTGACACGAAACCAATTTTTCTATATAGATAATTAAATATACTACCTACTCCTTTTATATCGTTTTGCTCAATTATGCACATGTGATTTTATATGATTTTTCTAGTCCAACCGACACCGGGTGCTCATATGTTTTTAGCAGTGCATTTACTATATCCCCATCATGTGCATGATTGTCAGACTCTTGTAAATAGTGTTCATTTGCATCGATAATCTAATGACCGTGTTACATTACCCAGTGATAAATGTTAGTGATAGGATTGTGACAAGTACGTCAGTATAAAAGCGTGAATGAATAAGTGAAGTGACACGTACTTGTACACAATCAGCGTGACCAATTAGTTATTGCATTGTCGACGCCTATGGAACATATGTAAGTGTAACTATAACTGGAATGGGGCGGTTATGGAAGCACTTACATTAGTGTCATAGGTAAGATGTCGAACACTATCCATTTATATTGGATACCAGTTGAGACATGCTTGATGGAGACCCTGTCTTCAGTTCTCGTGTAGACTTGTTATGGAGCGACTAGTATTTGGATTCATGGTCGGTATTTCATGTAGACCGTGGGTGTAGGGTAGTTTGAGTGTGAGTTCGATCAACGGAATCTCAGGAGTCTCACTGCCGGCATATATAGCAATTTTAGGAGTCGTATGGATGGTATTACTGGTTATTAGCGAGCGTGATTCGGGCCCGTGTTCCCTTGCCCCTGGGGTCTACCCTTGGGTTGGGGATACTCCTGCGGTAGTTGATGCTCACACTTGGACTAACGATAGGTTTAGTGACTTGGACATTAAGACTTAGAGACTGATAGGTTTAGTGACATGGACATTGCATTGATTACTGATTCGATATACCTGCTTTATTATTTACCTGTACCGGTTACTTTATGCTCATGTCATCACTCCATGTTTACTGTTTCATGTTCATCATCATTGCACGTGTCTACATATGTATTTATATATATATTGCTATTGTGTCGCTCTGACGACCTGAGTATGCATGCTCAGAGTGAGAAGTGGACTTAGCTCGGATCAGGACCTGCCGTACCTCGAGGATATTGCACACATCCAGATCAGCGACATCAGCGCTACCTTTTCCTTGATCTCTACCTGGTTAGTTTTATATCTGTTTTGGTAGAATTAGTGACTGCATTTCTCATTACATGTGCATTGATTACTGATTACCACGTAATACTAGAAACCGAAGTGTGACTACGGCAGGATGTTTCCTTGACCGTAGGAGCATGGCTGGCCTTGTCACCCCTCGTATTGGGAAGCGAAGCATGATATGGTTTTGTTGGTATCAGAGCGCCAGGTTTAGATTGAGATTACAGTTTCCGACTAGGGCTTGAAAATTTAAGTCACCCTTTCGGTCTACATTGTAAACTTGTTATCCTTGACCTTGATTCATATAATGTGTCATGCTACATATTTTGATTCTATCCAGTAGAGTTTTGGGTAACTTGGTAGAGTTATGTGATTGTAATTATGAACTGCAGTATAGTTACAATATTATACTCTGTTTGATGAACTTGGGATTCTACCTTTGATTCTTTTCTCGATTAAATATTGTTGTATCGCATAATCTTGTTTTGATCGTCAAATCTTTACCTCCATTTATATCTTATATCATTCCTGAGTTTTCAGGTCTATTTTACATTTTCATACTTGTACTTTTCCTATTGATCCTACACCTGGTTACGTTTCTTATCGGACTCGTTGCATTCTCACGTCTTTGTTTCTTCAAAGTTACCATATCGCGTTGCATACCTTTAAGTTTCTATCAGCATCGCACAGCGGAAGCTAAAACCTGGCTTTCAACGACTCTTCTTCTACTTCCACTCCCCGGAGTCAGACCGTCGAGATTTTGGACGTACTGCAAGGATTGAGAGAAGCCCAGGAAAGGATGAACGATCTTTTAGCTGAAGGGTTAATGAGGCAGCTAGTTCAGGCACCAGGAGGAGCTCCCGATCGTGAGGGAATCCCTGTTAGCAAAAGAGGATGTGTACAGATGAAGCAGCGGAGAACCCGGGTATACGGTTATTGTAAGAGACCGGGGCACCTACAGAGAGACCGTCGCCAAGCCAAAGGGCAATGTTTGATTTGTCGATCGGCGAACATCGTGTCAACGATTGCCCTCGAAGAAAAGAGCTAAAAGGATGAGATCCGTTAACACCCTCCATGTCTTTTGAGTAGTTGTTTGCTTCATTGTTTTGTAGTTTCGTTGTTTTCGTTCTTTTAATTTCAAGAACAAAATTTTTTGTAAGGGGTGATGTAATAACCAGTAATTGCCATACGATCTATTCCATGTTTTAATAAAATTTATTATTATAAATTTCCAAAACATTTTCCCTATTTTCTATTTTCTCCAATACTTCTTATGAATATTTCTTCTATATTTCTCTAATTATTATTATTTCTAATTCTATAACCCAAACTCAAAATTTTCCTATATTTCTCACATGTAGCCTATGTTGAAGATAGTGCCCTCAAAGTCAATTATTGGATCGCAGGTACGTGATTGCAATAATTGAGGCAGGACCTATACCGATATGACAGTCTTGCTCAAGATGATAGTTTGCTATCTGGTTTGTCTTTATCATCGTATACATGCTTTAGTTCGTAATTGCATGATTGATAGAGCCCATAGGATTCTGCATGACAGCCAGCAGTATGATGGTGATCATATACGTGGGAGCTGGGGTCTATAAGCACATCCTTAAAGTGTCCCTAGTCGTGGGAGTTTTCGAGACAGGGCATCGATACTCCAGAGTAGACTAGTGTATACAGTCGAGACCCCGACGAGGGGCGGTGGCCGGTCTCACAAGCCACTGGTGTCAGTTTGGTTCACCTAAGATGTATATAGGTGCTCATTGGGTTATGAGTACACTGGACAGGACTCGCCGGGAATCTGCTAGTTGGTATTATACATATCGTCAGATAGCAGTTCCCTGGTGACATGTGTACAGGTTAGTTCAGCGACCTGAGATCGTCATTTGTCTCGTGTGAGTTCCCACTGTGCTTAGATTACTACCCTACCACGCTCAAAGAAGTTATGCAAACAGGTTTTAGTTGGGTACAGTCCCGAGCCACATTGGAGGCAAGTGAGCGGATCTCGGGGATTCGTCTCTCCCGGTATTAGGGGTTGATGTCGCACAGTGCACTGGTGGCCATCACTAGAAACCCTTGGCCGAGGTAGTAGAGAATTACTGATTTGGATCAGTAGTTTCTCAGGAGGTGATGGGCTTCATGCCGACACGATTTATCGCGTTATTAGGGGTCTGACTTTATCCACCCCCCTAGACTCGATATGCGATACTCTTTAGACGAACGGACCGGACTGTATATACATTGTCACTGTCAGGCTCAGTAGGGTTTATAGATGAGTTCGCTCGTCAGCTTCCCTTCCAATCAATACATAGGCAAAACGTTACGTGCAGCTTGTACCTCTGACGTGCTAATGGTTATACCCAGTACCAGTGTGTTGATGAGTCATTAGAGTCCCCCACAGACACTTTCCCAAGTTCGGGCGAAACGTTGTAGAGGCCGTATGGGTTTATGGCTAGGTTCGAAAAAAGCACGTGCGTTTTCGCACGTGTCGATTTTCTGGCAGATAATACTGGTAGGTTTTGGTTTAAGCCGGAACCCAGTATTATACTGTGTAGATATAATATCTTTGTATCAGTTGCATTTGTATTCGATTGTAATACAAATGTGGGTATATTTATACTGATACGGGGTTATCCTGAAATTCGTTTCAGGATCACTTTTGGAAGTTTCCAGTTTCCAGTTTTCTATCAGCCGTATTTTGACATTCGGTTAAATACGGATTTATCTTTTCTTGATGAGGTGAGTCAGTGTTCTAGAATGTTCTAGATATGGTGACAAGGTTAGTGAGTCATTAGGTCATTAATGGTGCAATTAATGACAAGGTGACTAGGTTAATTGTGATTGGTTTGCTTTAAATGCTTTTATACTTTGATTTAGTGACTGCATTTCTCATTACCTGTGCATTGATTACTGATTACAACGTAAAGCTAGAATCCGAAGTGTCACTACGGCAGGATGTTTCCTTGACCGTAGGAGCATGGCTAGCCTTGTCAACCTCTCGTATTCCGTATTTTGGGAAGCGGGGCGTGACACCATCACCAACCAAAGCACCCAGACCCGAGCACAACTCCATACCCAAGCCGAGCTCCTCACTACTGAGCCATCGCTGAACTCCTAGCCGTCGCCTGAACCGTCGCCGCCTCTGCCCAAGCCACCTCGTTGCGGACGCAGCTCCGAGAATAGCCCTCGTGCCTACTCCCTGAACCACCGTGCCATGGCTGCTCCACCGCGTACCCAGACGTGTTGCGCCGTGTACCCACTCCCCATGCCACATCGTACCCAGTCCCCATGCCACGTCGTGCCAGCCCCCATGCCATACCGTGCTCGATCTAGTGCACGCACCGTGACCACTCCCACACCAGCGCCGCGTCCCGTGCCGTGTCACGCCGTGCCACACCCGCACCACGCACCGAGTCAAGACCGTGCCCAGTACCGTGTTATGCCCGCATCGCCACTACATCCAGTACCGAGTCACCGCGCATCGCGCCCGTGTCGCGCACGTGTCCAGCATCGCATGGATTCGAGTGACGAGACAGATCCCGCACGTGGTGTCGTTTCTTTATCAAGTGACCGAAGGTAAGTGAAATCCCTCACTTGTTTATCATGCTAAATTTTACGTGGGTAGAAGCAATTTCATAATAACTTGATATATATATATAACTATATTTGGATCGTAACCACCGTTGAAACTGCACAGTGAACCATAGTGCGGTTTTATTGATTGGAGCTTGATTAAGGCTTATTACTGCGTCAGTATTACATAGAGGATATATGGTTAATATTTAAATTCAATTGGTTAAAGAAAACCAGTATTTCAATCGTTTACCGGGTGCCACCCTAAGTGTTTGATGTGAACTATAAACGATAACTAAATCAGATATAGCGGAAATCATGATATTTAGGCCCCAACATTGTTAACAAACGCTGTTTACAAATTTAGTGGCATATCAATGTCGTTTCACACATAGAGTGACGCCCAAACTTCAATACTGAAACTTGCGTTTTACCGAACACTCGATACTGTTAAATTCACAATTAATTCCAGAAAAAAAAACCAATTGCAGTATGCCTGGGTTCGTTGCGAAGGGTACTGCATAACCTTTAACACGACGTGTAGCCTTACTGTTAGATACATCTTATGAACATCGAAAACCAAGAACTTACCTGACCGTGGACTGCAGTCCATAGCAGGAACTTACCCTTGACATGCATTTGTACCTTTGAAACCTTAATGTTTAATTGTGATAGTGAGCGGAGAAAATTACCGCTGCGTAGAAAAAAAATTCATCTTTCCAATGGTACCAGTTTCACTAAATTCCAGTGTCATTTGGTATTTAAATCATATTTTAAACGGATGACAGGTACGGCAGATTTCTGTCATTTCAGTTTGCACCCTTCATCGGTAATCTGATCATAACTCCTAAACCAAGATGACTTTTGTTAAACCATATGATGCGTTGGAAACATAACAGATAAACCTAAACTTTATCTGCTGTAGTGTCGCCTAAGTATGCTCCCAACAGGGAGTAAAACGTGTTACGAAACGGACTTCCAGTTTAGAAATTGGATTTTCAGCAGTAAACACTTAAAATGAAATGACCATAACTAGTAAAGCTGAAACCCGATTGACACGAAACTAATTTTGCTGTACAGATAATTAAATATACCGCCTACTCCTTTTATATCGTTTTTCTCAATTATGCACATGTGATTTTATATGATTTTTCTAGTCCAACCGACATCGGGTGCTCATATGTTTTTAGCAGTGCATTTACTATATCCCCATCATGTGCATGATTGTCATACTCTTGTAAATAGTGTTCATTTGTATCGATAATCTAATGACCGTGTTACATTACCCAGTGATAAATGTTAGTGATGGGGTTGTGGCAAGTACGTCAGCATAAAAGCGTGAATGAATAAGTGAAGTGACACGTACTTGTACACAATCAGCGGGACCAATTAGTTATTGCATTGTCGACGCCTATGGAACATATGTAAGTATAACTATAACTGGAATGGAACGGTTATGGAAGCACTTACATTAGTGTCATAGGTAAGACGTCGAACACTGTCCATTTATCTTGGATACCAGTCGAGACATGCTTGATGGAGACCCTGTCTCCAGTTCTCACGTAGACTTGTCATGGAACAACTAGTATTTGGATTTATGGTCGGTATTTGATGTAGACCGTGGGTGTGGGATAGTTTGAGTATGAGTTCGATCAACGGAATCTCAGAAGTCCCACTGCCGGCATATATAGCGATTTTGGGAGTCGTATGGATGGTATTACTGATTATTTCCTAGTGTGATTCAGGCCCGTGTTCCCTTGCCCCTGGAATCTACCCTTTGGTTAGGAATACTCCTGCGGTGGTTGACGCTCACACTTGGACTGACGATAGGTTTAGTGACTTGGACATTAAGACTTAGAGACTGATAGGTTTAGTGACATGGACATTGCATTGATTACTGATTCGATATACCTGCTTTATTATTTACTTGTACCGGTTACTTCATGCTCATGTCATCACTCCATGTTTACTGTTTCATGTTCATCATTATTGCACGTGTCTATATATGTATTTATATATATATTGCTATTGTGTCACTCTGACGACCTGGGTATGCATGCTCAGAGTGAGAAGTTGACTTAACTCGGATCAGGACCTGCCGTACCTCGAGGATATTGCGCACATCTAGATCAGCGACGTCAGCGCTATCTTTTCTTTGATCTCTACCTGGTTAGTTTTATATCGGTTTTGGTAGAATTAGTGACTGCATTTCTCATTACATGTGCATTGTTTACTGATTACCACGTAATGCTAGAAACCGAAGTGTGACTACGGCAGGATGTTTCCTTGACCGTAGGAGCATGGCTGGCCTTGTAACCCCTCGTATTCCGTATTTTGGGAAGCGGGTCGTGACACCGCCCGCTAGGGATGGACCAGGCAGGGAAGCTGCTCGGTGGCCTCGTGAGGAGGGCTTTAGATCCACAGTGTTGTTGGGCAGGGAACCACCCACTGCGGATGAACTGAGTAGGAAGCTTCTCGGTCGCCTCGCGAGAAGGGTTTTAGATCCTTAGCGTAGATCCGCTAGGGATAGACCGGGCAGGGAAGTTTCTCGGTGGTCTCGTGAGGAGGGCTTTAGATTCTTAGCGTAGATAGGTAGGGAACCACCTACCGAGGATGAACCGAGTAGGAAACTGCTCGGTTGCCTCGTGAGGAGGGCTTTAGATCCTTAGTGTTAGTGTATATGCCCTAGAGGCCATTACTGTATCATACTAGTTTGTATATTACTTAATGGAAGCTTGGGATATTCATAGTTGTATAGACAATCTTGCTCAAAATGGTAGTATGCTACTTGGTTTGTTTCTATTTTAATGTGTGCATGTGTTTCTTTTTGCATATCGCCTATACACATTAGTGGAGCCCTTAGGATCTTTGCTTGATTACCAGCGTTGTGATGGCAGTCACACTAGTGGGGGCTGGGTAATCTACAAGTACATCCTTATACAGGTCCCTAGTCGTAGGATTATCGAGACGGGGCATCGATACTCCGGAGTAGACTAGCATATGCGTTTCTCATCCCAGCAGAGGAGATGGTCTGTCCCACAGCCATTAGTATATCGTACTTGAGATAGTATGTGGGTGCTCGTTAGGTTACGAGTACACTGGACAGGACTCGCTGGGAACTGTTGGTTGGTATTATGCCTATCGTCAGTTATCAGTTCCCAAGTGACATGAGTACAGCTTAGTCCGTTGACTTGACATTGTCACTTCGCCTCGAGTGTGTTCCCACTGTTCTTTGATTACTACCCTACCACGGCTCAAAGGAGTCGTGCAAACAGGTAGTAGTTGGGTGCAGTCCCGAAGCACTTGGAGGCAGTGACGGTTAGACAGGATTCGTCTCTCCCGGTATTGGGGGTTGATATCGCGCTGTGTCTAGGAGAGCCATTACACAAAGTCTCTCGCCAGGGCAAGCGAGATATACTAGTAGGTTTTCCAGTGTTATCTCAGGGTGTTCTGGGCTACACTCCGACACGATTTGTACCGCTATTAGGGGACTGACGTTTACCGCCCCCCTAGGCCCGTCATGCGATATTCTCAGACGAACGGACCGGACTGTACGGAGATTGTCACATTCAGGCTCAGTAGGAGTTCGGATGGGTTTACCTCATCGGCCTTCTTATCGACATCTACCTGGGGACCGTTACGTACAGCTAGTGCCGCTTGCGGTCTGTGGTTAAACCCACTGCCAGCGTAGTGTCGAGTCTTTAGAGTCCCACACAGAGAGTTTCCCTCCACTGAGCGAAAGGTGTAGAGGCCATATGGTTTTACGGCAAGGCTACGATCATTTACGTGCACTTGTGCGCGTATGCTGTTCGGGCAGACAATGCTAGTGGTCTTTGGTTTAAGCCGGATCCTAGTATTGTATTGATGGATTAGTTTTGTCTTCTGTGCATTCACATTCTACGGAATGCGAATGCGGGTGTGTATGCACGGTTGTGAGGAGCGAAGAAGGAGGAGGTGCCTCATTAGGGTTTTGACCGTTGGTTCGGTCAAAACCATTATGAGGTGGAAAATATTTACTAATCTTTTTAATGATAATTATGTTATGGCTAATTGCTTTGACCATTTGACCATGCTTGACCATGTTGACAATTTGACCATTGTTGACTTGGAGTTTTCTTGAGAGCACTAGATCCTTCTTTTGCTTTTTGCCTTGGATTTGATTTGTGATGATAATGGTCATATCAATGTAGCCATCAACTTTATCATGATAAGAGATTAGTAATTATTTGTTTTATGGTTCATTATCTCTTTGGGATTCTCTCTCTTCATCTTTGAGCTCCCATGGTTCCTCCTCCTTCTTCCTCTCCTGATTATTTCTATAGCTCTCATGTGTTGAGAAAAATAGAAACAAAATAGACAAACAAATCCACCATCATCTTCTACACCATCTAGGACATCAAGAGTAGCACACTTGTTGCCCTAGTTACCTCGGCTTGAGGTGGAGCTCGGATTACAAACTCTCGGGTGGATCGTCTTCGACTCAAGGAGGCCGCGGAGGTGACCAAGATCTGAATCGATCCTTGGAGCTTGCATGGACGAGGAGGAAAGCGGAGAGAAGACCCGAAGGACTTGGTTCGTGAGGTATAATCTCTTGAGCATAGTAGATAGAACCTCTTATAGTTTGTTAGCAATGGTTTGGCAAAGATCCTCAAGTTTTTAGTCCATGTTATCTTGTGTTAAAAAATTGTTTTTTACCTATTCCGCCTCCCCGTAAGCACTGGGGGTGGGTAACGTGGACTTACAGTGGTATCAGAGCCTCGCTAAACCATTACTAACTTGTTAGGAAAGTGTTAGAAATTCGATCGCCGGAAAAAATCGCAAAACACGTCGAAAAATGCACTTTTCTGTCGTTTTTAAAAACTGGTCCAAATTTTTTTCAGTAGACCTTAAAAATACGTGCAGGGTTTTTTAGGGAAACTGTAGAAATTTGGGCGCCTGAGTCACTCAGAAGACCGCGGATCCGCGGCCGATCCAAGCGATCCGCGGCCGAGTTGACTCGGCCGCACACCAAATTTCTTCTGGGGTTCTCTGTGATGGTTTTGTGATTTTTAAGATAGTTTGTTTCTGCCCAGATTTTGCTGAGTATTGTGTTGTGCTTGGGGTAGTTTCAAATCAAGTTTTCGATCGAAATTCTAAGTACTTTTTCTAATCGGATATTCTGTGATGTGATATATGTATTGAACATCTACTAAGCGCTATACGTCGATTAGTGGGGGTTATACATATCTGTGATCTGTGATGTTGGTTTGTGTATATGAACTTGTTGGATTGTCGCGGATGAATAGCCGGGGTTTGTGAGATGAGAGTTTCTTTATCTTTCATTTGATGTAATATGTAAATTGATGTAATATTATTTTTTATGGCCGCACATCCGGGATGAGCTTGTAGCCGCCATTGTATATTATTTCTTTTACTGTTTTTGCTCCTAGGATAGACCCAAGGAGGGGTGCACAAACTACCGGGTACTTTGAAGTGCCGAGTGGCCTACTCACGTTGTTAAGGAAGGTTACTTCACTTCGGATACTTGGCGGGTAGTTTGCCGCACCCGTAGGGGTCTAGGGTGGGGTTTGGCTATTCATCGCGACCGTGTAATCCGTCTTTCGTTGCAGGCTCGAACGAAATGCGGATTCCTAGCATATCCAATGTGTTCATCTGTGATCTGGAATGGCTATCATTGCATCTGACGAATGTATATATCTATATATGATATCTAGTAGGCGTTGCTTATGTTTTGCATCCGCGCTAGTCCAGCCCTCGCTCTGTCGTTAGTTAAGTAACCTGACGGGTGATGACGGGGCCCCGTGGCGAATGCGGATGGCATAAGTGTACGTCATATTTTCGTTGTTTTCTGTAATGGTAGGATTAATTGATGGGACACATTAAATTAATGCAAGAAAATAAACCAAAGTTAAAATCGTTGGAACAATTTCAAAACCACTCGGTTTCTTTTCAAAACAGAAAACTTTTAAAAACGCGGAGCTTAAACCACTCCTTTTAAAAGCTATCAAGGTTCCTTCGATTATATCAAGTTCACTACGTTCACGGTTTCGCCAAAACCATTCGTAGCCCTCCATCATTTCATATGAATATTCAATAGTATTCAAGCTATATTTGTTGACCTTCGTCAAGGCATAGTGATTGGTAGCTGTTGGGTGTTCATATGTAGCATAGATAGATGCGTTAGTTTGGGACAGTCATATTACCTTGTTGACCTTCGTCAAGGGTATATACGGGTGGGTTCAAATTAACCTGGACAATGATGGGTAGAACTTGATATGTGACTTATGATTTGTTGACCTTCGTCAAGGTCATAAGAGCATGGGGCAAAAATCCATATCGGGAGTTTCTAAAGAAACTGAAACTTGCTAGTGCTGCATACCATTTGGAGTTTGATAATGTTGGTAGGATTCCTTCAGCATTATCTCACAATGATATTTGGATCCCGATCCTACTGTGAGTATCCGCTACTTCTCGGGAAACTTTTCACTTAACGATCAATACTATAAACCAAGTAGGTGTCTAGAAAGGTGTTAGCGGGGCTACGCCCACAGGGAAAAGAGGTTATTTAATTAAGGAACTTCGCGAAAGCGTCATAAAACCTCCCTCGAAGTACTGACACCGGCCTGGCTGAACGGTTAAGCAAGTATTGTACGGTGAGATTGATCCCGACTAATTCTTCTTTTATGGTTTGAGGAAGGATTCGAGAAACAGTGGGAGCCATCCTGTTTAGATAAACTAAAAACCAATCTAAACTTGCAAGAGCTTCATGCTGAGTGTTTTCTTCTCTATCTCTTAATTGCAGCGACCCAATGACCACACATAGGTTACATCTAGATAATAAAATGACTGAATCTGACTGTTATGACTGGCAAAGGTCTGTCCAGATGTCCATTACCCATGACAAGCCTGGACACCTCTTAACTAATCAAACCCTTGCCGTCTCAGGACCAGTTTCCCCTGTCACGGATATTGATATCCGTAAGACATCGGAAAAAAACTGTGCGAATGCCAAGTGCCTCGTGTTGGCCTCAGTTGATGGTGCATACCAGAGGCAGCACGAGAAGATGGACTTAGTCTCTATCTTCCTCCATAACAAAGATTTATATGGACAGCAATCTCGTATCGCAAGATATGAGACCTCGAACAAATTGCTTCAAGCGAGGTTGGCTATCGGGTCATCTGTAGGGGGCAACGTCCTTACAGAGACCAGCTATTTTGATGAGCTCACGGACCTGAAGACCACGTTGAAGAACGGGTCAAATACTGACTTGATTCTACAGTCTATGCCCTCTACTTATACCCTGAAGGAAACCAGGGAAGTAGAAGGAAAGGGAAGGGCAAAAGTTTCGGGACTGGATGTAGTAAAGGAGGGACGTTCCTATTGTTACGGGAATGAACATTGGCGGAAGGATTGCAGGGCTAGCAAAGCCAGTAGCCAGGATTCGAAGCATGTTGTGGCTTCGGCTTCGGGTGTGTTTGTAGTAGAAAACTGTATGTCAATTAACCCTGCTTCCTGGGTATTGGATACCGGATCAGGATCTCACATCTGTAATTCATTACAGGCTCTGAGAAACCGTAGAGTTATCAGGATAGGTGATATGACTCTCAGGGTTGCCAACGGAATGAGCATGGACGCTGAATCCGTAGGGGAATATCATCTTGGATTGACAACTGGGCAGATATCGATTCTGCTTAACTGTTTGTATGTACCTAGTGCGACTTGTAATATCATATATGTATCCTTACTTTCTAAGGAAGGATATGATTTTACTTTTGTAAGCGATGTGATCCACATCCACTTAAATCAAGTTTTGATTGGGTCAGGTACATTAGAAAACGGGATATACATATTGAATCAAGCTCAGGTTTTTAGTGTCCAGAACACACTTAAAAGAAAGTCTCCGGAAACAAATCAGGCTTTCTTATGGCATTGTAGACTGGGTCACATTAATAAGACACGGTTAACAAAGTTACATAAAGAGGGATATTTGAATCCGTTCGAGTATCAGTCTTATGCTACTTGTGAATCTTGTCTCATGAGAAAGATGACAAAGACTCTGTTCACTGGACACGAAGTATGAGCGAGCGAGCTCTTAGGACTCATACACAGTGACGTGTATGGTCCAATGTATACACATGCGCAAAGTGGTTATTCATACTTCATTACTTTTACGGATGATTTCTCTAGGTATGGACATGTCTTCCTGATGAAGCATAAATCCGAGGCCTTTGAGAAATTTTGGGAATACAAGAATGAAGTTGAAAAACAAACAGGAAAAAGTATCAAGACACTGAGATCTGATCGAGGTGGTGAATACTTGAGTGCCGAGCTTCTGGGCTACTTAAAAGAGAATGGAATTCTCTCTCAACTTACTCCTCCATACACACCACAACACAACGGTTTATCGGAAAGACGGAATCGAACTCTATTGGATATGGTTCGTTCCATGATGAGTAAGGCTGAGTTACCGCGATCTTTCTGGGGTTATGCACTAGAAACAGCTGCATATCTTTTGAACAAGGCTCCAACCAAGACTATGCCTACCATCCCATATCAGATGTGGAGTGGGAAGAAACCCTGTCTTAAGTATCTTAAGACATGAGGATGTCTAGCTTTTGTAAAAAAGCAGCATGCGGACAAGCTCGAGACACGCTCAGTACTGTGTAAGTTTGTGGGATACCCCAAGAATTCCAGGGGGTATCTTTTTTATTCCGCAGAGGAACAAAAGGTTTTTGTTTCTCAGCATGCCCACTTCTTGGAAACTGAATTTTTAGAAAATCGGATAAGTGGGAGCGCAATAGAACTGGAAGAAATTCCAGAACCACAAGCTATTACTGAAAGCTCGGTAGAACCAGAAGTTTCAGGAGAACCGGACATCCCAGCGTCACTCCGCAGGAGTAGTAGGCAGTCTCATCCGCCCGAGAGATACTACGGTTTTCTCATAGACGGGGATCGAGAGGATTGCGTCATTGAAAATGATGAGCCTACTAGCTTCCAGCAAGCCATTCAGAGTGGTGATTCAGTAAAATGGCTGGATGCAATGCGGACCGAGATCGAGTCCATGTACACCAACAAAGTTTGGACTTTGGACATTGCTCCAGAAGGGTAAAACCCATAGGCTGCAAATGGATCTTCAGAAAGAAGATTGGTGTAGATGGGCAGGTTGAAACCTATAAAGCTAGACTTGTTGCAAAGGGTTTTCGTCAAAGACCTGGTTTGGACTATGATGAGACCTTTTCTCCAGTGGCTATGCTTAAATCCATTCGGATCCTTCTTGCCATTGCTGCCTTCCACGATTATGAGATCTGGCAGATGGACGTAAAGACGGCTTTCCTAAATGGAAATTTGGAAGAGTGTGTCTATATGGATCAGCCAGAGGGATTCATTCAGAGTGGGAGCAGCGGTAAAGTGTGCAAGTTGCTTACGTCCATCTATGGACTGAAGCAGGCATCGCGGAGTTGGAACATCTGCTTTGATGATACTGTCAAAGAATTCGACTTTATCAAAAATCCGGATGAACCATGCATTTACAGTAAGATTGTAGGGAGAACTGTGATATTCCTCGTCTTGTACGTGGATGACATTCTCCTAATAGGAAATGATATTCCTATGCTACAGTCAGTCAAAGGATTCTTGTCACAGAGGTTCTCCATGAAGGACCTGAGCGATGCCAACTACATTCTGGGGATCCAGATCTATCGTGATAGATCTAAGAGGATGTTGGGACTTTCGTAGTCCAGATACATCGACACCATGCTGAAACGATTCAGTATGGAAGATTCAAAGCGCGGTAATCTACCGGCTTGTCACGGAATCACCCTCTCCAAAGAGATGTCTCCTAAGACTGATTTGGAAAGGGCTCGCATGTCATCTATACCCTACGCATCTGCGGTAGGCTCTATAATGTATGCGATGTTGTGTACCAGACCAGATGTAGCATACGCATTAAGCGTTGTAAGCCGGTATCAGTCAGACCCAGGGGAGAAACACTGGATTGCAGTAAAGAACATTCTCAAGTACCTGAGAAAGCCTAAGGAGATGTTCTTGGTGTATGGCGGAAAAGACCTCCAGATCGAGGCCTTTGCTGACTCCAGCTTCCAGAGTGACAAGGATGACTCTAAGTCCATGTCGGGTTATGTCTTTACCCTCAATGGAGGGGCGGTTTGCTGGAAGAGCTCCAAGCAGGAAACTGTTGCTGACTCAACTATGGAAGCGGAGTACATAGCTGCTTGAGATGCCGCAAAAGAAGCTGTCTGGATGAAGAAGTTCCTCACGGAGCTTCAGGTGGTTCCTACCATTATTGATCTAATACCGCTGTATTGTGACAACAACGGCGCTATAGCTTTAGCGAAGGAACCCAGGTCCCATCAGAAGTCCAGGCACATTTTGAGGCGGTACCACCTGATCAGGGAGATCGTAGATCGCCGGGAGATCGAGGTGAAGAGAGTAGATTCGGAGAATAACACTGCAGATCCATTCACGAAGGCCATACCCCAGACTCAGTTCGAGCGGCTGATCGAGATGATAGGTCTTCGATACGCCAGTACATGGCCTTAGTGCAAGTGGGAGATTGTTAGTGTATATGCCCTAGAGGCCATTACTGTATCATACTAGTTTGTATATTACTTAATGGAAGCTTGGGATATTCACAGTTGTATAGACAATCTTGCTCAAAATGGTAGTATGCTACTTGATTTGTTTCTACTTTAATGTGTGCATGTGTTTCTTTTTGCATATCGCCTATACACATTAGTGGAGCCCTTAGGATCTTTGCTTGATTACCAGCGTTGTGATGGCAGTCACACTAGTGGGGGCTGGGTAGTCTACAAACACATCCTTATACAGGTCTCTAGTCGTAGGATTATCGAGACGGGGCATCGATACTCCGGAGTAAACTAGCGTATGCGCTTCTCATCCCAGCAGGGGAGATGGTCTGTCCCACAGCCATTAGTACGTCGTACTTGAGATAGTATGCGGGTGCTCGTTAGGTTACGAGTACACTGGACAGGACTCGCTGGGAACTGTTGGTTGGTATTATGCATGTCGTCAGTTATCAGTTCCCAGGTGACATGAGTACAGCTTAGTCCGTTGACTTGACACTGTCACTTCGCCTCGAGTGTATTCCCACTGTTCTTTGATTACCACCCTACCACGGCTCAAAGGAGTCATGCAAACAGGTAGTAGTTGGGTGCAGTCCCGAAGCACTTGGAGGCAGTGACGGTTAGACAGGATTCATCTCTCCCGGTATTGGGGGTTGATATCGCGCTGTGTCTAGGAGAGCCATTACACAAAGTCCCTGGCCAGGGCAAGCGAAATATACTGGTAGGTTTTCCAGTGTTATCTCAGGGTGTTCTGGGCTACACTCCGACACGATTTGTACCGCTATTAGGGGACTGACGTTTACCGCCCCCCTAGGCCTGCCATGCGATATTCTCAGACGAACAGATCGGACTGTACGGAGATTGTCACATTCAGGCTCAGTAGGAGTTCGGATGGGTTTACCTCATCGGCCTTCTTATCGACATCTACCTGGGGACCATTACGTACAGCTAATGCCGCTTGCGGTATGTGGTTAAACCCACTGCCAGCGTAGTGTCGAGTCTTTAGAGTCCCACACAGAGAGTTTTCCTGCACTGAGCGAAAGGTGTAGAGGCCGTATGGTTTTACGGCAAGGCTACGATCACTTACGTGCACTTGTGCGCGTATGCTGTTCGGGCAGACAATGCTAGTGGTCTTTGGTTTAAACCGGATCCTAGTATTGTATTGATGGATTAGTTTTGTCTTCTGTGCATTCGCATTCTACGGAATGCGAATGCGGGTGTGTATGCACGGTTGTGAGGAGCGAAGAAGGAGGAGGTGCCTCATTAGGGTTTTGACCGTTGGTTCGGTCAAAACCATTATGAGGTGGAAAATATTTACTAATCTTTTTAATGATAATTATGTTATGGCTAATTGCTTTGACCATTTGACCATGCTTGACCATGTTGACAATTTGACCATTGTTGACTTGGAGTTTTCTTGAGAGCACTAGATCCTTCTTTTGCTTTTTGCCTTGGATTTGATTTGTGATGATAATGGTCATATCAATGTAGCCATCAACTTTATCATGATAAGAGATTAGTAATTATTTGTTTTATGGTTTATTATCTCTTTGGGATTCTCTCTCTTCATCTTTGAGCTCCCATGGTTCCTCCTCCTTCTTCCTCTCTTGATTATTTCTATAGCTCTCATGTGTTGAGAAAAATAGAAACAAAATAGACAAACAAATCCACCATCATCTTCTACACCACCTAAGACATCAAGAGAAGCACACTTGTTGCCCTAGTTATCTCGGCTTGAGGTGGAGCTCGGATTACAAACTCTCGGGTGGATCATCTTCGACTCAAGGAGGCCGCGGAGGTGACTAAGATCCGAATCGATCCTTGGAGCTTGCATGGACGAGGAGGAAAGCGGAGAGAAGACCCGAAGGACTTGGTTCGTGAGGTATAATCTCTTGAGCATAGTAGATAGAACCTCTTATAGTTTGTTAGCAATGGTTTGGCAAAGATCCTCAAGTTTTTAGTCCATGTTACCTTGTGTCAAAAAATTGTTTTTTACCTATTCCGCCTCCCCGTAAGCACCGGGGTGGGTAACGTGGACTTACACTTAGCATAGGTGGGTAGGAATCTACCCGCTAGAGATGGATCGGACAGGGAAGCTGTTCAGTGGCCTCGTGAGGAGGGCTTTAGATCCTTAGCTTAGATGGATAGGAATCTACCCGCTAAGGACGGACCGGGCAGGGACGCTACTCGGTGGCCTCGTGAGGAGGGCTTTAGATTCTTAGCATAGATGGGTAGTAACCCGAGGATTATGCGCAGTCGGAGTGGTGGCTGCCCCCGCTCCGGGTCTGCGCCAAAGTGCGGCTTCGATTCCGCTCTATCAGGTGTTTTAAATCCTCGGGCGAGACTCTTCAAGAGTAATCCCTGCGCTCGTCATTCGCACGACCCCGACGAGAGTTGGGGCGTCGGTCATGCCTGGAAGCAGGCGAACTGACCGACACCTCCTCAGGAGGGAGAACGTATGGCGAGCATTGGAGCGACGGCTCGGCCTTTCCCGGGACTGTGACGTGGAGCTGTCCGGCGCCCAGCGGGTCATCGAATCTATTGCCGCATGCGGGTTGAGGTGGCCGGAGTCGGCTCGCCGGCGCTCGGTGTCGCTGTGATGAGGATGAAGGAGATCGATGGCTCGGGTGTGCCTGTCCATTCTTCGGCGAACGTCGTTATCCCGGAAAGGGGGAGCCGCGGTCTGGTGGGTAGGGCCAGCCGCTTAAACGCAGACGAAGGTATCCACCAGCGAGGTGAGCCTGTCAATCCGGGCGAATAAGGCGACGATGGCATTGGGAGGAGGAGACGAGCCGCTCCCGCCTCCGTTGTGGAGGGATACGGCGACTTGTACTTGGATCGTCACGGTTTTCGCTCGCCATTAGATCGAAGGCGGAAGATCAACTTTGATGAGTGCAAGAAAATTTCGAAGTTCCCACATACGGCGCCAACTGATGGAGCTCTGGATCTCCTTCAGATGCTGTCCTCCGTCGATCTATCGCGAGCGTTGCTGGACGGTTGAGATTGGATTCGGAGGTTGCCTCCTTGAGTGTGTGGATCTCAATGGGTTGAGTTTGAGGTGGAAGCCGAGCTACCTGCAAAGAAGTCCCGGGGTGGGTGACCACCATAGGACCCTCCGACGATCAAGTTATTCGAGGAATTTGAGCAGAGTAGTGGCTTATTGGATTCAAGTTGCCTTACCTGAGTCGTCTGAGAGAGGGGTTTTATAGTGGTCGCATGGAGCGAGCAGGCGCGAGATCTTCGCCTTCGGTTACGCCCCTGACGTTACGCGTGCGTGAATGACGGGATCACTTCATTAATGATGAGATACACGCATTAATGGGGGGACGCGTCAGCGTGGGACACGGGACGTGGGGCGGCGGTTATCTCATTTTGGCGAGATACGCGGAGCCGTTGCGGAGGCGCTAGGGCTCTGCAATCTCGGTTGATCGAGGGAGGCCGAGGAAGCTTGGCACATCAGGGGCTCGGAGACGAGCCAGGAGGCCTAGGAAGATCGGCATGCTCGGAGCTCGGAGACGAGCTGGAGGCCGAGGAAGCTCGACATGCTCGGAGCTCGGAGACGAGCGGGAGGCCGAAGAGACTGTGGAAGCTTGGAAACGAGCTGTTGGTAGTCTCCTAGGTGAAGGTGAAATGTCTTTAGGGGGGTCTCCCGAAAGGTCGGGTACGTTCACCGAGAAAGAGCCCCCAGCGAATGTCCTCGACACTACTACAATAGGGGGTTGCCCCTACGGATATTGAAATCCGTAGGGGCAGATTTATTTTGGCCCTATGGATTAGTCCGTAGGGCTAGACGGTTGCCCCTACGGTCCTTACATATTTATATAAAAATTATTAAATCTTAAATTGTTGTTTGCCCCTACGGAGCCGCAAACCAAGAACCTACGGACTTATCCATAGGGGCATCTAAATAGGGATTTAAGTTAAAAGCTCAGATCGATCCCTACGCTCATTATTCCCAATTCTCGCGCGAACAAAAAATTCCCAAACCCTCGTTCCCGCCGATCGATCGCCGTTCTTGTCATCGCCAGCGCCGCCGATTCGTCGTAGCCACCGCCTGCTTTCGTCGTAGCCACCACCTGCTTTCGTCGTCGCCAGCGCCGGCTCATCGGAGTTCTCGTCGTCGCCTCTGCACAGGTAAGGAATTCTTCAATTACTCAAATTTTTGATTGGGGGTGGGGCTGGGGCTGGGGCTAGGGCTAGGGTTGGGGCTGGGGCTCGGGCTGCGGCTAGGGCTGTGGTTGGGGTTGGGGCTCGGGCTCGGGCTACGGTTAGGGCTGTGGTTGGGGTTGGGGCTCGGGCTCGGGCTGCGACTAGGGCTGTGGTTGGGGTTGGGGCTCGGGCTCGGGCTGCGGCTAGGGCTGTGGTTGGGGTTGGGGTTGGGGCTCGGGCTGCGGTTAGCGTTAGGGTTGGGGCTGGGCCTGGGGCTGCGGTTGGGGTTAGGGTTCGGCAGGGGGTTGCTGTTAGGGTTGGGGTCGGGGATAGGGTTAGGGTTGGGGTTGAGGTTTTGGATTTCAGGGTCTAAGTTAATTTCTATTCTAATTAGCATTAAGCTCGTTAATTGAAATGTTGATGATAATCATAAGAGGAAAATGTGTCTAGTTTGAGAAGGTGTTGGAAACTGGACTAATAATGTGGGTAAAGCCCAGTTTAATTAATAATTTTATTTGTCATTCTCAAATTTTCTTGGAAACGGAGACTGTTTTGTGGAACTTTTAGCCGTTGGGCATGTTGGGGTTTTGTTTTTGGAGTCATCGGACATGGCATTTGGTAGGTATCCAAAGACCCCGTGTCTGATTTTGGATATTTTTGATTGATTTAAACTGTGGGTCTGAGTAGTCCCTTAATTTGATCTGGTTGGGGTTTGAGTATGCAAAGGATTTGTAGTCTGGTGGAAATTTTGTGGGTGTTTTCGGTTGAATATGTTTGCTAATTGCATAAGATGCTCATAAGATTCTGGATTTTGAGGATGGGCCGTTGTAATTGGAAATGCTTAGAATTGTAGGACCTTCTTTATTTTAGCTATATTAACGTAATTCAAATAGCAATTCCTTGGAATTTTTTAGTCCAGAGAATCTTGATCGAGTCTCAGGATCGTATTGATTCAAGAATTTTGTGTGACACCAAAGACTGGACGTTAGACGAATAGCCGGTGGTAAAACTTCTTAAAGTATATTAATTTTGAATCTTCTTCTAAACTCAATGATTCTACATTGATAAAGAAAAGCTTAGATATCGATGACAAATGACCACATATTACAAGTTACAAAGATGATGTTCAACACCTTCCCAACTTTTTCATTGCTTGTGATATTTTCTCTCCTCTCTCTCCTTTTCTCCTGGTCTCTGTCTATCATGAAACTTTGGGCATGCAAATTAAGACTCTCTCCTCTTTTTGGTTATTATTTTTCCCTTTGTCGGCTTAATTATTGAGATGGAGATTTGATTAGAGTTTTGGTGTTCATAATTTCATAATATGAGCAAGGCAATTGACAAATCATCATGATGTTGTTATGATCATAGCAAGATGTAGGTGCTTGTGTGTTGGTACTAAAGCATGATACAATCTCTTTTATTGCTAGTGGATGCGTTTTGTTCAAAGAGTCTTTTCCTTTTAGTAATTTTCCTCTTTAGGGAGTTTTCGACATTGAAATCTCACTAGTTGATAATGTTAAATGAGTTCTAGTCCTAGTTTGCTATATTTTTTGATATATAGTAGATGGTGATACTTCTTTCACTACTACAAATAAGGGTTGCCCCTACGGATATATACGTAGGGGCGAAAAAATACCCCGTAGGTGCAAAGGCCGCAGGTGCAAGTTGAAGCCTTGAACTTGCCCCTACGGGCAAAATCTTGCCCCTACGGATTTCTGTGTAGGTCCTGTTGCACCTACGGAGTAGGCCGTAGGGTAAAAAAATTTATATTATTTATGGTTTTTTTTAATATATTAAATGTACCTACGGACATGACCGTAGGGCCATGTACTACCCCCTACGGATATCTACGTAGGTACCTATCCGTAGGGGCAAAATATAAGGAATCCTGATATTTTGCCCTTACGGATCACGCCGTAGGGGCGAAGCAGTGGCCCTACGGACGGCGAAGCAGTGGCCCCTACGGACATGTCCGTAGGGGCACTCCCAACCCCCTGGTACTGAAATCAGGGGGGAAATATCAGTTACTGCTGATATTTTGCCCCTACGGATATAGTCGTAGGGGCAACATGTGTACCTACGAATTAATCCGTAGGTACATATTATCTGTATTTTTTTTAAAAAATGGGCTGCTTGATTTTTTCTCGCCCTGTGCACAATAATATATACATCAATCAAATATAAAATTAATCATCACACAACATATATCGCAGTATTCATAATCACATCTCACGCATATATATAATATACAAAAGAAACCCAAAAACTGAATATGATATAAATATAAACCAATATCAATATCGTTTCAAAATGTAGTACAATGTGTATGATATAAATAAATACATGTTTCAAAAAATAAGAACCAAAAAGCTACCCTAGTTCGGTCCAGCTCCACCTCTGAATAACGATAGAATAACGCGTGCCTGCTCCTCGATCAATAAACTCTACAATTCGGCGCGAGCGGGAGTCTGAGCGGCCTGTTGAGCTGGCGATGTGGTCTGCGCAGCCGCCGTCGAGGTAGTCGCTTGCGGAGCCGCGGCTGCGGGAGTCTGAGCGGGCGGTGGAGCTATAGGAGCTGTCTGCGGAACCGCAGTCGATGTAGTGGCTTGCGGAGCCGCAGCCGAAGGAGATGCATGTGGAGGCTCGGCCGATGTATCCTATCGCGTCTGGACCTAACGTGTGTAATAAGCGTGTAAGAACTGTGTATTATTCGAATTCGTATCATTATTAAGTTATTTCGAAACCCCGTTTGGATATCTAGTTTGTTGTTTATTTTAATTGCATCTGTATGTATGATTAATCAAACTTAAGTCTAAAACCAAATAAGCTCAAGTTACGTACTAATTATGGATATGTTGATATCTATATAATATGACATGATATTTTACTATAAAGTAGTATACATACCAACATCTCCTTCAACTCCTGAACGGTGGCCCTCAAGCTCTCCAGTTCCTGATGGACACATCGGTCACTGGAGACGGAGGAAGTAACCGTCGGGGTGGAGTCCAACCTCATATGGGCCCTGCTAGGGCTCAGTCCCCGGCCTCTCTCCCAACCTCTGTGGTGCCCTCCGTGTGCGGCGTCCAGAATTGGGGTCAGCAGCATCGGATCGCTCTGTCCGGTAAAATCGATCCCCGAGGCCTCGGCCTGCTCAACCACCCGCTCCTACACCCACATTAAGCAGTAAAGTATAAGTATAAAATTTAAACTTGAACCTTCCAAAACTAAAATTTTAAATTTGGGTAGAAAAAATATTAACACTTACACAGTACTCCTGGGTAGCGACGTCGGGATATCGAAGCTCGCCCGTGGCGGGATCTGTCGAGGTGCCGTGGACGGCAAGATATGCGGACAGCACGCTCGGTGTACCACCTGACGCCACGGTCCGAGATGTCTGCAATATTAGAAAGTAACTCTTAATATTAGAAATATTAGAAAATAACTCTTAATATTGCAGAATATCACAAAGGTCGGTCTATTGTAATTTACCGATAACTCCATGGCTCGAGTAATGTTCCTCGAGCCACCTGTGTAAGTGGGGCGGCCCCTCTTCACCGACTTCCTGTTCTCTGTATTCTGAGCGGCCTGTTTCTGCACAACGCATTAACATTTAGTTTTCTAATTAAGAAACACAAAGAAATAAATTATATCATAAATAATGAATTACATTTAAAATACATACCTGTTTGCGTTGGGAGTCGAAATAAGCGCACAATAGAGGCCATGTCTCTACTTCGACTCTCGCAAACGCCGGAGTAGATAGGAGGGCCGCTCTCTCTGCCTCGGGGGTCGCCATCCACAGGGAGTAGCAGTCGGCCTTCAGCTCATTCCTGTTGTATCGGACCTTGGCCTGCATGTTCTTCATCAGGCCATTGTACAGAGTATGAAGGTCGAGCACCCTCCCCGGGTGATCAGGGTCGGCTACAGGCTGAAAATCGTAATCCAACTGAAAATACAAAAAAAACATTGTTATTAGATTGCAAGTGTTAATAATAAATATATTGGATAGATCAAATGAAAATATATATTAATACATACCCGAGCCTGATCAAAGAAAAGGCCGAATGAGCGCTGGTGCTGCTCGCCCCACTCAACGTGAAGTGGATAGTTCTTCACGAACCGGCTCTTGTCCCCCAAATACCGGCTGAACCTCTCGGCATGAGGACCGGTATAGCGATAGTCAAGGGTAAAAAAAAGGGGGAATGCTGTCTCCCCCTAGCTCTGTCAGGCCTCAGCCTATGGGACTGATTCGGGCCTCGAGTCCCCCTCTGGGGATGGGGAGGCCCTGCGTCTGCACGAAATATCAAGACAATCAATAATAAGACAAATTTGTATTAAGAAATCAAGGTTAAACGAAAATTCAAGTTTGATATATACCTCCGGTGACTATCGCACGAGCCTGGGCCCGGGCAGCAGCACGAGCCTGGGCCCGGGCAGCAGCACGAGCGGGACGATAGTTCCTCCGGTGAGGAACAACCGGGGTCCCGGATGCGGACGCATCCCCTCCAACTAGAATATAAACATCGACGCTAAATTTCCATGAAGTTCATATTTATTCTATAGAGCATATGTAAAATGAATAAATATTTTAAATTTATTCATACTAACCTGCAGACGATGCGGAGGGTATGGAAGCGGCAGGAGTGGCCCCTGCGGAAGATGTGGACGCACCACCTATAATTAGACAATTAAAAATAGATTATATAAGTAATTGCAAAAAGAATGTGTAGATCAATAATATAACGTTCTAAATCAATATGCATGCACTATAGGATATATAAACATACCCGCAGGTGCGGTAGTGTCACCACCTACAGCTAGACAATAATAAAAATTACTAAGTAAGAGCAAAAGGAATGTGTGTATTTATGATATAGCATTCTAAATCAATATACATACACTATATGATATATAAACATACCTGGAGGAGCGGGGGTGGGCTCTATCCCAGATGTGGACGCATCACCAACAACTAGACAATCAAACATTGACAATATAAGTAATTTTGACATAAATAGGCATGAATATCTGTAATATTACATTCAAAATGGATATGCGTGCAGTATACCTAGAGATGTGGCAAAATCCACACGGAAGGAGGTATCCGAAGGGGTCTCCGATCTGGGTGCAAGACTGGCCCTCTGAAGCTCCCTACGGAGCTCTCCGGGCGGCAGAACCGCTCTGCCTCTGCCGCGGCTGGAGCTCCTGCCGCCCCTCGCTGCTCTCGACATCGTCATCAAATCTAGATAAACGGTTCGTGGACGCATTAGACAATCATTAAAAGTATTGACTATATATGTATAGAGCGTAAAATGCGAAGTAATAATATAACATTACCGATAACCTTTTTCGTTTCGTGGGCGCATTATACATATCTACTTGGATTTCATCGTCGATGTCATTTCGAACCCACGTAACTTTATGATCGGTCGAACACAACCCGTCCTTCGCAACAGACGGTCGGAGCACTTTAAGCCTTCTCTCTTCTTCATCCTCATCGCTGTCCTCGTATTCTGGGACATCGTAGACATCTTTGGGTTTCCATCGGCATACAACACTCCACCCCGAATGCTTCAAACACTGTGAGTAGTATACTTGGAACGCTTGGTTCGGAAAGATAAACGGATCGTTCTGACCGTAAAATCGAAGTGTGTTCACACCGGTCAATCCATATTCATCTTTCCAAGTCCCAAGACTGCTTCTCCACCTGTCCGTATCGGTTCGCGGATCGTACCAAGTACATTGGAATATATAAAAGGGTTCTGATCGTCCGGGATAGTGGATGCCGAGTATACAATTTAAGTACCCATAGTAAATCACACCGTCCGATCCTACCGTCGCAATCCCACTATTCTGAGTGGTTCTAGATGTTTCTATGTCCTTAACTTCGAATTTGTATCCAAGGACACCAAATCCTTTGTAATATGCAACCTCCATACTAGGAAATTGAGCTAAACATCTTGAATCACTCTCAAATGATGCAGACAAGTTCGGATCGTGGATCTAACAAAACAAATTTTACGACAAATACATAACGATACAAGTTTAGATTAAAACTGATAGCAATAAAATGTTATTCGAATAACTTACATGATCTGTGACCCAATCACAAAAATTATCCTGATGGTGTTTTTCCAAACGTTCTTCGTTCCAATCAGGATGCCCCTCACGTACCTCGTTAAAATGAATTCTGTTTTCGACAAATAATTATGACATTAATATTATATCATTTCATACACACACAAACACAGATATAACAATTAATCCAAAAAAACTTACTCTCTAATTTGTTCAAGACATGCGTAATTAAGCAAGATAAACCGGTATATCTTGTTGATAAACATAGTGTCTACCCTCTTATACTCGGCTTTACCATATGGCCCGTCTTGAATTTTTCGTGGTCGGTTAAGCCTTGTCTCAATGTTCTCGTCCAGATAGCGGGAACAAAATGTGGTTGCTTCATCAAGAAGATAACCTTGCATGATAGAACCCTCCGGTCGATTTTTATTGCGTATATATTTCTTAAGAGTGTAGAGGTACCTAATGAGAATATGTTGAATAAATAAATACGGGCATACAGGACAACAATAAATTTATAAATTGCGCGAAACGAAAAATTACACGTACCTCTCGACAGGATACATCCATCGATATTGTACCGGTCCGGCTAATTTCGCCACAGTTGCAAGATGAACCGTCAAGTGTATTATGATATCGAAGAATGACGGTGGGAAAATACGCTCAAACTTGCAAAGTATCAACGCAATAGAATTTTCTAGTTTATCCAGTGTCACAACCTCCAGTGTTTTAGCACACAACTCCCTGAAAAAACAACATAGGTCGTTGATTACTAGACCAACCGAGTCGGGGAGAGAAGTCCTGAGGGCTAAGGGAAGAAGGTGCTCCAAGATAACATGGTGATCATGACTTTTCAGCCCATCGATCTTGCCCTTCACAATTTTTATTTTCTTGCTGAATGATCCTGAGAAACCTGTGGGGACTTTCAAATCATGCAACACCTGCAGGAATCTTTTCTTCTCCGGTTGTGACATATGATAAGCGGCATTGGGAAGTACAAACTTGCCCGGTTTACCCGCTACCGGTCTAGGGTGCAATTCACTTCTTATTCCCCACTCTTGTAGATCCATCCGAGCATTCATGTTGTCTTTAGATTTCCCGTCTTTACAAAGAAGCAAGTTAAGTATGTGCTCTGATACTCCCTTCTCTATATGCATGACGTCCAGACAATGACGCACTGAATTTGTAGACCAGTACGGAAGCTCGAAGAAAATGCTTAACTTGTTCCAATATGGTGGTTTGACCTGTTTCGTCGGATCCATCCCGAAGGTCACGTTATTGTAACCATCCCATTTAGCAGTCACGTCCTCTCCGGACAATGGGGATGGAGGTCCAAGAAGCTCCTGATGACCATCAAAGTGGACCGTGTCTAACCTATAGGGGTGGTCTGGAGGCAGGAAATGTCGATGGCCGCAATAACAAACCTTCCTGCTAAAATTCAAGAATTTCGATGTTGTGTGTTCATGGCAATGAGGACATGCTTTGTGACCATGTACGGACCAACCTGGTAGCATTCCATACGCAGGAAAGTCATTAATTGTCCACATTAAAGCCGCACGCAGTATGAAGGTTGTCTTTGTGTTTGTATTATATGTCTCTACACCATCAACGAACAAAGATTTCAACTCCTCGATCAGAGATCGGAGATAGACGTCGATATTGTTCCCCGGTGAGTTTGGTCCGTCAATAAGAAGAGGCATCATAAAGTATGATTGGTCCATAGCCAACCAAGGCAACAGATTATAAATTATCATTACAACGGGCCATGTGCTGTGATTTCCAGCCATATAGTTGAATGGGCAGAAGCCATCAGTAGCCAGTCCGAGCCGGACATTGCGAGGATCGCTACTGAATATTGCGTGCCTCCTATCGAAATCCTTCCATGCCGGTGAATCTCTTGGATGGCTCATTTTTCCATCTTCACTTGGAGGAGCACGGTGATGCCAAATCATTGCCTCGGCTGTTTTCTTGCACCTGAATAGCCTCTGTGTTATGGGAAAGTATCGTGCTATCTTCACAGGTATATCAGGCTTCTTATCAGAATCTTTCTGCTTATACCTGGCCTCTCCGCATGTTGGACACTCTTTCAAATCTGAATTCTCTTTCCGGTACAACACGCAATTTTTAGGACATGCTTGAATCTTCTCGCACTTTAGACCCAAATCAGACATCATCTTCTGGGCTTCGTACCAGCTGTCGGGCACATTATTTCCCGGAGGCATAGAATCTTTCAAGAACGAAAGAAGCATTGTGAATGACTTGTTGCTCCATCCATTTAGACACTTAATCTGGAAAAGTTGGACGAACCATGAGAGGGTGGAATACTTCGCATTCTCATAAATTGGTTTCCTAGCATCATTCATGAAATTTTCATATTTATCCGCACGAGGTCCTTGACCGGAAGGAATGTCATTTTCGGTACGAATAGATTCACCTAGGGCAGCCTCTACCATATCCTCCATTTCTTCTGATGGAAATAAATTACCGCCTTCTCCTTCTGCCGCATTACCGAATTCTTCTTCTCTTGCCGCATTATCGTGTTCTACTTCTTCTGCCGCAGTACTGCATTCTTCTCCTTCCCCGTGATATTTCCAAGTTGTATAAAGTCTAGTAAACCCATGTTTTACAATATGAAGCTCTGCCAATTCTACCTTCTGCCAGTACTTATTGCCACATCTATCGCACGGACAGAGAATCTTCTCTATTATGTGCGCGTGCAAATTCAAGGAAAGCAGCAACTCCTGCGACAAACTTAGGTTGCATACGTTGTTTCCAATCCACATACATCCAGTCCTTAGCTCTGACGTACTCATGGACCATGTTAGACTGTATAACATATAAATTGTAGATTATGCTTACTATATCGAGAAATATAAGAACGGGATAGTTACTGACAAAGGAGAAAATCCGTGTATATGCATTAGACTTAAGCTCCTACGGAGAACGTATCTCCTTTTAATATTATTAAATGTTCTCATGTAGTGCGCACGTGCATTGCACGCGGTGCGCGCATAGCGGGCATACGTGCGTTGCACGTAGCGCACATGGCGCTTGCGCATATGCGCATTATGGGGAGGAGTAGGCTCCTAACTTGGAGAACTAAGCTCCTTTTAATATTATTGAATATTCTCATGTGGTGCGCACGTGCATTGCACGTGGTGCGCGCATGGCGGGCACACGTGCGTTGCACGTAGCGCACATGGCGCTTCCGCGTATGCGCATTATGGGGAGGAGCATGCTCCTATCTTGGAGAACTAAGCTCCTATGGAGAACTAAGCTCCTTTTAATATTATTAAATATTTTCATGTGGTGTGCACGTACATTGCACGTGGTGCACGTATGGCGGGCACACGTACGTTGCACGTAGTGAACGTGGCGCTTGCGTATATGCGCATTATAGGGAGGAGCATGCTCCTATCTTGGAGAACTAAGCTCCTTTGAGAATTGAGCATTAAAGAACTAAGATGCATTAAACTTGAGATTGAGATACATACCTGCAACATAGAAAAGAAATCAATAAACAAGATGAATATAATATAAATTTAAGTTGAAAGAATATATATCCTCCTTTCAAATGCAATTAAGTCTCGATGATGCTGAAGATGTTACCAGAAAAACATATTCTGCCAACCTTCATGTGTGAAGGGGTGTGTGTGGGAAAATTGGGTACACGGTGTCAGAAAAGTTTTCTGGCGTCCAAGTAAAATCCATAACTAAATCCCTATCTTGCCCTTCCTTTTCTTCAAATCAGAAATGTGTCTTTTTTTGCATTATGAATGGTCTGGTACCACAAGCTCAGTATGTTGAATCATGTTTTGGTTGGACAAAGACTTGCCAATGGCAGCATGCAAAGATTTATTTGGCCACAAACTACAACCACCACATGAATGCATACAATTATAATTTTTGAGCAATCAATCTATAGCTAGCTACTTGATTCTATATCTACAACACGAAAGACACGAATTCTTCCCATGTCTCCTCATGTCTCCATGGAAATTGGGGCAACATCGTCAGAGACTACATTAATTCCTCATGACTCCACGAATTCTTCCCTAGCCCCAGCCCCACCTCAACCCCAACCTAACCCAGCCCCAGCCCAGCCCAGCCCCAACCTAACCCTAACCCCAGCCCCAGCTAAACCCCAACCCCAACCATAACCCTAACCCTAACCCCAGCCCCAGCCCCAGCCGAACCCCAACCCTAACCCTAACCCCAACCCCAACCCCAACCCCCTGCCGAACCCGAGCCCGAGCCCCAGCCCCAACCCTAACCCCAACCCCAACCGATGCCTCATCGGTACCCAAACAATGAACCATAGCCCTAAAACAATCAAAAATTTGAGTAATTGAAGATTTCCTTACCTGATCGAAGGCGACGATCGATCGAAGGCGACGATGAAAACAGAGATGACCTGGCACTGGCGACGACGAAAGGCGCAGGCGGTGGCTACGACGAATCGGCCGGCGGTGGGGACGACGAGATCGACGATCGATCGGCGGGAACAAGGGTTTGGGAGGAATTTGGGTTCGCACGCGCAGAAGAAAATGATCAGCGTAGAGATCGATCCGTGCCTTTTTAATTAAATCTCTATTTAGTTGCCCCTACGGATAAGTCCGTAGGTGTTTGGTTTGCGGCTCCGTAGGGGCAAACAACAATTTAAGATTTAATATTTTTAAATTAATATGTGAGGACCCGTAGGGGCAACCTTTTGGCTCTACGGACTAATCCGTAGGGCCAAACTTAAATTGCCCCTACGGATGTCATTATCCATAGGGGCAACCCCTTATTTTACTAGTGTTTAAGTGCTTGTCGCATTAACATGGAAGCCGACCATACCAAAGGTTGTGGAGGACATAATTATCGAGACACAAATCAAATGGTTTCATGTTAGAGCTACATCTTCACTCGAACTTTGGACATGTACAAAAGGAAGAGTTAATGTACATGTTATTAGAACTCATAGGTATGAGATGTCCTCGTTCGATGTTCGTCGTGACATAGAACTATACAAAGTTGATCTTAGTCTAAAATAGCATCTGCCCCGAAGTTCAGGCCCGGACGTCCTAACGTCCCGGTCGTGTCTTTCGGCGGAGAACATATGTGACATGTGATATATATGTATGCATGTGTTTATGTGATATGTGCGTATGTATGCATTTAAGTAAAAACAACCCTACACTTAAGCGAAATCATAAATTGAAACACACATATATAGAATACAACTCATACATGGGTATCCTCAAATCTAACTTTAATTATCGATAATTTATTCTTTTCAACGACAAACGCACACACAAAGCATATACACGGATTTTCTCCTTTGTCAGTAACCATCCGGTTCTTAAATTTCTCAATATAGTCATCATAACCTACAATTTATATCATCCAGTCTAACATGGCCTATGAGTACGTCAGGGTTAAGGACTGGATGTATGTAAATTGGCAACAACGTATGCAACCTAAGTTTGTCACTGGAGTTTCTGCTTTCATTGAATTTGCACGCGCACATAATAAGAAGGAGAAGACAGTAATGTGGCAGAAGAAGAAGGAGCAGACAGTAATGTGGCAGAAGAAAGAAAAAATGACATTCCTTGTTCTCTGTTTCAGCATTAATCTTCTGATATGAACTAATGATGGCTTTCACATTGGCTTTTCCTTTTAGAGACTTCTTAGTGTCCAATGGAAAGTATACATCAGATTTGTGCAGGTCGGGTTCTTCTATGACTTTCAAGAGTTTCAACTGATTCTGTAAATTACACCCTAGTTGGGTGATACTTTTACCACTTCTCACTGCAGGTGCGCTCTCTAATATCCATTTTGAATGTAATATTATAGATATTCATGCCTGTTTATGTCAAAATTACTTATATTGTCAATGTTTGATTATCTAGTTGTTGGTGATGCGTCCATATCAGGGACAGAGGCCACTCCCGCTCCTCCAGGTATGTTTATATATCATATAGTGCATGCATATTGATTTAGAATGTTATATCATAAATATACACACATTCTTTTTGCTCTTATTTAGATAGTAATTTTTATTATTGTCTAACTGTAGGTGGTGACAGTAGTTGACAATAAAATTTGTCATCCTAGAAATTATGATTTTTATATGTGCTCGCATGCGGGAATGATTGTAAGTCGTGGACCTATACAATAAATTCTTATTTGGTATTTGTTTGAAATCAAATCGAATACTATATAATTGATAAGTTTGTTATATTTGTATTTAGTTTGGAATTAACACAATATTTATTCACGCAACATGCACTTATGATCAACCAACTGCTCATGATATTTGTAGCCCAGCATAGATATCACCACATCAACTTTTTTTATTGCCTCCACCAAGCTCTTGTGATCATGCATATTACCCTACATATATTCAACATATATATTATCAGGTCTTTCTAAAATCAATGACCTTTAATTCAAAAAAAAACACACACACACACAGGGAGTGAATTAATGAAGAAAAGAGGGTCCAGTGTCGTCAAAAGTTTATATCCTCCATCAATTATCAAGCTACCGAGGACGAAAAGCCACCTTTGTTAGTCGAGAGTCATGGTAATAGTCATGGAGATTGATTATAAAAGAAATAGAGAGAAGAAAATAGAAATTGTAGATAGTAGATTAGCACACTCATTTCAAAAATTGCACTTTGATCTTTATGTCTACCTTTTTTTTAATTACCAATGTGTCTCGATTTTATTCGCAAAATATCATTTCTGTCCGGCGGCTGGCTGGCTAAATTTCATACAACATAATAACTGTGCCGGGCTTGAAGTTTCACATTGCCCTCAACTTTAATCACCACTGATTTATGGTTTCGCAACTTTGTAGTAATCCCGAAACATGATTTATTTTCTGCAAATGCTAGGAAATTTCACTCAAATTTTGCATCTTTACTCTATTTTTCACAACGGTTAATTTGTTATGTTTCACCACTTGGGTATTTGAGGAAACATCTTTTATTTTCTACCATTTGACTGAATTGCATGTTTTTATTGAAAATAATACAATTGCATAACCTTAAGAAAAACAACCACCCCTTTTTTAATGAATTTGGACGGGTAATTATCCCAAATTTTTTAAAACAAAAGAAAAACAGCGACCTATATACAAAATGGGTAAATGTCGTGATTAATAAATTACTTACCATTTGCCGAGACATGTATTTTTGCAGCATCCATACATCCTTTTCCTCTTCTTCGATGCCGTATTCTCATTATCTTCGTCTAATCCATCTGAAACTGCAATTAAATTTAATTAAACCAAATAAAATCAAAAATTAAAATTAAAATCAAACAGCAACAACGAAATCAATGAAATTTTTATAGCCTACCAGAGTCTTCAAGAATATCCACATATGAATCCTGGGTCTTCTTCTTTTTCTTCAAAGATCTTTCAGAAGCAGAGAATTTTGTTTTCTGGCAAGTGCTTTGAAGCTAAACACCATATTGCCTTTGTATTTGAAAACCAAAAAATGCCCAGTTTGCAGATTATTGGCTACTGTAAATTCATGCCACCCATCTCCACTCATGGAAGCAACTTTGTTCTCGATTTGAAGATCAACATGCCATATTTTGCCATTGTGGCTCACTAGGTTAGCCTTTTCTCTTCTCTTGACCATCTTGCTAATCTGTTTGGTAAATTTATTCGGAACCGGCTGCGAATCATTAAAAGACATGCATAAGAAAGTTAATGCTTGCAAGAAGTTGAAACGTGCGTTCAACCCATGCATAAGAATGTATTTTAACTTCCTTTCTTACGAGATCAAATCAAAACTTCCAATGTGAGTACTACTCAACGGTGGACCCAATGAACCGAGGAATGTTGTCCCATGGAGATGTTTTTGTCAGCACGATCCGTAAAAGAAGTAAACAATACCTTCTTAAGTTGACATAAGTAAACAACACCTTCTTAAGATGACATATATAGCTATCCATGCGTCTAGATTCGTTGGACTTGTCTTTTTAAGCTTACATTAATTTCCATTTGTTTATGCGGCTGTAATATTTGGACATGAAATATATTTTGGATTAATCTATATTTCCAATTATTTCTGAAATTTAACAACGAGAGATGAGATAGTTTTCAACGAAAGGAAAGGGAAGGAAAGGCGAAAATTGCTTTTTTCCTATTACTGAAAAAGTGTGTTTGTGGGTACCGAAGAAAGAGATGAGATAATTGAAATATTTTTTTGGGGGAGAGAGATGATTGATATTAATCTATACAATTATAACTAGAACCCAAACAAACAAAAGCCCAAAACTAAAACGTTAAAATTGCTACAATTTTTTCGAAATTCGTAAAATAAAAACGCCTAGCGTATACACGTTCGCTTTGATTATACGCTAACGTAGCGTATATACGAGACGTCCGCTTTGATTCTACGAAATTTCTTCGATCCGACACTCACCCCCAAAAAAGAAGTCGAGAGGGTTATCTCCCCCACTGCAAATTTCAAAACCCCTGCGCCTCCTCCTTCTCCTCTCTCCAACTCCCCTGCGCCTCCTCTCTTCGCTACCTCCTTCTCCGCCGCCGGCCTCTTCTCTCCCCTGCCTCTTCACTCCACCGCCGGCTTTGATTATACGCTAATGTAGCGTATAACAAAAAAATTTCGTTTTTCAGGATTTTTTGAGAGGTTTGTGGCTCTTCTCTTGTTCTTGGGCGATTCACAGGCACAATTTTACTTCTTCGCTGCGGCCTCAAGCGTGAGATCCTCGGCGGCCACATTCGAGTGAGTTCTTGATTCTTGGAATTCTGCGGTTTCTGTAATTAAATTTCTTAAGTGAAAGAGAATCATGCCGTCTTTCTCTTATCATTAAATTGTTTGTTTTCTTTTTTCAGGATTTCTTTTAGAGGGGTTTGGGGCTCTTTCTCTCGTTCTCGGGCGATTCACATGCACAATTTTCCTTCTTCGCTGCGGCCTCAAGCGTGAGCTCCTCGCCACTGCCGCCGTCTCATCCGCGATCGAAGGCCACGTGCGAGTGAGTTCTTGATTCTTGGGATTAGTTCTTCGATTTCTTTAATTAAATTTCTTAAGTGAAATTAAGAGAATCATAACGCCTTTCTCTCATCATTAAATTGTATGTTTTCTTTTTTCAGGATTTTTTTTTAATTTTGGAGAGGTTTGGGGCTCTGCTTTTGTTCTTAATTGGGCGATTCAACGGTACAATTTTACTTCTCTTTTTCCCCATCTTTTTTATCAGTTTGTTCCTTTAGTTATTTTTTTAAAGTAATATTGGATAATTATGCCACCCGTTGCCAACTTTTATTTTTATTTTTGGCTAATATATATAAGAGAGTGGGTGAGAATTTTAAGGAGGTAATATATGTGAGACGTGGGCTGGTTGGTTTATGAACTCATGGGAATGATTAGGCTGTTAAGGATTTTAGAGAGATAGTGCTGGTTAATTTGTGATGGCCTCTTTAGAATAACTGCAACTTGTAATATATTTTGATGGGTTCTTCGCACCATGCTTACAACAAATATTTATTTTTTACCAAAGAAATAAGCTGCTTTTAAATTGTAAAATGATAATTTTTGACCTTCAATAAACTACTTATTTGAAAAAATAGGTGAGACCCGATTGGTGATCTTATAACTCAAAAGAATGACGAATTAACAATTATTTGTAGATGTAATCTGTTCAAGTCCTCAACGAAGTATGTGTTTTTTAACTATTTTATTTTATAGCTTGAAAGTGTTTATATTATATGGCTTATTGTATTTTCTTAACCATTATGCATTTGCATATCAAGGTAATAAATAAATAAATAACATCACAATAAAATTTGTTGTCGTTGATTATCAACATCTAATGAGTTACAGGTTTTGATGCGTGTATTATATAGTATCCACATCGTAGTATCCACATCGTAAAGGAACATAACTTATGACCCGTTAAGCCAAAATCAAAAGATACTAAATTATCTATGAACCAAAAGGTGAATTTGTACTTTCATGAACAATATTCACTAATTATCATCTATGGTAGAAAAATATTTCGCTGTCCGTACTAAATTTAATTTATATAATTAGATAGTACCATCTAAGTGGAGTTGTCCCATTAAAGAGGCCCACTTGTAAGAATATTGATTCTTTTTTAAAACCAAGCCAAAAAAAAGTTGAACGTTACATTTTAAAACATGTCCAACAATTTCTTTAAGCGGATGACCTTTGATGGGTATATCGTTTCATAATTTGAGTTCATACCCCACTATTGCATAATTTTCTAAGGAATCTGTGAAGCACCTACAACATGCTGCAAATAGATAAGTACATATAAAGAAAATCCTCTTTGAATTTATCCTCTACCAAATAACAACTTCTTTGATGTTCACAACCTTTTTGTGACAGTTCCTCGTAGACCCTCCGCCAGTATAAAAGGCTGGTCATGTTACTTCAAATACCACGATAAAAAAAGTATGCCTCATCCACATAATGCTATTGAATAGTGGGATAATATCTGCGTGGTTTTCTATGGCTAATGCTTTAACAAATAAAACTCATGAAAAAGGAATTGTGCAAATTTTCTTGCAACGTCTTTCTTTCATATCAACTAATTTTTCTCTTTACAAAATACTCATATTCGCATAATTTTCAAGAATTCATTACTCACAAGACCTTTTTAGGCTCAGAGTGCTTAAATATTGACTAGAATAGATCACTTAACCAACTAGGGCATAACTCTCATCCACTACCCAACCCAGAAACCCTGCTCTAGGTTTCTTCATTTACCTGAACTTAGACAAACTAACCCAAGTTGCGTGTGATGTATAAATCTGGGTATGTAACTATAGTTTTAATTGAGAAAGAGAATTCCTTTCATTCCTTTAATAAGGATGAGCTGCTAGTAACTTTCCTATCGTTTCATCAGAATTCCCATTTCCCAGGTTTTCCGTAACATACTGCTCCAGAATGTCCCAACCAGCTCTTGTTAGCTCTCCAAACTACCTGACTCCATCCCGTTGATTGTAACGAATCTTATGATACCGCACATATTTTAGTTGTTTAGGCTGTAGGAGCATAATGGAGGGTCCTAATTCTTTAATTTCATAAACTGGAATAACTCCAATGTATTTATAACCAGACGTTAAGTGATTATGATTTGAAATACAGTCTTTGTACTTGTTTGCAAATTCGTTGGTGTTATTGGATTTTTAGACTATATACTAGGCTGGAAATTCTAGTTGCTGTGAGTACAAAAACAATCCATTTATCCTCCAAAAAACGAAAATTGCCATGAGCATATTAGATTTTGACGCAGGTGTTGATTTTATATTTGATTTGGATTTTGAGTTTTTTTTGTATAAGTCTAGGATACCTTAAGACAATTTGGGAAATAACGGAGATAAAGATGTTTTGAGAATTTAAGAATTTTTATGGAGCTTGTAGATATTTAGAGAATCTAAGAATTTGTGAAATTTGGTATGTTTGAGAATTTTTCTAAAACAAATTTGTGATATTTGGACAATTTGGGTATTTTACCGAGCTTGGAGATATATAGGGAATTTGAAGGAATTTGGTGGAATATTTTGAAAATTTGAATATTTTGACGTAGGTATCAAATTTGGATTTGATTTGGATTTTGGGAATTTATTTGAATGTTTACAATATTTTTGATAATTCGGGAAATTAATAAAAATAAAAATGTTTTAAGAATTTGGTTTTTATGTAATTGGAGAATTTAGGAATGTTATAAAGCTTGGAGATATTTAGGGAATCTAAGAATTTATGAAATTTAATATTTCCGGGGAGTGTTGATTTTGTGGAATTTGAGATAGATATTTAGGCAATTTGAAAGAATATGGTGGAATATTTTGAATATTTGAAGATTTTTGTAGAGATAAGAGTTGTTTTTTTGGTTCTAGTTTAACGACATAGAGTTCGATCTGATTTTGTTCCTGTTTAACGATGTAGATGTCGAACTTGGTTCCGGTTTATTTTTGATATCTCTAGTCATCCTTTAAATAATTTCATTTTCTTCGAATTTATGTCTTATTTGGTTCCGGTTTAACAATTTAGAGATCGATTTTTTTGGTTCTATTCCCTACGTCGGTGGATGTTGGATTTGATTTGGATTTTGGAAATTTCCTGTGAAAGTGTAGGACATCTTTAGATAATTTGGGAAATTAATGGAAATAAGATATTTTGAGAATTTGGATTTGGAGAAATTTATAGTGTTGGAGATATTTAGGGAATCTAAGAATTTGTGGAATTTGATATATTCAAAAAGTATGTGGAATTTGAGATATTTGGATAATATGGGAATTTTACGGAGCTTTGTGATATATTGGCAATATGAAACAATTTTCTGGAATATTGATATCTTATATGATTTGGGAAATTAATGAAAATAAAGATATTTTGAGTTATAAAATTTATGGAATCGGTGAATTTTATGGTGTTTGAGATATTTAGCAAATATTTTAGATTTGCGTAAGCGTCAATTTTGTATTTTCTGTGGAAGTTCTATAACATTTTCGACAATTTGGGAAATTAATTGAAATAATAATGTTTTGAGAATTTTGAAAATTTTGAAATTGGGAATGTTAGAAATTTTATGGAGCTTTAGAGATTTTTAAAGAATCTAAGAATTTGTGGAATTTGACATATTTAGAGAGTTTGTTGAATCTATGGAATTTAAGATATTGGACCAATTTGGGAATTTAACGGAGGTCAGATATTTTTGGAATTTTGAAGTATTTGGATTTGGAATATTTGAAGACCTTTGTAGAGTTTTTCGAGAATTTAGGAAATTTGGTTCCGGTTTAATGAGATAGAGTTCGTTTTGGTTTGGTTATAGTTTTACGATGTAGATGTCGAATTCGGGTTTGATTTCGATTTTGGGATTTTTTTTGAAAGTTTAGAATATTTTAGAAAATTTGGGAAACTAACGTAAATAAAGACGTTTTGAGAATTTGGAATTTATGGAATTTTCGAATTTTCGAATTTATAGAGATTGAAGGTATCTAGGGCATGTATAAATTAGTGGAATTTTATATATTTGGTCATGTTATAGAATTTGTGGAGTCTGAGATATTTTGACAGTTTAGAAATTATCTAGAGTTTTGAGATATTTAGGGAACGTGAAAGAATTTGTTGGATTATTTTAGGAATTTTAAGATTTTTGTCGAGTTTTATGAAGTTTCGGATAACTTGCTTCCAGTTTAACGAATTCTTTATCTATCAAGTTATTAGGTTGGGGTTCTTATTTTTTCGTTTCATTATGATAGATTTGTCAGTAGGCTTTCTATCCTTTTAAAATAATATCCCTGCATATCTAAACATGAAAATATGAACCCTTAGCGCAGCAAAACAATTATACTAATCCATCCTTAGAACTTCAGGGTTTTAGACCCATCCTAACCGATGACAGGTATGTTATGAAAATTCTTAGTTTGTGTCCACAACTCCATTTTGACAGTTTTGAATCAAAATTAATTTATTTAGCTCATTTCTTAACATTTTCAAGATTCTATACTCTATCCAGTATTTCTACTCGTTTATTATTACAACTTTAGGTTTTTAACCCTTCAAAATTCTTACTCTGTATGCTATCAAAATTTTGGTTTTTTGTACGAATTCACTATCTCTAGCCATTCTAAAAATAATTTCATTCTCTTCGAATTTATGTCTTATTTGGTTCCGGTTTAACAATTTAGAGGTCGATTTGTTTGGTTCTATTCCCTACGTCGTTGGATGTTGGATTTGATTTCGATTTTTGGAATTTCCGGTGAAAGTCTAGGATATCTTTAGATAATTTAGGAAATTAATGAAAATAAAGATATTTTGAGAATTTGGAGTTCATTGAATTGGAGAATTTGATGGTGTTGGAGATATTTATGGAATCTAAGAATCTGTGGAATTTGATATATTCAGAGAGTGGAATTTGAGATATTTGGATAATATGGTAATTTTACGGAGCTTTGTGTTATATAGGCAATTTGAAATAATTTTCTGGAATATTGATATCTAATATGATTTGGGAAATTAGTGAAAATAAAGATGTTTTGAGAATTTAAAATTTATGGAATCGGAGAATTATATAGTGTTTGAGATATTTAGCGAATCTAAGAATTTGTGGAATTTGATATATTCGGGGAGTTTGTGGAATATCTTGGAATGATGGAGGTGTCGATTTGAGAGAAGTTTAGGACATCTTCGACAATTTGGGAAACTAATTGAAATAACGAGATTTTGAGAAATTCGATATTTTTGGAATTGGAGAATTTTTGAAATTTTATGGAGGTTGGAGATATTCAGTAAATCTAAGAATTTAGGTATTTTACAAATCTTGGAGATATATAGGCAATTTGAAAGAATTTTGTGGAATATTTTGGATTGGCGTTAGTGTCAATTTTGTATTTTCTCTGGAAGTCTGAAATTTTCGACAATTTGGGAAATTAATTAAAATAAAGATGTTTTGAGAATTTTGATATTTTTGGAATTGGGGATGTTATAAATTTTTGTGGAGCTTTGGATATTTTTAGCGAATCTAAGAATTTATGGAATTATGACATATTTAAAGAGTTTGTAGAACATGTGGAATTGAAGATATTGGACCAATTTGGGAATTTTATTGAGTTGAGATATTTTTGGAATTTGAAAGAATTTGGATTTTGAATATTTGAAAATCTTTGTAGAGTTTTAAGAGGATTTGGGAAATTAGGTTCAAGTTTAAAGAGGTAGATTTTGTTTTGGTTTGATTACAGTTTAACGGGGAATATGTCGAATTCGGGTATGATTTCGATTTTGGGATTTTTTTTGAAAGTTTTGAATAATTTAGAGAATTCGGGAAACTAATATAAATAAAGACGTTTTGAGAATTTCGATTTTTTGGAATTGGAGAGTTTATAGAGGTTGGAAGGTATCTGGGGCATGTATAAATTAGTGGAATTTTATATATTTGGTCATGTTATACAATTTGTGGAGTTTGAGATATTTGGACAGTTTAGGAATTATCTAGAGTCTTGAGATATTCAGGGAACATGAAAGAATTTGTTGGACCATTTAAGGAATTTTAAGATTTTTTTTGAGTTTTAAGAGGTTTTAGGTAACTTGCTTCCAGTTTAACTAATTCGTTATCTATCAACTTATTAGGTTGGGGTTCTTATTTTTTCGTTTCTTTATGATATGTTTGTCAATAGTGTCTATTTAAAATACTATCTTCCGTATCTAAACATGAAAATATGAACTGTTGGCACAGTAAAACTTTCTACCCATCCATCCTTAGAACTTCAGGTTTTTGGACCCATCCTAACCGTTAACAGGTATGTTATGAAAATTGTTAGTTTGTGTCCACAACTCCATTTTGACGGTTTTGAATCAAAATTAATTTATTTAGCTCATTTCTTAACATATTCAAGATTCTATACTGTATATAGCATTTCTACTCATTTATTGTTAGAACTTTAGTTTTTTAACCCTTCATAATTCTTACTTTGTATGTTATCAAAGTTTTGGTTTTTTGTGCGAATTCACTATCTCTAAGCCATCCTATAAATAATTTCGTTTCTTCGAATTTATGTCTTATTTGGTTCTTTAATAACTTAGAGGTCGATTTGTTTGGTTCTATTCTCTATGTTGGTGGATGCTGGATTTGATTTGGATTTTAGGAATTTCCTGTGAAAGACTCGCATATAGATAACTTGGGAAATTAATGGAAATAAAGATATTTTGAGAATTTTGAGTTTATGGAATTGGAGAATTTTATGGTGTTGGAGATATTTAGGGAATCTAAGAATTTATGAAATTTGATATATTCAGAGACTGGAATTTGAGATATTTGGATAATATGGGAATTTTACGGAGCTTTGTGATATATTGGCAATTTGAAAGAATTTTCTGGAATATTGATATCTTATATGATTTTGGAAATTATGAAAATAAAGATGTTTTGAGAATTTAAAATTTATGGAATTGGAGAATTTTATGGTGTTTGAGATATTTAGCGAATATAAGAATGTGGAATTTGATATATTCAAGGAGTTTGTGGAATTTGAGATATTTGAAAGAATTATGTGGAATATCTTGGAATGATGTCGTCGTTTTGAGATTTTTTGTGAAACTTTAGGACATTTTCGACAATTTGGGAAACTAATTGAAATAACGAGATTTTGAGAAATTCGATATTTTTGGAATTGGAGAACTTAGAAATTTTATGGAGCTTGGAGTTATTCGGTGAATCTAAGAATTTAGGAATTTTATAAAACTTGGAGATATATAAGCAATTTGAAAGAATTTTGTGGAATATTTTGGATTGGCGTAAGTGTCAATTTTGTATTTTCTGTGGAAGTCTGACATTTTCGACAATTTGGGAAATTAAGTGAAATAATGATGCTTTGAGAATTTTGATATTTTTGGAATTGGAGATGTTAGAAATTTTATGGAGCTTTCGAGATTTTTAGCGAATATAAGAATTTGAGGAATTTGACATATTTAGAGCGTTTGTAGAATATGTGGAATTTAAGATATTGGACCAATTCGGGAATTTAACGGAGATGAGATATTTTTGGAATTTGGAAGTATTTGAATTTTGAATATTTGATGACCTTTGTAGAGTTTTAAGAGGATTTAGGAAATTTGGTTTCTGTTTAATGTGTTGCAGTTCGTTTTGGTTTGGTTACAGTTTAACGATATAGATGTCGAATTCGTGTATGATTTCGAATTTAGGTTTTTTTGAAAGTTTAGAATATTTTCGAAAATTTGGGAAACTAATGTAAATAAAGACGTTTTGAGAATTTAGAATTTATGGAATTTTCGAATTTTTGAATTTATAGAGGTTGAAGGTATCCATATGGCATGTATAAATTAGTGGAATTTTATATATTTGGTCATGTTACAGAATTTGTGGAGTTTGATATATTTTGACAGTTTAGGAATTATCTAGGGTCTTAAGATATTTAGGGAACGTGAGAATTTGTTGGAATATTTCAGGAATTTTTGCGATTTTTGTCTAGTTTTAATAGGTTTTGGGTAACTTGCTTCCAGTTTAACGTATTCGTCATCTATCAACTTATTAGGGTGGGGTTTTTATTTTTTCGTTTCTTTATGATATGTTTGTTAGTAGACTTTCTTTTTTTTTTAAAATACCAACCTGTATATCTAAAGATGAAAATATGAACCCTTAGCGCAGTAAAACATTTCTACGCATCCATCCTTATACCTTTAGGTTTTTAGATCCATCCTAACCGTTAGCAGGAATGTTAAGAAAATTCTTAATTTGTGTCCGAATTCCACAACTCCATTTTGACGGTTTTGAATCAAAACTAATTTATTTAGCTCGTTTCTTAACATTTTCAAGATTCTATACTGCATTTCTACTCGTTTATTATTACAACTTTAGGTAAAACCCTTCAAAATTCTTACTTTGTATGCTATCAAAATTTTGGTTTTTTGTCCAAATTCACTATCTCTAGCCATCCTATAAATAATTTCGTTCTCTTCGAATTTATGTTTTATTTGGTTCCGGTTTAACAACTTAGAGGTCGTTATGTTTGGTTCTATTCCCTACGTCAGTGAATGTTGGATTTGATTTGGATTTTTGGAATTTCCTGTGAAAGTCTAGGATATCTTTAGATAATTTGTGAAATTAATGGAAATAAAGATATTTTGAGAATTTGAAGTTTATGGAATTGGAGAATTTTATGGTGTTGGAGATATTTAGGGAATCTAAGATTTTGTGGAATTTGATATATTCAGAGAGTGGAATTTGATATATTTGGATGATATGGGAATTTTATGGAGCTTTGTGATATATAGACAATTTGAAATAATTTTCTAGAATATTGATATCTTATATGATTTGGGAAATTAATGAAAATAAAGATATTTTGAGAATTTAAAATTTATGAAATCGGAGAATTTTATGGTCTATGAGATATTTAGCGAATCTAAGAATTTGATATATTTGGGGAGTTTGTGAAATTTGAGATATTTGAAAGAATTTTATGGAATATCTTGGAATGATGTAGGTGTCGGTTTGAGATTTTTTGTGGAAGTTTAGGACATTTTTGACAATTTGGGAAACTAATTGAAATAATGAGATTTTGAGAAATTTGATATTTTTGGAATTGGAGAATTTAGAAATTTTATTGAGCTTGGAGATATTCAGTGAATCTAAGAATTTGGGAATTCTACAAGGTTTGAAGATATATAGGCAATTTGAAAGAATTTTGTGGAATATTTTGGATTGGCGTAAGTGTCATTTTTGTATTTTCTGTGGAAGTCTTAACATTTTCGACAATTTGGGAAATTTATTGAAATAAAGATGTTTTGAGAATTTTGAAATTTTTGGAATTGGTGATGTTATAAATTTTATGGAGCTTTGGAGATTTTTAGCGAATCTAAGAATATGTGGAATTTGACATATTTAGAGAGTTTGTTGAACCTGTGGAATTCAAGATATAGGTCCAATTTGGAAATTTTGCCAGGAAGTTGCACTTTTGTGCTCTTTTTTTTCTTTATAATTATGAATATTACATTGGAATTAGTACTTTATTGGCACAGACGCACTTATGTGCTCATCGATCGAAACCCTAAAAGCGCTCAAATTCAATTCTAAATATGTGAATTGATTGCTTAATATTTCTTTAGAACTTGCTTGTGCTGTTTCGAGTTGAATTTTGAGCATTTTTTAAAGTTTCGATCAATACATGAATTTCAATTTCTTCCGGTACTAATTGCTAGATTGTACTGTAGGTATAAAAACCTTTTAGTGTAGGAAGACCTTCTAGGGATAAGAGACATATGGTTGGATAGAGAGCCAAAAAGGGATCTTACGTGTATAATCCTGCATAATCTCGAATATTGTCAGATCCAGCACGTAGAAAAATTAATACAACTTTGAATATTTAAAGACCTTTATAGAGTTTTAAGAGAATTTAGGAAATTCGGTTCCAATTTAATGAGGTAGAGTTCATTTTGGTTTGGTTACAGTTTAACGATGTAGATGTAGAATTCGGCTTTGATTTCGATTTTGGGATTTTTTTTTGAAAGTTTAGAATAATTTAGAGAATTTGGGAAAATAATGTAAATAAAGACGACGTGAGAATTTCGAATTTATGGAATTGGAGAATTTATAGAGGTTGAAGGTATCTGGGGAATGTATAAATTAGTGGAATTTTATATATTTGGTTATGTTATACAATTTGTGGAGTTTGAGATATTTGGATAGTTTAGAAATTATCTAGAGTCTTGAGATATTTAGGGAACGTGAAAGAATTTGTTGGAATATTTTAGGAATTTTAAGATTTTTGTCGAGTTTTAAGAGGTTTTGGGTAACTTGCTTCCAGTTTAACGAATTCGTCATCTATCAACTTATTAGTTTGGGGTTTTTATTTTTTCGTTTCTTTATGATATGTTTGTCAGGAGACTTTCTATCTATTTAAAATACTATCCCTGCGTATCTAAACATGAAAATATTAACTCTTAGCGCAGTAAAACATTTCTACTCATCCATCTTTAGAACTTCAGGTTTTTAGACCCACCCTAACCGTTAACAGGTATGTTATGAAAATTCTTAGTTTTTGTCCGAATTCCACAACTCCATTTTGACGGTTTTGAATAAAAATTAATTTATTTAGCCTATTTCTTAACATATTCAAAATTCTATACTCTATAAAGCATTTCTACTTGTTTATTTTTACTACTTTAGGTTTTTAACTCTTCAAAATTCTTACTTTGAATGCTATCATATACTATCAAAGTTTTGGTTTTTTGTGCGAATTCACTATCTCCAGCCATCCTGTAAATAATTTGGTTCTCTTCGAATTTATATCTTATTTGGTTCCGGTTTAACAACTTATGGGTCGATTTGTTGGGTTCTATTCCCTACCTCGGCAGATGTTGGATTTGTTTTGGATTTTGAGAATTTCCTTTGAAAGTCTAGGATATCTTAGACAATTTGGAAAATTAATGGAAATAAAGATATTTTGAGAATTTGGAGTTTATGGAATTGAAGAATTTTTTGGTGTAGGAGATATTTAGGGAATCTAAGAATTTGTTGAATTTGATATATTCATAGAGTATGGAATTTGTTATATTTGGATAATATGAGAATTTTACGTAGCTTTATGATATATAAGCAATATGAAAGAATTTGTTGAATTTGAAAGAATTTTACGTAGCTTTATGATATCTTATATGATTTGGGAAATTAATGAAAATAAAGATGTTTTGAGAATTTAAAATTTATGGAATCGGAGAATTTTATGGTGTTTGAGATATTTAGTGAATCTAAGAATTTGTGGAAGTTGATATATTCGGAGAGTTTGTGGAATTTGAGATATTTGAAAGAATTTTGTGGAATACCTTGGAATGATGTAGGTGTCGTTTTGAGATTTCTGGTGGAAGTTTAGGACATTTTCAACAATTTTGGAAACTAATCGAAATAAACGAGGTTTTGAGAAATTTGATATTTTTCGAATTGGAGAATTTAGAAATATGGAGCTTAAAGATATTTAGTGAATCTAAGAACTTGGGAATTTTACGAAGATTGGGGATATATAGAAAATTTGAAAGAATTTTGTGGAATATTTTGGATTGGCGTAAGTGTCAATTATGTATTTTCTGTGGAAGTCTGACATTTTCGACAATTTGGGAAATTAATTGAAATAATGATATTTTGAGAATTTTGATATTTTTGGAATTGGGGATGTTAGAAATTTTATGGAGCTTTGGAGATTTTTAGCAAATCTAAGAATTTGTGGTATTTGAATATTTAGAGAGTTTGTAGAACCTGTGGAATTTAAGATATTGGACCAATTTGGAAATTTCACGGAGCCGAGATATTTTTGGAATTTGAAAGAATTTGGATTTTGAATATTTGAAGACCTTTGTAGAGTTTTAAGAGGATTTGGGAAATTTGGTTCTAGTTTAATGAGGTTGAGTTCGTTTTGGTTTGGTTACAGTTTAATGTTGCAGATGTTGAATTCGGGTTTAATTTTGGTATTGGGAATTTTTTTTGAAAGTATAGAATTATTTAGAAAATATAGGAAACCAATGTAAATGAAGACGTTTTGAGAATTTCGAATTTATGAAATTGGAGAATTTATAGATGTTGAAGGTATCTGGGGCATGTATAAATTAGTGGAATTTTATATATTTGGTCAGGTTATACAATTGTTGAGTTTGAGATATTTGGACAGTTTAGAAATTATCTAGGGTCTTGAGATATTTAGGGAACGTGCAAGAATTTGTTGGAATATTTTAGGAATTTTAAGATTTTTTATCGAGTTTTAATAGATTTTGGATAACTTGCTTCCAGTTTAACGAATTCGTCATTAGTCAATTTGGGGTTCTTAATTTTTCGTTTCTTTATAATATGCTTGTCAGTAGGCTTTCTATCTATTTAAAATACTATACCTGCATATCTAAACATGAAAATTTGAACCCTTAGAGCAGTAAAACATTTCTACGCATCCATCCTTAGAACTTCAGGTTTTTAGATTCATTCTAACCGTTAAAAGGTATGTTATGAAAATTCTTAGTCTGTGTCCGAATTCCACAACTCCATTTTGACGGTTTTGAATCAAAATTGATTTATTTAGCTCATTTCTTAACATTTCGAAGATTCTATAAACTATAAAGCATTTCTACTCGTTTATTTTTACTACTTTAGGTTTTTAACCCTTCAAAATTCTTACTTCGTATGCTATCAAAGTTTTGGTTTTTTGTGCGAACTCACAATCTCTAGCCATTCTATAAATAATTTCGTTCTCTTCGAATTTATGTCTTATTTGGTTCCAGTTTAACAACTTAGAGATCGGTTTGTTTGGTTCTATTCCCTACGTCGGTCGATGTTAGATTTGATTTGGATTTTGAGAATTTCCTGTGAAAGTCTAGGATATCTTTAGATAATTTGTGAAATTAATGGAAATAAAGATATTTTGAGATTTGGAGTTCATGGAATTGAAGAATTTTTCGGTGTTGGAGATATTTAGGGAATCTAAGAATTTGTGGAATTTAATATATTCAGAGAGTGGAATTTGAGGTATTTGGATAATATGGGAATTTTACGGAGCTTTATGATATATAGGCACTATGAAAGAATTTTCTGGAATATTGATATCTTATATGATTTGGTAAATTAATGAAAATAAAGATGTTTTGAGAATTTAAAATTTATGGAATCGGAGAATATTACGGTGTTTGAAATATTTAGAGAATCTAAGAATTTGTGGAATTTGATATATTCGGGGAGTTTGTGGAATTTGAGATATTAGAAAGAATTTTGTGTAATATCTTGGAATGACGTGGGTGTCGTTTTGAGATTTTTTGTGGAAGTTCATGACATTTTCGACAATTTGGAAAACTAATTGAAATAACGAGGTGAGAAATTCGATTATTTGGAATTGGGGAATTTAGAAATTTTATGGAGCATGGGGATATTCGGTGAATCTAAGAATTTGGGAATTTTACAAAGCTTGGAGATATATCGGCAATTTGAAAGAATTTTGTGGAATATTTTGGATTGGCGTAAGTGTCAATTTTGTATTTTTAATGGAAGTCTGGCATTTTCGACAAATTTGGAAATTAATTGAAATAATGATGTTTTGAGAATTTTGATAATTTTGGAATTGGGGATGTTAGAAATTTTATGGAGCTTTGGAGATTTTTAGCGAATATAAGAATTTGTGCAATTTGACATATTTAGAGAGTTTGCAGAATCTGTGGAATTTAAGATATTGCACTAACTCGGGAATTTAACGGAGGTGAGATATTTGGGAAATTTGGTTCCAGTTTAACGAGATAGAGTTCTTTTTGGTTTGGTTACAGTTTAACGTTGTAGATGTCGAATTCGGGCTTGATTTCGATTTTGGGAAGTTTTTTAAAAGTTTAGAACAATTTAGAGAATTTGGAAAGCTGATGTAAATAAAGGCGTTTTGAGAATTTTGAAATTATGGAATTCAAGAATTTATAGAGGTTGAAGGTATCTGGAGAATGTATAAATTAGTGGAATTTTATATATTTGGTCATGTTATACAATTTGTGGAGTTTGAGAAATTTGGACAGTTTAGGAATTATCCGGAGTCTTGAGATATTTAGGGAACGTGAAAGAATCTGTTGGAATGTTTTAGGAATTTTAAGATTTTTGTCGAGTTTTAAGAGGATTTGGGTAACTTGCTTTCAGTTAAACGAATTCGTCATCTATCATCAACTTATTAGGTCGGGGTTCTTATTTTCTCGTTTCTTTATGATATGTTTGTCAGTAGGCTTTCTATTTATTCAAAATACTATTCATGCGTATCTAAACTTGAAATTATGAACTCCTAGAGCAGTAAAACATTTTTACTCATCCATCCTTAGAACTTCAGGTTTTTTAACCGTTAGAAGGTATGCTATGAAAATTCTTAGTTTGTGTCCGAATTCCACAACTCTATTTTGACGGTTTTGAATCAAAATTAATTTATTTAGCTCATTTCTTAACATTTCCAAGATTCCATAATCTATAAAGCATTTCTACTCGTTTCTTTTTACGACTTTAAGCTTTTAACCCTTCAAAATTCTTACTTCGTATGCTATCAAAGTTTTGGTTTTTTGTGCGAACTCACAATCAACGTTTAGGTTTTTTTTATGTCTTATTTGGTTCCGGTTTAACAACTTAGAGATCGGTTTGTTTGGTTCTATTCCCTACGCCGGTCGATGTTAAATTTGATTTGGATTTTGAGAATTTCCTGTGAAAGTCTAGGATATCTTTAGATAATTTGTGAAATTAATGGAAAAAAAGATATTTTGAGAATTTGGAGTTCATGGAATTGAAGAATTTTTCGGTGTTAGAGATATTTAGGAAATCTAAGAATTTGTGGAATTTGATATATTCAGAGAGTGGAATTTGATATATTTGGATGATATGGGAATTTTATGGAGCTTTGTGATATATAGACAATTTGAAATAATTTTCTAGAATATTGATATCTTATATGATTTGGTAAATTAATGAAAATAAAGATGTTTTGAGAATTTAAAATTTATGGAATCAGAGAATTTTATGGTGTTTGAGATATTTAGAGAATCTAAGAATTTGTGGAATTTGATATATTCGGGGAGTTTGTGGAATTTGAGATATTTGAAAGAATTTTGTGTAATATCTTGGAATGACGTAGGTGTCTTTTTTAGATTTTTTGTGGAAGTTCATGACATTTTCGACAATTTGGAAAACTAATTGAAATAACGAGGTGAGAAATTCGATATTTTTGGACTTGGGGAATTTAGAAATTTTATGGAGCTTGGGGATATTCGGTGAATCTAAGAATTTGGGAATTTTACAAAGCTTGGAGATATATCGGCAATTTGAAAGAATTTTGTGGAATATTTTGGATTGGCGTAAGTGTCAATTTTGTATTTTTAGTGGAAGTCTGGCATTTTCGACAAATTTGGAAATTAATTGAAATAATGATGTTTTGAGAATTTTGATAATTTTGGAATTGGGGATGTTAGAAATTTTATGGAGCTTTGGAGATTTTTAGCGAATATAAGAATTTGTGCAATTTGACATATTCAGAGAGTTTGCAGAATCTGTGGAATTTAAGATATTGCACTAACTCGGGAATTTAACGGAGGTGTGATATTTGGGAAATTTGGTTCCAGTTTAACGAGATAGAGTTCTTTTTTGTTTGGTTACAGTTTAACGTTGTAGATGTCGAATTCGGGCTTGATTTCGATTTTGGGAAGTTTTTTAAAAGTTTAGAACAATTTAGAGAATTTGGGAAACTGATGTAAATAAAGGCGTTGTGAGAATTTTGAAATTATGGAATTCAAGAATTTATAGAGGTTGAAGGTCTCTGCAGAATGTATAAATTAGTGGAATTTTATATATTTGGTCTTGTTATACAATTTGTGGAGTTTGAGAAATTTGGACAGTTTAGGAATTATCCTGAGTCTTGAGATATTTAGGGAACGTGAAAGAATCTATTGGAATATTTTAGGAATTTTAAGATTTTTGTCGAGTTTTAAGAGGTTTTGGGTAACTTGCTTTCAGTTAAACGAATTCGTCATCTATCAACTTATTAGGTCGGGGTTCTTATTTTCTCGTTTCTTTATAATATGTTTGTCAGTAGGCTTTCTATTTATTCAAAATACTATTCATGCGTATCTAAACATGAAACTATGAACTCCTAGTGCAGTAAAACATATTTACTCATCCATCCTTAGAACTTCAGGTTTTTTAACCGTTAGAAGGTATGCTATGAAAATTCTTAGTTTGTGTCCGAATTCCACAACTCCATTTTGACGGTTTTGGATCAAAATTAATTTATTTAGCTCATTTCTTAACATTTCCAAGATTCTATAATCTATAAAGCATTTCTACTCGTTTATTTTTACGACTTTAGGTTTTTAACCCTTCAAAATTCTTACTTCGTATGCTATCAAAGTTTTGGTTTTTTGTGCGAACTCACAAACTCACAATCAAACTTTAGGTTTTTTATGTCTTATTTGGTTCCGGTTTAACAACTTAGAGATCGGTTTGTTTGGTTCTATTCCCTACGTTGGTCGATGTTAGATTTGATTTGGATTTTGAGAATTTCCTGTGAAAGTCTAGGATATCTTTAGATAATTTGTGAAATTAATGGAAATAAAGATATTTTGAGAATTTGGAGTTCATGGAATTGAAGAATTTTTCGGTGTTGGAGATATTTAGGGAATCTAAGAATTTGTGGAATTTGATATATTCAGAGAGTGGAATTTGAGATATTTGGATAATATGGGAATTTTACGGAGCTTTATGATATATAGGCAATATGAAAGAATTTTCTGGAATATTGATATCTTATATGATTTGGTAAATTAATGAAAATAAAGATATTTTGAGAATTTAAAATTTATGGAAGCGGAGAATTTTATGGTGTTTGAGATATTTAGAGATCTAAGAATTTGTGGAATTTGATATATTCGGGGAGTTTGTGGAATTTGAGATATTTGAAAGAATTTTGTGTAATATCTTGGAATGACGTGGGTGTCGTTTTGAGATTTTTTGTGGAAGTTCATGACATTTTCGACAATTTGGAAAACTAATTGAATTAACGAGGTGAGAAATTCGATATTTTTGGAATTGGGGAATTTAATAATTTTTTGGAGCTTGGGGATATTCGGTGAATCTATGAGTTTGGGAATCTTACAATGCTTGGAGATATATCGGCAATTTGAAAGAATTTTGTGGAATATTTTGGATTGGCGTAAGTGTCAATTTTGTATTTTTAGTGGAAGTCTGACATTTTCGACAAATTTGGAAATTAATTGAAATAATGATGTTTTGAGAATTTTGATAATTTTGGAATTGGGGATGTTAGAAATTTTATTGAGCTTTGGAGATTTTTAGCGAATAAGAATTTGTGCAATTTGATATATTTATAGAGTTTGTAGAATCTGTGGAATTTAAGATATTGCACTAACTCGGGAATTTAACGGAGGTGAGATATTTGGGAAATTTGGTTCTAGTTTAACGAGATAGAGTTCTTTTTGGTTTGGTTATAGTTTAACGTTGTAAATGTCGAATTCGGGCTTGATTTCGATTTTGGGAAGTTTTTTAAAAGTTTAGAACAATTTAGAGAATTTGGGAAACTGATGTAAATAAAGGCGTTTTGAGAATTTTGAAATTATGGAATTCAAGAATTTATAGAGGTTGAAGGTATCTGCAGAATGTATAAATTAGTGGAATTTTATATATTTGGTCATCTTATACAATTTGTGGAGTTTAAGAAATTTGGACAGTTTAGGAATTATCCGGAGTCGTGAGATATTTAGGGAACGTGAAAGAATTTGTTGGAATATTTTAGGAATTTTAAGATTTTTGTCGAAGTTTAAGAGGTTTTGGGTAACTTGCTTTCAGTTAAACGAATTCGTCATCTATCAACTTATTAGGTCGGGGTTCTTATTTTCTCGTTTCTTTATGATATGTTTGTCAGTAGGCTTTCTATTTATTCAAAATACTATTCATGCGTATCTAAACTTGAAACTATGAACTCCTAGAGCAGTAAAACATTTTTACTCATCCATCCTTAGAACTTCGGGTTTTTTAACCGTTAGAAGGTATGCTATGAAAATTCTTAGTTTGTGTCCGAATTCCACAACTCCATTTTGACGGTTTTGAATCAAAATTAATTTATTTAGCTCATTTCTTAACATTTCCAAGATTCCATAATCTATAAAGCATTTCTACTCGTTTTTTTTTTCCGACTTTAAGTTTTTAACCCTTCAAAATTCTTACTTCGTATGCTATCAAAGTTTTGGTTTTTTGTGCGAACTCACAATCATAGTTTAGGTTTTTTTATGTCTTATTTGGTTCCGGTTTAACAACTTAGAGATCGGTTTGTTTGGTTCTATTCCCTACGCCGGTCGATGTTAGATTTGATTTGGATTTTGCGAATTTCCTGTGAAAGTCTAGGACATCTTTAGATAATTTGTGAAATTAATGGAAATAAAGATATTTTGAGAATTTGGAGTTCACGGAATCGGAGAATTTTTCGGTGTTGGAGATATTTAGGGAATTTAAGAATTTGTGGAATTTGATATATTCAGAGAGTGGAATTTGAGATATTTGGATAATATGGGAATTTTACGGAGCTTTATGATATATAGGCAATATGAAAGAATTTTCTGGAATATTGATATCTTATATGATTTGGTAAATTAATGAAAATAAAGATGTTTTGAGAATTTAAAATTTATGGAATCGGAGAATTTTACGATGTTTGAGATATTTAGAGAATCTAAGAATTTGTGGAATTTGATATATTCGGGGAGTTTGTGGAATTTGAGATATTTGAAAGAATTTTGTGTAATATCTTGGAATGACGTGGGTGTCGTTTTGAGATTTTTTGTGGAAGTTCATGACATTTTCGACAATTTGGAAAACTAATTGAAATAACGAGGTGAGAAATTCGATATTTTTGGACTTGGGGAATTTAGAAATTTTATGGAGCTTGGGGATATTCGGTGAATCTAAGAATTTGGGAATTTTACAAAGCTTGGAGATATATCGGCAATTTGAAAGAATTTTGTGGAATATTTTGGATTGGCGTAAGTGTCAATTTTGTATTTTTAGTGGAAGTTTGGCATTTTCGACAAATTTGGAAATTAATTGAAATAATGATGTTTTGAGAATTTTGATAATTTTGGAATTGGGGATGTTAGAAATTTTACGGAGCTTTGGAGATTTTTAGCGAATATAAGAATTTGTGCAATTTGACATATTTAGAGAGTTTACAGAATCTGTGGAATTTAAGATATTGCACTAACTCGGGAATTTAACGGAGGTGAGATATTTGGGAAATTTGGTTCCAGTTTAACGAGATAGAGTTCTTTTTGGTTTGGTTACAGTTTAACGTTGTAGATGTCGAATTCGGGCTTGATTTCGATTTTGGGAAGTTTTTTTAAAAGTTTAGAACAATTTAGAGAATTTGGGAAACTGATGTAAATAAAGGCGTTTTGAGAATTTTGAAATTATGGAATTCAAGAATTTATGGAGGTTGAAGGTATCTGGCGAATGTATAAATTAGTGGAATTTTATATATTTGGTCATGTTATACAATTTGTGGAGTTTGAGAAATTTGGACAGTTTTGGAATTATCCGGAGTCTTGAGATATTTAGGGAACGTGAAAGAATCTGCTGGAATATTTTAGGAATTTTAAGATTTTTTTCGAGTTTTAAGAGGTTTTGGGTAACTTGCTTTCAGTTAAACGAATTCGTCATCTATCAACTTATTAGGCCGGGGTTCTTATTTTCTCGTTTCTTTATGATATGTTTTTCAGTAGGCTTTCTATTTATTCAAAATACTATTCCTGCGTATCTAAACATGAAACTATGAGCTCTTAGTGCAGTAAAACATTTTTCCTCATCCATCCTTAGAACTTCGGGTTCTTTAACCGTTAGAAGGTATGCTATGAAAATTCTTAGTTTGTGTCCGAATTCCACAACTCCATTTTGACGGTTTTGAATCAAAATTAATTTATTTAGCTCATTTCTTAACATTTCCAAGATTCTATAATCTATAAAGCATTTCTACTCATTTATTTTTACGACTTTAGGTTTTTAACCCTTCAAAATTCTTACTTCGTATGCTATCAAAGTTTTGGTTTTTTGTGCGAACTCACAATCTCTGGCCATTCTATAAATAATCTCGTTCTCTTCGAATTTATGTCTTATTTGGTTCCAGTTTAACAACTTAGAGATCGGTTTGTTTGGTTGTATTCCCTACGTCGGTCGATGTTAGATTTGATTTGGATTTTGAGAATTTCCTGTGAAAGTCTAGGATATCTTTAGATAATTTGTGAAATTAATGGAAATAAAGATATTTTGAGAATTTGGAGTTCATGGAATTGAAGAATTTTTCGGTGTTGGAGATATTTAGGGAATCTAAGAATTTGTGGAATTTGATATATTCAGAGAGTGGAATTTGAGATATTTGGATAATATGGGAATTTTACGGAGCTTTATGATATATAGGCAATATGAAAGAATTTTCTGGAATATTGATATCTTATATTATTTGGTAAATTAATGAAAATAAAGATGTTTTGAGAATTTAAAATTTATGGAATCGGAGAATTTTACGGTGTTTGACATATTTAGAGAATCTAAGAATTTGTGGAATTTGATATATTCGGGGAGTTTGTGGAATTTGAGATATTTGAAAGAATTTTGTGTAATATCTTGGAATGACGTGGGTGTCGTTTTGAGATTTTTTGTGGAAGTTCATGACATTTTCGACAATTTGGAAAACTAATTGAAATAACGAGGTGAGAAATTCGATATTTTGGACTTGGGGAATTTAGAAATTTTATGGAGCTTAGGGATATTCGGTGAATGTAAGAATTTAGGAATTTTACAAAGCTTGAAGATATATCGGCAATTTGAAAGAATTTTGTGGAATATTTTGGATTGGCGTAAGTGTCAATTTTGTGAAATTAATGGAAATATAGATATTTTGAGAATTTGGAGTTTTCTTGGAGTTGAAGAATTTTTCGATGTTGGAGATATTTAGGAAATCTAAGAATTTGTGGAATTTGATATATTCAGAGGATGGAATTTGAGATATTTGGATAATATAGGAATTTTACGGAGCTTTATGATATATAGGCCATATGAAAGAATTTTCTGGAATATTGATATCTTATATGATTTGGTAAATTAATGAAATAAAGATTTTGATATCTTATACAAAATCGAGGATTTGAAGATGTTTTGAGAATTTAAAATTTATGGAATCGGAGAATTTTACGGTGTTTGATATATTTAGAGAATCTAAGAATTTGTGGAATTTGAGATATTTGAAAGAATTTTGTGTATTATCTTGGAATGACGTGGGTGTCGTTTTGAGATTTTTTGTGGAAGTTCATGACATTTTCGACAATTTGGAAATCTAATTGAAATAACGAGGTGAGAGATTCGATATTTTTGGAATTGGAGAATTTAGAAATTTTATGGAGCTTGGGGATATTCGGTGATTCTAAGAATTTGGGAATTTTACAAAGCTAGGAGATATATCGGCAATTTGAAATAATTTTGTGGAATTTTTGGATTGGCGTAAGTGTCAATTTTGTATTTTTTGTGGAAGTCGGACATTTTCGACAAATTTGGAAATTAATTGAAATAATGATGTTTTGAGAATTTTGATATTTTTGGAATTGGGGATGTTAGAAATTTTATGGAGCTTTGGAGATTTTTAGCGAATATAAGAATTTGTGCAATTTGACATATTTAGAGAGTTTGCAGAATCTGTGGAATTTAAGATATTGCACTAACTCGGGAATTTAACGGAGGTGAGATATTTGGGAAATTTGGTTCCAGTTTAACGAGATAGAGTTCTTTTTGGTTTGGTTACAGTTTAGCGTTGTAGATGTCGAATTCGGGCTTGATTTCGATTTTGGGAAGTTTTTTAAAAGTTTAGAATAATTTAGAGAATTTGGGAAACTGATGTAAATAAAGGCGTTTTGAGAATTTTGAAATTATGGAATTCAAGAATTTATAGAGGTTGAAGGTATCTGGAGAATGTATAAATTAGTGGAATTTTATATATTTGGTCATGTTATACAATTTGTGGAGTTTGAGAAATTTGGACAGTTTAGGAATTTTCCGGAGTCTTGAGATATTTAGGGAACGTGAAAGAATCTGCTGGAATATTTTAGGAATTTAAAGATTTTTGTCGAGTTTTAAGAGGTTTTGGGTAACTTGCTTTCAGTTAAACGAATTCGTCATCTATCAACTTATTAGGTCGGGGTTCTTATTTTCTCGTTTCTTTATGATATGTTTGTCAGTAGGCTTTCTATTTATTCAAAATACTATTCCTGCGTATCTAAACATGAAACTATGAACTCCTAGTGCTGTAAGACATTTTTACTCATCCATCCTTGGAACTTCAGGTTTTTTAACCCTTAGAAGGTATGCTATGAAAATTCTTAGTTTGTCTCCGAATTCCACAACTCCATTTTGACGGTTTTGAATCAAAATTAATTTATTTAGCTCATTTCTTAACATTTCCAAGATTCTATCATCTTTAAAGCATTTCTACCCGTTTATTTTTACGACTTTAGGTTTTTAACCCTTCAAAATTCTTACTTCGTTTGCTATCAAAGTTTTGGTTTTTTGTGCGAACTCACTATCTCTGGCCATTCTATAAATAATTTCGTTCTCTTCGAATTTATGTCTTATTTGGTTCCGGTTTAACAACTTAGAGATAGGTTTGTTTGGTTCTATTCCCTACGTCGGTCGATGTTAGATTTGATTTGGATTTTGAGAATTTAAAGTGAAAGTCGAGGATATCTTTATATAATTTATGAAATTAATGGAAATAAAGATATTTTGAGAATTTGGAGTTCATGGAATTGAAGAATTTTTCGGTGTTGGAGATATTTAGGGAATCTAAGAATTTGTGGAATTTGATATATTCAGAGAGTGGAATTTGAGATATTTGGATAATATGGGAATTTTACGGAGCTTTATGATATATAGTCAATATGAAAGAATTTTCTGGAATATTGATATCTTATATGATTTGGTAAGTTAATGAAAATAAAGATGTTTTGAGTATTTAAAATTTATGGAATCGGAGAATTTTACGGTGTTTGAGATATTTAGAGAATCTAAGAATTTGTGGAATTTGATATATTCGGGGAGTTTGTGGAATTTGAGATATTTGAAAGAATTTTGTGTAATATCTTGGAATGACGTGGGTGTCGTTTTGGAGATATATCGGCAATTTGAAAGAATTTTGTGGAATATTTAGGATTGGCGTAAATGTCAATTTTGTATTTTTAGTGGAAGTCGGACATTTTCGACAAATTTGGAAATTAATTGAAATAATGATGTTTTGAGAATTTTGATAATTTTGGAATTGGGGATGTTAGAAATTTTATGGAGCTTTGGAGATTTTTAGCGAATATAAGAATTTGTGCAATTTGACATATTTAGAGAGTTTGCAGAATCTGTGGAATTTAAGATATTGCACTAACTCGGGAATTTAACGGAGGTGAGATATTTGGGAAATTTGGTTCCAGTTTAACGAGATAGAGTTCTTTCTTGTTTGGTTACAGTTTAACGTTGTAGATGTCGAATTCGGGCTCGATTTCGATTTTGGGAAGTTTTTTAAAAGTTTAGAATAATTTAGAGAATTTGGGAAACTGATGTAAATAAAGGCGTTTTGAGAATTTTGAAATTATGGAATTCAAGAATTTATAGAGGTTGAAGGTATCTGGAGAATGTATAAATTAGTGGAATTTTATATATTTGGTCATGTTATACAATTTGTGGAGTATGAGAAATTTGGACAGTTTAGGAATTATCCGGAGTCTTGAGATATTTAGGGAACGTGAAAGAATCTGCTGGAATATTTTAGGAATTTTAAGATTTTTGTCGAGTTTTAAGAGGTTTTGGGTAACTTGCTTTCAGTTAATCGAATTCGTCATCTATCAACTTATTAGGTCGGGGTTCTTATTTTCTCGTTTCATTATGATATGTTTGTCAGTAGGCTTTCTATTTATTCAAAATACTATTCCAGCGTATCTAAACATGAAACTATGAGCTCTTAGTGCAGTAAAACATTTTTACTCATCCATCCTTAGAACTTCGGGTTTTTTAACCGTTAGAAGGTATGCTATGAAAATTCTTAGTTTGTGTCCGAATTCCACAACTCCATTTTCACGGTTTTGAATCAAAATTAATTTATTTAGCTCATTTCTTAACATTTCCAAGATTCTATAATCTATAAAGCTTTTCTACTCGTTTATTTTTACGACTTTAGGTTTTTAACCCTTCAAAATTCTTACTTCGTATGCTTTTAAAGTTTTGGTTTTTTGTGCGAACTCACAAACTCACAATCAAAGTTTAGGTTTTTTTATGTCTTATTTGGTCCGGTTTAACAACTTAGAGATCGGTTTGTTTGGTTCTATTCCCATCGTCGGTCGATGTTAGATTTGATTTGGATTTTGAGAATTTCCTGTGAAAGTCTAGGATATCTTTAGATAATTTGTGAAATTAATGGAAATAAAGATATTTTGAGAATTTGGAGTTCATGGAATTGAAGAATTTTTCGGTGTTGGAGATATTTAGGGAATCTAAAATTTGTGGAATTTGATATATTCAGAGGGTGGAATTTGAGATATTTGGATAATATGGGAATTTTACGGAGCTTTATGATATATATGCAATATGAAAGAATTTTCTGGAATTATGATATCTTATATGATTTGGTAAATTAATGAAAATAAAGATATTTTGAGAATTTAAAATTTATGGAATCGGAGAATTTTACGGTGTTTGAGATATTTAGAGAATCTAAGAATTTGTGGAATTTGATATATTCGGGGAGTTTGTGGAATTTGAGATATTTGAAAGAGTTTTGTGTAATATCTTGGAATGATGTGGGTGTCGTTTTGAGATTTTTTGTGGAAGTTCATGACATTTTCTACAATTTGGAACACTAATTGAAATAACGAGGTGAAAATTTTGATATTTTTGGAATTGGAGAATTTAGAAATTTTATGGAGGTTGGAGATATTCGGTGAATCTACGAATTTCGGAATTTTTCAAAGCTTGGAGATATATCGGCAATTTGAAAGAATTTTGTGGAATATTTTGGATTGGCGTAAGTGTCAATTTTGTATTTTTAGTGGAAGTCAGACATTTTCGACAAATTTGGAAATTAATTGAAATAATGATGTTTTGGGAATTTTGATATTTTTGGAATTGGGGATGTTAGAAATTTTATGGAGCTTTGGGGATTTTTAGCGAATATAAGAATTTGTGCAATTTGACATATTTAGAGAGTTTGCAAAATCTGTGGAATTTAGGATATTGCACTAACTCGGGAATTTAACGGAGGTGAGATATTTGGGAAATTTGGTTCCAGTTTAACGAGATAGAGTTCTTTTTGGTTTGGTTACAGTTTAACGTTGTAGATGTTGAATTCGGGCTTGATTTCGATTTTGGGAAGTTTTTTAAAAGTTTAGAACAATTTAGAGAATTTGGGAAACTGATGTAAATAAAGGCGTTTTGAGAATTTTGAAATTATGGAATTCAAGAATTTATAGAGGTTGAAGGTATCTGGAGAATGTATAAATTAGTGGAATTTTATATATTTGGTCATGTTATACAATTTGTGGAGTTTGAGAAATTTGGACAGTTTAGGAATTATCCGGAGTCTTGAGATATTTAGGGAACGTGAATGAATCTGCTGGAATATTTTAGGAATTTCAAGATTTTTGTCGAGTTTTAAGAGGTTTTGGGTAACTTGCTTTCTGTTAAACGAATTCGTCATCTATCAACTTATTAGGTCGGGGTTCTTATTTTCTCGTTTCTTTATGATATGTTTGTCAGTAGGCTTTCTATTTATTCAAAATACTATTCCTGCGTATCTAAACATGAAACTATGAACTCCTAGTGCAGTAAAACATTTTTACTCATCCATCCTTAGAACTTCGGGTTTTTTAACCGTTAGAAGGTATGCTATGAAAATTCTTAGTTTGTGTCCGAATTCCACAACTCCATTTTGACGGTTTTGAATCAAAATTAATTTATTTAGCTCATTTCTTAACATTTCCAAGATTCTATAATCTATAAAGCATTTCTACTCATTTCTTTTTACGACTTTAGGTTTTTAACCCTTCCAAATTCTTACTTCGTATGCTATCAAAGTTTTGGTTTTTTGTGCGAACTCACAAACTCTAGCCATTCTATAAATAATTTCGTTCTTTTCGAATTTATGTCTTATTTGGTTCCGGTTTAACAACTTAGAGATCGGTTTATTTGGTTCTATTCCCTACGTCGGTCGATGTTAGATTTGATTTGGATTTTGAGAATTTCCTGTGAAAGTCTAGGATATCTTTATATAATTTGTGAAATTAATGGAAATAAAGATATTTTGAGAATTTGGAGTTCATGGAATTGAAGAATTTTTCGGTGTTGGAGATATTTAGGGAATCTAAGAATTTGTGGAATTTGATATATTCAGAGAGTGGAATTTGAGATATTTGGATAATATGGGAATTTTACGGAGCTTTATGATATATAGGCAATATGAAAGAATTTTCTGGAATATTGATATCTTATATGATTTGGTAAATTAATGAAAATAAAGATGTTTTGAGAATTTAAAATTTATGGAATCGGAGAATTTTACGGTATTTGAGATGTTTAGAGAATCTAAAAATTTGTGGAATTTGATATATTCGGGGAGTTTGTGGAATTTGAGTTATTTGAAAGAATTTTGTGTAATATCTTGGATTGACGTGGGTGTCGTTTTGAGATTTTTTGTGGAAGTTCATGACATTTTCGACAATTTGGAAAACTAATTGAAATAACGAGGTGAGAAATTCGATATTTTTGGAATTGGAGAATTTAGAAATTTTATGGAGCTTGGGGATATTCGATGAATCTAAGAATTTCGGAATTTTACAATGCTTTGAGATATATCGGCAATTTGAAAGAATTTTGTGGAATATTTTGGATTGGTGTAAGTGTCAATTTTGTATTTTTAGTGGAAGTCTGACATTTTCGACAATTTTGGAAATTAATTGAAATAAATGATGTTTTGAGAATTTTGATATTTTTGGAATTGGGGATGTTAGAAATTTTATGGAGCTTTGGAGATTTTTAGCGAATATAAGAATTTGTGCAATTTGACATAATTTAAGATATTGCACTAAATCGGGAATTTAACGGAGGTGAGATATTTGGGAAATTTGGTTCCAGTTTAACGAGATAGAGTTCTTTTTGGTTTGGTTACAGTTTAACGTTGTAGATGTCGAATTCGGGCTCGATTTCGATTTTGTGAAGTTCTTTAAAAGTTTAGAACAATTTAGAGAATTTGGGAAACTCATGTAAATAAAGGCGTTTTGAGAATTTTGAAATTATGGATTTCAAGAATTTATAGAGGCTGAAGGTATCTGGAGTATGTATAAATTAGTGGAATTTTATATATTTGGTCATGTTATACAATTTGTGGAGTTTGAGAAATTTGGACAGTTTAGGAATTATCCGGAGTCTTGAGATATTTAGAGAACGTGAAAGAATCTGCTGGAATATTTTAGGAATTTTAAGATTTTTGTCGAGTTTTAAGAGGTTTTGGGTAACTTGCTTTCACAGTTAAACGAATTCGTCATCTATCAACTTATTAGGTCGGGGTTCTTATTTTCTCGTTTCTTTATAATATGTTTGTCAGTTGGCTTTCTATTTATTCAAAATACTATTCATGCGTATCTAAACATGAAACTATGAACTCCTAGTGCAGTAAAACATTTTTACTCATCCATCCTTAGAACTTCAGGTTTTTTAACCGTTAGAAGGTATGCTATGAAAATTCTTAGTTTGTGTCCGAATTCCACAACTCCATTTTCACGGTTTTGAATCAAAATTAATTTATTTAGCTCATTTCTTAACATTTCCAAGATTCCATAATCTATAAACCATTTCTACTCGTTTCTTTTTACGACTTTAGGTTTTTAACCCTTCAAAATTCTTACTTCGTATGCTATCAAAGTTTTGGTTTTTTGTGCGAACTGACAATCAAAGTTTAGGTTTTTTTTATGTCTTATTTGGTTCCGGTTTTAACAACTTAGAGATCGGTTTGTTTGGTTCTATTCCCTACGCCGGTCGATGTTAGATTTGATTTGGATTTTGAGAATTTCCTGTGAAAGTCTAGGATATCTTTAGATAATTTGTGAAATTAATGGAAATATAGATATTTTGAGAATTTGGAGTTCATGGAATCGGAGAATTTTTCGGTGTTGGAGATATTTAGGGAATTTAAGAATTTGTGGAATTTGATATATTCAGAGAGTGGAATTTGAGATATTTGGATAATATGGGAATTTTACGGAGCTTTATGATATATAGGCAATATGAAAGAATTTTCTGGAATATTGATATCTTATATGATTTGGTAAATTAATGAAAATAAAGATGTTTTGAGAATTTAAAATTTATGAAATCGGAGAATTTTACGGTGTTTGAGATATTTAGAGAATCTAAGAATTTGTGGAATTTGATATATTCGGGGAGTTTGTGGAATTTGAGATATTTGAAAGAATTTTGTGTAATATCTTGGAATGACGTGGGTGTCGTTTTGAGATTTTTTGTGGAAGTTCATGACATTTTCGACAATTTGGAAAACTAATTGAAATAACGAGGTGAGAAATTCGATATTTTTGTACTTAGGGAATTTAGAAATTTTATGGAGCTTGGGGATATTCGGTGAATCTAAGAATTTGGGAATTTTACAAAGCTTGGAGATATATCGGCAATTTGAAAGAATTTTGTGGAATATTTTGGATTGGCGTAAGTGTCAATTTTGTATTTTTAGTGGAAGTCGGGCATTTTCGACAAATTTGGATATTAATTGAAATAATGATGTTTTGAGAATTTTGATTATTTTGGAATTGGGGATGTTAGAAATTTTATGGAGCTTTGGAGATTTTTAGCGAATATAAGAATTTGTGCAATTTGACATATTTAGAGAGTTTGCAGAATCTGTGGAATTTAAGATATTGCACTAACTCGGGAATTTAACGGAGGTGAGATATTTGGGAAATTTGGTTCCAGTTTAACGAGATAGAGTTCTTTTTGGTTTGGTTACAGTTTAACGTTGTAGATGTCGAATTCGGGCTTGATTTCGATTTTGGGAAGTTTTTTAGAAGTTTAGAACAATTTAGAGAATTTGGGAAACTGATGTAAATAAAGGCGTTTTGAGAATTTTGAAATTATGGAATTCAAGAATTTATAGAGGTTGAAGGTATCTGGAGAATGTATAAATTAGTGGAATTTTATATATTTGGTCATGTTATACAATTTGTGGAGTTTGAGAAATTTGGACAGTTTAGGAATTTTCCGGAGTCTTGAGATATTTAGGGAACGTGAAAGAATCTGCTGGAATATTTTAGGAATTTAAAGATTTTTGTCGAGTTTTAAGAGGTTTTGGGTAACTTGCTTTCAGTTAAATGAATTCGTCATCTATCAACTTATTAGGTCGGGGTTCTTATTTTCTCGTTTCTTTATGATATGTTTGTCAGTAGGCTTTCTATTTATTCAAAATACTATTCCTGCGTATCTAAACATGAAACTATGAACTCCTAGTGCTGTAAGACATTTTTACTCATCCATCCTTGGAACTTCAGGTTTTTTAACCCTTAGAAGGTATGCTATGAAAATTCTTAGTTTGTCTCCGAATTCCACAACTCCATTTTGACGGTTTTGAATCAAAATTAATTTATTTAGCTCATTTCTTAACATTCCCAAGATTCTATAATCTATAAAGCATTTCTACTCGTTTCTTTTTACGACTTTAGGTTTTTAACCCTTCCAAATTCTTACTTCCTATGCTATCAAAGTTTTGGTTTTTTGTGCGAACTCACAAACTCTAGCCATTCTATAAATAATTTCGTTCTCTTCGAATTTATGTCTTATTTGGTTCCGGTTTAACAACTTAGAGTTCGGTTTGTTTGGTTCTATTCCCTTCGTCGGTCGATGTTAGATTTGATTTGGATTTTGAGAATTTCCTGTGGAAATCTTGGATATCTTTAGATAATTTGTGAAATTAATGGAAATAAAGATATTTTGAGAATTTGGAGTCCATGGAATTGAAGAATTTTTCGGTGTTGGAGATATTTACGGAATCTAAGAATTTGTGGAATTTGATATATTCAGAGAGTGGAATTTGAGATATTTGGATATTATGGGAATTTTACGGAGCTTTATGATATATAGGCAATATGAAAGAATTTTCTGGAATATTGATATCTTATATGATTTGGTAAATTAATGAAAATAAAAGATGTTTTGAGAATTTAAAATTTATGGAATCGGAGAATTTTACGGTGTTTGAGATATTTAGAGAATCTAAGAATTTGTGGAATTTGATATATTCGGGGAGTTTGTGGAATTTGAGATATTTGAAAGAATTTTGTGTAATATCTTGGAATGACGTGGGTGTCGTTTTGAGATTTTTTGTGTAAGTTCATGACATTTTCGACAATTTGGAAAACTAGTTGAAATAACGAGGTGAGAAATTCGATATTTTTGGAATTGGCGAATTTAGAAATTTTATGGAGCTTGGTGATATTCGGTGAATCTAATAAGAATTTGGGAATTTTACAAAGCTAGGAGATATATCGGCAATTTGAAAGAATTTTGTGGAATATTTTGGATTGGCGTAAGTGTCAATTTTGTATTTTTAGTGGAAGTCTGACATTTTCGACAATTTTGGAAAATAATTGAAATAAATGATGTTTTGAGAATTTTGATATTTTTGGAATTGGGGATGTTAGAAATTTTATGGGGCTTTGGAGATTTTTAGCGAATATAAGAATTTTTGCAATTTGACATATTTAGAGAGTTTGCAGAATCTGTGGAATTTAAGATATTACACTAACTCGGGAATTTAACGGAGGTGAGATATTTGGGAAATTTGGTTCCAATTTAACGAAATAGAGTTCTTTTTGGTTTGGTTACAGTTTAACGTTGTAGATGTCGGATTCGGGCTTGATTTCGATTTTGGGAAGTTTTTTAAAAGTTTAGAACAATTTAGAGAATTTGGGAAACTGATGTAAATAAAGGCGTTTTGAGAATTTTGAAATTATGGAATTCAAGAATTTATAGAGGTTGAAGGTATCTGGAGAATGTATAAATTAGTGGAATTTTATATATTTGGTCATGTTATACAATTTGTGGAGTTTGAGAAATTTGGACAGTTTAGGAATTATCCGGAGTCTTGAGATATTTAGGGAACGTGAAAGAATCTGCTGGAATATTTTAGGAATTTAAAGATTTTTGTCGAGTTTTAAGAGGTTTTGGGTAACTTGCTTTCAGTTAAATGAATTCGTCATCTATCAACTTATTAGGTCGGGATTCTTATTTTCTCGTTTCTTTATGATATGTTTGTCAGTAGGCTTTCTATTTATTCAAAATACTGTTCATGCGTATCTAAACATGAAACTACGAACTCCTAGTGCAGTAAAACATTTTTACTCATCCATCCTTGGAACTTCAGGTTTTTTAACCGTTAGAAGGTATGCTATGAAAATTCTTAGTTTGTGTCCGAATTCCACAACTCCATTTTGACGGTTTTGAATCAAAATTATTTTATTTATGTCATTTCTTAACATTTCCAAGATTCTATAATCTATAAAGCATTTCTACTCGTTTATTTTTACGACTTTAGGTTTTTAACCCTTCAAAATTCTTACTTCGTATGCTATCAAAGTTTTGGTTTTTTGTGCGAACTCACAATCTCTAGCCATTCTATAAATAATTTCGTTCTCTTCGAATTTATGTCTTATTTGGTTCCAGTTTAACAACTTAGAGATCGGTTTGTTTGGTTCTATTCCCTACGTCGGTCGATGTTGGATTTGATTTGGATTTTGAGAATTTCCTGTGAAAGTCTAGGATATCTTTAGATAATTTGTGAAATTAATGGAAATAAAGATATTTTGAGAATTTGGAGTTCATGGAATTGAAGAATTTTTCGGTGTTGGAGATATGTAGGGAATCTAAGAATTTGTGGAATTTGATATTTTCAGAGAGTGGAATTTGAGATATTTGGATAATATGGGAATTTTACGGAGCTTTATGATATATAGGCAATATGAAAGAATTTTCTGGAATATTGATATCTTATATGATTTGGTAAATTAATGAAAATAACGATGTTTTGAGAATTTGAAATTTATGGAATCGGAGAATTTTACGGTGTTTGAGATATTCAGAGAATCTAAGAATTTGTGGAATTTGATATATTCGGGGAGTTTGTGGAATTTGAGATATTTGAAAGAATTTTGTGTAATATCTTGGAATGACGTGGGTGTCGTTTTGAGATTTTTTGTGGAAGTTCATGACATTTTCAACAATTTGGAAAACTAATTGAAATAACGAGGTGAGAAATTCGATATTTTTGGAATTGGAGAATTTAGAAATTTTATGGAGCTTGGGGATATTCAGTGAATCTAAGAATTTGGGAATTTTACAAAGCTTGGAGATATATCGGCAATTTGAAAAATTTTGTGGAATATTTTTGATTGGCGTAAGTGTCAATTTTGTATTTTTAGTAGAAGTCTGACATTTTCGACAATTTTGGAAATTAATTGAAATAATGATGTTTTGAGAATTTTGATATTTTTGGAATTGGGGATGTTAGAAACTTTATGGAGCTTTGGAGATTTTTAGCGAATATAAGAATTAGTGCAATTTGACATATTTAGAAAGTTTGCAGAATCTGTGGAATTTAAGATATTGCACTAACTCGGGAATTTAACGGAGGCGAGATATTTAGGAAATTTGGTTCCAGTTTAACGAGATAGAGTTCTTTTTGGTTCGGTTACAGTTTAACGTTGTAGATGTCGAATTCGGGCTTGATTTCGATTTTGGGAAGTTTTTTAAAAGTTTAGAACAATTTAGAGAATTTGGGAAACTGATGTAAATAAAGGCGTTTTGAGAATTTTGAAATTATGGAATTCAAGAATTTATAGAGGTTGAAGGTATCTGGAGAATGTATAAATTAGTAGAATTTTATATATTTGGTCATGTTGTACAATTTGTGGAGTTTGAGAAATTTGGACAGTTTAGGAATTATCCGGAGTCTTGAGATATTTAGGGAATGTGAAAGAATCTACTGGAATATTTTAGGAATTTAAAGATTTTTGTCGAGTTTTAAGAGGTTTTGGGTAACTAGCTTTCAGTTAAACGAATTCGTCATCTATCAACTTATTAGGCCGGGTTCTTATTTTCTCGTTTCTTTATGATATGTTTGTCGGTAGGCTTTCTATTTATTTAAAATACTATTCATGCGTATCGAAATGTTAACTTTGTCTGAACATTTTGATTATGTGATATTAGTTTTGCGAAAACTTGTTATCGATTTATAAATTTCATGTTTTAGTCTCACTTGATGGATTACCATGGAGGTTTGATTTGGATCGAAACTCCGTTGTAATCTTGTATCGTACACGAAGATTCGCCGGGTGATACTAGTGAAGAGCCACGCCCCTAGCCCTGACAAAGTAAACATAGGTGAACCCCATGGCCAAGAGCATCCACTCAGGTGCTCGCGACCATTGTGTTCTGCCTGATGCCATTTCGTCGACGGCCACGGGGGTGTGGCCATCCACTAACATGCCCGACGAACCTTCGACCTTTTCACCAGGAATCTTGTTGAATTACCCGGCTTTAACTTTGAAAATGGTTTTCAATTCGAGACTTAAATATAAGGTTTATAGGGTTAGACATGAAATTCGGACTATGACATAATCCGGGTTTATGATGTCTACAGTCGCGGATTCTAATTATTGTAGTTTTTATTTCTTTTCTGCGATCGTAAGTGTAATATGTGGAGATATCCCCGATCTTGTTGCTATATATGAACGATATTAAGGATGCACATATTTACTTACGTTGATGACATGTGATGTTATAGTGTTGCTGTATCAATATGATTTATTGGATTGTCGTGATTGAATAGCCGGGGGTTTTATGTGAGATGAGAGTTTTTCAATTTTGATTCATGTAAATTATTATATGTAATATTATTTTATTGCGACACATCCGGGAGTGAGGATGTAGTCACCTTGATGTATATTATTTACTTTTTCGTATTAGGATAGACCTAAGGCGGAGGGCACAAGTAACCGGGTTTTAGAGTCCAGTGGGTGGCCATCTCGAGGAGTCGAGACGGTCGCATAACTCTAGAATTGGTAGGGTTGCTTGCCGCTCTCGTAGGGTCTAGGGGTGTGAGCCTGGCTATTCATCACGACCGTGAAATCCGTGTTTTTCGTTAATGTTTTAATCTAAAACACGGACCTCCAAATATATCCTATATTTCATATATCTGTTTTGCTGCGATGTGATGTGATCATATAAATGCGTGAGACGAATGCTACTTATATATATGATATACTAGTAGACACTATATATGTTTTACAACCGTGCTAATGCTGACCCTGTCCTGCCGTAAGTTAAGTAACCTTACGGTGAAGATCCGGGTCCCTGTGGCGAATGCGGATGACATATATGTGTTTTATTTTCGTTTCTTCTGTGATGTTTAGGAAACTTAAATGATGGGACTTCATTAATATGATTAATGAACAGAAAAGAAACCTAAAAGATATTGTAGAATCACTTTTTTTTCCAAAAAGGTAGCTTTAGTTCTTACTTTGCATAGAGGTATTCCATTATGAATATCCAGCACCTCATTCGATTAGGAAAGAGCCTAGATTCTTTCACCGGGAATGACCTCTTTAGCGAAAAACTAGTATATGCTACAATCGATTCGGTTTGTTTTGGAAAACTACTCGATTTTTAAAGTGGAGCTTAAACCACTCCTTTTTCAAATCACTAGATTCTACAACGATATCAAGTTCATTACATTAAAGGTTTTTCTCAAGACCAGTCGTAGCCCTCCGTCATTTCAAATAGTTACTGTTTAGTATTCGTGCTGCGTTTGTCGACCTTTGCCGAGACGTAGTGTTCGGTAGTTAATTAGTGCTTTTCTGCTGCATGTTGATGCGATTGGTTAGGACAGTCGTACGATTTTGTTGACCTTTGCCAAGGGTCGTGCGGGCGGGTCTAAATCAATCACGAAATGATGGGTTGAACTTAAGTTGCGGTTTATGATTTGTTGACCTTTGCCAAGGCCATAAGCCGCATAGGGTAAAAACCATTATTGGGAATTTCAGGTATTGAAATTTGCAATGAGATTGCATACCTTCTATCTGATAGTTGGATCCCGTTACCCACTGCGAGTACGCATTACTCCTAGGAGAGTTTCACTTTACAATTAGCTAATCCTGTAGGTGTCTAGAAAGATGTTAACGGGGTTATGTCCCTGCGGAAATGAGATTATTTATTTAGTTCCGTGCGAAAGCATGAGAAGACTCCCTCGGAGTACCAACACCAGCTTGGTTGACCGATTAGCGAACTTTTATGGTGTAATTAATCCCGGCTAATCTTACCTTTTAGGGTTTGTAGGAAGATTTGGTAAAAACAGTAGCAGCTATCCTGGTTAGATAAGATAATAACCAATCTAATCTTGCAAGAGCACACGCTAAAGTATTTTCTTCTCTCTCCAGGTAGCGACCATGTCATGCCTTAATCAAGATAATAACATGGATGTATTGACCGTACTCGTTTTTTTATACCGGGTTAGGGAACGTTGGTTTCGCTCTATCTTATGGCAATTGTCATGAGTCTGAGTAAGAGATAGCGGAATTCAAGGATTTCCACGCAACCTTAATGAAGGTGCATTCTGATGCATCTTTGGATGTATTGGTTATTGAGAATTGTTTCTCAGTCGGCTCTGCTTCCTAGGTATTGGATACCGGATCAGGATCCCACATTTGTAATATATTATAAGAGTTGAAGAGAAGTAGAGAACTGGGAAAATGTGATGTCTATCAGAGTAGGGAACGGAGCAATTGTTATTGTCGAAGCTGTCGGCGAATATCACCTACTATTGCCCACTGGTAATACATTGATTTTGAACGACTGTTATTTCGTACCATCGATGATGTGCAATATAATATCCATTTCTTTATTAGATAAATAAGAATATAACTTTGTATTAGAGAAAAATGTTATGAACATTTTCCTAAATCAAGTGTTGATTGAGTTTGGTACGTTATGTAATGGTTTGTATGTTCTAAATCAAAATACAGTTCTAAATATACAAAACACTCACAAGAGGAAAAGTTCAGAAATAAACGAACCCTTCTTGTGGTATTGTAGACTTGGTCATATCAATACGACTAGACTAGCTAAGTTGTATAAGATGGATATTTGAATCCGTTCGAATTTACATCTTATGAAACTTGTCAGTCCCGTTTCAAAGAAAAGATGACCAAAACTCCATTTACGGGACACAGAGCAAGAGCTACTGAACTCTTGAAATTGATACATAGTGATGTATGTGGTCCTATGTCTACACATGTTAGGAATGATTCCTCGTACTTCATTACATTCATGGATGATCTTTCTAGATTCGGAAATGTGTTCCTGTTGAAACACAAATCTGAAGATTTTAAGAAATTCAAGGAATATAAGAGCGAAATAGAGAACCAAATGGGTAAAATTATCAAAATCTTACGATCTGATCAAGGAGGCGAATACTTAAGCACGGAATTTCGAAATTATCTAAAAGAGAATGAGATTCTCTCTCAGCTTACTCCTCCGTATACACCACAACACAACAGTGTATCGGAGCGGAGGAATCACACCCTATTAGATATGGTGCGCTCTATGATGAGTAATGCTGAGTTACCTTTTCCTTTTGGAGTTATGCACTTGAGAAAGCTGCATATCTATTGAATCAAATTCCATCAAAATCTGTGTCTAAGATATGGAGTGGAAAGAGACCATGTCTTAAGCGAGTTAAAATATGGGGTTGTCCGACCTATGTTAAAAAACAGAATCCGAACAAACTCAAAGCACAATCAGTTTTGTGTAAGTTTGTGGGATATCCAAAGCATTCAAATGGATATCTTTTCTACCACATTGAGGAACAAAAGGTGTTTGTTGCTTAACATGCCACCTTTTTAGAAAAGAAATTTCTTGTAAAAGAAATTAGTGATAGTGTAGCAGAACTGAATGAAATTCCAGAAACACAATCCGCAATTGAAGATTTGGTAGAACCGGAAGATTCAATAGTCTCCGACGAACCTCAGCCACTCCGCAGATCAAGTAGGGTTCCTCATCCACCTGAGAGTTACTACAGGTTTCTTATAGACGGTGAGAGCGAGGATTGCATCATGGAAGATGTGACCCGACTAGTTTCGAGCAGGCCATCACAAGTGGGGACTCTGTGAAATGGCTGGATGTTATGCGATCTGAGATGGAATCCATATACACTAACAAAGAATGGACTTTGTAGGTTGCTTCTGAAGAGGTAAAACCTAATAGGAGCAAATGGATTTTCAAGAAGTTCGGTGTAGATGGAAATGTTTAGAGCTTCAAAGCTAGCTTTGTAGCAAAAGGTTTTTGTCAACGACCAGGTGTCGACTATGACGAGATCTTTTCTCCAGTGACTATGTTTAAGTCCATCAGGATCCTACTTGCTATTGCTGCATACCATGACTATGAAATCCGGCAGATGGACGTCAAGACCACTTTTCTAAATGGTGATTCAGAAGAGAGTTATATGACAGAGACAGAGGGCTTCGTAAACAGTGGGAGCAGTGGAAAGGTGTGCAAGCTGCTTAAATCAATTTACGGATTAAAACATGCATCGCGAAGCTGGAACATCTGTTTTGATGTAGTAGTCAAAGAGTTTGATTATATCAAAAATGTAGATGAACCCTGCATATATAAAAAGGTAGCAGAGAGTAAGGTTGTCTTCCTCGTATTATACATGGATAATATACTCTTGATAGGAAATGATGTTCCTATGCTGCACTCGGTCAAACTCTTCCTATCACAAAAGTTCTCCATGAAAGATCTGGGTGATGCCTTCTACATCTTGGGGATAAAGATCTATAGGGATAGATCTAAAAGGATATTGGGATTGTCCCAATCCAGCTACATAGATATCATCCTAAAGAGGTTTAGTATGGAAGATTCCAAGCGTGGTAATTTATCCGCTTGTTCAGGAATCACCCTCTCCAAAAAGATGTCTTCCAAAACTGATTTGAAGAGGACTCACATGAACATGATACCCTATGCTTCTGCAGTCGGATCTATCATGTACACGATGTTATATACCAGACCGGATGTAGCTTACGCACTAAGTATGGTAAGTAGGTATCAATCAGACCCAGGGATGAAGAACATTCTTAAGTACTTGCAAATGGCTAAAGAGATATTCTTGGTGTATGGTAACGGGGAACTAAAAGTGGAGTTCTTTACCGATTCAAGCTTTCAGAGTGATAAGAATGACAACAAGTCTGTCTCGGGTTTCGTCTTCACCCTCAATGGAGGGGGCGGTATGTTGGAAAAGTTACAAGCAAGATACCGTTACAGACTCGACGATTGAGGTTGAATACATCGCTGCTAACAATGCTGCCAAAGAGGATGGCAGGATGAAGAAGTTCATCACTGAACTTGGAGTGGTTCCATCCATTGTAGATCCATTACCCTTATATTGTGATAATAATAGAGTTGTGGATTTGGCCAAGGAACCCCGGTCCCATCAACGATCCAGACATATTCTGAGCCGGTATCACCTGATCCGGGAGATAGTTGATCGCCGCGAGATCGAGGTCAGGAAAGTTGACACAAAGGGCAACACGGCAGATCCATTCATAAAGTCTCTTCTTCAGACTTAGTTCGAGAGACTTTTTGGGATGTATGGTATACGATACTACAACAACTGGTCTTAGTGCAAGTGAGAAATTGTTAGGAATATGTATACCCTAGAGGCCATTATTGTATATTATAGTGGATGCTTGGACATATATATAGAGGACTCTCTTGCTCGACATGATAGTATGCTATCTGGTTGCTCTTTATCTTAACATGTGCACTTATTTTAGTTTACTATTTCATTGATACATGTTGATAAAGCCCTTAGGATGTTTGCTTGACTACCAAGACCATGATGTAGATCATACTAGTGGTGCTTGTATAGTCCACAAGCACATCCTTGAAGTGTTCCTAGTCGAGAGGGTATCGAGACAGGGCATCGATATTCCAGAGTAAACTAGTGTGTACGTTTCTCGATCCTGTATGGGGCGATGGTTTATCCCATAACTATTGGTGTTTGACATCAAAGATTGTACACATGTGCTCATTGGAGAATGAGTACACCGAACGGACTCGCTGAGAACACTTAGATGGTACCATACCTATCGTTGCATTGCAGTTCTCTGGTGATACTTGTACAAGTTAGTCTGTAGATCCGAGATCGTCATAGTATCTTGTGTGGTTCCCGCTGTGCTTTGATTTCCTATCTACCACGGCTTTATTGAGTCGTGCAAACAGATGGTTTTGGGTACAGTCCCGAGTCACATGGAGGCAGTGAGCAATAGAGGAGATTTCGTCTCTCCCATTATTGGGAGTTGATATTGTGCTATGCTCGTTTGGCTATAACGGCAAGTCCTTGGCCAGGGCTGATGAGATTTCCTGACAAGTGTTATCAGTAGTTTCTCGATTCGTTATAGGTCATATATCGGCATGACTTATCAAGTTATTGGGGGTCTGACGATTCCACCCCCAGACTCGATATGCGACATATCAGACGAAGAGACTGAACTGTACGGTAAGTGTTGCTTATAGGCTCTACGGAAGTTTGGACAAGTTTACTTGTTGATCTTCCATTCGTTCAATACCTGGGTAGTCGTTACGTCCAGTTAATACCGCTGACGGCTTGTAGGTCTTTGATATGATCATTACCTACTGCTAGCGGTTTAGCGAGTCTTTAGAGTCCCCCCGTAAAGGTTTCTTAGCTCAAGCGAAACGAAGTAGGACAGTATGGAGATATGTGCGGGAGCTTGATTAAATACGAGTATATGATGTCGTATTCTAATCCAGCGGTAATTGATATTAGCCGGATTATATATGATATAATCGGATTATTGAATCAAGTATTGATTTAATCATTTGGTATATATATATATATTAACCAATATTGTGCTCACTTTAATTTCTTATATCTTTATATATTATTTGTATTTAATATAAAGGATATATGATTTTTGTATCATGGTTGATGATAGATAGAAGATGGTTATATGAGAATCACATTGGAGTTTAGATAAATAGATAATGATTTACTTAATTGAATTTATAAAAGAATGAGTTATTAGCCTTGGAATATGCTAGGTTGCATGACTCATTTCTATCTTTGTTTTATTCATACAAGTTCATCATTTCTTATTCTAATCTTATCCTCAAGGTTCATTCTTATTTCCAAGTTCATCTTCTTCAACACCTCTCTTGTTTTTTTATTTTGAGGAAAAAGAAAAAGAAAAGAATAATTTTTAGTGAGCAAAATCTCTGCTTCATCATCCTAGACTAGATTAGCAAACTAGTTTAGATTGTTTACTTCACTAATACTTGAGTAGTGAAGAGTAAGTTTGAGTGAGGTTGCCTCAAGGTGGATCATCTTCAACGAAGAAGATATCGAGAAAGATCGTTCCTTTCTTCAAGTGGAGACCTACAAAGAGTTCTAGGGACTTCTACTTGGAGCTTTTGAAGTGAAGGACTAGACTATAAAGGTTGTAGCCTCTTTTCATTTAGTTAGATTTTCTTTTTGCTAACTTAGAAACCCTAATTCTCTAATTCGATCTTGTTTGTAGACTTGGCCTTCTAGATTTTGAAAATTTGCTTATTTGCTCTTGTTAAAACCCTAGTAGAGGTGCTGCGACCTGCTTTTACAAACCGCCCAAGGTGGCCCTCTTCGACGAGAAGTCCGACCCAAAGGACCACTTGGACGCGTTTACGGAGGGCATGAGCTTCCAAGATAACTCGGACACGGTTCAGTGCCGAGCCTTCCCCACCACCCTCATCCGATCTGGGTGAGATTGGTTCCGCGGCCCTACTCCGTGTTCAATCTCAACCTTCGATCAGCTGGCTACTCAGTTTCTCGATCATTTCGTCGGCAAGCGATGACAGAAGAGGACGATCGACTACCTGTTCACCATCAAGAGCGAGGACATGGAATCTTTCAAGGGTTACGTCAACCGGTTCTACGATGCCCTTCTGGAGGTACCCGAGCATCGTGACGAGACAATCATCACCGCCTTGAGATCCGGTCTTAGACACAGAGTGGTTCCGCTCTTTTACATTAGCGCAACCTAAGACTATGGCCGAGGTAAAAGTCTGGACCGAGCGGGAGATCCGACTCGAATATGAAGTGAACTCCAACCTTCCCCGCGGGGACCGGACGGACCGAAAGAAACAGGACCGGGAGGAGAAGAAAAGGACTCATCGTCCGAAAGCTTATTCTCCGAGGTTTCACGGGTATACTCCTCTGAATGTCTCTCAGGCCGAGCTACTAGAGAAGGCAAAGAGCGAGAGATTCTTCAAACTCTCGCCGATGTACAAAGCTCGGGTAAGCGACTCCACAGCCCATACCGTGCCTTTCATCGGTCACAGGGGCACCCGACCGAGAACTGCAAACAGCTTCGTGATTATATTGAGGAGCTGATCCGCTTCGGTCATCTATCAAAGTACCTACGAGAAAAATATCAAGCAGATCGGGAGCAAGCAGACCAACCTCCAACCGGAGAGTTGACGGTCGAGCAGATCATGCTCGTCTCTGTTGGCTCGACTCCGAGCAATGAGGACACCCGCCATATCCGGTCGGTCATAACCTTAGGTGCTCCCCTTCCAAGAAGTACAAGAAGGTTGCTCGCATCACTTTCACCGAGGGAGACCTTCATGGCTTATCCGTCCTGCATAATGACCCCTTGGTGATCACGGCCCCGGATAAATCGGTATGAAGTTCGGAGAATCCTAGTTGACTTGGGAAGTTCAGCGGATATCCTATTTTACGACTGTTTCCAGCGTATGAGGTTAAACCCGTCCGATCTCCAACCGACCTCGCACGTCCTCTCCCGGTTTACTAACCACTCCGTCCAAACCGAGAGAACGATCACTCTCCCTTTCAACATTGAGGAGGCCGGAAGAACCCGAACTATGTCGGTGAGTTTCCTCGTCATCCGGGTTCCTTCGTCTAATATCATCCTCTTGGGTCACCCTACTTTAAACGTCCTCCAGGCTCAGATCTCGACCTACCACCTCGCGCTCAAGTTTTCTCTGGATGATGGGGGATAGGCTGGGCTTATGGAGATCAACGGATCGCTAGGGTGTGCCTCGCCGCGACGGTGCCCGAGGATAAAGAAGTTGACCTATCCAAGGGACCATGTGACCCTCGGGAATCGCTGGATGCAAATGATGACGAGAAGGAGATCCGGGGTTCCCTAACTGAGGCCTTATCCGAGGTCCCCCTTGAAGAGGGAGACAGTAGTCGAACTGTACAGATCGGCTCCCTCTTGACCGGGGAAATTCGGGACAACCTTATCCAGTTCCTCCGGAACAACTCCGACGCGTTTGCTTAGACTCTCACGGACATGCCGGGGATTGACCCCAAGATGATCTCCCACAAGCTCGGAATTGACTCGAAAGCCCGGTCGGTCCGACAAAAGAAAAGAAGTTTCACGCCTGTCAAACAAAAGACGATCGAGGAGGAAGTTGACCGACTACTTACGGCTGGCTTTATCAGGAACCTGGACTACTCGGCTTGGCTAGCCAACGTAGTTATGGTCAAGAAAGCGAATGGGAAGTGACGCATATGTGTTGATTTTACCGACCTGAACACGACCTACCCTAAAGAAAACTATCCGCTCTTTCGAATAGATCAGCTAGTTGACAGCTCGGCCGGTCACGACCTGCTGAGCCTCATGGATGCCTTCTCTGGGTATAATCAAATCCGGATGAACCCGACCGACGAAGAGCTCACCGCCTTCACCACCGATCGAGGAGTCTACTACTACAAAGTAATGCCCTTCGGCCTCAAAAATGCTGGGGCAACATACCAACGGTTGGTCAACAAGCTGTTCAAGCCACAGATCGGGAGGAGTATGGAAATCTACGTCGATGACATGCTCGTGAAATCCACCTTGTCAGCCAGGCATACCACGGACCTCGTTGAGACCTTTGAGGTCATACGAATGTAAAAAATAAAGCTGAATCCAGCCAAGTGTGTTTTCGGCGTCACGGGCGGAAAGTTCCTCGGATTTATGGTCACACACCGAGGAATCGAAGTAAACCCGGAGAAGATCAGGGCCATCATTGACATAGCAACGCCCAAGAGCAACGTTGAAATCATGCGGTTCACTGGCAAGGTGGCCGCTTTGAGTCGGTTCCTGTCCAGATCCGGCGAAAAGTGCTTACCTTTCTTCAAAACCTTAACGAAAATCCCCGGGTTCGAGTGGTCCGAGGAGTGTCAAGTCGCCTTCGAGCAGATCAAGACTCATCTGACGACGCCACTGCATCTCACCCGACCAGCTAAAGGAGACGAGCTGCTGCTGTACCTGGCCGACTCCGACCAGGCTGCCGGCTTCGTGCTTATCGGAGAATCCGAGGGAATACAAAGGCCGGTTTACTACGTCAGCCACATTTTCAAAGACGCGGAGACCAGGTACCCGGCCATCGAAAAGATTGTCCTGGCGCTCGTCGTCGCATCCAGAAAACTTCGGCACTATTTCCAGTCTCATACCATCATTGTTCTCACCGACCGACCCCTGGCAAACATCCTTGGTTCCTCCGAGTCGTCAGGCCGCTTGGAGAAGTGGAGATGGGAGTTGTCGCAGTTTGACATCCGATACCGACCAAGGAAAGCCATCAAAGCCCAAGCTCTCGCCGATTTCATGGTTGAATGCACCATTCCGAGCAGAAAAGCATGCTGACGCGAGATCCAAACCTACGACACTCAGTCGAAGAAGAGCTCGGTCCGATTCCGGACTGGGTACTCTATATGAATGGTTCCTCCACAAAGGAAGGGAGTGGGGCTGGGCCGATCATCCGCGGCCCCAAGGAATCCGATATGGATTACTCTATGCGGCTCGACTTCAAGGCCTCAAACAATGCCGCGAAATATGAAGCCTTATTGGCCGGCCTACGAATCGCCTCGGTGTGGGGCTAAAAAAATTAGAATTCGCAGCGACTCCGCATTGGTCGTCGGCCAAGTGACTGGACGATTCGAAACCCGGAAACCTTTGATGATGAAATACCTAGCCGAGGTAAAAAGGCTACGGAAAAATTTCGACGAGGTTCAAGTGGAACAGATTCCCCGGAGCATGAACGTCGAAGCAGAGACATTGATCAAGCTCGCCTTCTCCTATTCGACCAATCACAAGAGGAACATTCTCTTCGAAGTCCTGCCGCGACCTGGCATCGAAGATAAAGAAGTGATACACCGGATCTACACCACTCAAGTGAGTATCCCGGATCGGAGAAAGCCCATAGTGGAGTTCCTCAAGGACGGAGTACTCCCCGAAGACCGAATCGAAGCACGCCGGCTCCGCATGAAAGCCTACCACTTCATATGGAGCAAAGGAAACTTGTACAAAAAGTCATACACCCAATCTCTACTCAGATGCATCGATTTCGACAAAGCAGAGTACGTTTTTCAAGAGATACACGAAGGAGTCGAAGGCGCACATCAGGAGGCTCGCAGTCTAGTTCAAAAGACACTGCTATAGGGGTATTATTGGCCGACTATCCACAACGACGCAGGATATCTTGTACGAAGGTGCAAGACATGTCAACTCTTCGGCAGCACTCCTCAGTTACCGGCCACTGAGTTAACACTGCTGAGTTTCCTTTGGTCTTTCATGAAGGGTTTTCTATAGCACCACTACTAGGGTTTGGTAGCAACACACATGCCATATTAAAAATTATAGGGTGCTAAAGGAAACATCCTAAGGATCATACTAGAAAAGCTAGGGTAACAAGACTTTTAACACCAACACAAGTAGTAAAAGGCTAGGGTTTGAGAATATAACCTTTGTAGCTCTCTACGCTAGACTCCTTGACTACTTGAGAGTTGAAATAAGCTCGCTCGAGATCTTTTAGGTCCACGACGATCCACCCGGAGTCCTCTGTGTCCAAGCTAGATGTTTCACTAGATCAAGAGAAGAAGTTGAAGCTAACACTCTAAACTAATGGGCAAGAGTAGTGTAGAATGGTGATGTGGTTTGTTTTCTCACTTCAAAACCCTAACTTGATCACTCTTTTGCTCACTAATGAAAGCTAGAGAGCAAGAGAGAGGAGGAAGAAGATGATGGCAAATGAGAGCTCAAGAGATAATGAAGTATTGAGATGAGAATGAGAAAAGAAAATATATATTTTTTCTTCTTCTCACTCTTAACCCAAGTTAATAAATATCTAGATATTTATCTTTGGATCAAAAATGGCCATGGAAAATAACTCATGGTTAACACAAAGGTTAGTGGGGAAATAAAATAATCAACAATGAGTAATTATCCAATTCCATTTATTTCAAAAATAAATATCAAAATATTTACTAGCATGTGAGTCTTATATTGCCACCATCTAATGTATCAACAACCATGATACAAATGAGTATGCATGTATGTGTGCATGCATATCCAAATGTGCATCAATGTAAACATGTGCATGCATGCATGCATACACCAAAAAACAAAAGGGTTTAAAGTGAAAATGCAAACGGTCAATGTTAAATCAACACTTGATTTATCAAACCGGTCATATCACATACGACCCGACCAATAGCAAACCGCCCGATTAATATACGGTATCACATACGCGTATTTAATCGGGTCCCCACGCATATCTCATATGCGCACCACATCGTTTCGCCTGGACTAGGTTACTCCATTGTGGGACTCTAAGACTCGTCAATACGCCGGCAGTGGGTGATGATCATATCAAGCACCCCCAAGCCGCAAGAGGTCAGCTAAACGTAACGGCCACCTGGGTATTGAGCGATCAGAAGAACAAGCGAACCTGTCACAACTCCCGTCGAGCCAACCGGCAACACTACCGTACAGTCCGGTCTCTTCGTAAGATATGCTGCATATCGAGTCTAAGGATGGTAACGTCGACTCCAATAACTCAATAAGTCGTGCCGATGAATGGTCTATAACAGATCGAGAAACTACTGATAACACTTATCAGTAAATCTCAACAGCCCTGGCCAGGGACTTACTGATATAGCCAATCGTGCACAGCACAGCATCAACTCCTAATACCGGAAGTGACGAAACCCCTCCTATCGCTCATCGTCTTCGTGTGTCTCGGGACTGTACCCAAAAGCCACCTGTTTGCACGACTCAGTAGAGCCGTGGTAGGGTGGTAATCAAAGTACAGTGGGAGAACACACAAGACTCTATGACGATCTCGGGTCTACAGACTAACCTGTACCAGTGTCACCTGAGAACTGCTATCCGACGATAGATATAATACCATATAGGAGTTCTCGGCGAGCCCGTCCAGTGTACCCTGTCTCCACTGAGCACCCGTATACGATCTCGATGTCAAACATCAATTGATGTGGGAACATCCATCGCCCATCATATAGGTCTAGTATCATATACGCTAGTCTACTCTGGTATATCGATGCCCCATCTCGATACACCTACGACTAGGGACATTTCAGGATATGCTTATAAACTACAGACGTCCCACTAGTATGATCTCCATCATAATCACAGTAGTCAAGCCAATATCCTCAGGGCTTTATCAACATGTGTAAATGAATAAAAGCATGATCAAGTCAACATGTCAAATAAAGAAGAATCAGATAGCATACTATCATGTCGAGCAAATTGTTCTCTGTATATATATTTACATGTATAAATACATCCACTATCATATAATGGCCTCTAGGACATACATATATCCAACAACCTCCCACTTGCACTAAGGTCACTTCTTAGCGTATCTCACACCCAACATCTCAAAATGTCGCTCATGCTGCGGCTGAGGGAGGGCCTTGGTGAGTGGATCCGCAGAGTTATTCTTTGTGTCTACTCTTCTAATCTCGATCTCGCGGCGATCTACAATCTTCCGGATCAGATGAAAACGCCTCAGGATGTGTCTGGATCGCTGATGGGACCTGGGCTCCTTGGCTAACGCCATAACCCCATTATTATCACAATACAATGGTATTGGATCAATAATGGTTGGAACTACTCCTGGCTCCAAGACGAACTTCCTCATCCAGACGGCTAACTTGGCGGCATCATTCGCAGCAATGTACTCAGCCTCTATCGTAGAGTCTGCAACGGTATCTTGTTTGGAACTCTTCCAACTTACCGTCCCTCCATTGAGGGTAAATACAAACCCAGAAATAGATTTGCTGTCGTCCTTATCACTCTGGAAGCTCGAATCGGTAAAGGCCTCCGTTTGGAGATCTCCATTACCATACACCAAGAATAATTCTTTAGTCCTTCGCAAGTACTTAAGAATGTTCTTCACAGCTACCCAGTGATTCTCTCCTGGGTTGAATTGATACCTGCTTACTACACTAAGTGCATAAGCTACATCTGGGCGTGTACATAACATCGCATACATTATAGATCCTACTACCGAAGCATAGGGTATAATGCTCATGCGAGCTCTCTCTTCATCGGTCTTTGGGCAAAAATCCTTGGAGAGAGTGACTCCATGGCAAGCGGGTAAGGCACCCCGCTTGGAGTCTTCCATACTAAACATTTTTAGGATGGTGTTAATGTATCTGGTTTGGGACAATCCCAATAACCTCTTGGATCTATCCCTATAGATCCTTATGCCCAGAATGTATGTGGCATCACCCAGGTCCTTCATGGAGAACCTTAGTGATAAGAATGACCGACTGTAGCATATGAATATCATTTCCTATCAGAAGAATGTCATCCACGTACAATACGAGGAATGTGACAGCTCTCCCTACAGCCTTCTTATAAACACAAGGTTAATCTGGATTTTTGATGAAATCAAACTCTTTGATAACATCATCAAAACAGATGTTCCAGCTCCGTGATACCTGGTTTAATCCATAAATGGATTTAAGCAATCTACATGCTTTCCCGCTGCTCCCACTGTCAATGAAGCCTTCTGGCTGATCCATATAAACGCATTCTTCTAAATCTCCATTTAGAAATACTGTTTTAACGTCCATCTGCCAGATTTCATAGTCGTAGTGAGCAGCAATAGCAAGTAGGATCCGAATAGATTTAAACATGGCTACGGGAGAAAAAGTTTCGTCATAGTCCAAACCTGGTCTTTGACGAAAACCCTTCGCCACTTGTCCTGCCTTATAGGTCTCTACCTGCCCATCTACACCAATCTTTCTTTTAAAGATCCATTTGCACCCTACAGGTTTTACCCCAGGGGGTACAGCGTCCAAAGTCCATACTTTGTTGGTGTACATAGACTCCATTTCAGATCTCATGGCATCCAGCCACTTCACAGAGTCTCCACTTGTGATAGCTTGCTGAAAGCTGGTAGGATCATCATCCTCCATGATGCAGTCTTCTCTATCACCATCAATGAAGAAACTGTAGTACCTTTCCGGTGGGCGAGAAGTCCTACCAGACCTACGGAGTGGCCGAGGTTCCTCAGTTTCTGTTGCAACAGCCGGTTCAACCAAGTCGTCATTTGTAATCTGTGTTTCTAGAACTTCTTTTAGGTCTACCACGTTGCCATCAGCATCATTTGTAAAAAATTCTTTTTCTAAAAATGTGGTATATTGAGAAACAAACACCTTTTGTGTTGGAGATAGTGCCCTCAGAGTCAATTATTGGATCACATGCACGTGATTGCAATGATTGATGGATGACCTATGCCGGTAGAACAGTCTTACTCAAGATGATAGTATGCTATCTGGTTTATCTTTATTATCGTTTACTGCTTTAGGTGACCTTACAAGTCACTATTGCACGTTGATAGAGCCCTTAGGATTCTTGCTTGACTGCCAGCAGTATGAGGGCGATCATATACGTGGGAGCTGGGGTCTATAAGCACATCCTTAAATGGTCCCTAGTCGTGGGAGTTTCGAGACAGGGCATCGATACTCCAGAGTAGACTAGTGTATACAGTCGAGACCCCGACGAGGGGCGGTGGCCGGTCTTACAAGCCACTGGTGTCAGTTGGTTCACCTAAGATGTATACAGGTGCTCATTGGGTTATGAGTACACCGGACAGGACTCGCCGGGAACATGCTAGTTGGTCTTATACCAGACATCAGATAGCGGTTCCCTGGTGACATGTGTACATGTTAGTTCATCGACCTGAGATCGTCATTTGTCTCGTGTGAGTTCCCACTGTACTTTGATTACTACCCTACCACGCTCAAAGGAGTCGTGCAAACAGGTTTTAGTTGGGTACAGTCCCGAGCCACATGGAGGCAGTGATCGGATCTTCAGGGGTTCGTCTCTCCCGGTATTGGGGGTGAGGTCGCGCTGTGTCTAGGAGAGCCATTACACGAAGTCCTTGGCCAAGGCAGGAGATTTACTGGTAGGTATTCCAGTAATATCTCAGGGTGTTCTGGGCTACACTCCGACACGACTTGTACCGCTTTTGGGGGTCTGACTTTTACCAACCCCCTAGGCCCGCTATGCGATGCTCATAGACGAACGGACCGGACTGTACGGATATTGTTACTGACAGGCTCAGTAGGGTGTCAGGATGAGTTCGCTCATCGACGTCCGTTTTGGTCAATACCTGGTAGCCCGTCACGTATGGCTAATACCTCTGACGTGCTAGTGGTTAAATCCACAGCCAAATTATTGACGAGTCTTTAGAGTCCCCCACAGACCGTTTTCTCAAGTTTCGGACGAAACACTGTAGAGGCCGTATGGAGATATGGCAGGGTTCGATCAGATACGTGCGGTATTGCACGGATCATAATCGGACGGATAATACTAGCGGGCTTTGGTTTAAGCCGGATCCTAATATTGTACAGTGTAGATTTTGTCTCTATGCATTTGTATTCAGTGGGAATACAAATGCGGGTATGTATATACAGTCGCGGGGTTTTCCTTTAATTTATTACTGGATCAGTTTTCTGAAGTTGCCAGTTTGCATTCTGTTCCGGCCAGTTTTCCTTTGTTCCTTCACGGCCGGATTTTTCTGATGGAAGGGCTAATTTGCATATTTGCAAATTAGCAGTTGTGGAGGGTTTATTTGTGATATGAGGCATTATGATAACAATAGCATCTTTGCTTTTCTTCTTTCATGATGGCTAGCATTAAATGAGATTAGAGTTGATCTTGATATGGATGTGACCTTTATTCCTCATTATCTTCACTTGGCTTATGGTTACCATTTGCTATCCCTACACCTCACCTTCCTTGTTGCTTTTCCCCTCTCATATTTGGCCGGCCACTTCTAGTAAGGTGAGAAGGTGAGGTTCATTTTGGTGTGGCAAAATGTTCATCTCATATCATTTTAGATTACACCAAAAATCCTAAGCTCATTTCCATTTTTCACCTCCATCAAAGTGGCAACTTCAAACCTCAAGAGACAAACCACTCTACACTTCATCTACAGCATCCTTGGGCATGTCGACTCGCCAACTTCGTTCTCGAGTTGCCTCGGTCCAGAGGTGGGAGCCCGTAAAAGAACCCGGCGATGTGGTGCCCGTTCCGACGAGGAGATGAAGACCGGAGATTCCGCGAGGAGATCGGATGGAGGCCGAAGACCGAAGGACACGGATCGCTCGGTATAGCTTCCTTCCCATTTTCTAGTTTGCTAGAGTTAGGTTAATGGCCCGATCCGGGTTTTATAGTGCGCGGTAGTGCCGGTTTACAAGTTTCGTAAAAGTTCCATTTCCGCATTCCGGCGTCGGATTGACGGCCGGGGCGCTGCCGTGCACTTACATTGGTATCAGAGCCACGCCATTAACCTAGTCTAGCTTGCTCTAACGTGTTTACAAGTTCGATCGAATGGATTTTCCAAAAACCGCGTTTCCATGTCGTACTTTCTGTCGAATTTTTCTGTGCTCTAAAAATTATTTGGTACATTGGAAAATTACGTGCAGGGTTTTTTATGAATTCTGTGAAAATTTGATAGGCTGAAGTTACTGTAGCGCGGCGGATCAGCGGCCAAAACCACGTTTTGGCCGCGGATCCGCCACCGAAATTTGGCTTCACTGCATCAAATTTTACAGTGGCTTTCTGACATGGAAATAGGGTTTCTGGTATATTCTTTTTGGGCCCAGATGTTTTTGAGTGCTACAGTTGTGCTTGGGGCCCGTTTCGGGAAATTAGTCGATCGAAATTTTTTAAACATGTTAGTTCATAGTATTTACATTATATCTGCGACCGTGAATGTCATTTGATCGGTAAATCATGTCTAACTGCTATAGCCCTTTTAGACGGATTTGTGAACGTGACATTCACGTTGATGTTCTGTGTTGTGCTGTGATGTTGCGGATTGTCGTGGTGGATAGCCTGGATGCAATGGTAGTACAGTTTGGTTTATTATGTACATTTGATATTGTGGGGCGAGCGTCCGACATGTGGACTGCCGTTACTGCCTGTTTGTATATTATTCTTTTGGGGCACGATTGGGCTGAGGTCGATGTACCCGTTGTATGTATATTTTACTTTTTGTACTAGGATTACCCCGCGGTGGGGTGCATGGATAGCCGGGTTCTAGAGGGCAACGGGCCCGCATCTCATGGCATTGAGACGGAGGGGGCTTCACTCTAGAATTGGCGGGCTATTCGCCGCACCCGTAGGGGGTACAGGTTGACCCAAGGAGGGGTGCTCAAGTTACCGGATTCCGTGAAGTGCTGGGTGGTCCATTCTCGTTGTTGAAGAGGGCTGCCTCGCTTCAAGTTTTGGCAGGTAACTTGCCGCGCCCGTAGGGGTCTAGGATTTCATTGCACAGGCTATCCACACGACCAGGAGAACGTCGGGTTTCAGTAGCGGCTCTATGAAACCTGGGGATCCCAGATATCTGTATTGTTCTGTGATACTTATTACATTTCTTTGATGTTGCATTTTATCACGCCTTGAGCGAATATTATATATATATATATACTAGTAGATGTTGTATATGTTTTGCTCCGCGCTAGTCCAGTCCCCGCTCTGTCGTTAGTTAAGTAACCTAACGGGTAATGACGGGACCCAGCGGCGAATGCGGATGGCATATACGTACATCATTATTTTTGTTCTTTATTGGTGTGATCAATTGATGGGACTGCATTGATCCGGATCAATGCAAGCTAAACAAACCTATTCTGATGTTGGAACATTTTTCAAAAAGCTGTTATTGCAAGGGCGTTCTTTTTTATTTTGCACAGTGGTATTCGGTTATGAATATCCAGCACCTCAGTCGACGAGGCAAGGGCCGAGATCCCTTCACCGGGAGTGACCCTTTAGACAGAAGTTTGCGTCAGGGCAATAACTTCACTATAGTCGTTTACTTTTGCTTTGCATCGTGGTATTCAGTTGGAATATCCTGCACCTCATTCTACGGGGAAAGAGCCGAGATCCCTTCACCGGGAGTGACCTCTTTAGCAAAGGTTTTCGCCACTATATTTTTTTAAAGCTATTCAGTTCCTTCAACGATATCAAGTTCATTACGTTAAAGGTTTTCGCCAGAAACCATTCGTAGCCCTCCATCATTTCAGTTAAATATTCGGTAGTATTCATGCTATGTATTTTGACCTCACGCCAAGGCATAGTGATTGGTAGCTGCCAGATATTTATCTGTTGCATAGATAGAATGCGTTGGTTTGAGATAGTCGTACTGCTATTTTGGCCTACGTCAAGGGTAGGTATGGGTGGGTTCAAATTAACCTGGATAATGATGGGTAGAACTTGACATGTGACTTATGACATTTTGACCTCACGCCAAGGTCATAAGAGCATGGGGCAAAAATCACATCGGGAGTTCCTAAAGAAACTGAAACTTGCCAGATATGCGCATACCTTCTGGAGTGTGATAACGTAAGCGGATTCCGTCACGTTATCATGCGATGATAGTTGGATCCTGATTCCCACTGATGAGTTGGTTTACTCCTCGGGTGATCCTGACTAATTCTTCTTTCAGCTTTGGAGGAGAATTTGACGGTACAGTGGGAGGTTTCCTGATCAGATAAATTGATAACCATTCTGATCTAGGTTAGAGTGCACGCTGAGTGTTTTTTTTCTCTCTCTCTTTGGCAGCGACCATGGCCCGACCCTATACTATGACTCGGTGACCAAGATTGACCGAACCTTCTTAAAACACTGACTTTTGGATTGTCAGAGTTGCAAACCTCATTGCCACTCCTACTTTTACCCTTTTCTCCAGGACACCCCGTATTACTACGAACGTCCACTTCCATTGGATAAAACCATCGTATGGTTATATACGAACTCGAAGGAATTTATTCGAGAATGGTTTCCGGTTCTGGAGAAAACGAATAGGACTATTCAGTTGTCTTTTCCTTTTACCTTCTCTCAGGTTGCGAGTGCTCCTTGGATTAGGACAGTACACCTATTACGCAAATTGGATAGTCTTCTTCCAAACCATAGGCAGGTGCCGACCGGTAGAGAATGAAGAAAACCAATTAGCCTAACGATGGTGTACAGAGGGTATTAAGTTAAGACAAATAAAGGGATTAGTAAGAGGGCAAAGTAAATTGCGACTGCTATTCACGACCAAACCAAGTTTTTCTTCGCCAATCCTACATCACCTTTGTATTTCTCCAGGACACTCCGTATCACTACGAAGATCCACGGTTATTTGGATACTCCATTGTATGGTTATATACGAACTCGAAGGAACTTATTCCAGCTCGGGGATGGATTCTGGTTCAGGAGAAATAGGAATAAGGTTTTATTCAGTTGTCTTTTATCTTCACCTTCTCTCGCGTTGCGAGTGCTTCTAGGATTAGGACAGTACACCCATTATGCTTATTGGATAGTCTTCTTCCAAACCATAGGCTGGTGCCGAACGGTAGGGAAGGAAGAAAACCATTTGGCCTAAAGGGGTGTACAGAAGGTAATGACTAAAGACATATAAAGGGATTTGGAGAGATGGCAAAGAGATATACGGTTACAGTTGTGAATCTGATAATGGAAGAGGTATTACTAGGAATACCCGGATACCCCTACGAAACATTTCAATGTTTCAGTTTCACTGTGTACTGTTAAAAGAAAACTGATTTCCTAATTAGACACTTGCTCCAGGGTATGTATTTACTAAGTATGATTCTCACATCTGTATGGTTTTACAGATGATGAGTGGGAGTAAGTTATTGGGAATTAGGTGATCCTCCTCATTATATCGGAATGCGTTGTAATTGGTGATATTTGAGGAAATCGCCTGGGTTGTTTGCGGGACGGCAAATATTTGGTTTTGAATATCCGTTATAATGCACCAATTTCAAATTGATATATTTGTACGTTTATTTTCATAAAGTGAGATATAACCTTTTGAAATTATGTCGATAACATTTACCTATATCAGTGGATGGTTAGGTAAGGAGCATTAAAACAACGGTGTAATTCTTCTTAACCATAAGTACAGTTTTCAACCTACGACACACAGAGAATGAGTTATTAGACTCAAGGGACTTATACAGAGTATTGCATATTATCCAGTGTCCATTAGGACAGAGGGGTTGGTCCCCGTACTATATTCTGTTTACTTATGACTTCTCTAGTTTTTAGATAAGTGTTTCATAGAAACACAAGGTCCAAGTTTTGAGAAGTTATACGTATATGAATAAAGTAGAGAACCAGATGTTGCAAGTATCGGGATTCTTCAAGTAGATCGAAGATGTAGATACTTGTGTTTGGTATTCAGTTAATAGTAATGATTAAGAGAACTTGCTACTCTTTCAGGTTACTCATAATTGGAAGTATTCCTAAGTTGAGTAACGCTGATAGGCCTCCTTCCATTTAGTTGACATGCACTGGAGACAGCTGCATGATTTGAATCTGGTTCAATTAAATCAGTGCCTCTATTTCTATATTGGATATAGAACGGTTCATATCTTAACGATGTTAAGGTACGGGGAGTTGTCCGGCATATGCTTAAAACCAGACTCTGGATAACTCAAGGCACGTTTCTGTAATGGATGTTTGTGGGTTGACCCAGGCTATGACGAGTGTTGACTTTCTACCATCTGGAAGATCAATAGTGATATTTTTCTTGACTCGCCACAGTTTTAATAAAAATGGATTTTTTTCAGAAAACAGTAGTGGGAGTATGGTAGAACTGGAAGTGATTCCAGAACCGCAAACGAATACTGAAGATTTGATAAGAACCTAAAGATTCAATCTGGATTGACATTCCATTGGCCACTCCGCAGATATGGTAGGTAACCTCAGGCGCTCGAGAGGTACTTCGGTATGCTCAAGGACGGTGGCAGGGAGGTTCTTGTTTACCCAGACTTGCCATTGCTGTTGTTCCAGACTGTGAGACCTGGCAGGAGGATGGGTATAGCGTCGTTCTAAACTAGTTTTAGAAGTGTACGTGTATATGACTCTGCCAGAGAGTTATCGTAGTCAGTGAGAGCAGCGGAAGCATAGTGGACAAGTGGCTTATGTCTATTTATAGACTAAAGCAGATATAGCGGAGATAGATCATCTATTTCTGATGTGACAGTCATAGGTTTGACTTCATCAGAATAGAGGATGGATCTGTTAAGAAGGTAGTAGAGTGTGATGTCCTGATATTTGGATGACATACACAGAGTAGGAAGTGAAATTCCTATACTACGATCGGTTATACTTTGGTTGTCACACAGTAGTTTTTCCACATAGGACTTGGATATTATATCAGACATTCTGGTTACTGGATCTATGGTTTTAAATCTAGATTTGGGTGGTTTCCCAATCAGGGTACTTAGACAGCATTCTAAGAGTTTTTAGAATGGACGACTCCTGGCACGGTAGTATACCTGCAGGTGATGGAGTCACCCTCTCTAAAGGAGTCTTACAGACTAAAGGGGAGAGGGATGTGCATGATCGGCAGATTACTTGCTTAAGCAATTGAGTTGATCATGAGATGTCAAGTACCACACCAGATGTTGTTTTTGCAGTAGGTGCAATAAGTTGATATTGATCCAATCCTAGAGAAACATTCGGAAGCAGTTTTAGAACATAAGTGAATGTTCTAGGGATATGATAACGGCAGCCTCCTTTAGGAGACAGTTATCATTCCAGGCTTCCAAGGTGACATGGATGACAGAGTGGCTGTCAGAGTTATAGTTTTCCCTCTGACGAGGGGCAGTAGTTTGGACAGGAGGTCCAAGCGGATACTGAGGGAGGCATGGCGCAGGATACTGATTAAGTTCAGTTGACGATACAGTCTAAGAAGTTTGGATTTGGAGTTCATTTATGAGCTAGGTCCCATCAGATATCCAGACATATTCTAAGACAAGTATTGATCATTTCGGGAGATGGATTTCTCCGCGAACTTGAGATAAAGAGAGACATAGAAAGAAACATCACAGCAGATCCACTCACTGAGGCTATTCCTCGAACGCAATAGTTTCGCAAACGAGCTTTGTGAGACTGACTAGTAGAGGAGTTGGGTGTTCGGTATCACACGGGCTGTAAGTATGCGACATCGCAATAATTAGCCTTGAGTGCAAGTGGGAGATTGTTGGAGATAGTGCCCTCAGAGTCAATTATTGGATCACAGGCACGTGATTGCAATGATTGATGGAGGACCTATGCCGGTAGAACAGTCTTACTCAAGATGATAGTATGCTATCTGGTTTATCTTTATTATCGTGTACTGGTTTAGGTGACCTTACAAGTCACTATTGCACGTTGATAGAGCCCTTAGGATTCTTGCTTGACTGCCAGCAGTATGAGGGCGATCATATACGTGGGAGCTGGGGTCTATAACCACATCCTTAAATGGTCCCTAGTCGTGGGAGTTTCGAGACAGGGCATCGATACTCCAGAGTAGACTAGTGTATACAGTCGAGACCCTGACGAGAAGCGGTGGCCGGTCTCACAAGCCACTGGTGTCAGTTGGTTCACCTAAGATGTATACAGGTGCTCATTGGGTTATGAGTACACCGGACAGGACTCGCCGGGAACATGCTAGTTGGTCTTATACCAGACATCAGATAGCAGTTCCCTGGTGACATGTGTACAGGTTAGTTCATCGACCTGAGATCGTCATTTGTCTCGTGTGAGTTCCCACTGTACTTTGATTACTACCCTACCACGCTCAAAGGAGTCATGCAAACAAGTTTTAGTTGGGTACAGTCCTGAGCCACATGGAGGCAGTGAGCGGATCTTCAGGGGTTCGTCTCTCCCGGTATTGGGGGTGAGGTCGCGCTGTGTCTAGGAGAGCCATTACACGAAGTTCTTGGCCAAGGCAGGAGATTTACTGGTAGGTATTCCAGTAATATCTCAGGGTGTTCTGAGCTACACTCCGACACGACTTGTACCGCTTTTGGGGGTCTGACTTTTACCAACCCTCTAGGCCCGCCATGCGATGCTCATACACGAACGGACCGGACTGTACGGATATTGTCACTGACAGGCTCAGTAGGGTGTCAGGATGAGTTCGCTCATCGACGTACCTTTTGGTCAATACCTGATAGCCCGTCACGTATGGCTAAATACCTCTGACGTGCTAGTGGTTAAATCCACAGCCAAAGTATTGACGAGTCTTTAGAGTCCCTCACAGACCGTTTTCTCAAGTTTCGGGCGAAACGCTGTAGAGGCCGTATGGAGATATGGCAGGGTTCGATCAGATACGTGCGGTATTGCACGGATCATGATCGGGCGGATAATACTAGCGGGCTTTAGTTTAAGCCGGATGCTAGTATTGTACAGTGTAGATTTTGTCTCTATGCATTTGTATTCAGTGGGAATACAAATGCGGGTATGTATATACAGTCGCGGGGTTTTCCTGTAATTTATTACGGGATCAGTTTTCTGAAGTTGCCAGTTTGCATTCCGTTCCGGCCAGTTTTCCTTTGTTCCTTCACGGCCGGATTTTTCTGATGGAGGGGCTAATTTGCATATTTGCAAATTAGCAGTTGTGGAGGGTTTATTTTTGATATGAGGCATTATGATAACAATAGCATCTTTGCTTTTCTTTTTTCATGATGGCTAGCATTAATTGAGATTAGAGTTGATCTTGATATGGATGTGACCTTTATTCCTCATTATCTTCACTTGGCTTATGGTTACCATTTGCTATCCCTACACTCACCTCCCTTATTGCTTTTCCCCTCTCATATTTGGCCGACCGCTTCTAGTAAGGTGAGAGGGTGAGGTTCATTTTGGTGGTGGCAAAATGTTCATCTCATATCATTTTAGATTACACAAAAAATCCTAAGCTCACTTCCATTTTTCACCTCCATCAAAGTGGCAACTTCAAACCCCAAGAGACAAACCACTCTACACTTCATCTACAGCATCCTTGGGCACGTCGACTCGCCAATTTCGTGCTCGAGTTGCCTCGGTCCAGAGGTGGGAGCCCGTAAAAGAACCCGACGATATGGTGCCCGTTCCGACGAGGAGATGAAGACCGGAGATTCCGCGAGGAGATCGGAGTGGAGGCCGAAGACCGAAGGACACGGATCGTTCGATATAGCTTCCTTCCCATTTTCTAGTTTGCTAGAGTTAGGTTAATGGCTCGATCCGGGTTTTATAGTGCGCGGTAGTGCCGGTTTACAAGTTTCGTAAAAGTTCCGTTTCCGCATTCCGGCGTCGGATTGACGACCGGGGCGCTGCCGCGCACTTACATTTTGTTCCTCCTTGTGGTAGAACAGATATCCATAAGAATTCTTTGGATATCCAACAAAATTACACATGACTGACCGTGTCTCGAGTTTGTCCGGATTTTTTTTTTTAACATAGGCTGGACAACCCCAAATCTTAATTCGTTTAAGAGATGGTCTCTTCCCATGTCATATCTCATATGGGCGTGGTAGACACGGTTTTGGTTGGGACCTTGTTCAGTAGAAACGCTGTAGTCTCCAATGCATGCCCCCAAAATGAGACGGGTAACTCAGCATCACTCATCATGGAATGAACCATATTTAATAGGGTCCGATTCCGTCGTTCTGACACATCGTTGTGCTGTGGTGTGTAAGGATGAGTGAGCTTAGAGAGAATCCCATTCTCTTTTAGGAAGTTTGCAAACTCTGTACTGAGATACTCCACACCTCGATCTGATCGAAGTATTTTGATACTCAAGCCAGTTTGTTTTTCTACTTCGAGTTTATATTCAGTGAATTTCTCGAAAGCTTCGGACTTGTGCTTTAATAAAAATACATGACCGAATCTTGAGAAATCATCAGTGAAAGTAATGAAGTATGAAAAACCGCCTCTAGCATGTGTAGACATTGGCCTACATACATCACTATGTATGAGGCCTAAGAGCTCAGTAGCTCTTTCTCCGTGTCCGGTAAACAGAGTTTTGGTCATTTTACCCTTGATACAAGACTGGCAAGCCGCATAAGATTTATATTCAAAAGGGTTTAAATATCCATCTTTGTGTAACTTGTTTAGTCTTGCTTCGTTAATATGACCAAGTCTACAGTGCCAAAGAAAAGCTTTATTTATTTCTGAAAGTTTTCTTTTATTAGTGTGTTGTATGCTGAAAACTGTGTGTTGATTTAGGACGTATATCCCGTTATTAAGTGTACCATACCCAACCAACATTTGATTCAGGTTAATGTTCATAACATTATTCTGCAATACAAAATTATATCCTTCATTGTCTAACAAAGAAACGGATATTATATTACAAAGCATACTAGGTACATAATAACACGGGTTCAAAACCAATATACATCCAGACGGCAACCCCAAGTGATACTCCCCCATTGCAACTGTATGCACATTGAAACCATTTCCAACGCGGAGAGTATGGTCACCTGTCTTCAAAATCTTGCTATTTCTCAGCCCCTGCATAAAATTGCAAATATGAGAACCTGAACCGATATCTAATACCCAGGAAGCAAAGTTTATTGAAAAACAGTTTTCCGTCACAAACACACCTGAAGCGGAAGCATCCCCATGCTTCTTCTTGAGATCCAAGTACTCTGTGCAGTTGCGCTTTCAGTGTCCTGTTTTGTGGCAGTGATAACATTCCCCTTTCCCCGATTCCCCAGCCTTGGACTTATCTTTCCCCTTTGCCTTTTTGACTCCACCCTTAGGTTTGGTGGGTTTCTTCTTCATCTTTCCCTTGGCCTTAGCCTTCGGGCGAGAGGAGGAAGATGGCCCAACACTCAAAACGGGAGTCTTCACTGACTTCAGTATGCTCTCTGCACTCCTTAACATATTAAGGAGTTCAGATAGTTCCTTCTCCATGTTGTGCATGTTGAAGTTAACTATAAATTGAGCAAAGGTGGAGGGGAGAGACTGCAGAATAATATCCGTATATTGTTCATTGTCCACTGTCCACCCAAGGTCCTCAAGCTCCTCTATGAGAGCTATCATCTTCAGAACATGGTCTCCTACTGGTGTGCCAGGGCCATTCGCATCTGAAACAGCTTTCTGGATGCTTCGTATCGTAATACACGAGATTGCTCTCCATACAACTCTTTTGTATGGAGAAATATGGCTTGTACGTCCATATTCTCGTGCTGCTTCTGTGTTATTCATGGATGCAAGCGCGAGGCACTTGGCCGTGGCACAGTCAACGTCCCATATCTTGCGGACTTAATATCCGCAACTGAGGATTTAGGACCTGGGACGGGCGGGGATGGAGCCGTGAGGACATATGATACCTTATCATAAGTCGAGGCAATGTTAAGGTTCCTCAGTCAGTCTTTATAATTGGTCTCATTCAGTTTATTTTTATCTAGTAGAAGCTTGAGTCTTGTCATTGGTATCTGCCATTAAGAGAGAAAAGAATACACTCAGCGAAAGCTCTTGCAAAGATCAGATTGGTTATTATCTTATCTAATCGATGTCTCCCACTTCTTTAATCAAGTTTTTCTTTCAAACCTTAAAAAGAAAACTAGCCAGGATTAATTACAGTCTACAACTTCACCAACCGTTCAGCCAGGCCAGTGTCGGTACTTGAGGGAGGTTCCCCGTGCTTTCGTACGGACCTAATTAATATAAACCTCGTCTTCCCTGAGGTGTAGCTCTGTTAACACTTTCTAGGCACCTAATAGGTTAGCTAACTGTAAACTGCAAAACTCTCCTGGGAGCAACTATTGCCCACAGTGGGATCGGGATCCAACCATCATATGGAAGGTATGCAATCTCATTGCAAATTTCAACTCTTGAAATTCCTGATATGGTTTTTACCCCTAGTACTCGTGACCTTAATTATGGTCAACAAATCACAAGCACTAGTCAAGTTCTACCCGTCATTTCTTGATTAATTAGACCCACTCACATGACCATTAACTATGGTCAACAAAGTCGTATGAATGTCCTAATTAATCTGCATCTCATGCAGTGTAGGAAGACATCACTTAGCTGCCGTACACTACGCCTTAACTATAGTCAACAAACGTAGCACGAATACTAAGTACTCTACTTCCTAAAACGACGGAGGGTTGCGGATGGTTTTTAAGAAAACCTTTAACGCTTTGAACTTAATATCGTCGTAGAATCAAACGGTTTTTAAAAGAAGTGGCTTAAGCTCCGTAAGTTTGAAATATAGCTTTTTCGTAAAAAGCCGAGTAGTTTTCAAATCCGATTCTACATCTTTTTAGGTTTATTTTCTTTACATTAATCATATTAATGTAGTCCCATCATTTAAGTCCTTAAGCCAATCACAGAAAAGAAATGAAAATACAACGTACGCTTATGCCATCCGCATTCGCCGCAATGTTCCGTTATGCACCGTTAGGTTAACTAACGGCATACCGGGACGGGACTAGCGCGGGTGTAAAACATAAGCAACGTCTATTATATATCTCATATATAATATAGCATTCGTCTCAGATATATTAAGCGATCACATCACAGAATATAGGCAACAGAAACACAGATATGTTAATATAGGATATATTAGGACGTCCGTATTTAGTATTTAGCCAACAATAGAAAATACGGATTCCACGGTCGTGATGAATAGCCAATCCCACACCCTAAACTCCTATGAGAGCGGCAAGCGACCCTACCAATTCTAGAGTTAGGAGACCCGGTCCCAACTCCTCGAGATGGTCTCCCACTGAACTTTAGAACCCGGTCACTTATGCTCTCCACCTTGGGTCTATCCTAATGCGGAAAAGTAAATAATATACATCAATGGTGACATCACCCTCACCCCGAATGTGCCCCAAATAAAAGAATATTACATTACAAATGAATTTTATATGAATGAAAAGTAAAACTCTTATCTCACATAAAACCCCCGGTCATTCAATCACGACGATCCTATACATCACAACACAGCAATACATAACATCACATGTCATCAACGTAAGTAAGTATGCGTATCCTAATTGCCGTTGACATATAGTAACGAAACCGGCGATACGCATACTACACTTACGATCGCAGAAACAAGCATCACATACTACTTGGCGATGTTAAACCCTTCGATCGAACTAACGAACACCCGCATTCCCCAGCAAGCTCAACACTTGAGCGCCGTTAAACAATACCCAAAAACCATGCCACGATATTTAATGGACCAACCGTAGAAGGGCAAACCCAAGCCTTATTTGTGGCGCCACTAACTACGGTAAACCTTAAGGTTTAGTCGCAGTTTGGTGGTCACATCTCGAGTTAGGGTCTCTTTGGCGACGTTAAACAGGTCGAACGAATTATCAATACGAATACGAATACGTATAGCTTTACTCCGAGGTCTTACGCCAGAAAGCCTATAAAAATACGAATACGAAATACTCCGCAAAGAGCCTATTTCCAAACTGACATCACACGCAAATTTGGACTTCAAAACAATACCAGAAACCTCAAACTATAAATAAAAGATCACAGGTGCAAAACGAGGGGGAAAGGAGCAAAAGAGGTCGGCGACGCCGGATTTTCTGGCCTCATCGCCGTCCTGGAACCGAGCACCCCCTTCGTGTTTCACCTGTGTTCTTATATTCTCCTAAATGCCACTCTGCAGTTGCTAAAATAATTTTTTGAACACTTTTTAAAATTTTTCCAGAGAGCATTTTCATGGGTTTCTAAAACCGTATTTTGGCGGAGTTTTTCGTTTTCGGATTATCGAAACACCGTCTAGGTTTCTAGTTAGGCTCTGATACTATGAAGGGTTTTCTATAGCACCACTACTAGGGTTTGGTAGCAACACACATGCCATATTAAAATTTATAGGGTGCTAGAGGAAACATCCTAAGGATCATACTAGAAAAGCTAGAGTAACATGACTTTAAACACCAACACAAGTAGTAAAAGGCTAGGGTTTGAGAATACAACCTTTGTAGCTCCCTACGCTAGACTCCTTGACTACTTGAGAGTTGAAAGAAGCTCGCTCGAGATCCTCTAGGTCCACGACGATCCACCCGGAGTCCTCTTTGTCCAAGCTAGATGCTTCACTAGATCAAGAGAAGAAGTTGAAGCCAACACTCTAAACTAATGGGCAAGAGTAGTGTAGAATGGTGATGTGGTTTGTTTTCTCACTTCAAAACCTTAACTTGAAAGCTAGAGAGCAAGAGAGAGGAAGAAGAAGATGGCAAATGAGAGCTCAAGAGATAATGAAGTATTGAGATAAGAATGAGAAAAGAAAAAATATATATTTTCTTCTTCTCACTCTTAACCCAAGTTAATAAATATCTAGATATTTATCTTTGGATCAAAAATGGCCATGGAAAATAACTCATAGTTAACACAAAGGTTAGTGGGGAAATAAAATAATCAACCATGAGTAATTATCCAATTCCATTTATTTCAAAAATAAATATCAAAATATTTACTAGCATGTGAGTCTTTTATTGCCATCATCTAATGTATCAACAACCATGATACAAATGAGTATGCATGTATGTGTGCATGCACATCCAAATGTGCATCAATGTAAACATGTGCATACATGCATGCATACACGAAAAGACAAAAAGGTTTAAAGTGAAAATGCAAACGGTGTTAAATCAACACTTGATTTAGCAAACCGGTCATATCACATACGACCCGACCAATAGCAAACCGTCCGATTAATATACGGTATCACATACGCGCATTTAATCGGGTCCCCACGCATATCTCATATGCGCACCACATCGTTTCGCCTGGACTAGGTAACTCCATTGTGGGACTCTAAGACTCGTCAATAAGCCGGCAGTGGGTGATGGTCATATCAAGCACCCCCAAGCCGCAAGAGGTCAGCTAAACGTAACGGCCACCTGGGTATTGAGCGATCAGAAGAAAACAAGCGAACCTGTCACAATTCCCGTCGAGCCAATCGGCAACACTACCGAACAGTCCGGTCTCTTCGTCAGATATGCTACATATCGAGTCTAGAGATGGTAACGTCGGCCCCAATAACTCAATAAGTCGTGTCGATGAATGGTCTATAACAGATCGAGAAACTACTGATAACATTTATCAGTAAATCACAACAGCCCTGGCCAGGGACTTACTGATATAGCCAATCGTGCACAGCACATCATCAACTCCCAATACCGGAAGAGACGAAACCCATCCTATCACTCATCGTCTTCGTGTCTCGGGACTGTACCCAAAAGCCACCTGTTTGCACGACTCAGTAGAGCCGTGGTAGGGTGGTAATCAAAATACAGTGGGAGAACACACAAGACTCTATGACGATCTCGGGTCTACAGACTAACCTGTACCAGTGTCACCTGAGAACTGCTATCCGACGATAGATATAATACCATATAGGAGTTCTCGGCGAGCCCGTCCAGTGTACCCTGTCTCCACTGAGCACCCGTATACGATCTCGATGTCAAACATCAATTGATGTGGGAACATCCATCGCCCATCATATAGGTCTAGTATCATATACGCTAGTCTACTCTGGTATATCGATGCCCCATCTCGATACACCTACGACTAGGGACATTTCAGGATATGCTTATAAACTACAGACGTCCCACTAGTATGATCTCCATCATAATCACAGTAGTCAAGCCAATATCCTCAGGGCTTTATCAACATGTGTAAATGAATAAAAACATGATCAAGTCAACATGTCAAATAAAGAAGAATCAGATAGCATACTATCATGTCGAGCAAGAATGTCCTCTGTATATATATATATATATACACACATGTATAAATACATCCACTATTATATAATGGCCTCTAGGGCATACATATATCCAACATTTCATACAGTGAGGAATGGACATAATTGGCCAACTCCCCACCGGCACAGGGGACACAAATACATCCTAGTCGCCGTGGCTACTTTACGAAATGGGTCGAAACCACGCCGATCAGGAAATCGGATGCCGTCTCGACGGTGAAGTTCCTGCAGAATAATGTAATCACCTGATTTGGGATTCCAAAGTGCATCATCACTGACCACGGAACCAACTTTGGAAATGACAAAGTCAAAGAATTCTGTAGTGACCATCACATATTAATGCAGTTCTCCGCGGTCGCACATCCCTAGTGCAACGGGCAAACCGAGGTGTCATCCAGGGCCTCAAAGCCCGCCTGAAGGAAAACAGGGCGGATGGGTCGTGGAACTGCCACAGGTGCTGCGGGCATTGCGTACATCGAAAAAAACACCCATGGGGGAAACCCGTTCAGTCTCTGTTATGGCACCGAGGCGATGGTCCCCATGGAAATCGGCTTACCCATTTTTCGAGTCGAACACTTCGACGACGAGACCAATGTCTTAGCCCTTCGAAACAACTTGGCATCCTATTGGAAAAGAGAGACCGGGAGCAAATAAGGATGACCTTATATCAGCAACAAACCGCCGATATAACAATGCCCGGGTCAAACACCGAGCATTCAAAACAGAAGACTTAGTCCTATGACGAAATGAATTCGAGGACCAAAGGAAGCTGCACAAGTTCTTCCCGAAGTAGGACGGTCCTTTCCTCATGACCGGGGCATTTACCCGGAAGAGCCTACCGCCTCCAAGATTCCTTAGGGCGTAACTTTCCGTGACCGTATAACACTGAAAGCTTAAATTGTATAAATGAACTTGTACTCTCTTAAATAATGAGATTCCTCTTTTTCTGTCATTTAAATTTGTTTTAGTTTCTGAGCTAAGCCCTCACGCAAGTAGGTTCCTGCTCGGTTTCGAGGCCGGCGGACAACCTCTTGTTTGTCGCATCCATTCACGACGGGTATATTCCTGCTCGACCAAACCCGTGAATCCTAAGCCCTCTCACAAGTCGGCGGGCTATCTCTCTCCAGCCCGACTCGGAGACAAGCGAAGTACCCCAGACCAGTTCTTTACTCAGATGAATAAAAAGTACTGCTCCACCCGTCTTACCTCAACTCCGGGGGAATGAGAGAGGGAGGAGCATCGATCTACATGCATTTGCAAAGAGAAACGAAAATTTTCAACGATTGACACTCCGAGCGAAGAGAAATTCGTAAGCAAAAGATAAATTTTATTGATAAGAGGTATTCTCGGCTTCTCAGCCTTACAAAAATGCCCGTGGGCTCGCAAAGAAAAGATACTTCTTAATAATTATAGCAAAGGGAGAAGGGGGTCTTGAAAGCATTGATCGTGGTACTCAAAGTAGAGATCCGACAATCGAGCCCAGGCAGCATCCTATCGCTCCTTCTGCCTATGCCTGTAGATCCGAGCAGTTACGGTTCCGTCAGGACACCAGTTGCTGAGCATGAAGCTATGATCAGTCGTTGTTGGAAAGATCGGCGAAGGATATCTATCGAGCCGTCTCGCGTGCTTTTCAAGATTAGACCCAACCCATGGGCCGTGCACATCTTGTCGATGGCCTCCTCCAGTGCTTGTTGGGACAACGCCCTGAAAAGGCCGGGGGATGACTTCCAGATCGTGTAGATGAGCACCTGCAGGAGAGAAAATCGGCGCGGGAGTAATCGCCCGCGATGACGCTCTAGGCGACCTATCATAGTCTCATGTCGTCTTGGAATTGTCAAAATCGTAATGATAAACGTCATTGCGTGTTACGATATCTCGGATATTGTACGTATTGCCCGCCATCATGAAACGATGAACTATGAAGATCAAACAAAAAATGGGGAGGAGACGAAGACAACTAGAGGCAAATCTCCTCCCCCGAACGCCATCAACGCCCTAGCCGTCCGGATAGATCGACTCGCGTTCGTCGTGGACGCGCTTGTCCGTGTCCAAACAGCGGGGCAAGCTCCCCAGGCCGTTGGTCGCCCTCCGCGGGACCTGGACCCCTACAGAGGGAGAGAAGGCTCCGTCCGTGCAGGCACGACAGACCATTGCCTCGCTGTCTCTAATAGCCGCAGGTCCCCCGGGCCGACATATTCAATGACCCGATGGGCACCGTATAGCTTTACTCCGAGGTCTTACGCCAGAGAGCTTCGCCCCGAGTCTCGTCATACCCCTGTCCCTCCCGGAGCGGTGGCGGTCAGCTCGCCTGCTCCTAGGAATGACCGGCACCCCCTCCTTCGACAGGGTCGCGCACGCAAGACTCGCCACGACAGCTCAAAAACGACCTCACCAGGAGACCTAAGGAGCATCACCGAAAGGAACCGAGGCTCATCAAAAATCATGGTCATGTCAGCAGGGGATCCGTCGAGCACCTACGAGGCTCAGCACCCCACGTCCGCCGTGGAGGCCGACAGCCGCCCGAGGAAGAAGACCAGGGAGACCGAGCCGATCGTTTTTGACGACGGGGACTTCCACGGCATATCCCTGCCCCCACAACGACCCTCTGGTGATCACGGCTCAGGTCCACCAATACGAGGTGTACAGGATACTGGTCGACTCGGGTAGCTTGGCGGACATTCTCTTCAACGACTGCTTTCTGCGCATGGGGCTCACCCCAGCAGACCTTACGCTGACCTCCCACGTCCTTTCAGGATTCACCAACCACTCCATCCCGATGGAAGGGGTAGTCACTCTTCAGTTTAACATCGGGGACGCCGACCGCACACGAATAGTGCCTGTGGAATTCATCGTAGCAAGAATCCCATCAGCCTACAACATCCTCCTCGACCGCCCGACGTTGAACTCCCTCCAGGCCCGGATATCGACCTACCACCTGGCGATGAAGTTCCCTCTCGATCAGGGCGGGATAGGTCGGGTCTATGGAGACCAGCGGATTGCAAAGGTATGCTTCACCGCAACATCTTCAGCTGAGCAACCAACCGACGATGTCGAGGGTGAAGGCGCCGTATGCCTTATTCATCGATGAGTTCCCAGTTGACTGTAATCGAGGAGGTTGAGACATCAGGGGTTCTCTGGACACTCGGGATGAGCAAAAAGAGGTCCGAGGAACCCCGGTCGAACCACTGACAGAGGTCCCCCTGGTAGAAGGGGACGACGAAAAGATCGTCCATATCGGATCGCTTCTGACAGGAACTCAACGAGATGACCTGGTTCATTTCCTCAGGAACAACTCCGACGTGTTCGCCTGGGCGTCTGCTGACATGCCTGGGATCGACCCCAAAATCATATCTCACAAGCTCGGGGTTAGTCCTATGGCCCGACCCGTCAGGCAGAAAAAGCGAAGCTTCGCCCTGGTCAAACAGAAAGCTATCGAAGACGAAGTGGATCGGCTCCTCGCCGTCAACTTTATTCGGAATGTACCCTATTCGGAGTGGCTGGCGAACGTAGTTCTGGTCAAGAAGTCAAGCGGAAAGTGGCGCATGTGCGTTGATTTCACCGACCTCAATAAAGATTGCCTCAAAGACAACTATCCCCTCCCTCGGATAGATCAGCTCGTCGACAACTCGGCAGGCCATGAGCTATTGAGCTTCATGGATGCATTCTCCGTCTACAATCAGATCCGTATGAATCCGGTGGACGAAGATCTTACCGCATTCACAACGGACCGGGGGTATACTGCTATAAGGTGATGCCTTTCGGCTTCAAGAACGCCAGAGCTACGTAACAACGATCGGTCAACCGCATGTTCAAGCCACAGATCGGCAAGAACATGAAAGTTTACGTCGACGATATGCTCGTCAAATCAGTCTCGTCGACCGACCACGCCAAGGACCTGGGCGAGGCCTTTGAGGTACTCCGCAAGTTCAAGATGAAACAGAACCCCGCCAAATGCGCATTTGGGGTCACCGGGGGAAAGTTCCTCGGTTTCATGGTCACCCACCGTCGGATTGAAGCTAACCCAGAAAAAATCGACGCTATCCTCAACATGACCGCATCCAAGACCAACGTCGAAATCATGCGACTAACAGGGTGGGTAGCCGCTCTGAGCCGTTTCATGTCGAGGTCTGGGGAGAAGTGCCTCCCATTCTTCAAAGCTCTAAGGAAGATCCCGAGGTTCGAGTGGTCAGAGGAGTGCCAGACCGCCTTTGACCAATTAAAGAGGCACCTGGCGACGCCACCACTACTCACCCGACCAGTTGAAGGAGACGAGCTATCACTGTATCTGGCGGTATCCGACCAAGCAGCAGGCTCAGTGCTCGTTCGAGAGGTCGACAGAGTGCAGAAGCCGGTGTACTGCGTGAGCCACGTCTTCAAAGATGCAGAAACGAGATACCCAGCCATAGAGAAAATCGTTTTGGCGCTCATTGTGGCTTCAAGGAAGCTACGACACTACTTCCAGGCGCACACCATCCTCGTCCTTACCGAGCGCCCGCTGGGGGCTATCCTCGCGTCACCCGAATCCTCGAGCCGCTTAGAGAAGTGGAGGTGGGAGCTGTCCCAATTTGACATAAAATGCCGTCCGAGGCAGGCCATCAAGCACAGGTCCTGGTCGATTTTATCGTCGAATGCACCATCCCCAGTAAGGAATCGGAGTATACGCCGACCCTCGCGGCTCAACCCTCGATCGAGGGGGGCCTGACTCAGTCCCTGAGTGGATTATTTACGTCGACGGGTCCTCGATTGAGGAGGGCTGTGGAGCGGGCCTCATCATTCGAGGCCCGAACGAGGCAGAAATGGAGTATTCTCTGAAGCTCAGGTTCAAGGCCTCAAACAACGCGGCAGAATACGAGGCCCTGCTGGCTGAACTTCGCATTGCCTCCGGGCTGGGGCTGAAAACAATTCGGATCCGCAGTGACTCAGCCCCAGTCGTTGGCCAAGTGACCGGCCACTTCGAAGCCCGGGAACCTCTAATGGTGAATTATCTCGCCGAGGTAAGAAGACTTCGAAAGAACTTCGATGAGGTCTAGGTAGAGCAGATACCCAGACAGCTCAATACCCAAGCCGACGCCCTGAGTAAGCTGGCTTCATCCTACTCGGCCAACAACAAGCGATCTATCTTCTTAGAGACCCTGCCACGGCCCAGCGTGGAAGTCGGGACGACAATGCTTTATGTGTACACAGCCCAGGAAGAGGACCGAGACTGGAGGAAGCCCCTCGTGAAATTCCTAAGGGAAGATACGCTCCCAGAAGATCGGAAAGCAGCCCGCCGTCTCCGAGCCAAAGCCCGTCACTTCGTCTGAAGCAATGGGAACCTTTACAAGAAGTCTTTCACTCAGCCCCTGCTCCGGTGCATCGACCCCCGCGAAGCTGACTACGTCCTCCGCGAAATCCACGAAGGGGTCGGCGGCGCACACCAAGGGGCCTGCACCTTAATCTAGAAGGCATTGCTCCAGGGGTACTACCGGCCAACTATTCACCAAGACGCCCAGAAGCTCGTCAGGAGATGCAAAAGTTGCCAACTCCACGGAAGCATATCTCGCCTTTCGGCTACCGAGCTTGCCGCCCTTACCTCCCCGTGGTCGTTCGCACAGTGGGAATTGGACATGATAGGCTAGTTCCCTACCGGTACGGGCGGGCGCAAGTATGTCTTCGTCGCAGTGGATTACTTCACGAAGTGGATTGAGGCCATCCCCATCAAGAAACCGGACGCTACCACGACCATCAAGTTCCTGCAGAACAACGTGATACTCCGGTTCGGCATCCCAAGGTGTATCATCACCGACCACGGGACAAACTTCGAGAACGAGAAGGTGAAGGAATTCTGCAATGAATATCACATCCTCATGAAGTTTGCCGCGGTCGTGCATCCCCAATGCAACGGGCAAGCCGAAACCGCTAATCGAGACGTCCTTCGAGGTCTTCGGACCTGCCTAGAAGGACGCCAAAGCAGTTGGGTCGAGGAATTGCCCCGGGTCTTATGGGCCTTGCGCACGTCAAAGAAGACCCTCACCGGGGAAACCCCTTTCAGCCTCTGCTACGGGACCGAAGCAATGGTCCCAGCGAAGATCGGACTATCCAGTCACCGGGTCGAACACTTCGACGACGAAGCAAACACCATGGCTCTCCGGATCAACCTAGACATCTTGTTGGAGAAACGAGACCTGGCTCAGATCAGAGCTGCCGTCTACCAACAGCAAACTGCCTGATACTACAACGCGCGAGTCAAACGTCGCTTCTTCAAGACCGGGGACCTAGTCCTGAGGCGGAACGAGTTCGTCGATCAAGGCATGCTGCATAAGTTTTCTCCTAAATGGGACGGTCCCTTCCTCGTCTCCGAGGTCCTTCCCGGCGGAGCCTACCGCTTGCAAGACGCGGACGGGCGTAAGTTTCCACGGCCTTTCAACATCGAGAAGCTCAAGCTATACCAGTGAGGGAAATACCCACCAGTGTGTATTTCTTTTTTCACAAGGACAATGTAAACTCTTCTAAGGTCCTTTCTATTTAAATAATAAGAAGGGAACGTTGCGAAAAGAAGAATTTTTTTCATTCAAAAAGGTGTTATGGGCTCCTCGGCCTTACAAAAAAAAGAAGAAGAAAAGGTTACAACAGAGGTGGAATGGGATCAAGGACGTACTCCTGGTGATACTCAGAGTAGATTTCCGTCAGCCGGGCCCTAGCCGCTGCAGCCCGCTCCTGCCGACGCTGCACGTGGACCCGGGACGCCACGGAAGCACCTGACCCTCCGCCCTCTGAGCCTTGGCCCACGATGTACCCCATCTTGAAACACTCTAGAATAAGAGCCAAGGATCGGTCGTGCCTGGCTTTCGAGACGAGGCCGAACAGGAAGATCGAATACACCTTGTCGAGCGCCTCGTCCAGAAGCCCCTCAGTGAGAGGGTTGTCCAACCCCGGGGACCTCCTCCAGATCGTGTACATCAACATCTGAAGCAAAGACGAACGCTGAGGGAGAAGTCGACCGAAGTGGTCCTCGAGGCGCTGAACCACTCTCCGGTATTCCTCTTCGGCCAGAGATTGGTCGTACAAGGAGACACCACCAAGGGTGATAATCTCTTCGATCAAATACACGTGCCCAGTTATCTTGAAAGTAAGCGGTGCCGAAGGAGCAGCCACCTCCTTCCCTATTTATAACTTCAAACAGAATCATCAAAGACCCGGATTCTCGCACGCACCAGCGCGAATCTTGGGAATCGCAGCAACTACTCCAATGCAACGCCGCCACGTGGCGAAACTGACACGGTTTCCCTAAGCGTTCTGCCTTCCCCTGTACATTCCTGACACGTGTCGCCCGTGACTATTACCCTTCCCGATGCTCACACGTCAGGAGGGTCGGGCGAACCCTTGCGTGACCAGGCAACAACCCTGCTGGGTCCATCCTTAGCAGGCCTCTTACAGCCCCTCCTGCGCTAAGGATCGAAGCCCTCATCAAGAGGAAGCCGAGCGGCTACCCTGCTCGGTTATCCCCGGCTGGTAGTTCCCTACCTCGCAACGCCAGGGATCTAAGCCTTCGCCAAGAGGCAACTGAGCAGCTTCACTGCTCGGTCCATCCTTAGCAGGCCTCGTACGGTCCCTCCCGCGCTAAGGATCAAAGCCCTCACCAAGAGGCAACTGGGCCCGCCTTGCTCGGTTATCCCTGGCTGGTAGTTCCCTACCCCGCAACGCCAGGGATCTAAGCCCTCATCAAGAAGCGACCGAACGGCTACCCTGCTTGGCCATCCCTGGCTGGTAACTCCTTACCCACAACGCTAAAGATCAAAGCCTTCACCAAGAGGCAGCCGAGAGGCTACCCTGCTCGGCTATCTCTGGCTGGTAGTTTCCTACCCCACAACGCCGGGGATCAAAGCCCTCGCCGAGAGGCACCGGGCAACAATCCTGCTCGGCCTGTCCTTAAGGATCAAAGCCCTCGCCAAGAGGCACCGGGCAGTAACTCTGCTCGGCCCGTCCTTAGTAGGCCTCTTACGGCCCCTCCCGCACTAAGGATCAAAGCCCTCACCAAGAGGCAACCGAGCCCGCCCTTGCTCGGTTATCCCTGGCTGGTAGTTCCCTACAACACAACGCCAGGGATCAAAGCCCTCGCCAAGAGGCACCGGGCATTAACCCTGCTCGGCCCGTCCTTAAGGATCAAAGCCCTCGCCAAGAGGCACCGGGCTGTAACCCTGCTCGGCCCGTCCTTAGTAGGCCTCTTACGATTCCTCCCGCGCTAAGGATCAAAGTCCTCATCAAGAGGAAACCGGGCCCGCCCTTGTTCGGTTATCCCTTGCCGGTAGTTCCCTACCTCGCAATGCCGGGGATCTAAGCCCTCGCTAAGAGGTAGCCCATCAGCTTCCCTGCTCGGCTATCCCCGGCTGGTAATTCACTACCCCACGACGCCAGGGATCTAAGCCCTCGCCAAGAGGCAACCGAGCAGCTTAACCGCTCGGTCCTTCCTTAGTAGGCCTCGTACGGCCCCTCCCGTGCTAAGGATCAAAGCCCTCGCCAAGAGGCCTCGAGCAGCGACAACGCTCGGTCAATTCTTTGGAAAGCACCAACCTTTTTGCAACAAAGGTTCCCTCAAACTGTTCAAGTGAACGATCACCACCTCGACTCCGGGGGCTGGAAGACACCGACCTTCTTTCACAGCGGTTAACCAACAAGCTTTCGAAGGGCGATCGTTATCTAAACACGGGCCATCGACCTGCGGCTTAACGCTTGGTCGAGGTCAGAACTGACAAGCTCAAGTACTCACGCAGGAGAAAGCATTGTCACGCAGAAGGAAAAGACTAAGTTTCATTTAAACTTCCAAAAACTTTTTACAAGATACTTTGGGCTCCCCAGCCTTACCAAATCGCCCGGAGGCTTACAAAAAGAGAAGAGAAAAAGGAAAAGCCAAAAAAGTTCATGTAGCAACCCCGCCTAGACCTCATTTTCCTCGGTACCGCCCCCGGGAGCCGGGGCTTCCGCTCCAGCAACAGCCCCTCCCTCATCCCCATCTGTCGGAGGCAGGACCACCGAAAGCATGACCCGAGAGCGGAGCTCACCGTCGGCAAACTCCAAAAACTGCGCCTTGACGGCATCGAGAGCTGAGTGCCATACAATGGCAGAGGCTTCGCCGAGGTCGACGAAAAACTGGTCCGACCCCTTATAATCGGCAACTGCCTTTCGAGCTCGAACCTCGGCAACCTTCGCCGCCTGAAACGTAGCCTCGGCATCTCGTCTGCTGGCATCCCTCGCCCTCTTCATTGCTGCATAGCGATCGGCCAGCTCCGCCAACTTAGCCTCTATCCCACGGTAGGACTCACTTAACCGGTGATAGGACTCCCAACACTTTGAGACGGCGAGCTCCCCGACGGCCAATCGGGCTTCGAAGACGGTCATCCCCTCCCTCTCCAAACGCAGCTCAAGTCGCAGATCCCCAGCCTCTAAAGAAGACTCCCCCGCCAACCTCATAGCATGGGCATCCTCCTCGGCCTCCATGCGAGCAACGAGGGCGCAGTGCTGAAGGATCTGATGAAAAACGACAGAGAGACTTCGAGACACTCGAACTGAGAAAAGGGCGCTCAAAATAACACATAAGAGAGTATGTACCTGCACCGCCTCCTGAGCTATAGCTGCCACTTGGGCCCTCAAGGTTCCCCGCGGAATCTCGCCTCCGGCTGACTCTTCCATTCAGCGAGCAGGCTGGCGGCAACGGAAAGCCCGGACGGGACTACGAAATAGGCGCCCCCCTCCTGCACATGAATCCCAGCGGGAATCTCAGTCTGTGGCGCGCGAGAGACCGTCTTCTTCCTCTTAAGAGAAACCACGTCTTCGTCCTCTTCCGCTTTCCTCGTCCGGGGATCGGGAACCCGCGGACGCCTCTGGCCACTGTCGCAGCAATCATCGGGGGCTTGGGTCAAGGCGGATCGCCTCGTCGTCGGCAACTCCCTTGGTGCGGAATCCGGGTCAGCCTGAGGCACGACCATGCCCCCGGCTCTCTTCTGGGACAGGGCACGGAGGGCAGCAAGAATCCTGGATCGGTCCATTTGTTCTGCCAAGGGACGAAACATGCTCGATTCAGAAGAAAAAGGAACAGAAGATAAAAGGGAGAATCTACGGAGGGCTCCCTAGACCCTTCCCGATCTATTTCTACAAACTCTTCAGAAGAAGACATCTAACCTGATTGAGAGGATGTGTCCTCGCAAGGGGAAACACAGAGATCCGACCTAAAAAGAGAGCGCCGAGCTAACGAGACCCAAGGCGAGGAAAATATGAAGTGGAACGGGCTATGATAGGGACCCCACCTTTATTTATGGCTTCCGGCGTACACATCCTACGGCGACAGCCCTCTCCCGCCGAAACGACTCATTGCATTCAACGGCCACATCGCTCCACCTGTCGCGCGCGCATTGGTTGCATCCCATCAGACGCCAGAAATCTGCGGCCCATCGCGTCAGCCAACCAGCGCCCGACACGTGGGTTGTCGCTTCGGTGCACGTACGCACGATCCGGCGCATCCTCTTTAATGCGAGATCTGATCCCTGATCCGCTGACGTCTCCAAGAAGATACAGTTGGATGCCCTGGAATGCTTACTCACGATATCTACGACAAGGAGCTCACCTCGGGTGATCCGGCAGACCACTCTCGACCCGACCCGTGAGCAGGTCAAGACGAGAGTGGGGGGCTACTAATGATGCTTGATATCAGTGATCTCCCAGATCATGACACGTGGCAGATTACGTGTCTTGAAACTTGCAAGAAAGGACCTGCAATGGCCGACCAGACCACTCCTATGCCCGTCCTATAAACAACCGCCGGCTCACCTCCGAGCCCCTTGCACAATTGGCGTCCTCGGCCCTCTCAACTCGCCTCCGGGCTACCACAGAACCAAGATAGCTCGGCCTTCCGCTCGGTTCCGAGCCTCCCGCCGAGCTCATCATTCTCGGTCCCATCAACCGACCAATGGCATCGATCGCAGGTGCATCCGCCTCGCCTCCGCGAATCTCGCCATGCGCGAGATATTCCCCGGCCACGATCCCGCGTTCCACGCCATCACAATCCCCATTAACGAGCCTGCATCGCCATTAATGGGAGATCCCGTCTATCACGCGGGCGTGACGTCGGGGGCGTAACGGCCGGCGTGATTCTCGCACCTGTCTGTCTGTTGCCACCGCTGCATAAACCCCTCTTTCAGGCGACTCAAGTAAGCAATTCCTTCCTCACTAAGCCGTTACTCTGCTCGACTTGCACCACTAACTTGATAGTCGGAGGGTCCTCGGTGGTACAACCATCCTGGGACTTCCTTGCAGGTAGCTCGGCTCAACCTCAAAACCACAGTCCATTGAGATCCACACGCTTCAGGAGTCAACCTCCAACCCAAATCTCAGCCGTCCATCATCGCCAAAAAGCAGATCAACGGAAGGTAACATCTTGACGCGACACGACATGCGTCAGTTGTAATTTCCAACATGATGTTTGAAATTAAGATACTATATTATATTTGCTTTTGTTTATCAGAGGCTTAACGTGAGTGTTTTATAAGGAATAGATTTCTGATGATTGGTCAGTCGATTTCATTAGGGCTTTGTGTTTGTTCCTTATTTTATTGCATCACAGATCATCCAATGCAAGATAACATGTCAGTGTATCTAAAACTATGCAAAGGCGCATGCCAGTGTATCTAAAACTAATATCTGATATAGACTCTATCAGTTTCTTCTAATATTTCATCCATCACTTGGTCCAAAGGTTTTTATAAAAAAAAATATTTCTTGAAGAAACTGAGGTTTTTCTTAAATGCTGTTAAAGGTGAATTGATGAAATATTGAATAACACCCCTGAATGAATTTTATGGTACGTACTGTATAGAATAAGTTGATCAAATCCTTCCTCGGTATTTCAAATACATTACTTCTCACTATTAGCTCGACAATTTCTATTAGTCTCTTTAAGTAATTGACTGTCAAATCCATTCCATTTTGGCAACATAATTAGCCAATTAAACTGGTCACTAAGGGATTAAGACTTACGGTTTCATATCAATCAAATTCTGTACCCTTCCTATTTTTTCCAAAATATGGCGAAGCTCGCCTTTCTTATTCTGTTTACCATTTCTTAGCAAATAACAAACAGTTTTCAATTGATATTAAAATCAAAACGGGCTTTTAGCTTTAATTTGCAGACTGATTTGGAAGGCGGTTATATCCCTCTTACTTCAGCAAGGACTACCCAAACAAACCTTCAAAGTGCAAGTTCCTGCAAGGCCTTTTTCCGTCCAAAATGTCTATAATTCTGAAACTGTTTGCTTATCAATTCTCAATGTAAGGAGAAATTTCCCTCTTTATTCAGGCTTTAATTTTGAATTCTTTATCTGTCATTTCTCACCTAAGTCATGAACTAAAACCCATGTTGCTTTGATCCTCATTTTTATAAAAAAAAAATCTTGAGTACAAACCCTGCTCTGTTAGGGTCCTGAACTAAAACCCAAAAAATCACACCGAGAGTGACATGTATTTCTTCAAAGACAATTACCATTTTGTTCAAATAGTGCCATTCTACTATTTTATTTTGTGTTTTTGTTTTTGGTTTTTTTTTTGGGTCGGGGCAATGAATTGTGAACAAAGAGTTCTTTTAGTTTACTTGCTTCTTAATAATTTAATAACACTTACCTATTATCAATTTGACAAACCTGAGATATGTCAGGTGCATATATCTATGAAACTTTGTTGATGGCAAGTGCGACTATAACCTAGTGTAAAGTCTCTTTGCGGTTGAGCAGGAGGTCGTGGTTTCAAACCCCTCTTGCATCATATGACGTCCTATTATTCAAAAAGAAACAGAAACAGGAGAAAAACCCCCGAAGACTTTGTTAATGATTTTTATTACGCAAGTAATTTGATCTGGTCTCATCGAGCTGCATCCTGAAGCCTCACCGAACATGTCACAATTTTTTTATTCAAATGTTGTGTCCTAGCCTGTTGATAAATACCAGAATCTACCCCATATTCAATAATAATGGGGCAATTCATTGAGAATTGAACCATGTATAATCAGCCATGCACTTTTCTTTTCAAGGCCTTCCTCGATTGCTTGGGGCCGTGATTGCAAATTATACTCCCTCTTTGTTTGAGCTATTTTCAGGAACCAGCGGAGTACAAGAGACGGGTGAAGCAACAGGCAAAGCAGTACGCCCCTGGTTTAGTTACTTTCCCCTAACATTAAGTCTCTATTTACCATGATTTCATTCTGATAATCTTTCAACTGACTTTATTTGTTGGTTTCTTTGTGAACATTTTTAGTAGGCCTTTCATTTCCGGTTCTAACCATAGCTAGCTATGCCCGAACATATCAAACCCTTGTGCTCCTTCAATTGGACACAATTATGATTATGGATCTGTCAAATTTACTCTGCACACATGACCTACTTACTGTTCTTGATACCTTGATTCTTTATCATAATCCACCCTTGTCGACACAATATTCCATTTACTCCCCTGTTTCCTAAAATGATTTCGAACAATGCTACATTTCGATTTCTAAATATCTGATCTTCTAATTCAATTTCATCACAAAGTACTTCCCAAAGTGGTTTATCAAATTTCTTCAGCCTCAAATGATTCTTCATGGCTTATTTTCCTAGGAGAAGTGTGAATTTGTTGCCTAGAGCATAACCTGGCCTATGTTTTCTTTGTCTCAGAGATAATCTCATGAAGGTGATGACTTGTTGTCCTAACAAAACACAGTTCACCGTGTAGTCTACTTAACTGTTCAACCTACACTAATTTTTGGAGACTATGATTTGGATAAGAAGTAAAATTAATTAGAGGCACTGTAAACTGCTAGGCTTATGCTATAAATCATGGCTTGTACAATGTCACCTCCTACATGATGTCTGACTTGGCTGAACATATCCCTCACAACACAAATGTTAATTGTGCCATTGTAAACATCCTGTTTACCGTCATGCTCAAGAGACTGAAAACAAATGTGGGGGAAATTGGATTTACCAACAAGTGTCTCCCATTTAGCCCACATCAAGCTATAATGTGTAACATTTTGCAGGGTTTGTCGGCCTTTGCTAAAACCAATTAAAGACCTTTCAATCCATACACAGAAGTTTGTCGGACTTTGTTAAAACAAAATTCTTGTTGTTAATGGTGCAAACAGAGGATTTGACATTAAAAGAGTCCAATTCTTGAGTCGACATTTGATACAATCAGAAGCAAACAAGGGGATATCCTCATAAGTTTCATGAAAGCGAAAGCTTAGGCTGAAACTTTTTTAGGATCATCATCAATGGTAAAGAACTGAACAGACAGTGCAATGACAAAGGAGTAGTTGCAGCCTGGAACATGTCTCATAGAATCAAGGTTGTAAATATATGATATCGGAATCGTATTGGATGAGTGTTTTCTATATCGGATAGCATTATCTAACGATATGTCGCTGATACGACGTATCGGACGTTCATATCGGGTACCGGTATCATGTATATCAGTATCGGTATCGGGCATATCGGATGTCAATTTATCATACATAATGGACATATTGGTCTATTTATAACCGAACATTATTCATATATATTTTAATAAATTTTATATTTTATAAAATTGTATGAGAAATTCTCAAAATGGGATGGTAGTTCTACTTCCGATACCGAGGAACAGGGTGGTGGGATCGGGTTCAAATATTTTAGTTTGTCTTTGGATTCTAAATGGATTTCGGGTATGGGTTTGAAACCCAAAAGGATATAAACCTAGATCCTTTTATCAAGTAAGCATAATTTCGGCGATATTTAAACCTATACGATATATCGATATATCGGACGATATTGGGTTAAAACGATAAAGTTCCTTATCGATATAAAATTTATTGTTACATAGCTGAGATGGATATATCAGCCGATACAACCGATATTTGTTTCATGGATAGAATTTATAGAAAGAGCTGGAAGGCGTGTCAAAGATGGCTTGTAGATGCCCCAATTTGGCATGTATGAATAGATTCTTATGCCAGCCTAAAGGTTGCTGGGGCCGCCTATCCAAGGGCCACAAAAAAAGGCCTTCCCACTTTATGAAAGTCTTTATAGATGGTATGACAATAAAGTCAAAGAGTCGGAAAAACTTAAGAGAATGTTTCCAAAGGATGAGCACAGCTCAACCTTTTAAAACTTGTAGGTTGTGCAACTTTAATTTGCAGCGCCCTATCTCCATTGAAAGTTTAACTCTGATAAGGAGTTCGGATTTTGGCGTCATCTAAAGTTCCAACGGAGTGTTTCATTCTCGCTCTTTGGTGACAGGAGAAAAGTGTTTTGGGAACAAGTTGATCCACAAAACAATGCTCGCGAAAAACCAATCACGCAATAATCAACAACCACGCAAATAACGAAAAACAAATTAATAAGTGCGGGAATAAATAAGAAATCAAAACGCAAACAAAAGAGAATTTGTTAACGAAGTTCACCCATCGTATGGCTGGTCTTCGGCAGAGCGGAATCTCCAAAAATCCTTGAATCAATTACAAGCACGAGCAACCCTAAGAGATTTCTCACAAATCTCTCTAGATTTCTCACAAATCTCTCTAGATTTCACAAATCCTACCCGTCACCCTCTCAATACAATGATCTCTCTATACTAATTAATTCTGGCAGCATAGTGTAGGGTGTTTTTCATCATCCCATTGAGATGGGAATGCGTGCGCTTGTCAGGCGTATACAGATTCTTCCTGCCTAGGGTAGGTCGGGATTTATTGATTGTGGGGATCCGAATCTCTGACAACCGCGGATTAAGCTGTCGTTAATTATCCCTTACCATTGGAGCGAGGGAACCTTCGATTGACGGGTCAAACTGGTTATGCAAACTCAATGTGCAGTGTACGTGTTGTGTTTTGAAGGGGACTTGGATGTATCGGGGGCCTCACAGAGTTTATGGGGGTCCCGCTATCCGGATAGCGAGCTGGGGGTTACATGATGCGGGACAGCGTTCCGTTAAAAAAGTTTTCTAACGAGGGAGATATTTTTAGTGTGGAGCGTGTGGAAAAAGAAGGATAGGGAGCGTCTTAAGGACGCGTAAGATGGCATGCGGGCGCTGGGCGCCAGCGGGCCACGCGTCCTGCACGCGGGCATTGGGAGTCCGCGGAAAAAGTGGCTTAGCCCCTGAACTGAGAGTTGAACTCCCGAGTGACTTTTGGAATTAAACTCCTAAAAAAGGATCTTTTTGTGGAGTTAAATTCCTAAAAGATCTAGATTTTTAGGGTTCAACTCCTTCGAGCTTTGAATTTGGAGTTAAACTCCTTTGAGTATTTGGATCTTAGAGTTGAACTCCTCAAAAATTGATTTGGAGTTAAACTCCTAAAGGATTTTTGGAGATGATGAAAGGGGACCCCTTTCTTCTCTCTTGAGCCCTAGATCTTCTCTTGAGCCTTGGATTTTTTCCAAAGTGGGATTTTTTGAGATGGGTCTCCTTCTTCCTCCTCACTGTTGGCTGGGTTTTGGAGAAAAGAGGACGAGACTTAAAAATCTCCCCTTTTAAAGATTTGATGGGAGATCTGAGCCCCCTTCAAGGGTTTTATAATGAAAAACTATTCCTTTTAAGAAAAAGAAATGTTAAATTCTTGATTTAATTCAAAAAAAGGAAGAAGGTTTAGAACCTTGAGGAAGGAGAAGGAGGCACAAAACCTTAATTTTTGAGGGGAATAAAAAAGTTGTCCTTGATTTTTTTATCATGTTTGCCTTTATAGGCTACACACTTTGGGTTTTTCTAAATGGCACTTGTGCCTACCTATGCCTCGTGTGCTTATTTCTTTTTGCGCATAAGCCATGGGGTTTACAAAATTTTCCATACATTTTGCCCATTTTCCATACATTTAATTCTAAAAAAATGTATTTAAACTAATTTATCGCCTTCTTTTGGCATGGACCTGGCCCCTTCCATGCTTGGTCTTGTCTTGGGCTTGGGCCCATTTGCTTGGGCTCGGGCCCACTTGGCTGGGGTTTGACTGATTTTGACTTCGTCAACCGGGGTGTAATTTTTGATCACAACAAAGTGCCCACCATCAATAAATGCATACCGCGTGTATGAGTTGTGTGCATGAAATTGATGGATTTTGTTCTATATGGAGATTAATTTGATTTGGTTTCCTGTGGAGAGTTGATACTGCCATTTTAGCGACTTGGACGGTCGGTGCTGCCATTTTAACGACGTGGACGGTCAGTGCCGCCTTTTTTGCGACTTGGATGGTTGGTGCTTAATTTGACTTGCTCCGCTCCATGCGGTGTCGAGGTTGAAGTTGACTTGCTCTGCTTCTTACGGTGTCGAGATTTGATTTGACTTGCTCCGCTTTTTGCAGTGTCGGGATTTGATTTGACTTGCTCCTCTTTCTGCGGTGCCGGGATTCGGTGTCGGGATTTGATTTGACTTGCTCCGCTTTCCACGATGTCGGGATTTGATTTATTTTGGGAGTTCCCTACCCGTCCAGCGGGACTTTTAAACTTGGAAGTGCTTCCGGAAGGGACGTTGATTTGATCTGTTTGATTTCTGCCTTATTTGGCAGGACTTTTCAATTTGAGAAGAAGTTGAATTTGGATTTTATTTAGTATCAGCATTGCTGCACTGGAATAATGCCAGGAGCAACTCATCATTTGCCCCGGAAGGACTTGGGATTTGGTTTTTGGGTCGGCACTGGGATTTTTTTTAAGCTTCATCGCTGATAGGACTTCAAATGCAGTCTCGCTGGTAGGACTTGAGAGAGTAGAGGTCATTTGCGCCTGTGGATTGTATACGGTTTTATAGGATGCATGATCCAGACCGTAAGGCCGGTGTGCTCAATTCGTTTGCGACTTGGAGCATTCACGCGTAGTATTTCTTGAGATATCAACTATTGATGGGTGGCATGAGCCTTTCTCCCTCGGCACTTATTAGTTGGTAGGATCCTCCGTCGAACACTTTCTCGATAACGTATGGTCCTTCCCAATTTGACTCGAATTTTCTCTTTGCATGTCGATTGGGGATGATCGGTCTCTTAAGGACCAACACCAATCCGCCTTTCTTGAAAGCACGGAAACGAGTCATCTTGTCATAGGCCCATGACATTTAGACTCGGTACAGCTCCAGATTTTGCTATACCGTGAGCCTCTTTTCTTCAAGGACGTCGAGCTCTTCGAACCGAAGGAGGACGTTTTTCTCCTCCGTCAACTCGTGCTGGACGACCATTCTTAGACTTGGAACTTCGACTTTGAGAGGGAGGATTGCCTCCACTCCAAAGAGTAATGAGTATGGAGCGGACTGAGTTGGAGTGCGGTGCGTGGTACAATATGCTCACAACGCCTCATGGAGCTTGAGATTCCAGTCTCTTTTGTTGGCTGAAGCATTTTTTTCTCAGAAGCTTGCATAGAGTTTTATTGAAGGTTTCGGCTAGCCCATTAGCTCTTAGATTATAAATGGATGAATATCTCCGGTCTATCTTGTGCTGAGTAGCGAACCTTGAGATTTTGAAGCTCTTGAAAGAATGCCCGTTGTCAGAGATGATTCTTCTAGGTGTACCGAAACGGTATAGAATATTGTGCCGGAAGAACGTCAGAATATTTTCTGTCTTAACTTCTTTTAGCAGGACAGTTTCAGCCCACCTGGAGAAGTAATCAGTTGCGGCCAATATGAACCGGTAGCCTTTGGATGACGGAGGATCAATTGTACCAACTATGTTGGTGCCCCAAAGTTCGATGGGCCATGACGCCACCGTAGGTTGCAGCGGATTGGGATACTTATGAATGAAGTCACCGTGAATTTGGCAGAGATGATACATCTTCGCATTCTCTTCGCAATCTCTTATCATGGTAGGCCAGTAATACCCAAGCCGTTTAATTTGAAGCTGCATTTTGGGGCCGGACTGGTGAGCTTCGCAGACGCCCGAGTGAACTTCTTTCATGACCTTTTAGGCTTTGGCCAATGGCTGACACCTGAACCAGAGTTGGTCATATGATCTGCGGTATAGCATATTATTTACAAACACGTATCAGAGATCTCTCTTCTTCAGCTGAACTCTTGTAGATTTTTCTTCAGGTAGCCTGTCTTATCGGAGGTACTCTATGAAGGGTTCTCTCCAATCGGGCTTGTCTTGAATTATTAGAACTCCTTCGGCAGGATTGCTCTCTTGTTCTACGCTTTACTCTTCTCGTAAAGTGACTGGGGCAGAATTTGTCGGCTTCTGATTGTGATCAGAATTTCGTCCATATCAGGATCAGCCAGCTCTTTGGTTAGGCGAGCGAGTACGTCGGTTTTTCCGTTCAACGCCCTAGGGACTCTCATTAGTTCAATGTGAGTGAACTGTTTCATGAGCTCCACCACCCGGCTTCTGTATTGAGCTAACTCGAGCTTATATATCTTGTAGTCGCTGCTCACTTAGTTGATGACAAGATGGGAGTCACCGTAAACTCGTTGCCGAAGGATTTCCATTTCTATGGCGAGCTCCAGACCAGCTATCAGAACTTCGTACCCAGCCTCGTTGTTTGTGCGAGGCTCGGTAAGAGTGAAGGAACGTTGTAAGGTTCCTTCTGATGGCGTGACGAACACTAATCATATCCCTGCTTTTATCTCCGGGATGCTTGATTTGCTGGAGGTCCTTATTGATGAGGCTCCGTCAAAGTAGAGCTCCCAACATGGCTCGTCATCCTCGAGATGCGGCACTTGTTCGCCGGATAACTCGCAATTGAGCGGTGACCCTTCTAGTATGGGATAAGCAGTAAGAAAGTCGGCGAGGGCTTGCCCTTTTACTGCTTTCTGAGAATTATGGATTATGTCAAATTCAAGGATAATGACAGCCTATCTTGCCATTCTACCGGTTAGGCTTGCTTTGGTCATTAAGTGTCTGAGCGGGTCGACCTTGGAGATCCGTATAACCCGATGAACGAGCAGATAGTGCCTCAGCTTTTTCACATCGAATATCAGAGCCAGGCATTGCTTTTCAATCGGGGAATAGTTGTGTTCCGTCCCGACTAAAATTCGACTGAGGTAGTAGAGAGCATTTTCTTTTCTTTCCTCGTTGTTCTGGACAAGGAGCGCACCGAGTGACTGGTCTAGCACGGCAGTATAGAGAATCAACGGTTTATTTGGAATAGGAGCAGCAAGCACTGGAGGGTGCAACAAATACTGTTTGATACTTTTGAACGCTTCTTGACATTCGACATCCCAAACAAAGGGAGATCCATTCTTCATGAGCTTTGAGAAAGGCCGACATCTTCCCGATAGGTTCGAGATGAACCTTCATATGTAAGCGAGTTTGCCTTGAAAGGATCTTAGCTGCGTCAGATTCTTTAGAGGAGGCATCTCCATGATGGCCTTTATCTTTGATGGGTTAACTTCGATCCCCCGATGTCGGACTATGAAGCCCAAGAATTTTCCCGATGACACGCCAAAAGTGCACTTTAGAGGATTCATCTTCAGATCGTGTTCCCTCAGTCAGGTGAAAACGGTCCTGAGATCTCGGATGTAATCGGTCTTGGTTTTAGTCTTGACGACCAAATCATCAACATAACATTCGACGACTTTTTGGATTAAGTCATCATAGATTTTGGCCATTGCTTTTTGATATGTGGCCTCCGCATTCTTCAGTCCGAACGGCATCACCTTGTAGCGGTATATTCCGATCGGGGTTCGAAATGTTGTGTGTTTCTCATCCTCGGGTGACATCTTGATCTGATTATATTCAGACGAGTCATCCATGAAGGTGAACATCTCGTAATTTGAGGTGTCGTAGACCATCATTTCCATGACCGGTAGCAGGAAGTTGTCTTTAGGGCATGCCTTGTTGAGGTCTCTAAAATCGACGCAAACTCAGATCTGCCCATTTTTCTTCTTCACTCGGACGATGCATGCAATCCAGTCCGCATATTTCTCTTATCTGATGAAGCTAGCATCGATAAGTTTCTTAGTTTCCTCGATGACCTTTTCTTCCATCTCCCTTCTTATTCTTCGAGGGGCTTGTTTGACTGGCTTGGCATCGGGAGATATAGCCAGCTTATGTATGGCCACTTTAGGAGAGAGGCCAGGCATTTCTTTGTAAGTCCACGCGAAGCAGTCGACGAACTCATGTAGCAGGACGATTATTTGTTCTTTCATTTCCTCCGACAAGAGTGAGCTGATGTGGGTCGGTGTTGGATTATCGGCCAAATCAATCTCGGTTAGCTCGTCGAAGGTTGCTTATCCGCCATCTTCGAGCTCTTGAGGGGCTTCTTCTAGCTCGGCTAGCTCGTCTTCATCATTTGATTTCCCGCTAGCTTCATCAACATGAATCATGTAGTATACTTTGACGTCAGGGTGAAAGAAACCTATGCCCCGTCTATCTGGGATTCGTCCATCGATGGGTGCTCGGACCTGAGGCGGATGCCACAGCCCCTCATAAAACTTCGCTTCGGACTCCGTTTGATATAACTGACATCCGCACTTTTTAAAATACCCGCATCTCGGACGCATAATATCTGGGATTAAGGGCAACTCTTATACCTCTCTCATAGGAAAGGCACGTGATAGACAAATTATCCGGGTGCATGACAGAATTTGACCCATAAAACATGATGCCCTTCTGTCCACTTTTCCTTTCGGGAACGTAGAAAGTTTGCAGTTGGTTCATGATAGAGACCGACAAAGCATTTAACTCCTTGCTCATCTGTCTCGGCATCCTTGTGATACCTGAGGACCCTTCTGTAATCTCGAAGGTTTCTCTTAGTTTCGCTTTTTACATGAGGGCCCAATCTGCATAGCTGTTGTGTCATGACCCATCCTCAAACACAGATGGTATTGGCCGCTCTGATCGAAACCGCACGGTTTTGTCCCTTTGAATGAACCGGACTCAAGAAGGGGGCTACTTCCCAGTAGGTCACCCATCCCAGAATTTTCCTAGCTCGAGCACGCTTAACTACGGAGTTCTTCAAACTCCGGAGTTCCGATTCATCCAAAAGGCGCCTCCGTGTTATAGGAGTGGTATCATTCCATTTATAGTTCTGATCGTGCCCTCTTTCGGAATGTAATTCGATACTCCCCATTGTTTTACAGTGGGTCCCTGTGTGTTTCCGTATCGGTTACATCCCCACCTCGATACCGGATAACATCTCACTTCTCACGGGGTAGGTGGTTTTCATCCCCAACTCCACCTGGGGTATTACATGTTGCAAGACGGGTCCTCTTCCTCCGACTCTTCAGTATTGGCTGCCGAAATGAAGGCGAATTTTGGTGCCGGATGGGCCTTCAGTATCAGACTCGTCCGTATCGCTACCGAAATGAGGGCGAGTTTTACGGAAGGATGGACTTCCAGCGTCGGATTCATCAGTGTCACTGGCGAAACGCGGACGCACTTGAGGGTTTTTGCTGTTGAAAGTGACAGACGGCTCAGATTTGCTTTTGAGTTTCGGAGCCGTTCTGTCTTTGGTCAATTGTGGCTCAGAATTTTGGGGGTTCACGAAATACCGAGAATCTTCATATCGGACTTCATGCACACCGAACGGCTGAATGTCTCCATCAATACGTCTTTCTTCACCATTTTTGGTATACTTCATGCATTGATGGAGAGTTGACGGAACGATATCGTAATCGTGGAGCCATGGCTGTCCCAGGAGAATTTTATAAGACGATTCAGCGTCAATCACGTATATCTTGGCTTCGGTTTGTAGGTCCCCGAACCTGATCAGCAGAGCTATGGATCCTAGAACTTGCTAGCAATTTTGATTGAAGCCTTGAATGACAATCCTTTCTCTTGATAGGTGTCGAACGTCTATTGACAAACTCTTCAGAGTCCGCAAGTTCATGATGTTCACTGAGGATCCCGGATCAATCAATATGCGATTAATCCGATCCCCATCGTTGTACCCGGTCACGTAAAACGGCCGGTTATGCTCAGCTGTTCCCAGTAGCAGGTCTTCGTCTTTAAACGTGACCGCAGCGGCATGCAGAGTGTACTGGGCTTCTTTCATATTAATTTCCGCAAAGCAAGCCTGGTACCACTCAGGATTTTGTAAAGCGTGAATGAGAACACCTCTAAACTCTTTAGATAGGACTAAGGCATCGTAGATGCTCAGGAGAGACGGAAGCTTCTGAAGATGGGCCAAGACATTATAGTCCACTGAGAAAGGACTCGAGTTTTCATGAGCCGGCTTGTTTTTCCTTTCCTTTTGGGGCGTTGCCCTGATTTGGCAATAGAGCCATGTTGCTTCTGAGCTGGATTTGCTTAGCCTTTGTGGCGAGCTCCTCGTCCTCTTCGTGAAAACATAGCTCTTCCTCAGAGTCGCTACCAAGGTGAACGACGTAGCAGGTCACTATAGGGATCTCGTCATTGGAGTCTTCTTATACCTCCTCCAGAATCTCAGTCGCTTCCACGTGGAACTCTTTCAATTCAATCAGAGTTCTTTCCTTGTGTTCATAGTTTTCGAGGGAATCGATGTACTTTTGAATGGTCGATCTCCCTGCAAACTCTTTTTCGCGTCAAGCCGCACTTTTCTTCTTCTTGAGCTTTTTAGATTTTGGGCCTGATTGAGCCGAATTGGCAGCTGAAATGGTGGGCTTCTTCTGCCCTTCTCATTCAGTTCTGAGTTCTTTCTAAAGCAATTTTAATATCTTCTTCGTCTTTTTGGACATGTGCATGCTCCATGGAGGCTGCGGCGAGTCAGTTTCATTCCTCAGGGTAGAGGGTTCAGCTGTCTGCTCCTAGAAGGCTTCAGCTTGTGGCTGTATAAAGTTGGTGGTTGCAGCTTGATTGTTCACCAACACACTCTTGGACAACTCGATCTTCCCAGTCTTGTACTGCTTCTCGACCCAATCTTTGAAAATAAAGCAATCCTCGATCGTATGGCTCACTACTCGGTGGTACGGGCAATATAGAGGATTGTCGGCCATTTTTGCTTCGTGAGGTTTTTTTGACTCTGGCAATTGTAGACTATTGTTCAAGGCAACTTTGAATATCTTGCGGACATTGTCCCTTCTGAAAGAGTAAACCTTATTCTTATTCTCCTCTAGGGAAGGCCCTTCTCTTCCTAGCACTGGCTTTCGAGTCCGGTCTGTTTTTGATCCGCCCGCCTTTCTCTTATCTTCACTGTCAGACGCATTGAAGGCGTTGGTCTTGTTGGAGCTCCCACTTTTACGGTTGTCGTCTTTTCTATTCTTCCAAGACTTGTCATTGTGAAAGTCTGGGGTAGACTCTTATTTCGAGCGTTCCAACATTTGTACTCTTGGTTAGCTCTTGAAATGTCTTAAGGTCTATTGTACATAAGAATGGGACCATCCAATTGCTGAGATTCCCAATAAGAAGGCTGACGGACTGGTCATGCTCCAGCGGCGGTCCGCACTTGACCGTGAGATTATGCTATCGGGCAATAAAGTCCGTGTTGCTTTCGTTCTTCCCCGGCTTTGTCCTCACAAGGTCAGCAATGGAGATCTTATCACTGACACTCATGAACCTTTTCCGAAATAGAGACTCCATTTGGGCAAAAGTGGTGACGGGCTCGTCTAGTATGCTCACGTACCATTCGAAAGCGATACCGGTCAGGCTGTTGACAAACTGATGAAGGAGCACATCATTGCCCCCTATATTTCCGCACGACGCTTTAAAGTGGGCGACGTGCTGATTTGCGTTTCCCGTCCATCAAATCTTCCAAACTTAGGAATGACGTAGCCGCTCGGGAACTCGATCAGATCGTACTGTGTGGGATATGGCCTCCCACTACTGCTAATTTCTTTCTGAGTTTCGGCTTCGGCCACCAATGTTTTAACCTTGCTGGTGACCAAATCATTATCCGATCTTATATTAGCGGGATAGTGCCATTCGGAGCTAAGGCGTTCCCAGAAGTGGAATGTGGCCGGCTTTCATGCGGCTCTCCTAAACTTGGACCTAAAGGTGCAGGCATCGGTTGCTTCGGGTCGTTGTTGCCCGGCTCATGAGTAGAGACATATGCTTGATTGGAAGGTGTCCGAGCAATTTGAGCCGTGAGCTGCATCACAACATTCTTCAGGTCATCAATTTTTTAGTAGAGCTTAGCCATCTCTTTATCTTTGCTCCTGAGCTGCTTTCGAAGCTCTTGAAGCAGCTCTTGCTCTGCGGTCCTAGAGCGGAAAGTCGGTTTTTCTTCGCTGTCCGAGCTTGATTCCACATGGATTGAGGGGTCCTTCTGCCTATCGGCCTCATCGAGAAAGTTTTCATCGTCCAGCGAAGGTGGCTGATCTTAGGAAATAGCAACCACGTTCAAGCCAGATTGGGCTTGGGTTGTGGTGGTCCCATCCTTACTTTTGCTGCTCAAGTTGTCGCTGGGATGCGCATCCGTTATATAGACCGTATGGATAACATATTCAGTCGTCTTTTCATCCTTAGCAGCTGGTTTCGTGGACCGCTGTCGTGGCCCTACTATTTCGGTAACGGACAATCGATTGAAGACGGCTGGGCTGACCGGGTTCTTGAGTGGTGTTGACGCTTCTTTTTTAGATTTTCCCCGCTGCTTTCGTGCGGCATAGAGCACCTGATAGACTCTTGAAGACAGTGTCATGCTTTCTCTGTTGGGGGTAGGATACGTCTCGTTGTAGCATCGTTCGGACTGCTATCTTCTTGATTCTAGCGGTCATGGCGTTTTTCTGAACCCACTTCAAAGGTTCGAAGGAATTGCTGACTTTTACGGCCGACTCAGTCGTCGTCGCGGGGTAACCCTGCTCTTGGAGCCTCACAAGATTCCACTTGGCCGGAGTCCTGACCCTCTTGTTGGCTCGATAGCTGAGCCGCTTTTGTCTCAACCTTTCTGTTTTGAGCACTTGGCAGGCTTCGGCTCTTCAGAAATACGCCGTAGACCGATTGACAGAGAGTCCAGAGAAGACGCCTGCTCGCACGATTGTCAAGGGCACCGTCTGAGCTTGCTGGAGATGCTTTGTGGCTCTATTGGTGTTGACGGCCTTGCCCCCAGTCAGAACAGTAGAAAGCCGTTTGAATACGGATTTGAATTTGGGGTGGGATGCTTTGGCGATCACAACGTTCGGCCTCTTACCCCTTGAGGTCGGTTTGGCCGCTTGGTTTTTCAGGGCCGTCGCCAGATGTGCGCTTCTGGCCGGGTAGATGATGATGGAACCAAATTGACGGGGTTGTTCCTCCCATTGCTGGTTGAGACCCGTGGGAAGAACCACGCGGGCATTAATCTTAACAACGTACGAGATCGAAGTTGCCTCAGACATCAAACTGGTCCTTGGAGACATTCTCGTTGAATTTGAAGATTGTGATTGGAAAGCTATTATCCTGTACAAAGAAGCATGATTTCAGTATAGGCAATTGACATATATGTCGATTGACTTCACATGAACGTTTAAACCAAATATGGGAGGAGAGAGAATGTCCCACCAGGCGTGCCGGAATCTGTAGGGTGTTTTTCGTCACCGCATTGAGATGGGAATGCGCGCGCTTGTCAGGCGTATACAAATTCCTCCTGTCTAGGGTAGGCCGGGGTTTATTGATAATGGGAATCCGAATCTTTGGCAGCCGCGGACTAACTTGTCGTTAATTACCCCTTACCTTTGGAGAGAGAGAACCTCCAATTTGACGGGTCAAACCGGTCATGCGAACTCAATGTGCAGTGTGTGTTGTGTTTTGAAGGGGACTTGGACGAATCGGGGACCTCGCAGAGTTTACGGGGGTCCTGCTATCCGGATTGCGGGTTGGGGGTCAAGAGGGCTAGTAGCCCTCTTGCGGGATGCGGGGCAGGGCCCCGTTAGAAATTTTTCCAACGGGAGGTATTTTTAGTGTTGAGCGCGGGAAAAAGAGGGATGAGGAACGTTCTAAGGACGCGAGAGATGGCACGGGGGCGCTGGGCGCCAACAGATCATGTGCGTGGCGCGCGGGCGCTCGGCGCCAGTAGGTCACGCGGGCGCTGGGCGCCCTCGAAAAAAGGGGCTTAGCCCCTGAACTGGGAGTTGAACTTCCGAGTGAATTTTGGAGTTGAACTCCTAAAAAAAGATTTTTTTGTGGAGTTAAACTCCTAAAAGATCGGGATTTTTGGAGTTCAACTCCTTTGAGTTTTGGATTTGGAGTTAAACTCTTTCTTAGGATTTGGATCTTAGAGTTGAACTTCTCAAAGATTGATTTGGAATTCAACTCCTAAAGGATTTTCAGAGATGATGAAAGGGACCCCTTTCTTCTCCCTTGAGCCCTGAATCTTCTCTTGAGCCTTGGATTTTTCCCAAAGTGGGATTTTTTGAGATGAGTCTCTTTCTTCCTCCTCTCTGTTGGTTTGATCTTGGAGAAAAGGGGGCGGGACTTAAAAATCTCCCATTTTAGAGATTTGATGGGAGATCCGAGCTCTTCTTAAAGGTTTTATGGTGAAAAACTATTCCTATTTGGAAAAAAAGAGTTAAACTCTTGATTTAATTCAAAAAAAAATAAAGAAAGTTTAGAACCTTGAGGAAAGAGAAAGAGGCACAAAACCCTAATTTTTGAGGGGAATAAAAAAGTTGTCCTTGATTTTTTCATCATGTTTGCCTTTATAGGCTACACACTTTACATATAGCCCCTTGGGTTTTTCTAAATGGCACTTGTGCCTTCCATGCCTCATCTGCTTATTTCTTTTTGCATATAAGCCATGGGATTTACAAAATTTTGGTCTTTTGCCCATTTTCCATACATTTAATTCTAAAAAACTGTATTTAAACTAATTTATCATCTTCTTTTGGCATGGAGCCGGCCCCTTCCATACTTGGTCTTGACTTGGGCTCGGGCCCACTTGGCTGGGAGTTGACTGACTTTGACTTAGTCAACCGGGGTGTAATTTTTGACCCCAGCACATAGAATACCTATGAGAGGTCTCTTTTTATAGGCAAGCTCTAATCTTATAAAAACAAGAGATAAATCTAAATTTACCAAAATAGATTTGTTGAAGATTTGTCGTTGACAGACGTCTAACCCACACTTGGGCAGATATCCATTCGTTTTTCTTGTTTAGACGTTTGTTGTGTCCCCAGACGTTTGTTCTAAAGTCTCTGGTTGGGTTTCATTTGCTTCACCAGACGTTTGAACAATATTTGATCAGACGTCTGGCCTTCAGTCTCGGGTTGCGGCTTGATCTTCCGTAGACGTTTGGCCTTCAGTCTTGATTCCCAACGTTAATGGACTTTACACGACTCCGCTTTACTCTCTCTTCATCGGATTTTCATGGAAATGTTCACCAAATCGCAACAGAGCTCCAGCTTTTCTTTGTCTACGACCTTGGTGAACATATCCGTCGGATTCTTTTTTTCCGCGATCTTTTGCAATGTCAACTTGCCTTCTTCCACCGCAATGTGAATGAAATAATAACGCACCGTGATGCGCTTCGTCCGAGAGTGATATGACGCGTTCTTCGCCAAATGTTTCGCACTTTAGCTGTCGCTCCACAAAGTATTGAAGTTTTGATTCTTTCCCAATTCTTCAAGTAACCCTTGCAATCATATTATCTCTTTGTTGGATTCCATGATCACCACGTATTCAGCCTCCGTAATCGACAATACCACCACTTTTTGTAATTGAGAGACCTAACTCACCGCTGTTCCTCCAACAGTAAACACGTACCCTGTTGTGCTCTTCCCGCTATCTCGATCACCCGAGTAGTCTGCATCAACGTAATCTTGCACCTTTAGAGAGTCGTCCCGAAACATAAGCAGTGATTTGACGTACCCCTTATATACCTCAACATCCACTTCACCGCATTCCAATGTTCCTTACCCGGGTTTTGCATATGCCTGCTAACAATTCCCACTGCATGTGCAATATCATGTCTCGTACTCACCATCGCATATATCAAACTCCCCACCGCAGATGCATAAGGCACGCTCGCCATCTCATATTTCTGCTCTTGAGTTGTCGGGCACAACTCTTTGCTGAGGTTGAAATACTTTGCTAAGGGTGTACTCACCGGTTTTGACTTGTCCATATTGAACCGCTTCAAAACCTTCTCAATGTAATCTCTTTGCGATAACCACAACTTCCGCTGCTTCCTAACTCTCACAATCTTCATGCCCAAGATTTGCTTTGCCGCTCCCAAATCCTTCATGGGGAATTTTTCAGCCATCATCTTCTTCAAACTTTGAATTTTCTCGAAATTCGGACCCGCTACTAGCATATCATCAACGTACAGTGATAGAATAATAAAGTCACCGTCCTTAAAAAAATTGAACATAGACACAATGATCTGATTCACAGCACACAAATTCTGTCTCCAATATAAACTGATCGAAATTGAGATACCACTGCCTAGGAGGTTGCTTGAGGCAATACAAGCTCTTCTGTAGTTTACACATCATAGTTTCTTTCCCCTTCACTTTGTATCCTGGTGGCTGCATCATATAGATCTCCTCCTCCAAGTCTCCATGAAGGAACACAGTCTTAACATTCAGCTACTCTAAGTGCAAGTCCTCCACCGCCATGATACTAAGAATCACCCGAATAGATGTTATCTTTTCACCAGGAGAAAATATTTCTTGATAGTCAATACCTTACTATTGTGCGTAACCACTGACTACCAAACGAGCCTTGTACCGCTTCACACCATCAGCCTCATCTTTAATTCTATATATCTATCTGTTTAGCAATGCCTTACGACCCTTGGATAGCTTTACTAGTTCCCACATACGGATCTTCTTTGAAGAATCCATCTTCTCGTTTATAACGTGCTCCCACTGCTTTCTAGCACCGTCGCTTGTTGCTTCTTCAAGGGATTCAGGCTCTCCCGAATCTGTGTACAGCACGAAGTCAGTAACAAGTCTATTAGGTAGCCTCCTATCTCACGTAGTTCTCTCTGAATTGGTACATTTGGTTGCTAAACATGGTCACCATCCTTTTCTTGAACCTGGTCCTGCATTACAGCCTCCTTCAAAATCTAATTTTCATTTATAGGCATCTGATTGCTCTCTTGAGTTCTATCTAGCTCAACGAACTCATGTACCGCACATTTTTTGGCTTGCTTCTCTTCTTTGTACAAGTGTTGCTCATCAAAGACGACGTTCCGGCTTCGTATTACCTTCTTGCTTGCATAATCCCATATCCGATATCCGAATTCGTCTCCACTATAGCCAATGAAAGCAAACTTCTTAGAGTTTGAGTCAAGCTTACTCCTTTCTGTTTTATCAATCAAAGAATACGCAATGCAACAAAAAACTTTAAGGTGCGTATAATTAACCGGTTTACGCGTCCAAATTTCTTCCAGAATGCTTCCGTCGAGCACACTCGCCGGGCTTCTGTTGATCAGATACACAGCAGTATCGACCACTGCTGCCCATAGAAATTTTGGCACATCCGCATCCAAGGTTATATTTCACACTCGCTCTAGAATTGTTCTATTCATCCTTTCAGCGATGCCATTTTGCTGCGGCATCCTCGGTAACGTCTTCAACCAACGAATATCCTTCCGAAAGCAAAACTTCTCGAATTCCTGTGTGCAATATTCCCCTCCATTATCGGACCTATGGCATTTTACTTTAGTCCCCGTTTGGTTCTCCACATTCACAATCCAATGTTTGAAGATACTAAACACATCGGATTTCTTCTTTATCGCATATACCTATGTTTTCCGGCTTGTATCGTCAATGAACGTCACGAAATACCGATTACCTCCATAAGAATCCACCGATGCTGGACCCTATATGTCCGTATGCACAATCTCCAGCTTCTTGGTTTTCTTAGCAACGCCTCCAATTTGAAATCTGAGCGCACTTTGCTTTTTCCAAACACAACTCTCGCAAAGCCCTAACTCCACCTTTTTCAGCCCCGAAAGAAGCCTTCTATCTTGAAAATTTTTAATGTTCTTCTTACTAAGGTTCCCCAAACGTTTGTGCCATAACGAAATCTCCGAATCTACCTCTGAATTTGTCGCTAGTGCAACTGAACTCCCACTGCTTCTACTTAAGGAATATAACGAACCGCTCAGCTTGCCCCTTACGACCACCAACGATCCTTTGGTAATTTTCCATTGAGAATTTCTAAATATTGTATTATATCCTTCGTTGTCTAGCTTACTTGTAGAAATTAGTTTTTCAAATCTGGAATATGTCGCGCTTTATTCAGCTTGATTTGATCTCCTCCTGACGGTTGCAAGATGATCTTTTTTCCAACGATCTTGCACGGCAGACCGTTACCAACCGTCACATATCCAAGATCGTCTTGAACATGCTCGCTGAAATGATGCCATCTCGAAGTGCAATGGAAGGATACTTCCGAATCTAGAAACCAAGTATCCGCTTTTATGCTCACGTTCACCGATAGCAAAGATCTTGTTCCCCTTGTTCATGTGTAAAAACCACATTAGCTTCCTTCCATCCCCTTCCCATTTGAGCCTTTCTTTGGAGATTTGCATTCATTTTTCCTGTGACCCTTCTTCCCATAATTCCAACACGCGTCGTGGATTTTTCTTTGCTATTTTCCTCGGCTTTTAAACTTTTCCTTCTTCCCTTTTCCCCTATCCATTGTCCTACCACGATTCTCCACTGTAAGCGCAAAAATTCCTGAACTCCCACTCACAGTTTTTCTCCTCATCCCATCGCTTAATATGCTGCTCACAGTATCATTAAACGTGAGAGTCCTTGAGATAGAGTTGTTAACCGCCATTACGAGATTCTCCCAACTCTCCAGCAACGAACAAAGAAATAGTAGGGCTCGAATCTCGTCTTCAAATGTAATTGAAACGGACTCTAATTGGCTCGTCATATTGTTGAAATCATTTAAGTGTTCCGTCACCGAACCACTTTCTGCCATCTTCATGTTGAAAATCTTCTTTATCAGAAAGATTTTGTTTAATGTCGATAGCTACTCATACAACTTGGCTAACGTCGTCATGAGCCTTATGGTTGTCCTCTCTTTTGAGATATTAAAGGCTACCTGCGGAATCAACGACAATCTAATTGTCGTTAAGGCTTTTCTATCCAAAAGATTCCACGCCTCATCGACCATCTTCTCGGGCTTCTCGTCTATCAACAGAAGATACATGTCCTTTTTATATAGGTAGTCTTCCATCTGCATGCGCCACCAACCATAATTTTGATAATTGAACTTTTCGATCCTTATCTTATCCCCGCCATCTTTCGCTCTACCGTCGCTGCAAACACAATTTTTTTCTTGGATCTGAACCAACGCCTTCAAAACGACGATCTGAGAAAGTGGGGAAGAGGACCCTAGCCGTTACCCACCGTTAACTTAGATCGTAGAATTGAAAAACCCTAGGTTTCTTAACGACGCTTTGATACCGGTTGTTGGGAACAAGTTGATTCACGGAACAATACTCGCGACAAATCAATCATACAATAATCAACAACCATGCAATTAACGAAAGACACATTAATAAGTTCGAGAATAAATAAGAAATCAAAACGCAAACAAGAGATGATTTGTTAACAAGGTTCGCCCACCGTATGGCTAGTCCCCGGCAGAGCGGAATCTGCAAACGGCCAATAAAATTCTTGAATCAATTACGAGCACGAGCAATCTTAGGAGATTTCTTTCAAATCTCTCTAGATCTCACAAACCCTAGTCGTCACCCTCTCAATACAATTATCTCTCTCTGCTAATTAATTTTGGCAGTATAGAATACATATGAGAGATCCCCTTTTATAGGCAAGCCCTAATCCTATAAAAAAAAGATAAATCTAAATTTACCAAAACAGATTCACTGCAGATTTGCCATTGACAGACGTCTGACCCACACTTGGGCAGACATATGTCATCAATCTCTATCTATTTATTTTCTTTGTTCAGACGTCTGTCATGTCCCTTGACATTTGTTCTAAAGTCTTGGGTTGGCTTCATTTGCTTCACCAGATGTCTGAACAATACTTGGTCAGAGTCTGGCCTTCAGTCTCGGGTTGGGGTTTGATCTTCTGCAGACGCCTGCCGTTGCTCTGTGTTTCTGATATGCTATGTCCATATGTCTGCCTTTGTCCTTGACAGACGTCTGACCTGATGCATTCTTCACAATTTCTAATAAAGTGATCGGTTGATAAGAGAAAAGTGGTCGGTTTGGAGTTTCCCAAACTCCGGTTATTTAAACTTTGGAGTTTATATAACTTGGTTATCTGAACTCCAAAATGGAAAGCCAAACGGAGTATACCTATGATTTTGAAAGTCAAATTTTAAGTTGACTGCGTTGGCACCTTGGTGGCCAGCAAGAGGCAGACCCATTTCCTTAGGGTAAGAGACAACTTGCCCTATTACATATACAGAAATATATTCTTACAATTTCATCACTATTTTTTTGCTGCAAATTACTTTTTCACCCAATTAGGTGATTAATTTTCGGTAATGTAGTGATTTTAGGATATTATGTGCTGTGTTATATTTAGGGATCTTCGTATATGTTGCTTGGACAAATTATGTATAATTCATACGTACTTCATGTGATTATTTGAAATTATATTGATCTTCCATTGCATGTTAAATATCTCTCTCTCTCTATAATTTATTTCATTTCAAATTTACATTTCATACAGGAGTAAGCAAAATCCGTTTCTATGATTATGTGCTACCTTGAACTGTCACCAAAACCACCATGTAGCCTTGGTTCCAAAAACCACATTGGCGCCGATTTTGTGCGCATATACCCCCTGAAGTTTTCTCCATTACACGCGACCCCTTGGACCAACTTGCTGTTAAAATTTAAATTTTTTAAGTCAAAATTTTATTTTTTCTCCCGAAATTGTCCTTTCATCCCCCTTTTAACAGTCCACTATACAACAGGCTATTTTGGTCATTTCATAAAGAAATTAACAGCAAAGGAGTCATGAGGATTGCGTGTAACGGACAAACTTTAGGGGGGATTATGTGCACAAAATTGACGTTAAGATGGTTTTGGAAACAAACGCAATGGTACAAAGTGGTTTTGATGAAATATCCCTATTTTTATTTAGCTTCTCTTTAACCAGCCGCTTGTAATATGTTTACTATATGCTATTAAATGTTTAATAGGTATCAGCATCTTCATTTGTATTTGCATGGATCTTTAGACATAGCTCATGAGAATTTTGCATTGTTTTATATATTCAGTTGCTATTGTACCTTGTTTAATTATGTGCATTTTTACTGGCAGTTATTTATCTTTAACATATATTAATAATAATAATTTCTCAATTTACCTGAAAAATTAAAGAAAAATTGTAGCTTGTTAAATTCAGATTTAAAACTCAAACCAAATTGAATTATAATTCTTATAAATCTATCAAATGTCACTTGCAGCTCCACAATGATAATTTCTTTGTCCTGAATTTTGATAATTTGTTTGTCCTGAATTTATACGTTGATTAAAATGGCGGTTGTTTGTTATCTTACACGCATTGCCTTGGCTATTTATTGTGTTACCAGTTGTTGCACTAATTGTAAACCGTTGCTTATTCGTCGACTACAAAATTCTTTCTAGATTATATATCAGGTTATGCCGCAATTCTGTAAGTGCAATTTGTTCGTATTTTAAGTTGAATGCGGTAACTAAAATGATTGATTGGTGGGCTATTGTCGCAATCCCGAGCATTATCTTGCAATTTCATTATATTCGTCGCACATGTCTACTCTTTTTAATCACTCCGCTCTGTTATTTTACGTGGAAGCGACCTTTAAATTGTTATCAATACATTAATTTTTTATTTTATCTTTTACTGTATTATCACTCATCCGTATTTATATTCTCATTCCAATCACTCACTTTGGTACATGTATTTTTCAATTGCCCAACATGGAGATCCATGAAAAAAGTGTTGGCTTTATTGACATTTTTGCTTCAATTATTCGGTTTGGTCCTATTAGCTATATTTTCTCAGATCATCCCATTATGATTAATTAAACATACTAATTAAAGAAAATGGTTAGTTTTGGATATTATTAGACCATCAATTTAAACTGTATGTTTATTTCTTTGTGCTGTTTTGCTTAAATTACATTCTATATATTTTGCTAATTCTAAAGCTTGTAGGTTCTAAAACATATTATCTTCATTTTATGCTTTTAGAGCTAATATAATATTTGAATAAGAAGTTTCTAGACAGTTCTAAGATGATGTCCCATGGTGTATTTTGTTTGTTGATGATTGATGGATCATCCTCTCTTACGACAATCCTTTTTTACTTGTCTTAGTTTGGCAACAAGGTTAAACCACGGTTTAGACGAGTACAAATTGTGGTTTTCATAAAAGTTTTGGCAAAATAGTTTATGAAACCAAAATTTCATTCAACTTTGACTTGTCTTTAAGTGAGAGAAAGAGAGAATGCCTTAAGTTTTCCTTTAATTTTACTTATTTTTTACTGTGTGAGAGAGAGGTGTGTTTAGAAAAGGGCATGAAACTTTACAAAAATACACTATTTTTGGAGTCTAGAAAAATGGTGATTTGAACTTTTAAAACTTTTTAAAATAATGGTTTGAAAAACTCTATTTTGGATGTTGAAAAAGTCATTCTCAAAATTTTGAGTTTAGCACCGAAACCTTAAGAAACCGAGGTTTTGGAAACTGTAATCCCTTTGCCAAACAAGCCATAGTATTTGTTTTGTTTGAGTTTCGGTTGCGTCGACTTTCGATCACATTGCATTTTTAAAGGGATTTTTTGATTTTGCTTTCTCGAAAATTGACGATTTTCGAATATCCCACCACATATGGCTATTTGCCTATAGCTCACTCAAAATCTCTCCGTCAACTAGATATCCCACTCCCGTAGACATTTGTTAAGTTAGCCTTTAACTATGGTTGGTTAGAAAGATAAAAAGATTAAAATACCTTCACCCCTCTCTCTTCTCCCATTCTTCTACTTTCCTTTTCTCTCATCGTCATCATTGACGCCACCCCTTCCCGGATCCCGGTGACCCCACCTCGTCCCAGTCGCCGCCGCCGTCTTTCACCCTCACCATCACCTTCCGGCCCTTCACCCTCGCCATCACCGCCACCCTCTCATCATCATCTTCCCCCAATTATCCTCATCCTCCTCCTCCTTCATCCTTTATCTTTTCATCGTCTCTGGCGATGCTCTTCTTGCCGTCGACCTCCTCCCTCCACCCACAGCAGCTGCTCTTCACCCCATCATCATTATCAATTTCATCATTCTGAAATTTTAAGATGAACATACCTCGAGAAATTCTCAACTTGCACATCGATCATCCTCAACATTTGCAATGCTTAACGTAAATCTTGAAGATGATGAATCAGTCTATTAATCAAATCTCATTTCTTCCTCTACTGATTATTATCAAGCAATGCTCCTCTCCCAGGGAATGGATTCCCATTTCCATTCACTAGATCCAATCTTTCCTTCTTCTTCCTCGACATCATCCCAACCCCTCCATCATCACCAGCCCCAATTTCTCCTCACTATCTCCAACTTCTCTTTCCTCTTCTCTCTTCTCATCATCTTCCTCGACATCATCCCAACCCCTCTATCATCACCAACCACAATTTCTATCCTCGCTTTCTCCAACCCTAATCCCCAAAAACCCTAAATCCCCAAATTCTTTCTCATTCGATCAGACAAAGTGAAAGCTCGAAGAAGCTTGAGTGGCAGCGGCCATGGCGGGGAGCAAAATAAGGAAAACACGGCCTCAGTAGAAGCAACAGCACTTTCAAGGGGATCCCTTTCGAGAAATCGAAAGGGCATCACATCCTTAAGAATCCCATGCTCATCGATTTCATCGTTCAGAAATCTGGAATCAAGCCAACCGACGCCGTCCTTGAAGTTAATTGGAATTTGTCGCACTCATTGAAACCTTTAGGAGTTTTGTGAAGAAGGTGGAGTTACTACTAATATTATGGAGGAGTTTTGTGGCGAATACGAGGCAAGGTGGAGATTTGTTGAGTTTACCTCGTATTCTTGATCCCTAGAAGTTTCCGAATTGAATTCCGCATTTCACGAAGTTTTGTCCCAGTTTCAGATTTGCTTCCAGCAAGCGCTATATAGTATGGGAATATTTTGGATAGACGTCTGGCAAGTCTTCTTCAGATGCCTGGTCTCGCTTTGTGTTTTGGGAATACGTTTGGCAGACGTCTGCTTTGTTGTTCTTCAAACGTCTGCACGCGTCTTGGGCCGAATCTTGGCTGTTTCAGGAAATCTGTTATTTAGCCCTATCTGCCTCATACTATATATATTGTATTTTGTAACCCTAAATAGGTGAACCCTTTGATAATCTTAATTAGGAGAGAGGCAAAGGTTTTGAGAGGGATTTTGTGAAAGTTCATCCACCCTTGTAATCCTTTATATTTGTCGATTGGTAAAGTGTTTTTCCTTCGCTCGTGGTTTTCTCGTAAGGGGTTTCCACGTAAATCTTGTGTCTTATGGTTTGTGCTATATTTTTGTTAGGACTTCACACACACACGTCTCGGGTTTGAAAGAACAGCTTATGTCGGAAATTAGCGCACGCGAGCTACGTCTCGTTTTAAAATTTATAACCGCAAGTGCATGGCTCGTTGTAGCTAGCCGGCAAGTACGGATCGATCCACAGGGAATTGGTGATTAAGAGTTGTTAAGGTAAGTTCAAGAGAAAAGAATCGGTTTTGGTTGTTTGTCGCTAAAAGAAATATGAAATTATAAAACAAGGGTTAAAGTGGATGTGGCTCCGGTTCGAATGGACGAATCGTGGCGAAGTCTTCGCCTCTCTCTTGATCACGAGTGTGCCCTCCTCTTGTTAAAACCGAAATGTAGCATGGCTTATCAAGCCGGGTTGCGATGCATAAACCATCAAGACGATGAATTCACAACGCGGGGAATGAAACGAATTCGTTACGTTCTAATTTACTGTTTTTATGTACAAGCATGAAGTATCAAAACTAAACACAAGAGTTAGCAAGCATACAACATCAACAAATACACAAATTAGCATATAAGAAGTAAGGTTTAGCATTAAACTTGCAAAGTAGGTGGGTGATAGTATAGAGTATATGTTTAATGAAGGGTGTGAAACAACATTAAGCGAAATACCCTATCTAACAACTTAGCAACACTAATATTGATTCTAACCTTAACAAGTAACCATTTAAAACTAAATACCCTATCAAACAATAACCATAATACAATCTTAAAGTTACAATCAAAATTTAAGCACAATAAACAATCTCAAGAGAAAGAGGAAGGCTTTCCATGCATCTCCTACCTTACCATCACCATAACCAAGATATTACTCAAACATCACAACAAAATAGCAAAAGAGGAAGAAAGAAGGATCATAGTTTTCAAGAGGAATGGATTTAGAATTCATGCAATTCATTGAGAGGAAGATTAATGAATCTATTATCAACTAATTTCAATTAATTATCATCTAGGATATTATCTTATTATAGCTAATTATATTTGGCCTGTTATGAAAATCAATCATTTCTTTTTGAATATTGAATTTGCTAAATTCGTTATCATCATCAATGAGTAAATATGATTCAAATCTGAATGCCACTGATATTACCTATAAATTTTAAGTTTATCGGGGAGGTTATAAGAATGCAAAAGGGCTAATCTAGAAATGTTATGAGCATGCATTCAATTAAATCCAAAAATAGATAATTATGGTTACTAAATGATCTAAATTCGATATGCAAAATATTCAAAACTAAATTTTAGATTTAAGATTCGATTCGTGATAATTAAAGATAATCTTTGAGCGCCAATCGACTAAACCGTGTTGTAAAGACCAATATTATATTTGAAGAAAATGTTGCTAAATTAACATAGATCAAAATTACAGATGTATCCAACAATTAAACTTTTAAACCCAAGTCAGACCCAATTTAATCGCAACTATCAATTCCATAAACAATCAACCATTACCCCAAATATGACTCAGGATACATGAGAAGCTTGGTGTGCTGGTTTGTCACAGGGTTCTAGCTCAGCTTTTGAATATTTTGCAGGCTTGTGGATCTCACGAGATTTCTTAATTGGTGACCTCGAACACGGCAGGTTGTTGGAGGTGGTTTGATAGAATTTTAAATGGAGTTTTAGAAGGTTTTAAATAGCAGATAAATTTTTAATTGATGGTTAGAGCCTCACACCCTGTCTTTCGGTCACTCGCAAGACCGAAGCCAAATTCCAATCTTAAAGCAATCAACTTCTCTCACTCATTTCTCTCAATAACAACATAAATCCTTATAAAGAATTGCTTGATTACAATTTTCGTAACAAAATAAAAGCTAAAAGAGATTCTCAAATCTAAGTAATCTAAGGATTTAAAACACTATCAATTATTCTTAAAACAAATAAAAATATAGAAGATAACCATTTAAACGACATTCAAATCAAATAAAACCCAAAAGAAACATGTTCTCACTAAAATTTCTAAAATATCTAGATATCCAATCAAGATAATAAATTCAATTATAGTCCTCTCTCATGCAACAAGAGGAGAAAAAATTCCTATCCGTCGACAAGGTGAGAGCAAACACATAAAAAATGTCTTTTTCCCAAACTTCTTCGAGTTTATTGTTTCTAATACCATAGGCAAAAAAATTCCTATCCGTCGACTTTATCAAAACCTCTGAATCTGGAAGCAAAGGATGAAATTGCCTTCTTATAGAATCACATTTGCAACTCCCAACCATGATCCATGCGAATTCCTGTTCAACTGATTTTAACATCCGCGTTACTAACTTCTGATCATCGGACCATACATAATAAAGGTTCTCCTTACACTTCCATATATTGTTCAAACGCATCCACCATTTTCATTAAGATTTTAATCATCACTACATCCAATCTTTCCTTCTTCCTCGACATCATCCCAACCCCTCCATCATCACCAGCCCCAATTTCTCCTCACCATCTCTAACTTCTCTTTCCTCCTCTCTCTTCTCATCATCTTCCTCGACATCATCCCAACCCCTCTATCATCACCAACCACAATTTCTCTCCTTGCTTTCTCCAACCCTAATCCCCCAAAACCCTAAATCCCCAAATTCATTCTCATTCGATCACACAAAGCGAAAGCTCGAAGAAGCTTGAGTGGCAACGGCTATGGCGGGGAGCAAAATAAGGAAAACGCGGCCTCAGTAGAAGCAACAACACTTTCAAGGGGATCCCTTTCGAGAAATCGAAAGGGCATCAAATCCTTAAGAATCCCATGCTCATCGATTTCATCGTTCAGAAATCTGGTATCAAGCCAACCGACGCCGCTCTTGAAGTTAATTGGAATTTGTCGTGCTCATTGAAACCTTTAGGGGTTTTGTGAAGAAGGTGGAGTTACTACTAATATTATGGAGGTGTTTTGTGGTGAATATGAGGCAAGGTGGAGATTTGTTGAGTTTACCTCGTATTCTCGATCTCTAGAAGTTTCCCAATCGAATTCCGCATTTCACGAAGTTTTGTCCCAGTTTCAGATTCGCTTCCAGCAAACGCTATATAGTATGGGAATATTTTGGATAGACGTCTGGCAAGTCTTCTTCAGATGCTTGGTCTCGCTCTGTGTTTTGGGCATACGTTTGGCAGACGTCTGCTTTGTTGTTCTTCAAACGTCTGCATGCGTCTTGGGCCGAATCTTGGCTGTTTCGGGAAATCTGTTATTTAGCCCTATCTGCCTCATACTATATATATTGTATTTTGTAACCATAAATAGGTGGACCCTTTGATAATCTTAATTAGGAGAGAGGCAAAGGTTTTGAGAGGGATTTTGTGAAGGTTCATCCACCCTTGTAATCCTTTATATTTGTCGATTAATAAAGTGGTTTTCCTTCGCTCGTGGTTTTCTCGTAAGGGTTTTCCACGTAAATCTTGTGTCTTATGGTTTGTGCTATATTTTTGTTAGGACTTCACACACACACGTCTCGGGTTTGAAAGAACAGTTTATGTCGGAAATTAGCGGCTACGTCTCGTTTTAAAATTTATAACCGCAAGTGCATGGCTCGTTGTAGCTAGCCGGCAAGTACGGATCGATCCACAGGGAATTGGTGATTAAGAGTTGTTAAGGTAAGTTCAAGAGAAAAGAATCGGTTTTGGTTGTTTGTCGCTAAAAGAAATATGAAATTATAAAACAAGGGTTAAAGTGGATGTGGCTCCGGTTCGAATGGACGAATCGTGGCGAAGTCTTCGCCTCTCTCTTGATCACGAGTGTGCCCTCCTCTTGTTAAAACCGAAATGTAGCATGGCTTATCAAGCCGGGTTGCGATGCATAAACCATCAAGACGATGAATTCACAACGCGGGGAATGAAACGAATTCGTTACGTTCTAATTTACTGTTTTTATGTACAAGCATGAAGTATCAAAACTAAACACAAGAGTTAGCAAGCATACAACATCAACAAATACACAAATTAGCATATAAGAAGTAAGGTTTAGCATTAAACTTGCAAAGTAGGTGGGTGATAGTATAGAGTATATGTTTAATGAAGGGTGTGAAACAACATTAAGCGAAATACCCTATCTAACAACTTAGCAACACTAATATTGATTCTAACCTTAACAAGTAACCATTTAAAACTAAATACCCTATCAAACAATAACCATAATACAATCTTAAAGTTACAATCAAAATTTAAGCACAATAAACAATCTCAAGAGAAAGAGGAAGGCTTTCCATGCATCTCCTACCTTACCATCACCATAACCAAGATATTACTCAAACATCACAACAAAATAGCAAAAGAGGAAGAAAGAAGGATCATAGTTTTCAAGAGGAATGGATTTGGAATTCATGCAATTCATTGAGAGGAAGATTAATGAATCTATTATCAACTAATTTCAATTAATTATCATCTAGGATATTATCTTATTATAGCTAATTATATTTGGCCTGTTATGAAAATCAATCATTTCTTTTTGAATATTGAATTTGCTAAATTCGTTGTTATCATCAATGAGTAAATATGATTCAAATCTGAATGCCACCGATAAATTTTAAGTTTATCGGGGAGGTTATATGAATGCAAAAGGGCTAATCTAGAAATGTTATGAGCATGCATTCATTTAGATCCAAAAATAGATAATTATGGTTACTAAATGATCTAAAATCGATATCCAAAATATTCAAAACTGAATTTTATATTTAAGATTCGATTCGTGATAATTAAAGATAATCTTTGAGCGCCGTGTTGTAAAGACCAATATTATATTTGAAGAAAATGTTGCTAAATTAACATAGATCAAAATTACAGATGGATCCAACAATTAAGCTTTTAAACCCAAGTCAGAACCAATTTAATCGCAACTATCAATTCCATAAACAATCAACCATTACCTCAAATATGACTCAGGATACATGAGAAGCTTGGTGTGCTGGTTTGTCACAGGGTTCTAGCTCAGCTTTTGAATATGTTGGTGGCTTGTGGATCTCACGAGATTTCTTAATTGGTGACCTCGAACACGGCAGGTTGTTGGAGGCGGTTTGGTAGAATTTTAAATGGAGTTTTAGAAGGTTTTAAATAGCAGATAAATTTTTAATTGATGGTTAGAGCCTCACACCCTGTCTTTCGGTCACTCACAAGACCGAAGCCAAATTCCAATTTTAAAGCAATCAACTTCTCTCACTCATTTCTCTCAATAACAACATAGATCCTTATAAAGAATTGCTTGATTACAATTTTCGTAACAAAATAAAAGCTAAAAGAGATTATCAAATCTAAGTAATCTAAGGATGTAAAACACTTTCAATTATTCTTAAAACAAATAAAAATATAGAAGATAACCATTTAAAAGACATTCAAATCAAATAAAACCCAAAAGAAACATGTTCTCACTAAAATTTCTAAAATATCTAGATATCCAATCAAGATAATAAATTCAATTATAGTCCTCTCTCATGCAACAAGAAGAGAAAAAATTCCTATCCGTCGACAAGGTGAGCAAAGACATAAAAAATGTCTTTTTCCCAAACTTCTTCGAGTTTATTGTTTCTAATACCATAGGCAAAAAAATTCCTATCCGTCGACTTTATCAAAACCTCTGAATCTGGAAGCAAAGGATGAAATTGCCTTCTTATAGAATCACATTTGCAACTCCCAACCATGATCCATGCGAATTCATGTTCAACTGATTTTAACATCCGCGTTACTAACTTCCGATCATCGGACCATACATAATAAAGGTTCTCCTTACACTTCCATATATTGTTCAAATGCATCCACCATTTTCATTAAGATTTTAATCATCACTACATCCAATCTTTCCTTCTTCTTCCTCGACATCATCCCAACCCCTCCATCATCACCAGCCCTAATTTCTCCTCACCATCTCCAACTTCTCTTTCCTCCTCTCTCTTCTCATCATCTTCCTCGACATCATCCCAACCCCTCTATCATCACCAACCACGATTTCTCTCCTTGCTTTCTCCAACCCTAATCCCCCAAAACCCTAAATCCCCAAATTCATTCTCATTCGATCACACAAAGCGAAAGCTCGAAGAAGCTTGAGTGGCAGCGGCCATGGCGGGGAGCAAAATAAGGAAAACGCGGCCTCAGTAGAAGCAACAACACTTTCAAGGGGATCCCTTTCGAGAAATCGAAAGGGCATCAAATCCTTAAGAATCCCATGCTCATCGATTTCATCGTTCAGAAATCTGGTATCAAGCCAACCGACGCCGCTCTTGAAGTTAATTGGAATTTGTCGCGCTCATTGAAACCTTTAGGGGTTTTGTGAAGAAGGTGGAGTTACTACTAATATTATGGAGCAGTTTTGTGGCGAATATGAGGCAAGGTGGAGATTTGTTGAGTTTACCTCGTATTCTCGATCTCTAGAAGTTTCCCAATCGAATTCCGCATTTCACGAAGTTTTGTCCCAGTTTCAGATTCGCTTCCAGCAAACGCTATATAGTATGGGAATATTTTGGATAGACGTCTGGCAAGTCTTCTTCAGATGCCTGGTCTCGCTCTGTGTTTTGGGCATACGTTTGGCAGACGTCTGCTTTGTTGTTCTTCAAACGTCTGCACGCGTCTTGGGCCGAATCTTGGCTGTTTTAGGAAATCTGTTATTTAGCCCTATCTGCCTCATACTATATATATTGTATTTTGTAACCATAAATAGGTGGACCCTTTGATAATCTTAATTAGGAGAGAGGCAAAGGTTTTGAGAGGGATTTTGTGAAGGTTCATCCACCCTTGTAATCCTTTATATTTGTCGATTAATAAAGTGGTTTTCCTTCGCTCGTGGTTTTCTCGTAAGGGTTTTCCACGTAAATCTTGTGTCTTATGGTTTGTGCTATATTTTTGTTAGGACTTCACACACACACGTCTCGGGTTTGAAAGAACAGTTTATGTCGGAAATTAGCGGCTACGTCTCGTTTTAAAATTTATAACCGCAAGTGCATGGCTCGTTGTAGCTAGCCGGCAAGTACGGATCGATCCACAGGGAATTGGTGATTAAGAGTTGTTAAGGTAAGTTCAAGAGAAAAGAATCGGTTTTGGTTGTTTGTCGCTAAAAGAAATATGAAATTATAAAACAAGGGTTAAAGTGGATGTGGCTCCGGTTCGAATGGACGAATCGTGGCGAAGTCTTCGCCTCTCTCTTGATCACGAGTGTGCCCTCCTCTTGTTAAAACCGAAATGTAGCATGGCTTATCAAGCCGGGTTGCGATGCATAAACCATCAAGACGATGAATTCACAACGCGGGGAATGAAACGAATTCGTTACGTTCTAATTTACTGTTTTTATGTACAAGCATGAAGTATCAAAACTAAACACAAGAGTTAGCAAGCATACAACATCAACAAATACACAAATTAGCATATAAGAAGTAAGGTTTAGCATTAAACTTGCAAAGTAGGTGGGTGATAGTATAGAGTATATGTTTAATGAAGGGTGTGAAACAACATTAAGCGAAATACCCTATCTAACAACTTAGCAACACTAATATTGATTCTAACCTTAACAAGTAACCATTTAAAACTAAATACCCTATCAAACAATAACCATAATACAATCTTAAAGTTACAATCAAAATTTAAGCACAATAAACAATCTCAAGAGAAAGAGGAAGGCTTTCCATGCATCTCCTACCTTACCATCACCATAACCAAGATATTACTCAAACATCACAACAAAATAGCAAAAGAGGAAGAAAGAAGGATCATAGTTTTCAAGAGGAATGGATTTGGAATTCATGCAATTCATTGAGAGGAAGATTAATGAATCTATTATCAACTAATTTCAATTAATTATCATCTAGGATATTATCTTATTATAGCTAATTATATTTGGCCTGTTATGAAAATCAATCATTTCTTTTTGAATATTGAATTTGCTAAATTCGTTGTTATCATCAATGAGTAAATATGATTCAAATCTGAATGCCACCGATAAATTTTAAGTTTATCGGGGAGGTTATATGAATGCAAAAGGGCTAATCTAGAAATGTTATGAGCATGCATTCATTTAGATCCAAAAATAGATAATTATGGTTACTAAATGATCTAAAATCGATATCCAAAATATTCAAAACTGAATTTTATATTTAAGATTCGATTCGTGATAATTAAAGATAATCTTTGAGCGCCGTGTTGTAAAGACCAATATTATATTTGAAGAAAATGTTGCTAAATTAACATAGATCAAAATTACAGATGGATCCAACAATTAAGCTTTTAAACCCAAGTCAGAACCAATTTAATCGCAACTATCAATTCCATAAACAATCAACCATTACCTCAAATATGACTCAGGATACATGAGAAGCTTGGTGTGCTGGTTTGTCACAGGGTTCTAGCTCAGCTTTTGAATATGTTGGTGGCTTGTGGATCTCACGAGATTTCTTAATTGGTGACCTCGAACACGGCAGGTTGTTGGAGGCGGTTTGGTAGAATTTTAAATGGAGTTTTAGAAGGTTTTAAATAGCAGATAAATTTTTAATTGATGGTTAGAGCCTCACACCCTGTCTTTCGGTCACTCACAAGACCGAAGCCAAATTCCAATTTTAAAGCAATCAACTTCTCTCACTCATTTCTCTCAATAACAACATAGATCCTTATAAAGAATTGCTTGATTACAATTTTCGTAACAAAATAAAAGCTAAAAGAGATTCTCAAATCTAAGTAATCTAAGGATGTAAAACACTTTCAATTATTCTTAAAACAAATAAAAATATAGAAGATAACCATTTAAAAGACATTCAAATCAAATAAAACCCAAAAGAAACATGTTCTCACTAAAATTTCTAAAATATCTAAATATCCAATCAAGATAATAAATTCAATTATAGTCCTCTCTCATGCAACAAGAAGAGAAAAAATTCCTATCCGTCGACAAGGTGAGCAAAGACATAAAAAATGTCTTTTTCCCAAACTTCTTCGAGTTTATTGTTTCTAATACCATAGGCAAAAAAATTCCTATCCGTCGACTTTATCAAAACCTCTGAATCTGGAAGCAAAGGATGAAATTGCCTTCTTATAGAATCACATTTGCAACTCCCAACCATGATCCATGCGAATTCATGTTCAACTGATTTTAACATCCGCGTTACTAACTTCCGATCATCGGACCATACATAATAAAGGTTCTCCTTACACTTCCATATATTGTTCAAACGCATCCACCATTTTCATTAAGATTTTAATCATCACTACATCCAATCTTTCCTTCTTCTTCCTCGACATCATCCCAACCCCTCCATCATCACCAGCCCTAATTTCTCCTCACCATCTCCAATTTCTCTTTCCTCCTCTCTCTTCTCATCATCTTCCTCGACATCATCCCAACCCCTCTATCATCTCCAACCACGATTTCTCTCCTTGCTTTCTCCAACCCTAATCCCCCAAAACCCTAAATCCCCAAATTCATTCTCATTCGATCACACAAAGCGAAAGCTCGAAGAAGCTTGAGTGGCAGCGGCCATGGCGGGGAGCAAAATAAGGAAAACGCGGCCTCAGTAGAAGCAACAACACTTTCAAGGGGATCCCTTTCGAGAAATCGAAAGGGCATCAAATCCTTAAGAATCCCATGCTCATCGATTTCATCGTTCAGAAATCTGGTATCAAGCCAACCGACGCCGCTCTTGAAGTCAATTGGAATTGTCGCGCTCATTGAAACCTTTAGGGGTTTTGTGAAGAAGGTGGAGTTACTACTAATATTATGGAGCAGTTTTGTGGCGAATATGAGGCAAGGTGGAGATTTGTTGAGTTTACCTCGTATTCTCGATCTCTAGAAGTTTCCCAATCGAATTCCGCATTTCACGAAGTTTTGTCCCAGTTTCAGATTCGCTTCCAGCAAACGCTATATAGTATGGGAATATTTTGGATAGACGTCTGGCAAGTCTTCTTCAGATGCCTGGTCTCGCTCTGTGTTTTAGGCATACGTTTGGCAGACGTCTGCTTTGTTGTTCTTCAAACGTCTGCATGCGTCTTGGGCCGAATCTTGGCTGTTTTAGGAAATCTGTTATTTAGCCCTATCTGCCTCATACTATATATATTGTATTTTGTAACCCTAAATAGGTGGACCCTTTGATAATCTTAATTAGGAGAGAGGCTAAGGTTTTGAGAGGGATTTTGTGAAAGTTCATCCACCCTTGTAATCCTTTATATTTGTCGATTAGTAAAGTGGTTTTCTTTCGCTCGTGGTTTTCTCGTAAGGGTTTTCCACGTAAATCTTGTGTCTTATGGTTTGTGCTATATTTTTGTTAGGACTTCACACACACACGTCTCGGGTTTGAAAGAACAGTTTATGTCGGAAATTAGCGGCTACGTCTCGTTTTAAAATTTATAACCGCAAGTGCATGGCTTGTTGTAGCTAGCCGGCAAGTACGGATCGATCCATAGGGAATTGGTGATTAAGAGTTGTTAAGGTAAGTTCAAGAGAAAAGAATCGGTTTTGGTTGTTTGTCGCTAAAAGAAATATGAAATTATAAAACAAGGGTTAAAGTGGATGTGGCTCCGGTTCGAATGGACGAATCGTGGCGAAGTCTTCGCCTCTCTCTTGATCACGAGTGTGCCCTCCTCTTGTTAAAACCGAAATGTAGCATGGCTTATCAAGCCGGGTTGCGATGCATAAACCATCAAGACGATGAATTCACAACGCGGGGAATGAAACGAATTCGTTACGTTCTTATTTACTGTTTGTATGTACAAGCATGAAGTATCAAAACTAAACACAAGAGTTAGCAAGCATACAACATCAACAAATACACAAATTAGCATATAAGAAGTAAGGTTTAGCATTAAACTTGCAAAGTAGGTGGGTGATAGTATAGAGTATATGTTTAATGAAGGGTGTGAAACAACATTAAGCGAAATACCCTATCTAACAACTTAGCAACACTAATATTGATTCTAACCTTAACAAGTAACCATTTAAAACTAAATACCCTATCAAACAATAACCATAATACAATCTTAAAGTTACAATCAAAATTTAAGCACAATAAACAATCTCAAGAGAAAGAGGAAGGCTTTCCATGCATCTCCTACCTTACCATCACCATAACCAAGATATTACTCAAACATCACAACAAAATAGCAAAAGAGGAAGAAAGAAGGATCATAGTTTTCAAGAGGAATGGATTTGGAATTCATGCAATTCATTGAGAGGAAGATTAATGAATCTATTATCAACTAATTTCAATTAATTATCATCTAGGATATTATCTTATTATAGCTAATTATATTTGGCCTGTTATGAAAATCAATCATTTCTTTTTGAATATTGAATTTGCTAAATTCGTTGTTATCATCAATGAGTAAATATGATTCAAATCTGAATGCCACCGATAAATTTTAAGTTTATCGGGGAGGTTATATGAATGCAAAAGGGCTAATCTAGAAATGTTATGAGCATGCATTCATTTAGATCCAAAAATAGATAATTATGGTTACTAAATGATCTAAAATCGATATCCAAAATATTCAAAACTGAATTTTATATTTAAGATTCGATTCGTGATAATTAAAGATAATCTTTGAGCGCCGTGTTGTAAAGACCAATATTATATTTGAAGAAAATGTTGCTAAATTAACATAGATCAAAATTACAGATGGATCCAACAATTAAGCTTTTAAACCCAAGTCAGAACCAATTTAATCGCAACTATCAATTCCATAAACAATCAACCATTACCTCAAATATGACTCAGGATACATGAGAAGCTTGGTGTGCTGGTTTGTCACAGGGTTCTAGCTCAGCTTTCGAATATGTTGGTGGCTTGTGGATCTCACGAGATTTCTTAATTGGTGACCTCGAACACGGCAGGTTGTTGGAGGCGGTTTGGTAGAATTTTAAATGGAGTTTTAGAAGGTTTTAAATAGCAGATAAATTTTTAATTGATGGTTAGAGCCTCACACCCTGTCTTTTGGTCACTCACAAGACCGAAGCCAAATTCCAATTTTAAAGCAATCAACTTCTCTCACTCATTTCTCTTAATAACAACATAGATCCTTATAAAGAATTTCTTGATTACAATTTTCGTAACAAAATAAAAGCTAAAAGAGATTCTCAAATCTAAGTAATCTAAGGATGTAAAACACTTTCAATTATTCTTAAAACAAATAAAAATATAGAAGATAACCATTTAAAAGACATTCAAATCAAATAAAACCCAAAAGAAACATGTTCTCACTAAAATTTCTAAAATATCTAGATATCCAATCAAGATAATAAATTCAATTATAGTCCTCTCTCATGCAACAAGAGGAGAAAAAATTCCTATCCGTCGACAAGGTGAGAGCAAACACATAAAAAATGTCTTTTTCCCAAACTTCTTCGAGTTTATTGTTTCTAATACCATAGGCAAAAAAATTCCTATCCGTCGACTTTATCAAAACCTCTGAATCTGGAAGCAAAGGATGAAATTGCCTTCTTATAGAATCACATTTGCAACTCCCAACCATGATCCATGCGAATTCATGTTCAACTGATTTTAACATCCGCGTTACTAACTTCCGATCATCGGACCATACATAATAAAGGTTCTCCTTACACTTCCATATATTGTTCAAACGCATCCACCATTTTCATTAAGATTTTAATCATCACTACATCCAATCTTTCCTTCTTCTTCCTCGACATCATCCCAACCCCTCCATCATCACCAGCCCCAATTTCTCCTCACCATCTCCAACTTCTCTTTCCTCCTCTCTCTTCTCATCATCTTCCTCGACATCATCCCAACCCCTCTATCATCACCAACCACGATTTCTCTCCTTGCTTTCTCCAACCCTAATCCCCCAAAACCCTAAATCCCCAAATTCATTCTCATTCGATCACACAAAGCGAAAGCTCGAAGAAGCTTGAGTGGCAGCGGCCATGGCGGGGAGCAAATTAAGGAAAACGCGGCCTCAGTAGAAGCAACAACACTTTCAAGGGGATCCCTTTCGAGAAATCGAAAGGGCATCAAATCCTTAAGAATCCCATGCTCATCGATTTCATCGTTCAGAAATCTGGTATCAAGCCAACCGACGCCGCTCTTGAAGTTAATTGGAATTTGTCGCGCTCATTGAAACCTTTAGGGGTTTTGTGAAGAAGGTGGAGTTACTACTAATATTATGGAGCAGTTTTGTGGCGAATATGAGGCAAGGTGGAGATTTGTTGAGTTTACCTCGTATTCTCGATCTCTAGAAGTTTCCCAATCGAATTCCGCGTTTCACGAAGTTTTGTCCCAGTTTCAGATTCGCTTCCAGCAAACGCTATATAGTATGGGAATATTTTGGATAGACGTCTGGCAAGTCTTCTTCAGATGCCTGGTCTCGCTCTGTGTTTTGGGCATACGTTTGGCAGACGTCTGCTTTGTTGTTCTTTAAACGTCTGCACGCGTCTTGGGCCGAATCTTGGCTGTTTCATGAAATCTGTTATTTAGCCCTATCTGCCTCATACTATATATATTGTATTTTGTAACCCTAAATAGGTGGACCCTTTGATAATCTTAATTAGGAGAGAGGCTAAGGTTTTGAGAGGGATTTTGTGAAAGTTCATCCATCCTTGTAATCCTTTATATTTGTCGATTAGTAAAGTGGTTTTCCTTCGCTCGTGGTTTTCTCGTAAGGGTTTTCCACGTAAATCTTGTGTCTTATGGTTTGTGCTATATTTTTGTTAGGACTTCACACACACACGTCTCGGGTTTGAAAGAACAGTTTATGTCGGAAATTAGCGGCTACGTCTCGTTTTAAAATTTATAACCGCAAGTGCATGGCTTGTTGTAGCTAGCCGGCAAGTACGGATCGATCCACAGGGAATTGGTGATTAAGAGTTGTTAAGGTAAGTTCAAGAGAAAAGAATCGGTTTTGGTTGTTTGTCGCTAAAAGAAATATGAAATTATAAAACAAGGGTTAAAGTGGATGTGGCTTCGGTTCGAATGGACGAATCATGGCGAAGTCTTCGCCTCTCTCTTGATCACGAGTGTGCCCTCCTCTTGTTAAAACCGAAATGTAGCATGGCTTATCAAGCCGGGTTGCGATGCATAAACCATCAAGACGATGAATTCACAACGCGGGGAATGAAACGAATTCGTTACATTCTTATTTACTGTTTGTATGTACAAGCATGAAGTATCAAAACTAAACACAAGAGTTAGCAAGCATACAACATCAACAAATACACAAATTAGCATATAAGAAGTAAGGTTTAGCATTAAACTTGCAAAGTAGGTGGGTGATAGTATAGAGTATATGTTTAATGAAGGGTGTGAAACAACATTAAGCGAAATACCCTATCTAACAACTTAGCAACACTTATATTGATTCTAACCTTAACATGTAACCATTTAAAACTAAATACCCTATCAAACAATAACCATAATACAATCTTAAAGTTACAATCAAAATTTAAGCACAATAAACAATCTCAAGAGAAAGAGGAAGGCTTCCCATGCATCTCCTACCTTACCATCACCATAACCAAGATATTACTCAAACATCACAACAAAATAGCCAAAGAGGAAGAAAGAAGGATCATAGTTTTCAAGAGGAATGGATTTGGAATTCATGCAATTCATTGAGAGGAAGATTAATGAATCTATTATTAACTAATTTCAATTAATTATCATATAGGATATTATCTTATTATAGCTAATTATATTTGGCCTGTTATGAAAATCAATCATTTCTTTTTGAATATTGAATTTGCTAATTCGTTGTTATCATGAATGAGTAAATATGATTCAAATCTGAATGCCACTGATAAATTTTAAGTTTATCGGGGAGGTTATATGAATGCAAAAGGGCTAATCTAGAAATGTTATGAGCATGCATTCATTTAGATCCAAAAATAGATAATTATGGTTACTAAATGATCTAAAATCGATATCCAAAATATTCAAAACTGAATTTTATATTTAAGATTCGATTCGTGATAATTAAAGATAATCTTTGAGCGCCGTGTTGTAAAGACCAATATTATATTTGAAGAAAATGTTGCTAAATTAACATAGATCAAAATTACAGATGTATCCAACAATTAAGCTTTTAAACCCAAGTCAGAACCAATTTAATCGCAACTATCAATTCCATAAACAATCAACCATTACCTCAAATATGACTCAGGATACATGAGAAGCTTGGTGTGCTAGTTTGTCACAGGGTTCTAGCTCAGCTTTTGAATATGTTGCGGGCTTGTGGATCTCACGAGATTTCTTAATTGGTGACCTCGAACACGGCAGGTTGTTGGAGGCGGTTTGGTAGAATTTTAAATGGAGTTTTAGAAGGTTTTAAATAGCAGATAAATTTTTAATTGATGGTTAGAGCCTCACACCCTGTCTTTCGGTCACTCACAAGACCGAAGCCAAATTCCAATTTTAAAGCAATCAACTTCTCTCACTCATTTCTCTCAATAACAACATAGATCCTTATAAAGAATTGCTTGATTACAATTTTCGTAACAAAATAAAAGCTAAAAGAGATTCTCAAATCTAAGTAATCTAAGGATTTAAAACACTATCAATTATTCTTAAAACAAATAAAAATATAGAAGATAACCATTTAAAAGACATTCAAATCAAATAAAACCCAAAAGAAACATGTTCTCACTAAAATTTCTAAAATATCTAGATATCCAATCAAGATAATAAATTCAATTATAGTCCTCTCTCATGCAACAAGAGGAGAAAAAATTCCTATCCGTCGATAAGGTGAGAGCAAACACCTAAAAATGTCTTTTTCCCAAACTTCTTCGAGTTTATTGTTTCTAATACCATAGGCAAAAAAATTCCTATCCGTCGACTTTATCAAAACCTCTGAATCTGGAAGCAAAGGATGAAATTGCCTTCTTATAGAATCACATTTGCAACTCCCAACCATGATCCATGCGAATTCCTGTTCAACTGATTTTTAACATCCGCGTTACTAACTTCCGATCATCGGACCATACATAATAAAGGTTCTCCTTACACTTCCATATATTGTTCAAACGCATCCACCATTTTCATTAAGATTTTAATCATCACTACATCCTATCTTTCCTTCTTCTTCCTCGACATCATCCCAACCCCTCCATCATCACCAGCCCCAATTTCTCCTCACCATCTCCAACTTCTCTTTCCTCCTCTCTCTTCTCATCATCTTCCTCAACATCATCCCAACCCCTCTATCATCACCAACCACAATTTCTCTCCTTGCTTTCTCCAACCCTAATCCCCCAAAACCCTAAATCCCCAAATTCATTCTCATTCGATCACACAAAGCGAAAGCTCGAAGAAGCTTGAGTGGCAGCGGCCATGGCGGGGAGCAAAATAAGGAAAACGCGGCCTCAGTAGAAGCAACAACATTATCAAGGGGATCCCTTTCGAGAAATCGAAAGGGCATCAAATCCTTAAGAATCCCATGCTCATCGATTTCATCGTTCAGAAATCTGGTATCAAGCCAACCGACGCCGCTCTTGAAGTTAATTGGAATTTGTCGCGCTCATTGAATCCTTTAGGGGTTTTGTGAAGAAGGTGGAGTTACTACTAATATTATGGAGCAGTTTTGTGGCGAATACGAGGCAAGGTGGAGATTTGTTGAGTTTACCTCGTATTCTCGATCTCTAGAAGTTTCCCAATCGAATTCCGCATTTCACGAAGTTTTGTCCCAGTTTCAGATTCGCTTCCAGCAAACGCTATATAGTATGGGAATATTTTGGATAGACGTCTGGCAAGTCTTCTTCAGATGCCTGGTCTCGCTCTGTGTTTTGGGCATACGTTTGGCAGACGTCTGCTTTGTTGTTCTTCAAACGTTGCACACGTCTTGGGCCGAATCTTGGCTGTTTCAGGAAATCTGTTATTTAGCCCTATCTGCCTCATACTATATATATTGTATTTTGTAACCCTAAATAGGTGAACCCTTTGATAATCTTAATTAGGAGAGAGGCAAAGGTTTTGAGAGGGATTTTGTGAAAGTTCATCCACCCTTGTAATCCTTTATATTTGTCGATTAGTAAAGTGGTTTTCCTTCGCTCGTGGTTTTCTCGTAAGGGATTTCCACGTAAATCTTGTGTCTTATGGTTTGTGCTGTATTTTTGTTAGGACTTCACACACACACGTCTCGGGTTTGAAAGAACAGTTTATGTCGGAAATTAGCGTCTATATCTCGTTTTAAAATTTATAACCGCAAGTGCATGGCTCGTTGTAGCTAGCCGGCAAATACGGATCGATCCACAGGGAATTGGTGATTAAGGGTTGTTAAGGTAAGTTCAAGCGAAAAGAATCGGTTTTGGTTGTTTGTCGCTAAAAGAAATATGAAATTATAAAACAAGGGTTAAAGTGGATGTGGCTCCGGTTCGAATGGACGAATCGTGGCGAAGTCTTCGCCTCTCTCTTGATCACGAGTGTGCCCTCCTCTTGTTAAAACCGAAATGTAGCATGGCTTATCAAGCCGGGTTGCGATGCATAAACCATCAAGACGATGAATTCACAACGCGGGGAATGAAACGAATTCGTTACGTTCTTATTTACTGTTTGTATGTACAAGCATGAAGTATCATAAGTAAACACAAGAGTTAGCAAGCATACAACATCAACAAATACACAAATTAGCATATAAGAAGTAAGGTTTAGCATTAAACTTGCAAAGTAGGTGGGTGATAGTATAGAGTATATGTTTAATGAAGGGTGTGAAACAATATTAAGCGAAATACCCTATCTAACAACTTAGCAACACTTATATTGATTCTAACCTTAACAAGTAACCATTTAAAACTAAATACCCTATCAAACAATAACCATAATACAATCTTAAAGTTACAATCAAAATTTAAGCACAATAAACAATCTCAAGAGAAAGAGGAAGGCTTCCCATGCATCTCCTACCTTACCATCACCATAACCAAGATATTACTCAAACATCACAACAAAATAGCCAAAGAGGAAGAAAGAAGGATCATAGTTTTCAAGAGGAATGGATTTGGAATTCGTGCAATTCATTGAGAGGAAGATTAATGAATCTATTATCAACTCAATTAATTATCATCTAGGATATTATCTTATTATAGCTAATTATATTTGGCCTGTTATGAAAATCAATCATTTCTTTTTGAATATTGAATTTGCTAAATTCGTTGTTATCATGAATGAGTAAATATGATTCAAATCTGAATGCCACTGATAAATTTTAAGTTTATCGGGGAGGTTATATGAATGCAAAAGGGCTAATCTAGAAATGTTATGAGCATGCATTCAATTAGATCCAAAAATAGATAATTATGGTTACTAAATGATCTAAAATCGATATGCAAAATATTCAAAACTGAATTTTAGATTTTAGATTCGATTCGTGATAATTAAAGATAATCTTTGAGCGCCAATCGACTAAACCGTGTTGTAAAGACCAATATTATATTTGAAGAAAATGTAGCTAAATTAACATAGATCAAAATTATAGATGTATCCAACAATTAAGCTTTTAAACCCAAGTCACACCCAATTTAATCGCAACTATCAATTCCATAAACAATCAACCATTACCTCAAATATGACTCAGGATACATGAGAAGCTTGGTGTGCTAGTTTGTCACAGGGTTCTATCTCAGCTTTTGAATATGTTGCAGGCTTGTGGATCTCACGAGATTTCTTAATTGGTGACCTCGAACACGGCAGGTTGTTGGAGGTGGTTTGATAGAATTTTAAATGGAGTTTTAGAAGGTTTTAAATAGCAGATAAATTTTTAATTGATGGTTAGAGCCTCACACCCTGTCTTTCGGTCACTCACAAGACCGAAGCCAAATTCCAATTTTAAAGCAATCAACTTCTCTCACTCATTTCTCTCAATAACAACATAGATCCTTATAAAGAATTGCTTGATTACAATTTTCGTAACAAAATAAAAGCTAAAAGAGATTCTCAAGTCTAAGTAATCTAAGGATTTAAAACACTATCAATTATTCTTAAAACAAATAAAAATATAGAAGATAACCATTTAAAAGACATTCAAATCAAATAAAACCCAAAAGAAACATGTTCTCACTAAAATTTCTAAAATATCTAGATATCCAATCAAGATAATAAATTCAATTATAGTCCTCTCTCATGCAACAAGAGGAGAAAAAATTCCTATCCGTCGACAAGGTGAGAGCAAACACATAAAAAATGTCTTTTTCCCAAACTTCTTCGAGTTTATTGTTTCTAATACCATAGGCAAAAAAATTCCTATCCGTCGACTGTATCAAAACCTCTGAATCTGGAAGCAAAGGATGAAATTGCCTTCTTATAGAATCACATTTGCAACTCCCAACCATGATCCATGCGAATTCCTGTTCAACTGATTTTAACATCCGCGTTACTAACTTCCGATCATCGGACCATACATAATAAAGGTTCTCCTTACACTTCCACAGCCAATCCGATCTTGTTCCCCAAGAGACGGGCAGCTCTATATTATGGAAAGTCCCGTCTTTAAGATCGCTCGCAAAATCCATGAATAAGTCAGGCCCCAGATGGACAAACACCACATCATCTTCAAAAGCGTAGCAAGATCTTCGCGAGGCCGTGCGGCGTATCAGGAACTATGATGGTTGTTTTGACCACACGCCATGTGCTTATTTCTAAAGTGAATATCCGAATCGCTATCGGAGTGTTGTGGAGTCTAGCATTGAACCCAATGATTTTGAAATGAAGAGACTTGCTCGGATCGAAAAACAATGACGGAATTATTCGGATGATGCAGATGATCGTAGATTGGCACTCGCAGGTACTGCTTTGTTTCGGGATTGCACACAAAATATACGTTGCGGGTATCATCGTAAAGTAGAATAAGTCCATTGCAAGTGTCCACGATGCTCAATGCATTATCCTTCAATCGACATAAAAGCGACGATAAAGGATTGATGCTAGTGATGCTATTGCTTTTGCTTGGAAGAGGAACGTGTACATGTGTACATATGACGTTTGGTATCGTCCATTTTCGTTAAGAAAGATTCAACAATGAGGCCGGATGTCCAGAAAGGTATCCTCTTTGACAGGAATTACTCTGCGGTCCATTGAAACCATGATTTTGAAATCCTCCTTAATCTGCAATGAGATTCGACAGGCAACCTTAAATGTATTTCAATGAGCATGTCTTCGTTTAAAAGAAGAGTTGGAGGAGAAATAACATTTGGTTGATTATAGTCTTCTTGCATGAGACTCATTCTCTTGCTTCATCTTTCTTACTTTTCCTTTTTCTATAAAATCAGGGGCCAAAATATATATATATATATATTCTGTTAATTATTATTCAGTTTTTATGTTCTATAACTAATTTAAAATTTGATTCTATCAGGAGAGGTCAAACTCTTTTGTTTGGATGAATAATTTAGTGATGATTAAAATCTTAATGAAAATGGTGGATGCCTTTGAACAATATATGGAAGTTAATCAAAATAATATAAGGACTCCTAAGTCTTCCTTATTTGGAGAATCATGCACGCATAAATTCTGTCTAATTACTAGTGGTTTGCAGGTGTGGCGCATGCACCTAATAAAATTCTTGAGAAGCTAAGGCTACCGATCCATTTTACTCCGAAAAATGCACCTGAGATGTGATATTGGCATGAAATATCCACTTGGACATCGTCACAGACCCGCTGAAGGCCCATGAAACTAGTCAAGGCCTCAAACAGATAAAGAATCAGGGTTTCAATAGTTGGGACCCGAATGGCCCATGCACGCAACCCCAAATGACGGTCATGAACTTTATCGATGACAGCATAGCCAAAGACGAAGCCTACATAAAATCCTCTAAATTGAGGATCAAGGTATGCACTGATCTCTCCACTAAAACCTTAATCGGATTCCGGAGCCAGGAGTCCTTTGCTTTGCAAGTGGAAGATCCGACGCCCGTAGCCTCTGCCAAAGAGATCCACGAATATAAGTCTATGGTGTGCCAAAGCAACCTACATTTTACTTTTTGTGACACATCAAGATGCACATGTATTTTAAAAATTTGTTAGTGGCTAAATCAAAATATACATTTCTTGGGGAGAAACGGTATCATTCAGGCACAAAACTGCAGTAGTCTTCCACATGGTTCGATAAGATCCAGAGGTCTAACTGCAAAATAGTCTATGGGCCTCACTGGTCCATGTATAAGGCCACTGCATTTTGGACCTGCTGCAGTGTCCATGCAGGTACTGTTTCCTCTTTCTTAGAATATATATGTGGTCAGTGGCCCGAACCCTGAGTCAATTGTTTATGACCATATTTTTTTTATTTAATAACTATCTGGGTTTTTGTTTTCAGTAACCAATTAACTCTAATTGCAGAGAAAGAAAATATTATTAAACAAAATTTGGATAATGAATTTTGACTATTGTTGTTACCATTGTCAGAATCTTCAATGGTGTAGAGTGGCGGAGCTCGGGTTGTATTTCAGGCAGAGCGGAAACACATATTTAGTTTAAAATAAAAAAAGTTAAATATATATTGTGTACATATATCCTAATCTATCCTTCACTTGCTCCAAAGCTGCTCCTTAATTTCCCTCTCAAGCTGCCCTTTGATTATGAAGCCTATACTAAGAAAAGACAGCCTAAGAAAGAAACTCGGTCCGGTCCAGAAAGCTGACGCATACGCTGACGTGCATACGGTCAATGCACACGGACAACATTGATTGTCGTTCCTTCATTTTTAGTTTCTTTTGGTTGCAAGACAAAAGCATTTAAGTGTTGTGTCCTGCAATGACCATTATTTTTTCTTGCAAGACAAAATACTTGTCTTTGAATGACAAATTTTTCCAAAACATCGAATGCTTTGTGGACTTTAAAAGCAACGGTGGATGAATGCTTTGTGGACTTTTAAAGCAATGGTGGTGGTTCTTTCATGATCATTCTGTACTCTCTTCCTTATAAGATATTATTTCTTCTCTTCTCCAGATACACACAATGCCAAAATCAAGAAATATAAATCAGCAAGTGATTTATAAAGAGTATTCATAAATATTGTAATCGTGAGATTATAGAGAGATCGTGAGACTTCTTGTTGAGAGTATTTTTGTAACCGTGCAAATGACTTAGTGGATATAGTAGAGAGACTCTACGACGCAGAAGTATCCAGTATTGGGTGAACTGCGAAAACAAATCTTCTGTGTCATGATCTGTTTTGTCGCTATTTAGTTTTATCATTCCGATTGTCGTTTATTTCTTACTTGTGCCAGCATTAATTTCCTAACAAGTGATATCAGAGCTTAGAGAACCAAAGAGTTTTTTATTCTACGATCTAAATTATCGGCAGTAACGACACATGTGTTCTTTTCCTCACTTTCTTAGATCATAGTTTTGAAGGCGTTGGTTTAGATCTAAGGAGAGATTAAATTAGCTGCGGCGACAAGCGAAAATATCAGAGGATAAAATTAAAATTGAGAAATTTGATGGTCACGACTTTGCATGATGGAAACTTCAAATAGAAGATTATCTATATCAAAAAGATATACACGAACTGATGTTGGGTTTGAGACCAGTCACCAAGGAAGGTGAAGAGGTTGATGCGGCCGTAAAGGCCAAGTACGATCTTTTGAATAGAAAAACTCTTGGTGCTATTCGTTTCAGCTTGACGAAGAAGACCGAATTCCACATTGCAAAAGCTAAAACCGCAAAAGAAACTATGGAGTTACTTTCAAATATATATGAGAAGTCGTCGACGTCCAATCAAATTTTCTTGTTGCGGAAGTTGGTGAACATGAAGTTATTCAAGAAGGGTATTGTTGCTGATCACATGAATAACTCCACACAAGTTGTAAATCAATTGTAAAGCGTGGGGATGAAATTGGAAGTAAAGTTACAAGCTCTTTTATTCCTATGTTCATTACCAGATTCTTACAATACCGCTGTACAAACTATCTTGGGTACATTGAAAGAATCTCTCATTTTGGATGATGTTGTGAATTGCATCATGGATGAGGAGATGAGGAGGAAGGTTTCAGGAGAAAGTTCCTCAAGTTCTTCATCCACTACTGCCTTAGCCATGGAGGGTAGAGGCAGGAGTAAAAGTAGAGGGAAATGGCGTGGGGGTCAAAATTAAGGGGTAAAAGTAAAGATGACAAAAACAATGAATGTTGGCATTGTCACAAACCAGGTCATAGAAGAGCGGATTGTGAACAATACAAAAATGAGAAGAAGAAACAAGGTGACAATTATGATGGTGCACATATTGTAGGCAACGAGCAGTTCAACAATTTGTGCTTGTCTGCTTGCGAGGCCATGGAGACTATAGATTGGTTCTTGGATTCTGGCGTTTTTTTTTCATTGCACATCTAGACGATGTGAATTCCTTGAGTATGAGAGCGGTGATTTTGATCATGTGACCGTGGATAATGGTGAGCAATGTCCGGTAGAAGGAAAAGGAGTTGTGAAGGTGAAAACTAATGTCGGTGCTTGTCTAATGTTGCTTGAAACGCGACATATTCTGAAACTGAAGAAAAATCTTATCTCGGCTAGTGTGTTGGACCGAGAGGGGTATGTTACTTCTTTTGGTAATAGAAAATGGAAGATTACTTCTAAATCACGAGTTGTTGCTAAGGGAAAACGTGCCGACACGCTTTATATGCTTAAAGGCGCAAGTTCAGAGTACTTGGCGGCTTCCACTTCTTTCATACACAGTGATACTACTATCTGGCATTACCGACTGGGACATCTTGGTAAGAAAAGTGTGAAGGAGTTACATCGTCGAGAATTGCTGCCTGGTGTAAAAAGCTTCAAGATGGATTTTTGTGAAGATTGTGTTCTCGGAAAGCAAAAGGCGGTTAGTTTTCGAATTGATGGCGTGAAGCACAAAGTGGAGCGTTTGGAGTTGGTGCACATACATGTCTAGGGCTCGGCTCAACAAGTTTCAATGGGAGGAAATAAATACTTTGTGACTTTTATTGATGATTCCACGAGAAAGACTTGGGTGTTTCCTATGAAAGAGAAGTCTGATATTTATGAGATATTCAAACATTGAAAGACTATGGAGTATGATACAGGTTGCAAAGTCAGAGCATTAAAATCTAACAACGGTGGTGAATATACAAGTTTGGCATTCTCTAAGTTCTTAAGAGAAGAAGGCATTCATGGAGTGAGAATCGTTCCAAGAACTCTACAAGAGAACGGTGTTGCCGAGCGGAAGAACCGGACCATCTTAGAGTGTGCAAGAAGCATGAGGCTAAATGCAGGGCTCCCTATTTATCTTTCAGCCGAAATAGTAAATACGGCCGTTAATTTGATCAATCGCAGCCCATCTAATGCGTTGGATGGAAAGATTCGAGAAGAAACATGGTCAGGAAAACTGATTAATTACTCGTATTTAAGAGTATTCGGTTGTTTGGCATATTACTTACTTGACGGTGACTCGAGAAAGAAGCTTGATGCAAAGTCATGGAAGTGTGTGTTTCTTGGTTATGGCGGTGACGAATACAGGTACCGTGTTTAGGATTATGAGTTCAATAAAGTCTTTCGAGTTCAGAATGTAGTGTTCAACGAGAATGAGATGTATAAGGACTGAAAGCAAGTTGAAGAGCCAACAACTAAGTCTGACTTGGTGGAGTTAGACACGGAGCCAGTACAGAATGCGCCATTACCGCAAGAGCATGAGGTGGTTCATGAAGAACCTGCTATTAGTGATGATGTGGGAGTTCCTACGGAGATCGGTGATCCTGAACCGATCGGTGAACCGGTGATTCCAGAACCTACACTTGCAGAGATTCCAAAGTTGAGAAGAAGTACTCACGTGAGAAGATTTATAGTCTTTTTTGATCCATCGACAAATAATGTTTATCATCATATCTTGTATACAGATTCGGGTGAGTCGGAGACTCTTGAAGAAGCATTGCAAGATGGTGCTCGCAGTGAGTGAGAGCATGCCATGAAGGAAGAAATGAATTCGCTGATGCTAAATAAGATCTGGGAGTTAACCAAGTTACCCGCTGGAAAGAAAGCCTTATTGAATAAATGGGTATATCGAGTCAAAAATGAGGCAGACGAAACAAAGAGACACAAGACGAGGCTTGTTGTCAAAGGATATTCTCAAAAGGAGGGAATTGACTACAATGAGATATTTTCTCCAGTTGTGAAGATGGCGTCTATAAGAGTTTTGCTGGGCATAATAGCGGTACAAGATCTTCATCTTGAACAGTTAGATATGAAAACGTCGTTTTTATATGGTGATCTCGAAAAAGAACTATACATGGTGCATCCTAAAGGTTTTGAAGCTAAAAGCAAAAAAAATATGGTATGCAGATTGAGGAAAACCTTGTATGGTTTGAAACAAGCTTCTCTTCAATGGTATCTCAAGTTTGATAGATTCATGAGGGGAGAAGACTTTACACATAGTGAGTCGGATCATTGAGTCTACGTGAAGAAGTTCAATGATGGCGATATTATATATCTATCTCTATATGTTGATGATATGCTTTTGGCATGTCGGGGTATGGAGAAAATTAATGTGGTAAAGCGTATTTTGGCATCACAATTTTTTATGAAAGATTTGGGTGCGGCAAAACAAATTCTCGGTATGAAGATCACTAGAGATAGAAAAGAGAGGAAGTTGTAGTTTTCTCAAAAAGACTATATCAAGAAGGTGTTGAAGCGATTCAACATGGAGAAAGCAAAACCAATAATGACCCCTCTTGCAAATCACTTTAAACTATCAAAAGAGCACAGTCCTAAGACTCAAGGTGAAATTGATATAATACAGAAAAATCATTATGCGTCGGTGGTAAGTAGTTTAATTTATGTTATACTTTGCACAAGACCAAATATTGCTCAAGCAGTGGGAGCAGTGAGCCGTTATATACAAAATCCAGGGAAAAAACATTGGGAAGAAGTAAAATGGATTTTTCGATATTTATTTGATATTTCTAATTATTCTTTATGTTATGGAAGAGATTTACTTGAAGTGAATTGTTATGTGGATGCTGATCTAGCGGGAGATTGAGACACATGTAGAAATACAACTGGCTATGTATTCACTGTTGGAAGAACAGCGGTAAGTTGGCTATCAAAGCTCCAATCAATTGTCGCATTATCTACTATAGAGTCAGAGTATGTAGCAATAATGGAAGCGTCCAAGAAAATGTTATGTTTGCAAGATCTCATGGTAGAACTTTGTGAGAAGCAAGAGTTGGGGACACTTCAGAGCGACTGTCAAAGTGCGATACAGTTGGCCAAGAATGCCGTGTTTCATACTAGAACTCGGTATATCAATAAGAAATATCACTTTGTACGGGAATTATTAGAGAAGAAACGACTGAAACTGGAAAAGATCGATGGAGTCAAAAATCCCGCAGATATGTTGACAAAGGTGGTAAATACAGCAAAGTTTGTATTTTGCTCAAGTTTTGCCAGCCTTGATTCAAGATGGACAAGATGAGGTTTGTAGAGGCTCATGTACGTAATGTGCTTATCCATTAAAATTACTTCGTAAAAATGAAAGGATGAAAAATTGATGAAGAACTTGAACATTGTCTCCAAGTGAGAGATTGTTGATTATGGAGCCTATGCTAAAGAAAAGACGGCCTAAAAATGAAACTCGGTCCGGTCTAGATAGTTGACGCATGCGCTGACGTGCATATGGTCAACGCACACGGACAACATTGGTTGTCCTTCCTCTTCATTTTCTTTTGGTTGCAAGACAAAGGTATTTAAGTGTTTTGTCTTACAATGACCATTATTCTTTTCTTGCAAGACAAAATATTGGAAGAGCTTTGTCTTCCAAAGCATTAAATGCTTTGTGGACTTTGAAAGCAATGGTGGATGGTTCTTTCATGATCATTCTGTATTCTCTCTCCTATAAGATATTCTCTCTTCTCTTCTCCAGATATATAGAAGGCCAAAATCAAGAAATATAAATCAGTGAGTGATTTATAGAGAGTGTTCATAAATATCGTAATCGTGAGATTATAGAGAGATCGTGAGATTTCTTGTTGAGAGTATTATTGTAACCGTGCAAAAGACTTAGTGGATATCGTAGAGAGACTCTACAACGCAGAAGTAGATAGTGTTGGGTGAACTGTGAAAGCAAATCTTCTGTGTCTTGAACTGTTGTGCCGTTATTTAGTTTTATCGTTCCGATTGTCGTTTATTTCTCGTTTGTGCCGGCATTAATTTCCTAACACCCTTTACCCTTCAAATCTCTCTTAAGTCTTAGCCAAGCTCCAACAATAAGCATGCAACAACACCAAAAATTGAGAAGCAGCGGCAGGAAGAAGCAACACCAACAGGTAGGTGAGGAAGAAGGAGGAGAGGTGCAGCTCCATTGTTGTGATGAAATTATTTAAAACAATTTTCTTTGGATAATTCTTTGATGAAAAACTTTTCTTTGGATAATGAATGAATTTGGTGAATATGATGTTGTCGTCATCTGCGCATGATGAGAATCTAAGTCAAAGTTAATTGCATCGGACCAATATAGGGAATTGCTAATCGAGAATTTAAGTGAGGACCATTGGGAATTTTGTATATATTGGAGAATCATATATATACGAACAGAAGGCTCCAATTTAGATTTTTCTGTTGGGAGGCACAGTGTGTCAGTAAGCAGATATCGATCTACAGTCTACAGACGTGAGACAGGACACGGAATATTCCTAGATCGATTAGGACGCAGAGAAAACTCTAAGTTTTATTAAAATAGAAACCCCGAGTATGAAAAAAGTCAAAACCCTTTTAAATAGCAAAGATCCTAGCGAACCTTAATCATGCATAGTTAGAGAAAAAATACTTATCATAAAAAATAACATAAAATTATCTAAACTAATAAAACTGTCATCTCCACATAATAAATTTTTGAGCCACTGTACACCATCCAAAATAACTCAAAACTGTGAACAATCCGGACGGCGGCCAGTAATGAAACCTTCTTGCCATCTTCTAGAGCTTTTGACGCCGTTTCCGAAAATGTATACAAATAGCAATTCTGATCATATCCAAATCAAAAGTTGACATAAAAATCAACATCTCTTGTCTGCAAATTGGAACTTGTTTGAAACAACACATATATCCGTTTCTGATCTAACTCTTTTTTCTTAACTTTAAATTTTTTTGGGGGTATATTTTTATTGCTGGGCCTACCATTCCTCCGCTCCTTGCATCATTAGGTTTTTAATGAACAATACAAAGTTCTCTCGTAATCAAATCATCACGAAGCTGAGGATAAACTATGCACGCTATGAATTAACCAAAAAAGAAGAAAAGAAAATGTTGATTCAAGCTAGAAAACATATTTTTCCTTAGCAAATAGAAAGTAAGAACAAATCATAACTCTCAAGGTGAGGAAAATTGGTAGAGAAAAGGATTAATTTTAATTACACCAAAACTAAAAGATAGAAATTAATCTTTTTGATCTTCTGTCCCTTTCTTCTTGGGATTAATTTTTAGCAACACTAGCTAGTGATGCTCCTGAGCCTTCCTTTGCCAAGATGATCGATGCTCACAGATCAGTCATGAGTATCCAATGAGGGTCTGTTGGCTGCAGCACTCCATCCTCTTCCATTCACTCTGCTGCATGTTAGTAGTTTGAATCTATTGGTAGCATTTGTATGCGGGAAATGGTCCCACATCGGATGGAGAGACGACTGTCCAAGCCTTTATAATAATTCCCAATATTTAAATAATATTTTAAACAAAATGGGTTATGAGCCAAGTGGGTCTGAAATCTAGCAGGTTTATAATATTTATTTATTATTGTCTTTGATAGGGCACTTGGGTTGACTTAATAACAGAGTTTGCCTTTTTGAATTTCAAATTCAAAGATTGTCTGAAAAACTGTCCACTGCAGTTTTGTTGTCTGAACAGTCACAACCGTCTAAACAGTTGTGTCTATTCTACTCTAGTCACAACCATCCAAACAGTTGTGTCTATTCAACTCTATAAATTAAGTCTTGTTCTTCACAGTTTTTTTATCTTCTTCTCATTTTCTTCTAAGAGAGTTTGAAGGGCTTTGTTGTATCTTGAGGGTGATTGTCTTCTACTGTACTCTCATAGTGGGGGGGGAATATCATCTTTCGGAAAGTGTATCATATACACCTCAAAGTTTTTAATTCTGTCTTAACCAAACTAAAACTCAACAATCGAAAGGTAATATTCCATGGAGATAGAATTAAATTCAAGTGTCAGGGTTTATTTCCAGAACCAAGATGTTATCAAACTGGATCGATTCGATGGGAGCAATTACATTAGATGGAAAGACAAGATGGTGTTCTTGTTGACCGTCTTGAAGATATTTTACGTGCTCGATCCGAACTTGTCGACAATTCCAGATTCAGTCTCAACTTCGAATGATGCCGAGAGTGCCAGAACAGAGAAAAACAAGCGTGAAGAAGATGAAATAGTTTGTCGCGAGTACATTCTCAATTCCCTTACCGATCGTCTGTATGATCTTTACAGAAATATGAAGACACCAAAGGAAATCTGGAGCGCCCTTGAAACAAATTACAAAATTGAGAAGAGAGGTACGGATAAATTTCTAGCGCTTAAATATTTTGAATTTAAGATGACTATGACATGCCAATCATGGATCAAGTGCATGAGTTACAAATTGTCGTCTCTAAACTGAGCGAACTTGAAATTAAAGTCCCTGATTCGTTTCAAGTTGGAACGATTATATCTAAACTTCCTCCTACTTGGAATGAATACAGAAAGAAAATTCTGCACTCTCCTGAAAATTTTACCATAGAGCAATTTCAGACTCATTTACAGATTAAGGCAGAGAACCGTGCACGTGACATGATTTTTCTTAGTTCTAAATCTAACTCTAAAGTGAATCATGTCAGTAAAATGGTCATAGAAAATTTTAGAACAATTTCAAAGTCCAGAAGAAGGTAAATGATTTTAAGAAATCTAATTTTGCAAAGAAGAAATGACCTTGTTATAACCGTGGAAAGAAAGACCACTATATTAAAAATTGCAAATTCAGATATACCGAAAAAAAAACTTGGTTTCGGATCAGAAAATAGCAACAAGGAAAATCTAATAGAAAATGAAGTCAAAGAACTTGTTGCTATGGTTTCTGACATGCAGATAGGCATGATTACGGAATTGCATATGACTGCGATAACTAGAACTGCAGATTGGTGGCTGGATTCTGGCGCAACCATCCATGTATGCAATAACAAAGCAATGTTTAAAACCTACACGGATCAGAAAGAACCTGAAGAAGTGTTGATGGGAAACCACATTTCGGCTAAAGTGCTCGGTAAAGGAAGTGTTGAATTGAAGTTTACATCTGGACAGAAACTTACTCTGCTTAATATATTTCATGTTCCTAATTTGAGAAAAAATCTTGTATCTGCAAATCTGTTGTGCAAGAAGGAATTAAAAATTGTTCTAGAGTCTGACAAACTTGTAATATCGAAGAATGATATATTTGTAGGAAATGGATATTCCTATGATGGCATGTTCAAACTCAGTATTGATGAAATAAATTGTGTGTTTGCTTATGTTGTTGGGTATTTTTTTTCTTTGTGGCATGCTAGATTATGTCATTTAAATTTTCGCTCTTTAAAGTATATGTCTAAACATGGTTACATTGCATGTCAGAATGATCATAATGATAAATGTGAGATTTGCGTAGAAGCAAAAATGATTAGAAAATCTTTCCCTAAAATCGAAAGAGATACTAATTTATTAGAACTTGTTCATTCTGATATTTGTGAGTTAAATGGCCAATTAACTAGAGGAGGAAAAAGATATTTTATAACTTTTACTGATGATCATTCTCGTTTTACATATGTATATTTATTAAGAACAAAAGATGAAGCATTTTAGAAATTTAAAGAGTATAAGTCAGTTGTAGAAAATCAGAAAGATAAAAGGATTAAAATCCTTAGAAGTGATAGAGGGGGAGAATATTTTTCCGATTCTTTTTCTCAATTCTGCGAAATGCATGGTATTATTCATCAAAGAACTGCACTTTATACGCCTCAACACAATTGATTCGCCGAAAGGAAAAAATAGGACTTTAGTTGAAATGGTAAATGCTATACTTTTAAATGCTAAATTACCTTTTAATCTTTGGAGTGAAACACTTTTAACAGCATGTTATATTCATAATAGAATACCATCCAAAAAAACTCATGTTTCACCATATGAAATTTGGAATGGTAGAAAACCCAATTTAAAGTATATTAAAGTGTGGGGGTACATAGCATATTATAAAGTGACTGATCCATATAAATCTAAATTAGGGCCGAGAGGTATTAGATGTATATTTGTTGGATATGCACAAAATTCTAAAGCATATCGACTTCTAGATTTAGAATCAAATGTCATAATTGAATCGATACTTGTTGAATTTTTTGAAGACAATGTTGATTCTAATTTGTATAATAAGGAAAATGCAGCAATTTCTAAGAAAATTACCAATGAGAAAAGAAGAGAAAGTAATGAAAATATTGAACCAAGAAAAAGTCAAAGAATCAGGAAAGAAAAATCTTTTGATCCTGATTTTATTGATTCGCGTTCAATAATCTTTCTCGTTGAAGGAGATAGAACCAAAGTGCTTAACAAAGTACCTGTTCTACTTAATATAGAAGATGATCCTAAAACATTTAGTGAAGTAATGTCGTCAAGAGATACAACATTTTGGAAAGAGTCTAGTGATGACGAAATGGACTCAATAATGTCTAACAATACTTGGATATTGGTTGACTTGCCTCAAGGATCTAAGCCTATAAAGTGTAAATGGGTATTTAGAAGAAAACAAAATACAGATGGCTCTATACAAACTTTCAAGGAAAGATTAGTGGCTAAACGATTCACACAAAAGGAAGGCATAGATTATTTTGATACCTATGCACCTGTGGCTAGAATAACATCCATTAGAGTTCTTATAGCTTTGGCTTCAATAAATAATTTATATGTGTTTCAAATGGATGTAAAAACAGCCTTTTTAAATGGCGAATTAATTGAGGAAGTATACATGGAACAACCCGAAGGTTTCATACTTTCTGGAAATGAGAACAAAGTTTGTAAATTAACTAAGTCGCTATATGGTTTAAAACATGCCCCTAAACAATGGCATGAGAAATTTGATAAAGCAATAATATCAAATGGTTTTAAGCATAATAGTGTGGATAAATGTATATATTCCAAATATCAACATGTCTATGTAGACGACATGTTGATATTTGGTACAAACATGATTGGAATAAATGAAACAAAAAAGTATTTAACTTCAGTATTCAAAATGAAAGATTTGAATGAAGTAGATACTATTTTAGGAATAAAGGTGGAAAAATATAGTGAATGATTTGTGCTAAACCAATCTCATTATATAGAGAAATTATTAAATAAATTCCAATATCTTAATATTAAAGAAAGTATTGCTCCGTATGATCCGAGTATGAAATTAAATGAGAATTGTGATAATGTAATTGCACAATTAGAATATGCTAGCGTTATTGGAAGCCTTATGTATGCGATGCATTGAACAAGGCCTAATATAGCTTTTGCAGTATGCAAATTGTCACGATACACCAGTAAACCCAGTACTTATAATCATTGGAAAGCTATCAGTAGAGTTCTTGGATATCAAAAAAGAACAAAAGAGTTTGGTCTATTTTATTCCAATTATCTTGCAGTACTAGAGGGTTATTCAGATGCAAGTTGGATCACAAGTGCAAGTGATAATAAATCTACCAGGTTGGGTATTACAATTGGAGGCGGTGCCACTAGTTGAGCCTCTAAGAAACAAACCTGCATCACACATTCAACAATGGAATCTGAATTTGTCGTTTTGGCTGCTGCCGGCAAGGAAGCGGAATGGCTGAGAAATTTATTATTGGATATAGAGTTGTGGCCACAACCAATGCCATCTATTTTCTTGCATTGCGATAGTGAGGCGAATATGTCTAGAGCTTATAATAATGTTTATAATGGTAAATCTAGACACATTAGTTTAAAGCATGAATATGTTCGAGATTTAATTACTAATGGAAAAATTACCATAGTTTATGTGAGATCTATAAAGAATTTAGCAGATCCCTTTACTAAGGAATTATCTAGAGATTTGGTAAAGAATACGTCAATCGAAATGGGACTTAAACATTTACAATTTAGCACCAGTAATGGTAACCCAACTTTAATTAGTAAAAACTAATTTTAATAGTTCAATGGGTAATAACAAGTTACTGTCATGTGCCTATATTGCACTAGACGTCTCATTCTTATATAAATAAGTATCTAGTGTTGTCTATTACGATAAAGAGGATGAGCGAAGGCTCTCAATGAAGTTATTTAATTTTTAAATATCCACAAGGCCTCTATGTCTTTTGACTGGTGCTCTGCCTGAAAATACGAGAATTTCGTTTTTGAGACCAGTGCGAGAAATGTATGGATATAATAAAGGAAACTCCACCTATATTAGCATAGAAGTGGTGCCGCTTCAACAAGAGGTATGAAGTATTCTCTTGTATATGCTTATGAAGTCCAAGAGTAGCGCATGGCCATAATAGTGCTAAAGCAGTTATAAACCTCTTAGAAAATAAGATAAATATTGTGTGCGTTGTGTTTCAAATTCTAATAATAAAAGTTTTGGTTTACTCTGCGGACGCCAATAACTTTGTTAGACGATTGATATATATACACGGAAGGTTTAAATCGAGAGATACCTTTCTTTTATGCATAATATTTGTCACGAGAGAGATGTGGTTGCAGCCAATATATACAAACTAGTGGGGGGTTGTTAGTAGTTTGAATCTATTGGTAGCATTTGTATGCGGGAAATAGTCCCACATCGGATGAAGAGACGAATGCCCAAGTCTTTTTAATAATCCCCAATATTTAAGTAATATTTTAAACAAAGTGGGTTATGAGCCAAGTAGGCCTGATTTCTAGCAGGCTTATAATATTTATTTATTATTGTCTTTGATAGGGCACTTGGTTTGACTTAATAACAGAGTTTGCCTTTTTGAATTTCAAATTCAAAGGTTGTCTGAAAAACTGTCCACTGCAGTTTTGTTATCTGAATAGTCGCAACCGTCCAAACAGTTGTGTCTATTCAACTCTAGTCACAATCATCCAAACAGTTGTGTCTATTCAACTCTGTAAATTAAGTCTTGCTCTTCACAGTTTTTTCATCTTCTTCTCGTTATCTTCTAAGAGAGTTTGAAGGGTTTTGTTGTATCTTGGGGGTGATTGCCTTCTACTGTACTTCCATAGTGGGGGCAATATCACCTTTCGGAAAGTGTATCATATACCCCTCAAAGTTTTTAATTCTGTCTTAACCAAACTAAAACTCAACACTGCATGTATGGACCTTGATCCTTCCATCAATACCCTTGGTGCCTTCCTCTTCTTCCCAATATTGCTCAGCATTGCCTCCTCGTTAGCTTCTCCACTCCTAAGTTTTTCAATGACAAGCCCATATGCATACACATTTACAGTACCCCATATATATTACACCATTATGAGTGCATGCTCCTAAAATTAGCATGCATGGGTGATATTGAGTGGATGTGGTAGTGTACACTATTTTGTGTTTCGACTTTGGAGTGCAATACATCTGGACATAAAGATTTAACAACCAGACTCCTTGTATAGCTACCACGCATCATGACCATGTATGTATATCCGGCGCACCGAATATATATTGAATCATCATCATCATCATCATCAAGCTCAACCTCTTTCATCTCCTTGACAACCTTAAAGAAAATTCAAAATTAGATCTCTCTCTAATATGGTGTGTGTGACGTCAATGGAGGAAAGGTGGCTTAGGAGGGAATTTTCTCCTATGTCGTCGGAAAAATGTATTCTCCATGATTTTTTTCGACGATCGGCATACATCACACCCATCTTTGTAATCTAAGATGTGGATACACCAAATTTCATGTGATTATACCATTTTTTGACCGTTGATTTAGTCGGTGCAAAATTAATGGTTTACCGACAATAGAACTTTTTACATTGCTAATTCAACGGTGAAAAAGTTGTGGGATCACATGAAATTTGGTGTATGCACATCTTAGAAGATAACGATGATGATGATGGATGCCGATCGTCGGAAAAAATGATGAAGGTTCTAATTTTTTCGATGTCGTAGGAGGAAATTCCCTTCTATGGTCTCCTTTCTCCATTATTCTCATATATATATATACATACACAAACATTATTATTTGTGGGTTTAGGATTTTGATCTGAATGGCTTGGATCATGAGTGCACAACAACACATCTTGGTGCAACAATATTCCTTTCTCTTCTCTTGCATTTGATGTGGGTTTGAATTGTGAAGATGGGTTTGTGTGTTTTGAGGAGAGGAGAGAGAAAGTTGAGGCCCTTCTCCTGATGCTCATTGGATGATCGGGTGAGAGAGCAGTGATGGATGAAATGGATAAACAAGAGTGCAACATCTCTTTTGCTTCTCTCTCTCTCTCCTCTCCAGTCTCCCCTCAAGGCACGGATAATAAATTAAGCGGGGGCTTTCTATGTTACTTTATTTATTTTTATTATTTTTGCTTATTATTTATTATAGCGGTATTAAGTAGGAATAAATTTCATGTCACTCGTTATTTTAGCTTCACACCTCAGTTTTTTCCTGCATATGTCATGTACATTTGGACATTGGTGTGACTCCACTCTGAATAAGACAAGAGTATTTGACCCTCACTTGGAACTAACTTCATGCTTCCAACCATTTTTATGGATTAAAACTGGGAAAATTGCTTAATAATTGTTCTTATGGTTGCATCGGGATCCGGGTATCTGCCAGATACGGATACGGATTTTGATATCCGGATGGATACGGATATATAAATATAAATATAAATATAAATATTCTTCCGGATACGGATACGGTTTTAGCAAAATTATCCGGATACGGATACGGTTTTAGCAAAATTATCCGGACACGGATATGGATATCCGCATATGTGAATTTGGATGCAGATATGGATACGGATCCAAATATCCGTAGAAAAATACAAGAAAATACACATTTTTAAATTAATTTTTTCTTTAATAATGCATATTTAAATCATACGTTTCTTACTCATTTTATATGCTATGCATTATTTCATCAATTTTTTATAACTATTTTTTAAAAAATAAGCTAGTTATATTTAATATCATGACCCGCTTCCCAAAATACGGAATACGAGAGATGATAAGACCAGCCATGCTCCTACGGTCAAGAAAATATCCTGTCGTAGTCACACTTCGGTTTCTAGCATTACGTGGTAATCAGTAATCATAGCATAAGTAATGAGAAATGCAGTCACTGATCCTATCAAAACAGATGTAAAACTAACCAGATGGAGTCAACGGAAAGGATAACGCTGACGTCGCCAATCTAGATGTCCGCGGTATCCTCGAGATAAGACAAATCTTGATCCGAGCTAAGTCCACTTCTGCTCAGGTCGTCAGAGCATGCATACTCAGGTCGTCAGAGCGACACAATAGCAATATATATAAATATGTAATATGTGCAATGATGATGAACGTGAAGCAGTAATCATAAAGTAATGACGTGAGCATGAAATAACCAAAACATGTAAACAGTAAAGCATGTGTATCGAATCAGTAAGCAATGCAATGTCCAAGTTACTAAAGCTATCAGTCTCTAAGTCTCAATGTCCGAGTCACTAAACTTATTGTCAGTTCAAGTGTGAGCGTCAACCACCGCAGAAATATCCCCAACTCAAGGGTAAGCCCCAAGGGCAAGAAAACACGGGCCTGAATCACGATCGGTAAGAATCAGAAACACTATCAGTACAAACCCCGAAATCACTACATATACTGGCATGAGACTCCTGAGATTCCGTTGATCGAACTAACACTCAAACTACCCCACACCCCGCGGTCTACATCAAACACCGACCATGAATCTGAATACTAATCGCTCCATGACAAGTCTACGTGAGAACTGGAGACAGGGTCTCTATCAAGCATGTCTCGACTGGTATCCAAGATAAATGGACAGTGCTCGATATCTTATCTATGACACTAATATAAGTGCTTCCATACCCATCTCATACCAGTTATAGTTACACTTGTATATGCCCCATAGGCGTCGACAATGCAATAACTAACTGGTTCTGCTGATTGTGTATAAGTACGTGTCACTTCCATTATTCAATCACGCTTTTACACTAACGCACTTGCCACAATCCAATCACTAACATTTAACACTTGGTAATATAACACGGTCACTAGGATATCGATGCAAATGAACATTATTTACAAGGGTATAACAGCCATGCAACATGATGGGGACACAGTAAATGCACCACCGAATACATATGAGCAACCGGTGTCGGTTGGATTATAAAAATCACATAAAATCACATGTGTATAATTTGGCGAAACAATATAAAAAGAGTAAACAGTGTATTAAATTATCTGCTTGGAAAAATTGGTTTTGAGTCAATCGGGTATCAGGTTTGCGAGTTATGGTTATTCCATTTTAAGTGTTCACTGCTGGAAATCCATTTTCTGAACTGAAAGTCCGTTTCGTAACACGTTTTACCAACTATTGGGATCATAATTAGGCAACTCTATAGTTAGATAATATTTAGATCTATGTGTTATATTTCCAACGCATCAGACGGATCAATAATATCTGCTGTACGCAGGGAGATATGCACTGTCTAAGGTTAAGGTATACATTCTGGTTCTGCACATAACTGCAGCACACATCTACGGTTTAAAAAGTGTTATAAATATCAAATGACACTGGAATGCAATGAGATCAGCACCGTTAGAAAGCTAATTCAATTCTCCACGCTTCCATATATGGTTCCGCACACTTGCGCTCTTAAACAGGGAGAAACATGCGTTCCAAAACGAGTACAGGTAAAGACTCTGGCTCTGGACTGCGGTCTAGAGCCGTGAATCCCTCAGTTTTGTTGTCTGAACAATCACAACCGTCAAAATAGTTGTATCTATTCAACTCTAGTCACAACCATCCAAACAGTTGTGTCTATTCAACTCTATACAAACTTTCAAGGCAAGATTAGTGGCTAAAAGATTCACATAAAAGGAGGGCATAGATTATTTTGATACTTATGCACCTGTGGTTAGAATAATATCCATTAGAGTTCTTAAAACTTTGGCTTCAATATATAATTTATATGTGTATCAAATGGATGTAAAAACAGTCTTTTTAAATGGCGAATTAATTGAGGAAGTATGAATAGAATAACCCGAAGGTTTCATACTTTTTGGAAATGAGAACAAAGTTTGTAAATTAACTAAGTCGGTATATGGTTTAAAACAGGCCCCTAAACAATGGCATGAGAAATTTGATAAAGCAATAATATCAAATGGTTTTAAGCATAATAGTGCGGATAAATGTATATATTCCAAATATCAACATGTCTATGTAGACGACATGTTGATATTTGGTACAAATATGATTGGAATAAATGAAACAAAAAAGTATTTAACTTCATTATTCAAAATGAAAGATTTGAATGAAGTAGATACTACTTTAGGAATAAAGGTGAAAAAACATAGTGAAGGGTTTGTGCTAAACTAATCTCATTATATAGAGAAATTATTAAATAAATTTCAACATCTTAATATTAAAGAAAGTGTTGCTCCGTATGATCCAAGTATGAAATTAAATGAGAATTGTGACAATGTAATTGCACAATTAGAATATGCTAGCGCTACTGGAAGCCTTATGTATGTGATGCATTGTACAAGGCCTGATATAGCGTTTGCAGTATGCAAATTGTCACGATACACCAGTAAACCTAGTACTAATCATTGGAAGGCCATCAGTAGAGTTCTTGGGTATCTAAAAAGAACAAAAGAGTTTGGTCTATTTTATTCCAATTATCTTGCAGTGCTAGAAGGTTATTCGGATGCAAATTGAATCATAAGTGCAAGTGATAATAAATCCACAACAGGTTGGGTATTTACAATTGGAGGCAGTGCCATTAATTGGGCCTCTAAGAAACAAATCTACATCACACATTCAACAATAGAATCTGAATTTTTCACTTAGGCTGCTGCCGGCAAGAAAGCGGAATGGCTGAGAAATTTATTATTGGATATAGAGTTGTGGCCACACAATGCCATCTATTTCCTTGCATTGTGATAGTGAGTCGACTATGTCTAGAGCTTATAATAATGTTTATAATGGTAAATCTAGACACATTAGTTTAAGGCATGAATATGTTCGAGATTTAATTACTAATGGAATAATTACCATAGTTTATATGAGATCTGTAAAGAATTTAACAGATCCTTTTACCTAGGCATTATCTAAAGATTTGGTAAAGAATACGTCAATCGGAATGAGACTTAAACATTTACAATTTGGCACCAGTAATGGTAACCCAACTTTAATTAGTAAAACTAATTTTAATAGTTCAATGCGTAATAACAAGTTACTGTCATGTGCATGTATTGCACTAGACGTCTCATTCTTATATAAATAAGTATTTAGTGCTGTCTGTTACGATAAAGAGTATGAGCGAAAACTCTCAATGGAGTTTTTTAATTTTTAAATATCTACAGTAACATGGATATAATAAAGGAAACTCCACCTATATTGGCATAAAAGTGGTGCCGCTTCAACAAGAGATATGAAGTATTCTCTTGTAAATGCTTATGAAGTCCAAGAGTAGTACATGGCCATAATAATGCTAAAATAGTTATAAACCTCTTAGAAAATAAGATAAATATTGTGTGTGTTGTATTTCAAATTCTAATAATAAAAGTTTTGGTTTAATCTGCGGACACCAATAACTTTGTTAAACGATTGATATATATAAACTAACGGAAGGTTTAAATCGAGAGATACCTTTCTTTTATGCATAATATTTGTCACGAGAGAGATGTGGTTGTTTCCCCCAATCAGAGCAAAGTTCTGTTCAAAATTCAAATTTTGAAATGAAGCAACAGTTTAGATGCAGCGCCAAGTGTGCTGCGTCCTAAGCAGCGCATCACGTGCAAAGCACGTGGGCGCAAGCGCTGGGTGTGTTGCGCTCTAAGCAGCACACCATGTGTGCGCTAGCGCTAGGTGCGCTGCGCTCTAAGCAGAGCACCACGTGTCAAGCACGGGTGCGCTAGCGCAATGTGCGCTGCTCTTTAAGCAGCGCACCACGTGTAAAGCATGGGTGCGCTAGCACTGGAACTAAAAGCTCTCCACCGTTAGATCAAAAATCTAATAATAATGATAAATTATTAATTAATCAGAATTAAATCCGGTTAAGGAAAGATTCCTCAAAATATTTCCAAATAACAAGATTGTGCTCTGTAAATCAGAGCACCGTTGGATCAATGATCCAATGGTAAATAAAAATTACCAAAAGACAGAATAAATTCTGTATGGAAAGATTTATCAATCTTGTTAAAAACAAAAAGATTGCCTTCTGTAAAACAGAAGCCTTAGGATCAAAGATCTAATGGTGGGGAAACATCCCCAAATCAATCAGAGAAAGATCTCTTTAACTGATTCAACAAATCAACCTACACTATAAAAAGGCCCCAAGATTTCAAGTCTCAAAAAAAAAATAGAGAGAGAAGCCTCCTCAAAAACTTTGAAAAATTTAAAGAAGAAGAGCCAAGCTCTCAGTGAAAGAAGATTTTTTCTTCAAGGTAAAAAGAATGGTGATGAACATAGAGATGAAATCATCTCGTAATTAATTTGAAAAGAAGGATTCACTTCTTTAAAAGATCATAGATCTACAAAAACGAAAAGTCTTTTACAAAGAGATCAAAAGACCTCATCATAAAATGAAAGAAGAATTTACTTCTTCCTCACAGATCATAGATCCATAAAGGCAAAGCCTTTCATCAATATAAGAGATTGAAGAAACTTTTTGCTCTTAGAATCTTGAGACAAAGTCTCTTTTTGGATCATAAAATTGATCATATGCGTCTTTGCGCTCTGGAACTGCGCTTTGCGCTCTTGAACTGCGCTTCTGCGCACTTAGACTGGCGCTCAGCGCCGAGCGCGACACGTGTCGCTTTGTGCTCTTGAAATAGCGCATTGCGCCGCACCATGTGTCAATAACGTGTGCACCACTAAACTACTAGCGCAATGCGCTCATAAACTGGCGCAATGCGCCCATCATCTGGCGCTTAGCGCCAAGCGCGACACGTGTCCTTCACGTGTGCGCTACTTGGCAGAAGCGCACTGCGCTCTTTGACTGGAGCAAAACGCCAAGCGCGCCACGTGTCGCGCTGACAGAACATAAATTGTTCTTTAATAAACCCAGAGCTATGATGAATGCTCAGCATTCAATAAAAGACAAAACATTGTCAAGATATAAATCAATGCTCAGCATTGTTAAAAGGGCTAAGCCCAAATAAAAGCTCAACAGCCCAAAATGAATGTTAAAACATTTTAACTTGATTAGACTTAGCCCAAGATTGGCCATAAGTCCTCAAATGCAGATTAACTGAGACCATATGCTCATAAATCTTTTAACAGATCTTAGCCCCAAATTGGACTACAGATCTTTCAACCAAAATTGGTTCAAGGGTACATCTCTGTGCCCCTCTTATATATGTCGTTGTAATCTTTCAACGTCTTCAGAGAGGCGACGGGTCCCGACAACCATACATTTCATAGACTATGACGTCTTTAAACTTGACTGTGAGGTCTTTAAACTCACGGACTATGATGTCTTTAACCTTGACTGTGAGGTCTTGAAACTCACGGACTATGGTGTCCTTAACCTTGACTGTGGGGTCTTTAAACTCACGGACTATGATGTCCTTAACCTTGACTGTGAGGTCTTTAAACTCACGGACTATGATATCCTTAACCTTGGACCGAGATGTCCTTAAACTAACATTGGACCACCATGTCCTTAAACTGGTAATCGACCGCAATGTCCCTAAACTAAACAATAGAGCCCAAATGCTCTTTTGTTGGATCTAGACGATCCCGTTGAGTTGATGTTTACCTTAATCAGAGCAAAGCTCTATTTAAATTCCAAGGTAGGAAAAGAAGCAATAATTCTGTTTTTTCTCCAATCAGAGTAAAGCTCTGTCTTGAAAATTAAAAAGAAAATTAAAGTTAAAATAAATAAAGTAACGTATTCTATAAGAGCAAAGCTCGGAAAAAAAAAAAAAAAAAAAAAGCCGCGCCCCGCGCGTGCAACTGCGCAGTGCGCGCGCGCAGTGCGCAGCTGCGCGCGCAGTAAAAATAATAAAAATAAAAAATAAAAAAATAAAAAAAAATAAAACTTTTTTTTTGCAAAAACAGAATAAATATTTGAGAAAATCTTTTCTGTTTTTGTTAAAACAATAAGATTTCTTCTGTAAAACAGAGACCTTTGATTAAAAATCTGACGGTGGGAAAAATTCCCTAAATCACTTAGAGAATATTCTCTTTAACAAATTTTAACTAATTTATGAGCACTATAAAAAGGACCCTAGACCTCATTTCAAAGGCATCAAGATCTGGCTAAAAAGAAAAGAGAAGAGGACTCTTGAAGAATAAAAAAAAAAGGTAAAAACCTTTTAAAGAAGAGAAAATTCTCTTATGAACAAGATCATAGATCTTTAACGATAAATAAATAAATAAATAAAAATAGTGCCTTGCACTTGTTTTATGAACCATCGGTTCTTGAACCTAAAAGGTTCTTAAATTAATAGTGCTTTGCACTTTCATGAACCTTTGGTTCTATAAGATAAGAAAAATAAGAAAAACTTGTTTTTTCTTAGATCTAATAAATAAAAATAGTGCCTTGCACTTGTTTTATGAACCATCGGTTCTTGAACCTAAAAGGTTCTTAAATTAATAGTGCTTTGCACTTTCATGAACCTTTGGTTCTATAAGATAAGAAAAACTTGTTTTTTCTTAGATCTAAAAAAAAAAAATAAAAATAGTGCATTGCACTTGTTTTATGAACCATTGGTTCTTGAATCTAAAAGATTCTCAAATTAATAGTGCTTTGCACTTATAAATTTGCACTGTTGTGCTTTTTGATTGGTGCAAAGCGCTTGATAAATGCAATGCATTTTCTAAAGGGCCAGGCCCAAACCAAAAAGACCTAGTAGGCCTAATTAAATTGCAAGGCAATAAATGGGCAGAGCCCAAATAAATTGATGCTTTGCATCCTTTATACAAGGGCAGAGCCCAAATAAAATTGATGCCCTGCATCATTCCTAAAAGGGCAGAGCCCAAAACAAATTGATGCTCTGCATCCTTTCTGGGCAAGACCCAAATAAAAATAAAAAAAAGAAATGCAATGCAAAAGCAAATAAAATGTTGAACATTTCAACTGGACTTAGCCCAATTTTGGCCATAAGTCCTTAAATTAAATTGACTGAGCAAAATTGCTCTTCTAAATCAATTTACATCCGGTTCGAGGGTACATCTCCGAACTCCTTTGACATCCGTCGTTGTAATTCCTCAACGACGTCAAAGAGGTGACGGGTCCCAACGACCACACATCGATGTGGACTGCGGGGTCCTTAAACTCGTGGACCGAAACGTCCCTAAACTAATATGGGACCTAGACGTCCTTAAACTAATGATGGACCACTACGTCCCTAAACTGGTATCGGACCGAAATGTCCCTAAACTAATGATGGACCACTACGTCCTTAAACTGGCGCAATAGAGCCTCCAAATGCTCTTTTGCCGGATCTAAACGGTCCCGTCTAAGTTGATCTTAGCCCCAAATACGGTTAATGTGTCCTTAGATATTTAAATAAACAATAAAACTCCAAATCAACTTTGGCTCAAGGGTACATTTCTGAACTCCTCTGACGCCTGTCGTTGTAATCCCTCAACGACGTCAGAGAGGTGACGAATCCCAACGGCCAGATAATTAAATCAATCACTACGTCAAGTCGATCTTAGTCCAAAGCAGGACTAACGTATCCTTGACGAACGTTTAAGTTGATCTTAGCCGCAACGCGGCTAACGTATCCTTAAACTAAAAACACCGAACCCAAATCTAAGTAAATACGGATTTGGACTAATCCACGTCCTACGGACGACGGCATTACTCAGTCTCCGTATACAATCCACGGGCAACCACAAACAAAACAAACACACACGACATGAAGTGAAATTCTGGAGAAGGAGAAAGTTGCTACCGCGATGCGGTAGCGTAATTAACTGCAGGGGCTTGCGCCTGCAGGGAAGAGCGTCCCCACAATCAAAAACCCCTCACCCTGAGGGGGAATCTGACGAAGTCTGCTACATCGGCCGCATCCGTCTAAACCTCCGATACACGGTGCCATAAATCAACTTGGCATCTTCGGAGAGATAAACGGATAAAACCAAATAGCATCTGCCCCGAACCTCAGGCCACGGACGCGAAGTCCAGGCCGCCGTTCGGAGGGGAACAGATTCTGGCACGCCCGGCGGGACCTTTTCCTCTTTCCACTCCACACTTCGTGTGTCGTGTTCGCGAATGAATCGCGATTTGCTGTGGTTGCCTGTGGATTCGAGGTACTAAGATTTGGTATCTTGCTTCGTGCAGGAAACAGAAGATCAATGGCTTTAGACTGCACTACCTGCAACTGCATCTCTCGCTCCATCCCGTCCGGAGGAGTGACTTATGGGCCCCAAGCGGCCTCCCTTTTCAAGATGCCAGTGGAGCAAGTAACTCAGGCCACCGCTGGATTGTTCTTCGGGACTATGCTCCCATTGATAAGCTTCAATGCCCCAATAACATCGCAAGAAGCTCCAAAGAAGTTGGTCTTCGATCGACTCACCACTGCCGCGACCCCTCTCAACAGGTCGCCCAACTCCACTGCTTCAGGTTTTAATGGATTAGGCCAGAGCTCCATCGGGCCCATGAAGAAGCCTGCTATACCAGAAGGCGTTATCCCGAAGCGGATAGCCATCCCAACTCCCGTTCCTGGCAAAATCACCAAGGTTGCTTCTCATGTTCAGAAGTCCGCTTCTGACAAGTTGGCCGTCCCCGTTCAACGGACGTCGATCTTTAAAAAGCTGGTACCGGTATATTCTGACCAACACAGGGGGCATGAGGAGGTCACCCCTATAGCTGAAACAGCTCCATCAGCACGACATGCCCGACGTCGCTACTGGCGCCGAGTGAAGAAGGCTGGGGGCAACTCCCCCTCTGGACTTACTCCTCCAACTCTAATGGTGGAGATCGATACTGCTGTTCCAACCAGGAACAGCTTTGAGTTGCTGAACTCGGTGCGCAGAAACTCTCCTACTGCGGTGCTAAAGCGAACTCATTCATCTGTGAAGAATATTCCAGAGAAGAAGCTAGAGCAGCCCCTTCAACGGCTATCCTCTAAAATTTACAAAGTCTGGCGACAGGTTCAAGAGTCGGTGATTGATCAAGACTGCCTCCGACGACAGGAAAAGATGAAGGTTCGGCAGGGGAAGGATTACTCTGTCAAACCTCAAAAAGCAAAAGCTACTTGGGTGCCCACTACGACGGCTCCCTTAACTCCAATCACTCAAAAAAGGAGGCCGCAAGAAGCCCCTGTGTCTTCGGCAAATCGCAAAGACACCGAACACAAACGCCCCAAGTCTGGGGGCATGGTGGTGCACACTGTTTATATGGCTTCTGGAAAGGAGGAAAGCCGCACTTCTATGGGCCACCGACCGCTCACCCGATCCGTGACGAAAGCCCAGGAGCAACAGCAAAAGCTTCAGGAAATGATGACTACAATGGCTGCACTCACTGAGCCAAAAGAAAGCTCTGAAATGTCTTCGGATGAGCGTCAAGAACAAGAAACCGACGCTGACTTTTTACGCAGAGTCCTCGAAAAGAGGGACAAAGAAGCTGCAGAGCAAGCGGCTAACATAAAACAGATGGCGCTCCTCTTCCAAGATATGGTAGGGATGATGTTACAGCCGGACCTTCCTGCTGAAGATCCTCCGATCGTCCTTGAAGACGACAGGGGAGAAACGTCAAATCCTCCGCCGGCTCTATCAACTGCCAAGGAGGAGGCAATCTCCAAAGTCGACCTAGACGAATATATAGCTCAGCAGATCCGGGTTCATCAGGCGAATGAAGCGGCTGGGCAAACTGTTAGAACCGGACGACCGTATCCGAGCTGGTATGACCAAATTAATTACCCGCCAGGATATACGATCCCTAAATTCCATGTATATAAAGGGACAGGGAATCCGCATCAGCATGTCGCTCAATTCAGGGCCTTATGCGGCAATACTGGAGGCGATGACAAATTGTTGCTACGTCAATTCGTCGGCAGCTTAGCAGAAACAGCCTTTGAATGGTATTCGGAGCTGCCTAACGACTCTATCAAAACATTTGCAGAGATGGAGCTGCTGTTTACACAAAGATTCGCGAGTGCTAGTGAACGCACTCCGATAACAGCACTGATAAATGCCAGGATAAGGCCAAGCGAAACGTGGGTCCAATACGCAACACGATGGCGGAACCTATGGTCGAAATGCGAACAACGCATAGAAGAAGCACCTGCGGTAGGCATGTTTGTGGGCACTCTCGATCCGCAAGCGACCATCTCGCAATTCATGATGTTCTTCAGGCCGACCACCTTCCAGGCCTTGATCGACAAATTAGCCCAAATGGACCAGATGGGCCATAGACCGTCTCCTCCAAGACCCGATCCCCGAAATGAGAAAGGAAAAGCGATCATCGTCGCCAACGCTCAGCAACAGTCGAGCAACTCAAAGCCGGTCGCTCGCCAAAACAACGTGCGTCCACGCCCATCCCTCGAAGAGAGGCTAGGACGTAATTACTCGTTTCCTCAGAATAAAACGAGAAGACTGTTCGAGCTGGCAGTGCGCAACAGACTCATTAATCTGCCGAATCCAAAACGTCCGTTGCAGCCAGGCGGTCTTAATAATCCCAATTATTGCCCTTACCACCAAACGGTAAGTCACCCGATTGAGGATTGTTTCGTCTTTAAGGGATGGATCGAGGATCAATACCTGCAAGGCAAGTTCACGCTGTCTGAAAGCTGGAAGGTAAACCCTCCACAGCCGCACTCTCCAAAGAAGACGGACACGCCGGGGGCAACTTGTTCTTTCGTCGAGGATGAAAACGATGGAGAAAACTTATCGGATGAATCCGAAGACTACGTAGCGACTTGTTATGTGATTTCTCATTCACTGACGAATGATGAGGAGGATCCTTGCGCTGAGAAATCAATGGCGGACCCTGAAAAAGAAATTCCGCGGCCGTCAGACAAGTTGATCGATGCCTTCCTAAATGAAATTCATCTGAAAGCAAAAGCCAATCAAGAGCATGAAATGGCCATACTGGAAAGAACCAAGGTATTCCCGTCAAATCAAAAGCCATACACTGCGGGTAAAAACAAATTCAAGACGAGGAAACGGTTCGCCAAAGCTCTGTCAGTAGGAATGAAGCTACCGCCCTCTGAAGAAAATCCTTTCTCTGAGGTAGAGATGCACCCTAACTTCTGTTTATATCATCAGAAGATCATACATCCTACCGAAGACTGCGAATCCTTTAACTGTTGGTGGCAAGGGTACGTCGCTCAAAAGCGACACTCCGACAGAACAAAGTGTGAAGCTTGTGGACATCGGAAAAATGCGATAGATGAGCGCAAAAGAGCCACCGCCGACTGTCATATAGCCGACTTCAAGGGATCACAAATTATCACCTTTGGAAGCGACTCTGACGAAGAAGCTACCCCCAACTCTTCCCTCGGGAAACCTATTTCAAAAATAAAGGAATTGAGAAGCTGCGAGAACGTTCAGCCATGCAATCGCATGCTACTCGGAAAAAATCCCGACCCCGTAAGCAAGGGACCGAACAAGAAGAACAAAGGAAAAGGAAAAAAGGCCCTCGTCGCCAACACTCACCAACAATCAGGTGACCCTAGACCGGTTGCTTGCCAAAGCAACAAGCGGCAATCCCTCCAGGAAAAGTTGAAACGTCCTTACTCGTTTCCGCAAGATAAAACAAGGGGACTGTTCGAGCTGGCAGTGTGTGACAGACTCATCAATCTGCCGAGTCCAAAACGTCCGTTGTGGCCAGGCGATATTAATAATCCTAATTATTGCCCTTACCACCAAACGGTAGGTCATCTGATCGAGGATTGCTACGTCTTCAAGAACTGGGTTGAAGACCAATACCAACAGGGCATGTTCGCGTTGTCCGAAATTTGGAAGGTGAACCCGCCACAACCGCATGCTCCGAAATATATGGACACGCCGGGGGCATCATGCTCATTCATAGAGAAAGCCTAGCGGACCACTACGTCCTAAAACTGGATAACGGACCGAAACGTCCTTAAACTAACAACGGACCGAGATGTCCTTAAACTAATGACGGACCGCAATGTCCTAAAACTTGCAAATGACCGAAACGTCGTTAAACTACTCCCAACCCGCAGCATCTTTAGGCTGACGTTAAAAAAAATAATAAAATAAAAAAAAATAATAACGGTATGTCCACAAGCAAAATGGGCACGGATGAAAACCCGAAGGGGCTCCGTGAGTAAAAACAGCAGGGCTACCGGCGAGTGTTCGTGAAAACCCGAAAGGGCGCGACCTCGTTTGAAAAAAAAAAAGGAAGAAGAAAAGAAAAGAAAAAAAAAGAATAAAAATAAAATAAAAATAAAAAAGAGAATAAAAAAAAAACGGTATGTCCACAAGCAAAATGGGCACGGATGAAAACCCGAAAGGGCTCCGTGAGTAAAAACAGCAGGGCTACCGGCGAGTGTTTGTGAAAACCCGAAAGGGCGCAACCTCGTTAAAGAAACACTTATAGGATCCTCTCGACCCTGTAAGGAGAAACCACCCGCGTGAGATCCTTACGACTCACAAGGGAGCAACACACTTAGGCATCCTCACGATTCCTAAGGAGAAAATACACTTGCGAGATCCTCACGACTCATAAGGAGATAACACTCTTGTAAGATCCTTACGACTTATAAGAGAACATACACTTAGGAATCCTCACGATTCCCAAGGAGAAAACACACCTACAAGATCCTCACGACTTGTAGGGAGAAATACCTTTGTGAGACCCTTACGGCTCATGAAGTCAAAAGCCTTAGCCGACAGGACCCTTAACCCTGTTCACTAAGCCACCTTTGTTTAACATCGAAAAAGGCAAGTGATGATTCGCTCCTGGCAATATCCCAGTTATAGCGATGCTGATGCCTAAACCGGTATCAATTCCAAGCCCTTTCAAGGCAAATGATGATTCGCTCCTGGCAATATCCCAGTTGCAGCGATCCTGATGCCTAAACCGGTATCAAATTCCAAGTCTTTTCAAGGCAAATGATGATTCGCTCCTGGAAATATTCCGGTCGCAGCGATACTGATGCCAAGATCGGTATCAGATCCCAAATCCCCTACTCGCCAAAAAAAAAAAAATGCATACGAAATAGCCGAAATGATGGGGCAACTTGCAAACAAAATCAGCAAGTAAAAATGTATGCATGCAAAATAGGCGAAATGATTGGGCAACTCGCAATAAAAAACAGCGAGTAAAAATAAAATAAATAGCCAAAATGATTAGGCAACTCGCAATAAAAAGCAGCGAGTAAAAAGAAAAAATAGCCGAAATGATTGGGCACCGCGAAAAATAGCCGAAATGATTTGGCAATCGCGACCTTCGCGATATAAAAGCTGAAATGATAGAGCATCGCGGAAAGAATAAAAAAAAATGAAAGAATGAAACTTTTTGCCCTACAGGTGAAATCGCATCGATCCCTGTATACAATTCAGGGGCACAGATAAAGAGGGAACAATACCTTCCCAACAGGTTCCACCAGAAAGCGAAGCCAAATCTCGACGGTTCATAGATAACCTAGAGACCATCTCGACATTTGTCGCAATATTACAGACACGATGTCAACAAATGAAGCAAAGGAAGATCCCGAGCTTCAGGGTCTCGACGTTAACATTGATAACTTAGAGATCACCAACGGCGTTTCTCCTCACTCCAACTAGATGAAGACATGACGTCAACAACTGACCTCAGAATCGCAACGAAACGGAACCATGACAAAGTCCCTAGTTCCAAAACTCAATGGCCACGTCTACAGCCTGGAGACCAACAACGGTGTGCCTCCTCATTCCAACAGGACACAGATGTTACACCATCAAGCGGAGCGATGGCAAGATCCCAGCTTCACCTCAGCATTCGTCTCGATACAGTAGACGCAATGTCAGCAACAGCGTTCCTCCGCAGTCCAGCTGGAGGCAGATGCAACGTCAACAAAAGACCTCACGGTCGAAACAAAGCGGAGTAAACGGCAAAATCCCAACTCCACCTTAGCATTCGTCTCGTTACAGCAGACGCAATGTCAACAACGGCGTTCCTTCTCAGTCCAGCAGGGTGTACATGCAAAGTTAACAAAAGACCCCATGATCGAAACCAAGCGGAGTGACGGCAAAATCCCAGCTCCACCTCAGCATTCGTTTCAATACACCAGACGCAGCGTGAGCAAATGAAGCGAAGGCCAAATTCCTAGCTTCAAGGTCTTAACGGCAAGTCATATAAAGCCTGAAAGACCACCGGAGATCATCTCACATGGAGTGGTCACCTCCTCGACGTTCGTCTCGATACAGCAGATGAAATGTCACCCCAGCATTCTTCCTCCAGCAGGGATTTGGACGTGACAAAGCAAACGAAGCGAAGGCTAAATTCCTAGCTTCAGGGTCTTAACGGCAAGTCATATAAAGCCTGAAAGACCACCGGAGATCATCTCACATGGAGTGGTCACCTCCTCGACGTTCGTCTCGATACAGCAGATGAAATGTCACCCCAGCGTTCTTCCTCCAGCAGGGATTCGGACGTGACAAAGCAAACGAAGCGAAGGCTAAATTCCCAGCTTCAGGGTCTTAACGGCCAGTCATATAAAACCGGAAAGACAATCGGAGATCATCTCGCACCAGTGAGGTGTGGTCACCACTTCGACGTCCGTCTCGATACAGCAGACGAGATGTCACCCCAACGTTCGTCTCGACACAGCAGACGCAACGTCATCAAACAAACGGAGCCACGGCAAAATCCCTAGTTCCTAACCTCGGCGGTTCACCAGTAACCTAGAGACAACCACGACATTCGTCTCGATACAGAGGACGCAATGCCAGCAAACGAAGCGAAGGCTAAATTCCTAGCTTCAGGGTCTTAACGGCAAGTCATATAAAACCGGAAAGACAATCGGAGATCATCTCGCACCAGTGTGGAGTGGTCACCACTTCGACCTCCGTCTCGATACAGCAGACGAGATGTCACCCCAACGTTCGTCTCGACACAGCAGACGTAACGTCATCAAACAAACGGAGCCACGGCAAAACCCCTAGTTCCCACCGCGACATTCGTCTCGATACAGAGGACGCAATGCCAGCAAACGAAGCGAAGGCTAAATTCCTAGCTTCAGGGTCTTAACGGCAAGTCATATAAAATCGGAAAGACAATCGGAGATCATCTCGCACCAGTGTGGAGTGGTCACCACTTCGACGTCCGTCTCGATACAGCAGACGAGATGTCACCCCAACGTTCGTCTCGACACAGCAGACGTAACGTCATCAAACAAACGGAGCCACGGCAAAATCCCTAGTTCCAAACCTCGGCGGTTCACCAGTAACCTAGAGACAACCACGACATTCGTCTCGATACAGAGGACGCAATGCCAGCAAACGAAGCGAAGGCTAAATTCCTAGCTTCAGGGTCTTAACGGCAAGTCATATAAAACCGGAAAGACAATCGGAGATCATCTCGCACCAGTGTGGAGTGGTCACCACTTCAACCTCCGTCTCGATACAGCAGACGAGATGTCACCCCAACGTTCATCTCGACACAGCAGACGTAACGTCATCAAACAAACGGAGCCACGGCAAAATCCCTAGTTCCCACCGCGACATTCGTCTCGATACAGAAGACGCAATGCCAGCAAACGAAGCAAAGGCCAAATTCCTAGCTTCAGGGTCTTAACGGCAACTCATATAAAGCCCGAAAGACTATCGGAGATCATCCCCACACCAGCGCGGAGTGGTTATGACTCATCGGGGCTCTCCAAAATGAGCCTAACCTCAAGTAAAAAGCGCAATGGCAAATTCCTAGCGCTTGCTCTTCTGACGGTCAAACTGCCAAGGAGGATTGCTTGAAGACGTCTTGTCCAGCCCCCGAAGGGATCAGAGACACGGCAGTCGCGGGGCTACTCGAACAGCACGATTGCCTATCGAGGACTATATCAGCTTATGCGACGGTACGATGGCCAAAACCCTAAGTACCACCAACCTTAACGGGCTTCTGTCGTAAAGAGCAGAGGTTAAATGCGACGTTAAGATGTTCTTGCGAGATATGCTCGATCCGTTTCGACTCGTGAGGAAATTGATGTCTTTGCGAGATTTTCTCGATGCGTCTCGACTCGTGAGATAAAGCCTTAGGCAGTAGGGATTAAAAAAAAAACCTGTTTCCTAAGCACTGGGACCCTGCAAGTTGGCCCAAAACGGTCTCTTGCATACCATCCACGGGTCTCACTCTCCAACATCGAACTTCGACAAGGAGGGAAACAACCGCTTACAAGTCCTCTCGACTCGTAAGAGGGAAAAATTCTCTTGTAGGATCCTTACGACTTACAAGAGAAAACCACACTTAGGAATCCTCACGATTCCTAAGGAGAAAAACCCACCTACGAGATCCTTTTGATCCGTAGGGAGAAAAGTCTCTATGAGACCCTCACGGCTCATAGAGTTGAAAAGTCTTAGGTAGCAGATCTGAACCTGCGGCCTAAGCCCTCGCTATCTCGTGAAGAAATCAAGAAGCTTACTCTATTACCTGCTAATCGTGACGACATGCTGAGAAAGAGGAAAAGCAACAGAAAGAACACCCGATTTACGTTTGATCAAGCGTTCAGGACGTATTCATTCATGCATGGGCAAAAAGACTCAGGACAAAGATATATAATAAAAACAAGCTGGGATAAAAAAAAAATTCCATTAATATTGCCCGAAGTTCTTACAGTCATAAGAATAATAAACGAAAGTTACAATGGAATAACCTCAGATCCAGGGCATGGATTGAGGAATTCAAAAGCGATCCTATCTATGACTTTCCAAGCCTCGCGGACCATCCTGGTATGCTTCCTTTCGCGAGCGCAAACGTCAGGGTCCCTTCCGATGTCTTCCACCCTCCGATAAGCAGCGAGTATGTCAGACTGTTGAAAGACCTTGTGCAAGAGGTCGATAAGACTGTCTTGCCGTCTCTTCGAGATAAAATTCAATAGGTACACGGAGTACGCCTTGTCCTCAGCGGCATCCAACGCTCTAAGCGGCACGCCGGAACAGAATAGGGGAAGCGCTTTCCAGATAGCTCCCACGATAAGTTTAAGAAGAAAGGAACGTCGGGGATGCAGTGGACCGTTATATGCGTCGAAGCGACTCATTATTTCAGCACACTCCTCGTTTGTGAACTCCTGATTTTGAGAGCGGCCAAGTCGGCGGATGTCCTCATGAGAGATGATCTCGTTAAGAGCATACATATGGGCGTCCATTGTTCCTGTGAAAGAGAATCAACAGAATTATCAAAAAGACTGATTAAGCAAAACGATATAATGCACTGAGAAATAAAATGCCATATTTAAGTTCCAAGATCCATTAAGAATCCTCAAAAGTTCTTTTATATGATTTGGGAGGAGCAAAGCTCCATTAATGAATTAAGAAAATCCAAGGAAAATCTTTTAGAGAGCAAAGCTCTATTAATGGAACTCTAATAGGGCTCTCCTTAGTCTTCTATAGACCCCCTTAGAGCAAAGCTCTGCTAAATGAAACCCCAAATAGGTTTTCTTTAGATCAGGGATCTACGGAGAGCAAGGCTCTATTAATCAGCTTTAATTTAATTTAATTTTTACCTATGATGGTTATGAACTCTGGAGTTCTTAAAAAAAAATAAATAAATAAAAATAAAAATAAAAAATAAAAAATAAAAAAAAATAAAAAAATCAAGAGCAAGGCTCTGAAAATTCTTAAGCAAGAGCAAGGCTCTGAGTCAAAATTCTTGAAGTGGTAAAAAAAATTTCGAGGACCAAAGGTCCTATTTATAGGCATCAAGTGCCCTTTCAGCTTCCAAAAGATGGCGCGACGGTCCGGAGTCTGCCACCGCTGCGCTCACGTTAGGAGACCACGTAAGCGCAACGGTGGGGGGGCATTTGTTTACCTTAATCAGAGCAAAGCTCTATTTAAATTCCAAGGTAGGAAAAGAAGCAATAATTCTGTTTTTTCTCCAATCAGAGCAAAGCTCTGTCTTGAAAATTAAAAAGAAAATTAAAGTTAAAATAAATAAAGTAACGTATTCTATAAGAGCAAAGCTCGGAGGAAAAAAAAAAAGCCGCGCCCCGCGCGTGCAACTGCGCAGTGCGCGCGCGCAGTGCGCAGCTGCGCGCTGCGCAGTGCGCGCGCGCAGTGCGCAGCTGCGCGCTGCGCAGTGCGCGCGCAGTAAAAATAATAAAAATAAAAAATAAAAAAATAAAAAAAAATTTATTCTTTTTTTTTGCAAAAAAAGAATAAATATTTGAGAAAATCTTTTCTGTTTTTGTTAAAACAATAAGATTTCTTCTGTAAAACAGAGACCTTTGATTAAAAATCTGACGGTGGGAAAAATTCCCTAAATCACTTAGAGAATATTCTCTTTAACAAATTTTAACTAATTTATGAGCACTATAAAAAGGACCCTAGACCTCATTTCAAAGGCATCAAGATCTGGCTAAAAAGAAAAGAGAAGAGGACTCTTGAAGAATAAAAAAAAAAGGTAAAAACCTTTTAAAGAAGAGAAAATTCTCTTATGAACAAGATCATAGATCTTTAACGATAAATAAATAAATAAATAAAAATAGTGCCTTGCACTTGTTTTATGAACCATCGGTTCTTGAACCTAAAAGGTTCTTAAATTAATAGTACTTTGCACTTTCATGAACCTTTGGTTCTATAAGATAAGAAAAATAAGAAAAACTTGTTTTTTCTTAGATCTAATAAATAAAAATAGTGCCTTGCACTTGTTTTATGAACCATCGGTTCTTGAACCTAAAAGGTTCTTAAATTAATAGTGCTTTGCACTTTCATGAACCTTTGGTTCTATAAGATAAGAAAAATAAGAAAAACATGTTTTTTCTTAGATCTAAAAAAAAAAAATAGTGCCTTGCACTTGTTTTATGAACCATTGGTTCTTGAATCTAAAAGATTCTCAAATTAATAGTGCTTTGCACTTATAAATTTGCACTGTTGTGCTTTTTGATTGGTGCAAAGCGCTTGATAAATGCAATGCATTTTCTAAAGGGCCAGGCCCAAACCAAAAAGACCTAGTAGGCCTAATTAAATTGCAAGGCAATAAATGGGCAGAGCCCAAATAAATTGATGCTTTGCATCCTTTATACAAGGGCAGAGCCCAAATAAAATTGATGCCCTGCATCATTCCTAAAAAGGCAGAGCCCAAAACAAATTGATGCTCTGCATCCTTTCTGGGCAAGGCCCAAATAAAAATAAAAAAAAGAAATGCAATGCAAAAGCAAATAAAATGTTGAACATTTCAACTGGACTTAGCCCAATTTTGACCATAAGTCCTTAATATAAATTGACTGAGCAAAATTGCTCTTCTAAATCAATTTACATCCGGTTCGAGGGTACATCTCCGAACTCCTTTGACATCCGTCGTTGTAATTCCTCAACGACGTCAAAGAGGTGACGGGTCCCAACGACCACACATCGATGTGGACTGCGGGGTCCTTAAACTCGTGGACCGAAACGTCCCTAAACTAATATTGGACCTAGACGTCCTTAAACTAATGATGGACCACTACGTCCCTAAACTGGTATCGGACCGAAATGTTCCTAAACTAATGATGGACTACTACGTCCTTAAACTGGCGCAATAGAGCCTCCAAATGCTCTTTTGCCGGATCTAAACGGTCCCGTCTAAGTTGATCTTAGCCCCAAATACGGTTAATGTGTCCTTAGATATTTAAATAAACAATAAAACTCCAAATCAACTTTGGCTCAAGGGTACATTTCTGAACTCCTCTGACGCCTGTCGTTGTAATCCCTCAACGACGTCAGAGAGGTGACGAATCCCAACGGCCAGATAATTAAATCAATCACTACGTCAAGTCGATCTTAGTCCAAAGCAGGACTAACGTATCCTTGACGAACGTTTAAGTTGATCTTAGCCGCAACGCGGCTAACGTATCCTTAAACTAAAAACACCGAACCCAAATCTAAGTAAATACGGATTTGGACTAATCCACGTCCTACGGGCGACGGCATTACTCAGTCTCCGTATACAATCCACGGGCAACCACAAACAAAACAAACACACACGACACGAAGTGAAATTCTGGAGAAGGAGAAAGTTGCTACCGCGATGCGGTAGCGTAATTAACTGCAGGGGCTTGCGCCTGCAGGGAAGAGCGTCCCCACAATCAAAAACCCCTCACCCTGAGGGGGAATCTGACGAAGTCTGCTACATCGGCCGCATCCTTCTAAACCTCCGATACACGGTGCCATAAATCAACTTGGCATCTTCGGAGAGATAAACGGATAAAACCAAATAGCATCTGCCCCGAACCTCAGGCCACGGACGCGAAGTCCAGGCCGCCAGGCCGCCGTTCGGAGGGGAACAGTTGATCTTAGTCTAAAATTAGACTAGCGTATCCTCAAAAAACGTTTAAGTTGATCTTAGTCTCAAATGAGACTAACGTATCCTTAAACCCAACCCCCAAACCCAAATCTAAGAAAATACGGATTTGGACTAATCCACACCCTACGGGCGACAACATAAATTAGTCTCCGTATACAATCCATGGGCAACCAAAAACAAAACAAACACCCACGACATGAAGTGACTATCTAGAGAAGGAGAAAGTTATTACCGCAACGCGGTAGCGTAATTAACTGCAGGGGCTTGCACCTGCACGGAAGAGCGTCCCCACAATCAAAAACCCCTCAACGAGGGGGAATCTGACGAAGTCTGCTACATCGGCCGCATCCGTTTAAACCTTTGTTACATGGTGCCATAAATCAACTTGGCATCTTCGGAGAGGTGGACGGATAGCACCAATTAGCATCTGCCCTCGAAATTCAGGCCCGGACGTCCCAACGTCCCGGTCGCGTCTTTCGGCGGAGAACAGATTCTGACACGCCCGGTGGGACCTTTTCCTCTTTCCACTCCACACTTCGTGTGTCGTGTTCGCGAACGAATCGCGGTTTGCTGTGGTTGGCTGTCGATTCGAGGTACTAAGATTTGGTGTCTTGCTCCATGCAGAAAACAGAAGATCAATGGCTTCAAACTGCACTAACTACAACTGCAACTCTCGCTCCATCCCGTCCGGAGGAGTGATTTACGGGCCCCAAGCGGCTTCCATCTTCACTATGCCGGTGGAACAGGTGACTCGGGCCACCACTGGACTATTCTTTGGGACCATGCTCCCACCCATAAACTTCAATGCCCCACTGTTGTCGCAAGAAGCCCCAAAGAAGTCGGTCTTTGATCGACTTACTACTGTCACGGCCCCTCTCAACGGGTCGCTCAAATCCAATGCCTTAGTTTTCAACAGACTGGGCCAGAACGCCAACAAGCCCGCGATACCTGAAGCAGCCATCCCAAAGCGGATAGCCATTCCGGCTCAAGCGGATGAAATCATCAGAGAGGCTTCTTCTGCCAAGAAATCAGTCTTCACAAGGCTGGCCATTCCGGCTCCTGTTCTAGGCGAAATCATTAAGGCTACTTCCCCTGCTCAGAAGTCTGCTTTCGATAGGTTGTCCATCCCCACTCAGCGGATATCAGTCTTCAATAGGCTGACAACGACAACTTCTGACCAACACAGGGGGCATGAGGAAGTCACTCCTACAGCTGAGATAATCCCAACGGCTCGACACGCTCGATGTCGCCACTGGCGCCGAGTAAGGAAAGCTGGGGGCAATTCCCCTTCTGGACTGACTCCGCCAGCTCCAATGGTTGAAGTTGATGCTGCTGTTCCAACTGGGAACAGCTTTGAACTACTTAACAGGGTGCGCAGGAATTCGTCAACTGCTGTGCTGAAAAGATCTCCCCCACCTATGGAGAATGCCCCAAAGACGAAGCTGGAGCAGCCCTCTCAGCGTCTGTCCTCTAAAATTTATAAAGTTTGGCGACATGTTCAGGACTCCGTGGTAGATCAAGACTATCCCAGCCGACAGGAAAAGATGAAGGTTCGGCAAGAAGAGGACAATCCTGTCAAGCCATAAAAGATGTCGTCTACCTGGGTGCCCGCTGCAACGGCCCCCTCGACGTCAACCGCTCACAAGAGAAGGAGGTCGGAAGTAACCCCTGTGACCATGGCGAACCGCATAGACGCTGAATTTAAATGCCCTAAGTCTGGGGGCATGGTAACACATATCGTTTATATGGCTTCCGGAAAAGAGGAAAGCCGTCCTTCTACGGGTCATCGACCGCTTACTCGATCGATAACAAAGGCTCAGGAGCAACAGCAGCAGAAACTTCAGGAGATGTTGACTGCAATGGCCACACTCATTGGGCCGAAAGAAAATCCAGAGACTTCAGAGCAGCGTCAGGAACAGGAAACTGATGCTGAATTCCTTCGGAGAATGCTTGAGAAGAAGGACAAAGAGGCTGCGGAACAAGCGGCCAATATAAAACAAATGGCCCTTCTGTTCCAAGATATGGTGGGCATGATGATCCAGCCGAACCCTCCAACCGAAGATCTTTCGGTAATAATTGAAGACGACAGAGGGGAGACATCAAACCCTCTTCCGGCTTGTTCAGCAGCCAAAGAGGAGAACATCTCCAAATCTGCTCTGGATGATTACATTGCTCAGCAAATACGAGCTCATCATGCGAGCGAAACGGCCGGGCAGATCGTTAGGACTGGACGACCCTATCGAGGCTGGTATGACCAAATAAGGTATCCGCCGGGATACACGATCCCCAAATTCCACGTATATAAGGGGACGGGAAACCCGCACCAACATGTTGCTCAATTTAGAGCCTTGTGCGGTAATACTGGAGGTGATGATAAACTACTGCTCCGTCAGTTTGTTGGCAGCTTGTCAGAGACAGTATTTGAGTGGTATTCGGAGCTTCCTAACGACTCCGTCAAAACCTTTACAGAGATGGAATTGATGTTCACCCAACGTTTTGCGAGCGCTAGCGAACGTACCCCGATCACCGCATTGATTAACGCCAGGGTGAAGCCTGGAGAGACATGGGTTCAATACACAATACGATGGCGGAACTTATGGTTGAAGTGCGAGCAGCGCATCGAAGAAGCGCCTGCGGCAGGCATGTTTGTAGATACTCTCGACCCTCAAGCGACCATCTCCCAATTCATGATGTTTTTCAAGCCAACCACTTTCCAGTCCTTGATTGATAAGTTGGCCCAAATGGATCAGATAGGTCATAGACCATTTCCTTTGAAGCTGGAATTTTGAAATGAAAAAGGGAAAGGGAAAGCAACCTTCATCGCCAATACTCAACAACAGCCGAGCAACTTAAAACCGGTTGTTCGCCAAAACAACGTGCGCCCACGCCCATCCTTCGAGGAGAGACTGGGACGTCCTTACTCGTTTCCCCGGAATAAAATGAGAAGACTATTCGAGCTGGCGGTGCGCAACAGACTCATCAATCTGCCGGACCCAAAACGTATGTTGCAGCCAGGCGATGTCAACAATCCTAATTACTGCCCTTACCACCAAGCAGTAAGCCATCCAATCGAAGATTGCTTCATCTTCAAAGGCTGGATTGAAGACCGATACCAACAAGGCAAGTTCGCGCTATCTGAAAATTAGAAGGTGAGCCCGCCACAACCTCACGCCCCTAAAAAGGTAGACACGCTGGGGGCAACGTGTTCTTTTATAGAAGAAACTCCATGGGAGGTTGCTCTTTCAGCCAAGACGAAAAGAATGTTGAAGGATCTTCACACATGCCTGGCCATCAGGTGGAAAAATCCACTGGAACCCGAGATCGTTGAGCGAATGCTGAAACCGCGCCCAACTACAAAAATTGGTGGTGATAGTCAAAGCACTCACACCCAGCCGTCAAAGTCTTCGAAGAAGAAGAAGACCAAAAAGCCCGTGAAGCTTGATGACAAGCGCACAGACCTACAAAAACAGATCGACACGCTGGAAGAATATAACCAGAAGGCGCGGACCCCAATCACACTCCAAGAATTTCTCAGTCATGTCCTTGAGGACAGAGATGACGACAATGGAGAAGACTCGTCGGATGAACCTGAGAATTATGTGGCAAGCTGCCATGTGATCTCTCATTCGTTGATAAACGGTGAAGAAGCTCCTGACACAAAGAAATTGGAGGCAGATCCTGAGCCGAAACTTCTAGGGCCATCAGACGAAATGATTGATGCATTCCTGAACGAACCTCTTCTGAAAAGCAAAGCTGGTCGAGAGCGCGAAGTGGCCATATTTGAAAAAGCCAAACGCCGGCGACTGAACGAAAAGGTTAAAACACCCCAACCAGACCGAGGTATGCCCGCGACAGATAAAAGCAGGTTCAAGAAAAGGAAAAGGTTCGCCAAAGCTATATCGACGGGAATGAAGTTGCCCACTTTCAGAGGAAATTCTCCTGGCGGTATATATCTTGATGAAGCGGACATACATCCTAAGTTCTGCTTATACCATCAGAGGATTGCACACCCCACCGAGGAGTGCATAGCCTTTAAAAACTGGTGGCAGGGATATGTTGCCCACCGACAACACGTTCAACGAGTGAAGCGCAAAGCTCGTCGGGAACAGAAAAGTACGACAGATGAGCACAAAAGAGCCGCTGACAACTGTCGCATAATCGACACTAAGGGATTGCAAGTTATCACCTTCGGAAGTGACTCTAACGAAGAAATCGCCCTCAACCTTCTCTTCAAGGAATCCACCTCCGACACAAAAGATGCGAAGATTTGCGAGAAAATCCAGCTGCGTAATCGTACGCTGCCCGAAAAATCTCAGACCTATGACCGAAACGTCGTTAAACTACTACCAACCCGCGCCGTCCCCAGGCTGACGTGGTGTAAAAAAACGGTATGTCCATAAGCAAGATAGGCGCGGATGAAAACCCGAAAGGGCTCCATGAGTAAAAACAGCGGGACTACCGGCGAGTCTTGTGAAAACCCGAAAGGGCGCAATCTCGTCAAAAGACACTTGCAAGTTCCTCTCGACCCTGTAAGAAGAAACCACCTGCGTGAGATCCTTACGACTCACAAAGGAGATACACACTTAGGGATCATCACAATCCCTAAGGAGAAATTACATTTACGAGATCCTCACAACTCGTAAGGAGAATTCCCCTTTGAGACCCTCACGGCTCACAGGGTTCAAAAGCCTTAAGCTACAGGGATCTGAAACTGTTCTTAAGCCATCACAATCTCCAATGTGGCCCTACAAGCGGTTCAACGCTGACCCTTGTATACAATCCATGGGTGCGAATAAGCATTTCCCTAACAAAGTCCCACCAGAGACTGGGGATATGCTCATATGGCAAAAGACACTTGTAAGTCCTCTCGACTTATAAGGAGAAAACACTCTTGTAAGATCCTTACGACTTATAAGAGACCATACATTTAAGACTCCTCACGATTCTTAAGGACAAAACGCGCCTACGAGATCCTCACGACTCATAGGGAGAAATACCTTATGAGACCCTTACGACTCATGAAGTCAAAAGTCTTAGTCGACAGGATCCTAACCCTGTTTACTAAGCCACCTTTGTTCGACATCGACAAAGGCAAATGATGATTTGCTCCTGGCAATATTCCAGTCGTAGCGATGCTGATGCCGAGATTGGCACCAGATTCCAAGTTCCACACTCGCGATAAAAATTCAGCAAGCCAAAAATGCATATGAAATAGCCGAAATGATGGGGCAACTTGCAACGAAATCAGCAAGTAAAAATGTATGCATACAAAAACAACCGAAATGATTGGGCAACTCGCAATAAAAAAAACAGCGAGTAAAAACAAAACAAATAGCCGAAATGATTGGGCACCACGAAAAATAGCCGAAATGATTGGGCAATCGCGACCTTTACGATATAAAAGGCTGAAATGATAGAGCAACGCGGAAAAAAATAAAAAATGAAATGAAACTAAACTTTTTGCCCTACAGGTGAGATCACATTGATCCCTGTATACAATCCAGGGGCACAAACAACAAGGGAACCATACTTTCCCACCAGGCTCCATCAGAAGAAGAGCCAAGTCTCGACGGCCACATCTACAGCCTGAAGACCCACAACGGCGTTCATTCACAGTCCAGCAGGATACAGATGCAACGTCAACGAAAGACCTCACGGTCGAAACAAAGCGGGGTGATGGAAAAATCCCAACTCCACCTCAGCATTCGTCTCGTTACAGCTGACGCAATGTCAACAACGGCGTTCCTTCGCAGTCTAACTGGATGCAGATGCAACGTCAACAAAAGACCTCATGGTCGAAACAAATCGAAGTGATGGCAAAATCCTAGTTCCACCTCAACGTTCGTCTCGATATAGCAGACGAGATGTCACTACAGCGTCCTTCCTCCAACAGGATTCGGACACGCCAAAGCAAACGAAGCAAAGGCCAAATTCCTAGCTTCAGGGTCTTGACGACAACTCATATAAAGCCTGAAAAACCATCGGAGATCATCCCACACCAGCGAGGAGTGATCACCACCATGACATTCGTCTCGATACAGCAGACGCAATGACAGCAAATGAAGCAAAGGCAAAATTCCTAGCTTCAGGGTCTTGACGGTAACTCATATGAAACCTGAAAGACAATTGGAGAGCATCCCACATCTGCGTGGAGTGGTCACCACCTCGATGTTCGTCTCGATACAGCAGACGAGATGTCACCACAGCGTCCTTCCTCCAACAGGATTCGGACACGCTAAAACAAACGAAGCGAAGGCCAAATTCCTAGTTTCAGGGTCTTGACAACAACTCATATAAAACCTGAAAGACTATCGGAGATCATCCCACACCTGGTCATCACCTCGATGTTCATCTCAATACAGCAGACGAAATGTCACTACAGCGTCCTTCCTCCAACAGGATTCGGACACGCCAAAGCAAACGAAGCGAAGGCCAAATTCCTAGCTTCAGGGTCTTGACAGGTAACTCATATAAAACCTGAAAGATTACCGGAGATCATCCCGCATGGAGTGGTCACCACCTCGACGTTCGTCTCGATACAGCAGACGAGATGTCACTACAGTGTCCTTCCTCCAACAGGATTCGAACACGCCAAAGCAAACGAAGCGAAGGTCAAATTCCTAGCTTCAGGGTCTTGACAGGTAACTCATATAAAACCTGAAAGACTACCGGAGATCATCCCGCATGGAGTGGTCACCACCTCGACGTTCGTCTCGATACAGCAGACGAGATGTCACCACAACATTCTTCCTCCAGCAGGATTCAGATGCGACAATCAAACAACAGAGCCATGAAAAAATCCCTAGTTCCAAACCTCGACGGTTCACCAACAACCTAGAGACAACCGCGACATTCGTCTCGATACAGCAGACGCAATGCCAGCAAACGAAGCGAAGGCCAAATTCCTAGCTTCAGGGTCTTGACGACAACTCATATAAAACCTGAAAGACTATCGGAGATCATCCCACACTAGCCCGGAGTGGTTATGACTCATCGGGGCTCTCCAAAATGAGCCTAACCTCAAGTAAAAAGCGGCATGGCAAAATTCCTAACGCTTGCTCTTCCAACGGTCAAACTGCCTAGGAGGATTGCTTGAAGACGTCTTATCCAGCCCCTGAAGGGATCAGAGACACGACAGTCGCAAGGCTACTCGAACAGCAAGATTGCCTATCGAGGAATACATTAGCCAACGCGACGGTACGACAGAAAAAACCCTAGTACCACAGACCCTAACGGACCTCTATCGTAAAGAGCAGAGGTTAACTGTGACGTTAGGACATTCTTGCAAAAACTGCTCGATTCGTCTCGACTCGTGAGAAAATTAGTGTCTTTGCGAGAACTCCTCGAATCGTCTCGACTCATAAGGAAAAGCCTTAGGCGGCAGGGATTAAAAAACCTGTTTCCTAAGCACCGGGGCCCTACAAGTCGGTCCAAAATGGACTCTTGCATACTATTCATGGGCCATACTCTCCAAAGTCGAATCTCGACAAGGAGGGAAACAACCACTTACGAGTTCTCTCGACTTGTAAGAGGGAAAATTCTCTTGTGAGATCCTTACGACTTATAAGAGAAAAACACACTTAGGAATCCTCACGATTCCTAAGGAGAATATACACCTACGAGATCCTCTCGACTAGTAGGAAGAAAAGTCTTTATGAGACCCTCACGGCTCATGAAGTTGAAAAGCCTTAGGCAGCAAATCTGAACCTGCTTCCTAAGCCATCGATACCTCTCGAAGAATTCAAAACGGAATGCTCTCTCTATCATCTGCAGGCTACGCTTACTAAAGTGACATGTCGATAACAAAGAAAAGAAGAAAGCAAGAAATGACACAAGATAGTACGAAAGAAATGTATCTTTTATTCATAAATTCAATTGAGTATAATTTATATCATATGAAAGGATAAAAAAAGGGGGGGATACATTTTATTCAAAAGTTACAAGTGGTGCAAAAACAACTATTGGGAGGGAAGCGTTTTCAATAGACCAATCAGCCGCTCGCGCACTTACCTCAGCTTCTTCTCACGGTCAGCTGCCGCGACCAACTCTGTTTCAACCTAAGCTCGTTGCTGCAAATAGGATGAAAGTTGCTCTTCGACGACCCGCTGAGCTACCCCACGATTCTGTGCATCTTGCTCGATGGGGTCGAGCTTCTGCCTCAGCGTTAGCCCGTCAGAAATATATCGTAGAAGGCTTTCGAAGATAACTTTCAGTTGTGCAGCGTTTGCGTCAACTTGAGCATGCAATTGAGCAGATTCGCTTGAAGCTTCTTCGCACTCCTTACGCTTTAAGGCCGCTTCCTGTTCAAGATGGCGGAAGTAGGGAGTGCTCTCCTCGACCCATGCAGCCCGTTGAGAGTTCACAGCCAGGACCTCGGGAGCAGGACGTCCGACCTCGAGCTCATGCAGACAAGCCTTAATTTTCCTACAGTGATTAACCTAAGACTAAACGACGCCCTCGCTGTGAAAGTGCACAACCGTCGCCAGCATGGGATTAACCTCAGCAGCAAAATCTGCAGCAAGGGCAGGAGTCTCCGCGTCAAGCTCCTCGAGATGATCACTTAGCATACGCAGACTATTCATAGCGCCTTTTGAAGATAGACGTCTGGAAAAGGGGCCCGCTAGCATTAGGATTCTAGACTTGAATGAAGCTGAAGTCGGTGTTACAGCTGCAAAACAAATCACAGTCAAATAACGGTTCAGGAAATAAAGGAGGTTCATGAACAACGGAGTTTACTACACCGGCTGCAGCAGGTGGCAAGACCGGGAGTACCGGTGGTGCAACTGTTCTTTCCTCTTCTCCTTCGATCTGTAAGGCTGCAATTAAAACAAAGAAGAATTAGAAACAATTTGACTACCCGTAAAAAGAAGAAGAAGAGATGTTAGCTAAAGGCTGTACTCACCATCTCCGCTAAAAGGGGCAATCTCTGACTGAAAGGAGAAGTGTGGGTGTAGCACCTGATACAAGTGATCAAAAAGGACTCCTGCAAGGATGTAGTAATGCGATGTCAATGCATAAACTATATTGCCCACAATGAAACCGATGGGTCACAAGTCTGTACCTTCCAGCATTTGAGAGGATACGAGAAAAAGGCAAAGGGGCGGCCACCGTCAAAATAGAAACTAGCGATACTTCCTTGGGTGGCACAATCTCAACGCTCGCCACACCTGCATTAGAAGAAAAAGAAATACTGTCAGGAGAGATCGAAAGGGATTGCAAAACGAAAAGGAAAGCAACAACCCAAAATCTACCTGGTAAGTCACCGGTCGAGACCGCAATAAAGGCATCACTGGATGCAGTGACTGCCTCACCCTCCTCCAACGGAATGGTCTCGCCTCCCGTCGCCTCATCCCCTGGCTCTACGAGAGCCGTTGTAACGCTCGCGACGCCAGGAGATGGCAGAGAACCGCAGGCGGAAAGAATGGCGATTGGGGCAGTGCCAGACTCCTGAGAAAGAGTAGCTACCTCAGGCTCGACGATTGCGGCCATCTCGCCTACCGCTGCCTCAGGCTCGACGATTGCAACCACCTCACCTACCGCTACCTCAGGCTCGGCGATTGCAGCCACCTCACCTACCGCTACCTCGGGCTCGGCGATTGCAGCCACCTCACCTACCACTACCTCATCAAGACTCGGCCCTGCAGGATAGGATATATGAAAATCTGAAAATTAAAACTTTGACAAAAAGAACCCAATGTCACGTTACCTTGGGTCAGTTTTTCGACTGCTTCCCGGGCTGCACGTGCTTCCTATCTGTGGGCGGTAGACAAGGTAGCCGAAACATCCTCTGAAGGGGTAGGGGCAGGGGTAGCAGCGCTTGAACCTGCACCCGCGGCGAAGGCAGCGTTACGCTCCCTTGCCGCACGCATTTTACGCTTCCTTTCTGCCCGAGCCGTGAGGGCAGATCTTCTCAAGACCTCCGTCAACGGGACGTCATCGTCCGTGCCAATAGTTACCTCTGGAGCCGTTATGGCATCCGTCATCGGTCGTTTGAGTAAAGCCTCTTTCGGGAGTGCTGAGGAGGCCGGGACTTCGATGGCTGGCCTTGGAAGCATCTCCGCATCACCCTGCGGGATTGGCATTGTAGTCCCTGCGATAAGATAAGAAGGGGTCAGATTGTCCATAAGAAAGGCAAATGAAGGCGCAATGAGCCGAAATATACCAACGCCCAGCGAAGCGCGAATCCTCTCCTCCTCCTCGAAAGTCTTGAGGGAAGCCGCTAGAGCCTCTTCAGTGGAAATGCCTATTAAAGATGAGGTGTTAGTCAAGGCATGATAATAGAAAAATATGTAACAGCAAAAAAGATGCAACTAAAGATTACCTGACTCAGCAAGGATGATCATTCTTGCTTTGTGGGTTGCTGATCGTACAGAAGCTGCAATAGCAGCATCCAGATCCATATCATCCGTCGCTACGAATAGGCCCTCGTTGGTCCTATATTCACCCAAACCCTCACTATAAGGAGCATGGGGCTCCTGACCAAATACAACGTCGGCAGAGAGAATCGACTTCTTCTTCCTCTTCTACGAGCGAGCGCCGGTCGCCGCTAGCACGAGCTTATGCTTGGTGGACACCTTGGGACGACGAAACCCACGCCAGACTCGGGAGACGCTACGGTCACCGCTTTCACTGGAGCACGGCGTATCGGCAGCTCAGGCCTGTCATGCGGGACTTCGATCGCAGCAGCTTCTCTTAAAGGAGGTTGGACAATGGTCTGTCGCTTCAGAAGGACGTTTGGGTCACCGGCAGGGGGTGCACCCTTGCGATCGAGCAACAATCTCTTTTCCTCCCTGATGAAGGCACCCATTGCGTGTTGGTACCACGCCACATATACGTTTAGAGCCCTAGGAACACAACTTGGTTCGCTAATAAAGAAATTGGACCCTGTGTTTAGGCGCATGAAGTGGTGCAAAGCGCTCTGGATACCCTCCTCGGTATAAACTGGTTCCTCCAGGAATGCCTCGAGCGGGACACCCTGATTATAATTTGATTGCTGAGCAAAATGGTAGGGATTGTATCTCATGAACAGAGACGAATCGTTCTGCCTGAACACCAAATACCCCGGCCTGATGGAATATAGATGGAGAATTTCCCGAGCTTTTAGAGTAGAAGCTCTATACTTAAAAGTGTCTCGCAACGGCTGCACCGTCTTAGCAGACTACTTACCAATGGTCATGACTTTATCAACAAAGGTCATGCCGTCCCCGACGGTACATGGGCGAAGGATTACACCTCGAGCCTCTCGCTGACTTGGCTCCACAATGGAACCGTTGACCAACCGCATGATCAGGGAAAAATTGCAAGTTTCGTAGAAATGAGGCCGCTTGTGCATTTCAAAGGCACCGAGCACATGCAATTCAAGCCATGAGGTAAAATAATGCATCGGGAAGTTCATGGGCTGCACCCCCGGCTGAGCGGTATCGGCCGCCAAACTAAGGCCGTGATACAAATGAGCCAGCCCGGCAACACCAACGGCAACTTGTCTCCCTTTAACCATCCGATGAGCTGGGTAGAAGACTGACGGCCTTATGTAGCGAGGGTGCATGGGAAGCACGAACCAGCTTAACCACAAACCAAGGAACCTTAAAAAGAATGCTTCCTCATCAATGCCCGGAGCAGCAATTTCTGAAAAAGGGACGATCGCGACGTTTGGAAGAAAGAATCCCTTTTGATCAGCTTCCAGTATTGGTCGGCGATCTAATCCAAAGCCGAAGGGATCATCGAGTGTGGCAAACTTTTTGCCTTGTCTCGATAGAACTTCTGAGCGAAGAAAACGGGCGATAAAATCCGCAGAGCTAACCCTATAGCTTCCAGATTCAAGAAATAGGCCTTCGTAAATGTTTAGCACCTTGATTAAGCTAGGGAATCGGTGCTAAATGGGATTCTCTAGTTTTAAACCCGTCATCACCAGTCGGGTAGCGAAAACATATTCATCAGGGGGCAAAATCTCCTCATAATGCTCCCCTCTAACAGGCAAGCCGGAGATGTCCGCAAACTCTTACAGAGAGATGGAAACTTCCCGATCTAGCATAAGGAAAGTATGAGTTGGAACGTTCCATTGTTCCAAGAAGGCTTTAACCCACCATGCGGGAGGTATGGAGTACTGAAACAGAGAAGCATAAATCGCAGGATATTGCCCAAGCTTCAGCAGTTCTGACTTCTTTGCCGATAGGATATATCGGGCCCACTGCAGGTACCCAGCCGAGTGACGGGGAGTCAGACCTATATTGTAGGGTTGTCCCCAATGGCGTGACTCACCTTGGCATATACGCCGCCCTAGAATGTCCAAAGCCATCGGCGGTTGTACAGGTATTGCAGCCATAGAGGGCTAAAGCCAACCCTCCAAAGTCCAATTAACCACCTCCACAGCATAGTTCACCGGGGGTGCGTCAGCATAGTGGATCGCCGAGATAGCCTCTGAAGGTGTTGCGCAAGAGAAACTGCGTCTACCCATGATGATCTGGTTATACCATATTCCCCACAAATGAAGATTCTTGTGTTCTGGGTCATGGTCTTTGATCAGCGCAATAACCTCCCGGTCTACGGGCGCCTCAGGAAATCCGCCTTCTGAGTGGACGAACGGAAAAGAAGTGTCGAAAGACATGTCACCTGCACGAAAAAGAACAAAATTCAATTGTCAGTGCTATAATTTAAATGATGACCCTTGGTACTTTATAATTCGTACCGCACTGTAATGCAGTAGAGAGGGACCAAAAGGGGCCCACAAAAACTAGATGACAATTCATCAATTAATAAAACAGCCTCATCATTTGATGAGACTGTTAATTAAATGAGGAAATCCTCAAGTGATTCTTATTTAATGAGAATCCCTCGGGTTAGGGAGTAAATCTCCCCTTGAGAACAGTGCTCTGTGACAGAGTGACACTTGTCAAACTCTAATCATGAAGGAATAAAAATTCCTCAAGAGCCTTACTTTGGAGAAAATGATGGAATAATCCATCAGGAAAATTAAAAACATTTTTTTTATACGAATTAAAAAATTCTGAGATCTTCAAAATCTATGAACAAAGTCTTAAGAGTTCTTCATAAGAGATTAATAAATCTACATGATTTGAAGAGAGCAAAACTCTGTTAATGGGTTAAGAAACCCTGAAAGAGATCTCTTTAGATCTATGATTCCAAGAGAGCAAAGCTCTGTTAATGAAACCCTAAAAGGGTTTTCTTTAGATCAAAGATCTATGAAGAGCAAGGCTCAGTTAATGGGTAAAACCCTAGATTATTAAAAGATTTAATATTTACCTAAATTTTGACAGAGTTTTTGTCCTTAAGAAAATTCTTAAGATGGAGAGCTATGCTCTGTGAGAGAATAAAAATTCTTAGAAAATAAGAAGAAGATGAAGAGAAATCATCCTAAGGACCAAAGATCATATTTATAGGCACTGAGTGCCGTTTCAACTTCTCAGTTGATTCGAGGGCGCAGATGCTGCCACCACTGCACTCACATGTGGGCCACGTGAGCGCAACGGTGGGAAAGCATTTGTTGCCCCCAATCAGAGCAAAGCTCTGTTCAAAATTCAAATTTTGAAATGAAGCAACGCTTCAGATACAGCGCCAAGTGCGCTGCGCCCTAAGCAGCGCATCACGTGCAAAGCACGTGGGCGCTAGCGCTGGGTGCGCTGCGCTCTAAGCAGCACACCGTGTGTGCCCTAGCGCTAGGTGCGCTGCGCTCCAAGCAGAGCACCAGTGCTTGACACGTGGTGCACTAGCGCAATGTACGCTGCCCTTTAAGCAGCGCACCACGTGTAAAGCACGGGTGCGCTAGCGCTGGAACTAAAAGCTCTCCACCCTTAGATCAAAAATCTAATAATAATGATAAATCATTAATTAATCAGAAATAAAATCCGTTAAGGAATGATTCCTCAAAAGCTTTCCAAATAACAAGATTGTGCTCTGTAAATCAGATCACCGTTGGATCAATGATCCAATGGTAAATAAAAATTACCAAAAGACAGAATAAATTCTGTATGGAAAGATTTATCAATATTGTTAAAAACAAGAAGATTGTCTTTTGTAAAACAGAAACCCTAGGATCAAAGATCCAATGGTGGGGAAACGTCCCCAAATCAATCAGAGAAAGATCTCTTTAACTGATTCAACAAATCAGCCTACCCTATAAAAAGGCCCCTAGATTTCAAGTCTCAAAAGAAAAAAATAGAGAGAGAAGCCTCCTCAAAAACTTTGAGAAATTCAAAGAAGAAGAGCCAAGCTCTCGGTGAAAGAAGATTTTTTCTTCAAGGTAAAAAGAATGGTGATGAACATAGAGATGAAATCATCTCGTAATTAATTTGAAAAGAAGGATTCACTTCTTTAAAAGATCATAGATCTACAAAGACGAAAATTATTTTACAAAGAGATCAAAATACCTCATCATAAAATGAAAGAAGAATTTACTTCTTCCTCACAGATCATAAATCCATAAAGGCAAAGCCTTTCATCAACATAAGAGATTGAAGAAACTTATTGCTCTTAGAATCTTGAGACAAAGTCTCTTTTTGGATCATAAAATTGATCATATGCGCCTTTGCACTCTGGAACTGCGCTTTGCGCTCTTGAACTGCGCTTCTGTGCTCTTAGACTGGCGCTCAGCGCCGAGCGCGACACGTGTCGCTCTGCGCTCTTGAAATAGCGTACTGCACTCATGGGCTGGCGCTCAGCGCCAAACGCACCACGTGTCAATAACGTGTGCGCCACTAAACTACTAGCGCAATGCGCTCATAAAATGCGCAATGCGCCCATCATCTGGCGCTTAGCGCCAAGCGTGACACGTGTCCTTCACGTGTGCGCTACTTGGCAGAAGCGCACTGCGCTCTTTGACTGGCGCAAAGCGCCAAGCGCGCCACGTGTAGCGCTGACAGAACATAAATTGTTCTTTAATAAGCCCAGAGCTATGATGAATGCTCAGCATTCAATAAAAGACAAAACATTATCAAGATATAAATCAATGCTCAGTATTGTTAAAAGGGCTAAGCCCAAATAAAAGCTCAACAGCCCAAATTGAATGTTAAAATATTTTAACTTGATTGGACTTAGTCCAATATTGGCCATAAGTACTCAAATGCAGATTAACTGAGACCATATGCTCATAAATCTTTTAACAGATCTTAGCCCCAAATTGGACTACAGATCTTTCAACCAAAATTGGTTCAAGGGTACATCTCTGAGCCCCTCTGATATATGTCGCTGTAATCCTTCAACGTCTTCAGAGAGGCGACGGGTCCCGACAACCATACATTTCATAGACTATGACGTCTTTAAACTTGACTGTGAGGTCTTTAAACTCACGGACTATGATGTTCTTAACCTTGACTGTGAGGTCTTGAAACTCACGGACTATGATGTCCATAACCTTGACTGTGAGGTCTTTAAACTCACGGACTATGATGTCCTTAACCTTGGACCGAGATGTCCTTAAAGTAACATTGGACCACCATGTTCTTAAACTGGTAATCAGCCGCAATATCCCTAAACTAAACAATAGAGCCCAAATGCTCTTTTGTTGGATCTAGACGATCCCGTTGAGTTGATCTTAGTCTAAAATTAGACTAACGTATCCTCAACAAACGTTTAAATTGATCTTAGTCTCAAATGAGACTAACGTATCCTTAAACCCAACCCCCAAACCTAAATCTAAGAAAATACGGATTTGGTCTAATCCGCGTCCTACGGACGACAACATAAATTAGTCTCCGTATACAATCCACGGGCAACCAAAAACAAAACAAACACCCACGACACGAAATGACCATCTGGAGAAGGAGAAAGTTGTTACCGCAACGCGGTAGCGTAATTAACTGCAGAGGCTTGCGCCTACAGGGAAGAGCGTCCCCACAATCAAAAACCCCTCAACGAGGAGGAATCCGACGAAGTCTGCTATATCGGCCGCATCCGTTTAAACCTTCGATACATGGTGCCATAAATCAACTTGACATTTTCGGAGAGGTGGACGGATAGCACCAATTAGCATCTGCGCTCGAAATTCAGCCCCGGACGTCCCAACGTCTCGGTCGCGTCTTTCGGCGGAGAACGGTGGTTGCAGCCAATATATACAAACTAGTGAGGGTTTGTTAGTAGTTTGAATCTATTGGTAGCATTTGTATGCGGGAAATAGTCTCACATCGGATGTAGAGACGAATGCCCAAGCCTTTATAATAATTCCCAATATTTAAGTAATATTTTAAACAAAGTGGGTTATGAGTCAAGTGGGCCTGATTTCTAACAGGCTTATAATATTTATTTATTATCGCCTTTGATAGGGCACTTGGGCACTTAAACAAAGTGGCATATAATTCAACGGTGAAAATGCTGTGGAATCGCATGAAATTTGGTGTATGCACATCTTAGATGATAACGATGATGATGATAAATGCCGATCGTCGGAAAAAATGGTGGAGGTTGTATTTTTTTCGATGTCGCAGGAGGAAATTCCCTTCAATGGCCTCTTTCCTCCATTATTCTCATATATATATATATATATATATATATATATATATATATGAGATTAATGGAGGAAAGAGGCCATAGGAGGGGATTTCCTCCTATGGCGTGAAAAAAATACAACATTCACCATTTTTTCCGACGATCGGCACCCATCATCATCATCGTTATCATCTAAGATGTGCGTACACCAAATTTCATGTGATTCCACAACTTTTTCACCGTTGATTTAGTGGGTTCAAAATTAACGGTTTACCGACAATAGAACTTTTTACATTGCTAAATCAACGGTGAAAAAGTTGTGGAATCACATGAAATTTGGTGTACCCACATCTTAGATGATGACGATGAAGATGATGGAGGCCGATCGTCGGAAAAATTGGTGGAGGGGGTATTTTTTCGAGGCCATAGGAGGGAATTCCCTCCTATGGCCTCTTTCCTCCATTATTCTATATATATATAGACACACACATTATTATTTGTGGGTTTAGGATTTTGATCTGAATGGCTTGGATCATGAGTGCACAATAACACATCATGGTGCAGCAATATTCCTTTCTCTTCTCTTGCATTTGATGTGGGTTTGAATTGTGAAGATGGGTTTGTGTGTTTTGAGGAGAGGAGAGAGAAAGTTGAGGCCCTTCTCCTTATGCTCATTGGATGATCGAGTGAGAGAAGCAGTGATGGACGAAATAGATGAACAAGAGTGCAACATCTCTTTTGCTTCTCTCTCTCCTCTCCAGTCTCCCATCAAGGCACGGATAATAAATTAAGCGGGGGCTTCCTATGTTACTTTATTTATTTTTATTTTTTTTGCTTATTATTTATTATAGCGGTATTAAGTAGGAATAAATTTCATGTCGCTCGTTATTTTAGCTTCACACCTCAGTTTTTTCCTGCATATGTCATGAACATTTGGACATTGGTGTGACTCCACTCTGAATAAGACAAGAGTATTTGACCCTCACTTGGAACTAACTTCATGCTTCCAACCATTTTTATGGATTAAAACTGGGAAAATTGCTTAATAATTGTTCTTATGGTTGCATCGGGATCCGGGTATCTGCCAGATACGGATACGGATTTTGATATCCGGATGGATACGGATATATAAATATAAATATAAATATAAATATTCTTCCGGATACGGATACGGTTTTAACAAAATTATCCGGATACAGATACGGTTTTAGCAAAATTATCCGGATACGGATATGGATATCCGCATATGTGAATTTGGATGCAGAAACGGATACTGATCCAAATATCCGTAGAAAAATACAAGAAAATACACTTTTTTAAATTAATTTTTCTTTAATAATGCATATTTAAATCATACGTTTCTTACTCATTTTATATGCTATGCATTATTTCATCAATTTTTTATAACTATTTTTTTAAAAATAAGCTAGTTATATTTAATATCATGCCCCGCTTCCCAAAATACGGAATACGAGAGATGATAAGACCAGCCATGCTCCTACGGTCAAGAAAATATCCTGCCGTAGTCACACTTCGGTTTCTAGTATTACGTGGTAATCAGTAATCATAGCATAAGTAATGAGAAATGCAGTCACTGATCCTATCAAAACAGATGTAAAACTAAACAGATGGAGTCAACGGAAAGGATAACGCTGACGTCGCCAATCTAGATGTCCGCAGTATCCTCGAGATAAGACAAATCTTGATCTGAGCTAAGTCCACTTCTGCTCAGGTCGTCAGAGCATGCATACTTAGGTCGTCAGAGCGACACAATAGCAATATATATAAATATGTAATATGTGCAATGATGATGAACGTGAAGCAGTAATCATAAAGTAATGACGTGAGCATGAAATAACCAAAACATGTAAACAGTAAAGCATGTGTATCGAATCAATAAGCAATGCAATGTCCATGTCACTAAAGCTATCAGTCTCTAAGCCTCAATGTCCGAGTCACTAAACTTATTATCAGTTTAAGTGTGAGCGTCAACCACCGCAGAAATATCCCCAACTCAAGGGTAAGCCCCAAGGGCAAGAAAACACGGGCCTGAATCACGATCGGTAAGAATCAGAAACTCAATCAGTACAAACCCCGAAATCACTACATATGCCGGCATGAGACTCATGAGATTCCGTTGATCGAACTAACACTCAAACTACCCCACACCCCGCGATCTACATCAAATACCGACCATGAATCTAAATACTGATCGCTCCCTGACAAGTCTACGCGAGAATTGGAGACAGGGTCTCTATCAAGCATGTCTCGACTGGTATCCAAGATAAATGGACAGTGCTCGATATCTTATCTATGACACTAATATAAGTGCTTCCATACCCATCTCATACCAGTTATAGTTACACTTATATATGCCCCATAGGCGTCGACAATGCAATAACTAACTGGTTCTGCTGATTGTGTATAAGTACGTGTCACTTCCATTATTCAATCACGCTTTTACACTAACGCACTTGCCACAATCCAATCACTAACATTTAACACTTGGTAATATAATACGGTCACTAGGATATCGATGCAAATGAACATTATTTACAAGGGTATAACAGCCATGCAACATGATGGGGACACAGTAAATGCACCACCGAATACATATGAGCAACCGGTGTCGGTTGGATTAGAAAAATCACATAAAATCACACGTGTATAATTTGGCGAAACAATATAAAAAGAGTAAACATTGTATTAAATTATCTGCTCGGAAAAATTGGTTTTGAGTCAATCGGGTATCAGGTTTGCGAGTTATGGTTATTCCATTTTAAGTGTTCACTGCTGGAAATCCATTTTCTGAACTGAGAGTCCGTTTCGTAACACGTTTTACTAACTATTGGGATCATAATTAGGCAACCCTATAGTTAGATAATATTTAGATCTATGTGTTATATTTCCAACGCATCAGACGGATCAATAATATCTGCAGTACGCAAGGAGATATGCACTGTCTAAGGTTAAGATATGCATTCTGGTTCTGCACGTAACTGCAGCACACATCTACGGTTTAAAAAGTGTTATAAATATCAAATGACACTGGAATGCAATGAGATTAGCACCGTTAGAAAGATAATTCAATTCTCCACGCTTCCATATATGGTTCCGCACACTTGCGCGCTTAAACAGGGAGAAACATGCATTCCAAAACGAGTACAGGTAAAGACTCTGGCTCTAGACTACGGTCTAGAGCCGTGAATTCCTCAGTTTTGTTGTCTGAACAATCACAACCGTCAAAACAGTTGTATCTATTCAACTCTAGTCACAACCATCCAAACAGTTGTGTATATATGGTTATTCCATATATACACACACAAACATTATTATTTGTGGGTTTAGGATTTTGATCTGAATGGCTTGGATCATGAGTGCACAATAACACATCATGGTGCAGCAATATTCCTTTCTCTTCTCTTGCATTTGATGTGGGTTTGAATTGTGAAGATGGGTTTGTGTGTTTTGAGGAGAGGAGAGAGAAAGTTGAGGCCCTTCTCCTTATGCTCATTGGATGATCGAGTGAGAGAAGCAGTGATGGACGAAATCGATGAACAAGAGTGCAACATCTCTTTTGCTTCTCTCTCTCCTCTCCAGTCTCCCATCAAGGCACGGATAATAAATTAAGCGGGGGCTTCCTATGTTACTTTATTTATTTTTATTTTTTTTGCTTATTATTTATTATAGCGGTATTAAGTAGGAATAAATTTCATGTCACTCGTTATTTTAGCTTCACACCTCAGTTTTTTCCTGCATATGTCATGAACATTTGGACATTGGTGTGACTCCACTCTGAATAAGACAAGAGTATTTGACCCTCACTTGGAACTAACTTCATGCTTCCAACCATTTTTATGGATTAAAACTGGGAAAATTGCTTAATAATTGTTCTTATGGTTGCATCGGGATCCGGGTATCTCCCAGATACGGATACGGATTTTGATATCCGGATGGATACAGATATATAAATATAAATATAAATATAAATATTCTTCCGGATACGGATACGGTTTTAGCAAAATTATCCGGATACGGATACGGTTTTAGTAAAATTATCTGGATACGGATATGGATATCCGCATATGTGAATTTGGATGCAGATACGGATACGCATCCAAATATCCGTAGAAAAATACAAGAAAATACACTTTTTTAAATTAATTTTTTCTTTAATAATGCATATTTAAATCATACGTTTCTTACTCATTTTATATGCTATGCATTATTTCATCAATTTTTTATAACTATTTTTAAAAAAATAAGCTAGTTATATTTAATATCACGTCCCGTTTCCCAAAATACGGAATACGAGAGATGATAAGACCAGCCATGCTCCTACGGTCAAGAAAATATCCTGCCGTAGCCACACTTCGGTTTCTAGCATTACGTGGTAATCAGTAATCATAGCATAAGTAATGAGAAATGTAGTCATTGATCCTATCAAAAAAGATGTAAAACTAACCAGATGGAGTCAACGGAAAGGATAACGCTGACGTCGCTAATCTAGATGTCTGCAGTATCCTCGAGATAAGACAAATCTTGATCCGAGCTAAGTCCACTTCTGCTCAGGTCGTCAGAGCATGCATACGCAGGTCGTCAGAGCGGTAGCAATATATATAAATATGTAATATGTGCAATGATGATGAACGTGAAGCGGTAATCATAAAGTAATGACGTGAGCATGAAATAACCAAAACATGTAAACAGTAAAGCATGTGTATCGAATCAGTAAGCAATGCAATGTCCATGTCACTAAAGCTATCAGTCTCTAAGTCTCAATGTCCGAGTCACTAAACTTATTGTCAGTTCAAGTGTGAGCGTCAACCACCGCAGAAATATCCCCAACTCAAGGGTAAGCCCCAAGGGCAAGAAAACACGGGCCTGAATCACGATCGGCAAGAATCAGAAACACTATCAGTACAAACCCCGAAATCACTACATATGCCGGCATGAGACTCCTGAGATTCCGTTGATTGAACTCAAACTCAAATTACCCCACACCCCGCGGTCTACATCAAACACCGACCATGAATCTAAATACTAGTCGCTCCATGACAAGTCTACGCGAGAACTGGAGACAGGGTCTCTATCAAGCATGTTTCGACTGGTATCAAGATAAATGGACAGTGCTCGATGTCTTATCTATGACACTAATATAAATGATTCAATACCCGTCCCATACCAGTTATAGCTACACTTATATATGCCCCATAGGCGTCGACAATGCAATAACTAACTGATTCTGCTGATTGTGTACAAGTACGTGTCACTTCCATTATTCAATCACGCTTTTACACTAACGTACTTACCACAATCCAATCACTAATATTTATCACTTGGTAATACAACACGGTCACTAGGATATCGATGTAAATGAACATTATTTACAAGGGTATAACAGCCATGCATATGAGCAACCGGTGTCGGTTGGATTATAAAAATCACATAAAATCACACGTGCATAATTTGGTGAAACAATATAAAAAGCGTAAATAGTGTATTGAATCATCTGCCCGGAAAAATTGGTTTTGAGTCAATCGGATATCAGGTTTGCAAGTTATGGTTATTCCATTTTTAAGTGTTCACTACTGGAAATCCATTTTCTTAATTGGAAGTCCGTTTCGTAATACATTTTACTCCCTATTGGGGTCATAATTAGGCAACTCTACAGTTAGATAATATTTAGATCTATATGTTATATCTCCAACGCATTAGACGGATCAATAATATCCACTGTACGCAGGGAGATATGCACTGTCTAAGGTTAAGGTATACATTCTGGTTCTGCACGAAACTGCAGCACACATCTATGGTTTAAAAGGTGTTATAAATATCAAACGACACTGGGATGTAATGAGATCAGCACCGTTAGAAAGATAATTCAATTCTACACGCTTCCATGTATGGTTCCGCACACTTGCGCGCTTAAACAGGGAGAAACATGCGTTCCAAAACGAGTACAGATAAAGACTCTGGCTCTGGACTGCGGTTTAGAGCCATGAATCGCCTCAGTTTTCGTCGCCGTGTTATAGCAGTGTCGAAATATAAAACACAGGGGTTTCTATTTTATCGAGTCGTCTTCGATACGGACCCTCGAACACAACGTTCCGGTATATATATCTAATTTACTGCGTTTTGCATAAGCTACATGTGCGAGGAATTTCAGATTTGATGAAGCTCAATGAAGGTGTCATTACATGATGTAAACTTCGCTATTTTCAACCCAAATTCCTGCATGACATTCTTCATCAGCAAACGGATCTATTTGTAACAAGTTCCGCCATATTTGATTAAGTTTACACATAAGATTCCGTATTGAACACATAGGTTTAGCAACCGATTAACGGTCAAAAAGTCGATTCAATTATTTGGCCTATACGAAATTAATTCACGGGTTTCTACAAGCCGTTAATTACAACATAATAAGCTCGATTATGTCCCAAACAGTATTGCCAAATCGATCAAGACTTATTAGTAAAAGTGCTATGGTATTTTTCGATATTCTATATACTTATCGATATAAATAAAATAGTATGTAAACAAGTGAGGAGTTCACTTTTCTGAAAATGATCGGGGAAACAACCGTGATGACGACGACGACAGCAACGGCACGATCACAGTGCAGCGACAACAACGCAAGCAGCAGCAGCAGCAACAACAAGCTTGGGCTCGGCTCTGGCCCAAGCTCGCGGCGCGGCCTCGCACTGGGGATGCTGGCAATGACGGTGGTCTCGTAGGGGACGACGTGATCGTTGGAGAAGCAGTGAGAGGTGGTCGCCGGCAATGAGGTAGAAGCGGTCGTCGAGGATGCAGTGGCCGGCTATGGGTGCTTGGGTGCAGGAGTTGGTCGGAGTTGGGCTCAGCTGCAGGAAGAAGAAGGATGCTGCGATGGTGTTTGGAGTTTTCGAAGATGGTGAGGTCTCGGGAAGAGGAAGTCGATGAAAGCAAAGATGAGGGAGGTGATGGCGACAGTGGTGAGTCGGGGTTGAGGGCTCGATTGAGGTTGGAGATAAGGTCTCGCCGACGATGGAGGGAGCCGGTGATTGTAGTGGCGGGGGCAGTGAGTGAGGAGAGTGGTGGGGTTCAGGGGTGCGGGGTTACTCGTCGAGATGGTATAGGTTGAAGAGGGTGGCGACAGCAAGGGTGCTCGGGAATGAAGATGGTAGCGTTGTGGTTGAGGCAGTTGCGGGGATGGAAAAAAGGATGACGGCAGCGATGAAAGGAAGAAGGGAATGGCGATGGGGATCTTGGGAAGAAAAGAGGAGTCGGCTGCGGGCAACAGTGGGAGGCTCGAGTGCGGTGAGGTGGCGGCATGGTGGAGCGGTGGGGTGTAGTGGTGGCTTGAGCTCGTTGGCTGGGGCTAGACGAGAAGATGAGGGGGTCAGGGGAGGTGAAGATGGTGGAAAGGAGGCTCGGATGCGAACTGGGTCGTCTTGGGAGCTCAGGGCTAGGAGATGGAGGAGTGCAGTGGATGTGTTGGGGTAGCTGTGGGGGTTTTCGCGGTCGAAGGGGGAGGGAGGTGAGAGGGGAGGTAGAGATGGATGAAGATAGAGGGGGTCGGTTGTTGAGAGGGAGGAGGGCAAGCGAGGGGATCACGGGGCGGTTTCGGCGAGGGCGGGAAACTCGGGGAAGTCGTTGGCATGGTGGGCGTGGTCGTCGCGGAGGTGGTCGCGGGCGCGGTCGCGGGCGCGGGGAAGGAGGAGATGGGGAAAAGGAAGGAGAAGAAGAAGAAGAAGATGGGGTCGGGATCGGGTCGGGTCGGGTCGGGTAAAAGGTAGGGGTTAGATTGGGGTTAGGGTTTAGGTTTTAGGTAAAAAAAATAGAAATTAAAATAATAAAAATACATAAAAATGTGCAAAAATACTAGGAAAATTCTGGAAAAATATACGGAAATATATACATGGAACTGGGGATTTACATTTAATATATTTGTTAGTATATTTATTTATTCATTGAATTTTTATTTCCATGTAAATTTTTCTTTATCAATTATTTTTTAACATTCAATGAAATATATGGAGTACATACACAGACATTTATATTTCTTTAATATCCGATCAGTATCCGTATCCATTTCTTTAATATCCGCTCCGTATCCATATCCGGTTTTTCCGGATACAGATATGAATATTTTTTACCGGACCGTATCCGTATCCGAAACTAGAAAGTGGATACGGATATGGTAATTCTCATATTCGATCCGTATCCGATCCGGATGCAACCCTAATGGATCCACAAGTTTTTTCTCAATACTTTAATATCCTAATGTATTTCTTTCTTAACAATTTTTTTATCTTCTGTTTTTACCGTTGTGTTTTTCTTTTACATCAGCTTATTCTTTGCAAATCATAGGACGGAAAAGATAGGGATGCTAAACATGTATGCTCACGGATGCAAAATGATCTAAACAAGCCCTCCATGCAAATCTGACAACTACTGATGATGCACCTCTAATGATAAATCATAAAATGATGCAACGCATCCAATATGAGCTTCAAATACCTACAAATGAAAACTGATTTTAATATCTGTGGAGTACAAATAATATAAACGTTTTAAGCTAATTATTCATAATTAATCCTCAGAATTAAAGCAATCAATTTTGTGTTAATATAGGATTATCCATATATAATACAAATGTACAATTGTTAAACTAAATTAAATTTAGAAAATAACAAATAAAGCTTAAACAATAAAACATAAGGATGGCCCGCATCATTCTCTCCGGCTTCAAAAACTTCAACATCTGGTGAATGCTAAAACTGATGAAACCTCAAAGGGTGTGATGGATCTCTGGATCTCCTTCAGATGTCATTTTCCGTTAATCTGCTGCGAGCGTTGATGGACGGCTGAGATCGAGTTGGAGGGTTGGCTCCTCGAGCGTGTGGATCTCAATGGATTTTGTGTGGTTGTGGTCGAGCTACCTGCAAAGAAGTCCCGGGGTGGTTTTGCCACCTAGGACCCTCCGACGATCAAGTTAGACGGGATATTTTGGCAAAGTAACAGCCTATTGGAGTGAAAATGGCTTCCCTGAATCGTCTGAGAGAGGGGTTTATATAGCGGCAGCAATGTGTAGGCGGGCGCGAGATTCACGCCGGTCATTACGAACCTGGCGTCACGCCCGCATGATAGGCGGGATCCCGCATTAATGACGAGACATGCTCGTTGATGGGGGATCGTGATGGCGTGGAACGCTGGATCATAGGCGGCGGATATCTCGTGCATGGCGAGATTCGGGGAGCCGCGGCAGAGGCGTCTGTGATCAGCGCTACGGGTCGGTCGGTGAGACCGAGGAAGATGAGCTCGGCGGGAGGCTCGGGCAAGAGCGGGAGCGGGAGCCCAAGGCATCTTGGTTCTGTGATAGCTCGGAGGCGAGCCGGGGGGTGGTCTGGAAGGCCACCGAAGGTCGGGAGACTTCTCGGACCGGAGGCCCGAGGTGTGATCCCAACTGAAGTTCTTGATCCTTTCTTGTAGGTTCTGGGACACGTCATCTGCAACGTGTCAGCATCTAGAGAGTCACCGATCATCATTAGCCCCCCACTCTCATCTCGACCCGTTCCTGGGTCGGGTCGAGAGTGGTCTGATCGATCGCCCGGGATGAGCTCTCACTCGAAGATATCGTCGGCGCGCATTCCCGGGCAAAGAGTAGTATTTTCTTGACGATGTCAGCGGATCAGGGGAGAGATCTCGCATTAAAGGGGAAGCGCCGGATCGTGTGTACTGTTCTCTGCCGAAAGACCAGGAAGACTGACTTCTTGCCTGAATTTGGGGACAGATGCTATTTGGTTTTATCCGTCCACCTCTCCGAAGGTGCCAAGTTGATTTATGGCATTGTTTATCGGAGGCTTAGATGGATGCGGCCGTTGTAGCAGACTTCGTCAGATTCCCCCTCGTTTGAGGGGGTTTTGATTGTGGGGACGCTCTTCCCTGCAGACGCAAGCCCCTGCAGTTAATTACGCTACCGCATCGCGGTAACCACTTTCTCCTTCTCCAGATGATCACTTCGTGTCGTGTGTGTTTGTTTTGTTTTTGGTTGCCCGTGGATTGTATACGGAGACTAATTTGTGTTGTCGCCCGTAGGGCGTGGATTAGTCCAAATCCGTATTTTCTTATATTTGGGTTTTGGGTTGGGTTTAAGAATCATTAATCTCATTTGAGACTAAGATCAACTTAAACGTTTGTTAAGGATACGTTAGTCTAATTTTAGACTAAAATCAACTTAACCATTTGTTAAGAATACGTTAGTCTAATTTTATACTAAGATCAACTTAACCGTTTGTTAAGGATACGTTAGTCTAATTTTAGACTAAGATCTACTTAACAGGATCATTTAGATCCAACAAAAGAGCATTTGGCCTTGATTGTTTTAGTTTAGGGACTTTGCGGTCCAGTTTAAAAACATCATAGTCTGTAAAGTTTAAGGATATCATAGTCCATGAGTTTAAAGACCTCATAGTCTGTGGTAGTTTAGAGACATCATAGTCTGTAAAGTTTAAGGACATTATAGTCCATGAGTTTAAGGACCCCACAGTCCGTAAAGTTTAAGGACATCATAGTCCAGTTTAAAGACGTCATAGTCTGTGTGGTTTTGGTTCAACCGTTTGGGGATGCACCAAAAGTTATTGGTTATTGGGACCCTCCATCTCTCTGAAGACGTTGAAGGATTACAACGACATGTATCAGAGGTATGAAGAGATGTACCCTTGAACCAATATCCCGATTTGGGGAATTGGATGAACATCAGTTTAGATGTCATCTGTTAGGAGAACACTAGTCATCTTTGGGACTAGGATTAGTTTGGGGAGACCTGAACATGGGGGCTCAGTTGATTGGTGACAAAAAGGGTCTTGGTTTCGAAAGACTTGGCTAATTTGAGCTAAGGTTGATTTCCCTTAGTCACCCCATAGTACTAAGCACTCAATCAGTGTTAAACACTGGACTTTGGAGGAGCTCACGTGTGAACACGTGAGGAGCCCCGAAGTGGGCATTGTTCCTTGAGTTTATTCCCTCATATATATATATATATATATATATATATATATAAGTGCTGAGCACTTGGCTCACGTGTGAGCACGTGAGGCGCCCGAGGTAAGAACTGTTCTCTGGATTTTATTTCTCTTTCATTTATAAGTGCTAAGTACTTAGTTCATCAAACAGTCACGTGCAAACACGTGGAGTGCCTTCGAAATACGAGCGCTGTCTTTAGAATTTTCTCCCTATTTGGGGGTCACATGGGAACATGTGAGGTGCCCCCAAAATGGGAGCTATCTTGAGTTTATTCCCTTTTTCCTTTTCTAAGTGCTAAGCTCTATCAAGGGATCACGTGAGGTCACGTGAGACGCCCCCAAATTGAGATGTATTTTAGATTTACTCCCCTTTTTTGAAAAGTTTGTTCGGTGGTGCGCCAAGAGTTACTGGTTATTGTGACCCTCCACCTCTCCGAAGACGTTGAAGAATTACAACGACATGTATCGGAGGTGTGGAGAGATGTACCTTTGAACCAAATTCCAGATCGAGGGGAGAGATCATGGTGGGATGAACATCATTTTCGATGCCATCTATTAGGAGCTCATTAGTTATCTCTGGGACTGAGATCGGTTTGGGGGAAACCTGAGCATGAGGGGCTCGATTGATTGCCCTCGGGAGATTTGATCTAAGTTTGGCTAATATTGGCCTCTTATAGTGTTAAACACTAATATATGATCGGCGCTCACGTGATCCCACGTGAGGGCTTAAAGTAGTGTTAAACACTAGTGTATGATCAGCGCTCACGTGCTCCCACGTGAGGTGCTTGAAATAGTGTTAAACACTAAGAATTTGAGGCGCTCATGTGGGGCGCTTGATGTAGTGTTAAACACTAAGAATTTGACGCACCCACGTGGGGTCACGTGAGGCGCTTGAAGTTCGCGCTGCTCCTCTGGGTTTATTTCCTTGTTTCTTTTCTAAGCACTATTGGGTCACGTGGGATCACGTGAGGTGCCCTAAGAATGGAAACTGCCCTTTGATTTATTCTCTTTCTGCTTTATAAAAGTTAAGCACTGCTTGGGGGTCACGTGGGGCCACATGAGGCGTTCCAAAAATAGGGTTTATTCCCTTTTCTCTTTTATAAGTGCTGAACACTTCTCAGGGGTCACGTGGGGTCACGTGAGGCGCTCCAAAAATAGGGTTTATTCCCTTTTCTCTTTTATAAGTGCTGAGCACTTCTCAGGGGTCACATGGGGTCACGTGAGGCGCTCCAAAAATTGGGTTTATTCCCTTTTCTCTTTTATAAGTGCTGAGCACTTCTCAAGGGTCATGTGGGGTTACGTGACTAGATCTCATTCTTTCTCTCTTCGTTCCTCAAAGGTGCTCACGTGGGAACACGTGAGCTTTTATTGTATAGCATTGAGCACTAATATGCATGGAGCTCTGGATCTAAGTTTTGTGAATTTCAGGTCCCTTATTTTATAAGAATTAAATTCTTTTATAGGCTTAAACCTTAATTTTATCAGAGGAATTAAATTCCTATATTTTTTGGTAAGAATTAAATTCTTTGAACTTAGCTCTTTCTCCTAAGTTTGGATCTACATAACAGAATCTCCCCAATGAGAATTAAATTCTCAACTTGTGGGGAGATCTGCTTCTGCAGATCCCAACCAGAGGAAGAACTAAGTTCTTTAAGAAGAGTTAAACTCTTGGTTTGAGAATTAAATTCTCTTTTTGTGGGAGCTTTTGGGAGGGGTTCCTCTTCTTTAGAGAATTAAATTCTCTCTCTATTTTTCTTCCCCTCTCCCTCCGTCTATTTTCTCCTTCTTGGCTCCTATTTATAGAAGAAATAAAATAATCAATTTGTTTAGCAAATCTATCATTGAGAGATTTTGATTGATTTTATAACCAACATGATCCTTTAGATCATTTGGTGAATTTTATTCACTATTGGATTTTTAATCCAAAAGATATTTTATTTGTTGTTCCTGGCAATTTTTAGGAAAATATTTTCTTGTACAGAATCTTTCTATAAATTGGTGATTTTTAGTCACCGTTGGATTTTTAATCCAACGGTGTTCCATTTTACAGAGTGTAATCTTTTCTGTTTAGAAAGATTTAAGGAAATATTTTTCCAGTTAGGGTTTTTGATTCCCTTTAATTAGAATTTAATTCTATTGTTCAGAGGGTTTAAGAGCTCATTACGTATTGGCACGTAATCTTACTGATTAAGCATTTGATTAGAATTTGATTCTATTGGTTAAGAGGGCTCAGGAACCTATCACGTGTTGGCACGTGACCCCATCAATTAGGCTTTCAGGTGCAGATAGACTTTGCTCATCAAAGGTCACGTGTCTGCACGTGAGGCCCGGTCACGTATGGACACGTGACCCCATCAATTATGCTTTCAGGCACAGATAGACTTTGCTCATAAAAGGTCATGTGTCTGGACGTGAGGCCCGGTCACGTGTGGACACGTGATACTCTATTTTGGGGGATTTCCTTGCCGCTTTATTTGTATTTTATTCAATTCCTATGAGGGAACAAATGCCCCCCACTACTTTGCCCACGTAAGTATGTACGTGGGTGAAGTAGTGCATAGTTATGCATAGCGTATGACCAGTTTCGGATTGGTATATAACTTTCAGAATCTTGATCTGAGAAGATAATGAGCGGACACAAGCGTCGTCATTTATCATTGACTCAAATCTTGACTCTTAAGGGATATAGTTCTAAACCCATAGCCCCATGAGCCGCACCCTTCTATTTCTTTATGTCTTACTCTGGCGTGAAGTAATTTATATGCTCATGAGTAACTTCTCCATTTAAGTATCGTGTAGCTTTGGCAAATGTGGTCTGTAAATAGTCTATCTTGACCTCTTTATAGGGTAGTGATGGCTTAGGAGTCTGGATCAGATCTGCCTCTTAAGACTTTTCAATTTTATGAGTCGTGGGGGTCTCATAAAGATTTTTCTCCCTAGGAGTCCAGAGGATCTCGTAGGTGCATTTTCTCCTTAGGAATCGTGAGGATTCCTAAGTGTGTTTTTCTCTTGAGAGTAGTAAGGATCTCCCAAGAGAATTTTCTTCCTTACAAGTCGAGAGGACTTGTAAGTGATTGATGAGTTGACCTGCTCCCGAATCAAAGCATTGCTTTGATGGGGAGGTCAAGGGTTGACTTTGGCCGTTTTCCACGGGGTCAGGATTGACTTTAGCCGTATTCCACGGGGTCAGGGGTTGACTTGTTTCCGCGACGGGGTCATTGGCTGACGTATTTCTACGACGGGGTCATTTGCTGACGTATTTCCGCGACGGGGTCATTGGCTGACGTATTTCCGCGACGGGGTCATGTGGATGACGTGTTTCCGCAACGGGGTCATTTGGATGACGTGTTTCTGGGACGGGGTCATGTGGATGACGTGTTTCCGCGACGGGGTCATTGGATGACGTGTTTCCGCGACGGGGTCATTGGATGACGTGTTTCCGCGACGGGGTCATTTGATGACGTGTTTCCGCGACGGGGTCATTTGATGACGTGTTTCCACGACGGGATCATTTGGATGATGTATTTCCGCGACGGGGTCATGTGGATGACGTATTTCCGAGACGGGGTCATTAGGATGACGTATTTCCGCGACGGGGTCATGTGGATGACGTATTTCCGAGACGGGGTCATTTGGATGACGTATTTCCGCGACGGGGTCATGTGGATTGTAGGGTTAGCTTAGCACCTTGTGAAGGTTTTGGCAAGCATCAATCATGCTACTTTAAAAATTTTGGGGTGCTAAACAAACCCGCCAAGTAATCGAACTAGAGAATTAGGGTAAAACAAGATATGTAAACACTTTACATCTAATTGAACAAGGAATACAACCTTTGTAGACCGGTCATTCACTTCATTAGCTCCGTGTAGAAGTCCCTTTGCTACGATCACGATCGTCCGGACTCTAGAAAGGCTCCCACGAAGAAACGAACAAGCTTGCTTCAAAGTCTTCGAGACCGAAGATGATCTACGTCGAGGAGACACTAGCTCATGCTATCTTTTCACTAATTGTGTAAATTAGTGAAGCAAACACCCTAAACTAAATGGCTAATAGTATAGGATGATGAAGTAGGAATATTGCTCACTTTAGATTTGGTTTTCTCACAATCTATCATCACTTTGTCAAAAGCTAGAAAGCTTAAAATGAGGAAGAAGAAGATGAAACTCAAGTGATGAAAGAATGAATCCATTAAGGTTAAAAATGCAACCATGGGTGAGTATATCATATATCTAACCCTTGTAGAGAGTTAACCATTGTGTATCGTTAATGGTTGGGTTGATAAATATCTTATGGAAAACAAAAGAGTGGACTAAGTCAATGGTTATCTTGAAACTTCTCCAAGCTTCCAACCATCAAAATATCTCCACTAATTGTAATTACTTAAGAACAAATATTAACCCTAACATTAACCCTAGCATGGTGTAAGTCTCATACATGCATGTTGCATGTATAACCTAGCATGTCACAATATTATATATCACATATATAATATTTATGTAACAAAAGAAAACAATACAATAAACATATATCACATATATGTTAAATGCATCATAAGTGAGAATAATAAATATTTAAGTGAGCATATAATATATATATATACATATATATTATATATTATTTCATCGAATCAACACTTGATCCGATAACCCGGCTATATCATATATACCCGACCGATATCACATATCGCGAGAATAGAATACGGTATCATATACTCGTATTAATCTCAGTCATGCACATATCGCATATGTGCTCCTACTCCGTTTCGCATGAACCAAGAAACCTCTGTGTAGGACTCTAAAGACTCGTCAGTACGCCGGCAGTAGGTGATGATCATATCAAACACCCACAAGCCGCAAGCGGTCTGCTAAACGTAACGGCCACCCGGGTATTAAGCGATCAGAAGATCAACAAGCAAGCCTGCTATAACTCCTGCGAATCCAATCAGTAACACTACCGTACAGTCCGGTCTCTTCGTCTGATATGTCGCATATCAACAGCTTGGGAATGGTATAACGTCAGACCCCAATAGCCTGATAAGTCATGCCGATGCAAGGTCCATAACGGTTCGAGAAACTACCGGTAACACTTACAAATAAATCTCAGCAACCCTGGCCAGGGATTTCCTGTTATAGCCAATCGAGCATAGCGCAACATCAACCCCCAATACCGGGAGAGATGAAACCCCTCCTATCGCTCATTGCCTCCATGTGATTCAGGACTGTACCCAAAAACCACCGTTTTGCACGATCTCTTGACCGTGGTAAGGTGGAAATCAAAGCACAGTGGGAATCACACAAGACTCTATGACGATCTCGGGTATACAGACTAACCTATACCAGTGTCACCAGAGAACTGCTATCCGACGATAGGTATAATACCATCTAGGAGTTCTCGGCGAGTCCGTCCAGTGTACCCAGTCTCCACTGAGCACCCACATACCTTCTCTAATCTCAAACACCAATGGATATGGGATCATCCATCGCCCATCATATGGGTCAAGAAGCGCATACGCTAGTCTACTCTGGAGTACCGATGCCCTGTCTTGATACTCCCACAACTAGGAACATTTGAAGGATATACTTATCGACTACCCAGTCCCCACTAGTATGATCTACATCATAGTCCTGGTAGTCAAGTACTCATCCTAAGGGCTTTATCAACATGTGATCACAAAACAGTATTTGTTTACATGTTAAGATAAAGTGCAACCAGATAGCATACTATCATGTCGAGCAAAAATGTCCTTCCTATATATGTCCAAGCATCCACTACAATATACATCGCATGTACAGTAATGGCCTCTAGGGCATACATATAACTAACAAGGATGACGTATTTTCGCGACGGGGTCATGTGGATGACGTATTTCTGGGACGGTGTCATGTGGATGACGTGTTTCCGCGACGGGGTCATTTGGATGACGTATTTCCGCGACGGAGTCATTTGGATGACGTATTTCCGCGACGGGGTCAGGTGGATGACGTATTTTCGCGAAGGGGTCATTGGATGACGTATTTCCGAGACGAGGTCATTGGATGACGTATTTCCGCGACGGGGTCATTTGGATGATGTATTTCCGCGACGGGGTCATTTGCTGACGTATTTCCGCAAGGGGGTCATTTGATGACGTTGTGTCCGCTGTAACGAGACGAATGTCGAGGGGGTCTCTAGGTTGCCTGTGAACCGTCGAGATTTGGAACTAGGGACTTTGCCGTGGCTCCGCTTGTTAACATTGCATCTGCTGTAACGAGATGAATGTCGAGGTGGTCTCTAGGTTTTCTGTGAACCGTCGAGATTTGGAACTAGGGACTTTGCCGTGGCTCCGAGATTGATTGTCGTGTCCAAATCCTACTGGAATGAAGAGGAACGTTGTTGTGGGTCTCCAGGCTGTAGATATGGCCGTCGAGACTTGGCTCTCTTTCTGATGGAGCCTAGTGGGATGATATGGTTCTCTTTTTGTTTGTGCCCCTGGATTGTATACAGGGATCGATGTGATCTCACCTGTAGGGCAAAAGGTTTTCATTCTTTCATTTTTTTATATTTCTTTTGTTTTCCTTCCGCGATGCTCTATCATTTCAGCTTTTTATATCGCGAAAGTCGCGATTGCCCAATCATTTCGGCTATTTTTCGCGGTGCCCAATTATTTCGGCTATTTTTGTTTTTTACTCGCTGTTTTTATTGCGAGTTGCCCAATCATTTCGGCTATTTTTGTATGCATATATATTTTTACTTGCTGATTTTGTTGCAAGTTGCCCCATCATTTCGGCTATTTCATATGCATTTTTGGCTCGCTGATTTTTATCGCGGGTGTAGAACTTAGAATCTGGTGCCAATCTCAGCATCAGTATCGCTACGACTGGAATATTGCCAGGAGCGAATCATCATTTGCCGTGAAAGGGCTTGGAATTTGATACCGATTTAGGCATCAGTATCGCTACCACAGGGACATTGACAGGTGCGAATCATCATTTACCTTTGTTGATGTCGAACAAAGGTGGCTTAGGAAACAGGGTTAGGATCCTGTTGACTAAGGCTTTTTAACTTTACGAGCCGTAAGGGTCTCATAAAGGTATTTCTCCCTACGAGTCGTGAGGATCTCGTAAGTGCATTTTCTCCTTAAAAATCATGAGGATTCTTAAGTATATGTTCTCTTATGAGTCGTAAGGATCTTACAAGAGTGTTTTCTCCTTATAAGTCGAGATGACTTACAAAGGTCGTTCACCGTGTGACCATATCCCTAGTCGCTGGTGGGACTTTATTAGGGAAATGTTTATTCGTGCCCTTAGATTGTATATAAGGGTCAACATTGAACCACTTGTAGGGCAAAATCGGGGTGTATGACGGCTTAAGAACAGGTTCAGATCCCTGTAGCTTAAGGCTTTTGAATCCTATGAGCCGTGAGGGTCTCAAAGAGGAATTCTCCTTACGAGTCGTGAGGATCTCGTAAGTGTAATTTCTCCTTAGAAATCGTGGGGATTCCTAAGTGTGTCGCTCCTTTGTGAGTCGTAAGGATCTCACGCAGGTAGTTTTCTCCTTACAAGATTGAGAGGACTTTGCAAGTGTCTTTTAACGAGATTGCGCCCTTTCGGGTTTTCACAAACTCGCCGGTAGCCCTGCTGTTTTTACTCACGGAGCCCTTTCGAGTTTTCATCCGTGCCCATTTTGCTTGTGGACGTACCTTTTTTTTTGTGAGTATGGAACTCGAGATCTGATACCAATCTTAGCATCAGTATCGCTGCGACTGGAATGCTGCCAGGAACGAATCATTATTTGCCGTGAAAAGACTTGAAATTTTGATACCAATTTAGGCATCAGTATCGCTACCACTGGGACATTGCCAGGAGCGAATCATCATTTGCCTCTGTCGATGTTGAACAAAGGTGGCTTAGCAATCAGGGTTACGATCCTGTCGACTAAGGCTTTTGACTTTATGAGCCGTAAGGGTCTCATAAAAGTGTTTCTCCCTACGAGTCGTGAGGATCTCGTAGGTGCATTTTCTCCTTAGGAATCGTGATGATTCCTAAGTGTGTTGCTCCCTTGTGAGTCGTAAGGATCTCACGCGGGTATTTTTTCCTTACAGGGTCGAGAGGACTTTGCAAGTGTCTTTTAACGAGATTGTGCCCTTGCGGGTTTTCACAAACTCGCCGGCAGTCCTGCTATTTTTACTCACGGAGCCCTTTCGGATTTTCAACCGTGCCCATCTCTCTTATGAACGTACCTTTTTTTTTACGAGTCTGTGCTCATTCGGGTTTTCAAAAATATCGCCGGTAGTCCTGCTGTTTTTACTCACGACGCCCTTTCGGGTTTTCATCCGTGCCCATTTTGCTTGTGGACATACCGTTTTTTTTTTGTGGTTCAAGCGAGATATTCCACTTGACTGCAGGACTCGTTTGTAAGCCCCTTGATATCATTTTTATTCTTTGAGAAGAAAGGACCATCTTACGTAGAGATTCTTTCTCCAGTGAGAAATATGCCCCCTATGTATATCTCGGGGGGAGCGAGTACCCATGCCGTCGCTATTTTGGTGACAGGTTGCTTCAAAGTCGCTCATTTTTTTTGAGCGTCGGCGACAAATACCACCTTACCTCCGCTTTTCATTCATCTTCATCAGATGATGAAAGGTCTTGACTCAGCTGATCCAATCGAGTCATTTTATCCATGAGCTCTTGGAAGGCGGTCGGCTTGAAGAAGGCCATATACGAGAACGCCTTTGAATTTGGGTCAAGGGTGGCTATGAGCATTCCTATGGCTGCAACTTCATCGATGCGTTGCTTGTATTTGACCAGAGATTTCGCCATCGGGTAACACATTGAACCCAAGTCTCTTTCGGTCTAACCCTTTCGTTGACCAGTGCCGTTATGGTAGTGCGTTTATTCACACTAGCGAATCTCTGACAGGAGGGCATCTCCATTTCGTCAAAGGTATTCATGGAGTCATTCGGGAGTTCCGCATACCATTCAAAGGCAATGCCCGCCAGACAGCCGATGAACTGTCAGAGGAGAAGTAAATCAGTATTGCCGCACATGGGTTCAAATCACGCAATGTGCTGGGAGGATTCCCAGTTCTTTTGTACATGTAGCACGTTGGAAGTGTGTACTCTGGCGGTTACTGTATTTAATTGTGCCATGTCGGATACGGTCGACCAATCTTAATTGATCTATTTGTGGCTTACGGGCATAGTGAGCTTCGATTTGCTGAGCGATATATTCATTCAGCTTTGCTTTTTGGAATCATTTCCTCCTCGGCCATTGATGAGCTTTGCAGAGGATTTGAAATGTCATCCTTCTCTTTAAGACTGACTACCGGAAGTTAATTTGCCAGTGGTTCCGATTGAACCATCATTCCAACCATATTCTGAATCAGAAGGACCATCTGGTTCATTTTAGTGGACATTTCTGCCGCTTCTTCATCTCTCTTTTTCAGAGCGCACTTTAGAAAATCAATATCCGACTCCTTCTCTATTTTTTTTCGGGTGCGTCCTCGGGACTTTTCTTAGGCGATGGATTAGCGTTTGCTGCCGCCTGAGCGAGCATATCCTGCAGCTTTTCACGTTTGCAGTTGAAATTTTGTCAGGGACCGAGTTTGAGGTCGGTGACTAGTAGAAGCTCGAACTCCATCTTTGAATTCACCACATAGACTATGTGAACTACCAAGCCCCAGGCTTGGGGTGTTTGGAGTTTTGGCCTTTGGAGTTTGCTTCTGGCACTTGAGCTTTTATTGGGCCTCTTGTTGTAAAAAGCCGCTTTGGTTTTGGGAGGAACTGCTGTATCAGGATCCGTCTTGGGGTGAGTCCCCTTCACCTGCTTCCACACCTTATATATAGATGAGAAAAGTTTGTCTCAGGGAGCGAACTGGTTTCTGCTCTCATGGGATCTCCATGGGCTGCGGAGACTTCTTCAATTTTGCGGTAGGAGAACTTTGTCTGACCCTTCACAATAATTTGAAGTTGTTCCCGGTTGGAACAACAACATTCACCACCGGGGTTGAAACAGGACCATACGGAGAACTGCCCCCAGCTCATTTTGTATGATGTTGATATCGACGTCGACCGTTTCTTACAGCCGGGATTTGACTAGCTTCAGGATTTTGCCGAGCCTGACCCCTGTTTTCTTTGAGAGTCTAAATATTCTGCCCCCTACATCGACCTTGGTCCTTGGCAGGTGCCAGTTGCTGGAGGACTGATTATGTCGGCAAAGTTGCAGCTTGGGGAACCAGCCTATGGAAGACAGATTTCCTCTGGGCTTCCTTCCATTGGCGTTGAGGCACCGAGAGTGGGAGGTGGGAGTATCGACCCAAAGAGAAGCCCGTTGATTTCTTGAAGAGCCAGATTGCAGAGATTTGAGCCTGCAAGTGGCCCGTACTTGACTCCACCAGATATGACAGAGCCTGAGTTGCTAAGGTGGGAGCAAACGTCATTCTTCATAGAGACGAAATGCCGGCTTCAGTATCCACTCCCCTAAGGGCAACCACAAACATATACACAGCGATTATCTGATCGCGGGAAAAACACGACACACAAAGTGTGGAGTGAAAAGAGAAAGAGGTCCCACCGGGCGTGCCAGAATCTGTTCTCCGCCGAAAGACCGGGAAGACTGACGTCTTGCCAGAATTTGGGGGCAGATGCTATTTGGTTTTATCCGTCCACCTCTCCGAAGATGCCAAGTTGATTTATGACACCGTTTATCAGAGGTTTAGACGGATGCGGCCGTTGTAGCAGACTTCGTCAGATTCCTCCTCGTTTGAGGGATTTTTGATTGTGGGAACGCTCTTCCCTGCAGACGTAAGCCCCTGCAGTTAATTACGCTACCGCATCACGGTAACCACTTTCTCCTTCTCCAGATGGTCACTTCGTGTCGTGTGTGTTTGTTTGTTTTTGGTTGCCCGTGGATTGTATACGGAGACTAATTTGTGTTGTCGCCCGAAGGGCGTGGATTAGTCCAAATCCATATTTTCTTAGATTTGGATTTTGGGTTGGGTTTAAGGATCGTTAATCTCATTTGAGACTAAGCGCAACATAAACATTTGTTAAGAATACGTTAGTCTAATTTTAGATTAAGATCAACTTAACCATTTGTTAAGGATACGTTAGTCTAATTTTAGAATAAGATCAACTTAACCGTTTGTTAAGGATACGCTAGTATAATTTTAAACTAAGATCTACTTAACAGGATCATTTAGATCCAACAAAAGAGCATTTGTGCTCGACTGTTTTAGTTTAGGGACTTTGCGGTCCAGTTTAAAGACATCATAGTTTGTAAAGTTTAAGGACATCATAGTCCATGAGTTTAAGGAACTCATAGTCCGTAGTAGTTTAGAGATATCATAGTCTGTAAAGTTTAAGGACATCATAGTCCATGAGTTTAAGAACCCCACAGTCCGTAAAGTTTAAGGAAATCATAGTCCAGTTTAGTCATAGTCTGTGTGGTTTTGTTCAACCGTTTGGGAATGCACCAAAAGTTATTGGTTATTGGGACCCTCCATCTCTCTGAAGATGTTGAACGATTACAACATGTATCAGAGGTATGAAGAGATGTACCCTTGAACCAATATCCCGATTTGGGGAATGGGATGAACATCAGTTTAGATGTCATCTGTTAGAACACTAGTCATCTTTAGGACTAGGATTAGTTTGGGGAGACCTGAACATGGGGGCTCAGTTGATTGGTGACAAAAAGGGTCTTGGCTTCGGAAGACGCTAATTTGAGCTAAGGTTGATTTCCCTTAGTCACCCCATAGTGCTAAGCACTGAATTTTAAACACTGGACTTTGGAGGAGCTCACGTGTGAACACGTGAGGGGCCCCGAAGTAGGCATTGTTCCTTGAGTTTATTCCCTCATATATATATATATATATATATATATATATATATATATATATATAAGTGCTGAGCACTTGGTTCACGTGTGAGCACGTGAGGCGCCCGAGGTGAGAACTGTTCTCTGGATTTTATTCCTCTTTCATTTATAAGCGCTAAGCACTTAGTTCATCAAATAGTCACGTGCAAACACGTGGGGTGCCTTCGAAATGCAAGCGCTATCTTTGGAATTTTCTCCTTGTTTGGGGGTCACGTGGGAACACGTGAGGTGCCCCCAAAATGGGAGCTATCTTGGGTTTATTCCCTTTTTCCTTTTCTGAGTGCTAAGCTCTATCAAGGGATCACGTGAGGTCACGTGAGACGCCTCCAAATTGAGATATATTTTAGATTTACTCCCCTGTTTTGAAAAGTTTGTTCGGTGGTGCGCCAAGAGTTATTGGTTATTGGGATCCTCCACCTCTCCGAAGACGTTGAAGAATTATAATGACATGTATGGGAGGTGTGGAGAGATGTACCCTTGAACCAAATTCCAGATCGAGGGGAGAGATCATGGTGGGATGAACATCATTTTCGATGCCATCTATTAGGAGCTCATTAGCTATCTATGGGACTGAGATCGGTTTGGGGGACCCTGAGCATGAGGGGCTCGATTGATTGCCCTCGGGAGATTTGATCTAAGTTTGGCTAATATTGGACTCTCATAGTGTTAAACACTAATATATGATCGACGCTCACGTTCTCCCACGTGAGGCCTTAAAGTAGTGTTAAACACTAGTGTATGATCAGCGCTCACGTGCTCCCACGTGAGGTGCTTGAAATGGTGTTAAACACTAAGAATTTGAGGCGCTTACGTGGGATCACGTGGGACGCTTGATGTAGTGTTAAACACTAAGAATTTTACGCACTCATGTGGGGTCACGTGAGACGCTTGAAGTTCGTGCTGCTCCTCTGGGTTTATTCCCTTGTTTCTTTTCTAAGCGCTATTGGGTCACGTGGGATCACGTGAGGCGCCCCAAGAATGGAAACTGCCCTTTAATTTATCCCCTTTCTGCTTTATAAAAGTTAAGCACTGCTTGGGGGTCACGTGGGGCCACATGAGGCGCTCCAAAAATAGGGTTTATTCCCTTTTCTCTTTTATAAGTGCTGAGCACTTCTCAGAGGTCACGTGAGGCGCTCCAAAAATAGGGTTTATTCCCTTTTCTCTTTTATAAGTGTTGAGCACTTCTCAGGGGTCACATGGGGTCACGTGAGGTGCTCCAAAAATAGGGTTTATTCCCTTTTCTCTTTTATGAGTGCTGAGCACTTCTCAAGGGTCGCGTGGGGTCACGTGACTAGATCTCATTCTTTCCCTCTTTGTTCCTCAAAGGTGCTCACGTGGGAACACGTGAGCTTTTATTGTTTAGCATTGAGCACTAATATGCATGGAGCTCTGGATTTAAGTTTTGTGAATTTCAGGTCCCTTATTTTATAAGAATTAAATTCTTTTATAGGGTTAAATCCTAATTTTATTAGAGAAATTAAATTCCTATATCTTTTGGTAAGAATTAAATTCTTTGAACTTAGCTCTTTCCCCTAGGTTTGGATCTACATAACAGAATCTCCCCGTTGAGAATTAAATTCTCAACTTGTAGAGAGATCTGCTTCTGTAGATCCCAACCAGAGGAAGAACTAAGTTCTTTGAGAAGAGTTAAACTCTTGGTTTGAGAATTAAATTCTCTTTTTGCAGGAGCTTTTGGGAGGGGTTCTTCTTCTTTAGAGAATTAAATTCTCTCTCTATTTTTCTTCCCCTCTCCCTCCGTCTCTTTTCTCCTTCTTGGCTCCTATTTATAGGAGAAAGAAAAGAATCAGTTTGTTTAGAAAATCTCTCATTGAGAGATTTCGATTAATTTTATAACCAACATGATCTTTTAGATCATTCGGTGAATTTTATTCATCATTGGATTTTTAATCCAAAAGATATTTTATTTGTTGTTCCTGGCAATTTTTAGGAAAATATTTCCTTGTACAGAATCTTTCTATAAATTGGTGATTTTTAGTCACCATTGGATTTTTAATCCAACGGTGTTCCACTTTAGAGAGTGTAATCTTTTCTATTTGGAAAGATTTAAGGAAATATTTTTCCAGTTAGGGTTTTTGTTTCCCTTTAATTAGAATTTAATTCTATTGTTCAGAGGGTTTAAGAGCTCATCACGTATTGGCACGTGACCTTACTGATTAAGCATTTGATTAGAATTTGATTCTATTGGTTAAGAGGGCTCAGGAACCCATCACGTGTAGGCACGTGACCCCATCAATTAGGCTTTCAGGCGCAGATAGACTTTGCTCATCAAAGGTCACGTGTCTGCACGTGAGGCCCGGTCACGTGTGGACACATGACCCCATCAATTATGCTTTCAGGCACAGATAGACTTTGCTCATAAAAGATCACGTGTCTGCACGTGAGGCCCGGTCACGTGTGGACATGTGATGCTGCATTTTGGGGGCTTTCCTTGCCGCTTTATTTGTATTTTATTCAATTCCCATGAGGGAACATGTACGTTCGTCGATGCGACAGCCCACGTGTCTGGTGCTGGTTGGCTGGCAAGACATACCACAGGCATTCCCGTGCTCGAAGGGGCGCGCCCAATGTGTGTGCGACAGGTGGAACGTTATCGGCCGTTGGTTGCGAAACGTTGTTTTGGCGGGAGGCGATCGGAGCCATAGGATGCGTACGCCGACAGCTATAAATAGAGGTGGGATCCCCATCAGGGCTCATACCTCTTCATAATTTCCTCGTCCCTAGTCGTGTTAGCTCGGCGCTCTTCTCCTCATGTCGGATTCCTTGCATTTAATCACCCGAGGACACCTCCCTTTGATCAGATTAGATATCTTCTTCCGAGGAGTCTGTAGATGTAGTCCGGGTAGAGTTTAGGGAGTCTTCTGAAGCTTCCTCTTCTACTTCTTCCTCTTCCTCCTCTGAGTCGGAGTCCCCCCGGGGAGTTAGGGTTAGTAATGCTCCCCGGGGTCGTGCGACGGAGGCGGACCCAGAGCACAGGTTGCGGGTGTTCTTAGCGTGCGATCCACGCTGAGGCATGCGGATGAGCTCGCCAACATCCGGACTCGTTTCCTCATTCCTCCCGGCTATTCGCTTCGTCGGGTCGAGGAGGGGGAGAGGGCAGACCAGGTATGGGGAAAGGAGATTGCCTTGTACCTGGAAGCCTTTTGGGCCGGGATGCGTCTGCCCTTCTCCCCCGAGGTGAGCACGGTGTTGAATTGTTTTGGGTTAGCCCCAGGCCAGCTAGTGTCGAACTCTTGGAGGATCCTCCTTAGGTTCCTAGTCCGGTTGAGATTGAGTCTGATCCCTTTCAGCCTGAACCTTCTCGTTTCTTCCTTTTGCTACAAAAACCACCATGGCGCTCGTAGGGGCGAGCCGAGCTGGGTATACATCTCTTTTAGAAAACAACGGGGGGACGCTGCCGGGTCGGGGATCGTCGTAGTACCTTCTTCCATTCACGAATGGAAGAAGAAGTTTTTGTTTGGTGCGCCGCCCGAGGGTGAGAATTGGCCTGTGCCCACCTGTCCCCGGGTGAGTCGATCGAATGATCCCGACGCGATGGCGGTGTCGAAGTGGGAGCCCCTCCCTCGGGCTGATGTGCTGCTGTCTGAGTGGGCCCTCAGTTGGGCCGGGCTCAGCCCCGCCCATTACGCGGGTAAGTCAGGAGCTTTCAGGCGACCTGTTTAGACTTGTGCATTCTTTCATTTTTCTGGCATTGCTGACTCCTTGTACTTTTGTCTTATGCAGGACCTATGGACCTAGGCAAGTTTCGGGCAGCCCTGGTCGACATGAGGAAGGGGAAGAAGGCCGGAGGCGCCGGTCGTCGGCTCCAGCTCCACCGGCGGCCGCTCCATCCAGGCGCCCAAGTGCGCCCCGGGCCCCAGAGTCCAGCCGTGCACCGAGCCGAAAGCGTGCTCAGGAGCAAGAGCCCCAGGCTCCTAAGGTAGGAGGCGAGACTGGTTCTCCCGCGTCGCCCCTCAAAAGGTTTCATAGGACGGTGCACCGCTCCTCGGCCTCTCCGATCCTCGTGGACGATTGGGGAGCTTCGCTTCGAGGTGCCCTCGGGGCTTTCCGTTGCCGACAGCCTGCTTTCGGAGATGGAAAGGTCGGCCAGGGGCAGAATCCTTCGGGGGACCCTCCGGGCCCAAATGGCGACCATAGCTCAAGAGGTCGTGCAGGTTAGTGTTCGCACCCCTACTTGGTTCTTCATTTAGTATTTTTGCTCTCATGATTGGGTGCCTCTCTTTCCTTTTTAACCCTCCTTCTTTTCTCTGGTCCTCCAGCACATCGCCCTTGTCGTCAACATGGAAGACGAGGAGATAGCCCCGGCGATGCAGGCCGCGGGAAAGTTCTCCTCGCGGTAGGAGAGCTCGAGGCTGGAGTTGGAGGCGGCGATGGAAAAGGTCGCAGCCCTCGAGGACCGTGTGGCGGCCGGGGATCGGGAGATCGCCAGGTGTCGAGAGGACCCTCGAGCCGCCAAGGACAACTTAGAAGATTCCAGGGTGCTCGTCGCCACCCTGAAGAAGAAAGTGAACACCCTCCGGAGGGAGAATGAGGCAGCGAAGGAGGGGATGGGACGTGTTGAGCTTCGGGCGTCGAAGGCTAAACTTCTGGCATCGAAGGCGGTGGAGGGCTACAAGAAGTCGGAACAGTTCTACGTCGACCTCATTAGAGCCACTGCCGTCGTTTGGCATGACGCCCTCGACGTCGTCAAGGCCCAGATGCCGGAGTTCCCTGACGGCAAGCTCCGGGATGTCTACCCTCTCGAGGATGACGCGCAGGAGAATGCCCCTGGAGACGCTGCAGAGGAAGAGGCCCCCGATGGGAGCTTTAGGGAGAAGTCGGTCCCCCCGGCTCCCGGTACCGAGTCTCCTGCGATGGACGCCGACCATCAAGATGCAACCCTGGTTGTCGTAGTGGGGGCGCAGCTCAACGACGTTCTCCCCGGCCTCGAGGCCTAAACTTCCTCGCCTTCTTATTTTCTTTGCGTTAAAATTTGGTAAGCCACCAGGCGTTATTGTAAGGCTGAGGAACCTATAATACCTCTGTAGAGACTTCTAATTTTTTGTGAATAAAAAGTCTTTTTGCAGTAGTCTTTGCGTGCGCATTTTCCCTGTGGTAAATATTTATATTTACGTAGTACTGTCTTCATGTTAGGTTGGTTTTTCGTCTAGCGATTGCACGTCGAGTTGAGAGTTGAAGTCGACCATTTGCCAAGTGTGGAAAGACCGGTGAAAGGTCGGTGTTCCCCTCCGAATGACGGCGCGACGTGAAGACGTCTTGCCTGAGATTCGGGGCAGATGCTATTTGGTTTTATCCATCCACCTCTCCGAATATGCCAAGTTGATTTATGGCACCGTGTATCGGAGGTTTAGACGGATGCGGCCGATGTAGCAGACTTCGTCAGATTCCTCCTCGTTTGAGGGGTTTTTGATTGTGGGGACGCTCTTCCTTGCAGGTGCAAGCCCCTGCAGTTAATTACGCTACCGCATCGCGGTAACAACTTTCTCCTTCTCCAGAATTTCACTTCGTGTGGTTTGTGGTTGCCCGTGGATTGTATACGGAGACTAGGTTATGCCGTCGCCCGTAGGACGTGGATTATTCCAAATCCGTATTTACTTAGATTTGGGTTTGGGGTTTTGGTTTGAGGATACGTTAGCCATATTTGAGGCTAAGATCAACTCAAACGTTTGTTAAGGATACGTTAGTCCTATTTGAGACTAAGATCAACTTAATGGGATCGTTTAGATCCGACAAAAGAGCATTTGGGGGCTCTATTGTTCCAGTTTAGGGACGTAGTGGTCCATTTAATATATGGCCGTCGGGACCAGTCACCTCTCTGACGACGTTGAAGGATTACAATGACAGGTGTCAGAGGAGTTCGGAGATGTACCCTTGAACCAAAGTTGATTGGGGGTCTTATAGTCCAATTTGGGACTAAAGTCTATTTGAACGTTTAAGGATACGTTAGCCATATTTGAGGCAAAGATCAACTTAAACGGGATCGTTTAGATCCGACAAAAGAGCGTTTGGGGGCTCTATTATTCCAGTTTAGGGACGTAGTGGTCCATAGGTAGTTTAAGGACATCGCGGTCCATTGCCAGTTTAGGGACATGGTGGTCCATTTCCAGTTTAGGGACATAAGGGTCCATCGTTCTCGTTTTAGGGACGGATATTAGTTTAAGGACGCATTAGTCCATGGGTTTAAGGACCCCATAGTCTGTATCTTGGTTTAAGGACGCATAAGTCCATGAGTTTAAGGACCACATTGTCCATATGGATGTGTTTAAGGACGCATTAGTCCATTAGTTTAAGGACGCATAAGTCCATGGGTTTAAAGACTCCACAGTCCGTATTGTTGTGTGGTTGTCGGGACCCGTCACCTTTCTGACGTCGTTGAAGGATTACAACGATAGGTGTCAGAGGAGTTCGGAGATGTACTCTTGAACCGGATGTAAATTGATTTAAGAGAGCAGTCTTGCTCAGTCAATTTAATTTGAGGACTTACGGCCATGATTGGGCTAAGTCCAGTTGAGAATATTCAACGTTTTTCTTTCTGGCCTATTAGGCATGTGCTAGGGCTTTTGCCCCTGTTTAATAATGCACTGCACTTTCTTTTGGCCTGCTAGGCCTTTTTGATTTGGGCTTTGTCCCTTTTAAATAATGCACAACATCCCTTTTTGTTTGGGCTCTGCCCTTTTTAAAGTAATGCATTGCATTTTATTTGGCCTGTTAGGCATTTTTTAATTGGGCTTGGCCCTTCTGTAAATAATGCAGTGCATTAATCAAACTGACAGTAGCCATGTGGCCTGTCTGGCGCTTTGCGCCAATTATTGAGCGCAAGCGCATGTGGAGGTGACACGTGTCACGCTCTGGTGAGCACAAGCGCAGTGCGCTGTGCTGTTGCGCTGCCGACACGTGGCGCGCTCTGGTGAGTTGCGCCAATTATAGAGAGCAATGCTCTATCTTAAAAGCGCATAGCGCAAGTTATTCTGGTGCTGACACGTGGCGCTCTCTGGTGGCTTGCGCCAACCCAAGAGCGCAACAGTGCAGATTTGCAAGTGTAAGGCACTGTTTTAATATCTTGATCCAATTTTGGATTCAAGAAAAGAATTTTTAAGATTTCAGAACCAATGGTTCATAAAAAAGGCAATGCCTTTCTTATTTATTATATTTTTTATTGAAGATCCTTGATCTTGTTCTTAGATTAATGATCTATTCAGAAGAAATTCTTCTTTTCATAAAGGTTTTACCTTCTTTTTCCTTTCTGAATTCTTCTCAAAATTCTTTAGAGGAGTTCTCTCTTTGTTTCTAGGTTTTTGTCTCTCTGTGTTGTAGAATTGGGGTCTAGAGGCCTTTATATAGTGCCAACTAATTTGTTAAATTAGTTAAAGAGATCATTCTCTGAGTGATTTGGGGATTTTTCCCCACCGTTGGATTTTTGATCCAAGGGCTTCTGTTTTACAGAAGGCAATCTTCTTGTTTTTAACAAGATTGAGAAAGATCTTTTAGAATTTTAATTCTGTTTGGCGCAAGCGCACCTGCGCTTGACACGTGTCGCGCAGCGCAACTGCGCCGGCGCAACTGCGCTGACACGTGTCGCGCAATGCAGAGCGCAAGTCAGCTGAAATGTTGCTTCCTTTATTAAAGTTTGAATTTTAAACAGATCCTTGCTCTGATTGGGTGCGCTGTCTTGGGCACTGCACTCCCTACGCTGGCGTGTCTGATTTTGATACGTGGCGCGTCTGATTTTGACACGTGGCGCTCTGCGCGCAGCGCAAGGAATCTGAAGCGTTGCTTCATTTATTTTAATTTTAATTTTCACTTTAATTTTCAAAACAGAGCTTTGCTCTGATTGGGGGAAACAGAAGCGTTGCTTCGTTTCCCACCTTGGAATTTGAACAGAGCATTGCTCTGATTGGGGTAAACAAATGCCCCTCCATCGTTGTGCTTACGTGGCCCCCAAACGTGAGCGCAGTGTGGCAGAATTCCAACCGTCGCGGCAACTCTTGGAAGTTGAAAGGGCATTTAATGTCTATAAATAGGACCTTTAGTCCCTCAACAGATGATTATCATCTTCAAAATTTTTACTTTCAGAATCTCAGAGCCCTGCTCTTTATTTTTAAGAACTCCAAGAGTTAAACTCTTAAAACTTTTAGGTAAAAACTTTAATTTAAATTAAATTAAATTAAATTAATTTTCATTGACAGAGCCTTGCTCTCAATAGATCCCTGATCTAAAGAAAACCCATTTAGGGTTTTGCTTAACAGAGCTTTGCTCTAAAGGGGTCCAAAGAGAACTAAGGAGAACCCTATTAGGATTCCATTAATAGAGCTCTGCTCTCGAAGAGTTTAACTCCCTATGCCTTTTTCCTCATTGCTAATCTTCCAATGATGTTTCCTTCAGGCATTATGGCTGTTCATCTATACAGTCTGCACGAATTCATCACCTACGAGGATATCCGCATACAGGGCCGTCACCAGAACCAGGAGTTTACAGATGCCCAGTGTGCGGAGGTTATGGGCCATCTGAACGCACGCGTTGGCTGGCTGCTTCCTCGCCGTTCTGCTCTCTTGAAAGTCGTGTTGGGAGCAATTTGGAGAGCACTCCCGGGGTTTCACGAGGCCATGCCGCTTAATGCACTGGATGATGCCGAAGACAAGGTGCATTCAGTGTACCTGTCGGGGCTAATCTCGAAGAAACGGCGAGATAGCCTCATCGACGTTCTGCATCAAATCTTTCAACAAACGATGATTATTGCTGCTTATCGAAGGATAGGGGGTCTTGCCGAAGACCTTGACACGCGCGAGCGCGAGAGGCTGCGCACGAGAATAATCAGGAAGGCCATAAGAACTCTAGATGGCCTTACGTTTGAATTCCTTAATCCGTGCCCTGGGTCTGAGGTCATACCGTTGTAATCATTTGAACAATGTCTTTGTTTATTTCTTTATGGATGTAAGAACCCTTGGCAATATGAATGAATTTTTTTTTTAATTATTTCAGCTTGTCTTATTTCTCGTTCTGAGTCTCTTGCACGTGCATGAATGTGTCTCGAACGTTTGACCAAATGCAAATTGGATGTTCTTTCTGTCGCTTTCTTCTTTCTTTTATTCTCAGCATGTTACTTTAGCAAACATGGTCGACAGATGATAGAGCGAGCATCCTGTCTTAGCTTCTTCAAGAGGTAGCAATGGCTTAGGCCGCAGGTTCAAATCTGCTGCCTAAGACTTTTCAACTCCATGAGCCGTGAGGGTCTCATAGAGACTTTTCTCCCTAGGGATCGAGAGGATCTCGTAGGTGTATTTTCTCTTTGGGAATCGTGAGGATTCCTAAGTGTGTTTTCTCTTACAAGTCGTAAGGATCTTATAAGAGAATTTTCCCTCTTACGAGTTGAGAGAACCCGAAAGCGGTTGTTTCCCTCTTTGTCGAAATTCGACTTTGGAGAGTGAGACCGTGAATAGTATTCAAGAGACCATTTTAGACCGACTTGCAGGGTCCCAGTGCTTAGGAAACAAGTTTTTTAATCTCTGCTGCCTAAGGCTTTATCTTGCAAGTTGAGATGAATCGGGAAGTCCTCACGAAGACACTAATTTTCTTCACGAGTCGAGATGAATCGAGCAGCTCTCATCAAGGACACTGATTTCCCTGAGTTGAAGTATTTTGCCGAGGACGCTGGTTTCCTCGAGGTTGAAACGAATCGAAGTATTCCCGCAAAGACACTGGTTTCTCTGCGGGTCGACACGGATCAGGAAGCTCTCATCAAGGACGCTAGTTTCCCTGAGTTGAGGAGGTTGCCAAGGACACTGATTTCCTTGGGGTTGAAACGAATCGATGTATTCCTGCAAAGATGCTAGTTTCTCTGCGGGTCGATGCGAATCAAGATGTTCTCGTCAAGGACACTGGTTTCCCTGAGTCGAAGTATTTTGCCGAGGACGCTGGTTTCCTCGAAGTTGAAATGAATCGGAGTATTCCTGCGGAGACACTGGTTTCTTTGCGGGCCGACACGAATCAAGAAGCTCTCATCAAGGACGCTAGTTTCCCTGAATTGAGGTATTTTCCAAAGACACTGATTTCCCTGGAAGTTGAAAAGAGTCGAGGTGTTCCTATAAAGACGCTAGTTTCTCTGTGGGTCGACGCGAATCAAGAAGTTCTCGTCAAGGACACTGGTTTCCCTAAGTTGAAGTATTTTGCTGAGGACACTGGTTTCCTCAGGGTTGAAACGAATCGGGGTATTCCTGCAAAGATGCTGGTTTCTCTGCGGGCCGACGCGAATCAAGAAGCTCTCATCAAGGACGCTAGTTTCCCTGAATTGAGGTATTTGCCAAGGACACTGATTTCCCTGGGGTTGAAACGAGTCAAGGTGTTCTTGCAAAGACGCTAGTTTCTCTGCGGGTCGACGCGAATCAAGAAGTTCTCGTCAAGGACACTGGTTTCCCTGAGTTGAAGTATTTTGCTGAGGACACTGGTTTCCTCGGGGTTGAAACGAATCGGGGTATTCCTGGAAAAATACTGGTTTCTCTGCGGGCCGACGCGAATCAAGAAGCTCTCACCAAGGACGCTAATTTCCCTGAATTGAGGTATTTGCCAAGGACATTGATTTCCCTGGATGTTGAAACGAGTTGAGGTGTTCCTGCAAAGATGCTAGTTTCTCTGCGGGTCGACGCGGATCAAGAAGTTCTCGTCAAGAACACTGGTTTCCCTGAGTTGAAGTATTTTGCCGAGGACGCTGGTTTCCTCGGGGTTGAAACGAATCGGGGTATTCCTGCAAAGACGCTAGTTTCTCTGTGGGCCGATACGAATCAAGAAGCTCTCATCAAGGACGCTAGTTTCCCTGAATTGAGGTATTTGCCAAGGACACTGGTTTCCCTGGGGTTGAAACTAGTCAAGGTGTTCCTGCAAAGACGCTAGTTTCTCTGCGGGTCGACGCGAATCAAGAAGTTCTCGTCAAGGACACTGGTTTCCCTGAGTTGAAGTATTTTGCTGAGGACACTGGTTTCCTCGGGGTTGAAACGAATCGGGGTATTCCTGCAAAGATGCCGGTTTCTCTGCGGGCCGACGCGAATCAAGAAGCTCTCATCAAGGACGCTAGTTTCCCTGAATTGAGGTATTTGCCAAGGACACTGATTTCCCTGGAAGTTGAAACGAGTCGAGGTGTTCCTACAAAGACGCTAGTTTCTCTGCGGGTCGACGCGGATCAAGAAGTTCTCGTCAAGAACACTGGTTTCCCTGAGTTGAAGTATTTTGCCGAGGACGCTGGTTTCCTCGGGGTTGAAATGAATCGGGGTATTCCTGCAAAGACGCTAGTTTCTCTACGGGCCGACGCGGATTAGGAAGCTCTCATCAAGGACACCGGTTTCCCTAAATTGAGGTATTTGCCAAGGACACTGATTTCCCTGGAAGTTGAAACGAGTCTAGGTGTTCCTGTAAAGACGCAAGTTTCTCTGCGGGTCGACGCGGATCAAGAAGTTCTCGTCAAGGACACTGGTTTCCCTGAGTCGAGGATGCTGCCAAGGACACTGATTTCCATGGGGTTGAGATGATCTCTGGTGGTATTTCAGGTTTTATATGAGTTACTGTCAACACCGTAAGGTTAGAAATTTGATGTTTGCTTTGTTTACTGGCACTGCGTCTGTTGTATCGAGACGAATGCCACGGTTATCTCTAGGTTGTTGGTGAACCGTCGAGATTTGGCTTCGCTTCCTGGCGGAGCCTATTGGGAAGGTATGGTTCCCTCTTTGTTTATGCCCTTGGATTGTATACAGGGATCGATGTGATCTCACCTGTAGGGCGAAAGTTTCATCATCATTTTATATTGTTGTTTTATTTCCGCGATGCTCTATCATTTCATCTTTTATATCGCGAAGGTTGCGATTGCCCAATCATTTCGGCTATTTTTCGCGGTGCCCAATCATTTCGGCTGTTTATTTTATTTTTACTCGCTGCTTTTTATTGCGAGTTGCCCAATCATTAGGCTGTTTTGTATGCATACGTTTTTACTTGCTGCTTTTTATTGCAAGTTGCCCCATCATTTCGGCTATTTCGTATGCATGTGCGGCTTGTTGGCTTTTCGCCATAAGCCTGGAATTAGATACCGATTTCGGCATCAGCACCGCTACAACTGGGATGTTGCCAGGAGCGAATCATCATTTGCCTCTGTCGATGTCGAACAAAGGTGGCTTAGCGAACAGGGTTAGGGTCCTGTCGACTAAGGCTTTTGACTTCATAAGCCGTAAGGGTCTCATGAAGGTATTTCTCCCTACAAGTCGTGAGGATCTTGTAGGTGTGTTTTCTCCTTAGGAATCGTGAGGATTCCCAAGTGCGTATTCCTCTGTAAGTCGTAAGGATCCTACAAGAGGGTTTTCTCCTTGTAAGTCGAGAGGACCTACAAGGGTTGTTCATCATATGAACATATCCCTAGTCACGGGTGGGACTTTGTTAGGGAAATATTTATTCGCGCCCGTGGATTGTATACAAGGGTCAGTACTGAGCCATTTGTAGGACAATATCGAAGGTTGTGGGGGTTGCTTAAGCACAGGTTTAGGTCTCTGTAACTTAAGACTTTCAAATCTTATGAGTCGTGAGGGTCCCATAAGAGAGTTCTCCTTACGAGTCGTGAGGATCTCGCAAGTGTATTTTCTTCTTAGGAATCGTGAGGATACCTAAGTGTGTTGCTCTCTTATGAGTCGTAAGGATCTCACGCGGGTGGTTTCTCTTTACAAGGTCGAAAGGATCCTGTAAGTGTCCTTTAACGAGGTTGCGCCCTTTCAGGTTTTCACAAACACTCACCGGTAGTCCTGCTGTTTTTACTCACGGAGCCCTTTCAGGTTTTCATCCGTACCCATTTCGTTTATGGACATACCTTTTTTTTATTATTATTATTTTTTTTATTTTTATATATTTTTTTATTCTTTTTTTTTCTAACGAAGTCGCGCCTTTTCGGGTTTTCACGAACACTCGTAGGTAGCCCTGCTGTTTTTACTCATGGAGCCCTTTCGGGTTTTCATCCGTGCCCATTTCGCTTATGGACATACCGTTTTTTATATATTTTTTTTATTTATCTCGTCGGCCTGAGGATGCTGCGGTAGTAGTTTAAGGACGTTTCGGTCCTCAGCTAGTTTTAGGACGTAGTGGTCCGTCATTAGTTTAAGAACGTTTCGGTTCGTCATTAGTTTAAGGACGTTTCGGTCCGTTATTGAAGAAGGCTAGCTACTACTTATAGAGTTTGGGCTTAGGAAGATAGCGAGCGGACATAGTCGTCATCTATCATTGACCTAGGCTGTGACTCATTAAGCGTAGTATTTCTTTAGGAAGCGACCGTTGATTGGCCTGAAAGGCCTTTCACCGTGCATATCCATGAGTAGATAGGCTCCACCCTGGTAGACCTTGTCTATGATATACGGGCCTTCATAGTTTGGCTCGAATTTTCCCCGCTTGGCGCGATTGGGGATCATAGGTCTTTTGACCACTAGCACGAGCTCGCCTGGGCGGAATGTCCTCGGCCTGGTCAATCTTTCATATGAGCGCGTCATCTTCGCTTTATAAGACTCCAGATTTTATTGCACTATGAGCCGGGTTTCATCAAGGGCATCAAGCTCCTCAAGCCGAAGATGAGCATTTTCTTCGTCCGTCAGCTCGTAGTGGACTGCCACTCGTAGAGAAGGTAGCTCTATCTCGAGGGGGAATACTGCTTCTGTACCAAATACCAACGCGTACGGCGTTGTGTTCGTGGCCGTCTTGAACGTAGTTCGATACGCCCAAAGAGCTTCTTGCAGTCTCTCATGCCAGTCCTTCTTATTTCGGGACACCGTTTTCTTCATAATCTTCGTCAGGGTCTTGTTGAAGGCCTCGGATAGACCATTAGCTCGCGGGTTATAAACCGAGGAATATCTCCAGTCTATATTGTGTTGTTGCGCGAAGCGGCTGATCTTATGACTTCTGTAGGCTGGCCCGTTATTGGAGATGATCCGTCGCGGAGTTCCAAACGATAAATAACATGCGTCTTGAAGAAATGGAGGATATTCTCCGTCTTCACTTCCCTCAACGGTACTGCTTCAGCCCATTTGGAGAAGTAATCAGTCGTTGCCGGGATGAATCGATGTCCTCTGGACGATACTGGTTCGATGGGGTCGACTATGTCAGTTCCCCACATTTCGAACGGCCAGCTAGCCAGCGTTGGATGTAGTGGATTTGGATGCTGGTGGATGAAGTCCCCATGGATTTAGCATGAATGGCATTGCTTCGCATATTCGAGACAGTCCTGGATCATCGTGGGCCAGTAGTAACCCATCCGTTTAATCTTCAACTTCATCGTTGGGCCTGCTTGGTGAGAACCGCAGAGTCTGTCATGAACTTCCTGAACGACTCTTTTCGCTTCGTCAGGTCCCAGGCATCTCAACCACAAAGAATCGAACGACCTCTTGTACAGAGTATCATTGACGAAGGCGAAAGACAGAGCTCGTTTCATGAGCTGATGTCTTGAGGACGCATCTTCGGGCGTTCGACGGTATTTGAAGTAGTCTATAAAGACTTCTCTCCAATCCTCAGCCTTTTCCCGGTCTTTTATTTGCAAGGTCGTCTGCTCAGTCGTTCCCTTTTCTTCGGATGATTCCGGAGATATTTCCGCTGGGGCAAGCACCCGACGGCTTTGTACCACGATTCTTACGTCATCGAGATTCTCGTCGGCCATTTCTTTAGCAAGCTTGGCTAATGTGTCTGCTTTGCTGTTTTCAGCGCGCGGTATGTTTTCCAAAGTGTATGAAGGAATTTGGGTCAACAGTTGTTGTATCTTTTCGCCGTACTTCACCAACTCTGGTTTGCATGTCTGGTAGTCGCCATTTACTTGACTAACGACCAGTTGAGAGTCTCCGTATATGAGGAGGTTTTCAATTCCCATGTCGATGGCGATCTCGAGACCTGCTATCAAAGCTTCGTATTCAGCTTCATTGTTCGTCCTCGGCTCTGTTAAGGAGAAAGCAAAGCGCATAATCCCTCCTTGTGGAGTTACGAAGATGAGGCCTACCCCCGATTTGATTACAGGGATACTTTGTTTGCGCTTCTTCATAGAAGACGCGCCATCGTAATAAAGCTCCCATCGGATACCACTACCGTCGATCGCATCAAATGCATGTTCGTCTGGCAGTTCGCAATTCAAAGGAGAATCGCCAGGTATCGGATGCTCAGCGAGGAAGTCGGCGATGGCCTGGCCTTTCACTGCCTTAAGAGGCTGATAGGTTATCGAGAACTCCATCAAGAGTAGGGCCCATTTAGCGAGTCGCCCCGTCAATATGGCCTTCAACATTAAATATTTAAGGGGGTCCACCTTCGAAATGAGAAGGACTTCATGCGCCAACGCATAATGCCGGAGTTTTGTTATCGCAAAAATCAACGCCAGGCAGTGCTTTTCGATGGAGGAGGAGTTGCTTTCTGCCCCCAGAAGAACTCGACTTAAATAGTAGAGCGCTCTCTCCTTCCCTTGGTCGTTCTCTTGTGCCCATAATGCGCCTAAGGAACCTTCGAAGGCTGTGGTATAAAGAATAAGAGGCTTTCCCTTGACTGGAGCAGCTAACACCGGCGGGTTCTACAGGTATTGCTTGATCTCGTCCAGTGCGCCTTGGCATTTATGATCCCAGACGAACGGGGTTCCCTTCTTCATCAGGCGACTGTAAGGGAGGCACTTGCCTGAAAGGTTAGCTATAAATCGCCGGATGTACGCGAGCTTCCCTTGGAGAGACCGCAACTGTTTAAGAGTCCTTGGCGGTGGCATTTCCATGATCGCCTTGATCTTTGACGGATCTATCTCGATACCCCGGTGCCGGACAATGAACCCTAGGAATTTGCCTGAGGATACCCCAAACGCGCATTTGAGAGGGTTCATCTTCAAGTTGTATTGTCGAAGGCGTTGAAATACAATCTTCAGATGCTCGAGATGTTCCTCGTACGATTTGCTTTTCACTACGAGGTCGTCGATATAGCATTCGACGATTTCATGTATAAGGTCATCGAAGATCTTCGTCATGGCCCTCTGATAGGTGGCACCGGCGTCCTTTAAACCGAAGGGCATCACCTTGTAACAGAATATTCCCAGAGGGGTCCGAAAAGCGGTGTGCTTCTGGTCTTCGGGATGCATCTTTATCTGATTATACCCTGATGAGCCGTCCATGAAGGAGAAAACCTCGTGAGTGGGCGTATTGTCTATCATCAGTTCGGTGACTGGCACTGGGAAATCGTCCTTCGGGCAAGCTTTATTAAGATCCCGGAAGTCCACGCATATGCGCACCGTCCCATTTTTCTTCATCGCCGGGACGATGTTGGCGATCCACTCGGGATACTGCACCTCCTGAGTGAAGCCAGAGTCAATTAACTTCTTGACCTCGGCGTTGATGCTCGTCTCAAGCTCGAGTCGCATTCTTCTCGGCACCTGTTTGACTGGCTTGACGTCCGGGGATATCGCCAATTTATGGACAGCAATTTCTGGATCTAGTCCTGGCATTTTGGAATAGTTCCACGCAAAGCAATCTCTATACTGCATAAGCACGTCTTTTAATGAAGCCACCCTTTCTTCAGATAGCAGTTCACTAACGAATGTCGGTCGCGGGTCATTCACCGTCCCCAACTCAATTTTCTTGAGGTTATCCGTAGTGGTATGTATTCCATCTTCCAGCTCTTTCGGTGCCGGTGGAAATTCTGAGATGACCTCAATGTTGATGTTTTCGAAGCACCAGGGAAGGTCATCCATATTCTCGGGCTCCTCTTTTGATATTGTTATCATGTGACAAGTACGAGCTCGCTTCGAAGACTGATGTGGGTCTGGTTCTGCTTTCGTGGCTCTGGGTTCGTGCTTCTGTGGCGGCGTTACCCTCCAACTGTCAGATAGAGCGAACTTGCCGAGCTGATACTGATCTTCAACCCAGTTCTTGAAGGTGAAGCAGTCTTCGAGAGGGTGCCCTATTACTCGGTGATAAGAGCAATAGTTTGGGTGTGAGACTTCGCCTACTTGTTCGGGGTGTTTAGACTCCGGCAGTGTAAGCATCTGGTATTTTATAGCTCGGTCAAGTATCTTCTTCGTCTTGTCCTGAGGAAAAGAGTATGCTCGACTCATCTTCTTTACAAGGGATAGATCTGGACCGCTCGATTCCCGCTTGCGTGGCTTCTTAGTCCCGCTTTGGTGCTGTCGAGCGCCTTTTTCGCTTTTCGACCTGTTTCTGCCTCTGCGTCGAGCCTTTTTTATAACAGATTGACAGGGAGCGGCATTTTCATCTTTCACGGCCTGTTGGAGGAGGCGTTGTGTTTTGGCTTTCCTATAGATGGCCATTTCGCGGTTGTGGTCGTCTCGGACTTTTTGACCAGCTTCCCTTATAAGCTTATCCATTTGTTCTTCGAACGACGGACTGGGCATTTTTGCATCGGGGACTTTTTTAGGGTTAGAATCTTCCCATTGAGCATCCCCTTCTTCATTGAAGTCATGTACGACGTAGCAGTCGCGATGTAGCTCTCGTTTCTTGGACCGAACATATCCAAGCCCGATTGCTTCCATTCTCCCATTGGGCAATTTGTGCTGAGTTCCGGGAACGTTCCAGACCCTGTCATAGAATTTGGCTTTTCGAGCGGTCTGTTTGAAGGATATCCCCTGATGCTTCAGCAGCCTCTTCAAGCCTTCTGTATAATATCTGGGCAGACGGATGGGCTGAAACCTATCGAGCGTAAGATCTACGCCGTGCCAGATTTCTTTCTCCACTTTGGTTTTTTCAAAGCGGTAGAATAGAATTGCCTTTTCGCCTTCTCGCCTAGGAAGGACATAGAACGTCCGCAGCTCCTCTACACTGTAGGTATCGAGCGCATCCAGTTCTTTATGGTGTTTAAGTGGGACCATGGCGACTTGCAGACTTTGCTCTTCGTCAGTGGATGTTCGTATTGAAGGCCGAGCAGAGAATATAGCATGGACCTCATCCTCCGAGTCACTACCAAAAATCAACGTAGGAGCGGATGGTCCTGGCTTGTTGTATTGGGGCGGACCCAAATAAACTATCTCCTCTTCCTCCTCGGTATCACTCCCAAAGACAGGGATGGTGGCGTTAGTTTTGTTCTCCGGCTTGTGACACCTCTCCGTGTCTTCGAAATCCGGTAAGAAGTATTTGGCATATTCATATTTGCGGACCTCGTTCATGAAGAACGGGTTCAGTTCTCCCATCACGGTATACTCGAGACTATCCTTAAAATATTTCATACACTGATGTTGTGTAGAAGGGATGATGTTGTACTCGTGTAACCATGGTCGGCCGAGCAGAGCATTGTAGCATGTCTTGGCGTCTATGACGTGGAATTTAATATCCGTGACGAGTAGCCCAAAGCGTAGCGTCAGTATCACAAACCCAAGAGTTCTTGATGAGTGGGAGTCGAACCCGGAGATGGTGATCTTATCCCGAGCAAGGTGCTGGACGCTCATGCAGATTTCCTTTAACACCCGCACATTGAAGAGATTAACGGAGGATCCATTGTCGACTAGGATTTTGCCTATCTTTATATCATGCCAGTATCCTGAGACATAGAGGGGACGATTGTGTTCGCACGTCCTAAGGAGAAGGTCTTCATCGCCAAAAGTGACATCGGCCGTGTGCACTTCTTCCAATTCATCCTTCATCTTTTCTTCGGCGAAGAAAGCTTGGAATTGCTCCGGCTCCTGTAGTGCCTTGATTAACGAGTCCCTTGCATCTTTTGATAATAAAAGGGCGTCAAGAATGCTGAGCTGCAAGGGTAGCTTCTTCAGATGCGCTAGAACGTTGTAATCCACCTTATTTTTCTTCGACGGGTCCTTAGCGGCTAGCTCTTCCATGACTTGGTCATCTAGGGTGATATCCTCAGAGACCTTTTCTTTCCCTTTATCTTTTTTATTTGAGGGTCCGAGATTCTTTTCGGGTAGCGTCCGATTACGCAGCCGGATATTTTCACAGACCTTCGGCTCTTCTTCTTTTCCCGAGGTGGACTCTTTAAAGAGGGGGCTAAGAGCCATTTCCTCGTCAGAGTCGCTCTCGAATGTGAGAACTTGTGATCCCCCGGCGTTAACCATGCGACAATCACCGGTAGTTCTGCAAAGCTCCTCAGTCGTATTTTTCCGCTCCTGACGAGTTTTGCACTTTTCCCGCTTAAAATGTTGTCGGTAAGCAACATATCCCTGCCACCATCTATTGAAAACTTTGCACTCTTCGATGGGGTGCGAAATCTTCCGATGATACAAGCAGTAGGAAGGGTGCATTTCTGCTTCACCAGCAATATTTCCTTCAGAGGGTGGTAGCTTCATATCCATTGATATGGCTTTAGCAAACATTTTCCTCGTCTTGAATTTACTTTTATCTGCGGTGGATGTATTTTGCTCCAGCGGGAGTGTCTCAACTTTTTCGTCAAGTCGCTGGCGCTTAGCCCTTTCAAATATGGCAGTCTTGCGTTCCCGATCAGCTTTACTTTTTAACAGAGCTTCATTGAGGAATGCGTCAATTATTTCATCCGATGGCCCCAGAATTTCCGGTTTAGGATCTGCCCCCAGCTTCTCAGTGCAAGGAGTTTCCTCATTGTCTGTAAACGAGTGGAAAATCATATGACAGCTCGCCACGTATTCCTCGGATTCATCCGACGAGCTTTCCCCCTCATCTTCCTCTTGAAAGACGTGGTTGAGGAACTCTTGGAGTGTGATGGGAGTCCACGCTTTCTGGTTGTATTCCTCCAGCGCGTCAATTTTTTTTTGTAAGTCAGTGCGCTTGTCGCTAGGCCTCACGAGCTTCTTGGATTTCTTCTTCTTCTTCTTCTTTGAAGATTTTGACGGCTGGTTGTGAGTGCTTGGACCACCACCATCGATCTTTGGAGTCGGGCGCGGCTTCAACATCCCTTCAACGATCTGAGGTTCCAACGGGTTCCTCCACCTGATCGCTGGGCATGTTTGAAAATCGTTTAGCATCCTCTTTGTCTTGGCTGATAGCACCACCTCCCATCGAGCTTCTTCAACGAGGGAGCACGTTGCCCCCGGCCTATTCACCCTTTTAGGGGTGTGAGGCTGCGGCGGATTCACCTTCCATCTATCGGACAACGCGAACTTGTCCTGTTGGTACTGGTCTTCAATCCAATTTTTGAAGACGTAGTAATCCTCGATCGGATGACCCAGTACTCGGTGATAGGGACAGTAATTGGGATCATTGACATCATTTGGCTGCGACGGACATCTTGGATCCGGCAGATTTATGAGTCGGTTGCGCAATGCTAGCTCAAACAATCTTCTCGTTTTATCTCGAGGAAACGAATAAGGACGTCCTAGCCTTTCCTCGAGGGGTACGCGTGAACGCATGTTATTTTTACGGACAACCGGCTTCAAGTTGCTCGGTTGTTGTTGAGCATTGGCGACAACGATCGCTTTTCCCTTCCCCTTCTCGTTTTGAGAGTCGGCTTTGGAGGGGGCGGTCTATGGCCCATCTGGTCCATTTGAGCTAGCTTGCCGATCAGGGCCTGAAAGGTAGTCGGCTTGAAGAACATCATGAATTGAGATATGGTCGCCTGCGGATCGAGGGTTCCCACAAACATGCCTACTGCCGGAGCCTCTTCTATGCGTTGTTCGCATTTTGACCATAGGTTCCTCCACCGTATCGCATATTGGACCCACGTCTCGCCCGGCTTCACCCTGGCATTAATCAATGCTGTTATCGGGGTGCGTTCTCTGGCACTTGCGAATCGTTGCGTAAACAGCAGCTCCATCTCTGCAAATGTTTTGACGGAGTCATTCGGGAGTTCGGAGTACCACTCGAATGCTGTCTCCGATAAGCTACCGACGAACTGACGAAGCAATAATTTATCGTCACCGCCAGTGTTGCCGCAAAGCGTCCTGAACTGGGCAACATGTTGATGGGGATTGCCAGTCCCCTTATAAACATGGAATATCGGTATTGTATAGCCCGGCGGGTACTTGATTTGATCATACCAGCTCGGATATGATCGCCCTGTTCTGATAACTTGACCGGCTGCCTCAGTCGCCTGATGAACCCGTATCTTCTGAGCTATATATTCGTCCAAGTCAGCTTTGGAGATTGTCTCCTCCTTGGCTGTTGACAGAGCTGGTGGAGGATTTGACGTTTCTCCCCTGTCATCTTCAAGGACGATCGGAAGATCTTCAGCAGGAGGATCTTATTGGATCAGCATGCCCACCATGTCCTGGAACAGAAGGGCCATTCGCTTTATACTGGCTGCTTGTTCCACAGCCTCTTTGTCCTTCTTCTCCAATATTCTCCGAAGGAACTCGGCATCGGTTTCTTGCTCCTGGCGTTGATCCGAGGATTCTTCGGGGCTTTCTTTTGGCCCAGTGAGTGCGGCCATCGCATTCATCATTTCTTGGAGCTTATGCTGTTGTTCCTGAGCTTTAGTCATCGATCGCGTAAGCGGTCTATGACCTGTGGATATACGGCTGTCCTCTTTCCCAGACTCCATGTAGACGGTATGGACCACAATGCCCTCGGACTTAGGGCGTTTGGGCTCACCGCCTTTGACATTTGCCGCAGGCGTGGGGATTTTCTCCGGCCTTCTTCTCTTTTGAGTAGTAGACGTGGAGGGGGCCGTTGTAGTGGGCACCCAAGTAGTTGTCGTCCTTTGCTGTTCAACAGGACGATTCTTTTCTTCCTGAGCCTTCATCCTCTTCTGCCGGCGAGAATGATCTTGGTCGATTACGGAGTCTTGAACCCGCCGCCAGACTTTGTAAATTTTGGAGGACAGCCGTTGAGGGGGCTGCTCCAGCTTCGTTTCTGTAACCCTCTCCACAGGTGGAGGAGATCTTTTTAGCGTGGCAGTCGGAGAGTTCTTGCGTAACCTCCTTAGCGGTTCAAAGCTGTTCCCAGTTAGAACAGCAGCATTAACTTCCACTACTGGAGCCGGTGGAGTTAGCCCTGAGGGGGAGTTGCCCCTGGCCTTCCTTACTCGGCGCCAGTGGCGACGTCGAGCATGTCGAGCTGTCGGGGCTGGCTCGGCGATAGGGATAGTTTCGTCTTGCCCTCCGTCCGGATGAGGCGCTGCCGGTGCCAACCTCTTAAAGACTGATGTTGTCTTTTCAGTAGCGATATCCAATCTGTCAAAGACAGACCTTCGAGTAGGAGCAGGAGCCGGAATAGTCAGCCTTAAAAAGACCGACTCTTTAACAGGAGAAGCCGCCTTGACGACTTCAGGAGCAGAGGTGGCTGTCTTCCTCGGGACGGCCACTTCAGGGTTCATGGGCTTCTTGGCGGGCCCATCAGAGTTCTGGTTCAGCCTGGTAAAGACAGAGACTGCCGGCTTGATATTGGACGACCCGTTGAAAGGGGCTGTTGTAGCAGTAAGCCGATCGAAGACCGACTTCTTGTGCGCTTCCGGTGCGGGCACTGGAATAGTGAAGCTTGATGGCGGGAGCATGGTCCCGAAAAACAGACCGGTGGTGGCCTGAGTCACTCGTTCCACCGGCATGGCAAGGATGGAGGTCGCTTGAGGCCCATAGGCTACACCTCCAGGTGAGGCGGAGCGTCGGTTGCATTGGCATTTGGAGCAGCTCGAGCAGTTGGAGGCCATTGATGCTTGATTTCTGCGCCAAGCAAAAGACCAAATCTTAGTAACTTGAAACCCAAAGGCAACCATTAACAAATCGTGATTCGTTCGCGAAGACGACACACGAAGTGTGGAGTGGAAAGAGGAAAACGTCCCACCGGGCGTGCCAGAATCTGTTCCCCTCCGAATGATGGCGCGACGTGAAGACGTCTTGCCTGAGATTCGAGGCAGATGCTATTTGGTTTTATCCGTCCAACTCTCCGAAGATGCCAAGTTTATTTATGGCACCGTGTATCGGAGGTTTAGACAGATGCGGCCGATATAGCAGACTTCGTCAGATTCCCCCTCGTTTAAGGGGTTTTTGATTGTGGGGACGCTCTTCTCTGCAGGCGCAAGCCCCTGCAGTTAATTACGCTACCGCATCGCGGTAACTACTTTCTCCTTCTCCAGAATTTCACTTCGTGTCGTGTGTGTTTGTTTTGTTTGTGGTTGCCCGTGGATTGTATACGGAGACTAGGTTATGCCGTCGCCCGTAAGACGTGGATTAGCCCAAATCCGTATTTACTTAGATTTGGGTTTGGGGTTTTGGTTTGAGGATACGTTAGCCATATTTGAGGCTAAGATCAACTCAAACGTTTGTTAAGGATACGTTAGTCCTATTTGAGACTAAGATCAACTTAACGGGATCGTTTAGATCCGACAAAAGAGCATTTGGGGGCTCTATTATTCCAGTTTAGGGACGTAGTGGTCCATTTAATATATGGCCGTCGGGACCCGTCACCTCTCTGACGACGTTGAAGGATTACAACGACAGGTGTCAGAGGAGTTCAGAGATGTACCCTTGAACCAAAGTTGATTGGGGGTCTTATAGTCCAATTTGGGACTAAAGTCTGTTTGAACGTTTAAGGATACGTTAGCCATATTTGAGGCTAAGATCAACTTAAACGGGATCGTTTAGATCCGACAAAAGAGCGTTTGGGGGCTCTATTATTCCAGTTTAGGGACGTAGTGGTCCATAGGTAGTTTAAGGACATCGCGGTCCATTTCCAGTTTAGGGACATGGTGGTCCATTTCCAGTTTAGGGACATAGGGGTCCATCGTTCTCGTTTTAGGGACGGATATTAGTTTAAGGACGCATTAGTCCATGGGTTTAAGGACCCCATAGTCCGTATCTTGGTTTAAGGACGCATAAGTCCATGAGTTTAAGGACCCCATTGTCCATATGGATGTGTTTAAGGACGCATTAGTCCATTAGTTTAAGGACGCATAAGTCCATGGGTTTAAGTACCCCACAGTCTGTATTGTTGTGTGGTTGTCGGGACCCGTCACCTTTCTGACGTCGTTGAAGGATTACAACGATAGGTGTCAGAGGAGTTTGGAGATGTACCCTTGAACCGGATGTAAATTGATTTAAGAGAGCAGTCTTGCTCAGTCAATTTAATTTGAGGACTTACGGCCATGATTGGGCTAAGTCCATTTGAGAATATTCAACGTTTTTATCTTTGGCCTATTAGGCCTGTTCTAGGGCTTTTGCCCCTGTTTAATAATGCACTGCACTTGCTTTTGGCCTGCTAGGCCTTTTTGATTTGGGCTCTGTCCCTTTTAAATGATGCACAGCATCCCTTTTTGTTTGGGCTCTGCCCTTTTTAAAATAATGCATTGCATTTTATTTGGCCTGTTAGGCCTTTTTTAATTGGGCTTGGCCCTTCTGTAAATAATGCAGTGCATTAATCAAATTGACAGTGGCCATATGGCCTGTCAGGCGCTTTACGCCAATTATTGAGCGCAAGCGCATGTGGAGGTGACACGTGTCACGCTCTGGTGAGCGCAAGCGCAGTGCGCTGCGCTGTTGCGCTGCCGACACGTGGCGCGCTCTGGTGAGGTGCGCCAATTTCAGAGAGCAATACTTTATTTTGAAAGCGCATAGCGCAAGTTATTCTGCTGCTGACACGTGGCGCTCTCTGGTGGCTTGCGCCAACCCAGGAGCGCAACAGTGCAGATTTGCAAGTGCAAGACACTGTTTTAATATCTTGATCCAATTTTGGATTCAAGAAAAGAATCTTTAAGAATCCAGAACCAATGGTTCATAAAAAAGGCAATGCCTTTGTTATTTATTATATTTTATATTGAAGATCCTTGATCTTGTTCTTAGATCAATGATCTATTCAGAAGAAATTCTTCATTTTATAAAGGTTTTACCTTCTTTTTCCTTTCTGAATTCTTCTCAAAATTCTTTAGAGGAGTTCTCTCTTTGTTTCTGGGTTTTTGTCTCTCTGTGTTGTAGAATTGGGGTCTAGGGGCCTTTATATAGTGCCAACTAATTTGTTAAATTAGTTAAAGAGATCATTCTCTGAGTGATTTGGGGATTTTTCCCCACCGTTGGATCTTTGATCCAAGGGCTTCTATTTTACAGAAGGCAATCTTCTTGTTTTTAACAAGATTGAGAAAGATCTTTCAGAATTTTAATTCTGTTTGGCGCAAGCGCACCTGCGCTTGACACGTGTCGCGCGGCGCAACTGCGCTGACACGTGTCGCGCAGCGCAGAGCGCAGCGCAACTGCGCTGACACGTGTCGCGCAGCGCAGAGCGCATGTCAGCTGAAGCGTTGCTTCCTTTATTAAAGTTTGAATTTTAAACAGAGCCTTCCTCTGATTGGGTGCGCTGTCTTGGGCGCTGCACTCCCTGCGCTGGCGTGTCTGATTTTGACACGTGGCGCTCTGCGCGCAGCGCAGGGAATCTGAAGCGTTGCTTCATTTATTTTAATTTTAATTTTCACTTTAATTTTCAAAACAAAGTTTTGCTCTGATTGGGAGAAACAGAAGCGTTGTTTCGTTTCCCGCCTTAGAATTTGAACAGAGCATTGCTCTGATTGGGGTAAACAGTCGGTATCTCCATGGTCCCGAAGTCGAGGTGGAGATCGCTTAGAAGTGGATGGACCGAGCAGGGAAGCTCCGCGGTGGGCTCTTGATGAGGGCTTTGACCCTTGGCGTCGTGGGTAGTGAACTACCAGCCAAGGAAGGATCGAGCAGGGTTGCTGCCCGGTTACCTCTTGGTGAGGGCTTTGATCCTTAGCGCGGGAGGGCATTGGGAGGCCTGCTAAGGATGGACCGAGAAGGGTAGCTGCTCGGTGTCCTCTTGGTGAGGGCTTTGATCCTTGGCGTCGGTGGGTAAGAAATTACCAGCCAAGGATGGATCGAGCAGGGTAGTTTCTTGGTGGCCTCTTGGTGAGGGCTTTGATCCTTAGCGCGGGAGGGTATAGAGAAGCCTGCTAAGGATGGAATGAGCAGGGTAGCTACCCGGTGGCCTCTTGGTAAGGGCTTGTTCCTGGCGTCGTGGGCTAAGAGATTACCAGACAAGGATAGACCGAGCAGGGTTGCTGCCTGGTTGCCTCTTGGTGAGGGCTTTGATCCTTAACGCGGGAGAGTATTGGGAGGCCTGCTAAGGATGGACTAAGCAGAGTTGTTGCCCGGTAGCCTCTTGGTGAGGGGTTTGATCCTTAGGGTCGTAGGGTAAGAGATTACCAGCCAAGGATGGACCGAGCAAGGTTGCTTCCCGGTTGCCTCTTGGTGAGGGCTTTGATCCTTGGCATCGTGGGGTAAGAGATTACCAGCCAAGGATGGACCGAGCAGGGTTGCTGCCCGGTTGCCTCTTGGTGAGGGCTTTGATCCTTAGCGTGGGAGGGCATTGGGAGGCTTGCTAAGGATGGACCAAGCAGGGTTGCTGCCCGGTGGCCTCCTGGTGAGGGCTTTGATCCTTGGCGTCGTGGGGTAATAGATTACCAGCCAAGAATGGACCGAACAGGGTTGCTGCTCGATGGCCTCTTGGCGAGGGCTTTGATCCTTGGCGTCGTGGGGTAAGTAATTACCAGCCAAGGATGGACCGAGCAGGGTAGCTGCTCGGTTGATTCGTGTGGTTCTATCCGACCTTCCCCGGTGTTTGAATATCGGGAAGAGTGAATGTCGCGGTCGACACGTGTTATGAACGCACGGGGGAAGGCAAAGCGTAAGAGCCGCGCCGTTCCGATTTCACCGAGAAAGACGGGATGTCCGCCGCGTGGCGGTATAGTAGTGGAAGAAACGAGCGACTGTTGGATTCTTGGGGCGTTGTGGGGCTATAAAAGGGAGGGCATGTTGATCACTCCTTTTTCATCCCCAAAACGTAAGAATGGACACTTTCCCTTTCACCATCCATAATATCATCTCTTTCGAGGACGTGTACCTATACGACCAGTATTGCACCAAGGATACGGTGCAAGTGGTTATAGGCCGCATTGAGGATCATTTTGGCCGACTGCTTCTCCAGCGCTCACCCCTGCTCCAGCTGTTGATGTACTCAATCTGGAGGGCGTCGCCGGGGCTGCACAACCCCTTATCCGAGCAGCTGAAGGACGAGGCTGTTGGTAAGCTGAGGTCTTTGTGTAACACCCGAGCCTAATACTACTATTTTCTGTTACTGGTTGAGCATTAGGTAGTACTCATTTCATTTATCTTGCTTATTTGGGTCTTACTGTAAAGTTTTATCTGGCTAAGTCATTTTTTGCACATAACAAATTTTGGCACCTAAAATAGAATTAAAATTATCCATATTGGCCTACTCGACACCCCTAGCCGCGTGGTAGCGTCCGTGCCTCGAGTTCTCGTCCCGTTCGGTGAAACGGACAAGTTTGGACGGCTACGCGCGCGTACAGGTGTCCGACTTGGGGGCATGCTTTTTAATCATAAAACATTTCATTTTAAACTTTGGAACCCGCTTAAAATCCTATTATTTGAATTTCAAATTTTTGGACCCAATCCGGGCGCGATTTGGAAATGTTTCATTTAGCGCCAAAATCTCAAATTAATAAAATATTCGAAAACTTATATATTAACAAATCCTGCTACAAATTGTTAATCTAAAATCTATTAAAATTTTTTATATATTTCTTTAGGCCACGAATCTTCCACTGGCCAATCAGGGAAGCTTAAATTCCATGGGCCCCTCCACTTATTCTCTCTCTCTCTAGCTTCTCCATCTCTTTCTCTCTCTACCTTTCTCTAACTCTCTCTCTCTCCCCTTCATATATATATATTCTGCCTCGCCTCATTTTTTCCAGAACGCAAAAAGAAACCCTTCGCGAACCCATCAACCCTAGCCGCCGCCTCCTCCGTCGCCACCGGAGCCTCGACGCCGGCGACACCCTCGTCGACCTCACTGCCTCCTCACCCTCACCTCACCAAGCCCTCTTCCTCCTCCGCCATCTCCTCCCATTCACGTGCGGCAGCACCCACGCCCATCGCCTGTAACCACACCCTCGCCGGAACTCCTGTTACCCCGACGACATCACCTTCGTCGTCGCCTCCTTCTTCTCTTCTTCTCGTGGTATACTTCATCCTCTTCCCTCCTTCTCTACAACTCAACCCCATCATCATAACTTTTCCCGATCCACCCTACCATGTTACTGGAGCCATCGCCGCCGGAGCCCAACGACCTCGTCGCCGACTCCATAAACCTTTCCTCTCCTCCCCTCCTCTGCCTGAGACTCCAGCCACCAAGAGTCTCGCGCACATGCTCACCTGGACCCTAAAAACCGAGACTGCACTTTCTCTTTCAGCCGGAGTCGTGCGCCGTCGACGATCCCGACGACCCAGCGAGCATACCTGACCCATGTGATCACGCTGTGCGTGATTTGGATCCGTTCCGTGTACCGGGGGCACATCGCCACGTTTCCGCAGACATGAGCAGTTCCGCATTCCCGTTCGCGACCCGTCGAGGCAAGTATTCGATACTTGCTACATGCTATTGCTACTTTATAACTTGATATTCATGTGTGGTTTAATAATATGTCATTTAGCAACTCACCTTACATACCTTGCTCCAGGTCAATTAAATTATTTCCTGATAAACCCGTACATAATAGATTGCATTCGATTCACTGCCATGATGCTTTAATGCCAGTTTAGGTTATCAAATATGCATAACCGGCCAAGTTACAGTTTGCCACTTTAAACCATATAACTAAGTGTACCTGTTAATTACAGTTTACTATTTAATAGATGATAGCCTTTACACATGTAGTTTCCATTACATTCGGACGTTCGTAATCAAAGGCTTGATATAACTGTATCGCATCATCATTTAACTATTGCACCGCTAAAGGTGCTCAAAACATGTTAATATAATAAAACGGCTGCACTGTATTACTGCGCACTTGTGATTGAATGTAACTATTGATTGTTGTTTAACTCATTGCTTATTTCCTGTTGTTATTACCCTGTTCGATTATATATCTGTTTGTGAGCACACCCACGATATGTTCGTACCTTGACTTGACATTGCTATACGATGCACCTGACATGGTACCCTTTACTATCGACTTGACCTGATGTACCATGACCTGACCTGTTACCTGATCTCATGCCTAATGCCAACAAACCTGACATGGAGTCCTCATGGACCATTCCTGTTGTCTATCCAGACAAACCTGACCTGTTACCTGATCCTGTGTTGGCATTAGTCCTTGACTACTGAATACCTGACCTGACACATATAACCTGGGGGTATGGGGAAATCAAAAGGGTAATCTAAAGTGTAACTTAAAAGGGTATTACTTGATTCGTGGTCCCGGGGGGTAACGGGACAGAGCCATTCGTGACTCTTACATTTCCTGATCCGTGGTCCCGGGGGGCAACGGGACAGAACCACTATCGGTTCCCATCTTCCTGATCCGTGGTCCCGGGGGGTAACGGGATATATCCTTTGAGTTACATGGAGGATTACTCGAATTGATTTCAAAGACTTTAGGATAGAAAACCCGATAAGACAGGTTAGTTACCCACTGCACACTACCCTGCACTGCTTGTTTCATACTATTGCTTTATTCATGTTTATTTATGCATTGCCTATTACACTGTTCATATTATATTATTGGTTGACATGACGCGCTGACGTCTGGGTTTTGCATGGCCCAGATCCTTTACCACTGTCGCTGTCCGAGCAGGAGTACTTCAGCCAGCAGGCTGAGTTGTGAGTCCTGTAGTGGTTAGTTTTATTTCCCGCATTTTTATTTCCATATGTGGGCCCGTATTATGGGACATACTCTTCTATTATTGTATTGGATCATTTGCTTCCGCATTTATTTATCTTTGACTCTTGTTATTCTGGATTTGGACATGTGTTAGATAGTTTTATCTTGTTCTTGATATCTCTACAGCCGTAATGTGACTGTGGATGGATACTTCCTCCCCACAGGTAGCATGGTTGGCTATGTCACGTGCCCAATCTTGCGTACTCTGGGAAGCGGGGCGTGACATGGTTCTTTTGGTATCAGAGCCATAGGTTAGTTGGGTTGATTTTTTTGTAGTTGGGTATTGTACCCGATACACGAATCAGAATACCCATGTTAGGAAACATGTCCTGCCACTTTGCCGTTTACCATTCTTGAATCGCATTCTTCCTGATTATATCTTTTACGATGTGCAAACTTACTTTGCATGTCGACTCGAAAACCCGATTTCTTATTATCTCTAGGACTTAAGCGACTTGGGTGGAGTTAAGTAATTGTGGCTATGATACCGCGGCATAGTTACAATGCGGTACTCTATTTAAGTATCTTGGAGTTCTAGCCTTGATCCATATTCAGAATTTATCATCATGCTAATGTTGGGTGTTTTGAGTTCAGGATTATGGCAGGTAAGAATTTGAAGACGTACCAGAGGCGTGTGGACGAAGCCGCCATGCTTGGAGTGATAAGAGGAATGCTGGAAAATCAGAAGAGGCATACTGAGCTGATCCAGTAGCAAGCAGATTCGTTTCAGGAAGGTTTGCATATTGTTCGGCAGTCTGTAAACAATGATGGAGCTAAACCAGTTGACCGAGTAGGGACCGTGGCAGATTCAGACGTTTGGGTCCGACTACATTCACTGGTTTGGAGGAGCCGTTGTCAGCCGAGCAGTGGCTAATTGACACGGAGAATTTGCTGATTGCGGCACAGATTCCAGATGACAAAAGAGTTGATGTGGTGCGCACTCAGCTAGTGGATTACGCCCGAGAGTGGTGGCTTGTGGAAGAGACCGGCTGCCCAAGCCGATCAGTTGGGCGGAGTTTTCTAAGAGTTTCCTGGAGAAGTTCTTCCCGCGAACTGCACGGGAGGAAATGGAAGAGAAATTTATTGGGCTGAGGCAGAGTGGAGCACCCGTGGACGTGCATGCAGCAGAATGGACGAGACTCAGTAGTTTCGCTGGACCTTTAGCTGCCAACGATGCAGACAGCAGTTGCGGTAAGGAAGCAGTTCTGTCGGGCCAGTCGAGTTTAGGGCTAGGCCGACAAACAATGTTCTTGCAGCTATGGAAGTTGATGGTTGTGAAGAACTGGTGGTGGTTCACGTTTTCATGGACGTATTTGAAGATATATCAGGTTTACCGCCGAAGCGAGACGTGGAGTTCGCAATTGATCTTATCCCTGGTGCAGCGCCAGTATCTAAAGCGTATTATCCAATAGCACCAGTAGAATTAGAAGAAGTTAAGAAGCAAGTTGCTGAATTGCTTGAGAAGGGTTGGATTCGAAGCAGCAACTCACCTTGGGGAGCCCCAGTTCTTCTAGTAAACAAGAAGGATGGCACGAGAAGGATGTGCATCGATTATAGAGAATTAAACCGGGTGACTATTAAGAACAAGTACCCGATCCCTCGCATTGGAGAACTTTTTGAGCAGCTTAGTGGCGCGAGGGTATTCTCGAAACTGGATTTGCGATTCGGATATCATCAGGTCCGAGTGAAAGCAGAAGATATTTGCAAGACGGCGTTTCAAACTCGGTATGGACATTTCGAGTATCTAGTGATGCCCTTCGGAGTAACGAATGCGCCGGCAATATTTATGGACTTGATGAACCGAATCTTTTCACCATCCTTGGACCAGTTTTTTGTGATATTCATTGACGATATTCCGGTTTACTCGAAGAGTTCTGAAGAGCAGGCTGAGCATTTGAAGATCGCACTGCAGACGTTGAGACAGGAGAAATTGTATGCGAAGATGAGTAAGTGCGAGTTTTGGCCGGAGGAAGTAAGGTTTTTGGGGCATGTTGTGTCTGGCGATGGCATTGCCGTCGATCCAGAAAAGATTGCAGCAGTTCGAGATTGGCCTATTCCAAGAAATGTGGCTGAGATAAGAAGTTTCCTTGGTTGGGCCGGATACGACAGGAGATTTGTGGAGAACTTCGCTCGTTTAGCAGAACTGTTGACCAAGCTTACGCGCAAGGAAGTACCTTTTGGTTTGGACGGATAAATGTGCATTGACTTTCGAGACGTTGAAGCAGAAGTTGATAACCGCCCCTATCCTGACCGTACCAGACAATTTCGGAGGACTGGTGATTCACAGCGACGCATCTGGAAAGGGATTGGGATGTGTTTTGATGCAGAATGGGAAGGTTGTAGCGTATGCATTGAGACAATTAAAGACCCATAAGAAGAATTATCCGACTCATGACTTGGAGCTTGCGGCTGTGATCTTCGCTTTGAAGATTTGGAGAAACTACCTTTTGGGTGAGAAAGTCGAAGTTTTACAGATCACAAGAGTTTGAAGTATGTGTTCACTCAGAAGGAGTTGAACATGAGGCAACGTAGATGGTCGGAGCTGATGGCCGACTACGACCTTGACCTTAAGTACCATCCGGGAAAAGTTAACGTTGTGCCGGATGCGCTTAGTCGGTTACCAGCGATTCAGGTATTGACTACGCAGAGGGAGACCATTGCGGATTTTTCAAAGATTTGACTTGGAGGGTGTGCTACCACATTCTACGGGACAGTTGATGCAGTTGCAAGTACAGTCGTCCTTAGTTGAGAGGATTAAAGCGGCACAATCGCAGGATCCTAGACTGCAAAAGTTTCGAGAGCAGGTTGAAGCCGGACTACGAACAGATTTACTGGTGCACGAAGATGGTTCGTTGAGGTATGGTAGCCGTGTGTGTGTGCCAAAGGGAGATGTGCGTGAAGAGCTTATGAAGGAGGCACACAGTTCAGCTTACTCTGTACATCCAGGAGGTACAAAGATGTACCGAGATATTCGATAGTATTTCTGGTGGGAAGGCATGAAACGGGAGATTGCTCGCTTCGTGGCTAAGTGCTTGGTATGTCAGCAAGTCAAGGCTGAACACCAAAGGGTTGCTGGTTTATTGCAACCACTTCCGATTCCTCAGTGGAAGTGGGAACATATAACCATGGATTTCGTGACGGCTTTACCGCGGAGTCCAAAGGGCAACAATGCAGTATGGGTGATTGTCGATCGGTTGACCAAGGCAGCTCACTTTATTCCTTTTCGGGTTGGTCAATCAACAAAGACTTTGGCAGAGCGGTACATGCAGGAGATTGTAAGATTGCATGGAGTACCGGTGAGCATCGTGTCCAATCGGGACACTCGGTTCTTATCACACTTCTGGAGGAGTTTACAGGAAAGTTTGGGGACTCGATTGAAGTTTAGCACAGCTTATCATCCTCAAACTGATGGTCAGTCGGAAAGAACGATCCAAACTCTTGAAGACATGTTGAGAACGTGCATGTTGGACTTCAAGGGTTCATGGGAGGATCACTTACACTTGGTGGAGTTTTCTTACAACAATAGTTTCCAAGCAACTATCCAGATGGCTCCGTTTGAAGCTTTGTATGGTCGCAAGTGTCGTTCACCAGTTTGTTGGGATGATGTTGGTGAACGAAGATTACTGGGACCAGATTTGGTCGTACAGACAGTCGAGAAGGTGAACACAATCAGGAAGCATATGAAGGCAGCTCAAGACAGACAGAAAAGTTGGGCTGACACGTCAAGAAGACCTCTAGAGTTCGCCGTGGGTGATTTGGTATTCTTGAAGATATCACCGACTAGAGGAGTGATTCGTTTTGGGAGTCGGGGAAAGCTTAGTCCTCGATTCGTTGGACCCTTCGAGATATTGGAGCGTGTTGGAGAGGTAGCGTACCGTTTGGCATTACCACAGTCCTTGGCAGGTGTGCACGATGTGTTTCATGTATCTCAACCACGAAGGTATGTTAGATATGAAACACACGTCTTGGATCATTCGGAGTTAACTGTACGGGAGGACCTAACTTTTAAGGAGCGACCGGTTGAAATCATGGATCGTAGGGAAAAGGTTCTTAAGAACAAGGTTATCCCCCTTGTGCTCGTTTCTTGGGGAAATCGATCGCATGGAGAGTCCACTTGGGAACGAGAAGATGAGATCCGACAGAAGTTTCCTCACCTTTTTCTGTAGTTTTCTATCTTGTATTCTTGGAATTTCGAGGACGAAATTCTTTTGTAGTTGGGTATAATGTAACACCCGAGCCCAATACTACTATTTTCTGTTACTGGTTGAGCATTAGGTAGTACTCATTTCATTTATCTTGCTTGTTTGGGTCTTACTGTAAAGTTTTATCTGGCTAAGTCATTTTTTGCACATAACAAATTTTGGCACCTAAAATAGAATTAAAAATATCCATATTGGCCTACTCGACACCCCTAGCCGCGTGGTAGCGTCCGTGCCTCGAGTTCTCGTCCCGTTCGGTGAAACGGACAAGTTTGGACGGCTACGCGCGCGTACAGGTGTCCGACTTGGGGGCATGCTTTTTAATCATAAAACATTTCATTTTAAACTTTGGAACCCGCTTAAAATCCAATTATTTGAATTTCAAATTTTTGGACCCAATCCGGGCGCGATTTGGAAATATTTCATTTAGCGCCAAAATCCCAAATTAATAAAATATTCGAAAACTTATATATTAACAAATCCTGCTACAAATTGTTAATCTAAAATCTATTAAAATTTTTTATATATTTCTTTAGGCCACGAATCTTCCACTGGCCAATCAGGGAAGCTTAAATTCCGTGGGCCCCTCCACTTATTCTCTCTCTCTCTCTCTAGCTTCTCCATCTCTTTCTCTCTCTACCTTTCTCTAACTCTCTCTCTCTCTCCTTCATATATATATATTCTGCCTCGCCTCATTTTTTCCAGAACGCAAAAAAGAACCCTTCGCGAACCCATCAACCCTAGCCGCCGCCTCCTCCGTCGCCACCGGAGCCTCGACGCCGGCGACACCCTCGTCGACCTCACTGCCTCCTCACCCTCACCTCACCAAGCCCTCTTCCTCCTCCGCCATCTCCTCCCATTCACGTGCGGCAGCACCCACGCCCATCGCCTATAACCACACCCTCGCCGGAACTCCTGTTACCCTGACGACATCACCTTCGTCGTCGCCTCCTTCTTCTCTTCTTCTCGTGGTATACTTCATCCTCTTCCCTCCTTCTCTATAACTCAACCCCATCATCACAACTTTTCCCGATCCACCCTACCATGTTACTGGAGCCATCGCCGCCAGAGCCCGACGACCTCGTCGCCGACTCCACAAACCTTTCCTCTCCTCCCCTCCTCTGCCTGAGACTCCAGCTACCAAGAGTCTCGCGCACATGCTCACCTGGACCCTAAAAACCGAGACTGCACTTTCTCTTTCAGCCGGAGTCGTGCGCCGTCGACGATCCCGACGACCCAGCGAGCATACCTGACCCGTGTGATCACGCTGTGCGTGATTTGGATCCGTTCCGTGTACCGGGCGCACATCGCGACGTTTCCGCAGACATGAGCAGTTCCGCATTCCCGTTCGCGACCCATCGAGGCAAGTATTCGATACTTGCTACATGCTATTGCTACTTTATAACTTGATATTCATGTGTGGTTTAATAATATGTCATTTAGCAACTCACCTTACATACCTTGCTCCAGGTCAATTAAATTATTTCCGGATAAACCCGTACATAATAGATTGCATTCGATTCACTGCCATGATGCTTTAATGCCAGTTTAGGTTATCAAATATGCATAACCGGCCAAGTTACAGTTTGCCACTTTAAACCATATAACTAAGTGTACCTGTTAATTACAGTTTACTGTTTAATAGATGATAGCCTTTACACATGTAGTTTCCATTATATTCGGACGTTCGTAATCAAAGGCTTGATATAACTGTATCGCATCATCATTTAACTATTGCACCGCTAAGGGTGCTCAAAACATGTTAATATAATAAAACGGCTGCACTGTATTACTGCGCACTTGTGATTGAATGTAACTATTGATTGTTGTTTAACTCATTGCTTATTTCCTGCTGTTATTACCCTGTTCGATTATATATCTGTTTGTGAGCACACCCACGATATGTTCGTACCTTGACTTGACATTGCTATACGATGCACCTGACATGGTACCCTTTACTATCGACTTGACCTGATGTACCATGACCTGACCTGTTACCTGATCTCATGCCTAATGCCAACAAACCTGACATGGAGTCCTCATGGACCATTCCTGTTGTCTATCCAGACAAACCTGACCTGTTACCTGATCCTGTGTTGGCATTAGTCCTTGACTACTGAATACCTGACCTGACACATATAACCTGGGGGTATGGGGAAATCAAAAGGGTAATCTAAAGTATAACTTAAAAGGGTATTACTTGATCCGTGGTCCCGGGGGGTAACGGGACAGAGCCATTCGTGACTCTTACATTTCCTGATCCGTGGTCCCGGGGGGCAACGGGACAGAACCACTATCGGTTCCCATCTTCCTGATCCGTGGTCCCGGGGGGTAACGGGACATATCCTTTGAGTTACATGGAGGATTACTCGAATTGATTTCAAAGACTTTAGGATAGAAAACCCGATAAGACAGGTTAGTTACCCACTGCACACTACCCTGCACTGCTTGTTTCATACTATTGCTTTATTCATGTTTATTTATGCATTGCCTATTACACTGTTCATATTATATTATTGGTTGACATGACGCGCTGACGTCTGGGTTTTGCATGGCCCAGATCCTTTACCACTGTCGCTGTCCGAGCAGGAGTACTTCAGCCAGCAGGCTGAGTTGTGAGTCCTGTAGTGGTTAGTTTTATTTCCCGCATTTTTATTTCCAGATGTGGGCCCGTATTATGGGACTTACTCTTCTATTATTGGATCATTTTCTTCCGCATTTATTTATCTTTGACTCTTGTTATTCTGGATTTGGACATGTGTTAGATAGTTTTATCTTGTTCTTGATATCTCTACAGCCGTAATGTGACTGTGGATGGATACTTCCTCCCCACAGGTAGCATGGTTGGCTATGTCACGTGCCCAATCTTGCGTACTCTGGGAAGCGGGGCGTGACACTTTGTGTCGTTTCGGCCTGATCTCGACGGGTTGGCGGGATCGCTCGGTGGCACTCGTCCTCAAGTGCTACCAACCGAGGCATCATGCCGACGTTCGCGGACGGTATCAGAGGCAGAGGTCCGAGGCAGCGAGGGCTCGACTAGCGGAAATATCTTCGGAATACCACGAGCAATGTTTCCTGCACCCCTTCCCCCGCTACTGTAATTTTTCTTCTTTTTTTTCTTTTTTCAATGTACGGCTGAGGAGCCTACAATATCTTTTTGAATCAATAAAATTCTTCTTTTCTGCAATGTTCTTTCGTGTCTTTCTTGTTGTTTGAATAAAAAGAACTTAGAAGAATTTACACTGCTTCGTTGAAGAACCTGAGTAGCGGCCTGACAAGGACGTGCCGAGCAGGATAGCTGCTCGGTGGATCCGGAGGTTCAGCCCGACCTTTCCTGGTTCGTGAACATTGGGAGGGGCGACCGTCACAGGCGGCACGTGCCAGGAATGCTTGGGGGAGGCGTGACGTTTCGGGGAGCCACGTCACTTTTTCCATGTGGCGGCGCGGTATTGGATTAATCTTGGCGGATCCCAGGATTCATGCGCGAATCTGGGCCACTAAGGATTCTGTTTGAGGTTATGAATAGAGAAGGAGGTGACAACCCCTTAAGCATCATTTTCTTTTGAGATGACTGGGCGCATGTATTCGATCGAAGAGATCATCACCTTTGATGACGTCTCCTTGTATGACCAATTCCTGGCTGAGGATGGGTACCGGGGAGTGGTTCAGCGCCTTGAGGATCATGTCGACCGGCTTCTCCCTCGGCGGTCGTCCCTGCTTCAGTTGTTGATGTACGCGAGTTGGAGGAGGTCCCCGAGGTTGGACAACCCTTTCACCGAGAAGCTTCTGGACGAGGCGCTCGATAAGGTGCGTTCGATCTTCATGCTCGGCCTCATCTCGAAAGCCAGGCACGACCGATCCTTGGCCCTCATTCTGGAGTGCTTCAAAATGAGGTACATCATGAGCCAAGGCTCAAAGAGCGGAGCGTCGGGTGCTTCTGTGGCGTCCCGGGTTCACATGCAGTATCGGCAGGAGCGAGCTGCAGAGGCTAGGGCTCGGCTAGCGGAAATCTATTCTGAGTATCACCGGGAGTACTTCCTCGATCCCGTTCCACCTCCGTTGTAACTTTTCCTTTTTCTGTAAGGCTGAAGAGCCTGTATTACCTTTTGAATGAATAAATTCTTTTTTTGCAATGTTCTAGTGTTCCCTTCTTATTATTTAAATAGAAAGAACTTTAGAAAGGTTTACATTGTCTTTGTGAAAGAAGAAATACAAACTCGTAGATATTCTTTTCATTGGTACAGTTTGAGCTTCTCAGCATTGTAACGCCGTGGAAACTTGCGCACATCCGCGTCTTACAAGCGGTAGGCTCCGCCGGGCAGGACCTCGGAGACGAGGAAAGGGCCGTCCCATTTGGGGAAAACTTATGCAGCTTGCCTTGGTCGACGAACTCGTTCCGCCTTAGGACTAAATCTACGGTCTTGAAGAAGTGACGCTTGACTCGCGCGTTGTAGTAGTGGGCAGTTTGTTGTTGATAAGCGGCAGCTCTGATCTGAGCCCGGTCTCGTTTCTCTAATAAGATGTCCAGATTAGTTTGTAGGGCTGAGGTGTTCGCTTCGTCTTCGAAATGCTCGACCTGGTGACTGGGGAGCCCGATCTCTGCTGGAACCATTGCTTCTGTACCGTAGCAGAGGATGAAAGGGGTCTCCCTGGTGGGGGTTTTCTTCGACGTGCGCAAGGCCCATAGGACCAGGGGTAATTCCTTGACCCAACTGCCTTTGCATCCTAGAAGGCGTGTCCAAAGACCTCAGAGGACGTCCCGATTAGCGACCTCGACTTGCCCGTTGAATTGGGGATGTGCGACCTCGGCAAATTTCATGAGGATATGATATTCGCTGCAAAATTCCTTAACTCTTTTGTTCTCGAAATTTGTTCCATGGTTGGTGATGATGCACCTCGGGATGCCGAACTGGAGTATCACATTGTTCTGCAGGAACTTAATAGTCGTGGTGGCGTCCGGTTTTCTGATGGGAATGGTCTCGATCCACTTCATGAAGTAGTCCACCGCGATAAGGACGTACTTGTGCCCGTCTGTACCGGTAGGGAACTGGCCTATCATGTCCATTCCCCACAGGGCAAACGGCCACGGGGAGGTTAGGGCGATTAGCTCGGTAGTGGGAAGGCGAGGTATGCTTCCATGGAGTTGGCAGCTCTTGCATCTCCTGACCAGCTTCTGGGCATCCTGATGAATGGTCGGCCAGTAGTACCCCTGGAGCAATGCCTTCTGGGTTAAGGTGCGGGCCCCTTGATGCGCGCCGCCGACCCCTTCATAGATCTCACGGAAGACATAGTCCGCTTCGTGGGGGTCGACGCACCGGAGCAAGGGCTGAGCGAAGGGCTTCTTGTAGAGGTTCCCATTGCTCCAGACGAAACGGCGAACTTTAGCTCGGAGGCGGCGGGCTTCTCCCCGATCTTCTGGAAGCGTACCTTCCCTCACGAATTCCATAAGGGGCTTTCTCCAGTCCCGGTCTTCTTCCCGGGCTGTATACACTTAAAGTATTGTTGCCCCGTCTTCCACGCTGGGCCGTGGCAAGACCTCAAAGATGATGCTCCTCTTGTTGTTGGCCGAATAGGATGAAGCCAGCTTACTCAAGGCGTCGGCTTGGGCGTTGAGCTGTCTGGGGATCTGCTCTACCTGGACTTCATCGAAGTCCTTTCGTAGTCTTCTTACCCCGACCAGATACTTCACCATCAGAGGCTCCCGTGCCTCGAATCGGCCGGTCACTTAGCCAACGACTAGGGCGGAGTCGCTGGGGATTCGAATCGTTTTTAGCCCTAGTCCGGAGGCTATGCGCAGTCCGGCCAGCAAAGCCTCGTATTCCGCCGTGTTATTTGAGGCCTTGAACCCGAGCTTCAAAGAATACTCCATTTCTGCCTCGTTCGGGCCCCGAATGATGAGGCCAGCACCGCAGCCTTCCTCGGTCGAGGACCCGTCGACATAAAGGTCCCAATCAAGGACTGAGTCGGGCTTCCCATCGACCGAGGGTTGAGCTGCTGGGGCCGGCGTTGATTCCGGCTCCTTGCTGGGGATGGTGCATTCGACGACAAAATTAACCAGGGCTTGTGCTTTGATGGCCTGCCTCGGGCGGTATTTTATGTCGAACTGGGACAACTCTCACCTCCACTTCTCCAAGCGGCTAAAGGACTCGGGTGAGGCGAGGATAGCCCCCAAAGGGCGCTTGGTAAGAACGAGGATGGTGTGCGCCTGGAAATAGTGTCGTAGCTTCCTTGAGGCTATGATGAGTGCCAAGACGATCTTCTCTATGGCTGGGTATCTCGTATCTGCGTTTTTGAAGACGTGGCTCACATAGTATACCGGCTTCTGGACTCCGTCGACCTCTCGGACAAGCACTGAGCCCGCTGCTTGGTCGGATACTGCTAGATACAGCGATAGCTCGTCCTCTTCAACTGGTCGGGTGAGCAGCGGTGGAGTCGTAAGGTGCCTCTTTAATTAGTCAAAGACGGTCTGGCACTCCTCCGACCACTCGAATCTTGGAATCTTCCTTAGAGCCTTGAAGAACGGGAGGCACTTCTCCCCAGACCTCGACATGAAACGGCTCAGAGCGGCTACCCGCCCTGTCAGTGACATGATTTTGACGTTAGTCTTGGGCGCGGCCATGTTGAGGATGGCGTTGATTTTCTTCGGGTTAGCTTCGATCCCGCGGTGAGTGACCATGAAACCGAGGAACTTTCCCCCGATGACCCCGAATGCGCACTTGGCGGGGTTCAGTTTCATCTTGAACTTGCGGAGGACGTCGAAGGCTTAGCCCAGATCATTGGCGTGGTCGACCGATGAGACCGACTTGATGAGCATGTCGTCGACATAAACTTCCATGTTCCTGCCGATCTGCGGTTTGAACATGCGATTGACCAAGCGTTGGTACGTAGCTCTGGCGTTTTTGAGGCCGAAATGCATCACCTTATAGCAGTATACCCCCCGGTCCATTGTGAATGCGGTGAGATTCTCGTCTGTCGGATTCATACGGATCTGGTTGTAGCCGGAAAAAGCATCTATGAAGCTATGTAGCTCGTGGTCTGCCGAGCTGTCGACGAGCTGATCTATCCGAGAGAGGGGATAGTTGTCTTTTGGGCAGGCCTTGTTGAGGTCGGTGAAGTCGACACACATGCGCCACTTCCGCTTGACTTTTTGACCATGACCATGTTTGCCAACCATTCGGAGTATGGCACATTCTGAATGAAGTTGGCGGCAAGGAGCCTGTCCACCTCGTCCTCGATCGTCTTCTGTTTGATCGGGCCGAAGCTCCGCTTTTTCTGCCGGACGGGTCGGGCCGCAGGGTCTACCCCGAGCTTGTGAGATACGATTTTGGGGTCGATCTCCGGCATGTCGGCAGGTGCCTAGGCGAACACGTCAGAGTTGTTTCTGAGGAAGTGAACCAGGTCGTCTTGCTGAGTCCCTGTCAGAAGAGACCCGATCTGAACGGTTCGTTCGTCGTCCCCTTCTACGAGGGGGACCTCTGTCAGTGGCTCCACCGGGGTCCCTCAGACCTATTTTTGCTCGTCTCGAGTGTCCAGAGAACCCCTGATGTCACCCTCGCCATCAACACCGTTGTTTGGCCGCTCAGACGAAGATGTTGCGGTGAAGCAAACCTTTGCAGTCCGTTAGTCTCTGTAGGCCCGACCTATCCTACCTTGGTCGAGCAGGAATTTCATCGCTAGGTGGAAGGTCGATATCTGGGCCCTGAGGGAGTTCAGTGTAGGGCGGCCGAGGAGGATATTGTAGGCCAATGGGATTCTCACTACTATGAATTCCACAGGCACGGTGCGCGTACGGCCGGCCTCCCTAATATTAAATTGAAAAGTGATTACCCCTTCCGCCGGGATAGAGTGGTTAGTGAACCCTGACAGGACGTGGGTGGTCGGCCTTAGGTCCGACGGGGTGAGTCCCATACACAGGAAGCAGTCATAAAATAGAATGTCTGCCGAGCTTTCAGAGTCGACCAGTATCCTCTGCACCTCGTAGCGGTGGGCCCGAGCTGTGATCACCAGCGGGTCGTTGTAGGGCAGGGATATACCGTGGAGGTCCTCGTCGTTAAAAACGATCAGCTCCGTTGCCCTGGCCTTCTTCCTCAGATGGCTGTTCGTCCCCTCGATCGGTGAGGGGTGCTGAGCCTCGTCGGTATTCGCCGTACCCCCCGCTGATATGGCCATGATTTGGCCGATTGTCAATTCGCCGGAAGGGGGACGTTGTTCTTGCTCACGGTCAGCTTGCCGCTTGTCCCGCAAGTACGTTGCCAGGTGACCCGAGCGGATTAGCTCCTCGATGTAGTCTCGGAGCTGCTTACAGTTCTCTGTGGAGTGGCCTGCGACCTGTGGAAGACGCAGTAGGGGCCTGGGTGCGCTTTGCCGCCCTGTTCGAGACTGGGGGGAGTTTGAAGAACCTCTCGCCCTTAGCCTCCTCCAGAAATACCGTCTGGGAGACGATGAGCAGGGTGTACTCCTGAAACTTCGGGGAGTAGGGCTTTGGCCGCTCAAGCCTCTTTTTCTCTTCCCGGACCCTTTTCTTGTGATCAGCTTGTTCCGTCAGGGGCAGATTGGCGTTCACCTCGGATTCAAGCTGGATCTCACGCTCGGTCCAGGCCTTTACCTCGGCCATGGTCTTAGGTTGCGCTAATGCAAAGGAGCGTAGCCACTCCTTGTGCCTAAGACCCGACCTGAAGGCCGTAATGACTGTCTCGTCCTTGTGTTCTGGGACTTTGAGAAGGGCGTTATAGAAGCGGGTAACATACCCTTTGAAGGTTTCTTTGTCCCCGCCTTTTATGGTGAAGAGGTGGTCGACGGTCCGCTTCTGCCGTTTGTTCCCGACGAAGTGGCCGAGGAATTGGGTGGCCAGCTCATCGAAGGTTAAGATCGAGCGTGGCACGAGTCCTCAGAACCAGTCTCGTCCGGAGCGGATGAGGGTGGCCGGGAAAGCGCGGCAATGGACGGCGTCGGAACAGTCCTGGAAACTCATCCCGGCTGTGAACGCGTCCAAATGGTCCTTGTTTCCCCAATCAGAGCAAAATTCTGTTCAAATTCCAAGATTTAAAATGAAGCGACGCTTCTGCTTCCTCAATCAAAGTAAAACTCTGTTCAAATTCCAAGGTTTGAAATGAAGCGACGCTTCCTTTCCCCCGATAAGAGCAAAGCTCTGTTTTAAAAAATTCAAAATTTAAATTGAAGCAACGCTTCAAATTCTGCGCACTGCACGCCACGTGTCAGACAAGGGTGCGCTAGCGCGGCTGTGCTGCGCTCTGCGCTGCGCGCCACGTGTCAGACACGGGTGCACTAGCGCGGCTGCGCTGCGCTGCGCTCTGCGCTGCGCACCACGTGTCGAACGTAGATGTGCTAGCGCAAGGTGCGCCACCGCTGGAATTAAAAATTCCCCCACCGTCAGATCAAAAGATCTACTAATAATAAATTATTAATTAATTAGAACTAAAGTTCTGTTATGCAAAGATTTTTCAATTTTATTAAAACAAGAAGATTATCTTCTGTAAAACAGAAACCTTAGGATCAAAGATCTAGCGGTGGGAAATATTCCTAAATCAATCAGAGAAAAATCTCTTAAAACTGATTTAACAAATCATTTGGCCTATATGAAGGACCCTAGACTTTAAGTCTAAAGGAGTGAGAGAATAGAAAGACAGAAAAAGAGAGAGAGAAACCCTCTGCAAAAGAAGAGAAAACTCTTAGAAAAAAGAAGATTTTTCTTCATCTTCAAGGTAAAAAAGAACTATGTTCTTGAATAATAGAGATGAAACCATCTCGTAAAAAGAAGAACCATCTTCTAAAAAGATCAGAGATTAAAGAAAAAGACCAAGGTCTTTAATAAAAAAGAAAAGATCAAAAAGATTTAATCATAAAAAGACTAAAAGAAGTATTTTACTTCATTCACAGATCTTTTGATCTATAAAGGCAGAGCCTTTTATAAAAATAAGAACTTTTGTTCTTGGATCTTAAGGAAAAAGCCTCATTTAAAGAACATAAATTTGTTCTTTGATCTTAAAATTGATCAAATGCGCTTTGCACTATTGAAAAGTGCCTTGCACTCATGAATTGCGCCCTTGCGCTCATTGGGCCGGCGCTCAGCGCCAAAACCTACCACGTGTCAACCAGAGACACAATCTGCGCTTTGCGCTTCTAAAACAGAGCACTGCGCTCATGGGCTGGCGCTTAGCGCCAAACGCGCCACGTGTCACTCACTGGTGCGTCAACAAACTAGCGCAATGCGCTCATAAATTAAAAGCGCAATGCGCTAACAAACTAGCGCTTAGCGCTGAGCGCGACACATGTCCTCTTCGTGTGCGCTACCCGACAGAAGCGCAATGCGCTCTTTTACTGGAGCAACGCGCCTGGCGCGCCACGTGGCGCACTGTCAGAACAAACTTTGTTTCTGATAAATGCTATGCATTCAATACAAGACAAAAATGTCAGAGCCCAATGCCTAGCATTATTAAAAGGGCTGAGCCCAAATAAAGGCTTAATAGCCAGAACAAAAATAAAATGTTAAAACATTTTAATTGGACTTAGCCTAATTTTGGCCATAAATCCTCAACTTGTTTTGAATTGAGCACATCTGCTCTTTCAACCAACTCACCTTGGTTCAAGGGTACATCTCTTCACTCCTTTGATAATCGTCGTTGTAATTCCTCAACGTCTTCAAAGAGGTGACGGGTCCCGACAACCACACATTTCAAAGACTATGACGTCTTTAAACTCGACTGTGGGGTCCTTAAACTCATGGACTATGATATCCTTAACCTTGACCGTGATGTCTTTAAAATAACATCGGACTGTGAGGTCCTTAAACTCATGGACTATGATGTCCTTAACCTTGACCGTGATGTCTTTAAACTAACATCGGACTGTGAGGTCCTTAAACTCATGGACTATGATGTCCTTAACCTCGACCGTGATGTCTTTAAACTAATGGTGGACCGTAATGTCCCTAAACTAATTATCGACCGCAATGTCACTAAACTAAACAATAGAGCCCAATTGCTCTCTTATCGGATCTAAACGATCCCGTTAAGTTGATCTTAGTCTAAAATTAGACTAACGTATCCTTAACAAACGTTTAAGTTGATCTTAGTCTCAAATGAGGCTAACGTATCCTTAAACCCAAACCCCCCAAACCCAAATCTAAGAAAGATACGGATTTGGACTAGTCTACGCCCTACGGGCGACAACATAACTTAGTCTCCGTATACAATCCACGGGCAACCAAACACAAAACAAACACCCACGACACGAAGTGACCATCTGGAGAAGGAGAAAGTTGTTACCGCGATGCGGTAGCGTAATTAACTGCAGGGGCTTGCGCCTAAAGGGAAGAGCGTCCCCACAATCAAAACCCCCTCAAATGATGGGGAATCTGACGAAGTCTGCTACATCGGCCGCATCCGTTTAAACCTTCGATATATGGTGCAATAAATCAACTTGGCATCTTCGGAGAGGTGGACAGATAGCACCAATTAGCATCTGCCCCGAATTTCAGGCAAGACGGACCTACGCGGTCGCGTCTCTGTGTTCGGAGGGGAACAGATTCTGGCATGCCCGGTGGGACCTTTTCCTCTTTCCACTCCACACTTCGTGTGTCGTGTTTGCGAACCAATCGCGGTTTGCTAATGGTTGCCCTTGGGTTTCGAGGTACTAAAATTTGGCGTTTGCTTGGTGCAGAAAGCGAAACAGCAATGGCATCTACTTGCGTAAAGTGCTCCAACTGCAGTTGCAACTCGCGCTCCGCCTCATCTGGAGGCATAGCCTACGGGCCTCAAGCAGCCTCCCTGTTCACAATGCCGGTGGAACAGGTCACTCAAGCCACCACAGGATTGTTTTTCGGGACCATACTCCCGCCAACGAGCTTCACCGCTCCTGTGCCAACACCGGAAGCTCCCAAGAAGTCAGTCTTTGATCGGCTTGCTACTACCACGGCCCCTCTCAACGGGTCGTCCAGCTCCAGCTCCTCGGTCTTCACGAGATTGGGCCAAAGTTTAGGTGGGCTCATGATGAAGCCTGCACCTCAAGAAAAGGTTATTCCGAAAAGAGTGACCAACCCTGCTCCCGAAGTCATCAAGGCGGCTTCTCCAACCAAAGGGTCAGTTTTTACAGGACTAGCTGTTCCGGTTTCCACTACGGTTCCTGTCCCTACTCAGAAGTCTGTTTTCGACTGATTGAATACTGCGCCTCGACGGACATCGGTCTTCAACAGGCTGACGCCAGCAGCAGCCCCTTACCTGGACAGGGGGCAAGACAAAGCCATTCCCATCACTGAACCAATACCAATGACTCGACACGCTCGACGTCGCCACTGGCGCCGAGTAAAGAAGGCCGGGGGCAACTCCCCCTCTGGGCTAACTACACCAGCTCCAACGGTGGAAGTTAATGCTGCTGTTCCAACCGGGAACAGTTTTGAGCTGCTGAACAAGGTGCGTAGGAACTCGCCTACCGCCATACTGAAAAGATCTCCTCCACCGGTGGAGACTGTCGCAGAAGAAAAAACGGAACAGCCCCCTCAGCAGCTGTCCTCCAAAGTTTACAAAGTTTGGCGACGTGTCCAAGAGTCAGTGATCAATCAAGACTACCTCCGCCGACAGAAGAAGCTGAAGGTTCAGCCGAAAGGGAACCGTCCCCGTAAGCCGCAAAAGACGACAACCACTTGGGTGCCCGCTATAACGGCCCCCTCCACGTCGACTACTAAAAAGAAAAGGAGGCCAGAGAAAGCCCCTGTAAACGCGGCAGACCACAAAAACACCGAGCCCAAACGCCCTAAGTCTGGGGGCATGGTGGTACATATTGTTTACATGGCTTCCGGAAAAGGGAAAAGCCGCACTTCGACGGGCCACCGACCGCTCACCCGGTCAATAACAAGGGCTCAGGAACAACAACAGCAGAAGCTTCAGGAGATGCTGACTGCAATGGCCGCACTTACCGGGCCAAAAGAAAGCTCGAAGGTATCCTCGGAACAACGCCGTAAGCAGGAAACTGATGCCGAATTCCTTCGGAGGATGCTTGAGAAGAAGGACAAAGAAGCCGCGGAACAAGCGGCCAATATAAAGCAAATGGCCCTTCTATTCCAGGATATGGTGGGCATGATGATCCAGCCGGACCCTCCAGCCGAAGATCCTCCAGTAATAATTGAAGATGACATAGGAGAAACATCGAATCCTCTGCCGGCTCTGTCAACAGCCAAGGAGGAGACAATCTCCAAAGCTGCCCTGGATGACTATATTGCTCAGCAAATAAGATTTCACCAGGCAAATGAAGCGGCTGGACAAATTGTTAAAACTGGGCGACCGTATCCAGGCTGGTATGATCAGATAAAGTACCCGCCGGGCTACACGATCCCTAAATTCCATGTGTACAAGGGGACAGGCAATCTCCATCAACTTGTCGCTCAGTTCAGGGCTCTCTGTGGCAATATTGGTGACGATGACAAGCTTTTGCTCCGCCAATTCATCGGCAGCTTATCGGAGACGGCGTTTGAGTGGTACTCCGAACTTCCAAACGACTCCGTCAAAACTTTCGCAGAAATGGAATTGTTGTTCACCCAGCGATTCGCAAGTGCTAGTGAACGCACCCCAATAACGGCATTGATCAATGCCAGGGTGAAGCCAGGCGAGACATGGGTTCAGTACGCAATCCGATGGCGGAATTTGTGGTCTAAGTGCGAACAGCGCATCGAAGAAGCACCAGCGGTGGGCATGTTTGTGGGCACCCTAAACCCTCGTACAACTATTTCACAGTTCATGATGTTCTTCAAACCGACTACGTTCCAGGCTTTAATCGACAAGCTAGCCCAGATGGATCAAATGGGTCATAGACCGTCTCCACCGAAGCCGGAGCCGCGGAATGAAAAAGGTAAAAGGAAGGCGACCTTCGTTGCGAATACTCAACAGCAGCCCAGTGCTCCCAGACTAACGGATCAATTGGAGGAGAGACAGCGCTATTACAATGAGAAAATGAAGCGCCCTTACTCATTCCCGCGGGAGAAAACGAAGAGGCTGTTCGAGCTGGCGATGCACAACAGGCTTATCAATTTGCCGAATCCAAGGCGACCATCGCAACCCAGCGAAGTGAATAATCCCAATTATTGCCCTTACAACCAAACGGTAAGCCATCTGATCGAAGATTGCTTCGTCTTTAAGGGATGGATCAAGGATCAGTGCCTACAAGGTAAGTTTGCGCTATCAGAGAAGTGGAAAGTAAACCCACCACAGCCGCACACTCCTAAGAAGACGGATACACCGGGGGTAACGTGCTCTTTTGTTGAAGAAGCTCCATGGGAGGTGGCTCTTTCGGCCAAAACCAAAAGGATGCTGAATGATCTCTGATTTGTGTGAAAAAGTGTGTTTGTAGAATAACCGCAATCAGAACGGTGTCGCGCGTAGCTAGACCGAGGTGAGTACGGGTCGTCCTCAGGGAAACGTTGAATATTTTAATCTTACTTTAGATGTGTTGAAAGAGAGAGGAGGAATAAAGAATATTGAAGAAATGTTGTAGAATCTAGATCTACGTTTAAACATTAATGCAAAATATAGATTTAGATTAACTACGGATGTAAGTTTATGTAAGAGGAGGGCTTGTAGGGTTCATTAGGATTTAGTAGTTATGAATGATTAATTAAAAATTACTCTTTCTATCCTTTAATAGATTTAAAACTAGAACGACAGTGATGCGTGTAGATTAGGGTTTCTGGAGGGAAAAGGAATCCCACTCTTAACCCCTATCTCGACACGGAACTCCGTTCATATCTAGCCTTTACCAAAACAATCATTAATCTAATCTCTAATCGCGGTCGAGGCTAACAAAGAATTGGTAGCGTGCCCGATTAGGATGTTAATAATTCTTTTGATAAAATTTATAAACTTTATAGGACGTAAAAAGAGTTTAGGTATTTTCATCATCCATTAACCTACCCTAATCCTACGAACCCTAACAAGCGGAGAATTACTCGCGCGTGTTGGGAGAAAAAGAGATGGAGAAAAAATGCATAATTAAACTACAAAGAAATAGAATAGGAAAAAGAGCTACTTTTATTAATCAACAATATTCATTACACTTTGATTCCTTAGAAAATGATTACATATCCTAGTTTTGCTTCTCGATCTCTTCTAAGGAGGTAGATGAATCGTTGATGATCAGCCTGGATGCGTGAGCCGTCTTGGACTTCTTGATCGCGTCGACTTGATGATTTTTCCAAAAGGCACTCGGTCCTTATTTATAGTCCCAAAGCCAGAAAATTAGCTTCCTAATTTGGAAGCAAGTAGTTAGTATCCAACAGAGAAAATCCCATCTCCTAAGTCTTCAAAACCGCGGTGGATCCGCGGCCAATAGGGGGATTTGGCCGCGGATCCGCTGCCAAGTAGAGGGATCTTCTGATTTTCTCTTCTGGGCATTTCTTCTTATGACACGTGGAGATCTCTGGAACCTCTGTAAATTGGAAATCTTTTCTTTGTTGCTGCCAGCCTTGATTTCTTAGTTTGCTTTCTTAATTAGGCAGGTTTGCTCTTAACAACTTTGATTCCCTTGATTTTTAGCCCTGAAAATTCTGCACAATAACTCAAATAATATTTAGTAGAGTTTGTTATATTGAGATATTAATTTCACCATTAAGATTTGGTCAATGGTATTTTTGCAAACATTTTCCTACCAAATGTTAATTATAATATATCAACACATGAAAAATAGTATTTTTACAGATAAACCCTCATATGTATCATATATTATAATAAACACCTTTTCTAGTATAGAAATAGTAGGAAAAATATAATAACAAATATGCAGTTTTATCAACTGAACAATCTCCAGACATGCCCGGCGATCAGGTGGAAGAATCCGCCGGAATCCCAGATCATCGAAGGGATGCTGAAGCCGCGCTCAATTCCAAGGATTGGTGGTGATAGCCAAAGTGCTCACACCCAGCCGTCGAAATCTTCGAAAAAGAAGAAGAAATCCAAAAAGCCCGTGAAGCCTAGCGACAAACGCACGGACCTGCAGAAATAGATCAACACGCTAGAAGAGTATAAGCAGAAGGCGCGGACTCCAATCACGCTCCAGGAATTTCTCGGCCACGTCCTTGAAGACGGAGATGATGGAGAAGTAAAAAAAATTTTGAAAATGTTGTGCTTATGCAAAGTATGATGCAAATTGATGCGTAAATAAGCACAAACCTCCCCCAAACCTGTTTACAGCAGTGCCATCACTGATGTCATCCGTTAAGCTCAAAAACCTGTAGACTTGGGAGGAAATTATTAATGGGGGCAAGAATATATGAAAGTGAAAATCCTCCCCCAAACTTATTTTTGGCTCACAATTTTGTAAAAATCATTTTTTTTCAAGAGCCAAAATATCCCCTCCCCCAAACTTGAGTTAAACTATGTTAATCTTTTAAAATCACACGAGGGGGTCAAGGTTATTGGTCAATGCCAAGCTTTGGAAAGACCGAAGGTCATCACCAACCATTCAAAAATTTTATCGATGAAGCACCAAGGTTGGTGGAAGAACATGTCACCTTTCGACGTGAAGAAGTGGGGAGGTGATAAGAGGTGTAATGGAAAAGGATTGTGTCTCAATTTGGAGAGACGACACAGTGATAGTGATGATGGATTACTCGCATTATCATGATTGTCCAGAAGAAGGGATGGAGGTTCAATTTCTTTTTCTTGGAGTTGATTTATCTCAACACCCGTGTCTTGTAAAAATGCGAGTTCATCAGCGAAAATTTTCTCAAAGCTTTCGTCGATACCCCGAAGAATAATGTCATCAGAAAAAATGGGGTGATCGTCAAACTCTATAAAAATTTCCTCATCAGTGTTAGATGTTGACCCGGACAACTCGGTGGAAGAGTCCGTGTCAAGCAACAACATATGAAAAGAGTCAGAATTATGAGGTTGATCAAATTCGCTGCTGTCGACATCCATTAATTCGACAGAACACACATGAGCATAGGGTTCGGAGGGTTTACTTCCCAACTTGTAAATGTTAAGCTCAATTGACTTCTTTCCAAAGGATAGGGTCATAGAGCCGTTTCTACAATTGATTACTGCGTTGGAAGTGGCCAAAAAGGGTCGACCGAGTATCACCGGGATTTGATTGTGTGGGTTTGCCACAGGTTGTGTATCAATAACGATAAAGTCCACAGGAAATATAAATTCCCCAACTTTGATTAACACATCCTCTAGCTCACCCTTAGATTGGGTGATTGTTCATATCAGATTTTTGCATTTTTATACCGCCTAATTTTTATCACATTGCATATCGGTAGGTACTCTTGAGCCGTGTTTGCTAGTCAATTGCAGGATACAGGTTCTCGGCTCTAAACGGTGAAATTCATGGAAAAACACGACAAATTCCGGATTATTGCCAACCACAGATAAAACACGAGTCTCCGCTCTCTATCCGTATGTTGCCACACACCAGTTTAAGAGACAAAATGGCAAATCAATGTCATTTTCATGCACAAGGCTCAATGGCAACACAAGATCCAAGAAATCTACGTGGAGCTCGAGAAAATCATGACAAAAAGATCCATATCCAATCACCTTTTGATCCACTAAAATTCTGGAAGAAATTTGGAAAGATTATCAGAAAAAATATATGCCAAACTACAGACAAGAGCAGACCAGGGGGCCCCACAGAATCCGAGGAGCCAACTCCTCTATTAGGCCGCAGAACCGCGGCCTAAGCATGCTTAGGCCGCGGAACCGCGGCCGTACGGTGTCGGCAGCAGTTGGGCTTTTAGGGGTATGTTGGTCTTTTTATGAGGAGGCAGATTTTTGCCCTAGGTTTCCAGTTTCCTGCCTATAAATAGTCCAGAACTTGTCAAAACCAAGGGTCCATAATCTTGTATTTAGATTTTAGGTTATATGTTGTTGTTCTTCTTCCTCCTCTCATCTTTTCTCCATTAAAAAACTTGTAGTGAGCTTTTGTGAGTGAAGAATGAATAAAGGAGTTCTTGTTCTTACCATGCTTGTCTTTTTATTTTGTTGACTATTGTTGCTTGTAATTTTCATTTGCTAATTTAGTTGTTGTTATTTGTGTTTGTTTCTTTTTTGTTCTCTTTTCCTTTATCCTTAAACAACCATGATGCTTACGCTTGATCCTTACTGAGGTGAGGTCGCAAATAGCTAGTTGTAATCTTCTAACCTCTTTCTTTCTATCTTCCTCCTTTGTTTTATTTTCATGTTTCTTGTAATGGGTGAGTAGTTTCCATACTTGTTAGGGTAGGATAAGGGGGGAAGTTTGAGAGAAGGAAATCTCTCTCACTCTTTTCTTTCCCAACATCTTAAATCGAACTCCCGTTAATTGAACCACAATCCGCTCCCTACGGCACCCTATCCTACATGATAGCGGTGATTCCGTAGTGAGACCGGTTGTGGTTGAATTAACCGGAAGTTAAGGCTAAGAGCTAAGAACGGACGGACAAGCACCAAAAGGAAGAACTTATGCGTTGGAAAGCCTAGCTTATACTCGCAAGTTCCTTCCTAGTCGTGCTAATCTCCGTTGTTGCCGATTACCGTAACACCGATATTAAGAGTGGCAACGAAAGAAGTGAGCGACTCCTAACTCAAACTAACCTAATCCTAACCCTAACAAGCTCTCTATATATATCATTTTAGCACTTAAGTAATCTAAAAACAAACCTGGAAAATTGGACTTAACTCGTTAAAGCGCATAGAAAAAGATTCCCATCTCCCTGCGGACGACCCATACTCAACCGGCTAGCTACAAGCGAAACCGTCTTGATTGCGGTAACAAATTTAGCACGCAAAAACCTTACCAATCAAATGGCGCCGTTGCCGGGGAGACGGTAGTTTATTTCTTTGTGTAATTTCGAGTTAATTTCTGAATATAAATATAACCGAAAAACAAAACAAAAAAAAATACACATTGTAAAAAAAATCATCTTGTTATTTTTGATTGGTTTTTGTGCAAGTGTGCAGGATAAAACGAAGTTCAAGTTCAGTGCCAAAGATGTGGAAAGTTAGACCCATATTTCGCGGCTACACCGCGACGGATCATGACGGAGCTAAAGGTCTACTGTAAAAATCTGGATCAGATACAGTGATCAAATAAAGATTCGAGAGCTCCAGACAAGAAGAGGACAACCATCTTAGCATACCATAGGAATTTCAAATCCCAACACCACCATCTTGCCGCAGAACCACGGCATAACCAAGCTTAGGCCGCGGAACCGCGGCCACTTGGTGCCCTCTACATCTCCAAATTTCTGTGAGTCATTCTCTTCTCTCCCCCACTCCTCTGAACTCCACTAAACTGTGTTTTCTGCAGCATTCTTTGCGCAAACTCTCTTCCCCCTTCCAATAAACTATTTTTGTGCAGGATTCTTTGCGCCGCGCTAAAATAAAAATTGTTTGCAGTTGATTTGTTACTGCTTTGCATTTATTAATACGGACTTTAAGGGGCTTGAAACCAATTCAGATTGGGTGGGGATTTCATCACCCTTCTCAGAACCCCAGAAATCACAAAAGTATATGTATTGACCACTGTTAATTAAAAAATACTAGACTCAGCCCTAAGGACTTCGCGCTCAATAGGACAGAGGACTAGTTACAGGCATCGGCCGTTTATCCTATCCTGACTTTTGCGGTGTCTAGGCAAGTGTGTCCAAGGCAAGTGGTTACTTAATTAGGACCACTACTTACGTAGTGGGGAGCCTCCCACTTACCTGGCAGTTACCTGGCCATGATTGTTGGAGAAGAGGCGGTTTGAGGTCCTATTTCTAGCCCTTTGGAACAGTTAGGAGCTGTCTAGCTGACCTAGGTGACCCTAGATTTAGGTGTAATTGTGCATATCTTGTTTGTGATTGCTTGAAGCCATAAATCCATACATATTTCTGTAAATCTCTTTCTAAAAAAAACACAAAACCAAAAACTTTTTATAAAAACTTGCCCTTTGTCGCCAGAATCCATTTTTTCACCCACCACCCATCGTATTTCTCCATTGACGTTTTCTTACCCTCACCTTCTCCGCTTTGACTATACTAAACTCGTTTAGTGTATGTCCGCTTGGACTCGGGACACTAGCGCCCGCCTAGTCCGTGTTACGTTAGTTGCTACCGACTACCCGATCGACTCAGACGTCGAAACTCCGTCCACGCCTCTTTCACCCTTACCTTTGCCGGCCAACTCCGACGTTGACCGGAATTCTGTTCATACATCCTCACCTTCACCTTCACCAACCTCTTCTTCCGCGATGTCAGGATTTAATCCAAACATCTCTTTGACTTCCCCGGGATTGACTCCACCTCCTATGGAGGCAAATAACCCACCACCACCGCTTGTCGTAGCGCCGCAGCGAATCACGCTCCAGGATCGTTTCTATCCCACCCGTTCTGCACTACCCACCTGGATTTCTCTTCCACCGGCCAATGGGGATAATTTTGAAATTAAGCCCCACTTCATTAACATGCTCCCGAAATTTCATGGGCTTGAATCTGAAGATGCCTATATCTTCATCAACAAATTTCAAAACGTTTGTGCCATGATGAAAACCACCCAGCTGTCGGACGATGCTATACGGCTACGGGTCATTCCGTTCACTTTATGCGATCTTGCTGAAAAATGGCTGTATAGCACCGCTTCCCACTCCATAACCAGTTGGAACGAGTTTTTGAAAGCGTTTCTCAAGAAATTTTATCCAAATCATAAAACCGCAAGGATCCGTAACGAAATCAACCAATTCTCTCAGCTTCCTTCTGAACCCTTCTGGAAGTGCTTTGACCGGTATAAAGACCTTCTTGTTCAGTGTCCTCACTATGGTATCGAGAAATGGCAACTTTGCCAAACCTTATACGAGGGCCTGAACCCAGCAACGAAGCAGTTGTTGGAAACCATTTGTCAGGGCCACTTCCTATCGAAATCTGACGAGGAAGCGTGGCAATTCTTCGACGACCTTACGGAACAAACGCTACAATGAGATAGCACCAGACCGACTTCTTCTTCTTCTACCTCCACTTCTACCGGTCAGTCTAGGGTAGGAATTCACCAACTTGATGTCTCTATTGCGATGAAAGCTGAAATGGCTGCAATAACGAGAAAACTTGAAGCGATAGAGAGCAAATTTTCTTCTCCTGCTCCTGCCCCTGTTCTTCCCCTTCGTACCATTTGCGCTTGTTGTTCCGATCCTTCTCACTTAACCGAAGAGTGTCCTTACAATCCACCATCTCAAGGACAGGATCAGGTTAATGCTGCATTTCAGCAAAGACCGAGGAATGATCCATACTCTTCCACCTAAAATCCTGGTTGGAGGAACCACCCCAATTTCGTCTGGAATCAGAATCAGAATCAATTCCAAGGCAACAATTTCCAGAGGCCACCTCCTCCACAACAACAAGCGCAACAACAAACTCAACATCAGTTTCAGCAGCCCTTCCAACCCCAACCTTTTCAAAATCAGACGAACAACTTTGCACCCAACAATTCTTTTCCCCAAAACAACTTTTTTCCGTCAAACAACGATAAGGTTTCCTCGCTAGAACAAAGTCTGGAGGCGTTCGTTAAACAATCGACACAATCCACCACCAACATCCAGTCGTCTATTCAGTCTTTGGTGCAACACACTGCTGCACACGGGCAAAGCATCAAGACCATCGAAGCCTAAATTGCGCAGCTGAATGTGGCGTTAAGCGAGCGAGAAAAGGGGAAGCTTCCATCTCAACCACTCCCAAATCTCGGTCACCCGCATAATGTACATGTTGCTCTTGAACAACAGAACCATAATGTGAGTGCCGTGACTACATTGAGATCGGGAAGGATGCTGCAAAACAACATTGGCACACGGATCGACGATGACACCCCGGCCGCTGCTGCTTCTTCTTCTTCTTCTTCTTCTTCTCCTTCGTCTTCTGAGTCTATTCTCCAGTCTTCAAAAGGCTCTCCTTCTTCTTCTTCTGCTCTGAACGGACCCACTTCTCACTCCACGAAAACACCAGCTCTGGGATCCGTTCCAGCTCCACAATCTCCTCCACAAGCATTGGACTCAACAATTTTAAAAATATTCCATTTCCATACCGGTTGAGGTCCAATAAACAAAATCCACAAATGGAGAAGATTCTGGAGTTGTTTAAGCAGGTTAACATTAACATTCCTCTTTTAGATGCTGTCCAACAAGTCCCGTCCTACGCGAAAATCTTAACGGACTTGTGCACGAAAAAGAGGAAGTCTCAGGTACCCAAGAAAGTTTTCTTGGCTAGTGCTGTGAGTGATGCTCTTACCCAATCTTTACCACAAAAACGGAAGGACCCTGGCTGTCCTACGATTTCTATTACCATTGGGGATAAGAACATCAACCGCGCACTATTAGATCTTGGTGCCAGTGTTAACCTGCTTCCGTACTCAGTATATGAGCAACTAGGTGTAGGAGAGCTGAAACCCACACACTGTACTCTCCAAATGGCCGACCGATCGATCACCCATCCTAGGGGTGAGCTAGAGGATGTGTTAATCAAAGTCGGGGACTTCATATTCCCCGTTGACTTCATTGTATTAGACACACATCCTGTAGCTAACCCCCGGAATCAAATTTCGGTGATACTCGGTCGCCCATTCCTTGCAACCTCAAATGCTGTGATCAATTGTCGCAATGGTTCGATGAACCTGTCTTTTGGAAACATGACAATTGAACTCAACATTTTTAGGTTGGGGAATCAGCCCTCCGAACCTAATGCTCATATACTGGACGTTTGCTCAATCCAGGAGATCACCCCTGAAGAGTGTGAATTCGAGGAGTTTTTGTTCGATCACGATAACCTTAACGCCACTAGTGCGTTCCTCTTCGAAGCTGCTGCTGTTTCTGCGCCCGACAACGACTACGAGTGTTTCACTTTCTCGAACAATCTTAGCCACTCTCCACCCAAGTTTGAATCCTTCGAATTTCCGGATGAGTTACCTGAACCATCCAACTCGGTCGCTTACACTCGTTTTGAACCTTTGCTGGAATCCTTCGAGTTCGAGACCTTTTCACCAGTCTTGCCTTCAATCGTTTCACCTCCAACACTCAAACTCAAGCCTTTGCCGTCTCACCTTAAGTATGCTTACTTGGATGAGAACGAGACCCTCCCCGTCATCATCTCGGCTTCTCTAGCTCCAGAGCAAGAGAAAGCCCTTCTTGCGGTCTTGCACAGCAATAGGCAAGCTTTTGGCTGGTCCATGGCGGACATCAAAGGGATTAGTCCCCTGATCATTGAACATCACATTCATCTGATGGATGATGCCAAACCAGCCAGAGATCCTCAAAGGCGACTCAACCCAGTCATGAAGGAGGCTGTGAAGAAGGAGATCGTAAAATGTCTGGATAGTGGTATCATTTACCCTATCTCTCATAGCCAGTGGGTTAGCCCCATTCACGTTGTCCCCAAGAAATCAGGTATAACGGTCATCACTAACGAGGCGAACGAGTTAATCCCTACTCGCACCCAAACTGGGTGGCGAGTATGCATCGATTACAGAAAACTCAACGCCGCAACGCCGAAGGACCACTTTCTGCTACCTTTCATTGACCAAATGCTTGAACGATTGGCCGGACACGAGTACTACTGCTTTCTTGATGGTTACTCCGGCTATAATCAGATTCCCATCGCCGAAAAAGACCAGGACAAGACCACATTCACTTGTCCTTTCGGCACGTTTGCATATCGTCGCATGCCCTTTGGGTTATGCAATGCGCCCGCTACCTTCCAGCGATGTATGATGGGAATCTTTTCAGACATGGTGGAAAAATTTCTGGAGATCTTCATGGACGATTTCTCCATCTTCGGCGATTCCTTCAACGAGTGTTTGCTGCATCTTGACGCTGTCCTTACCCGATGTAAGGACAAGAACCTCACTTTGAATTGGGAGAAATGCCACTTCATGGTGCGCGAAGGTATTGTCTTAGGACATATCATCTCGCAAAATGGCATAGAGGTTGACAAAGCGAAGATTGAGGTCATTTCAAATCTCCCTCCTCCCAGATGCGTCAGAGACATCCGAGCCTTCCTTGGCCATGCCGGTTTTTATAGACGGTTCATCAAGGACTTTAGCAAGATTGCTAGGCCCTTGACTCTTCTACTGGCTAAGGAAACGCCATTCGACTTCAACTCGAGCTGTGTGACTGCGTTCGAGTCATTAAAAAGCTCACTCACTTCTGCTCCCGTTCTTTCTTCACCTGACTGGACGCACCCATTTGAGATTATGTGCGATGCATCCGACTTTGCCATTGGTGCTGTCCTTGGACAACACATCAACAAGATGCCGCACGTAATCTATTATGCTAGCCGGACCCTGAACGACGCCCAACTTAATTATACAACAACTGAGAAGGAATTCTTAGCTGTTGTATTTGCTTTAGAAAAGTTCAGGCCCTACCTCATCGGCTCTCCAGTCATTGTCTACACAGACCATTCTGCTCTGCGCCATCTTTTTGCGAAGAAAGATGCAAAATCTCGGCTAATACGTTGGATCCTCTTGCTTCAAGAGTTTGACCTTGTCATTAAGGACAAAAGAGGATGTGAAAATGTAGTCGCCGACCATCTCTCACGACTTCCTTCTTCGCCGTCGCCTCAACTTCCGATCAACGACGTTTTTCCGGATGAACGGCTCTTGACAGTATCTTGCGAACCCTGGTTCGCAGATATTGTGAACTTTTTGGCCACAAGACTGCTACCGACTGAATGGTCAAGTCAGGACAGACTTCGATTCTTATCCCAAGTAAAACACTTTTACTGGGACGAACCCTATCTGTTCAAGTACTGTCCCGACCAGATTATTCGTCGGTGTGTCCCTAACGAGGAATTCAAGAGTGTGCTGTCATTTTGCTACGATCAAGCACGTGGCGGGCATTTTGGCCCCAGAAAGACAGCTGAGAAGATCTTGCAATGTGGTTTCTACTGGCCACAACTCTTCAAAGACGCTTATGACTATTGCAAGACTTGCTCCCGGTGCCAACACTTGGGCCGGATATCCCGGAGGAACGAGATGCCGCTCCAACCAATCTTGGTTGTGGAGATTTTCGACGTTTGGGGGATAGATTTCATGGGGCCGTTTTCCAGCTCTTTTGGGAACCTGTACATCCTTCTCGCTATTGATTACGTTTCTAAGTGGGTCGAGGCTGTGCCCAGCCGGACTAATGACAACAAGGTTGTCGTTAGGTTTCTTAAAGAAAACATTTTCTCCCGGTTTGGGCACCCCCGAGCGATCATTAGCGACAATGGAACTCATTTCTGCAATAAGACTTTCGAGGCCTTGATGCGGAAATATTCCATTAATCATAAGCTATCTACGCCCTACCACCCCCAAACCTGTAGGCAGGCCGAAGTTTCAAATCGGCAAATCAAGCAGATACTGGAGAAGACGGTTTCCAAGAACCGAAAAGATTGGTCGCTGAAACTCACTGATGCCCTTTGGGCATTTCGAACCGCTTATAAGACCGATCTTGGCATGTCTCCCTATCGGCTTGTGTACGGAAAGGCTTGCCACCTACCTGTCGAAATAGAGCATCGCGCATTTTGGGCGATAAAAGAACTGAATCTGTCTCTCGAAGATGCGGGCAGCCATCGGAAGCTGCAATTGAACAAATTGAGCGAGCTTAGGGATGAGGCTTACGATAATGCGGTTGTCGTTAAGAACCGAACGAAGGTGTTCACGATAAACACCTTTTGCGCAAAACCTTCGTACCTGGTCAACAGGTACTGCTTTACGACACCCGGCTACACTTCCATCCAGGAAAGCTCAGATCTCGCTGGAAAGGGCCGTATTTTGTGCGGAATGTGTATCCGCAGGGCACTGTGGATTTGGAGAATCCAAAGGACGGTTCATTTTTCAAAGTGAACGGACACCGACTAAAACCGTACCTTAGCGCCGAACCAACAGAGGAGCTCCTGGTCTTACAGGAGCCGGTTTACCCTGCATAATCTTCCTCTGCCTACCACCAAACTTCGGTTATCCAACCAAGAACAGTGGACATTGTTCCAAATAAGTTTGGGGGTATGTATATACCTTTTTGTATTTATTTGTGGATATTCTTTTCCTTTTTCTTTACTCTTTAAAAACATTAAAAAAAATTGTGTATATCTAACCGACAATTTAGACCCTTCAAATGATCTCTTCATGCGATGACAGTGAGGACACTGTCCAGTTTAAGTTTGGGGGTACGCTCGGTATGCATTTCTAACCTTCGCATTCATATGTATATTTTGCATCTGCATATTAAAATCCATAAAATCCATAAAAATCTGAAAATTTTCTAAAAACATAAAAACTTTTCTTTCAAGTTAGCTAGTGGGAGGATTCTGATTCAACATTTCGACGGTTTTGTTTGATAAAATAAGAATAACTAAATCTTATGTTTAGATTTTGAAAACCTAAAAAATAACTCTCCTTTGAAGTTAACTATAGCTGATATACGTCTTTACATCACACTACACGTGTCGTGAGTTTTGGAAATTAGATGACAAGTCTTTTATGTCTAAAAACTTTTAAATAGATAAATGATTTTCTGAGGATCAAATAGGTTTGTTCTGAAATAAGTAATACCAAGAATAGTTTATGAAGTGAAGTGAATAGGAAGGAATGTTATTGATGCCTTAATTGGAACTAAGTCTGAAAAATAACCCATCTAGAACTTGATTGGAATGATTACACACCGAACCCGCTAAACACGTCTTTTATCCAAAAAAATAATTGAACTGCCGGTTATATCTCCGTTCGTATTAAATCATCATGATTTTCACGCCAAACTGTTTTTTTGTTTTTGGACCTAGGTAACTTGAGTAATTAAGTCCGCTGGGGTGTTTCTACACTTAATGCCCTAAAACCAACTGGTTTAGGTGCATTGGCCCAAAGCTCGCTAAGAAACCTAGAAAGTCCAGATTAAAACAAAGTCAAGCAAGTGTTCTCTCCGAGTTAAAATTCCTAACGGTTCTTTGTGTGAGAATAATCTTGACAAAAGACAGGTTTTTATAAAAAATATTTCTAGCAGAGATATGAAGGTTTTATTCTATAATAAAGACTATTGCACGTTCACAGAGGTGTGTATGAAATGAAAACAAGAAAAAGGTGGAGTGAAAAATAAGACCTAGTTTCCTGTTAAGCAAGATAGAAATTCTGAAGTTGAAACCTTACTGGAAAACGAAACTTGAAAAATACTTAACTCTTTATAAAACTTATGTGATCCTTTTAAAATTGTTATCTGGGCTTTATTGTGTGACATGATGACTTTAATCGATCCTTCTGGAACTTAACGACACTATTTACACTGCACGTAAAGACATATAAAATCTTAAGTTAAATAAGAAGCGAGGTGTGAAAAATAAAGGTTCGATAGTCTGGACTTAGGATCATAGAATTGTTATTTTCTGAAACAAAACTTTAGGGGTTTGAATCATAGTAATTTTGCAAAAACTAGCTTGACCGGATTTTGTGGGTAGTATCCGCTGAAAACCCTCAAGAGACAACACTCCTCCTACTATGGACACCTAGAAGTTTAACGGCTTGTTGCACATGCTCAGTGCAATCGCGTTCCCTGCGAAAGTGAGGTTAGGATTTTTTGTGAATAAATTGGCTTTGGTCGGGACGAGCAAATGATAAGTTTGGGGGTATTTGTTCATATCAGATTTTTGCATTTTTATACCGCCCAATTTTTATCACATTGCATATCGGTAGGTACTCTTGAGCCGTGTTTGCTAGTCAATTGCAGGATACAGGTTCTCAGCTCTAAACGGTGAAATTCATGGAAAAACACGACAAATTTCGGATTATTGCCAACCACAGATAAAACACGGGTCTCCGCTCTCTATCCGTATGTTGCCACACACCAGTTTAAGAGACAAAATGGCAAATCAATGTCATTTTCATGCATAAGGCTCAATGGCAACACAAGATCCAAGAAATCTACGCGGAGCTCGAGGAAATCATGACAAAAAGATCCACATCCAATCACCTTTTGATCCACTAAAATTCTGGAAGAAATTTGGAAAGATTATCAGAAAAAACATATGCCAAACTACAGACAAGAGCAGACCAGGGGGCCCCACAGAATCCGAGGAGCCAACTCCTCTATTAGGCCGCGGAACCGCGGCCTAAGCATGCTTAGGCCGCGGAACCGCGGCCGTACGGTGTCGGCAGCAGTTGGGCTTTTAGGGGTATGTTGGTCTTTTTATGAGGAGGCAGATTTTTGCCCTAGGTTTCCAGTTTCCTGCCTATAAATAGTCCAGAACTTATCAAAGCCAAGGGTCCATAATCTTGTATTTAGATTTTAGGTTATATGTTGTTGTTCTTCTTTCTCCTCTCATCTCTTCTCCATTAAAAAACTTGTAGTGAGTTTTTGTGAATGAAGAATGAATAAAAGAGTTCTTGTTCTTACCATGCTTGTCTTTTTATTTTGTTAACTATTATTGCTTGTAATTTTCATTTGCTAATTTAGTTGTTGTTATTTGTGTTTGTTTATTTCTTGTTCTCTTTTCCTTTATCCTTAAACAACCATGATGCTTACGCTTGATCCTTGCCGAGGTGAGGTCGCAAATAGCTAGTTGTAATCTTCTAACCTCTTTCTTTCTATCTTTCTCCTTTGTTTTATTTTCATGTTTCTTGTAATGGGTGAGTAGTTTCCATACTTGTTAGGGTAGGATAAGAGAAGTTTGAGAGAAGGAAATCTCTCTCACTCTTTCCTTGCCCAACATCTTAAATCGAACTCCCGTTAATTGAACCACAATCCGCTCCCTACGGCACCCTATCCTACATGATAGCGGTGATTCCGTAGTGAGACCGGTTGTGGTTGAATTAACCGGAGGTTAAGGCTAAGAGCCAAGAACGGACGGACAAGCACCAAAAGGAAGAACTTATGCGTTGGAAAGCCTAGCTTATACTCGCAAGTTCCTTCCTAGTCGTGCTAATCCTCGTTGTTGCCGATTACCGTAACACCGATATTAAGAGTGGCAACGAAAGAAGTGAGCGACTCCTAACTCAAACTAACCTAATCCTAACCCTAACAAGCTCTCTATATATATCGTTTTAGCACTTAAGTAATCTAAAAACAAACCTGGAAAATTGGACTTAACTCGTTAAAGCACATAGAAAAAGATTCCCATCTCCCTGCGGACGACCCGTACTCAACCGGCTAGCTACAAGCGAAACCGTCTTGATTGCGGTAACAAACTTAGCACACAAAAACCTTACCAATCAGAGATAGATCGATCGGCCATCTGAAGAGTGCAATGCGCAGGTTTTAACTCTCCGGTCCCTAATTTCTCATAAATAGAATACGGAAGCAAGTTAACACTAGCACCTAAATCGAGTAGAGCACGATTGATATTTTTACCCCCAATGGAAATAGAAATTGTAGGACAGCCAGGGTCCTTACGTTTCTTTGGTATTTGTTGAGTAAAAGCTGTGCTAACATTACTCGTCATGAAAACCTTCTTAGACACTTGAGTTTTTCTCTTCCTAGTGCACAAGTCTTTAAGGATTCTTACATAAGATGGGACTTGTTGAATAGCATCTAAGAGAGGAATATTCACGCTAACTTGCTTAAACATTTCCACAATCTTCTCCATTTGCGGGTTAGGTCTGTTGGCCCTTAATCTGTTTGGAAATGGAGCTTGATCAATAAGTTTTGCGTCCAACGTTTGTGGAGAAGATTGTGGGGACGGATTCGATCCCAAAATTGGAGTGGGAATCGACTTAGATAGATTTAGCAAAATGTTCGAGCCTTGGGGAAAACGGAGAATAGGCTCGGATGAAGGTGGGAGACTAGACGAATTAGGGGAAGAAGAAGAAGAAGCTGGGGTATCATTGGTGTTTATTATATAAGTGTTTGTAGAATAACCGCAATCAGAACGGTGTAGCGCGTAGCTAGACCGAGGTGAGTACGGGTCGTCCTCTGGGAAACGTTGAATCTTTTATTCTTACTTTAGATGTGTTGAAAAAGAGAGCAGGAAGAAATAAGATTGTAGAATGGTTGTAGGATCTAGATCTACGTTAAACACGCACGGATGCAAAATATAGATCTTGATTAACTACGGATGTAAGTTTATATAAGAAGAGGACTTGTAGGGTTCATTAGGATTTAGTAGTTATGGATGATTAATTAAAAATTACTATTTCTATCTTTTAATAGATTTAAAACTAGAACGACAGTGATGCGTGTAGATTAGGGTTTCTGGAGGGAAAAGGAATCCCACTCTTAACTCTTATCTCGACACGGAACTCCGTTCATATCTAGCCTTTACCAAAACAATCATTAATCTAATCTCTAATCGCGGTCGAGGCTAACAATGAATTGGTAGCGTGCCCGATTAGGATATTAATGATTCTTTTGATAAAGTTTATAAACTTTATAGGACGTAAAAAGAGTTTAGGTATTTTCATCATCCATTAACCTACCATAATCCTACGAACCTTAACAAGCGGATAATTACTCGCGCATGTTGGGAGAAAAAGAGATGGAGAGAAAATGCATAATTAAACTACAAAAAAATAGAATAGGAAAAAGAGCTACCTTTATTAATCAACAATATTCATTACACTTTGATTCCTTAGAAAATGATTACAAATACTAGTTTTGCTTCTCGATCTCTTCTAAGGAGGTAGATGAACCGTTGATGATCAGCCTGAATGCGTGAGCCGTCTTGGACTTCGTGATCTTGTTGACTTGATCATTTTTCCAAGAGGCTCTCGATCTTTATTTATAGCCCCAAAGCCAGAACTCTTGCTTCCAAATATGGAAGCTAACTATAAAGATTCTCCCAAAAAAATTTCACTTTGTATCTCCTCAATATTGCCGCGGATCCGCGGCCAAGGGTTGAGATCCTTTCATCATTTTTCTGTGATTATATCCTGGTGACATGTGGCAATCTTTGGAAGCTTTGGAACTTGGAAATCTTTTCGTAGTTGCTGCCAGACTTGATTTCTTAATTTTGATTTCTTAATTAGGCAGGTTTTCTTTAACAACTTGATTTCCTTGATTTTAGACCTGAAAATTCTGCACAACAACTCAAATAATATTTAGTAGAGTTAAGATTTGGTCAATGATATTATTTGCATACATTTTCCTACCAAATGCTAATTATAATATATCAACACATGGAAAATAGTGTTTTTACAGATAAACCCTCATATGTATGATATATTATAATAAAGACCTTTTTTAATATAGAAATAGTAGGAAAAATGTAATAACAAATATGTAGTTTTATCAACTGAACAAATACCCCCAAACTTATCTTTGATCGTCCCGAGCAAACTATTTTATTCAAGAGAAGGAGCAAAAGAAAGGAGAAAACTAAGCACACTTTCGTAGGCAAATATGATTGCACTGAGCACGTGCAACAAGCCGTTAAACCTCTAGGTGTCCCTAGTAGGAAGAGTGTTGTCTCCTGAGGGTTTTCAGTGGATTACACCCACAAAATCCTATAATAAAAGAAAGATAGTGAAATTTACATATAAAAATAAGAACCATAAAAGAAAGACTTTGAAAATAAGAGTTTCCAACTACACTAGCTTTTCAGTTGTTATGAGCCCTATCTTAATAGTCATGAAAAGATGTTAGAAATCGCATTATCCCTCAATAAAACATCGTCTTTATTCTCCATTCCTACCTTTCATCCAAACATCGATCATATAACCCTTCGTGTGTAAAGAACATCCCTACAGTCGGAGAATTCAATTCAAGCTATCATACTCTTGTCCATCTACCTCAGTACTTTTTAATTTGATGAATATTTAGATTTGCTCACACATTTTCATGTGACCGTTAATACTTCTTGAGGTACTAACCGACCGATTACTTATGTGCTTGCTGATTAGGTGATAGTATTTTCCTCGTCTTGCACCACCTAAGACTTAGCAGTGACTCCCAGACCAGTTGGTCTAAGGCACTAGGTGATGAAGCACCCTCGCTATATTTTTTTATTACTGCCTTGGCGATAACAAAACCAATGTTCATTTTTCTTTTCACCATTTTTATATTTTCTTCATTTTTTTTTTCATTTCCTTCATACTTTGGCTTTTAGACAAGAGCATTTCAAGGTATCATCTACTATCCCGAGTTTCAAGACGTGTGTAAGTGCATATAGTAGGAGTATCAACATTCAAATGTTTGGCTTCCAGAATAGAAACTATTTTTCAGACTTATTTTTATCCTCAGATTAGTGACTTCTTTCATCTTACTAACCCTTGGGACAACGGCTCATAACTACTTATTACCAGTTCGTTTAAGAAAACTTCTAATTTTCTTGGTTTTCTTAAACTATTCCTATCTTTTGGATGTAATTTTTCACTTTCTACTCTTTTGTTATAAAGGAATTTTTTTTTAAAAAAATTTGAAAATGTTGTGCTTATACAAAATATGATGCAAATTGATGTGTAAATAAGCACAAAGCTCCCCCAAACTTGTTTTCAACAGTGTCCTCACTGTTGCTATATGCTGGATCACAAAAACCTGTAGACTTGGGAGGAAATTATTAATGGGGGCAAGAATATATGAAAGTGAAAATTCTCCCCCAAACTTATTTTTGGTTCATAAATTTGAGGACAAAAGTTATGTTCAAGAGCCAAAAATATACCCCCCCCCTCATACATGAGTTAGACAATACGAAGCATTTTAAGAGGGGGTGAGTCTTTTGGTCAAAGTAAGACTTTACAAAGACCAAAAGTTAACACCAACCATTCAAAGATTTTATCGGTATAGCGTATAGGTTGGTGGAAGAATGTGTTGTATTGAGTCAAGAAAAAGTGGGGAAGGGATAAGAGGTGGTCTGGAAAGGGTTTGAAATTAGAGAAAAGAAAGAATGAGGATGAATGTGAATGATTAGGAAGAAGGAATGGTAACGGTTCAACTTCTATAGGTGGAGATTGATCAATCACAAAATCCGTATTGTTTAAAAATTCAAGTTCGTAAGCAAAAAGTTCTTCAAAACTTTTATCAATGGTGTGATTGAACATTTTGCTGTCAAAGAGTTTTGTGCCAGAATTTATCCTACTTGATTCATCAAAAATCATTGAGGTAGAGGACTCGAAAAACTCATCTACCTCATTTTCAAAAATATCCAAATCAAGTTGAAATTCTGGTATTATTGAACTTGAATTAACAAGTTATGATTCATCAAAACTCACTGAAACTATAGGAACAGAAGAAGAACCGGAGAAAATAGAAGGTGAAATGGGTAAACAAATTGGTGTGTCGAGTGTTGCTGTACCAGATGTGGAAGATGGAAGCTGTATTTCTTCGGGTATACCTTTATCATCAACTTCAAGACATATTTGGGGTTCGGAAAGAATTAAAGGCTCAAGATGATGACCACAAGGAAGTGAAAGGATCTGAAGAATTGGTGGGACAAAATCATCCAAAATTTCGGGTTCATCAATCAATATATCCCCAACGTCATTCACCTCATTCAAGTGAAGGTTAAAATTCTCAAACACCTTATCAAAAGTATGGTTTTCAATCAGTTTTGGTTCAAGAGTGGAGGTGTAGAGATCACAAGGATTGGGTATAGTTTCACTTGAAATGGACCCTTCACAGTTGGGTAAATCAAACACTACAAAGTCACACAACTTATCAGATATTCTATTTGGTGTACTTGATGAATCTATGAAACTGGAGTTGTGGATTTCAGTTTGGAATGGGGAGGTTTGATTAGGAAGGGTGTACAGTTCTGTCTCACTACCCAAATTCTCATTTTGTCCAATGCCCGAATCATATACTGAAAAATTTTGGGCAGGTTTGAAATTCTTTGCTTGCATCCACTCGGTTGTTTCCTTCCTAATTTGGTTCGACAATTCCAGAAATTTTTCTAATGTCTGCTCCAGACTAGTCTTGGGTTGATAAAGGGTTTCAGTATAAGATTGAAATTCCTGTGGATAATTAAAACTCCCAAATGACTGATTAGAAGAACTGTCTAGAGAAGGTGGAAAAGTCGGATTGGATTGATAGGAATAGAATGGTTGCGAAACTTGGGTAGGAGTAGGATCAATATTATAATAAAAAGAATATTGATATGGGTTGGTTGGTTGGCTATTTTCAATAGACATCTTATATGCCACAAACCGCCTATCAAACTCTTCTCTGGACAGTGGTGGTGATGGTTGATATTGGTCCGGGTTAAAACTTTGGCCTCTAGCCCTAGCTATGTGTTCAGCAATGGACATTCGTCTAGGGGCTTCCTCACTCTGGGTATGAACTGAAACAGGTGTAGGATTAGGATACGGTTGATAAGACCTAGACTGAGGTGGCCAACTGTTTCTTCCCTCTTGTTCTATATGATCTCTTAAGGACATGGAAGAGCCGGACGGTATACCGAAGGGATTACGAAAACAAGAGATATCTGGTTGTGGACAGCAAAGCTCGGCAAGTGTTCTTCTGTTTAGGTCACCCATTATAAGAAGAGAAGAAGGGGGAAGGGGTAAAAAGGAGAGAAAGTAATTGGTTTGTTCTGAGAAATGACAGATTTAGACAAATCACACAAAAATGCACAAACAACCCTAGAACTATGGTTACCTAGGTCCAGTCTCTAGACCGCTCCTAGACTTCCAAAGGACAAGCCGTAGGATCAATCCTCTACCGCCTCTTTACTGCCCTTGTAGCCAGGTAAGTGCCAGGTGAGTGGGAGGCTCCCCACTACGAAAGTAGTGGTCCTAATTAAGTAACCACTCGCCTTAGACACACTTGCCTAGACACTACAAAAGTAATGCGGATAAACGATAGATTACTCACGACCTTCCTCTGTCCTTATTGAGCGCGGCAGTCCTTAGAGTCTGGTCTAGATATTTTTTTAAAATTAATGTAGGGTTGATGCAGATGCTCAGTTTGTGATTTGTGGGGCTTAGGAAGGGTGATGAAATCCCCACCTAATCTGGATTTTGGTCTTGCCCCTTAAAAAAACCGTATTAAAATATGCAAAAACAAACCGCAAAACAAAACTTTGCAAAAAGATTTTTGAGCGGCAATATTTTGCAAAGAATCCTGCAGAAAATAGATTTTATTGGATTTTAGAGGAGAGAGAAAGAGGTTAGAATCTTACCAGAGAAATGTGGAACCCTAGATCCTCTAACTGGTCGCGCTTCCGCCGCAAATGAGCTCCTTTGCCGCGCTTCTGCCGCGGAGTAGATGGATCAGTTGATGAAAATTTTTATGTGGCCTCATGTACTCCTCTGGATCTTGATGAATGTCTCTGTCTTTCTGTTTCCTCAAGTTTGTGACTCCAGATTCCCTCGCAAAATTCACACAATAATCGTTAAATATACAATTTGCAGTTTTGTTTTAATTATGATATGGATCGTATAAGAATTCAACACAAATAGTAAGAATAAAAAAATTACGCACGTATCCCCGGCAACGGCGCCATTTGATTCATTCGTAAAAGTGTTTGTAGAATAACCGCAATCAGAACGGTGTCACGCGTAGCTAGACCGAGGTGAGTACGGGTCGTTCTCTGGGAAACGTTGAATCTTTTATTCTTACTTTAGATGTGTTGAAAAAGAGAGCAGGAAGAAATAAGATTGTAGAATGGTTGTAGGATCTAGATCTACGTTAAACACGGATACAAAATATAGATCTTGATTAACTACGGATGTAAGTTTATATAAGAAGAGGGCTTGTAGGGTTCATTAGGATTTAGTAGTTATGGATGATTAATTAAAAATTACTCTTTCTATCCTTTAATAGATTTAAAACTAGAATGACAGTGATGCGTGTAGATTAGGGTTTCTGGAGGGAAAAGGAATCCCACTCTTAACCCTTATCTCGACACGGAACTCCGTTCATATCTAGCCTTTACCAAAACAATCATTAATCTAATCTTTAATCGCGGTCGAGGCTAACAATGAATTGGTAGCGTGCCCGATTAGGATATTAATGATTCTTTTGATAAAGTTTATAAACTTTATAGGACGTAAAAAGAGTTTAGGTATTTTCATCATCCATTAACCTACCCTAATCCTACGAACCTTAACAAGCGGATAATTACTCGCGCATGTTGGGAGAAAGAGAGATGGAGAGAAAATGCATAATTAAACTACAAAGAAATAGAATAGGAAAAAGAGCTACCTTTATTAATCAACAATATTCATTACACTTTGATTCCTTAGAAAATGATTACAAATACTAGTTTTGCTTTTCGATCTCTTCTAAGGAGGTAGATGAACCGTTGGTGATCAGCCTGGATGCGTGAGCCGTCTTGGACTTCGTGATCTTGTTGACTTGATCATTTTTCCAAGAGGCTCTCGGTCTTTATTTATAGCCTCAAAGCCAGAACTCTTGCTTCCAAATATGGAAGCTAACTATAAAGTTTCTCCCAAAAATTTTTCACTTTGTATCTCCTCAATATTACCGTGGATCCGCGGCCCAAGGGGGGTATGGCCGCGGATCCGCGGCCAAGGGTTGAGATCCTTTCATCATTTTTCTGTGGTTATATCCTGGTGACATGTGGCAATCTTTGGAAGCTTTGGAACTTGGAAATCTTTTCGTAGTTGCTGCCAGACTTGATTTCTTAATTTTGATTTCTTAATTAGGCAGGTTTTCTTTAAAAACTTGATTTTCTTGATTTTAGACCTGAAAATTCTGCACAACAACTCAAATAATATTTAGTAGAGTTAAGATTTGGTGAATGATATTATTTGCATACATTTTCCTACCAAATGCTAATTATAATATATCAACACATGGAAAATAGTGTTTTTATAGATAAACCCTCATATGTATGATATATTATAATAAAGACCTTTTTTAATATAGAAATAGTAGGAAAAATGTAATAACAAATGTGCAGTTTTATCAACTGAACAACTCATCAGATGAATCTGAGGATTACATAGAAAGTTGCCATGTGATCTCTCACTCGTCTACAGACGATGAAGAAGCCCTGCACACCGACAGACTGGGGGCAGGGCCTGAACCGGAACTTCCAGGACCATCAGACGAGATGATCGACACATTCCTAAACGAAGCTCTTCTGAAAAGTAAAGCTAATCGGGAGCGTGAGATGGCCATATTTGAAAAGGCCAAACGTCGGCGACTGGACGAAAGAGTCGAGACACTCCCGCCGAATCAAGGGACATCTGTCGTGAATAAAAACAAGTTCAAGACGAGGAAAAGGTTCGCCAAAGCCATATCAATGGGGATGAAGTTACCACCCTCCGAAGCGAACGCCCTTGGTGAAATAGAAATACATCCTAGCTAGTGCTTATATCATCGAAAGATTTTGCACCCTACCGAAGAGTGCGACGCTTTTAAAAGATGGTGGCAGGGATACGTTGCTCACCGGCAACATTTTAAGCGAATGAAACGCAAAACTAGTCGGGAGCAAAGAAATACGACCGAGGAGTGTAAAAGAACTACCGGCAACCGTCACATGGTTAATGCGGGGGATCGTAGGTTCTCACCTTCAGAAGCGACTCTGACGAAGAAATGACTCTTGCCCCTCTCTTCAAAGAGTCCACCTTGGGAAAAATGAAGGAACCAATGACCTGTGAAAACATTCAGCTGCGCAATCGCACGCTGCCGAAAAGAACCTTGGGCCCTCGAACAGTGGGTCGAATAGAAAAGATATGGGAAAAGAAAAGGTCTCTGAGAATATCGCCCTAGATGACCAAGTCATAAAAGAGCTGACCGCCAAGGACCTTCCAAAGAAGAGTAAGGTGGACTATAACGTTCTGGCGCACTTGAGGAAGTTACCCTCACAGCTCAGCATTCTCGACGTCCTTTTACTATCAAAAGAAGCAAGAGATTCATTAATCAAGGCGCTACAAGAGCCAGAGCAATTCCAAGCTTTCCTCACCGAAGAAAGGATGAAAGACGAGCTGGAAGAAGTACACACAGCCGATATCACCTTCGGCGATGAAGATCTCCTCCTTGGGACGTGCGAGCACAATCGTCCCCTTTATATCTCCGGATACTGTCACGATATCAAGATAGGCAAGATCCTGGTCGACAATGGGTCTTCCGTCAATCTCCTCAGCGTGCGAGTGTTGAAGGAAATCTGCATGAGCGTTCAACACTTCGCTCGTGATAAGATCACCTTCTCCGGGTTTGACTCCCAGTCATCACGGACCCTCGGGTCTGTAATACTGATGCTGCGCTTCGAGATGCTTGTCACAGACATTAAATTTCACGTCATTGACGCTAAGACATGCTACAATGGTTTGCTCGGTAGGCCTTGGTTACATGAGTACAACATTATTCCTTCTACGCAGCACCAGTGTATGAAGTATTTTAAAGATGGCCTTGAGTACACTGTGACGGGAGAGTTGAACCCCTTCTCCGTGAACGAAGTCCGAAAGTACGAAGATGCAAAATACTTCTTACCAGATTTTGAGGACACAGAAAGATGTCACAAACCGGAGAACAAAGCTATCACCACCATTCCGGTCTTCGGGAGTGATACTGAAGAAGAGGAAGAGATAGTTTATTCGGGTCCACCCCAGTACAACAAGCCGGGACCGTCCGCTCCTATGTTGATCTTTGGCAGCGACTCGGAAGATGATGTCCATGCTATATTCTCTGCTCGGCCTTCAATACAAATATTCGCTGATGAAGAGCAAAGTTTGCAAGTTGCCATGGTTCCGCCCAAACATCATAAAGAACTAGACGCGCTTGATACCTATAGTGTGGAAGAGCTGCCTATAGTGTGGAAGAGCTGCAGACATTCTATGTCCCTCCCAGGCGAGAAGGTGAAAAGACGATCCTATTCTACCGATCCGGGGAAACCAAAGGAGAGAAAGAAATCTGGCACGGCGCGGATTCTACACTTGACAGACTCCAGCCCATCCGTTTGCCCAGATATTACACGAGCGGACTAAAAAGGCTGTTAAGGCGCCAAGACGTACCTTTCAAACAGACCGCTCGAAAAGCTAAGTTCTATGACAGGATCTGGAACGTTCCCAGAACTCAGCGCAAGTTGCCCAATGGGAGAATGGAAACGATCGGGCTTGGATATATTCAGTCCAAGAAACGGGAGCAATCCCGCGACTGCTACGTCATACATGACTTTGATGAAGAAGGAGATGCTCTGTGGGAAGATACTAACCCTGAACCAGAAAGAACTCCCACCGTGAAAATGCCCAGTCCGTCGTTCGAAGAACAAATGGACAAGCTTATAAGGGAAGCAGGTCAAAAGGTTCGAGACGAACATAATCGCAAAATGGCCATCTACGAGAAAGCCAGGACGCAACGCCGTCTTCAACAGGCTGCGAAAGATGAAAATGCTCCTCCCTGTCAACCCGTTGTGCAAAAGGCCCGACGCAGAGGCAGAAACAAACCAAAGAACGGGAAAGGCGTTCGACAGCGACAAAGCGGGTCTAAGAAGCCACGCGATCGGGAGCCAAGCAATCCAGATTCGTCCCTTATAAAGAAGATGAGTCGAGCATACTCTTTTCCTCAGAACAAAACACGGAAAATACTTGAGCTCGCCATAAGACATCAAATGATTACACTTCCGGAGTCTAAACACCCCGAGCAAGCCAATGAGATCTCTCACCCAGACTATTGCTCTTATCACCGAGCGATAGGACATCCTCTCGAAGACTGCTTCACCTTCAAGAATTGGGTCGAAGACCAATATCAGCTCGGCAAATTTGCTCTATCCAGCAGCTGGAGTGTAACCCCGCCGCAGAAGCATGAACCCAAAGCCGCGCATACAGCGAGAATAGAACCAGATCAATATCGGTCTTGAAAGCGAGCTCGTACTTGTCATATGATAACGCTATCAAAAGAAGAGCCCAATAATATGGATGAACTCCCCTGGTGCTTCGAAAACAATGATGACGAGGTAATCTCAGAATTTCCACCGGCACCGAAAGAGCTGGAGGATGGAATACATACTACTGCAGATAACCTCAAGAAAATCGATTTGGGGACGGCAAGTGACCCGCGGCCGACATTCGTTAGTGAGTTGCTGTCTGAAGAAAGGGTGGCTACACTAAAAGACGTGCTTATGCAGCATAGGGATTGCTTCGCATGGAACTATTCCGAGATGCCAGGACTAGATCCAGAAATTGATGTCCACAAACTGGCAATATCCCCGGACGTTAATCCAATGAAACAAGCACCAAGGAGAATGCGGCTTGAGCTTGAGATGAGTATCAACGCCGAGGTCAAGAAGTTAATCGACTCTGGCTTCATCCAAGAAGTTCAGTATCCTGATTGGATCGCCAACATCGTCCCAGTGATGAAGAAAAATGGGACAGTGCGCATATGTGTGGACTTTCGGGATCTCAATAAAGCCTGCCCGAAAGACGACTTCCCAGTACCAGTCACTGAGCTGATGATATATAACACGTCCACTCACGAAGTTTTCTCCTTCATAGATGGCTCGTCAGGATACAATCAAATAAAGATGCATCCCGAGGACCAGAAGCACACCGCTTTCCGGACCCCTTTAGGTATATTCTGCTACAAGGTGATGCCCTTCGGTCTAAAGAACGCCGGCGCCACCTACCAGAGGGCCATGACGAAGATCTTCGATGACCTCATACATGAAATCGTCGAATGCTATATCGACGACCTCATGGTGAAAAGCAAATCATACGAGGAGCATTTAGAGCATCTGAAGATCGTATTTCAACGCCTTCGGCAATACAACTTGAAGATGAACCCTCTCAAATGCGCATTTAGAGTTTCCTCGGGCAAATTCCTAGGATTCATCGTCCGATACCGAGGTATCGAAATAGATCCGTCAAAGATCAAGGTAATTATGGAGATGCCCCCGCCAAGGACTCTCAAGCAATTGCGATCTCTCCAAGGGAAGCTCGCGTCTATCCGGCGATTTATAGCCAATCTCTCAGGCAAGTGCCGTCCTTACAGTCACCTGATGAAAAAGGGGACCCCGTTCGTCTGGGATCACAAATGCCAAAGCGCGCTGGACGAAATCAAGCAATACTTGCAGAATCCGCCAGTACTGGCCGCTCCGGTCAAGGGAAAGCCTCTCATTCTTTATACAACAGCCCTCAAAGGTTCCTTAGGCGCATTATGGGCACAAGAGAACGACCAAGGGAAGGAGAGAGCCCTCTACTATTTGAGTCGAGTTCTGCTGGGGGCAGAAAGCAATTATTCTCCCATCGAAAAACACTGCCTGGCGTTGATCTTCGCGATAACGAAGCTCAGGCACTATGCATTGGCACATGAAGTCCGTCTCATATCGAAGGTGGATCCTCTCAAATATTTGATGTCAAAAGCCATATTGACGGGACGGCTCGCTAAATGGGCCTTACTCTTGATGGAGTTCTCAATAACTTATCAGTCTCTTAAGGCAGTGAAAGGTCAGGCCATCGCCGACTTCCTCGCTGAGCATCCGATACCTGTCGATTCTCCCCTGAAGTGCGAATTTCCAGACGAACATGCGTTTGACACGATCGACGGAAGTGATACCCGATGGGAACTTTACTTCGATGGAGCATCCTCCATGAAGAAGCGCAAACAAAATACCCCCATAATCAAATCGGGGGTAGGCCTCATCTTCGTAACTCCACAAGAGGGGATAATGCGCTTTGCCTTCTCCTTAACAGAGCCGAGGACGAACAATGAAGCCGACTATGAAGCCTTGATAGCAGGTCTCGAGATCGCCATCGACATAGGAATTGAAAACCTCCTCATATATGGAGACTCCCAATTGGTCGTTAGTCAAGTAAACGGCGACTATCAAATATGCAAGCATGAGTTGGTGAAGTACGGCGAAAAAGTACAACAACTGCTGACCCAAATTCCTTCTTACACCTTGGAAAGCATACCGCGTGCGGAAAATAGCAAAGCGGATGCATTAGCCAAGCTTGCTAAAGAATTGGCCGATGAAAACCTCGATGACGTAAGAATCGTGGTACAAAACCGTCGAGTTCTTGCACCGGCAGAAATATCTCCAGAGTCGTCCGAGGAAAAGGGAGCGACCGAGCAAATGGCTCTACAAGTGAAAGACCAAGAAAAGGTCGAAGATTGGAGAGAAGTCTTTATAGACTACTTCAAATCCCGTCAAACACCTGAAGATGCATCCTCAAGACATCAGCTTATGAAATGAGCTATGTCTTTCGCTTTCGTCAATGATACTCTGTACAAGAGGTCATTTGATTCTTTATGGCTGAGATGCCTGGGACCTGAAGAAGCAAGAAGAGTCGTCCAAGAAACTCATGACGGACTCTGCGGTTCTCACCAAGCCGGGCCGAAGATGAAGCTGAAGATCAAACGGATGGGCTACTATTGGCCCATGATGATCCAGGACTGCCTCGAGTATGCGAAGCAATGCCACTCATGCCAGATTCATGGGGACTTTATCCATCAGCATCCAAATCCACTACATCCAACGGTGGCTAGCTGACCTTCGAAATGTGGGGAACTAACATAATCGGCCATATCGAACCAGCATCGTCCAGAGGGCATCGATTCATTTTGGCGACAACTGATTACTTCTCCAAATGGGCAGAAGCAGTACTGCTGAGGGAAGTAAAGACGGAGAATATCCTCCATTTCTTCAAGACACACGTCATTTATCGGTTTGGAACTCCGAGACGGATCATCTCCGATAACGGGCCAGCCTACAGAAGCCACAAGATCAGCCGCTTCGCACAACAACATAACATAGACTGGAGATACTCTTCGGTCTATAATCCCCGAGCTAACGGTCTAGCTGAGACCTTCAACAAGACCTTGACGAAGATCGTGAAAAAGACGGTGTCCCGGAATAAGAAGGACTGACACGAGAGACTGCATGAAGCTCTCTGGGCGTACCGGACTACGTTCAAGACGGCCACGAACACAACGACATACGCATTGGTATTCGGTACAGAAGCGGTACACCCCCTCGAGATAGAGCTACCCTCTCTACGAATGGCAGTTCATTACGAGCTGACGAACGAAGAGAATGCTCACCTTCGGCTTGAGGAGCTCGACGCCCTTGACGAAACCCGGCTCATAGCGCAACAAAACCTAGAGGCTTATAAAGCAAAGATGACGCGCTCATACGAGAGATCAATTAGGCCGAGAACATTCCGCCAAGGCGAACTCGTGCTAGTGGTCAAAAGACCTATGATCCCCAATCGTGCCAAGCGGGGAAAATTCAAGCCGAACTATGAAGGCCCGTATATTATAGACAAGGTCTACCAGGGTGGAGCCTATCTACTCATGGACATGCATAGCGAAAGGCCCTTCAGGCCAATAAATGGTCGCTTCCTGAAGAAATACTACGCCTAACGAGTCACGGCCTAGGTCAATGATAGATGACGACGACTATGTCCGCTCGCTATCTTCCTAAGCCTAAACTCTGTAAGTAGTAACCGGCTTCTTTAACAATGGACCGAAATGTCCTTAAACTAACAATGGACCGAAATGTCCTTAAACTGAGACGGACCGAAACGTCCTTAAACTAACGGACCACTATGTCCTAAAACTAGCCGTTGACCGAGATGTCGATAAACTACGGTGGATTGCAGCATCCCAAAGCTGATACAAAAAAAAGAATAAAGAAAAAAGAGAGAAAAAAGAAAACGGTATATCCATAACCAAAATGGGCACGGATGAAAACCCGAAAGGGCTCCGTGAGTAAAAACAGCAGGGCTACCGGCGAGATTTGTGAAAACCCGAAAGGGCGCAACCTCGTTAGAATAAAAAAAGAGAAGAAAAAAAAATAAAAACGGTATGTCCATAAGCAAAATGGGCACGGATGAAAACCTGAAAGGGCTCCGTGAGTAAAAACAGCAGGGCTACCGGCGAGTTTTGTGAAAACCCGAAAGGGCGCAATCTCGTTAAAAGACACTTGCAAGGTCCTCTCGACTTTGTAAGGAGAAACCACCTGCGTGAGATCCTTACGACTCACAAGGGGGCAACACACTTAGGGATCCCCACGATTCCTAAGGAGAAATTACACTTGCGAGATCCTCACGACTCGTAAGGAGAGTCCTCTCTTATGGGACCCTCACGGCTCATAAGATTCAAAAGTCTTAAACTACAGGGATCTGAACCTGTTCTTAGGCAGCCCCCACAACCTCCAATACTGCCCTACAAGCGGCTCAATGCTGACCCTTGTATACAATCCACGAGCGCGAATAGACATTTCCCTAACGAAGTCACATCCGTGACTAGGGATATGTCTATATGGTGAACAACCCTTGTAAGTCATCTCGATTTATAAGGAGAAAACACTCTTGTAAGATCCTTACGACTTACAAGAGAACATGCACTTAGGAATCCTCACGACTCCTAAGAAGAAAATGCACCTACGAGATCCTCACGACTTGCAGGGAGAAATACCTTCATGAGACCCTTACGGCTCATGAAGTCAAAAGCCTTAGGCGACAGGATCCTAACCCTGTTTACTAAGCCATCTTTGTTCGATATCGACAGAGGCAAATGATGATTCGCTCCCGGCAATATTCCAGTTGTAGCGGTGCTGATGCCGAAATCGGTGCCTAATCCCAAGCTTGCAGCGAAAAGCCAGCAAGCCACGCATGCGTACGAAATAGCCGAAATGATGGGGCAGCTTGCAACAAAATCAGCAAGTAAAAAATGTATGCATGCAAAAGAGCCGAAATGATTGGGCAACTCGCAATAAAAAGCAGCGAGTAAAAATAAAACAAATAGCCGAAATGATTGGGTGCCGCGAAAAATAGCCGAAATGATTGGGCAATCGCGACCTTCGCGATATAAAAGCTGAAATGATGGAGCATCGCGGAATGAAAGAAAATAAAAGATGAAATTTATGCCCTACAGGTGATATCATGTCAATCCCTGTATACAATCCAGGGGCGCAAACAAAGAAGGAATCACACCTTTCCTCCCCAGATTTCATCAGAAGAAGAAGCCAAATCTCAACGGTTCATAGATGGCCTAGAGATCATCTCAACATTCGTCTCATTACAACAGACACAATATCAAGCAAAACGGAACAGCGGCAACTCCTAGTTCCATGACTCAGCGGTACACAGATAACCGAGAGTCAAACCCTGACTCCATGAAATGCGGATAAAGTCAACCCTTCCTGGTTACATGGAACGCGGATAATGTCAATCCTAACCCCATGGGAAACGTCCAGAGCGGATCCTGGTCCTCGCAGAGCACGGCAGTGAACCCGTGTGAAGCATCCAGAGCGGAGCCTGGTCCTCTCCGAACACGGCACTGAACCCATGGGAAGCATCTAGAGCAAAATTCCTGGTTACGTGGAACGCGGATTATGTCACTCCTGACCCCGTGGGAAACGTCCAGAGCGAATCCTGGTCCTCGCAGAGCACGGTAATGACCCCATGTGAAGCATCCAGAGCAGAGCCTGATCCTCGCAGAGCACGGCAGTGAACCCGTGTGAAGCATCCAGAGCGGAGTCTAGTCCTCGCCGAACACGGCAGTGAACCCGTGGGAAGCATCTAGAGCAAAATTCCTGGTTACATGGAACGCGGCAATGCCCCCGTGGGAAATGTCCAGAGCGGATCCTGGTCCTCGCAGAGCACGGCAGTGAACCCGTGTGAAGTATCCAGAGCGGAGCTTAGTCCTCGCCGAACACGGCAGTGAACCCATGGGAAGCATCTAGAGCAAAATTCTTGGTTACGTGGAACACGGCAATGACCCCGTGGGAAACGTCCAGAGCGGATCCTGGTCCTCGCAGAGCATGGAAGTGAACCCGTGTGAAGCATCCAGAGCGGAGCCTAGTCCTCGCCGAACACGGCAGTGAACCCGTGGGAAGCATCTAGAGCAAAATTCCTGGTTACGTGGAATGCGGATTATGTCATTTCTGACCCCGTGGAAAACGTCCAGAGCGGATCTTAGTCCTCACAGAGCACGGCAGTGAACCCGTGTGAAGCATCCAGAGCAGAGCCTGGTCCTCGCCGAACATGGCAGTGAACCCGTGGGAAGCATCCAGAGCAAAAATCCCTGGCTACGTGAAACGCGGATTATGTCACTCCTGACCCCGTGGGAAACGTCCACAGCGGATTCTGGTCCTCGCAGAGCACGGCAATGACCCCGTGTAAAGCATCCAGAGTGGAGCCTGGTCCTCACCGAACACGGCAGTGAACCCGTGGGAAGCATCCAGAGAAAAATTCCTGGCTACATGGAACGCGGATTATGTCACTCCTAACCCTGTGGAAAACGTCCAGAGCGGATCCTGGTCCTCGCAGAGCACGGTAATGACCCCGTGTGAAGCATCCAGAGCGGAGCCTGGTCCTCGCTGAACACGGCAGTGAACCCGTGGGAAGCATCCGGAGCAAAATTCCTGGCTACGTGGAACGTGGATTATGTCACTCCTGATCCCGTGGAAAACGTCCAGAGCGGATCCTGGTCCTCGCAGAGCGCGGCAATGACCCCATGTGAAGCATCCAGAGCGGAGACTGGTCCTCACCGAACACGGCAGTAAACCCGTAGGAAGCATCCAGAGAAAAAATTGGACTGTGAGGTCCTTAAACTCACGGACTATGATGTCCTTAACCTCGACCGTGATGTCTTAAAACTAACATTGGACTATGAGGTCCTTAAACTCACGGCCTATGATGTCTTTAACCTCGACCGTGATATCTTAAAACTAACATTGGACTGTGAGGTCCTTAAACTCATGGACTATGATGTCCTTAACCTCGACCGTGATGTCTTAAAACTAACAACGGACTGTGGGGTCCTTAAACTCATAGACTATGATGTCCTTAACCTCGACCGTGATGTCTTAAAACTAACATTGGACTGTGAGGTCCTTAAACTCATGGACTATGATGTTCTTAACCTCGACCGTGATGTCTTAAAACTAACAACGGACTGTGGAGTCCTTAAATCCACGGACTATGATGTCCTTAACCTCGACCGCGAGGTCTTTAAACTACGGTATCCTGGAAAATGTCCAGAGCGGAGTCTGGTCCTCACAGAACACGGCAGTGAACCCGTGGGAAGCATCCAGAACAACCCCTGACTCCGTGAAATGCGGATAAGGACAACTTCATCCATCACTTGCGGGTCCTCACAACTCGTAAGGGAATAAACTCTCTTATGAGATCCCTACGACTTTCAAGAGAAAACACACTTAGAAATCCTCACGATTCTTAAGGAGAAATTACACCTACGGGATCCTCTCGACCGGTAGGGAGAAATTCTTTATGAGACCCTTACGGCTCATAAAGTTGAAAAGTCTTAGGTGACAAGTCCTAACCCTGTTTTCTAAGACACCACTACCTTACAAAGAGCACAAGATTGACAGCTATATGCTATCTACAGACCGCACTTGCTAAAATCACATGGCAACAACACAACAAGGAGAAGAAAGCGACAGAAAGAATATCTGATCTGCATTTAATTAAGCGTCCGAGGCATACTCATTCAAGCATGTGCAAAAGATTTAATACATAAAATAAAACACGCTGAAATGAAAAATTTGCCATTCATACTGCGAAAAAGTTCTTACAATTATAAAAGCAGTAAACAAAAACATTATCGAGATGATTACAATGGCAAAACCTCAGACCCAGGGCATGGATTGAGGAATTCAAAAGTGACCTTGTCCAGAATCTTCCAGGCCTGTCGAACCATCCTGGTATGCTTTCTTTCACGATCACAAGCGTCGGGATCCTCACGGATGTCCTCCTCCCTCCGATAGGCAGCAAGTATTGCAGACTGTTGAAAAGCTTGATGCAGAAGATCGATAAGGTTATCTCGCCTTCTCTTTGAGATTAGGCTCATTAGATATACCGAGTGCACCTTATCCTCGGCGGCATCCAATGCCCTAAGTGGCACACTGTAAGTGCACGGCGGCGCCCCGGCCGTCAATCCGACGGCCAAATGCGGAAGCGGTGATAAACTTTAAATTTTCTTGAACTGGCAAACCGCCGCGCACTAATACCCGGATCGAACCATTAATTAGTCCTAGCTATCTACAAGAAAGGGAATAGAGATATACCGACGATCCAAGTCCTCCGGTCTTCTCGTCATCGTCCCGATCACCTGCGGAATGTCCCGTCTCCTCCTCGTCGCCGGAAGTGCACCACATCGCCTACTTCTTTTACGGGCTCCCACCTCAATGCCGAGGCAACTCGGGCACGAAGCCGGCTACTCGACGTGCCCAAGATTCGCTGTAGAATATGTAGTCCTCAAGTCTCACTTTGGGGTTCTTGGAGATTGCCTTTTGTGGTGGAGGAAAATGACTTGGAGAGAGGTGGGAAAAATGTAGCATACAAAGAATGAGTGTAACATTTTTCTCTTAACTCATGAATATCAATCCCCTTCTCCATGGAATGGCCGGCCCCCCTTTACCATGTGTGATTGGAGAGAGAAAGAACAAAGACAAGGGGGTGGTTGGAAAGCAAAAGATGATGAGGAAAAATCAAATGATCACCACAAATCCAACACTCAAAGGCAACCATCATTTCATGCATGATGGCTTCAAAAAGTCAAGCCATCATGAGAAGAAGAAGTCAAGTGATGGTGCTTATCATGAAAACCATCATGATACAAATATAAGCAAAGACCCCCCTCCACAAAATGCTTATTTGCAACAATGCAAATAAGCCCTCCTCCACCAATCTTCGGCCTATGAACGAAACAAAAGAAATCGGCCGAAACTGAAAGCAAACTGGCAACTCCAGAAAACTGGTCCCGTAATAAATTACAGGAAAACCCCGATACTGTGCATACACACCCGCATCTGTATTTCGACCGAAATACAAATGCAATGAGACAAAGTCTACACTGTACTATACTAGGATCCGGCTTAAACCAAAGCCGGCCAGTAATATCCGTTCGATCCTGATCCGTGCAATACCGCACGTATCTGATCGAACCCTGCCATGTAACCATACGGCCTATAGTACAAACTGTCCGATCCGGATCCGTGCAATACCGCACGTATCTGATCGGACCTTGCCATATCTCCATACGGCCTCTACAACCTTTCGCCCGAAAGCTGAGTAACTGAATGTGGGGGACTCTAAAGACTCGTCAACACCTTGGTTGTGGATTTAACCACTAGCACGTTAGAGGTATAAGCCAATACATAACGGGCTACCAGGTATTGACCAAAAGGGACGTCTGTGAGCGAACTCAGCCTGACTCCCTACTGAGCCTGTCAGTGACAATATCCGTACAGTCCGGTCCGTTCGTCTATGAGCATCGCATGGCGGGCCTAGGGGGTTGGTAAAAGTCAGACCCCCAAAAGCGGTACAAGTCGTGTCGGAGTGTAGCCCAGAACACCCTGAGATACTACTGAAATACCTACCAGTAAATCTCCTTGCCTCGGCCGAGGGCTTCGTGTAATGGCTCTCCTAGACACAGCACGACCTCACCCCCAATACCGGGAGAGACGAACCCCTGAAGATACGCTCACTGCCTCCATGTGGCTCGGGACTGTACCCAACTAAAACCTGTTTGCACGACTCCTTTGAGCCGTGGTAGGGTAGTAATCAAAGTACAGTGAGAACTCACACGAGACAAATGACGATCCCCAGATCGATGAACTAACCTGTACACATGTCACCAGGGAACTGCCATCTGACGTCTGGTATATGACCAACTGGCATGTTCCCGGCGAGTCCTTTCCGGTGTACTCATAACCCAATGAGCACCTGTATACATCTTAGGTGATCCAACTGACACCAGTGGCTTGTGAGACCGGCCACCGCCCCTCGTCGGGGTCTCGACTGTATACACTAGTCTACTATGGAGAATCGATGCCCTGTCTCGAAACTCTCACGACTAGGGACCTTTTAAGGATATGCTTATAGACCCCCAGCTCCCACTTATATGATCGCCCTCATACTGCTGGTGGTCAAGCAAGAATCCTAGGGGCTCTATCAACGTGTAATAGCGACGTGTCAGGTCACTTAAAACAGTACACGATGATAAAGGTAAACCAGATAGCATACTATCATCTCGAGTAAGACTGTCCTACCGGGATAGGTCCTCCATCAATCATTACAATCACGTACCTGTGACCTAATAATTGACTCTGAGGACACTATCTCCAACAATCTCCCACTTGCACTCAAGGCTAATTATTGCGATGTCGCATACTCACATCCCGTGTGATACCGAACACCCAACTCCTCTACTGGTCAGTCTCACAAAGCTCGTTTGAGAAACTATTGCGTTCGAGGAATAGCCTTAGTGAGTGGATCCGCTTTGTTGTCTCTTTCTATGTCTCTCTATATCTCAAGTTCGCGGAGAAACCCATCTCCCGAAATGAGCAATACCTGTCTTAGAATGTGTCTGGATGTCTGATGGGACATAGCTCATAAATGAACTCCAAATCCAAACTTCTTAGACTGTATCGTCAACTGAACTTAATCAGTATCCTGCACCATGCCACCCTCAGTATTGCCTTGGACCACCTGTCCAAAATACTGCCCCTCATCAGAAGGAAAACTATAGCTCTGACAACCTCCTTGTCGTCCATGTCACCTTGGAAGCCTGGAATGATAACTGTTTCCCGAATGAGGCTGTCGTTATCATATCCCTAGAACATCCACTTATGTTCTAAAACTGCTTCCGACCGTTTCTCCAGGATTGGATTAATGTCAGCTTATTGCATCTAGTGCAAGAACAATGTCTGGTGTGGTACTTGACATCTCATGATTGACTCAATTGCCTGAGCAAGTGATCTGCCAATCATGCACATCCCTCTCCCCTTTAGTCTGTAAGACACCTTTAGAGAGGGTGACTCCATTACCTGCAGGTACACTACCGTGCCAGGAGTCGTCCATTCTAAATACTCTTAGAATGCTGTCTAAGTACCCAGATTAGGAAACCACCCAAATCTAGATCTAAAACCATAGATCTAGTGACCAGTATGTCTGATATAATGTCCAAGTCCATGTGGAGAAACCACTGTGTGACGACCAAAGTATAACCGATCGTAGTATAGGAGTTTCCTTTCCTACTTTGTGTATGTCATCCAAAAACCAGGATATCACACCCTACTACCTTCTCAACAGATCCGTCCCCTATTCTGATGAAGTCAAACCTATGACTGTGACGTCAGAAATAGATGATCTATCTCCGCTACATCTGCTTTAGTCTATAAATAGACATAAGCTACCTGTCCACCAATGCTTCCGCTGCTCCCACTGACTACGACAACCCTCTGGCAGAGTCATATAGACGTACACTTCTAAAACTAGTTTAGAACGACGCTATACTCATCCTCCCACCGGGTCTCGCAGCCTGGAACAACAGCAATGGTAATTGTGGGTGAACAAGAACTTCCCTGTCACCGTCCTTGAGGCTACCGTAGTACCTCTCGGGTGGCTGAAGTTACCCACCTTATCTGCGGAGTGGCCAATGGAATGTCAAACCAGATTGAATCTTTAGGTTCCTTATCAAATCTTCAGTAATCGTTTGTGGTTCTGGAATCACTTCCAGTTCTACCATACTCCCACTACTGTTTTCTGAAAAAATCCATTTTTTTAATAAAACTGTGGCGAGTCTAGAACAATATCGCTATTGTTCATCCAGATGGTAGAAAGTCAACCCGCGTCATAGCCTGGGTCAACCCACAAACAGCCATTACAGAAACGTGCCTTGAGTTGTCCAGTGTCTGGTTTTAAGCATAAGCCGGACAACTCCCCGTACCTTAACATCGTTAAGATATGAACTGTTCTATATCCCATATAGGACCAGAGGCACTGATTTAATTGAATCAGATTCAAATCATGCAACTGTCTCCAGTGCATGTCAACTAAATGGAAGGAGTCTGATCAGCGTTACTCAACTTAGGAATGCTTCCAATTATGAGTAACCTGAAAGAGAAGTAAGATCTCTTTATCATTACTATCAACTGAACACCATTCACAAGTATCTACATCTTCGATCTCTTTGAAGAATCCCGATACTTGCTACACCTGGTTCTCTACTTTATTCAAATACCTATAACTTCTCAAAATTCGGACCCTGTGTTTCCTACGAAACACCTGTCTAAAAACTAGAGAAGTCATACGTAAACCGAATATAGTACGAGGACCAACCCCTCTGTCCTGATGGACCCTGGACAACATACAATACTCTGTATAAGTCCCTTGAGTCTGAAAACTCATTCACCGTGTGTCGTAGGTTGAAAACTGTACTTATGGTTAAGAAGAATTACACCGCTGTTTAATGCTCCTTACCTAACCATCCACTGATATAGGTAAATGTCGTCGACATAATATCAAAAAGGTATATCTCACTCTATAAAAATAGACGTACAGATATATCAATTTGAAATTGGTGCATAACAGCGGATATTCAAAACCAAATATTTGCCGACCGGCAAACAGCCCAGGTGATTTCCTCAAATATCACTGATTACAACGAATCCCGATATAATGAGGATAATCACCCAATTCCCAATAACTTACTCCCACTCATCATCTGTAAAACCATACAGATGTGAGAATCATACTTGGTAAATACATACCCTGGCGTAAGTATCTAATCGGGAAATCAGTCTTCTTTTAACAGTACACAGTGAAACTGAAACATTGAAATGTTTCGATGGGGTATCCTGGTATTCCTAGTAATGCCTCTTCCAGATTCACGACTGTAACCGTATAATTCTTTGCCACCTCTCCAAATCCCTTCATATGTCTTTAGTCTTTACCTTCTGTACACCCCTTTAGGCCAAATGGTTTTCTTCCTTCCCTACCGTTCGGCACCAGCCTATGGTTTGGAAGAAGACTATCCAATAAGCATAATGGGTGTACTGTCCCAATCCTAGGAACACTCGCAATGAGAGAGGGTGAAGATAAAAGACAACCGAATAAACCTTATTCCTATTTCTCCTGGACAAGAATCCATCCCCGAACTGGAACAAGTTCCTTTCGAGTTCGTATATAACCATACGATGGAGTATCCAATAAACTGTGGATCTTCGTAGTGATACGGAGTGTCCTGGAGAAATACAAAGGTGATTTTAGGATTGGCGAAGGAATACTTGGTTTGGTCGTGAATATCTGTTGCAATTTACTTTGCCCTCTTACTAATCCCTTGCTTTGTCTGAACTTAATACCTTCTGTACACCATCGTTAGGCTAATTGGTTTTCTTCATTCCCTACCGGTCGGCACCTACCTATGGTTTGGAAGAAGACTATCCAATTTGCGTAATAGGTGTACTATCTCTTAAACTAAGGAGTACTCGCAACTTGAGAGAAGGTAAAAGGAAAAGACAACTGAATAATCCTATCCGTTTCCTCCAGAACCTGAAACCATCCTCGAATAAATTCCTTCGAGTTCGTATCTAACCATACGATGGTTTTGTCCAATGGAAGTGGACGTTCGTAATAATACGGGGTGTCCTGGAGAAAAGGGTAAAAGTGGGAGTGGCAATGAGGTCTGCAACTCTGACAATCCAAAAGCCAGTGTTAAGAAGGTTCGGTCAACTTGGTCACTGAGTCATAGTCTTAGGGTCGGGTCAATGGTCGCTGCCAAAGAGAGAGAGAAAAGAAACACTCAGCGTGCACTCTATCCTAGATCAGAATGGTTACCAATTTATCTAATCTGGAATCCTCCCACTGTACCTCAAATTCTCCTCCAAACCTGAAAGAAGAATTAGTCGGGGTCACCCGAGGAGTAAACTAACTCATCAGTGGGAATCGGGATCCAACTATCATCGCATGACAACGTGACGGAATCCGCTCACGGTATCACACTCCAGAAGGTATGCGCATATCTGGCAAGTTTCAGTTCTTTTGAAACTCCCGATGTGATTTCTGCCCCATGCTCTTATGACCTTGACTTTGGCCAACATATCATAAGTCACATGTCAAGTTCTACCCGTCATTCTCCAGGTTAATTTGAATCCACCCGTACATACCCTTGACTTTGGCCAACATGGCAGTACGACTGTTCCAAACCAACGCATCTATCTATGCTGCATATGAATACCCAATAGCTACCAAACACTGTGCCTTGACTTTGGCCAACATACACAGCTTGAATACTATTGACCACCCATATGAAACGACGGAGGGCTACGAATGGTTTCTGGCGAAAACCTTTAACGTAAAGAACTTGATATCGTTGAAGGAACGGATAGCTTTTTGAAAATATAGTGACGAAAACCGTTGCTAAAGAGGTCACTCCCGGTGAAGGGATCTCGGCTCTTTCCCCGTAGAATGGGGTGCAGGATATTCTAAATGAATACCGCGATGCAAAGCAAAAGCAATCGGCTATAGTGAAGTTAATGCCCTGACGCAAACTTTTTGTCCAAGGGGTCACTCCCGGTGAAGGGATCTCGGCCCTTGCCTCGTCGACTGAGGTGCTGGATATTCATAACCGAATATCACTGTGCAAAACAAAAGAGAACGTCCTTGCAATAACAGCTTTTTGAAAAGTGTTCCAACAACATCAGATTAGGTTTGTTTTTAACTTGCATTGATCCGAATCAACGCAGTCCCATCAATTGATCACACCACAAAAAACGAAAATAATATGACGTACGTATATGCCATCCGCATTCGCCACTGGGTCCCGTCATTACCCGTTAGGTTAGCTAACTAACGACAGAGCGGGGACTGGACTAGCACGGATGCAAAACATATACAACATCTACTAATATATATACCAATATATTGTATTTCGCTCAAGGCGTGAATAAAATGCAACATCACAGAAATGTACAGCATCACAGAAACAATACAGATATCTGGGATCCCCGGGTTTCACAGAGCCACTACTGAAACCCGACGTTCCCCTGGTCGTGTGGATAGCCTGTGCAATGAGAACCTAGACCCCTACGGGCGCGGCAAGTCACCCGCCAAAACCTGAAGCGAGGCAGCCCCCTTCAGCGCCGTGAATGGACCACCCAGCACTTCACGGAATCCGGCAACTTGGGCACCCCTCCTGGGTCAACCTGTACCCCCTACGAGTGCGGCGAATAGCCCGCCAATCCTAGAGTGAAGCCCCCTCCGTCTCAATGCCATGAGATGCGGGCTTGTTGCCCTCCAGAACCCGGCTATCCGTGCACCCCTCCGCGGGGCAAACCTAGTACAGAAAGTAAAATATACATACAACGGGTACATCGACCGCAACCAGGTCGTGCCCCAAAATAATAATACAAACAGGCAGTGACGGCAGTCCACATGTCGGACGCTCGCCCCGCAATATCAAATGTACATAATACAACCACAACTGTACTAGCATTGCATCCAGGCTATCCCCCACGACCGATCCGCAACATCACAGCAAAAACAGAACATCAACGTGAAAGTCACGTTCGCAAATCCGTCTAACCGGGATATAGCAGTTAGACCGGATTTACCGATCAAGTGACATTCACGGTCGCAGATATAAAGTAAATACTGTGAAATAATGTGTTTAAAATATCCGATCGATCAAAAAAATAACAAGTGGGCCCCAAAGGAATACTGTAGCACTCACAGAAATAATTGGCCCAATTTTAAAATTCCAAAACCCCTATTTTAGGCCCACAAAGCAACTGAAGAAGTTCGATACAGTAAGGACACCATTGCGCGGCGGAACCGCGGCCCAAGGGGGGTAATTGCCGCGGTTCCGCGCTCTGGTCGTCGAATTACTGCGTCGAATTTCTACAGTGGGCTTCTTACCTCCAGTGCATCACTTTTTTACAACCTGAAAAAAATTTCGAGACCAAAAATTTTCAACAGAAACTGATGCGAACTAAAATGCAGTTTTGGAACTTTTTGATCGATCGGAAATCCAAACACATTAAACCGAGCTAGACTAAGTTAATGGCGAGGCTCTGATACCACTGTAAGTGCACGGCGGCGCCCCGGCCGTCAATCCGACGGCCAAATGCGGAAGCGGTGATAAACTTTAAATTTTCTTGAACTGGCAAACCGCCGCGCACTAATACCCGGATCGAACCATTAATTAGTCCTAGCTATCTACAAGAAAGGGAATAGAGATATACCGACGATCCAAGTCCTCCGGTCTTCTCGTCATCGTCCCGATCACCTGCGGAATGTCCCGTCTCCTCCTCGTCGCCGGAAGTGCACCACATCGCCTACTTCTTTTACGGGCTCCCACCTCAATGCCGAGGCAACTCGGGCACGAAGCCGGCTACTCGACGTGCCCAAGATTCGCTGTAGAATATGTAGTCCTCAAGTCTCACTTTGGGGTTCTTGGAGATTGCCTTTTGTGGTGGAGGAAAATGACTTGGAGAGAGGTGGGAAAAATGTAGCATACAAAGAATGAGTGTAACATTTTTCTCTTAACTCATGAATATCAATCCCCTTCTCCATGGAATGGCCGGCCCCCCCTTTACTATGTGTGATTGGAGAGAGAAAGAACAAAGACAAAGGGGTGGTTGGAAAGCAAAAGATGATGAGGAAAAATCAAATGATCACCACAAATCCAACACTCAAAGGCAACCATCATTTCATGCATGATGGCTTCAAAAAGTCAAGCCATCATGAGAAGAAGAAGTCAAGTGATGGTGCTTATCATGAAAACCATCATGATACAAATATAAGCAAAGACCCCCCTCCACAAAATGCTTATTTGCAACAATGCAAATAAGCCCTCCTCCACCAATCTTCGGCCAATGAACGAAACAAAAGAAATCGGCCGAAACTGAAAGCAAACTGGCAACTCCAGAAAACTGGTCCCGTAATAAATTACAGGAAAACCCCGATACTGTGCATACACACCCGCATCTGTATTTCGACCGAAATACAAATGCAATGAGACAAAGTCTACACTGTACTATACTAGGATCCGGCTTAAACCAAAGCCGGCCAGTAATATCCGTTCGATCCTGATCCGTGCAATACCGCACATATCTGATCGAACCCTGCCATGTAACCATACGGCCTATAGTACAAACTGTCCGATCCGGATCCGTGCAATACCGCACGTATCTGATCGGACCTTGCCATATCTCCATACGGCCTCTACAACCTTTCGCCCGAAAGCTGAGTAACTGAATGTGGGGGACTCTAAAGACTCGTCAACACCTTGGTTGTGGATTTAACCACTAGCACGTTAGAGGTATAAGCCAATACATAACGGGCTACCAGGTATTGACCAAAAGGGACGTCTGTGAGCGAACTCAGCCTGACTCCCTACTGAGCCTGTCAGTGACAATATCCGTACAGTCCGGTCCGTTCGTCTATGAGCATCGCATGGCGGGCCTAGGGGGTTGGTAAAAGTCAGACCCCCAAAAGCGGTACAAGTCGTGTCGGAGTGTAGCCCAGAACACCCTGAGATACTACTGGAATACCTACCAGTAAATCTCCTTGCCTCGGCCGAGAGCTTTGTGTAATGGCTCTCCTAGACACAGCACGACCTCACCCCCAATACCGGGAGAGACGAACCCCTGAAGATACGCTCACTGCCTCCATGTGGCTCGGGACTGTACCCAACTAAAACCTGTTTGCACGACTCCTTTGAGCCGTGGTAGGGTAGTAATCAAAGTACAGTGGGAACTCACACGAGACAAATGACGATCCCCAGGTCGATGAACTAACCTGTACACATGTCACCAGGGAACTGCCATCTGACGTCTGGTATATGACCAACTGGCATGTTCCCGGCGAGTCCTGTCCGGTGTACTCATAACCCAATGAGCACCTGTATACATCTTAGGTGATCCAACTGACACCAGTGGCTTGTGAGACCGGCCACCGCCCCTCGTCGGGGTCTCGACTGTATACACTAGTCTACTATGGAGAATCGATGCCCTGTCTCGAAACTCTCACGACTAGGGACCTTTTAAGGATATGCTTATAGACCCCCAGCTCCCACTTATATGATCGCCCTCATACTGCTGGTGGTCAAGCAAGAATCCTAGGGGCTCTATCAACGTGTAATAGCGACGTGTCAGGTCACTTAAAACAGTACACGATGATAAAGGTAAACCAGATAGCATACTATCATCTCGAGTAAGACTGTCCTACCGGGATAGGTCCTCCATCAATCATTACAATCACGTACCTGTGACCTAATAATTGACTCTGAGGGCACTATCTCCAACACACACCAGTACAGAATAAAGGAAGAGCTTCCCAGATTGCTCCCACGATAAGCTTCAAAAGAGAGGAACGTCGAGGAAGCAGTCGACCATTATATGCGTCGAAGCGACTCATGATTTCGGCACACTCGGCGTTTGTGAATTCTCGATTCTGAGAACGGTCGAGTGAGCGGATGTCTCCGTAAGAGATAATCTTGTCGAGATCATACATATGAGCGTCCATTACTCCTGAAAAAAGAAAATCAACAAAAATTAGCGGACAGATTGATTAAGCAAATTCTTATTAAAAACAGGCACAGGGAGTTAAACTCCTCGAGAGCAATGCTCTGCAGACAGGAGTGACACCTGTCAAGATCAATTATGAGGGGAATTTAAAGAAATCCCCCGAGAACATTGAGAGCCTTGCTCTGAGAAGATGATATAATTCATCAAAAATAAAATTCCATTTTTAATCTTCAAGATCCATGAAAAACTCTTAAGAGTTCCTCTATATGATTTGAAAGGAGCAAAGCTCCATTAATGAATTAAGAAATTATAAGTAAAATCCTTTTAGAGAGCAGAGCTCTATTAATGGAACCCAAATAGGATTCTATTTAGATCTCTCTAGACCTATGGAGCAAAGCTCTGCTAGTGAAACCCTAAATGGGTTTCCTGAAGATCAAAGATCTATTAAGAGCAAGGCTCTGTTAATAGGTAAAACCCTAACTCATTAAGATTTATTAAAATTTTACCTAAGTTTGGAAAGAGTTTCTTTTTTGCTTTTGAGAAATTCTCAAACAGAAGAGCTGTGCTCTGAACAAAATTCTCAAAGAAGATGATAATTATCTAGAGGACCAAAGGTCCTATTTATAGGCGTTAAGCCGCCTCTTCAACTTCTGAGTTGATCCAAGGGCTCAGATGTTGCTACCGCTGCGCTCACGTGTGGGCCACGTAAGCGCAACGGTGGGGGGGCATTTATTTCCCCAATCAGAGCAAAGCTCTGTTCAAATTCCAAGATTTAAAATGAAGCGATGCTTCTGCTTTCCCAATCAGAGCAAAGCTCTGTTCAAATTCCAAGATTTGAAATGAAGCGACGCTTCCTTCCCCCAATAAGAGCAAAGCTCTGTTTTAAAAAATTCAAAATTTAAATTGAAGTAATGCTTCAGATTCTGCGCGCTGCGCGCCCCGTGTCAGACACAGGTGCGCTAGTGCAGTTGCTCTGCGCGCTGCGCGTTGCGCTGCGCGCCCCGTGTCAGACACGGATGCGCTAGCGCGGTTGCGCTGCGCGCCTGCGCTGCGCGCCACGTGTCGAACGTAGGTGCGCTAGCGCAAGGTGCGCCAGCGCTGGAATTAAAAATTCCTCCACTGTCAGATCAAAAGATCTACTAATAATAAATTATTGATTAATTAGAACTAAAGTTCTGTTCTGGAAAGATTTTTCAATCTTATTAAAAAAAGAAAATTATCTTCTGTAAAACAGAAGCCTTAGAATCAAAGATCCAACGGTGGGAAATATTCCCAAATCAATCGAAGAAAGATCTTTTAAAACTGATTTAACAAATCATTTGGCCCTATTTAAAGGACCCTAGACTTCAAGTCTAAAGGAGAGAGAGAATAGAAAGACAAAAAAAAAGAGAGAGAAACCCTCTGCAAAAGAAGAGAAAACTCTTAGAAAAAAGAAGATTTTTCTTCATCTTCAAGGTAAAAAAGAACTATGTTCTTGAATAATAGAGATAAAACCATCTCGTAAAAAGAAGAACCGTCTTCTAAAAAGATCAGAGATCTAAGAAAAAGACCAAGGTCTTTAATAAAAAAGAAAATATCAAAAAGATCTATTCATAAAAAGACTAAAAGAAGTATTTTACTTCATTCACAGATCTTTTGATCTATAAAGGCATAGCCTTTTATAAAAACAAGAACTTTTGTTCTTGGATCTTGAGGAAAAAGCCTCCTTTGAAGAACATAAATTTGTTCTTTGATCTTAAAATTGATCAAATGTGTTTTGCGCTATTGAAAAGTGTCTTGCACTCATGAATTGCGCCCTTGCGCTCATTGGACCGGCGCTCAACGCCAAAACCTGCCACGTGTCAACCAGAAACACAATCTGCGATTTGCGCTTCTAAAACAGAGCACTACGCTCATGGGCTGGCGCTTAACGCCAAACGCGCCACGTGTCACTCACTGGTGCGCCAACAGACTAGCGCAATACGCTCATAAATTAAAAGCGCAATGCGTAACAAACTAGCGCTTAGCGTTAAGCGCGACACTTGTCCTCTTCATGTGCACTACCCGACAGAAGTGCAATGCGCTCTTTGACTGGCGCAACACGCCTGGCGCGCCACGTGGCACACTGTCAGAACAAACTTTGTTTCTGATAAATGCTATGCATTTAATACAAGACAAAAATGTCAGAGCCCAATGCCTAGCATTATTAAAAGGGCTGAGCCCAAATAAAGGTTTAATAGCCAGAACAAAAATAAAATGTTAAAACATTTTAATTGGACTTAGCCCAATTTTGGCCATAAGTCCTCAACTTGTTTTGAATTGAGCACATCTGCTCTTTCAACCAACTCACCTTGGTTTAAGGGTACATCTCTTCACTCCTTTGATATTCGTCGTTGTAATTCATCAACGTCTTCAAAGAGGTGACGGGTCCCGACAACCACACATTTCACAGACTATGACGTCTTTAAACTGGACTGTGGGGTCCTTAAACTCATGGACTATGATGTCCTTAACCTTGACCGTGATGTCTTTAAACTAACATCGGACTGTGAGGTCCTTAAACTCATGGACTATGATGTCCTTAACCTTGACCGTGATGTCTTTAAACTAACATCGGACTGTGAGGTCCATAAACTCATGGACTATGATGTCCTTAACCTTGATCGTGATGTCTTTAAACTAACATCGGACTGTGAGGTCCTTAAACTCATGGACTATGATGTCCTTAACCTCGACCGCTATGTCTTTAAACTAACGGTGGAGCGTAATGTCCCTAAACTAATTATCGACCGCAATGTCACTAAACTAAACAATAAAGCCCAATTGCTCTCTTGTCGGATCTAAATGATCCCGTTAAGTTGGTCTTAGTCTAAAATTAGACTAACGTATCCTTAACAAACGTTTAAGTTGATCTTAGTCTCAAATGAGGCTAACGTATCTTTAAACCCAAACCCCCCAAACCCAAATCTAAGAAAGTTACAGATTTGGACTAGTCCACGCCCTACGGACGACAACATAACTTAGTCTCCGTATACAATCCACGGGCAACCAAACACAAAACAAACACCCACGACACGAAGTGACCATCTGGAGAAGGAGAAAGTTGTTACCGCGATGCGGTAGCATAATTAACTGCAGGGGCTTGTGCCTGCAGGGAAGAGCGTCCCCACAATCAAAAACCCCTCAAATAAGGGGGAATCTGACGAAGTCTGTTATATCGGCCGCATCCGTTTAAACCTTTGATATATGGTACCATAAATCAACTTGGCATCTTCGGAGAGGTGGACGGATAGCACCAATTAGCATCTGCCCCGAATTTCAGGCAAGACGGACCTACACGGTCGCGTCTCTGTGTTCGGAGGGGAACAGTCCTTCGGGTCGGACTTCCCATCGAAGAGTGAGACATTCGGGGGCTTGTTCCGGAAGGAGACGTGGACGGCAAGTAACTCTTCTGTGAAGGGATTCGTGAGCAATTCGGCGACATATTTATCCCCGTCGCTCGAATGACGACCTTCCCGATGCATACCTTCGATCTTCTTTTCGAGGGCGTCGAGTCGGCCGTGGTATCCCGATGAGTCGGCATACTCTGATTTTTGGCCTCTAGTGCCGGAGACCTCTTCCTGGCCACATCCCCGATTCCGTTCGATGACGTTCTTCAGGTCTCCTGGCGAGGTCGTTTTCAAGCTGCCGTGGCGAGTCCCGTGCGCGCGACCCCGTCGAAGGAAGGGGTGCCGGTGAGCTGACCGACACCTCCTCGGGAGGGACAGGGGCGCGATGGGGCTCGGGACGAGGCGCTCTGGCGTAAGACCTCGAAGTTAAACTGTGCGGCGCCCACCGGGTCATTGAATATGTCGGCCCGGGGGATCTGCGGCCGCTGGAGATAGCGAGACGGTGATCGGTCGTGCCAACGCGTGCAGAGTCTTCTCTCCCTCTATAGGGGTCCCAGTCCCGCGGAGGGGGAGCGACGACCTGAGGAGCTTGTCCGGCCACTTAGACACGGACGGGCGCATCTACGACGGACATGAGTCGATCTATCCGAGGGGATAGGACGTGAATGGCGTTCGGTGGAGGAGGGGATTCTCCCTCGTCTCCACTGTGGGGAGGCCGACGGCTAGTGCTTGAATCGTTGCGGTGACCGCTTGCCATGTAGTCGAGATCGGAAGATGAACTTTTGGTTGAGTGGAACTAGATTCCCACAGACGGCGCCAACTGATGGATCTCTGGATCTCATTCAGATGTTATCTTCCATTGATCTGCTGCGAGCATTAATGGACGGCTGAGATCGAGTTGGAGGGTTGGCTCTTGGAGCATGTGGATCTCAATAGGTTTTGTGTGGTTGTGGCCGAGCTACCTGCAAAAAAGTCCCGGGGTGGTTTTGCCACCGAGGACCCTCCGACGATCAAGTTAGACGGGGTATTTTGGCAACGGCCTATTGGAGTGAAAATGACTTACCTGAATCGTCTGAGAGAGGGGTTTATATAGCGGCAGCAATGGACAGGCGGGCATGAGATTCATGCCGGTCGTTTCGCCCCTGGCGTCACGCCCGCGTGGTAGACGGGATCCCGTATTAATGACGAGACAGGTTCGTCAATAGAGGATCGTGACGGCGTGGAACGCAGGATCATGGGCGGCGGATATCTCGCGCATGGTGAGATTCGTGGAGCCGCGGCGGAGGAGCATGTGATCAGTGCTGCGGGTCGGTCGGTGAGACCAAGGAAGATGAGCTCGACGGGAGGCTCGGGCACGAGCGGGAGGCCGAGGCATCTTGGTTCTGTGATAGCTCGGAGGTGAGCCGGGGGGGTGGTCTGGAAGGCCATCGAAAGTCGGAAGACTCCTCGGACCGGAGGCCCGAGGTGTGATCCCAACTAAAGTTCTTGATCCTTTCTTGTAGGTTCTGGGACACGTCATCTGCAGCATGTCAGCATCTGAAGAGTCACCGATATCGAGCCTCATCAGGGTGTAAAAATTGGATAAATGCATACTCTAATTTATCATGAAGTAGAGACTGCAATGAAGCTCTAATCAAACTTCGAAGAGTGTAAGTTGAACTGTCTTTGTAGAATAATAGCAGAATATCAATTGGTTCATAAAATAAGTCAAGCCCTCAATAAGAACACCGTCAGAACATTTAAACTAGGTATTTGATCCAAATTTCTGTAAATACAACATGGATCTAAACGTTGAGTTAATGCTCCTTTCATTCTTATCTCGATAAAATTGTGTAGATAAAACAGGTGTATGTAAATAAATATTATTTCTTTGTACGTTTGATTTGGCGAATCGAGACAACAAAAGCATGCATATCACTTTTTATATTTAGCTAAAAGAAAAGGTTAGAAAAGAAAGCAGATCATAGATGGATGGGGGAAATCTGCATCGGCCGCAGATGCAAAGAAATGACGAGATTAGAGTTATTTAGAGATAGAGGGAGAGAGAGGAAAGATGCAAAAGAGAAAAAGAAAAAGAGAAGGACTAAGCATAACGGAGTACGAGAGGCAGTTGAAAATTTAGTCTTTTTGGAGTTTAAAAAAAAAAGGGGGTTGTTTCGAGACCTCCAAACTGTTTGAAACCATAATTGGAAAATTCCATTTTCGCTGCCAAAATAGCAACAGTTTGCAAGTGTTGGTTGTTTCGCTTTGAAACCCCGTGAAACAATGATTTCGGAAACCTCAAAGCCATTGTCAAAGGAGGCCTTACAAATTATTTATGGCCAAAAATATGGATATACCAATTTTGTTGTAGTCAGGAGACCATTCGGCCTAAATATAATCTTTAGCCTAGGCCTAGGCTTTTTGCATTGTAGCCTTGATGCCGGTTTCAGAGGGATTTAAATATTCCAGGCAAGTTTAGTTCCAATGACTCACCTTTGGTAATGGTAATGATACAGCAAATTGGTTTTTCAACACAAGCAAATTTTCTTGTTTGTTCACGAGAAAATAGGTATAGAAAGCAAAATGAACGGATCGGCATGATGAGTGCCCTGCTTTTTTTTTACTGGCCCGTATGCCTAATCTATGCACACAATACAACACGCATGTCTTGCACAAACAAACCACACACATACACCAAAGGACCTGTTTGTCTTGCCTATGCACACAACAAACCCATCCACCCAACACACAACCAAACCACACATGCACCAAAGTACTCACAAATCTTCACATGGACAAAGTTATTGGTGAGAGCTACAGGGTGAAACAGGGCCCACATGAATTCTTTATTAATTATAAGAATACAAATCATGGCCTTCCATTGTACCCTTGGCTCCAAAATAGTTTTCCTAGCATTTTGTGATTTAGCAGCAGTCTAACTCATGTAGCAGGGATCAATCATAACAAACACAGAGTTACCAAACAAAAATCTGCCTGCTACACAAATAATGGGCAAAAAAGATTATTCCTCAAAAATATATGGAACATCCTAGCTCCAGCTAAATTACAGTGGCCCAGGAGGGAAAAAATTATATGGGAACCTATCTATAAAACTTTTTATAGGAAGGAGGATCTACCGTACACGTGGCAGATTGGGTGTGGATCTACCGTATAAAACAATAGCGCGCTTCTTTATTTTTGAGATTCACACCCAATCTGCCACGTGTACGGTAGATCCTCCTCCCTATAAAAAAATTTTATAGATAGGTTCTCATATGATTTTTTCCCCCAGAGGAGGTCGCAAGAGAAAATAGCAACCAGAAGCATTCAACATGTCGAGCGCCTGATGAAGGTGGGTTTAGCTTCCAATAAAAGAGCACATTGCGATTTCTAATCCGAGTCGTAACTGCATCAATTCATACAATAAAAAGCACATGATCAGTTCAGATGTCAACTTATCAATGAAAGATTGACTGTGATGTAATTTGTATTTGGGAATCGATGGAAAATGCTCAAGGACTGGAGAAAGGGCAGGAAATTTCACAGCAATAATGGTCAAGGCCATTTGATTGATGCTATCTACTGAAATTAAAGGGGGGGAAACAATCAATCGCTCAGCAACACACTGGTTATTGCTTTGATGTCATTTTAACTGTTGCACAAAAATAGTTAGTTGAACATGGACATAACACAATGTTACACAAACATATTTAGCTTAACATGGGCATAATATAATGATATGAAACTCCTAAGTCCAGTTTATGATATATCTGCTATAGAGAATTTCAAAGTGCAGGGCAGAAGCAATAGTCATGCTTAACTATACAAATAATTATTTTTTTTTAAAACAGAGAGCCCAAAATTCATGTAAGAACCATCATCCATACACCAGTTATATAGTACATGGATGTCCAAACAGAAACTTCATACCATCCAATTGATTTTTTTTAAGGTTTCGTTCCATGTACACAACGAATTCGGTTGCATGAATTTATTCCTTGGCAGTAGAATGTATAGGTCTTTAAATCTTCTTAAAGTGTTTAATCTACTTGAACCATGTAAATAATATAATCTGTCAATTATTGGCAAGGAATTGTCTACGATATGGCCAATACATGTGATTAGTGAAACTGAATAATACTTATTTTACATGTGATTAGTGAAACTGAATAATACTTATTTTACATGTGATTAGTGAAACTGAATAATACTTATTTTCATCCACTTTCTATACATGCACTAACAAATTACTGTTTTTGGTTTATTCCTTCTTCTCTGAAAGCATAGGCTGACAGATAATAGAATATGGTATCTACAATCTTATACCTAGAGCTTACTCATGGTTTTGAAAGTATGTCTTAGCACCTCTACTAGGAGGTTTCAATGAGCATCAAGCATGCAATTTTAAAAAATTAGATGTCTAAGTATACTAAACAAGAATCGAACTTGAGAATTAGGATTTTAATGTTAAGCAAACAAGTTCTAATCTAAATGAAGAGAGTCTACAATCTTTGTAGTCTAGTCCTTTACTTCTAAAGCTCCAAGTAGTAGTCCCTAGAACTCTTCTTTGACTCCACTTGAAAGATGGATCGAGCTTGTTTGTAGTCTTCGTCGTCGAAGATGATCCACCGCAACTCTCACTCAAGCTCACACTTTACTAATCAAGGTATTAGTGAAGTTAACCTATACTAATGGGTTAGAGTAGTGTAGGTTGATGAAGTAGGAATTTTGCTCACAAAAATTATTTCTTTTCTTTTCTTTTTCTCATCCCAAGAAAAAATCTAGTGAGGAGATGAAGATGAACTTGGATGAGTGGAACCATGAGGATAAGGATGAGCTTGAGATAATGATAAATAAATATCAAATAAAACAGGAAGGGAAAGATGAATCATGACTTCTCAATATTTCTACAAGCACCTCAAGAACCATGACTCATTCTTCTTTTCTTTATCTCATATATTTAAAACATTATCTCATCATCTTTTTCCTAATGTGATTCTCACACATCCTAGTTCTATGTATCATCAACCATGATACAAATGAGAGTGTGTGTATATCATTTATATAAATATATATAAAAAGAAGAAAATCTAAAAAGAGCTTAATATTAGTTTATATATATATATATATATATATATATATATATATATATATATATATATAATTATTAAACCAACACTTGATTCAATAATCCGGTTATATCATATATAACCCGGCTAATATCAAATATATATATATATATATCAAATTATTAAATCAACACTTGATTCAATAATCAGATTATATCACATATAACCGGCTAATATTCTATATTAGTTAATATATATATATCAAATTATTAAATCAACACTTGATTCAATAATCCGGTTATATCATATATAACCTGGCTAATATCAAATATATTAACATATATATATATATATCAAATCATTGAATCAACACTTGATTCAATAATCCGGTTATATCACATAAAACCCGGCTGATATCAAATATCGCTAGATTAAATATAGTATCATATACTCGTATTTAATCAAACTCCCGCATATATCTTCATACATGCCCTACTTCTTTTCGCTTGAGTAAGAAAACCTCTATGTGGGGCTCTAAAGACTCGTCAATATGCCAGCGGTAGGTAATGATCACATCAGATACCCACAAGCCGTCAGCGGTACTAGCTGGACATAACGGCTACTCAGATATTGAACAAATAGAAGATCAACAAGCAAAATTATCCAAACTCCCGCAGAGCCTATAAACAACACTGACCGTACAGTCCGATATCTTCGTCTGATGTCGCATATCGAGTCTGGAGAGTAGAATCGTCGGACCCCACTAACTCGATAAGTCATGCCGATGTGTGGCCTATAACTTTTCGAGAAACTACTGATAACACTTATCAGTAAATCTCATCGGCCCTAGCCAAGGACTTGCTGTTATAGCCAATCGAGCATAGCGCAACATCAACTCCCAATACCGGGAGAGACGAAACCCCTCCTATCGCTCACTGCCTCCATATGACTCAGGATTGTACCCAAAAACCACTTGTTTGTACGACTCCTTTGAGCCGTGGTAAGCAGGAAATCAAAGCACAGTGGGAACCACACAATACACTATAACGATCTTGGGTCTACAGATTAACATGTACAACTGTCACCAGAAAACTGCTATCTAACGATAGGTATGGTACCATCTAAGAGTTCTCGGCGAGCCATGTTCGGTGTACCCATTCTCCAATGAGCACATGTGTACAATCTTTGATATCAAACACCAATGGATATGGGATCAACCATCGCCCTATACAGGGTCAAGAAATATACACACTAATCTACTCTGGAATATCGATACCCTGTCTTGATATTCTCTCGACTAGGAACTGTTAAGGATGTGCTTGTGGACTACACAAGCCCCACTAATATGATCTGCATTATAGTCCTGGTAGTCAAGCCAACATCCTAAGGGCTTTATCAGCATATATCAAAAAGACGGTAAACTAAAACAAGTGTACATATTAAGATAAAGATAAAGAGCAACCAGATGACATACTATCATGTCGAGCAAGAAAGTCATCTATATATATGTCCAAGCATCCACTATAATATACAATAATGGCCTCTAGGGCATACATATTCCTAACAGGTTTATCTATTCCATGAGTGTGTCAGTGTGAATGTATGTACTGCATATATGCATATACGTAACATTCAGCAGTAGCTACCAAGAACAAAAAAATATCTTAGCGCAGTAGCTACCAAGAACAAAAAAATATCTTAGCAATAATGCACGCTTATGACTTTGAAAGGCAAAGTTACAACTGTTATATTCGAATTAGATTGTAAACTCGTAAGTCAAATCAGTAGACGAGAAAATTTCGCTTCTAATAGTGCACATTGTTGGAGATTTTGACAGAACAATAATGAAAAATTGAAAGCAAAAGTGATTCTGCAGATTATTTTTATTAGAGTAAAAAACAAAGCCTTTAAATAGGCATTACAAGCTAAACATGACTTGAAAGCAGAGCAAATTCTTAGCCTAGAAAATCTCAACTGTTTAACTATTTCCATCGGCACATAATCTGCCTAGGAGATTTATTCAACTTGACTACTAACAAACTACTAACAAACCTGCTTAGGAGATTTATTCAACTTAACTACTAACAAACTATTAACAAACTACTAACAGAAACATTCGAATTACTCTAACTTCAACACTCCCCCTTTATTCGAAGTTGAAACTCCCAATTGTGTACTGAACTCTTTATGTTTTGCTTGTGGCAAACTCTTGGTTAATAAGTCTGCAATCTGTTCATTGGTTCCACAGTTATCCAACTGAATTTCTTCTTTAGCAATCAGCTCCCTTATAAAATGATGCTTGATTTCGATGTGTTTCGTCCTGGTGTGGTGCACCGGATTCTTTGCTAACATCACTGCTGACTTGTTATCACATTTCATACTAGTAGCTTTGATCTGTTCTTGCCCCAAGTCGCTTAGAATCCTTCTTAACCAGACTGCTTGACAACGTGCTGCAGCAGCTGCCACATACTCGGCCTCTGTCGAAGATAAAGCCACTGAGGCCTGTTTCTTCGAACTCCAGGATATGGCTGCTTCCATAGTGATTGGATCCCCAGCAAATAAAACCAGTGCTGAAGTTGCGTTCCCCTCAATCTCAAACCGACGTCGAGGAACTCTCTCCCGCTCACTTCTATGTAGCTGAGCTGACTCTTTCGGAGAAGATTCTTCAGATGTTGAGACTGAGCTTGATTTCTCCGGAGTTGAAGACTGTGAACCTTCCGAACCATCATTTTCGGGCTCGACTTGTTCAAGGGCACTTTGTTCTTCTTCAGTCTAAATGTGAGGGATTTGGCTGTTGTCTTTGGCTTCCCAATCCCAACTGGCCTGTTCGTCAAATACAACATTGCGACTAATAGTAATCTTTTTACTCAAGGGATCATATACTCGGTAAGCCTTTGATTTAGTGCAATAACCAATAAACACATGCTTTTGTGATTTCCCATCTAGTTTATGTCGTCCTGTTGTAAGCAAGACATAACATATGCACCCGAACACTCGAAGATGACTTACGGAGGGTTTACTTCCACTCCATGCTTCATACGGAGTTTGGTTCCATACTGCTTTGGTCGGTGAGATGTTGAGAATATGAACAGCTGCTGCAACTCCTTCAGCCCAAAAAGAATTTGGTATCCTATTCTGTTTCAACATCGATCGAACCATTTCCACAATCGTCCGATTCTTGCGTTCAGCCACGCCGTTCTGTTCGGGAGTATACAGTGCTGTGAGCTGCCTTCTTATTCCTTGTTCATCGCAGAAGGCATTGAAATCTTTTGAGGTAAACTCACCTCCACGATCGGTACAGAGTATTTTTACAACTTTCCCACTTTGTTTTTCCACAAGTGCCTTGAACTTCTTGAAGCACTCAAAGCTTTTTGATTTGTGCTTCAAGAAATATACCCAGCTCATCCTACTAAAATCATCAATAAATAGGAGAAAGTACATACTGCCAGCTAATGATTCTGTTCTCATGGGACCACACAGATCGGCATGGATGAGCTCGAGAATATCTTCAGCTCTCTTTGATTTTCCTATCGGAAAAGATTGTTTTGCTTGCTTTCCAATCATGCACCCTTCGCAGACTTTTTCTAATGACTTGATGACAGGAATATCATTCACCATTTGCTTGTTCTTTAGCAGCTGCAGTCCTTTAATGCTTAGATGGCCATATCGCTGATGCCATAGCTCGTTTTCCGCAAGAGTCTTGCTCACCATGGCTCTCTTTCTGTTATTTCAGCAAAATCAAGAGCATACATACGATTTGATGACATACGAGCACAAGCAAGAATTTTACCAGTGATTTTGTGTTTCACCGTGCATTTAAAATCATCAAATACCACCATGTAACCAGATTCATTCAATTGTCCAACGCTCAGCAAGTTGTGTGCTAAAAATGGAGCAAAATGAACATCCTTAATAAATTTTTTCTGGTTACCTACTGAGATCTCAACTATGCCCTTATCTTTAATCTGTAGTTGTTTATCATCTCCAATCCGTACTTGTGATTTGACAGTCTCATCGAGGTCTTTGAATTTGGAGCGATCTCCGATCATATGATGAGAGCAGCCGCTATCAATGTACCAGATGTCATTCTTCTTTGTTGTTGTTGCTTCTGTCATAAACAGGAAGTTATCTTCCTTTTCTTCAGCATAATTTGCCTCTTCTGGTTTAGACCAACAATACCTATCAGAGTGCCCAAATTTATTACAGTATGAGCACTTGACAGTATTGTTTCTGCCTCGGCCCCTGCCTCTATGGCCTCCTCGACCTCTTCCTCTTCCATATTGATTTGAGGATTCAGACTCTCCCTTGGTCTGAAAGGCTATTTCTTCTTCCTTCCCATTAGATCGGTTGATTCGCGCCTCATGAGCTTGAAGTGATCCCATCAGTTCATCAAACGAGAATGTGGACAGGTCCTTAGATTTTTCGATTGCAGTCACCACATGATCGAACTTGAATGGCAGACTCCTTAGAACCTTGGCAACGACTGTTTCGTCTGATATCTGATCTCCGTAGGATCTCATTTGCCCTACAACCGACGAAACTCTTGCCAGAAAATCTTGCACAAACTCGTTATTTTTCATGGAAGAAGTTTCAAAATCACGCCTTAGGGATTGCAACTTTACCCTTATTACCTTGGAGGAACCCGATATTCAGTCTTGAGCGTGGTCCACGCTTGCTTGGCCGTGGTAGCTGCGGCTATCCTGGAAAAAATCGACTCATCCACTGCCTGCTGGATGAAGAAGAGAGCTTTGGCATCTCATTTTAGATGCTCTTTGTTGCGAGTCTCGTCTTCTTTATTTTCTTCATATCCTATTTCGACATAATCCCATAGATCTTGAGATCGAAACAGTGTCTTCATTTTGATGCTCCAAAATTCATATGAATCTCCTTTGAACAGCGGAATTTGTGGCTGTGAAGTACTGACACCGGCGTTGGCAGCCATGTTTGCGAGTGAAGCAGTCAAAGAAAATTCCCAGTTCTGAAAGAACCTGGCTCTGATACCACTTTTGTTGGAGATTTTGACAGAGCAATAATGAAAAATTGGAAGCAAAAGTGATTCTGCAGATCATTTTTATTAGAGTAAAAAACAAAGCCTTTAAATAGGCATTACAAGCTAAACGTGACTTGAAAGCAGAGCAAATTCTTAGCCTAGAAAATCTCAATTGTTTAACTATTTCCATCGGCACATAATCTGCCTAGGAGATTTATTCAACTTGACTACTAACAAACTACTAACAAACCTGCCTAGGAGATTTATTCAACTTAACTACTAACAAACTATTAACAAACTACTAACAGAAACATTCGAATTACTCTAACTTCAACACGCATCCTGCGTAATAACATGTAGTTGGCTTTTAGCAATAACGGTCAACGCAACAGCTGACTGATCGATTATATTTTGTTGTCAGTCCAAACGCTAAATTACTTGTCGTTTCTGATACATGTGGGCACTGCAAGGAAAACTTTGGATGCGAGTCTTCCAAAACACAGGTGAATTCTGAAGTCTAAGGATTTTAACAATAAGCATATTTATGAGGATCAGTACTTTCAGACTGAAATGCTCCATTACGGCCAGAGGGTCTAAAGGATGAGCATCTTTTAGATCATGGACAGTTATTTGGTCAAGAGAGGGTCCAGGCTGCCAAGCAAAAGGGGATAGGGATGTAGTTTTCAACTTCAAAAACCTATTTAAGAAGCCTGCACAAGTAAAATTGTAATCCCACGGCGCTTAAAGAAATACAATATATTTTATGACGAGTAAATAATCGAGTTGGAGAATAGAAAGGATGTAAGAAGGCGCATGGAGGTAATATGGGATAAGAAAAACATATGAATATGATCCTAACAGTTGCAAACTTGCAATGCCTATGGCTTCGAGGTACATATTTTTGGGAAGAGATGATAGTGAGATTAAACCGATGACGTATTTATTTTTTCATCACAATCTCCTGCGAAGGATTGAAATTGAAACCACCGTCATACATGAGACTAGGTCACCAATATCTATGGAGGCTCTAGATTTTTTCAAAAGGGACTATAGTAATCAAACAGAATTCTTCTCTATTCAAATAGTTACAGGGAAGCATGTAAAGTTTGTTAAAATGTCAAAAAAAAGTTTCCACCGCACAATGTAGGTACATGATATCAAACAGGCATTTTAAGAGATGGCAGTGAAAATTTTGGCAATAACACATTAGGAACTCGGTTGTGCAACTCAGATGAGAAAACATAAGAACTCTTAACGACAGAATAAAGCAAAATAGTGGTTTGGGGGGGGGGGGGGGGGCCTTTGTATAACTTCATCAATTCCATTCAGATGTTTCACTGCTTTGGTTCTGTTCCATATGGGACCCGATTTTACTGGAAAAGTATTCATACAATGGCAACAATGACAAGCTTGGTGAACATCTGATATTTTCTGTATACAGAGATGAACTATTATTATTATAAAACAAAATAATAAGAAACAAACCAGAACTCAGAATAAATCTTTTAAAAAGTATATATTCAGAGAGAGAAATATATTTATATAGAGGAAATATAATACCTGAAGAGTTGACACGACCGGTACATTGCAACAGCAGAGAAATATACATGAAATCTAAAGAGACTCCAATGCTCTAGGACATTCATCATTTCCTTCTCTTCTTGCTATGCCTTTTATTTCTTTCACTTCCATCAGAGCTTGATTCAGACTCAGATTTTGAAGATGATTCTGTCTCAGAACTGGAGCTACCTGATGATGAACTTTCAGAATCATCATCTGATTCAGATACTGCCTTCTGCTGCTGCATTATGAGGCGCAACATATTCTTCAGGTATTCACGCAAGCTCTCTGTGATGCCACCCAGACCAATGGATGTGAAGAAATTGATAGGAAACTTAGTATTCTTAGGATTATCTTTCGGAAAGATAGATTCAAATGAATCTTGCATTGTCGGATCATTTAAACGTTCATTAAGCACACGTATTCCAAGATGTTCTGACAGTTCCTGTGTTGGAAACAAAACCTTTTTAAGTTCAAAAGACCTTAAATAAAGTAATAAAATATTCAAAAGGCATTTAATAAGCGTAATGGAAGATGGCATTTAGCGCTCCTCTATACTTGGAAAAGGATCTTAATGAAAATTCTTGATGATGATGTTGTGTCCTCTTCAGTCAATCGTATATAAGCTAGAACATGCCAAGGAAGCGCACTCGTGCAGAGTAAATGAGCAAAAAATTTGGCCGCATTTCATAGTTTATTTGTTTCGAGACGATGAATCATTGGGTACTGCTGTACAAAACATTTTTTCAAAATTCTCTTGACGAACTTTATTGATCATGCAAAAACGTTGCCCCAATAGACCATTGTAGCGAAGATATGTTCTCTCTTGGCTGCAACATTCAAGAAGCATGATGCAAAGCTCCATCTACAGAAGAAAACAATAAAATGAATGAGTAAATAACTAAGCTTTAAGTATTTCAAGCAACACAAAGACATGATCAGAAAATCAGAAAACGATATTTCAATTGCATTTACGGTTGTTTTTCACATCTCACCCCCAAAGCTTCCATATTGCTAAATTTCACACCTAAAAATATGAATTTCCAAATTTCACCCCTAAGACTTTTCTTTTAAACAAAAAAACCCACGTTATCTATATTCTGTCGGAATTTAACTAGGGTTAGTTTGTTCAAACCAGGACTTGAGTTACATGTGTGTTTCCTCCTCTCCCCTCAAAAACGGAATCCTACCTTTTCTTTCATCTTCAACCTCGTTACGGCATATCAAAATTGACAAAGAATCACAATCTAATGCACACCAACATCTAATGAATGGGTGAAGAGGCAAGGCCTAATTTTTTATGTAAAGAAAAGCCCTAATTAGTGATTGAAGAGAAACCCTAATCCCAAATCGAGAGGAAAGGAGATGATTTTGAAGGGCAATTTTGCCGTTTAGCGGTCACTTAACTGGAGTAACGGAATATTCATATAAGACGTTGAGTAAAACTAAACCCGGGGGGAGGGGGGAGATTATGAACAACTTAAAGGTTTTAGGGGTGAAATTTAGAAATATGGAGGTTTTGGGGGTGAGATATTAAAAAAAACTTGCATTTATGATGTAAGCAGACTATGGCAAGTTAACATGGTAATGGAAATAATACAATTACTAAAATATAATAGATACTATAAAATCAGAACACTAAATGCCACCAAAGTTATGTGTGAATACAAGTATTAAGAATAGTAGAAGGCAAAGGCATTGGTAAAATACAGCAACCACAATAAAGGAGAAAAGATATTTCTGGCCTTACTACATAGTGGCACTCAGTACAAAAGATCAAAAAGGAGATTATCATCTCAACTTTTATGAGCCAAAACATCATCTTTCCTGTGGAGCAAAGCTCCATAATTGTTATGACCAGCTGTCAACCTAACGCCAAGTCGCTGACCCACTCTTAACCAGTGTCAAATTCTATCAACAAAAATTATGCACAGACGAGAAGTTTGCTATAATGATCCTAAATAACCACTTGGAATTCTTGAAACCTTGGAGAAAAATCTGAAAAGGTAAAATTGTAATATATTTGGTATTGGGAGTGCAACTCTCGCACAGGACCAAGAGTTAAATAGAACCCATTCCCATATTTTAAAAAATGTAATTAAACTGTAGCTAAATTAGAATATGGGTAAGCTATGAAAATCTGTAGCAGCAAACCATAGCATAGCCAAGCAAGAAAAAGCATGTGAATCATTTTTATGCGGTGGTACCAATTAAGACAGCATCCTCCAAATTCTCCAGAAAAAAGCCATCCAAATGTCTGTCGACCATTTCCATCTAGGTTAATTGACCTGACCTCTTTAGACTATTTCCAAGATAGCTTAGACCCATCAGACAGTCATCTAGTTATCTTTGCACACTCATTTAGGCTTGATGCATCACGTTCAACTTCCATATATTGAATTCTCCACACTATCGGTATAATCAGCTCTACAAATATGCATCCAGATGATAAAATTTCCTGCAGCATTTTCATTCTACAGTTCAACTAAAAGTGCAATCACTAAGAAAGAGGCGTCCTGGAAACATGTGCGAACATGAAGAACTCAGACAAATGCTAATTGGTAGGATGATTCAGAAATTAACTAATTTCATGTGAAATTTTTCACTAGAAGATATACACCTCGATAAAAGATGCTCGGCATAGACAAACCATATTATTGCTAGGATCAATGAAAATAGACCAACATGGTTCACGTCGATATTTTGACTAGACAATATACACATCAATCAATATTTCAGCATGGAATTCGTCAACCAGAAACCCATTAGGTTATCAAAACCTAACCCAACAACAAATTGATATCCTATATTTTTCCCCCTAATTGGAGTTATGCTTCAAACTAAAAAAACAAACTCATGGAATTACAATTAAGATTGGTTGGCATGTTGAAACTAGTACAATCCAAACGTGTTTAGTTGGATGTAATGAAACTAAGTATTGCACATAAACAAAATTTAACAAGCCATATACAAAATCAGATAATGATGTTGAGGCGATTTATGGAACAAGTTAGTGATTAAAACTAGTTACGACCAAGGTTGCATGGACACGGATACGGGGATACAGATACAACACGATGTGATACGGCGACACGGCCAAATCCCAAAATATAGTACACAAGGACACGTCTGTATATATAATCTTATAAAGCTAAACAAGATATCAAACTATTATGACAATATTAAACAAGGAAAAATTAACAAGATTAACATGTTGTGGACTAATAACATACTAAAAGTGTGTTTATACGCATAGAAGACACGCTATACGTTTATGACAGATATGCAACACGTCCGATACACGTCGTGCAAGTATCTTGCAAGTGCCGGTGTCCGATACGTCAGACACGGATATGGCAACCCATTGGAAGTGTCCGTGCAACCTAGAGGTTACGACCATGATTTGAATGTATGAAAATTAATTGTACAGCAATAAAATTCATCAATTATTAATCCTCATATAGATCAATGCAGCTGATTATTAAGCACATGAAAGAAAATTTCTAAACATGATAATAAGAGAGAAAGCAAATATCAAATTAATCCACTAGCAGCTATTACCAGAACCAGTAAACGTTAGTGCATTGCACCTCCTGTCCAGGTTCTAGTTTGATCTTTAATAATTTATGACCAGCCTCTTCAAAATCAACACTTGACATGATTGTGAGATAAATAGTTCTCCGTAAATTGACAAGATTTGTTTCGGGTTCATCCTTGATCTCCATGTTTTCTTCTTCCTCTTCTTCGGATTCCTCTTCATCCTCATCATCTGAGGCTGCATCAGAACCTTCTTCATCATCTGAAGACTCCTCCCCAAGAATACTTATCTTAAGATTTTCACATGCTTCTCATCCTCCAAAAACTCTGGATTCGACTTAAGAACATCTGCTCAATGAAGAGAAATATGAGAAGATCAGAAAGGATGATATATATTTTTTATTTCTTTTGTGGGGGTGGGGTATGGGGGATCCAAAACAAAGAAAAATGTGTATAGCATTATATACCTAGACTCGTCTCCGGATCAATCTCATCTTCAAGATATACGGCATATGTAAACTGATCTTCTTGCTCAACAAGGTCGAGTTCAGGTCGAATTGCAGGAAATTCCTGTAAATTGATGCTAAAGAAATTTATCTAGGAATATTCTGTGATTTAAATTTAGCTAGGAGCAAAGATATGCATATTTCAGTTAAATACCTACAATAATAAGCATACCTGAAACTTGGGCTTATCTTATCGTGAAAAGGCCTTCAATCAAAAATTGAACATGTTTATCTATTTCTCCTTCATGTAGTATACCACGAAAGCGCCCAAAATGCCTGCAAGGTTTTCAACAAGGGACAAATGTTATCACGAAGTAAATAAAAACTGCTTCCCCTGGACTTGAGATCAATTATAAATTACAACTCAGCATTGACTCAGTGATGCAACACAAGTGTCCAAGTGTTTACAGAGAACGTTACAAATTTCACAAACAATTTGCCCCAAAAAAAAGAGCAATTCCTTGCCGCAAATGTTCAAATCAAAAAATTAATTTCTTTCACTTTCCATCAAGCAAAAACAATCAGATAATGTTGGACACCAGGATTGTAGAAGAGAGAAGAACAGATGCAGAAACCAATAGCATAGATAACTCAGTAACTTAACAGTTAAAACAAATCCTTAACAAGGAAATATACAGAATACCAAGCTACTAAGTACACACCACCACATGTCATTAAATCAAAATTAAAAATGCATGATAATTATACATTATAAGAACTACAAGCAGGTCATGGACGGATCTTACTTCTTATGTCTCTATTGCAAGAACAACTTGAGTAATGATCAGATGCAGCATATAAAACATTGGGCTGAAAATGCATAAATAAGAGGGAGATGTTGAAACAAAGAAAGAAAGCTAACAATTAGAGACAGTAAAGCCTAAATTAAAGGCCTAGGATATGATTTATTGGGATACAATAACAGTGCAACATAGTCAGTTACTATAATTTATTCCGAATCCATATTTTACTTCATTCGATATTTGGCATCAGCCCCTCCTTCAAACTTCTAGTCCTTATCAAAAAACCTTAGCTGACACCATCCCTATAAAAATTCCACATTCTCAAACCCTAGCCAACCACATTGCACAAACCCCTAAATTAATTATATCTTCCTTCCGAAACCCCTTCGACCACATATCCCTCATAGTCAACGCAAATTCCATTTTAAATTTATCTAACCCACAAGCTGGAAAAAATTCTTTAGTGCTTTGATTCTATAGTTTCATCACTGAATCTTCCTACTGGACACACCTAACGTAATTGATCCCGTTTTCCTCCTAAAGCCCCTTGACCCTCAAATCTGCACCGAAATTCTTTTGAAACTTAATTTCAACCCTAATCTTCCACAAAACAATCTCCTAGAGTGCTACGGTTGTTGAATATCATCATTGAATCTTTGAAGGTACTAGATTGGATGTCATTAGTGAGTTGTACAACTTCTTCCTGCCTTAGCAAACCTATTTCATTAGATTGCCATATTTTAGAGGCTTCACCCGAATCAAATATCGCCGATATACCGACCGATATATCGTTTTAGGACCCCAAGCGATACGATAAAACTGATATAATATCTCCCTGTATATCGGCTGATATGTAGATATCTCCCGATATATCGACGATATGCGCTATATGAAACATCACTCCGATAAGTTTCCGATATCCGATATTACCTTAGGATTCATGATAACCGTATAGTATATGGTTGATGAGTTCTAACTGAATTCCTTGCCATCAACTCATTATTGTGATTGCATATCTGAATTTTCTTGCTTGTCAGATTGTATGTAGTATGGGTTAAATCCCTTGCATAGTTCGTTAATTATTTGCATTATTTGCCTTCAAAATCATTCATGCAAGAGATCAATTTATTGCTTTAGGAATATCTTTACATTAGCTAAAGTTGCATTTAGATCCCTTTCAAATTAAAACCTGACCATCTCTATTATCATACATAGGGGACTTCCAAAAAGAATATTCTGCACCAAGTAGCCACTAAAAAACAAGAGCATGATTTTTTGATATTCCTTATTTGCCGTTGAATTTTTTTTTTTACCTCACATATACAAGTAAAATGAATGCTAAGTTCTTATTATAAATTTGAGGGCAAATTGATCTTTTAGGTGTTTCTCAGTCTCAACTCAAGTTTTTTCTTTGGACTTCTTATAAGGCTTGCAAACTAGATTAGCATAGGATCCAAGCTTTTTATGGATGAATTTGTGAGTGAATCCTCTTTTTAGTGTAGTTACTAAAATCAAGAGAGTTGTTTTCTCAGCCCATGATTTTGATGAGAGGGTATTAATAAATAATTCTTTCTTATTTAAGAAATTAATTTAATATGGCAAGATAGATCAAAATTGATAACAAAATTCTAAGGTTTTTTTGGCGCTCCTTTGATTCTGACAAAATTCTAACTCTTGTGTCTCTTCGTGCAAGGAGATGAGGATTGAAAGAAGGATTTTGGTGCTAGTGAAACATTTTTCGTCAAATAAAAAGAAATTTAGTTTTATAAATTAAGTGTTTTTCCTTCAATAAATTGGTCCCGTAAAAATATGCTTTACATTTTATATGTATATTTAATTTAAAATTTTAATTTAACATTCCTTATTTGATTATATGTTAGTTAAAGAGGTATAAATAAATTAGTTGTGGTCGTTTTCTTTTAATCTTTTCTCACTTATATTATATTTTTAGCTTTAAGGTTTATTTCTTTTCTAAATTAATGAAAGTTAACCTATCATTGTTTTTAGAACTAATAAATGTTTTAGCTCTTTTAAAAAAGAACCTCCTTATAAGAATCTGTACCGTGTTTGAGATTAACTGTTATTTATTTTGTTGCTTTTTTAAAAAATTTGATTGTTTCCTCTATGTGATGTAAATTTAATTCTTTGAAAAAACATATTTATGATCTTTGGTTAAATGAAATAGCTTAGTTGTTTATATATATTAATATTAGTATTAGTATTAATATAATATACTTAGAAAACTATTTTTTAGCTATAAATAGATGTTAGAACGACTAATAGTTCATATGTATTGTTATAACTTATAAGTTCTCTTCTTTCGAGTAGGGTGGAAGAAAAAGAAGCGACAGCAAAATAGAAATCCAAAAATGTCTTCACATCTCATTTCCAAGTATATACTAATAGATGGTTATAATGTTTGGCTTGACATATCTTGAATTAATCACGAACCCATGCGTTACGCACGGGTCCACCGCTGGTTATTGTATATTCTAAAAGGTTGATTCTCCATTGCATCTTGCGATTTGTTTTCATGGCATTAGCCAGTAGGAGCATCGTAGTCCAATCTTGCATCAAGGTACAGAGAAACACCATCATAATTAGAAAGAGAAATGGACATGATGCAGTAAAGAGGTAAGATAATTTCCAACTAAGGAAATCAGAAGCATGAGCATGAAATTGCCATACAATTGGAAAAGAGAGAAAGTGAGAACCTGGACGAGATTGGTAGGATATTAAACGGATGGTCCTTCAAGGGGCAAAGGGAATCATTAAAGTTCAAGAGAATCACCAGTTCTAATTTGGCTTACTCAATCGATACCTACCTTGATAGAAGAGTGCTTAAATAATTGCATGTCAAAGTGTACACGTCTTGTGTTTACTTGAACACTGTTCTGTTTACTTGACACTCTTAATATTAGAAAAAGGAAATGGCCTATAATGAAAGAGTTGCTTCCCTTTAGCATCAGAATGCATGATAATGTTTTGCTAGGCAAAAGACCAGTTTCTTATAGGGAAAATCAGTACTAAACAATCAAAAGTAAAAGGAAATGGCCTATAATGAAAGAGTTGTTTCCCTTTAGCATCAGAATGCATGATCGCATTTTGCTAGGCGAAAGACCATTTTCTTATAGGAAAAATCAGTACTAAACAATCAAAAGTAACACAGCGATCAGAGAGGTAAATTATGTACTACAATGTTAGCATCTGTGTCGGCAATATTGCAAGTCCTTTGATCAGTTTCACTTTCAAACGAATTCTCAGCGTGATGTGCTAAAACACCCATAGTGGAGCCACACAAGACATGCAATAAGTTAGTTGTTAAAACAAGTACAAAACATATGCACACATATAGTTCCTAAAATGATTAGGTTAGCATACAAATCTGCTAGGTCTATAAACTTAATCGGCAATTTGACAAAGCAGATTACCAGATTATCATCATAAATATAATAGGGATGCATGAGGTATTGAAAGTTATATGATTGACATTATTAAACTCGCCATGAAGACCCTGAGGTGAAAAATCTTGAAGCAATGCCCCACATTCTTTGACAAACCCAACAGCTACCTGCAAAAGAGAGGAATGAAACATGTAAAAACATTCCACACATCTCAAACACAATGAATAATACAAAAGTAAACTCTACCTCAACACTATCATGAAGCAGCTCTAAAGCAATGATCTCATGAGCCACTTGTTGATTCACAAGATGTGCTATAAACTTCGTTGCAGCAAGCAGTTGAGGCTTTGTCATTTCGTTTATAAACCCTTCTAGTATGCAACACAATCCTTCTCAATAGTAATTTGCCCACTTCCGGAAACTTGGTATTAACAACAGCTGCCAAAGCCATAAAAACATCTGTGAACCCTGGTGATGCCATCTGTGACTTCATACACGAACGGCAAAACAGACCCCTTTCTCGAATGAGATTCTCCGAGAAGAGTTCGGGAGTGATGTTCTTAATATTAGTGGCATTCACTTTGTTAACAAGCCCATTGATACTTTTCCTAAGAGCATCCCAACTCAACCTTTGGTATTGTTCGCTACTCTCATCTTGAACCTCCCTCATCATCTGAGCCATCCTATGTGGCGAAATGTAAATTCCACCAGTTTTGATCACACCCGCATCAGCCATCTGTTGAACAGCAGGGGGTTCTTCCTTTTTGCTCTCTTCTCTCTGTTCTTCTCTTGTTCCTTATGGCGGCTCTCCCTATCTCTCTTCTTACCTCGATCGTCTTTCATCTTGTGTTCTTCATGGGAAGTTCTGTCTCTAATTCTCTTACCACCACCGTCCCCATTCCTTCTTTCTTCATGATACACATCACGTGCGTGAGGGCTTCTCTATCTATCTCTCATCTTCACATCTTCTTCGTCTAATCTTCGGTCTTTGTCCCTGCTCTTCTTCCCATCATCGTCTCTATTTCTTCTACTCTCTCTATCTTTCTTCGTAACTCGATCATCTTCCCTCTCCCTCTCTTTTTCTTCATCAGCGCCTTTGTCTTTGTGCCTTCTCACCTCATGATACATGTCCCTCCGTTGAGGACTCCTCTCTCTTTCTCTATTCTTGGCTCCGTCATCTTTCTTCTCTCTTTCCTCGTCAAAACTTCCGCCTTCATCTCTACTCTTCACAACATCATCATGATCATCCTTGTTCCTTCTCCTCTTTTTATCCCTTTCCTTAACTCGATCGTCATTCTTCTCGATTTCTTTATCCAGATTTCCACATTTCCTTTTAGCATCCTTCATATCTGGCAGCACGCCCTGTTCCATATCATCATCGTCTTCTCTTGCCCTGTTTATCTTCTCGGGTACCCCATCATCATTATCCCTCGATCTCTCTCTATCTCCATCATTTTTAAGAGACCTCTCTCTCCTATTGATGATGCTCAATATTGGTCCATTGGATCACGACATCTGGCAGAGATGACGTGTCCAAGAACTCAGAAGAAAGGCCTACAAGGAGCCGACCAGGCCACCCCTGTACCCGAGCTGCAAACAAACGCTGGCTCACCTCCAAGCCCCCTGCACAATTAGCCCCCTCGGCCTCACAGCTCGTCTCCGGGCTACCGCAGAACCAAAATACCTCGGCTCTCCAGCTCGTCCGCGAGCTCTTCCGCCGAGGTCATCTCCCTCGGTCTCATCGACCGACCAACAGCACCGCTCACAGGCTCAACCGCCGCTCCGCGAATCTCGCCATACGCAGATTCTTCGCCAGCAACATCCCACGTTCCACGCCATCGCGATCCGCTCCTTATGCAGGCGTGATGTCGGGAGCGTAACTGCTGGCGAGATCTTCGCACCTACTGCTGCATGCTGCCGCTGCTATAAAAAAACCCATCACAGAGGGGTCAAGTAAGCCATCTTTTACTCTTTTAAGCCGTTACTCTGCTCGGATCTCATCACTAACTTGATCGTCGGAGGGTCCTTGGTGGTACCAAACCATACCGGAACTTCTTTGCAGATACTCGGCACCAAACTCCTCATTCCACTTCTTCCTCCGAAACCCATTGAGACCCACACGCAATAGGAGATAATCAACAAAGTCCACCGGGAGATCAACGGAATACAACATCTGACGGAGACCCGAAAAGGACCTCCATCAATTGGCGTCGTATGTGGGAAACGAAACTCCACAAAAAAACAAAGTTGGCCTTCCGATCTCCATCCCCATGGCAAGCGATCACCCTGAAGATCCAGATACCAGCCGCCGCCTCCCCCTCACCGGAGGCACGGATGAGCCTCCTCCGGCGACCGTCATCAACGCCCTCGCCAGCCGAATAGACCGACACCCCCTTTCTTGACGGGGTCACACAGAGAGGGCTCGCCACGGCGGCTCGAGGGTCACCTCGTCCAAGGATCTAAGCCCTCACTAAGAGGCAGCCCAGCAGCTACCCTGCTCGGCTATCCCTGACGGGTAGCTTCCCTACCGCAACGCCAGGGATCAGAAAGTCCTCCCAGAGGCAGTCGAGCCCGAGGATCCCTCGCTCGGCTATCCCTGGCGGGTAGCTTCCCTACCGCAGCGCCGGGGATCAGAAAGTCCTCCCAGAGGCAGCCGAGCCCGAGGATCCCTCGCTCGGCTATCCCTGGCGGGTAGCTTCCCTACCGCAACGCCAGGGATCAGAAAGCCCTCCCAGAGGCAGTCGAGCCCGAGGATCCCTCGCTCGGCTATCCTTCAGGACAAAAGCCCTCGCCAAGAGGCACCGGGCAGTAACCCTGCCCGGCCAAGGGTCCTTGGTAGGCTTCTTACAGCCCTATAGCTCTTCCCGCGCCAAGAACCAAAGTCCTCCCAGAGGCAGTCGGATCCTTGTTCAGCTATCCCCGGCTGGTAGCTTCCTACCACAACCGACAGGGATCAAAGTCCTCGCCAAGAGGCACTAGGCAGCAACCCTGCTCGGTCCCCGTCCTGAAGGATCAAAAGCCCTCGCAAGAGGCAACCGAGCCCGACCCTCGCTCGGTCATCTCCGGCTGGTAGCTCCCTACCCACGACGCCAGGGATCAAAGCCCTCACAAGAGGCATCCGAGCGGCTACCCCGCTCGATCATCCCAGGCTGGTAGTTGCCTACCCACGACGCCAAAGATCAAAGCCCTCGCCAAGAGGCAACCGCGCAGCTTCACTGCCCGGTCATCCTTCGCAGGCCTCTCACGGCCCCTCCAGCGTCAAGGATCAAAGCCCTCGTCAAGAGGCACCGAGCAGCTACCCTGCTTGGTCATCCTTCGCAGGCCTCTCACGGCCCCTCCAGTGAAAGCCCTCGCCAAGAGGCACCGAGCAGCTACCCTGCTCGGTCATCCTTTGCAGGCCTCTCACGGCCCCTCCAGTGAAAGCCCTCGCAAGAGGCAACCGAGCAGCTGCCCTGCTCGGTCATCTCCGGCTGGTAGCTCCCTACCCATGACATCAGGGATCGAAGCCCTCACAAGAGGCATCCAAGCGGCTACCCAACTCGGTCATCCCAGGCTGGTAGTTGCCTACCCACAACGCCAGAGATCAAAGCCCTCGCCAAGAGGCAACTGCGCAGCTTCACTGCCTGGCCATCCTTAGCAGGCCTCCCACGTCCCCTTCGACGCTAATGGTCTGAAGCCCTCATCGCGAGGCCGTCGAGTTCCTTCCTGCTCGGCGCATCCCCAGCGGGCATCCTCCTGCCCAACAGACGCTGATGGTCTGAAGCCCTCATCGTGAGGCCGCCGAGTTCCTTCCTGCTCGGCGCATCCCCAACGGGCATCCTCCTGCCCATCAGACGCTGAGGATCTCAAGCCATCATCGTGAGGCCGCCGAGTTCCTTCCTGCTCGGCGCATACTCAGCGGGCATCATCCTGCCTAACAGACGTTGATGGTCTGAAGTCCTCATCGTGAGGCCACCGAGTTCCTTCCTGCTCGGCGCATCCCCAGCGGGCATCTTTCTGCCCATCAGACGCTGAGGATCTCAAGCCCTCATCGTGAGGCCGCCGAGTTCCTTCCTGCTCGGCGCATCCCAGCGGGCATCCTTCTGCCCATCAGACGCTGATGGTCTGAAGCCCTCATCGCGAGGCCGTCGAGTTCCTTCCTGCTCGGCGCATCCCCAGCGGACATCCTCCTGCCCAACAGACGCTGATGGTCTGAAGCCTTTATCATGAGGCTACCGAGTTCCTTCCTGCTCGGCGCATCCCAGCAGGCATCCTCCTGCCCATCAGACGCTGAGGATCTCAAGCCCTCATCGTGAGGCCGCCGAGTTCCTTCCTGCTCGACGCATCCCAACGGACATCCTCTTGTCCATCAGACGCCGATGGTCTGAAGCCCTCATCGCGAGGCCACCGAGTTCCTTCCTGCTCGGCGCATCCCCAACGGGCGTCCTCTTGCCCATCAGACGCTGAGGATCTGAAGCCCTCTTCGCGAGGCCGCCGAGCCCCTTCCTACTCGGCGCATCCCGGCGGGTAGTTTCCTACCCAACAAAGACAAGGATCAAAGTCCTTCCAGACTCGACTATCCCTGGCCGGTAGCTTCCCTACTCGCAACGCTAGGGGTCAAGGCCCTTGCCAAGATCAATCGAGCAGCTTCCCTACTCGGTCATCCTCAGCAGGTATCCTCCTGCCCAACTGACGCTGCGGGTTTGTAGCCCTCATAACGAGGCCACTGAGCCCATCACATGCAGCGGATCCGAAGCCCCAACAAGAAACATCAGGTCTATCCAAGTCTGAGTAATCCCCCCTCGACTTCGGGGCCATAAAGATGCCTCCTTCTCAGCAGCGCTTGGCACACTCGGCAAGTGATCGAAATCAACTTGACGGCCGATCGCTCCACTTGTCGTTCCCACACTGGACGGCGCCCCATCAGACGCCACAGGTCTGCACACGTCGCGTCGGCCAACCGACGCTTGACACGTGGACCGTCACTTCAGTGGCAGGATGCACGAACCGGCGCACCTTCCTTAAATGCAGAGATCTCGCCCTAATTCGCTAGCAGAAAAGACAGCCGACAGCCCGGGGACGCGTCCCGACGAAACCTTGGGAAGGAGCTTATTCCGGACGGCCCGACAGTCCACTCCTGACCCAACCCGCTAGCTGGTCGGGACAAGAGTGGGGGCTAATGATGATGCTCAATATTGATTCATTGGATCACGACATCTGGCAGAGATGACGTATCTAAGAACTCAGAAGAAAGGCCTACAAGGAGCCGACCAGGCCACCCCTGTACCCGAGCTGCAAACAAACGCTGGCTCACCTCCGAGCCCCCTGCACAATTGGCCTCCTCGGCCTCACAGCTCGTCTTTGAGCTACCGCAGAACCAAGATACCTCGGCTCTCCCGCTCGTCCGCAAGCTCTCCCGCCGAGGTCATCTCCCTCGGTCTCATCGACCGACCGACGGCACCGCTCACAGGCTCAACCGCCGCTCCGCGAATCTCGCCATACACAGATTCTCCGCCAGCAACATCCCACATTCCACGCCATCGCGATCCTCATTAATAGGCGATCCGCTCCTTACGCAGGCGTGACGTCGGGAGCGTAACTGCCGGCGAGATCTTCGCGCCTACTGCTGCATGCTGCCGCTGCTATAAAAAAACCCATCACAGAAGGGTCAAGTAAGCCATCTTTTACTCTTTTAAGCTGTTACTCTGCTCGGATCTCATCACTAACTTGATCGTCGGAGAGTCCTTGGTGGTACCAAACCACCCCGAGACTTCTTTGCAGGTACTCGGCACCAAACTCCTCATTCCACTTCTTCCTCCGAAACCCATTGAGACCCACACGCAATAGGAGATAATCAACAAAGTCCACCGGAAGATCAACGGAAGACAACATCTGACGGAGACCCGAAAAGGATCTCCATCACCTATTCTTGCCCTCAACATCCTCATCGGAATATCGGCGCACACGTTCCAGCCTCCGCTCACGATCCCTCCTGCTATCAACATATCCCCTTCTCATCTCTGCCTCTTCATTGTCGCTATCATGTCTTCGATGGCCTCGCTTCTCCTTCGACCTCCTAATGGGATCATCTGACCTGCAGCGATCTCGGCGGCTGCTGTTCCTACGACGATGCCGCTCGTCTTCGGAGCTTGATTCGGAGAGGAAGAGGAGTCGCTCGAGCGCCTGCGACGCGATGGCGCCATGAACAATTAAAAACGGGAATTTTGAGATTTGGGAGTGAGGATTAGGGAAATTTTGAGTTTCGTGTTGCTTGCCCTAATCCCCAAATTGGCGCAGGCTCGATGTTAAACCCTCGGTTATGGGCTTTTTAAGTTTTAAAATAGGCTTCTTCTCCTTCATTCACGTTGGATCAGAGACTAAAACGGATGCGGACGCGCTTTCGTTTGCCCTTTTATCACTGGTAAATTACAGTTTACAGACAACGTAACCAAATCAAATACTATTAGCGTTTTTTGTATTCTCGGATTTCAATTTACAGATTTTTTTGGACCTGCGTTAACCCTCCATTTTAAAGAGAATAATTATGCTTGTATATTTAATTAGATGTGCACATAATGTATATATGTGGTTTATTTCTAATCCATTTGCACGAGGAATATGTGTTTGTGTTCTCGCCTTAATTTATTTTCATGACCAAAAGTTTATTTACTATAACAATAATATCTAAATTAAAGCCCATTTAGTTTTTGAATAATTATTGAGCTGTATACAATAAAAAGGAACATTTTATATATAACATAACCAACAAGGTTGTTTTGTTTGCTTGTGGTTAAAAAAAACAATATATTTACAACTACGAGATTGTTTGATTCTAGATGATCAAAGCCCTGTACGGCTCCCAACTGCATGGTGTCGAAAAAAATTGGTTTTTCCCTTTTTTCCCAAGTCAAGATGTGGTTAAAAAACATTTGGCTTTAAAACGGTGTAGTTACAATTATGCTGCGTAGTTGCAACTACATCTCATGAATCGCGAAAAACACTTAAATCCCATCAAATTATCCGTTGATTGCATCACTTTAAAAATTATTTACCGCATAAAAATATAAGAAAGACGCTTGCTCCCGTGTTAATATTTTTCTCCATTTGTTCACGTAATTGAAAAAACCAGCTCTATAGAATGCAATTCCAACCATGCAATGCGAGGTGTTTGGTTCACAGAAAAGCAAAGGTGCAATTTTTGTTGCATACAGCAAATGCGGGGGATGCTTGGCCAGCAACGAAAAATAATTGCAGTATTTTTGCCAAAAAAAAGTGACACAAATCCATTGTTTAGTTGTCTTCTGGTTTTGTAATTGAAATCCAAACCCAAACCGTTTTTTATGTCTGGTTGAACAATAATAAAGAAATTGCTGCATTTGTTGTAAATTTGCATAGATGGCATATACAAAGCTTATGTGGCATTTATAAGTATGCTCACCATTCTCAAAGCCGCAACTCCCATCACAGCTAAAACATGTAGTTGGAAATGAATGGTGTTTTCAACTTCATACAAATATCATGGTTGCAACTTAATTTTTTTGCTTGGTCAAAATGCAGCCGCAATTACATGCTTTACAAAACATTCGTTGGTCTGGATGTAGTCATGATGATGCTCGATATCGGTGATCTCCCAGATCATAACACGTAGCAGATGACGTGTCACAGAGCTCACAAGAAAGGACCTACAGTGGCCGACCAGACAACTCTGTGCCCGTCCTACAAGCAAACGCTGGCTCACCTCCGAGCCCCTGAACAATTGGTCTCCTCAGCCTACCAGCTCGTCTCTGGGCTACCACAGAACCAAGATACATCGGTTCTCCCGCTCGTCCGCGAGCTCTCCTGCCGGAGTCATCTTCCTCGGTCTCATCGACCGACCAACGGCACCGCTCACAGGCGCAACCGCCGTCCCGCGAATCTCGCCATGCGCGAGATTCCGCCGGCCACATCCCACGTTCCACGCCATCACAATCCCCCGTTAACGATCCTGTCTCGCCATTAATGGGAGATCCCGCTCATCACGCGGGCGTGACGTCGGGAGCGTAACTGCCGGCGTGATTCTCGCGCTTGCCCTGCTGCCACCGCTATATAAACCCCTTCTTCAGACGGTTCAAGAAAGCCATTTTTACTCCAGTAAGCCGTTACTCTGCTCGGATCTCTAGTGTAACTTGACCGTCGGAGGGTCCTCGGTGGTACAACCACCCCGGAACTTCCTTGCAGGTAGCTGGTACAACCACCCCGGGACTTCCTTACAGGTAGCTCGGCAACCACAACCTCAAACCCATTGAGATCCACACGCTTCAGGAGCGACAGCATCCAGATCCAACCTCAGCCACCCATCGCCGCCATCAGCAGATCAACGGAAGGTAACATCTTGGCGCGATCCAGGTTGCGTCAGCTGGCACCGTCTGTGGGAACTCCTTGATTCCACAAAAACAAAAGTTCACTTTTCGATCCTAATCCAACGGCGAGCGATCATCACGAAGATCCAAGCACTGGCCGCCGCCTCCCCCTCAACGGAGGCGCGGACGAACCTCCTCCGCCGAATGCCATTAGCGCCCTTGCCGGCCGAATAGACCGACTCGCATCCTTCGTGGAGGCGCTCATCTGCGTCCAAACGGCAGGGCAAGATCCCCAGGTCGCCGCTCCCCCGCCTCGGGATCGGGAGCCCTACAGGGGAAGAGAAGACTCCGTCCGCGTCGGTACTGCCGACCACCGCGTCGCTACCTCCCACGGCCGCAGATCCCTCGGGCCAATACGTTTTGAGGCCCGCTGGGCGCCTCACAGTTCAACGCCGAGGTCCGTCGCCAGAGCGCCTCGTCCCGAGATCCTTCGCGCGCCTGTCCCTCCCGAGGAGATGTCTGTCAACTTGCCTATTACCAGGCCTGACCAACACCCCCTCCCTCGACGGGGTCGCGCGGACGAGACTCACCACGGCGGCTCGAAGACTATCTCGCCGGGGGATCTGAGGAACCTCATTGAGAGGAACCGGGGCCGAGGCCAGACGCAGGCCTCTAACAGCAGAGGCCTGGGATCAGAATGTGCCGAGTCGTCAGGGTACCATGGCCGACTCGACGCCCTCGAGAAGAAGATCGAGGGTCTGCATCGGGAAGGTCACCATTCAAGCGATGGGGCTAAGTACGCCGCCGACTCGCTCACCAAGCCATTCATCGAGGAGCTGCTCGCTGTCCACGTCTCCTCTCGCAACAAGCCCCCAAAGGTCTCCATCTTCGACGGCAAGTCTAACCCGAAGGACCATTTGGATGCGTTCACCGCAGAGATGAGCTTTCAAGACAACTTCGACGCAGTCCAGTGACGGGCTTTCCCGGCCACTCTCATCCGCTCCGGGCGAGACTGGTTCCGAAGACTCGAGCCGTGCTCGATCTCAACTTTCGACGAGCTGACCACCCAATTCCTCGGCCACTTCGTCGGGAACAGGAGACAAAAACGCACCGTCGACCACCTCTTCACGATCAAGAGCGGGGACAAAGATACGTTCAAAGTATACGTCACCCGCTTCTACAATGCCCTTCTCGAGGTCCCCGAGCACGAGGACGAGACGGTCATCACGGCACTAAGGTCTGGTCTTAGGCACAAGGAGTGGTTACGCTCCTTTGCACTAGCGCAACCTAAGACCATGGCCGAGGTAAAGGCCTGGACCGAGCGCGAAGTCCAGCTCGAGTCCGAGGTAAGCGCAAATCTCCCCCGGGCAGAGCAAACCGACCAGAAGAAGAGGGCAAGAGAAGAGAGAAGGGGACCTGAATGGCAAAAGCCCTATCTCCCAAAGTTCCAGGAGTACGCACCGCTCAATGTCTCCCAGACAGTGCTACTAGAAGAGGCTAAGGGCGAGAGGTTCTTCAAACTCCGTGCCGGGGACAAGTCGAACATCAGCGACACTCCGTGCCGGGGACAAGTCGATCAGCGACACTCCGTGCCGGGGAAACGTAGACCAGCGACACTCCGTCTCGGGGAAACGTCCAACACAGACACTCCATGTCGGGGAAACGTCGACCAGCGACACTCCGTGCCGGGGGCACGTCTACCAAATCACTCCGGGCCAGGGAAACGTCTACCACGGACGCTCTACCTCGGATACGCGTCAAGCGTCGACCGTCCATGTCGCAAAAAGGGCAGTGCAGGCTTCCTACAAACCGGGAACCAAATCGCTCCGGATCATTGCGTCGACCGTCCATGTCGTAAAAAGGGCAGTGCAAGCTTCCTACAAAGCTGGAACCAGATCGCTCCGGGCGAGGGAAAAGTCTACTACGGACACTCCATCTCGGAGACGCGTCAAGCGACGACCGTCCAAGCCGCTAAAAAGGCAGTGCATCCTAAAAAGTGGGAACCAAAGCAAGTCGCCTCCACGCAAAAGAAGATCCATCAATTTCATGCACACGACTCACATATGTGGTGTGCATTTATTGATGGGAGGCACTTTGTTGAAGTCGAAAATTGTACCCCGGTTGACCAAGTCAAAGTCAAAGTCAACCCCAAGCCAAACGGGCCCATGCCCAGGTCGAGTCCGAACATGAAGCGGCCCTCCCTCCCCCATTCCAAAATATAGATCATGTAATAGATAATTTTTATGTAAATTTTTATGCATGAATGGGCATAAAGCCAACTTTTTGTAAAGCCTATGGCTTATGTGCAAAAAGAAATGGCACATGAGCCATGGGATAGCCAAAATGCCATTTTTGTAAAGCCCAAGGGGCTATATGTAAAGTGTATAGCCTATAAAGGCAAGGATAATGAAAATATCCTAGCAGCTTTTTCTCTCTCTAAAAATTCCAGATCTGTGATCTTCTTCTTCCTCAAGGTTCTAAAACCTTCTCTTTTTTTTCTTTGGAATTAAATCAAGAGTTTTACTCTTCCTTTTGTAAAACAAAATAGTTTTTTACCACAAAACCCACAAAGGGGAACTCAGATCTGCCATCAGATCTCAGAAAGGAGAGATCTTTAAAATCTTATATTTCTTGATCTTCAAGATCCGGCCAACAAAGGAAGAAGAAGGAAACCCATCTCCAGAAACCCCACTTTGGGGAAGAACTCGGGCTCAAGGGGAGAAGCCCTTCATCAGCTTCAAAACATCCTAGGAGTTTAACTCCTCATATATATATATATATATATATATATATATATATATATATATATATATATATATATATACAGAGAATAATAAGTGCTCCTTTCTGGGAGTACAACTCCCATTGCAGAGACCAAGTCCCTTTTGTGCTCACGTGCTGACACGTGGGGCGCTAGCGCTCTTGCGCTAGCGCCCGAGCGCCTACATACTGACACGTGGTGCGCTAGCGCTCAAAGCGCTAACATTCTTGCGCTCAGAGCGCTAGCGCCTAAAGCACTATCGCCCGAGCGCCCACGTACTGACACGTGGTGCGCTAGCGCTCAGAGCGCTAGCGCTCACGTGCTGACACGTGGTGTGCTAGCGCTCAAAGTGCTAGCGCCCTTGGGCTCAGAGCGCTAGCGCCCGAGCGTTGACACGTGGTGCGCTAGCGCTCAAAGCGCTAGCGCTTTTGGGCTCAAAGCGTTAGCACCGAAAGCGCTGGCGCTTTTCCCACGCATCCTTTGGATGCCCTTTCCTTTTTTTTTATTATATATATATATATATGTATATATATGCGCGCGCACACACACACATACTCTACAATACTATCCCTCTCAAAAAAATTTGGGCCGGGGCGCTGCCCCGCACCCCGCAAGAGGGATGCTAGCCCTCTTGACCCCCAGCCCGCTATCCGGGTAGCGGGACCCCCGTAAAAACTCTGTGTGGCTCCCGATATACCTAAGCCCCCTCCAAAACAAAACACACATACACTGCACATTGAGTTCGCATGACCAGTTTCACCCGTTAATCAGAGGTTCTCTCGCTCCAAAGGCGAGGGGTAATTAACGGTAGCTTAATCCGCGGCTGCCGGAGATTCGAATCCCCACAATCAATAAAACCCGGCCTACCCTAGACAGGGAGAATATGTAGTACACCTGACAAGTGCGCGCGTATTCCCATCTCAATGGGGTGACGAAAAACACCATACACCTGCCTCGAGGCCGCCACATCCTGCTTCGCGGCCGCTGCCACCTCGCCCTCAAGGGCAGCGACCCTCGCCATCGCCGCCTCCAGCTCCCGCTTCGAGCTCTCCCCCAGTGAGGAGAGCTCGCCCGCGGCCCGCATTGCCAGGGCTATTTCATCCTCCTCCATCCGGACGACGAGAGCGACGTGCTGGAAGACCTGAAGAAATCAGAAGGGGGTCAGAAAGAAAAAGGAGCACCAAATCTCGCGAATGACGAGACTCTAAAGTGAACAATCGAGTGAAGTACAAGCACTAACCACGACCTCTTAGGCGATGGACGCCATTTGCGCCTTCAGAGTCCCCCCAGGGACCTTGCCCCCGGCCGACCTCTCCATGTCGGACAGCAAGCTGTCAGCGACGGAAAGCCCCGAGGGCACCTCAAAGCGAAGCTCCTCCTTAGCCACCAAGATCGGGGAGGCCGGGATCCGCGGGACTGCACGGGGGAACCTCTTGAGGGCCGACGGCGGAGGGCTGGTCTCTACCTCCAAAGCCAGGGCCTCCTGCCCCCGAACCTGCTTTCAGCTCGGCGCCTCGCTGGACTCCGAGACGTGATCCGCACTCGAGCGCGGAGGCGGGACGGCTGCTGGGGGAGCCGGGATCGTCGTCCGACGAGAAGAGCTGGCCCCTCCAGCCTTCGACCCCTTCTTCGGCTTGCGCATAGCCGCTCGAAAGTAGCTCAGGTCCATGGGTTCTGCACAAGGCAAGGTACAATGAAGTTAGCAACACAAACAAAAATGAAAATAAATGCAAGCCTAGCAGAACGCCTACGAGCTCCTAACTTACCGACGAACTGGGCGGGGCTGAGCCCGGCCCAACTAAGGGCCCGCTCGGAAAGCAGCACGTCAGCCCGGGGAATGGGCTCCCACTCCGCCACTCTCACCGCGTCGGGGTTGTTGGACGGGCTTCCCCGCCGGCACCTATCCCTAGACCACTGGGTGGGCATGGGCCACTCCTCACCTTCCGGCGGCCCAACGAAGAAAAACTTCTTTTTCCAATCGTGGATGGAAGAAGACAGGGCGACGACACCCGACCCGGGTGCACTCCCCCGCCATTTCCTAAAGGAGAGATAAACCCACCTTGGGTCACCCGCACGGGTGCCAGGGCGGCCTTTGTAAACAAGTGAGGAGGCAAGGATGGACAGACCAAAAGGAACCATCTGCAACTTCAAGCGGACCAGGAACCCAAGGAAAATCCTCCATAAGTTCGGCACTAGCTGGCCCGGGGCTAGCCCAAAGTAATTTAGCACCCTAACAATCTCGGGAGAGAAGGGCAGGCGCATTCCGGCCCAAAAGGATTCCAGGTACAAGGCAATCTCTTTAACCCGTACCTGATCCGCCCTCTCTCCTTCCTTAGCGAAACGTAGAGTGTAGCCGAGCGGGATATGGAAACGAGCCTGAGCAGTGGCAAGCTCGTTCTCGTACCTCACCAAGGATGGCACGCCAGGGGCATCCGCCACCTCCGCTAGGGGATCCGCCCCTGACGCGTGGCCCCGGGAAGAAGATCCGACCCTAACTCCCTGGGAAGGCTCCGACTCGACGGAGGGATCCCTAGAATCTACCCTGACGACATCTACAGACTCTTCAAAGGAAGACATCTAACCTGATAGAGAAGTCCTCGGCAACGCAGAAATCCGACCTAAGAGGAGAGCGCCGAGCTTACAAGATCAAGAGTGAGGGAAATATGAAGAGAGTTGGGCCCTGAAGCGGACCCCACCTCTATTTATAGACACCCGTGTCCTCATCCTACGGCGACAGTCGACTCCCGCCAAAACAACTCTTCGCATTCGACGACCACGATCGCTCCACCTGTCGCACGCACATTGGCCGGATCCCATTAGATGCCAGAGGTCTGCGGCCCGTCGTATCAGCCAACCAGCGCCCGGCACGTGGTCTGTTGCTTCAGCAAAAGTACGCGTGATCCGGCACACCCTCTTTAGTGCAAAGATCTCTCCCTGATTCGCTGACATCATCCAGAAAATACAACAGATTACCCGGAGACATGCCTGACAATATCTTCGAAAGGAAGCTCACCTCGGGTGACCCGGCAGACCGCTCTCGACCCGACCCGTCAGCTGGTCGGGACGAGAGTAGGGGGCTAATGATGATGCTCAATATCGGTGATCTCCTAGATCATGACACGTGACAGATGACGTGTCCCAGGGCTCATAAGAAAGGACCTACAGTGGCCGACCAGACCACTCCTGTTCCCGTCCTACAAGCAAACGCTGGCTCACCTCCGAGCCTCTGCACAATTGGTCTTCTCGGCCTACCACAGAACCAAGATACCTCGGCTCTCCCGCTCGTCCGCGAGCTCTCCCGCCCGTCCGCGAGCTCTCCCGCCCGTCCGCGAGCTCTCCCGCCGAGGTCATCTTCCTCGGTCTCGACCGACCAACGGCACCGCTCCCAGGCGCAACCGCTGTCCCGCGAATCTCGCCATGCGTGAGATATCCGTCGGCCATATCCCACGTTCCACGCCATCACGATCCCCATTAACGAGCCTGTCTCGCCATTAATGGGAGATCCCGCTCATCACGCGGACGTGACGTCGGGAGCGTATCTGCCGGCGTGATTCTTGCACCTGCCCTGCCCGCTGCCACTGCTATATAAACCCCTTCTTCAGATGGTTCAAGGAAGCCATTTTTACTCCACTAAACCGTTACTTTGCTCGGATCTCTAGTCTAACTTGACCGTCGGAGTGTCCTCGGTGGTACAACCACCCCGGGACTTTCTTGTAGGTAGCTGGTACAACCACCCCGGGACTTCCTTGCAGGTAGCTCGGCAACCACAACCTCAAATCCATTGAGATCCACACGCTTCAGGAGCGACAGCCTCCAGATCCAACCTCAGCCACCCATCGCCGCCATCAGCAGATCAACGGAAGGTAACATCTTGGCGCGATCCAGGCCACGTCAAGTCGAAACTGGGATTGGATCAATACCTTTTAACAAATCGGTACAATGGAGCAAAACTGAACTATCAATTTGTTTGCAAGTGAGTTATAGACAGATATTGATAAAGATACAGAGAGATGTCTATATATGTATTTATTTTTATCTTTTCAAAATTTACATTTTTCTATGAGTTACTTTTTTATTTGGGTGTGAGAGAGAGAGAGAGAGCGCTCAAGAACAGAGAAATGGGTCACTGCGTCTATCTGGGTGGGCCATAGTTTCGAGTTCTTTAAACGGGCCCAATCATAATTCCGCGTCGTTTGTTCGGGTAAAGAGCAAACAATGACCCGACCCGATCCAGTACTTAAACGGCGAAAGTCGAAACGAACGGAACAAAGCACACAGAAAATTAGGGCTCCGTCTTCCCTAATTTAGGTACAAAATTTTTATCTCTCTCTTTAATTTCTGAGGTTTCTTTCATTCTCTTGCTTAAAGTTTTCTCCTTTACTAGTAGATCTATTAGATGCTGTTGTAATATAGCGTAAGTTGCTGTCTTTTTGCGATCTAATCGTAGATGGCTGAATTAGTTTAATTTTAATCATTTTTATGTCGTACTTATGTTTTTTTGTTTTTTGTTTCCCTTAGATTTATGCTCTGATCTATTGTAAAGACCTTGGAAATGATCAAATTCATAGAAATTTAGTCCATTTCCTCGATTTTTATGGGTAAAATTTGAAATTCTGTGATAGATCGAGGCCGGAATCAAGATATCTGAATAGATCAGATGATTTTTTCATCGGAAATCCTCAAGAAATTTTGTGATATCGTGTTTTTTGTTTTGTTTGTGTAAGCAAAATTTGCTAAGATCTGATATAAATAATTGATACGCCTTAAATTATAAGTATCATCTTAAATGCATGTCAAAAGTGGATCTTTCCAGTAACTTTTATATATGTTCAATTACTTTTGATGACCCTTTAGAGAAAGAGAGAACTGTTCATCGAGATCTATTGTTGTTTATACAATCACAGGAAATGTTTATTGTTGCCTTCTATTTTTGGGCTAAAGCCTGGATAATGTCAAGCTGCTTTGTCATATTGACCAAAGATGGATTGATTCATTCACCTTTTCCCGATGTAACCTTTTGTAACTATCAGTACATTCTTTGACGTTCCTGTATACTTCCCTTTGAATGATTAGATTAATTACCCTTAAACAATAAATTCATTCATGAGTTGCTATTTTTTGTAAGCTTTAAAAAATATTTACATGCTACCCGTCGGCTGATGTTACCTTGCCTCTTATTACTGTCTGTGTGTTTAGAATAAATTTTTATTCACAACTTGTCCCTACTACGTTCTCAAGTCTAACTTACACATAAATTCTAAAACATTAGTTAAATCACATTTTTTCAGCTTGTAGCCAAATTATTTTCTAGCACTCGACTTGTCACTGTTCTCATTAATCTACATATTTGCTTTAACAAAAAAGGGAAACAAAAAATCACTTTCAGTTACTTGAACTAAATCCAATTTGCCCGCAGAAAACTCAGTCTACTTTAAATTAAATAAAGATGTCTCCAGCTGAGTCGTCTCGGGAGGAAAATGTTTACATGGCAAAGCTTGCCGAGCAAGCCGAGCGATATGAAGAGATGGTTGAGTTTATGGAGAAAGTTGCAAAGACAGTGGATGTTGAAGAGCTTACAGTCGAAGAGAGGAATCTCCTCTCTGTGGCCTACAAGAACGTGATCGGAGCTCGCCGTGCCTCTTGGAGAATTATTTCATCCATTGAGCAGAAGGAAGAGAGCAGGGGAAACGAGGATCATGTGTCTCTGATCAAGGAATATCGTGCAAAGATCGAGGCCGAGCTCACCAAGATCTGCGATGGGATCTTGAAATTGCTTGACTCTCACCTTGTCCCTTCCTCCACTGCTACCGAGTCCAAGGTGTTCTATCTCAAGATGAAGGGCGATTACCACAGGTTAGTTTTCGCGGTTTGCAATGAAAGAATTTTTGGGTAAAATGCAGACGGATGTTCTTTTAATTAATGAGTTATTGTCAACAGGTATCTTGCGGAGTTCAAGACCGGGGCAGAGAGGAAGGAGGCTGCTGAGAGTACTTTGTTGGCGTACAGGTCTGCACAGGTGGGTCCTTTCTTTCATGAATTGATTAATTTTATAATATATAATTGGGTTATTCACAAAGCATCCATTTAGTTTGCTTTATTAGCACTTATACCCCTTCAAAGAATTATTAGCGCAAGCAATCTCTCTCCTCATTGTCCACAAGCCTTAAATAACACTTATATTGAATTCGAAATAACTTAAAATGATTGTTTGATTTAACTTTAGACATTGTTTGTGTTGTTTAAAGTAGAATTTGAGTGTTTTTGAGGGTTTTGGTGATAAGCAGAGGGTGTGTTTGCCATTATAAATCATTTCAGGGGGGTAAAAGTGCTACATGGGGTAAATAAAAGAGTGTTTTTTTGGCAATTAACCCTATATTATTTGAACTTAATTATATAGGTTATCTATTTTAGCATGTTCATCGTGGTGTGTGTAAATACATTTCTGTCCGCTCTGCTCTCTGGATTTTCATGATTCTGAAATGATTATTAGGAGTACATGTTTTTTTGACAATTTTGAGTTGATTAAATTCCTGTAATTTATTGCTGCTTTAAAGGCTTGCATGTTTTCTTTGACCAACTGTTAATCTTCATCATATTGTCCTTCTTTGCAGGATATTGCTTTGGCTGAATTGGCCCCAACACATCCTATAAGACTGGGCCTCGCACTTAACTTCTCAGTGTTCTATTATGAGATCCTCAATTCACCAGACCGTGCTTGCAACCTTGCTAAACAGGTCGGTTGCTATAATTTGTTTGGATTTAAGTTTTACAGTTTGACTACCCATATCTGTCCGCCTTTTCAATGCGATCAGCATTGCTCTCTTGATGTTATTTGATTATGAGCTCTAGTATACGTAGTTTGGGCAATCTCTCGTATTTATGCAAGTGAAGATTGCTATGACTCGGGAAGACATGATGGTGCCATAACTCACAATACATAATGGGTCTTTGATGAATTTTGCATGATACATGATTGGAAAAGACCATGATACTTTGAAAGCAGTTTTATGGAGAGGACTGCGTTAAATTGCTTATCAGAAAGATATTTATATTATAGTAACATAGTCATTTTAACTTTCGCGGTCTATGTCCACTTGAAAATATACCTGTGTGTATATGCTTTGGTGATTTTTTATATGACTAAGCGCCTTGGCTATTGGCTGTTTTCTTCCTTTACATTCCACACGCGTGCGCGCACGCACACATATAGATGAGAATAATGGAGGAAAGGTGCCATAGGAGGGAATTTTCTCTTATGCCGTTTAAAAAGTACACTCTCCATGACTTTTTTCGACGATCGGTGCCCATCACCATCATCTTTATCATCTAAGATATGGATATACCAAATCTTATGTGATTCTACCACTTTTCACTGTTGAATTAGTAATGTAAAAAGTTATATTGTCGGTAAACCATTAATTTTGTACCCACTAAATCAACGCTGAAAAGGTTGTCACGGAGTCGCTATGGCGACGACATGGCGTCGCAGCGGTTCACTACCGCCGTGATTTGTTACCGACATGGTTCACTACCGCCTTGATTTGCTACCGACGTGGTTCACTACCGCCGTGATTCATCTTTCTTATTTTAAGTTTCGCCTTGTCTGCATATATATATGAGACCAATTGAGAATCGAGTTTGAAATTTGATAAACAACATCATATAAATATTTATTTTTTCCCAAAAAATTCTTTCAGTACGTTCCCTCCAAATATCCCAAATGATTCCTATCTTTATAAATTAATAATATCCCAATTTGATAAAATGTTTGATGGTTAAATGATGATATAGTTGTGTGCTTGATGGTATTCTATAGTTTTTGTGATTATATATTGGGTATAGAACTATAGATATATATAAAATTAATGTAGCACATTGTGAACGATTTGTCGTCTTACGGATGTGGCGGTTGCTGTGTCACCATGGCGTCCTAGCGGTTCACTATCGCCGTGGCGCCGTAACAACCATGCCTATGGCCACTTTTCGACATTATTCCCCCCGCCCTCTACACACACACATACATAGGAATCTTATCCTATGAGGTCCGGCTTCATTTCTTATTTTGAAGTACAATTTTCAAACACCCACCCCCCGTGTTTTTCACGATCCGCTCCGGCCACCGTGATCTACATATGTTAGATAGGATATGTATCAAATTTTACGAGATTTGGAGATCTCTAGCATACCCATCAAGCGATCTTGTTTTTCATGCATTGTAAAGCCGTCGGTTTTTTAGTCCATTTGATGGATTAGTTTTCCAAATCTCGTAAAATTTGATACATAGCCTAACATGTGTAGATCACGGTGGCCGGAGCGGATCGATGAAAAACACGGGGGGTTGGGTGTTTGAAAATTGGACCTCAAAATAAGAAATGAGGCCGGACCTCATAGATTCAGCTCCCTACACACACACCAGATCTGTTTTTCTATACGGAATGGCCTTCCAGATGACATCAAACTTATTGACTCTTGTGATGCTTTTAGCAATTGATGCAACCTTAGAAATTACACGTCTAAGCTGTCTGAGTACCAATTGTGAGTGAAATGAAATTACTGGTGCAGACTGGACTACTGTTGCTTGACTATATATCATCGGAAATATATTGAAATCTATACTGGTTTCTTTCCAACAAATAAAAAAATATGGCCTGGTTAGATTAAGAAATATGTAAATACCTATTGAACGTACAACAATAGTTGTATTCCACAACGGCATAAAATAAAATTTTTAAATAATTATTTATATTTATAGTTTGTAAGCAAAAGTTTGTTTGAAGTTGTACCAGAGTTTATAGGGTTACCGTGTAGAATTCATTCATCTATGTATGCATACTTTTCTTTCTTTGTCTTTGCTGTGTGCAATACTGCTATTTATATATTACAAAATCATAGCCTTTTTTTTCTGTTACAAAATCTTACTGGTCTCTTTTGTTACATCACATAAAAAGTTGGTTTCGTTACCCACACTGTACTGTGCTTGTATACCTTACATTGGTCTTTTTCTCGTATCCTGTTCAATTGCTGCATATATTGGATTTCATAGTCGAAACCCCTTGAATCTTCAACCAACACTTTTAGGCTTGAGCTAGTAATTTATCTAATTATGGTAGGCTTGTCATTGCACGCATTAAGATTTTTATCATATTTTTCAAAGGGCATATATTACAAATTGCTACCAAATTGAACCTTTTACAAAACTTTTATTAATGGTCCGATCTTTGTTGAATTTCAGGAAAAACTAAGATGTAATTGTATAAAATTTAGTAGTGGATACATGAGTAAGGGACAAGCATTACTTCACGGGCATAACTTTTTCGAACAACTTAATACATCATCCTTTTACCTTTTAGTGATGTAGAAGAACCGCTCGAGCAGTAAATTTGATCAAATTAGACAATGAGTGACTGAATTTGTTAGGGCGGATGTGCTGAAATCTTTATGCTACAAAGCGCATTCTGATTTTTAATTTTTGAAATATAAGATGATTGAGAATGGTTGATACTACTGTTATAAAATTCTTTATATGCCTCTTGATCTTTATGAGTTGTAAGCAATCAAGTCGACCATTATTTATTCTTTTGTCCGGTATTATTATTTATCATATTGAAGTTGAGCTACATACTATGCGCTATAATCTGGTGTTTTTATGCATGCTGAAACATAAACAATGTTGATACTGATTGACTATTAGCCTACTTCTTATAAGGCGACTTAATTGTTTTTTGCTAGGCGTTTGACGAGGCTATTTCTGAGCTGGACACGTTGGGCGAGGAGTCGTACAAGGACAGCACGTTGATCATGCAACTTCTCCGAGACAACTTGACTCTTTGGACCTCAGACATCACGGTTCTCCCTCCATATTTCAAAATTTTAATATATTATTCGTTTGTATAACTTTGTTCTTAAATTTTTTCTCTCTTTTACTAATTGCATATTTGTTCATATTAATAATATAGGAAGATGCTGGGGACGAGATCAAAGAAGCAGCCCCTAAGCGTGATTCGGGTGAGGGCCAGTGATAGCGGAGAACACACAATCTTCCTTTTGATTGTGTGCTCCTTCAGAAATTTATTTGCGCGCTTCTTTTTGTGCCCTTTTAGTTTGATGCCTTAGCAAGAGCGTTGTAATAGGAATTTGCATGTGCTGTAGATGTTAGATTAAAAATGTAGCAGGCTTTGTGTCGTGTGAAACTTTTTATCAATTTGACCAACCAAACTGGGTTTGTTTTAGTGATTTATTTATGATTGTTGATTCTCAATTGATATTTGCGTTTCCTCTGCAAACATATTTTTCTTTTTGGTAGGTACCTAAGCTTGTTGGTTTCTTATTTTTATGAGTAATAATTTAGTCATATTTTGCATGGTCCTGGAAGATATTTAAATACCAAATGTTCATACATCGTAATTTGTTATATTTTGTCTCTACAGTTAAACTTCTAAAATGATATAAATACCTGTTTTTGACTTTCGAAAAATTTACATTTCATTTTGCTTTATGTTAGCTCTTTTTTGTCAGCTTTAGGCCTTGCTCTTACGTCTAAATTTTAATTTATATTACTGGTACAAAATACATGATGTCTTAAAAATTCTTTTCTAATATATACATAAACAATATTTCGAATTTTAATTACTAGTTAAATACTTTGCAGTTCTTAAACAATATTTAGGTTTTTAAATTGATAATAAATTTCTATTTCAGCTCAAATCACCATATGTATTTAACGGGTTGGTAAGCTGAGCATTTTTTCTTTCAGCTATGCATGAAACTATGATATATTGTCATTCAAATGTCTCATATCTATTTATATTAGGATATTTTCCAATATATAGCCTCCAAAGCTTTTGTATATCTGAAAGGGTTTTTCCCCTCCCATACTTTAATATTTCTCTCTTTCCCCTAATTAGTTTTTAGCTGTAACCTCTCTATATTTATAACTTACTTCTGCTACCTCTCTACTTCACTCTTGAAAATTATTCCTCCGCTGCTATCTTCTTTCTTCTTCGCTTCAACATCGCCACCGTCAAAACCACCACCATCTTCCTCCTCCCTCTCTCTTCTTTTTCAACCCATCAACACCAACTTCTTCCTCCTCTCTCTCTTCAACACTGTCGCCGTCATCCTTGAAGGAAGAAGGATAGTGGCGGCGGCGGTTGCGGGATGAAAAGAAGAAGAAGAAGAATGTGGCGGTGATGGTGTTGAGGAGGAGGAGGAAGAGGAAGAGAAAGAGAAAGAAGGCGGCGATGGGTTGAAGAAGAGAAGGGGGAAGAAGGCGGCGGCTGCTGGAGAGGCGGCGGTCGGAGGGGAGGAAAAATAATTTTCAAAAATGAAATAGGGGCTGCAGGAATAATTTATAAGTATAGAGCGCTACTGATAAATGCTAATTATGAAAGGGCAGAGAAAAATATTAAAGTACAGGGCTACCGTTAAAAAACCCTATCTAAAAAGAACTTCAAAACTTCATAATTTTAAATGAGACCACCAACATTTAAGTGCATTGGTCCCTTTAATTAGATTTATAGTTGAAAAAGACTTTTATCTTCGTCTTCTTCCTTTATCCTCTTTCAACACCGTCTTTCCCTTTTAACCACCTATTACATCCATCAGCTTAAAATTGTGGGCCTGGTTTTTCTCTTCGGCCATATTTAGCCCTCCTAATGGATAGTAGGCTGCTTTTCTTTTCTTTTTTGAAAGATGAGGAAACAAGTGAGGCATGGAAGGGTGCAGATAAGTAGGTTAATTATTATCCACGAGAGGATCATTGTTAAACGAACGAGAATATTGGGGTCTTTAGAATTATGGAGTTACTCGTAGGAAAGAATTGGGGGTTGTATGCACGGGCATATAATTTGCGAATTATTCAGTGAATTCGCGAATAGATCGTGAATTTTTTATTGGCCGACGATTTAATCGCCGTTGCCGTGTCGAATAATTCACGAATTATTCGAAAAAACTGTGAATAATTCATAAAAATAGCGAATTATTCACAAAATCAAAACCTACGGTCTCGTATATTAATTTTTTGCTCGAAATCGTTCCTGAACATTTCCCGAACACTTGCCGAATCTTTCCTGAATACCTGCTGATTTTTTCCGAATGGTTCTCCAAATCCGAATTTTCGACCTAGCCGACTGGCGGCATCATGAATTTGTGACCATGGTGGTATGTTGAAAAAACCGAAAATGCATCCCTAACCGCCGAAGTGGAATTTGGGGTCGAAATCGAAGCATCGAGATCTCTGTGAACTCTTCTACCATCACTAATCTCTCTCTGCGCCTGCGATGTCTGTTCTCGCCCTGGTATGTCTGATCTCAATCTCAACTTTTTTAGGGTTTTGATTATGCATTTTCAACTTGCCTGCTGTTTTCAGTACTTAGATTGTCTAAATCTTGGAGAAATTTGATGGAGTTGAGAATTAACCAAATTAGAGGGGGGAAGGGGGAGAGAGGACTGATGATGCTCTATATTGGCGATCTCCTTGATCCGGACACTTGGCAGATGAAGTGTCCGAGAACTCAGAAGAAAGGGCCCACAGGGGCCGATCAGGCCACCCCTGTGCCCAACCTGCAAGCGCAAGCTGGCTCTCCTCAGAGCCTCCTGAAAATTGGTCTCCTCGACCTCTCAGCTCGCCCCGAGCTGCCACAGAACCAAGACTCCTCGGCCTTCTCGCTCGTTCCAGAGCTCCCCGGCCGAGGCTATCTTCCTCGGTCTTCCGACCGACCAACAGTACCGCTCACAGACGCAACCGCCGCTCCGCAAATCTCGCCACGCACAGATTCTCCGCCAGCAACGTCCCACATTCCATGCCATCACGATCCCCATTAATGGGCGATCCGCTCTTTACGCGGGCGTGACGTCGGGAGCGTAACTGCCGGCGAGATTCTCGCGCCTGCTGTTGCTTGCTGCCGCCACTATATAAACCCCCATCACAGAGGGGCCAAGGAAGCCATTGTTTTATTCCAATTGGTTGTTACTCTGCTCGGATCTTGTACTAACTTGATCGTCGGAGGGTCCTCGGTGGTACCAAACCATCCCGGGACTTCTTTGCAGGTACTCGGCGCTAAACTCCTCAAATCACCAATCTCCTCAAACCCATTGAGACCCACACGCAACAGGAGATCACCTCCAGAATCCACCGGGAGATCGATGGAAGACAACATCTGACGGAGACCCGAAAAGGACCTCCATCAGTTGGCGCCGTCTGTGGGAAGCGAAACTCCACAAAAAATAAAGTTGGCCTTCCGATCTCCATCCACATGGCAAGCGATCACCTGAAGATCCAGATACCAGCCGCCGCCACCCCCTCACCGGAGGCGCAGATGAACCTCCTCCGGCGACCGTCATCAACGCCCTCGCAGGCCGAATAGACCGGCTACATGGCCCCAGATCGCCGCTCCTCCGCCTCTAGGAGACTCTGCCCTCATCGGCACGGCTGACCACCGGCAGGCTACGTCCTATAGCCACAGGTCTCACGAGCCGATACTCTCTGAGGCCCGTTGGGCGCCCTACAGCTCCGCGCCAAGACCCGCCGAATAAACTCGTACTCAAAGCGCGACAACAAGAATGCCGTCCCGTCCCCGAACAATCCACCACAAGGAATTACCAGCGCCAAGCAGCACAGAGAGAATCAATCAGTCCACTCTCGACCCGACCCACAAAATAAATCGGAACGAGAGTGGGGGGCTAAGGCAACCGTGCAGCTTCACTGTCTGGTTATACTTAGCAGGCCTCCTACGGCCCCTCCAACGCTAAGGATCAAAGTCCTCCTTAGAGGCGGCCGAGCGGCTTCCCTTCTCGGCTATCCCTGGCCGGTAGCTTCCCTACCGCAACGCCAGGGATCAGAAAGTCCTCTCAGAGGCAGTCGGGCCCGAGGATCCCTCGTTCGGCTATCCTTGGTGGGTAGCATCCCTACCGCAACGCCAGGGATCAAAAAGCCCTCCCAGAGGCAGTCGAGCCCGAGATTCCCTCGCTCGGCCATCCCCAGCGGGCAGCTTCCCTGCCACAACGCCGGGGATCTAAAAGCCCTCTCAGAGGCAGTCGAGCCCGAGGTTCCCTCGCTCGGCTATCCCCAGCGGGCAGCTTCCCTGCCACAACACCGGGGATCAAAAAGCCCTCTCAGAGGCAGTCGAGCCCGAGGTTCACTCGGTCGGCTATCTTTCAGGACAAAAGCCCTCGCCAAGAGGCACTGGGCAGTAACCCTGCCCGGCCAAGGGTCTTTGGTAGGCTTCTTACAGCCTTATAGCTCTTCCCGCGCCAAGGACCAAAGTCCTCCCAGAGGCAGTCGGGTCCTCGCTCGGCTATCCCTGGCTGGTAGCTTCGTTCCACAACCGATAGAGATCAAAGTCCTCGCCAAGAGGCACTGGGCAGTAACCCTGCTCGGTCCCCGTCCTGAAGGATCAAAGCCCTCGCAAGAGGCAACCGAGCAGCTACCCTGCTCGGTAAAAACTCCGGCTGGTAACTTCCTACCCGCGGCGCCAGGATAGAAGCGTCTGCCCCGCTCGTTCATCCCAGGCTGGTAGTTGCCTACCCATGACGCCAGAGGTCAAAGCCCTCGCCAAGAGGCACCGAGCAGCTACCCTGCTCGGCCATCCTTTGCAGGCCTCTCATGGCCCCTCCAGCGTCAAGGATCAAAGCCCTCATCGTGAGGCCGCCGAGTTCCTTCCTGCTCGGCGCATCCCCAGCGGACATCCTCCTGTCCATCAGATGCTGAGGATCTCAAGCCCTCATCGTGAGGCCGCCGAGTTCCTTCCTGCTCGGCGCATCCCCAGCGGGCATCCTCCTGCCTATCAGACGCTGATGGTCTGAAGCCCTCATCGCGAGGCCGCCGAGTTCCTTCCTACTTGGCGCATCCCCAGCGGGCATCCTCCTGCCCATCAGACGCTGATGGTCTGAAGCCCTCATCGTGAGGCCGCCGAGTTTCTTCCTGCTCGGCGCATCCCCAGCGGACATCCTCCTGCCCATCAGATGTTGAGGATCTCAAGCCCTCATCGTGAGGCCGCCGAGTTCCTTCCTGTTCGGCGCATCCCCAGCGGGCATCCTCCTGCCCATCAGACGCTGATGGTCTGAAGCCCTCATCGCGAGGCCGCCGAGTTCCTTCCTGCTCGGCGCATCCCCAGCGGGCATCCTCCTGCCCATTAGACGCCGATGGTCTGAAGCCCATATCGTGAGGCCGCCAAGTTCCTTCCTGCTCGACGCATCCCCATCGAGCATCCTCCTGCCCAACAGACGCCGTAGGTCTGCACACGTCGCGTCGGCCAACCGGCGCTTGACACGCAGACCGTCGCTTCAGTGACAGGATGCACGAACCGGCGCACCTTCCTTAAATGCAGAGATTTCGCCCTGATTTGCTGGCAGAAAAGGCAGCAGACAGCCCGGGGATGCATCCTGACGAAATCTTAGGAGGGAGCTCTCCCCGGGCGGCCCAGCTGGTCAGGACAAGAGTGGATGGCTAATGATGATGCTCTATACTGGCGACCTCCTTGATCCGGACACGTGGCAAATGAAGTGTCCCAGAACTCAGAAGAAAGGGCCCACAGGGGCCGACCAGGCCACCCCTGTGCCCAACCTACAAGCGCAAGCTGGCTCTCCTCAGAGCCCCGTGGAAATTGGCCTCCTCGGCCTCTCAGTTCGCCCCGAGCTGCCACAGGACCAAGACTCCTCGGCCCTCTCGCTCATTCCCGAGCTCCCCGGCCGAGGCCATCTTCCTCGGTCCTCCGACCGACCAACAGTACCGCTCACAGACGCAACCGCCGCTCCGCAAATCTCGCCACGCGCAGATTCTCCGCCAGCAACGTCCCACATTCCATGCCATCACGATCCCCATTAATGGGCGATCCGCTCTTTACGCGGGCGTGACGTCGGGAGCGTAACTGCCGGCGAGATTCTCGCGCCTGCTGCTGCTTGCTGCCGCCACTATATAAACCCCCATAACAGAGGGGCCAAGGAAGCCATTTTTTATTCCACTTGGCTGTTACTCTGCTCGGAACTTGTACTAACTTGATCGTCGGAGGGTCCTCGGTGGTACCAAACCACCCCGGGACTTCTTTGCAGGTACTCGGCGCTAAACTCCTCAAATCACCATTCTCCTCAAACCCATTGAGACCCACACGCAACAGGAGATCACCTCCAGAATCCACCGGGAGATCGACGGAAGACAACATTTGACGGAGACCCGAAAAGGACCTCCATCAGGGACAAAGCTCATGATTTTAAATATTTTTTTGTATTTGATGATGCTCTATATTGGCAATCTATCGATCCCTAACCCTAGAAGATGACGTGTCCCAGAACTCAGAAGAAAGGGCCCATAGGGGCCGACCAGGCCACCCCTGTACCTGACCTGCAAGCAGAAGCTGGCTCACCCCAGAGACCCCTGCAAATTGGCCTCCTCGGCCTCTCAGCTCGCCCCCGAGCTACCGGAGGACCAAGATACCTCGGCCCTCCCGCTCGTTCCCGAGCTCCCCTGCCGAGGCCATCTTCCTCGGTCCCTCCGACCGACCAACTCTACCATTCACAATTGTAACCGACGCTCCGCAAATCTCGCCATGCGCGGATTTTACGCCGGCAACTTCTCACGTTCCACGCCATCACGATCCCCATTAATGGGCGATCCGCTCTCTACGCGGGCGTGACGTTGGGAGCGTAACTGCCGGCGAGATTCCCGCGCCTACTGCTGCGTGCTGCCGCCACTATATAAACCCCCATCACAGAGGGGTCAAGTAAGCTATTTTTTTACTCTTTGAAGCCGTTACTCTGCTCGGATCTCATCACTAACTTGATCGTCGGAGGGTCCTTGGTGGTACCAAACCATCCTGGGACTTCTTTGCATGTACTCGGCACTGAACTCCTCATATCACCTGATTAGTCGAAAATATTGTATTTTTAACACGGAAATTTCCTCATCATTTGCATTCATATAGAAGTGTTCGGCATTCATATTTCACATATTAGCAAAACTGTCGCAAAATATCAGATTACATGTATTAGACTCTTAAACCGACACTATAAAGGAAATTGACCGCATTTTATGGCATCGCATTATCCCTACATTTGCGCAACACTTGTTTTGAGATCTGTGCAGGAAAATCCAGAAGAAAGGCCAAAAAATGTACATGGTACCGATCAAACATTACGTCAACTCAATGATTTCAGATCTGGTATCAATCCAAAAGAGAAAAAACAAATCAACATATCAGAGGAAGCCCAAAATGTTAGCCAAAGACCATTGCAAAAAGATCCAAGCCCAAGCCTCCAACATGGCCGCGGAACCGCGGCCGGAGCCTGCTTGAGCCGCGGTTCCGCGGCTGTTTTGCCACGTCATCCACCAAATTTTGGGCCATAATGCTTCTCTAAGGGTCTACACTTCAGCAAGACATGTTAATTTCCAGAAGACTCCAGAGACTTCTGCCAGATCAGCAAACCCTTGTTCCTACACTAAACTAAGCCTTGTATTCTAGAAACTTCTTCTTAAACCCTAGCTTAAACCCTAACCTAAGCCTAACAAACTCTTTCTAGAAGTCTTTCAACAAACTTTTGGAGGGAACTCAAAGACTTAGGGTTTGGGAGATCTATAAATAAGACCCTAGGCTCACTTGTAAAAGGGACTTGATCCTTGACTAGTTCATTTAGCCAATTTAGATCCATTCACTCTCTTTTTTCATCTTCTTCTTCCACAAGTCTAGTGAGAAGGCTTGTGTGAAACCCTAACCCTAATTCCAATCAAAAGCCAAGATCCCAAGTACCCATCAAGCAAGAAGCCTTGCAACCTTTTATGAGCCGAGCCGATCTTCAACAGAGCAAGTGATCCAAGCCGATCCGCGACTCAAGGAGCGAGCGACGCCAATTCAACAATTTAGTTCTTCCTCTTGTAGTTCTTGAGCGACTGTAATCAAATTGTTGATATAAATAAAATGTGATATTCTTTTATCTTGTTTCCTTTTAATTCTTGCATCATGATATCTTTTCAATTCTTGAATGTTTTCTGTGTGATGATGTTTGAGTAATACTCCGCTCGTCGAGGAGTCGAGACGATCTATAAAATGATGATGTAATATATCTTAAATCGATTCTTGAATCCTACGAGTTTTGTAAACCCTAGCAAGTTCAAGAATTGACGACCCAATTCGTTGCGATGCTTTCTTGATTGATATCGCTCGAGATTGGGGAGTTACGATCGTTTCTTGAAATTGCTAGAGGTTAGAATGTGGATGATATCTACGAAAGAACAAGGGTTAAACGATGAAACCCTAGTTTCATCAAGAAAGCCCTAACTCTCGTCGATGATCATCGATCTAATATCAATCCTTCGAAGGACAAGAACACGAAATCTTGAGATTACATCACGTCTATAGATCCGATCGATTCCTACGAGCCTCATTTAGATTCTTGACATTTGGTTGGAAATATCATCGAAACACCGATTCTTGATTTGTTTATCAGTTTCTTGATTCTTGATTAAACATCGTGACACCTGAATCAATCGATAAATTCTTGAATCATGTTTTCTTTTCTTTTAAATTAACTTTTCAATTCAAACAAAGCAAATATAAAAACGAATCGCACAATCCCTGTGGACGATCCGCACTCGCTTACGATCTACAACTGACACCGTAGTTGATTGCGGTCAAATATAATTCTTTGGTTGTGATTTCTTTACAATTTTCTACATTACACAATCCGGAAAATCGAACCAACCAAATGGCGCCGTTGCCGGGGATCGCGCGCTAATTCGTTTCATATTATAGTTTGAATTGAAAGAATTATTCCATTGTTGTTTTTGAGATCAAAATTCGTGCAAACCCTAAACGATTTGCTGTTGTTCATTGCAAGGAAATCTGGAGCTGTTTGAAAATTGAAGAAAATTTTTGGAATATACTAGAGAGCAGAGGGAGTCTACAGAAGCTCCCTGAAAAATTTTGGTGCAGTGTTCCTATACTTTGACCGCGGAAGGGCGGCATGAGCAAGTATATGCGGCGGAACCGCGGCTTGGTTGAAGGTTCTCTGTGAAATTTTTGCTTCAGGTGATTTCTTATCTTCTCCTCTCTCCTCTTTTTAGCTCCAACTAATACTTTGCTACAAGATTCTTTGCAAATAATCGCAGCGCCGCAAAAGCAAAATTAAATTTGTGCGTGTTTTTGATTTCTTGGTTGTTTGCATTATAATACGGAAATTAAGGGGCACGGCCAAATCCAAATTAGGTGGGGATTTCATTACCCTTCCTAAGCCCCGAAAACCACAAAACTTGCATCCGCATTGACCCACATTAACTAAAAGAAATCTAGAGAAGACTCTAAGGACTGTCGCGCTCAATTAGGACAAGAGAAGGCCGTGGGTAATTCATTGCTTATCCGCGTTTTCTTGTGGTGCCTTAGGCGAGTGTGTCTAAGGCTAGTGGTTTTTAATTAGGCCCACTACTTACGTAGTGGAGTACCTTCCCACTTACCTGGCACTTATCCGGCCACAGGGGGACAAAGAGGCAGTGGAGGATTCTATCCTACGACTTGTCTTTTGGCAGTTAGGAGCGGTCTAGAGCCGGACCTAGGTGACCACTAGATTCTAGGGTTGTGTGCTGCATTTGTTTTGTCGCATCATTTTTTCAAAAATCCGTATCATTTTTTCAAAGCAAGCATCGCATTCATTCATTACCCCTAATTATAAGTCAACGCTGCCACTTGTACTAACCCTTTTTAGTACAAGATAGGCTGGACACGGGATTCTAGTGCCCGTTTAGTCCGCGTACCCTTTATCGACCCCGAAGTCGATATTTCTCCATTTACCTTTCCTTTACCCACTACCACACCCACACCGATGGATCCGAATCCATCAAACTTCTTTAACCCTAATCTGCCGCCGTCCGTTGGTGCGCAGAATCCACCCCGCATCTCTCTCCAGGAGAGGTGCTACCCTATTCGAGGTCCTCTTTCGACCTGCTTATCCACACCACCAGCCAATGGGGATAACTTTGAGATTAAGCCCCAGTATATCAATCTTTTACCCAAATTCCACGGACTCGAGACTGAGGACGCTTACGTTTTCATTACCAAATTTGAAAACGTATGCGCAATGATGGGTACGTCACAACTTTCAGTGGATGCTATGCGTCTACGACTTCTTCCATTTACATTGTGCGATATAGCCGAGAAGTGGCTATATAACACTACCGCACACTCTATTACGAATTGGGAAGAATTTGTCGCTGCATTCCTTAAGAAATTTTACCCGATACAAAAGACAGCTCGAATCCGTAGCGAACTGAATCAATTTGCCCAGCTCCCTGCTGAACCATTTTCAAAATGCTTTGAACGTTTCAAGGATCTATTGGTTCAGTGTCCTCATCACGGCATCCCGAGATGGGAATTGTGCCGAATCATTTATGAGGGCATTAACCCAAACACTAAACAGAGCCTTGAAAACATGTGTCAAGGTACTTTTATGACCAAAGATGATGGGGAAGCTTGGAAGTATTTAGAAGAGTTCGCTGAAAAATCACTACAGTGGGAGAGTGGAACCCAACCATTGAATAGGGGTGGCGTACACCAAATAGATGTGTCCATAGGTGTTCGAGCTGAGATGGCAGCAATGCAAAAGAAGCTCGACGCTATGGAACACAAATTTGCAGCAGCCTCCCTAAACCCAGTGTCACTCCCCAAAACTGTTTGTGGGTGCTGTTCTGATCCGTCTCATTTAACGGAAGAATGTCCATTAAACTCTGCATTTCAAGGTCACGAGCATTCTAATGCCGCATTTCAAAGACCTCGAAACGATCCATATTCTTCCACGTACAATCAGGGTTGGAGGAATCACCCGAATTTTGCTTGGAACCAAACCAATCTCAAAACACGGTTCCTAACACAAATCAATTTCAAAGGGTTCTTCCTCCACCACAACAGCAACCCCTTCAACTCACTCAGCACCCCTATCAGTCACAAAATTTCCAAAACCAGGGCAACACTCCTGCACAGTCTAATCCTATGCAGTCCTGTTCTGACGAGTTCTCTCAATTCACTCAAACCATGAAATCACTTTTATCAAATTTCATAGAGGTTTCGACTGAGCTTAGATCTTCCGTCAGTGAGATAAAGAAAAACTCAGCGTCCCAAGCTGAGAGTATCAGAACGATGGAAGCTGAAATCGCACGAATCAAAGCCGAAATGAGTGCGAGAGAAAAAGGGAAACTTCCCTCTCAACCCCTACAGAATCCTGGGCATTACAATGTAAATGCCGTCACAACGTTGAGATCGGGAAGAGTGCTGAACAATCATGTCGGGGAAGGTATTGATGATACTGAAAATCATATCAACACCCCGGCTGAGACCTTTCCACACACACACACTTCTCCTTCTGATACTTCTTCTTCTACCACACCACTTTCTCGCGAGCCTATTCTCCATTTCCCATTAGGCTCGACACCTTCTTCCAACCCTTATAGTTCTCCACAGACGGTCCCCACACCTCTTTTGGGACCGCGTCTACCCTCTCTTCCTTCTCCTGTGATGGACCCTGCGCTTATTGCGAAAGATCCTTACCCGAACCGGTTAAGGGATAATAGAACGAGTCCTCATATGGAGAAAATAATGGAAATGTTCAAACAGGTTAACATCAATATACCTCTCCTAGATGCAATTCAACAAGTCCCCGCTTATGCGAAAATTCTTAAGGACTTGTGCACTAGGAAGAGGAAGACTCAAGTGCCAAAGAAGGTCTTCATGTCTAATAATATTAGCACTGCTTTTATACCCCAGCTTCCAAAGAAAAGAAAGGACCCAGGATGTCCTACAATATCGATTTCGATTGGGGGTAAAAACATAAATCGTGCTCTTTTAGACCTTGGCGCAAGTGTTAACCTGCTCCCTTATTCTGTCTATGAGCAATTAGGGATTGGAGAGCTGAAACCTGCTCACTGCACTCTCCAGATGGCAGACCGATCTATCACCAAACCAAGGGGTGAATTAGAGGATGTATTGATAAAGGTCGGGGAATTTGTTTTCCCTGTAGACTTTATTGTGCTCGACACACATCCTGTAGCAAACCCCCGGGACCAAATTCCGGTGATTCTGGGTCGTCCTTTCCTTGCCACTTCCAACGCTGTTATAAACTGTAGAAATGGTTCAATGAACTTATCATTTGGAAATATGACCATTGAACTAAATATCTACAAAGTTGGAAGTCAGCCATCAGAACCCTCTGCTCATATTTTAGATGTGTGCTCTGTCCATGAGATCGCTCCCGATAGTTGTGGAGCCGAGGAACTTTGCTTTACTGATCTCGATGACATTACCACATCTCTGTTTGATTTCACACATGATCTTAGTGATGACACTTTCTCTACACTTGAGTCCTGCACTTCTGACTTTTCTCCACCCGAGTCTGTATCTTTCACAGGCTCTGAGTTTCTTTGTAAATCCAAAAATCACTCAATGATCCCTCCTTCTATCATTTCTCCGCCCGAATTAGATCTCAAAATTTTACCTTCTCACCTTAAATATGCATATCTAGGTGAGAATGAGTCTTTACCGGTTATCATATCCGCTTCTCTTGCATCAGAGCAAGAGAATGCACTGTTATCGGTATTGAGATCTAATAAAGAGGCGTTTGGTTGGAGTATGGCGGACATCAAAGGGATTAGTCCCTTGATAGTTGAACATCATATACATGTGATGGATGATGCCAGACCAACCCGAGAACCACAGAGACGGTTGAATCCCGTCATGAAGGAAGCGGTCATGAAAGAGATCGTCAAATGCTTAGATAATGGTATTATATACCCCATCTCCGATAGCCAGTGGGTGAGTCCTATACATGTCGTTCCTAAGAAATCCGGCATCACTGTTATAACCAATGAGGCAAATGAGTTGATTCAGACACGCGCCCAAACTGGGTGGCATGTATGTATTGATTATAGAAAACTCAATGCTGCCACGAGGAAAGACCACTTTCCTCTACCATTCATTGATCAGATGCTGGAACGCTTAGCGGGACGAGAGTATTATTGTTTTATGGACGGATACTCAGGCTATAATCAGGTCCCCATCGCCAAAAAGGATCAAGATAAAACCACTTTTACTTGTCCTTTTGGTACCTTTGCTTACAGTCGCATACCCTTTGGGCTATGCAATGCTCCCGCTACCTTTCAGCGGTGTATGATGGGGATATTCTCTGATATGGTAGAGAATTTTTGGGAGATCTTTATGGAGGATTTCTCGATTTTTGGAGACTCTTTTTCCGATTGCCTTGCGAATCTTGACGCTGTTCTTACTCGTTGCAAAGAGAAGAACTTGACTTTAAACTGGGAAAAATGCCATTTTATGGTCCAAGAAGGAATAGTACTTGGACATGTCATTTCACAGAAAGGCATTGAGGTTGACAGAGCTAAGATAGATGTCATTCAAAACCTACATCATCCCAAAAGCGTCAAAGATATTCGATCTTTCCTTGGCCATGCGGGCTTTTATAGGAGATTCATTAAGGACTTTAGCAAAATTGCTAGACCTTTAACTCTTCTCCTGGCCAAGGATACGACCTTCCATTTTGACTCGGACTGCGAGACAGCTTTCGACTCACTTAAACACTCACTCCAGCCCCTGTGCTATCATCACCAAACTGGGACTACCCCTTTGAGCTGATGTGTGACGCATCTAATTTTGCAGTAGCTGCAGTCTTAGGACAGCACATTGAAAAGATGCCACACGTAATATACTATGCAAGTAAGACCCTGAATGATGCGCAAATCAATTATACAACCACCGAGAAAGAACTTTTAGCGGTTGTATTTGCATTAGAAAAATTCAGGCCTTACTTAATTGGCTCTCCTATAGTTGTGTATACTGACCATTCCGCTTTAAAACATCTTCTGGCGAAGAAAGATGCAAAAGGTCGACTAATACGTTGGATCCTTCTGTTACAAGAATTCGATCTTGTTATCAAAGATAAGAAAGGATGTGAAAACGTAGTAGCTGACCATCTTTCACGCATCATTTCTTCCCCTGTGACCCTGCCGATTAATGACTCGTTCCCTGACGAACAACTCTTGAGCATATCCGCTGAACCATGGTTCAGGGATATTGTGAACTATCATGCCACGGGACTAATACCGAGCGATTGGTCAAAACAGGACAAATACCGTTTTCTTTCCCAAGTAAAACACTTTTACTGGGACGAGCCCTATCTGTTTAAATATTGTCCTGATCAGATCATTCGCCGGTGTGTCCCGAATGAAGAGTTCAAGAGTGTTCTTTCATTTTGTCATGATCAGGCCTGTGGGGGTCACTTTGGTCCTAGAAAGACAGCGGAAAAGGTTTTGCAATGTGGATTTTATTGGCCGACCTTATTCAAGGACGCATTTGACTATTGCAAAACCTGTACACAATGTCAGTACACGGGTAGAATATCCCAGAGGAATGAAATGCCTCAGCAACCCATCTTGGTTGTTGAAATATTTGATGTTTGGGGCATTGATTTTATGGGTCCTTTTCCCAACTCCTTTGGGAATTTGTACATTTTGCTGGCGGTTGATTATGTCTCAAAGTGGGTAGAAGCCATTCCATGTCGCATTAATGACAAGAAAGTTGTCATTAAGTTCTTGGAAGAGAATATCTTTTCGCGATTTGGACACCCCCGCGCTATTATTAGCGATAATGGGACACATTTCTGCAACAGATCTTTTGAGACTCTGATGTGAAAATACTCAATCAACCACCGACTTTCTACACCCTATCATCCCCAAACAAGCGGGCAGGCTGAAATCTCAAACAGACAAATCAAACTTATCCTGAAGAAAACTGTTGCTAAAAATAGAAAAGACTGGTCGACCAAATTGACGGATGCTCTTTGGGCATTCAGAACTGCATTTAAGACCGACCTAGGAATGTCTCCATATAGGATAGTGTTTGGGAAAGCATGTCATTTACCCGTCGAGATAGAGCATAAAGCATTGTGGGTTATAAAAGAAATAAATTTTGATCTAAACCTTGCTTGCAACTTTCGGAAGCTGCAACTTAATGAGCTAAGCGAACTCCGCGATGAAGCTTATGATAACGCTGTAATCATAAAGAATAGGACTAAGGTTTTTCACGATAAAAACATTTTGAGGAAAACATTTTCACCTGGTCAACAAGTCCTTTTTTATGATTCACGATTACACCTTCACACGGGTAAGCTCCGATCTCGATGGAAGGGACCTTTTGTTGTGCGGTCTGTATACCCGCACGGGGCAGTAGAAGTAGAAAATGTTAAAAACGGCACCTTTTTCAAAGTAAACGGACATAGACTAAAGCCGTATTTTTCCACTGCCCCACGGAGGAGCTCTTGTTCTTACAAGAGCCAGTTTATTTGGATTAAAATTCCTCTGTCTCACCTTCATGTCCAGTATATCATTACATCATTTTTTGAATGAAGGTGAGTAAAAAGAGTAAGTTTGGGGGAAGTTCTTCACTTATATATTTTGCCCCCACTAATAATTCCCCCCAGGCTTACAGTTTTGTAGGTATAGCGTTTGGCAACAGTGAGGACACTGTTGAAAACAATTTTGGGGGAGGTTTGTGCTTATTTTCGCATCATTTGTATATCATCTGCATAAGCAAAAAACATTTCTTTAAAAATCTATAAAAATTGAAAAATTTTCAAAACCCATAAAAATTTAAAAATTTTCAAGTATAAAAATAATTTTAATATTTACACTTTTTGTACATAAATAAGATAATAAAAGTTTAGATAGTGAACAATTACATCTATGAGATTAGAAAAATTTTAGAAAACTAAGAAAATTAGAAGTTTTCTTATACGAACTAGTAATAAGTAGTTATGAGCCGTTGTCCCAAGGGTTAGTAAGATGAAGGACGTCACTAATCTGAGAATAAAAATAAGTCTGAAAAATAGTTTCTATTCTGGAAGCCAAACATTTTGAACGTGGCTACCCTGCTATTCGCACTTACACACGTCTTAAAGCCTGGGATAGTAGAGGATACCTTGAAATGCTCTTGCCTTTAAGCCGATGTATGAAGGAAATAAAAAGAAAAAAAATGATGAATAAAGAAAATATAAGTGGTGAGAAAAATGAACACTGGTTTTGTTATCACCAAGGGCAATAAAAAATATATAGCGAGAGTGCTTCTTCACCTAGTGTCCTAAGGCCAACTGGTCTGGGAGTCACTGCTATGCCTGAGGTGGTGCAAGACGAGGAAAATACACCAAATAAACAAGCACATGAGTAATCGGTCGGTTAGTACCTCAAGAAGTATTAACGGTCGCATGAAAGTGTGTGAGCAATCTCATCTAAATATTCATTAATTAAAAAGTACTGAGGCTGATGGGCAAGAATATGATAGCTTGAATTGAATTCTCCGGGTGTAGGGATGTCTTTACACACACGTAGGGTTATATGATCGATGTTTGGAATAAAGATAGGAATGAAAAATAAGACGATGTTTTATTGAGGGAGGACGTGATTTCTAACATCTTTTCATGACCATTAAGATAGGGCTCATGACAACCGAAAAGCTAGCTTAGTTGGAAACCCTAATTTTCAAAGCTTTTCTTTTATAATTCTTTTCTTTAAATGTAATATTCATGATCTTTCTTTTATTATTGGATTTTGTGGGTGCAATCTGCTGAAAACCCTCAGGAGACAACACTCCTCCTACTAGGGACACCTAGAGGTTTAAAGGCTTGTTGCACATGCTCAGTGCAATCGTGTTGCCTACGAAAGTGTGCTAGATAGTTTTTCTCTTTCTTTATTTTCTCCTTCTCTTTTTAATAAAACAGTTCGCTCGAGACGATCGAAATTAAGTTTGGGGGAATTTGATTAGTCGAAAATATTGTATTTTTAACACGGCAATTTCCTCATCATTTGCATTCATATAGAAGTGTTCGGTATTCATATTTCACATATTAGCAAAACTGTCGCAAAATATCAGATTACATATATTAGACTCTTAAACCGACACTATAAAGGAAATTGACCGCATTTCATGGCATCGCATCATCCCTACATTTGCGCAACACTTGTTTTGAGATCTGTGCAGGAAAATCCAGAAGAAAGGCCAAAAAATGTACATGGTACCGATCAAACATTACGTCAACTCAATGATTTCAGATCTGGTATCAATCCAAAAGGGAAAATACAAATCAACATATCAGAGGAAGCCCAAAATGTTAGCCAAAGACCATTGCAAAAAGATCCAAGCCCAAGCCTCCAACATGGCCGCGGAACCGCGGCCGGAGCCTGCTTGAGCCGCGGTTCCGCGGCTGTTTTGCCACGTCATCCACCAAATTTTGGGCCATAATGCTTCTCTAAGGGTCTACACTTCAGCAAGACATGTTAATTTCCAGAAGACTCCAGAGACTTCTGCCAGATCAGCAAACCCTTGTTCCTACACTAAACTAAGCCTTGTATTCTAGAAACTTCTTCTTAAACCCTAGCTTAAACCCTAAGCTAAGCCTAACAAACTCTTTCTAGAAGTCTTTCAACAAACTTTTGGAGGGAACTCAAAGACTTAGGGTTTGGGAGATCTATAAATAAGACCCTAGGCTCACTTGTAAAAGGGACTTGATCCTTGACTAGTTCATTTAGCCAATTTAGATCCATTCACTCTCTTTCTTCATCTTCTTCTTCCACAAGTCTAGTGAGAAGGCTTGTGTGAAACCCTAACCCTAATTCCAATCAAAAGCCAAGATCCCGAGTACCCATCAAGCAAGAAGCCTTGCAACCTTTTATGAGCCGAGCCGATCTTCAACAGAGCAAGTGGTCCAAGCCGATCCGCGACTCAAGGAGCGAGCGACGCCAATTCAACAATTTAGTTCTTCCTCTTGTAGTTCTTGAGCGACTGTAATCAAATTGTTGATATAAATAAAAGGTGATATTCTTTTATCTTGTTTCCTTTTAATTCTTGCATCATGATATCTTTTCAATTCTTGAATGTTTTCTGTGTGATGATGTTTGAGTAATACTCCGCTCGTCGAGGAGTCGAGACGATCAATAAAATGATGATGTAATATATCTTAAATCGATTCTTGAATCCTACGAGTTTTGTAAACCCTAGCAAGTTCAAGAATCGATGACCCAATTCGTTGCGATGCTTTCTTGATTGATATCGCTCGAGATTGGGGAGTTACGATCGTTTCTTGAAATTGCTAGAGGTTAGAATGTGAATGATATCTACGAAAGAACAAGGGTTAAACGATGAAACCCTAGTTTCATCAAGAAAGCCCTAACTCTCGTCGATGATCATCGATCTAATATCAATCCTTCGAAGGACAAGAACACGAAATCTTGAGATTACATCACGTCTATAGATCCGATCGATTCCTACGAGCCTCATTTAGATTCTTGACATTTGGTTGGAAATATCATCGAAACACCGATTCTTGATTTGTTTATCAGTTTCTTGATTCTTGATTAAACATCGTGACACCTGAATCAATCGATAAATTCTTGAATCATGTTTTCTTTTCTTTTAAATTAACTTTTCAATTCAAACAAAGCAAATATAAAAATGAATCGCACAATCCCTGTGGACGATCCGCACTCGCTTACGATCTACAACTGACACCGTAGTTGATTGCGGTCAAATATAATTCTTTGGTTGTGATTTCTTTACAATTTTCTACATTACACAATCCGGAAAATCGAACCAATCATCACCTCTTCCACCAAAACCCATTGAGACCCACACGCAACGGAAGGTAACCACCTAAGTCCACCAGGAGATCATCGGAAGACAACATTTGACGGAGACCCAAAAAGGACCTCCATCAGTTGGCGCTGTCTGTGGGAAACGAAACTCCACAAAAACAAAAGTTGGCCTTCCGATCTCCGTCCATATGGCGCGCGATCACCCTGAAGATCCAGGTATCAGCCGCCGCCTCCCCCTCATCGGAGGCGCGGATGAACCTCCTCCGACGACCGTCATCAACGCCCTCGCCGGCCGATAGACCGACTAAAATCCAAACGGCCAGGCCAGGGCCCCAGATCGCCGCTCCCCCGCCTGCAGAAGACTCTGCCCTTATCGGCACGGCTGACCATCGGCAGGCTACGTCCTATGGCCACAGATCTCACGGGCCGATACTCATCCGCTGGGCGATCATTGAGCCTCCTCTGGCGGAATCGAAATGACGCGACCCTAGCGCTTCGCCTCCCTGCACAATCGATGCGCGTGCTACGCGCACGTTCACCGCGATCGTTCATGTTCTCCATACCTACAAATGGATGGTCGGGCGAAACCTTATGAAGAATCAGCCGAGCAGCTACCCTGCTCGGTTATCCCTGGCCGGTAGCTTCCCTACTCGCAACGCCAGGGATCAAAGTCCTCCTTAGAGGCGGCCGAGCGGCTTCCCTGCTCGGCTATCCCTGGCCGGTAGCTTCCTTACTCGCAACGCCAGGGATCAAAGCCTCGCCAAGAGGCAACCGCGCAGCTTCACTGCCCGGTTATCCTTAGCAGGCCTCCTACGGCCCCTCCACCGCTAAAGATCTAAGCCCTCACCAAGAGCCAACCCAGCATCTACCCTGCTCGGTTATCCCTGGCGGGTAGCTTCCCTATCGCAACGCCAGGGATCAGAAAGTCCTCCCAGAGGCAGTCGAGCCCGACCCTCGCTCGGCTATCCCTGGCGGGTAGCTTCCCTACCGCGACGCCAGGGATCAGAAAGTTCTCCCAGAGGCAGTCGAGCCCGACCCTCCCTCGGCTATCCCTGGCGGGTAGCTTCCCTACCGCGACGCCAGGGATCAGAAAGCCCTCCCAGAGGCAGTCGAGCCCGAGGATCCCTCGCTCGGCTATCCCTGGCGGGTAGCTTCCCTACCGCAACGCCAGGGATCAGAAAGTCCTCTCAGAGGCAGTCGAGCCCGAGGATCCCTCGCTCGGCTATCCCTGGCGGGTGGCTTCCCTACAGCGACGCCAGGGATCAGAAAGTCCTCCCAGAGGCAGTCGAGCCTGAGGATCCCTCGCTCGGCTATCCCTGGTGGGTAGCTTCCCTACCGCGACGCCAGGGATCAGAAAGCCCTCCCAGAGGCAGTCGAGCCCGAGGATCCCTCGCTCGGCTATCCCTGGCGGGTAGCTTCCCTACCGCAACGCCAGGGATCAGAAAGCCCTCCCAGAAGCAGTCGAGCCCGAGGATCCCTCACTCGGCTATCCTTCAGGACACAAGCCCTCGCCAAGAGGCACCGGACAGTAACCCTGCCCGGCCAAGCGTCCTTGGTAAGCTTCTTACAGCCCCTCCCGCGCTAAGGACCAAAGTCCTCCCAGAGGCAGTCGAGTCCTTGCTCGGCTATCCCCGGCTGGTAGCTTTCTACCACAACCGACAGGGATCAAAGTCCTCGCCAAGAGGCACTGGGCAATAACGCTGCTCGGTCCCCGTCCTGAAGGATCAAAAGTCCTCCCAGAGGCAGTCGAGCCCGAGGATCCTTCGCTCGGCTATCCCTGGCGGGTAGCTTCCCTACCGCAACGCCAGGGATCAGAAAGTCCTCCCAGAGGCAGTCGATCCCGAGGACCCCTCGCTCGGCTATCCCTGGCGGGTAGCTTCCCTACCGCAACGCCAGGGATCAGAAAGCCCTCGCCAAGAGGTGCCGAGCAGCTACCCTGCTCGGCCATCCTTCGCAGGCCTCTCACGGCCCTTCTAGCGTTAAGGATCAAAGCCCTCGCCAGGAGGCACCGAGCAGCTACCCTGCTCAGCTAACCTTCGCAGGCCTCTCGTGGCCCCTCTAGCGTTAAGGATCAAAGCCCTCGCCAGGAGGCACCGAGCAGCTACCCTGCTCGGTGCATCCCCAGCGGACATCCTCCTGCCCATCAGACGCTGATGGTTTGAAGCCTTCGTCGCGAGGCCGTCGAGTTCCTTCTTGCTCGTCGCATCTTCAGCGGGCATCCTCCTGCCCGTCAGATGTTGATGGTCTGAAGCCTTCATCGCGAGGCCCCCGAGTTCCTTCCTGCTCGGCGCATCCCCAGCGGGCATCCTCCTGCCCATCAGACGCTGAGGATCTGAAGCCCTCATCGCGAGGCCGCCGGGTCCCTTCCTGCTCAGTGCATCCCCAGCGGGCATCCTCCTGCCCATCAGACGATGAGGATCTCAAGCCCTCATCGCGAGGCCCCCGGGTTCCTTCCTGCTCGGCGCATCCCCAGCGGGCATCCTCCTGCCCATCAGATGCTGAGGATTTGAAGCCCTCATCGCGAGGCCGCCGGGTTTCTTCCTGCTCGGCGCATCCCCGGCGGGCATCCTCCTGCCCATTAGACGCTGAGGATCTGAAGCCCTCTACGCGAAGCCGCCGAGTCTTTTTTTGCTCGGTGCATTCCCAGCGGGTAACTTCCTACCCTACAAAGACACGGATCCAAGACCCGCCGAATAAACTCGTGCTCAACGTGCGATCAGCGCCTCAACTCTGGCAAAGGGAGGATACCGACCTTCCCACACTCGTCCTTCGCTCGACTCATACTCGATGCGCGACAGCAATAACGCTGTGTCGTCCCCGGACAATCCACCATAAGGAATTACCAGTGCCAAGCCGTGCAGAGAGAATCAAGCAGTCCACTCTCGACCCGACCCACAAAATAGATCGGAACGATAGTGTGGGGCTAATGATGATACTCTATATTGGCGATCTATCGATCCCTAACCCTAGAAGATGACGTGTCCCAGAACTCAGAAGAAAGGGCCCACAGGGGCCGACCAGGCCACCCTTGTACCCGACCTGCAAGCAGAAGCTGGCTCACCCCAGAGCCCCCTGCAAATTGGCCTCCTCGGCCTCTCAGCTCGCCCCCGAGCTACCGGAGGACCAAGATACCTCGGCCCTCCCACTCGTTCCCGAGCTCCCCTACCGAGGCCATCTTCCTCGGTCCCTCCGACCGACCAACTCCACCACTCACAAGCGTAACCGACACTCCGCAAATCTCGCCATGCGCGGATTTTACGCCGGCAACTTCCCACGTTCCACGCCATCATGATCCCCATTAATGGGCGATCCGCTCTCTACGCGGGCGTGACGTCAGGAGCGTAACTGCCGGCGAGATTCCTGCGTCTGCTGCTGCGTGCTGCCGCTACTATATAAACCCCCATGACAGAGGGGTCAAGTAAGCCATTTTTTACTCTTTGAAGCCGTTACTCTGCTCGGATCTCATCATTAACTTGATCGTCGGAGGGTCCTTGATGGTACCAAACCTCCCCGAGACTTCTTTGCAGGTACTCGGCACCGAACTCCTCATATCACCTCTTCCACCAAAACCCATTGAGACCCACACGCAACGGAAGGTAACCACCTAAGTCCACCAGGAGATCAGCAGAAGACAACATCCGACGGAGACCCGAAAAGGACCTCCATCAGTATTATTAGTAGATTTTGAGTAAAATAAGGATTCTTGGTTTGGCTTCAACCATAGCACTCAAAAAGAATAAAAATTTTCGCTTTTGTTCCGCCTACCATGTGAAGAATTGTGTTGGATGGCATAACATAATTTTAGACCTCCTTTCGCTTTAAAAGGGGAGTGTGTGTGTGTATCACCAACAAAAGAACGACATCAGAAGCAATAGTTATACTACTGCTACTACGTACTACTAATTGCATAACTCATGTTCGACGAATGGGAATTTTAACAATGAAATCGAGACTCCAATATTTCAAAATGCAAGTATGGGCACGAGCAATAGATAGATCAGAATTAAAATGTCAGGAGATAAGAGAACCCAACACAAGGTTTAAAGTCTCTGTATCGGGTGGTCGATCGGAATCGGCCGTCTTGGCTTTTCTTAGATTGGAATATCGGATTTTATATGACATTAAGGTTTTGTAAAATTACTAAAATTCATAGATTAGTAATGGAAATAACTACAAACAATTTGACAAGTTTTATAGTAATTATTGACATCAAGAGAAGTTGTTTCAATACCTGGTAGTGAAAACATCCTTAGAAGGGGTGAACAAGACGTCTATACATCCTATGGCAAATTTTAAAATTTTAACTTTTATATTAAAGTGATTACCAAGTTTCTGCGGAAAATATTTAAACAAAGAAACCTAAAATGACAATCAATCACAAGAACTGAAAATAAAGGAGTTAAAGTAATGCAAACACAGAGAATTGTTGACTAGGGTTCACCACGCTCCTGTGGCTAATCCCCGCCTGAGACTCCTTAGGATTTTTGCACTATATTTGTGAAGTACACAATTCCAACTTCACATGGATGTGAAGAACAACAATCCCTCTTCATAAGGATTAGCACTTAAACTTGCGATTCCCTAGGAAACGAGCCTTCTTCCTTTCTAGCCCATAATTCTTTAGGAAAGCCGCACTTTCCTCTCTAATCCATATCTTTCTAGAAAAATCTCTTTTTTCACTCTGAATCCACACAATTCAAGTAATGAGAGGCATCCCTTCTCGTGGGTTGAAAATCATCCCTTCTCGTGGGTTGAGAGACACCCTCTCTCGTTGGTTAAAGAATATTGAACCTTCTTTTGGAATTTACAATTGTTTTTACAAACAACAAATTCATTCACTCTCAATCTTATGTGTTGGATATGTATGCCCTAGAGTCCATTATTGTATATATATAGTGGATGCTTGGACATATGTATGTACACGACAATTTTGCTCGATATGAAAGTATGCTATTTGGTTTGTCTTTATCTTAACATGTGTATATATTTTACTTGTTATTACGTATCGCTAATACATGTTGATAAAACCCGTAAGATTATTGCTTTACTACCAGCGTTATGATGGCGATCATACACGTGGGGGCTGGATAGTCCATAAGCACATTCTTAAATGTCCTTGATCGTGGTAGTATCGAGATTGGGCATCGATATTCTGGAGAAAATGAAACAAAGGGGGGAGCCAGAATTGAGATAAACTGCTACTGGTGTATACGTATCTAGACCCTGACGAAGGAGGATGATTGGTCCTACAGCCATTGGTGTTTGCACCTAAGATCGTATACAGGTGTTTACTGGGGGTGATATACTGTACGGACCCGCTGAGAACTTTTAGATGGTATTATACCTATTGTCAGATAGCAGTTTTCAGACGACATAAGTACATGTTAGTCTTTAGACCTGAGATCATCATTTGTCTCGTGTGAGTTCCCACTGTACTTAGATTACTACCCTTCCACGGCTCTACTGAGTCGTGCAAATAGATTTTAGTTGGGTACAGTCCCGAGCCACATGGAGGCTGTGAACGATTGTTGGGGATTCGTCTCTTCCGGTATAGGGAGTTGATATCGCGCTGTGTTCGGTTGGCTAGCACCGTAAGATCTTAGCCAAGGCAGATAAGATGAGATTTATTGATGGTTAGATCAGTAGTTTCTCAGATCAATTCTGAGCCACATCGGCACAAATTATCAGGTTATTAGGGTCTGACGTATACCACCCTAGATCCGGTATGCAATACTCTTAGACGAAAAGATCGGATTGTACGGAGATTGTCACAGATACGTTCAGTAGGATTTCAGATGAGCTTGCTCGTCTCTCTTCCTTTTCGACAGATACCTAGATAGCCGTTACGTACAGCTAGTGCTGCCGACGTGCTTGTGGTTATGGATTTATCTAGTAACTCACTGCCACCGTACAGTCGAGTTTTTAGAGTCCCACACAGAGAGTTTTCCTGGTTCAGACGAAATGATGTAGTGACCGTATTTTGATACGTGCAGTTCCGATTAAATACGTGTACTGGCTACACATACTTTAATCGGACGGATGATAATACTAGCCGGCTTAGGATTAAGTCGGATTATTATATCAAGTATTGATTTAATAATTTACATATATATTTCGATATGTATATTCTAGTATTATATTCATTGTATTATTCTATCTTTTTGGATACTCGTATTTTGATACGAATAAGGGTATGTATATACGGGGAATGTATTTTGTATTTATACAAAACACATTCTAAAAGGAGGACACCTCATTTTAGGATTTTCCATTTATTGGAAAATAGAAAAGATGTGGAAGGGTGTGGTGTAAAAAGAGAACAGTGAGAGGAATGGGTTTGTATTTGTTTATTGCATTTGTATGCACTATTCAAGTATGGTTGCTATTTTCTATTTTAGAAATTAGCTGAACAAAACTATACTAGCCATTTTCATTTTCACTGCTTGATTCATTTCACCATTTCCTTTCTCACTCTTCACTTAGCTCCTCCTCCTTTTTCTTTACCCTCTTATGTGTTGAGAATCAAAGGAAAATAAAGAGAAAAATACTAGAACACATCACTATATCCCTAAGCACCTTAGATAAGCAATCTAGACTCTTTAGTTGCTTCACTTGCTTGTTTGTGTGAAGGTAGAACCTTGAACCGTATCTCTCGGGTGGATTATCTTCGACAAAGAAGGATCGGCTTACAAGCTCAATCCTGGAGTTCCGAGGAGCTAAGAAAGAGGATTCGAAGACCGAAGGACACGAATAATTAGGTATAAGCTTTTAACCGAGTAGTTAAACTCTTTGTAGTTAGCTAGTTTAATATTTGGATAGATTCTAGGGTTTATGTTTCTAGCGTCTATTCGAAACTTTTCGTTTTTTATTTCGCATAGGCCGCGATTGTAGCGGCTAGGGAGTTAGGAACATTATCATAGTATTAGAGCCACCCAAACACGTAAACTAGTTCTTACGACGTTTAAATTTCGCCGTTTTCGTCGCGCAAAAACTGCCGACGAAAACAGTCCTGAAATTCTAAGTTTTGACATATTCACACTCGCCGCGGGTTCACGATTTGGACCAAAAAGCTGCGGGGTATTGCGTAGGTACCTTAAGGATCTCCCGGGGGCAACAGGTCGGGCCCACCCCCAAGACCACCACGAGTTGGCCTTGGCGGTTGGGGACCCGAGACCACCCTCATAAGGTGGTCTTGGGTCTGCTTACCCCTGTAGGCCATCTCATGGTGGCCTTGAGGAGTGGGTACCCCTAGGCCCCCCAAGTGTATGTTAATTTTTGGTATTTCGACCCCGCGAAGATTCGGGCAAGTTTCGAGTTCATTTCGACTCTCGAATTGGCTTTAAATGTTTGAATTTTTGGGTTTTAGCGCACTAGATTTTCGGCTTTGGAAAATTTGATGTGTTTGCTAATTGTGCGCGGAATTCTAATGTCGTGGCCTTCGCTACTTGCTTAAGTGTTGTATATGTTGTGAACGTCGTCTAATTGCTATATGTCGATTAGACGGGGTTACATGCATCTTGCTTATTGTGATGTATATCTCTGTGATGGTTTAGTCGGATTGTCGTGTTGGATAGCCCTTCGTGCGATATTGGTTGTACAGTTGTGTCTTATGTATATTTATTATTGCGGGAGGAGCGTCCAACATTTGGACTGTCGTTTCTGCCTGTTTGTATATTCTTTTATTTGTATACGGCCGGGTTGAGGTCGATGTCACCATTATATATATTTTCATTTCTATACTAGGATAAACCCGCAGAGAAGTGCTCGAATAGCCGGGTTTTAGAGTGCGTTAGGTGGTCATCTCGCAGTGGTGAGTTCGAGCTGCTTCACTCAAGAATTGACAGGCTATTCGCCGCACTTATAGGAGTTTTAGGAAGACCCACGGAGGAGTGCTCATGTTACCAGACTCCATGAAGTGTTGGGTGGCCCCACTCATGGCCTAGAATGCCGGTTGCCTCACTTCTAGAATTGGCGGGTAACTTGCCGTGCTCGAAGGGGTCTTGGTTCGATATTGTACGGGCTAACCACACTACCGGGGAACGTCGAGTTTCATTTGCGGCTCAAATAAGAAGCGGGGCTCCTAGATTTTCCGCTATTCCATATTGCTTATCGCATGCCTGTGATGTTTATTGTATCATGCCTGAGATTAATATATATTTATATATAGATAGATAAATAAATGTTGTATATGTTTTGCATTCGTGCTAACCATGCCCATGCACTGCCGTAAGTTAAGTAACTTTACGGTGAAGTCCCCAGACCCCGTGGCGAATGTGGATGACATATACGTACTTTTTTCGTTATTTTTTGGTGTGATAGGAATTAATTGATGGGACCGCATTAATTTTGATTAATGCAAGAAAAAATAAAGCTAAAAGATGTCAGAACAAATTTTTCGAAAAACTATAGTCGTATTCTTTTGCTTTGCATAGAGGTATTTGATTAGGAATATCCTGCATCTCATTCAACGAGAGAAGAGCCTTGATCCATTTACGGGGGTTTCGCTCTTAAGCAAAAGTTTGTGTTACTATAGATTACTCGGTTTTCTTCAAAAACACCCGTTTTAAAAAGCGGAGCCCAAACAACTCCTTTTCAAAACTGCCTAGTTCTTTCAACGATATCAAGTTCACTACGTTAAAGGTTTTTCGCCAAAAACCAGTCGTAGCCCTCCGTCATTTCTTATAAGTATCATTTAGTATTCATGCTATATATGCTGGCCTATGTCAAGGCATAGTGAATGGTAGCTGGGTAATACTTGTTTGTTGCATAGAGATGGGATTATTTAGGACAATCATACAGTTATTTTAGCCTACGTCAAGGACTTGTACGGGTGGGTCTAAATTAATCCAGGACAATGATGGGTTGAACTTGACTAACGATTTATGATATGTTGGCCTAGGTCAAGGTCATAAGCGTTAGGGGCAAAAACCACATCGGGAGTTTCAAATATACAGAAAACTTGCTAGTGTCGCATACCTTCTAAAAGTGTGGTGACTAGAGTTGCTTCCAACTAGGTTATCATACGATGATAGTTGGGTCCCGATCCTACTGATGAGTAAGACTACTCTTGGGAGATATTTTTCACTTCACAATTAACTAATCTATCAGGTGTCTAGAAAGGTGTTAACGAGGCTACGCTTATGCGGAAACGGGGTTTATTTTAATTAGGTCCGTACGAGAGCACTGGGAATCTCCCTTGGAATACCAATACCCACCTGGATGAACGGTTAGCAAACTTGTAAGGTTTAAATGATCCCGGCTAGTTCTCCTTTTAAGATTTGAAGGAGAATTCAAGGAAACGGTGAGAGCCATTCTGATTAGATAAATTAAAAACCAATTTAATCTTGTAAGAGCATACGCTGAGTGTTTCTTTTCTTTCTCTCCAGGCATCAACCATGTCACGTCTTAATCAAGATAATAAATGTATGACTTGACCGAACCCGCTTATAACATTGGGCTGGGGAACGTCGGTTCGGTTCTAACTTGTGACAACAGTCATGAGTATGACAAGAGAAAGAGGAATGCAAGGACTTCCATTTGACCCTGATGAAGAAGAAGCATTCTAATGCATCTTCTTCGGATGTTCTTGTTATTGAGAACCATTTTTCGGTCAGTCCTACCTTCTGGGTACTGGATACCAGATCAGGATCTCATATCTATAATTTATTACAGGGACTGAGAAAAAGTAGGATGGTTGGGCCTGGTGATATATCCCTCAGAGTAGGGAACGGAGTATAAGTTGATGCTTCCGTCATCGGTGCATATCACCCAGTATTACCAAGCGGCAATACTCTGATTTTGAACAACCGCTACTATGTACTTTCTATACTTAGCAATATCATATCAGTTTCTTTACTTGATAAAGATGGATATAACTTTGTTCTAGATAGAAATATCATGAACATTTACCTTAATCAGGTATTGGTTGCAGAAGGTACACCGTATAATGGTATCTATGTTCTTAATCAAAACATGGTTCTTAATGTACAAAACACACGCAAGAGGAAGAGTTTAGATACGAACGAAGCCTACTTGTGGCATTGTAGATTTGGTCATATAAATGAGAAAAGACTTGCTGAGTTACATAAAGATAAATATTTGAATTCGTTCGAATTTACATCTTATGAAACTTATCAGTCTTGTCTCAAAGGAAAGATGACCAAAACTCCGTTTACGGGACACGCAGAGCTCTTGGGACTCATACACAGTGATATATGTAGTCCAATGGCTACGCATGCGAGGGATGGGTTCTCATACTTCATTACATTCACCGATGATCTCTTTAGGTTCGTATATGTATGTCTCATGAAAAACAAATCTGAAGCTTTTGAGAAATTCAAAGAATATAAAAGCGAAGTAGAGAACCATACAGAAAAAAGTATCAAGATCCTCCAATCTGATCGAGGAAGGGAGTATTTGAGTATGGAATTTCGTGACTATTTAAAAGAGAATGGAATTCTCTCTCAACTTACTCCTCCATATACACCACAACACAACGGTGTATCAGAACGGAGGAATCGTACCTTATTGGACATAGTTCGCTCCATGATGAGTAATGCGGAGTTACCTCTTTATTTCTGGGGATATACACTTGAGACAGCAACATATCTATTGAATAGAGTTTCAACCAAATATGTACCTACCACTCCATATGATATATGGAGTGGGAAGAGACCGTATCTTAAGTATATTAAGATATGTGGTTGTCCTGATTTTGTTAAAAAGAAAAACCCAGATAAACTCGAGGTACAATCGGTCTTATGCAAGTTTGTGCGATCCCCAACCATTCACGGGGATATCTGTTTTACCACACCGAAGAATAGAAGGTGCTTGTTGCTCGTCACGCCACCTTTTTAGAATAACAGTTTCTTGCAAAAGAAATTAGTAGGAGTACGGTAGAACTGGAAAAAATTCTGGAACCACAAACTGAAACTGAAGATTTGGTGGAATCTCAAGATTCAATAATCCCCGACGAACCTCAGCCACTCCGTAGATTTATTGGGTTTTCTCATCCGCCCGAGAGATATTACGGTTTTCTTATAGACGGGAACTGAGAGGATTGCATCTTGGAAGAAGATGATCCTACTGGTTTCGAGCAAGCTATTACCAGTAGGGACTGAGAAATGGCTGGATGCTATGCAATCCGAAATGGAGTCCATGTACACCAACAAAGTTTGGACTTTAGATGTTGCTCCTCCTGCGGTAAACCCCGTTGGATGCAAATGGATTTTCAAGAAGAAGATTAGTGTAGATGGACAGGTGGAAACCTATAAGGCTAGACTTGTTGCAAAAGGTTTTCGTTAAAAACTAGATTTGGACTATGACGAAATCTTTTTTCCAGTGCCTATGCTGAAATCCATTCGGATCCTACTTGCCATTACTGCCTTCCATGACTAATGATATCTGGAAGATAGACGTAAGAACCGTTTTTCTAAACGAAATTTAGAAGAGTGCATTTAAATGGATCAGTCGGAGGGATTCTGTCACGCCCCGCTTCCCATACGGAATACGAGGGATTGATAAGGCCAGCCATGCTCCTACGGTCGAGGAAACATCCTGCCGTAGTCACACTTCGGCTTCTAGCTTTACGTGGTAATCAGTAATCAATGCACGGGTAATGAGAAATGCAGTCACTAAATCAAAACAAATACAAAACTAACCAGATAAAGATCAAGGAAGTATAGCTCTGAGTAGCTGATCTAGATATCCGGAATGTCCTCGAGATACGTCAGGTCCTGGTCCAAGCTAAATCCACTTCTCCCTCTGAGCATGCATACTCAGGTCGTCAGAGCGACACAAAAGCAATAAATAGAAATACATATGTAACATGTGTAATAATGATGAATATGAAACAACAAGCATGGAGTGATGATATGATCATGAAGGAGCCAGTACAGGTAAACAGTAAAGCGGTTAAACAGTAAGGCAGGTGTGTCGAGTCAGTAATCAATGCATGTCACTAAACCCATCAGTCTCTAAGTCTCACTATCCAGGTCGCTAAACCTATCGTCAGTCTAAGTGTGAGAGTCAACCACTCGTGAGTATCCCCCATCCAAGGGTAGGGCCCCAGGGGTAAGGGAACACGGGCCCGAGTCGCTAATAATCAGTAATATCACCCATATAACTCCCAGAATCGCTGTGTATGCCGGCAATGGGACTCCCGAGATTCTGTTGAACTCACACTCAAACTACCCCACACCCCGTGGTTTACATCAAACACCAACCATAAACTCAAATACTAGTCGGTCCATAACAAGTCTACGTGAGAATTGGAGACAGGATCCCCATCAAGCATGTCTCGACTGGTACCCAAGATAAATGTATAGTGTTTGGTGCCTTACCTATGACACCCATATAAGTGCTTCCATAATCGTCTCATACCAATTATAGTTACACTTATACATGTCCCATAGACGTCGACAATGCAATAAATTAATTGTGTCCGTTGATTGTGTACAAGTACGTGTCACTTTCACTTATTCATTCACGCTTTAACACTAGCGTACTTGCCACAATCCAATCACTAATATCTATCATTGGGTAATATACACGAGCACTAGGTCATCAATGTATATGAACTCTACATGATATGATGAGAATGCAATAATTGTGATATGAATAAAATGTCATCAACCGGTGTCCTACCACTTGCATAATTTGCTATCAATCATACATGCAGAATTAAGCGAAACAATGTAAAAGGGGTAAGTAGTATATTTAATTATCTATCCATCAAAATTGGTTTGCGTCAATCGGGTTTCAGGTTTACTAGTTGTGGCCATTTCAATTTAAGTGTTCACTGCTGGAAATCTGGTTTCAGAATTGGAAGTCCGTATCGTAATATCTTTTACTCCCAGTTGTGATCATAATTTGGCGGCACTATAGTTGAACAAAATTTAGGTTTACCAGTTAGGTTTCCAACGCAGTAGACGGATCGATAATATCCATGGTGTACTGGAAGTTATGCGTTGTACAATAAAAGGGTATACGTTCTATCCCTGTTTGGGACAGCCATAGGTTCTGTTGATTAAAAATATAATTTAAATAGTAAACGACAGTAAAAATGAATGAAACCACTTCCAATGGTTATCTAACAGATTTATCTTCGCCATGGTACAGGGTTCCGCATTATAACATTTTAATACAGCAGAGTGAAAGTATTACAAAACGAGAATCGACAACCAGAGCTGCTCTGGACTGCAGTCCAGAGCCACACTCCGAACCAGTTTACGTCACCTTTTTAGCATATAAATAGATTAAAACTCTTATGGTGTTCTATATTGTCGAGTCATATTCGTTTTTAGCCCTTGAACGCAACATTCCGATTTATAACTAATTAACTGCGATTTTTACAAGGTTCGGGTACGGGAAAATTTCAGTTTTAACAGGTCTAAATGGGAAAGACCTATCACGTCATTAAAGACCGTATTTTCCAGCCAAATCATAACCCGGCGTTCGTTATCACTCGGGCCATCGTATGTGATTAGTTTCCGTCAATTTAACGGGGGTTTTCCATTCGGGTTTTGCATCGAACACTTGCATTATATTGATTCGCACGAAAAGTATATATGGAATTTATTCGGTAACTGAATCAAATAAGTAATATTAGCATGAAGCAAGCATTACACTTGCTTGACGAAGTATAGACAATGGTACGGTAACGAAAATGGCGCGATCGCGACACGCGCGTGGCACGGCAACGACGATTCAGGCACGGCACAACAGCAACAAAAGTTTCGATCTTGGCTCGAGCTCGAGTTCTCGGCAGCAACGGCTACGGCACAAGCAGCAGCAACAACTAGGGGTGCTCGGCTATGGTGAGGAGCTTGGCCTCAACACAGTGAAGCACGAGTTGAAGGAGGATGGGACGATGGCAATGACGATGATTGCGGCGTAGAGAGAAGATGGTGATCGGCGATGGTCTAAGGAGCTCCGGCGAAGGTGGCAGCAAGGGCTCGGCTAGGAGAGGAGTAGGGGCTTCGAGAGTTGCAGATGGTCGGAGGTGGCAGGCGACCATGGAGGGGAGCTCGGGTGTCGGTGGTGAGGCAGGGTGGCTCGTCGGCGAGGTTCAGGTGACGCAGGCAGGCAACGGTGGTGATGATGGTGGTCTCGGGGGAGGTCGCACGGTGGTCGGAGGTGGCAGGAAGGAGGTTCTCGGTGTAGCAGGAGGCGGAGGCCACGGTGATGGGCTGATGTGGGTGAAGGTGGTGCTCTGGGATGAAGATGACGACGATGGTGGTCGGAGGTTGGTGCGAGGGTTCGAGGGAACGCTGCGGCGTGGGGCGACGGCGAGGTGACGAGGCGAGTTGGGGTGGTTGCAGTGGGTTGGTCAGGGAGTTGGGGATGCCGACGAGGGTGTTGGCGGAGGAGCTCGACGGAGTGCAGTGGGTGGCCGGAGGTGGTTGTGGTGTTGTGAGGAGGAGGCGGAGGTGCAGTGGAAAAGGACGTAGTGAGGGTGAGGGGCTCGGCTTTGTATGAGGGAGAGAGGGAGAGAGGGAGTGTGGAGCTGCAGGCGAAGGGGTCACGGCGGTTGCGAGAAGAGGGGCATGGCTGGGTCGTGGCGAGGAAGGAGGAACGACGAGGCGAGCGGGTCGTGGGGAGGCGACCGTTGGGGTTTGCTGGGCGAAGAGAGGAGCTCGACACGGGGAGTTGAGGTTGGGCGAGAGAAGCGCGCGGGGAGTGGGTGAACGGGCGCGGGTCGTGGGTGTGAGGGAAGCGTGGAGAAGAGGGGGAAAAGGGCGGGAAGGTGAAAACGAGGGAGGAAGAAAGGGGAGGAAGCGGGTCGGGTCAGGGGAACTTAGGACGGGCTCGGGGCAGAAAAGGGAATGGGTTTGGGGTTTTAGGGAGTGGGCCTGGGCTGGGAAAAATAAAAAAAGGAAAAGGAAAATAAAAAGGGAAATAGACAATAGGGTTTGGGTTTGGGGTTTTGGGGTTAGGGTTTTTAAAATAAATAAAATAATTATAAATATAAATAAATAAATTTTGTAAGTAACACTTTATAAAATTACGGATATTGGTGTACAAAAACTTGGTATTACAGATTCAAAGATGGTGGGAATAGCGAAAAGGCGTGCAAGTTGCTTAAATCTATTTATTGGTTAAAGCAGACATCGTTGGAACATCTGTTTTGATGAAACAATCAAGAAATTTGACTTCATCAAAAACGAGGATGGACCATGTATGTATAAGAAAATTGTAGGGAGAGTCGTTGTATTCCTCGTCTTGTACGTCAATGGAATTCTCCTGATAGGAAATGATATTCCTATGCTGCAATCGGTCAAGCTGATCTTGTCACAAAAGTTCTCCTTGATAAACCTGGATGATTCCTCCTACATTCTGAGGATTAAGATCTACAGAGATAGATCTAAGAGAATGTTGGAACTTTCACGGTCTAGGTACATAGACGCCATACTAAAAAGGTTTAGTATGGAAGATTCCAAGTTTGGTAATATACCCGCTTTGCACGGAATCACGCTCTCCAAAAAGATATCTCCCAAGACTGATGAGGAGAAGGCTCGCATAAGCATTATACCCTACGCTTCAGTGGTAGGATCTATAATGTATGCGATACTATGTACCAGACCAGATGTAGCTTACGTACTTAGTGTAGTAAGCCGATATCAGTCAAACTTAGGGGAGAAGCACCGGATAGCTGTGAAGAATATTCTCAAGTACCTGAGAAGAACTAAAGAGACGTTCTTAGTGTACGGTAATGGAGACCTCCAGATTCAAGCTTCCAAAGTGACAAGAATGACAGCAATTCTGTCTCGAGTTATGTGTTTAGCCTCAACGAAGGGTCAGTCTGTTGGAAGAGCTCCAAATAGGACACCGTCGCAGACTCGACGATGGAGGTTGAATACAATGCTGCCAATGATGCCGCAAAAGAAGCGGTTTGGATGAAAGAGTTCATTACTGAACTTGAGATGGTTCCGTCCATTATTGATCCAATAGCTGTTCGTGTGGAAATTGACCCTGTTGCTTCAACGCCTCTTTACTCCCATGCCTTGGTCGGACCAACCCAACCGGCAATTTCTGACAAGTCTTTCTTCATTTTGAGAGCAAGAAGCGGAACCAAAATCGATGCTTTCTTCATATTTATGGATATACTTTTGTATTGCGACAACAATGGGGCTATGGCTTTAGCGAAGGAACCACGATCCTATCAGAGATCCAGATATATCTTGAGATGGCATCACCTGATCAAAGAGATCGTAGATTGCCGAAAGATCGAGGTGCGGAGAGTAAATACAAAAGAATACACTGCGGATTTATTCACGAAGGCCCTCCCTCAAGCACAGTTCGAACGACTACTTGAGTGTTGGGTATGCGATATGCCGGCAACTGGCCCTAGTGCAGATATTGGGTACTCGATATGCTAATAACTGGCCTTACTGCAAGTGGAAGATTGTTGAATATGTATGCCTCAGATGCCATTATTGTGTGTGTGTGTGTGTGTGTGGTGGATGCTTGGACATATGTATGTACATGACAATCTTACTCGATATAATAGTATGCTATTTGGTTTGTTTTTATCTTAACATGTGTATATGTTTTATTTGTTATTACGTATCGCTAATACATAGTGATAAAACCTGTAGGATTATTGCTTGACTACCAGTGTTATGATGGCGATCATACATGTGGGGACTGGGTAGTCCATAAGCACATTCTTAAATGTCCCTGGTCATGGGAGTATCGAGATTGGGCATCGATATTCCGGAGTAGACTGGTGTATACGTTTCTAGATCCCGATGAGGGGCAATGATTGGTCCTACAGCGATTGGTGTTTGGCACCTAAGATTGTATACTCGTGCTCATTGGGGGTGAGTACATTGGACGGACTCGCCGAGAACTTCTAGATGGCATTATACCCATCGTCAGATAGCAGTTCTCAGGTGCCATGAGTATAGGTTAATTTTTAGACCTGAGATCGTCATTTATTTTGTGTGAGTTCCTATTGTCAAAAACATCTTCCTCACTCCGAACATACCAGAAGGCGACGTCTCATGGAAAGGTTGCAATGCACTCTACACCGAAGAAGATGAACCTCCTCCTTGGAGAACTAAAGAAGAGCAAATTGAATGGGACATGATACTCGATGAATCTGGTTACGGACCTATGTGATCCGATTCAGAAGAAGAGGAGGAAAGACAACGTACGCTCGAACGCGAGTGGCTCAGGTATGCTAAACCGGTAAAGAGAGAAGGACCTCGACCTTCCAAGGGGACTACTCCATATAAGATAGAAGAGCCATGCCTCATCGCACCAAAACCCGAAGAAGTTGATCCTGACCGAAAATATTGGCTTCAGAAAGCAATTATACACAACAAATATTGAAAGAGAAAACTGATTCCGCTATAATATACGCAAGAAAATAATCAAGGTTTGACAAAGATGAGATGGTTGCAAGAAGAGCAACCATGACCGATGAAACGGCATGGGAAGGCCCATATTTCATCAAAAAAGCCCTTAAAGGAAATGTATATAAGTCGGTTAATAAACATGGATGTAACCAAAGAACTTTGTGTCACAGCTTACGTCTAAGAAAATTCTTAAAAGGCTCTTCTTTCAAAATCGAAGAGGGAAATGGTCTAGTCATAACTAATTATGAAATGTGAGCCTAAAGATTAGGGATGCAATAGGCCGCCTGAGTAGTTCGCTTAAGACGTCACTATCTTTGTCATACCTTAAAATAAGTCCAAAACTCTTAGAATCACCAAAAATCAAACATCAAGAAAGTCAAAACGGTGACAGTCAATTGATTTTCGTCTTTTCATATTACAACACCTAAGCGGAGCATTTTAGTTCAAAATCAGAAGTGCTATATCCAAACCCCTTTCCAAAAAGTAAATAAAATTTTACTAGCTAGGGTTAAATGCGTGTGGATACGTCCTTCTTTTCACCCCTGCCAAACAAATGTTTTCCCCGGGTTAAAAGTCCTAATGGTTCCCAGTGTGAAGATAATCTTGGCCTCCAACAGGAACTCCGACTGAAGGTAAAAGAGCTAGTGGTGCTAAAAAAAGAGAAAGAAGAAAAGATTCCAAATCTAAAAATGTAAAACTTAAGAGTTGTCCATTTCTATCCATATCAGTCAAAATAATCGCTTAATGGCCGAAAGATGTTTCGATGGGCAATGATGAAGGTTTAAATTTGTTACGAGATATAATAACGGTAGAAAACGTTCCCAAATAAGACGAACAAGGTAACCTACCCGAAATTTGTAAGTTTATACAAAATAGGAAGTTACGACGACAACTGTCAACTTTTCGGATAGGAAAGATTGCTTACAAAAATAACCCACTTACACATATTCCTTTTACGTCCGATGACGTTAAACTACGGCCCTTAACGGGATAAGAGGTATTTGTTGTCAATGACTGAACGACAAAATCCAACCGGTACTAAGGGAAGAAATCATCCCCGAAAGATCATTTACATGAGACAACATTTATCAAAACCTCTTTGTCTAAGCAGGGATGTATTGTTTTTTAGAAACCAACCAAGCAGGTCCGTTGGGGCACGTTCGCCTGCCTCTGAATTTCTAAGCTCGACAAAGAGTTTCCCTTCTATCCAAACTATCTTTGCATTCTTGTCCCTAGCATTCGTCCCAAACGATGCTAAGAACGAGAGCCTTTCTTTTAGCTATATGATGGAATGGTTAATCAACCTGGCTAAACTAAGTCGAGGGGCAACTTTAGACGTCTTGAGCTAAACAAACTTTCCCAATTCTACTTCTCCACTACCCATGTAGAGGAGGCCCGTAAAGAGTTCAAATGGCTTTCTTAGGACGAAATGATGATTCATAAATTATTGTCGATTACTCGCACCCCTAACCAAGTTCTCGAGGCAAAACGGTTGAACAATTTATGTGGTCCTTTATCCTACTGAACCTTTTGACAAGTGTGTGCAAGTGTGCAGGCAACAGGAATGAAAGCAAAAGCAGAGCATTATATATACAAACGGATCAAAGAATATACAAGTTAGGGCCCTACAATGTATCTTAAAAAATGTATCAAAAGGGGAGGGGGGCTACTCTCTCACTTATCTCTCTGCGAAGCCGTGTGTCTCATAGGCTGGCTCGTTGCTGCATCTCCTCCATCTCTGTCAGCTGTCGAACCTTCATGGGCAGGCGGCGCTTGACGCGTAGATCCAGCAACACTTCCGTGGCTCCCCTCAGGACTGTGAGTACGACGACTTGTGGAACGGTTCCTAGAAGAACTGGCAGCATGATGAGAGAGCTGAATAAAAACCAAATCATCAGAATAAGCAAAAGAAATAAAGGCTAAAAGCTAAGAGACTTGTCGTGCCAATTATCACCTTCTGCCCCTCAAACCGATCATCCCGCTCTGCCAATTAGGCCCTCAAGTAGAGGATCTCCTCATATGCGCTTATCGCTCATTTTGTATGTAGGTTCCTCACCCTAAAAGAAGACGATCATACTCCGGGCGTAGCGTCCCCAACTCCTGTCTCAACGTTGCCTCTGCCTCCTGCAAACGGGCAACCTCTGGTCGTTCCTCTAGAGCCTCCCACTCAAGACGATCCTGCTCAGCCAATATCTTCTGGAGAGAATCGAAGAGGAAGAAGCACTACCAGTGGCCTCCCGACGAGATAACATTGAAGCCCGTACCAAAAGGTCGAAACTACTCCACATCCTATTTCAAAAGTAAAGGCGGAATAAAACAAAGCGATAAAACGTACCAGCTCAAGCTCAAGACACTCGACTCGTTGACGAAAATCGGCTGCCTCAGTCTCGGCAGCCACTCAATAAGTGGTCGCGGTCGCGGTCTCAGCATCTGCCAGCGCCGCAGGCAATTGCTCCCGAAGTGTTAGGATCATCCTAATAAAAGGCGGTGCCACAGCCTCTACCATCGCTCTCCCCCCAACCGTCAAGCTCCTGACTCCACTCCATGTGTCGGGTTACAACTGAAAATAAAGGACGAAGACGCAATGAAACTAGTGACAGTAGCAACCTACTGGCTTGGGCGTCGGCTCAGGAACTACCGTCCCTCCGGCAGCCCACTCAGTGGCATGAGCCTCGATCACCTCTAAATAACCCTACTCGTCACTGCAGAGGCGAGGCAAAACCGGCATGCCCTGATCACGACCAACCTGGCGAAGAACGCGACTCATGTGTACCATCCGAGTCACGTCGCAAAAGTGAATCCAACAGTCGCGATCTAACAGAGGTGCGCTAGGGGCAAGGTCATGGTAGGCAAGCCATCTATACTCAAAGAACGATTCTCAAATGACTCCCTCAACAGTCATCTCATCCAACCGGTTCGCGCTAAACACTTTAATCTCCTCGATCGAACCAGTATGATGAGAAATAACATGACCCTATCTCATGCCTCGAGGAAAGGTAGCATCAGCAGCTCGATGTGCAGGGCAAAGAACTGGGAAGTGCTCATAGGCCTAGAGCTACAATAAAGCGAATGATCGTATTAATTACCGCAGATAGAAGAAACACAGGCGAAATCTAAAAGGCAGAAATCTAAATGTCCTACCATGTTCAACATGGTGACGCCGCCAAGAACATGGCCGCCCTTGTTGTACCTTGCCAGCTGGTCTAGACGATAGGCCAGATGCGCACTGCCCTAGGAATAGGTGTGAAACTCAGCCAAGTTGTTGAGCAGAAGGAGGAGGCGAACCAAAGCCCTGTTCGTTGAGGTCCCCAACACATATGCCGAAAGGAAGTAAAGCAGGAACGCGCGCACATGATACTCATCCGCCAAATCCTTACTTGGGCTGATAGTATAGTACTCAAGAAGGCGTCGAGGGTGGAAGAGCGTCATTGTCCCAGTTCGGACGTTCGCTGCTGGAACATTCCAAGAAGACGCTGTCGCATCTCCCGATAATCTCCCGGAGGGGCTCCGGCATAAATAAGGCGGACATGAATTAGGATGCCCAAGATCCAGACACGTCGCTGAGAGTAATCCCAAGCTCACTTACTCGGGTGATAAATGTCCGAGTCGTCGAATTGAAGCGCATCGCGAGATACGCCACAATCCCCTGAGATACCGTGAAGAACAGGATCTCGAAGAAACGGCCAAAGCCTATCTGCATCACTAGCATCTGTGAAACAGGAGTAAGCCAGAAAAACCATAAGTGAGACCGCCGTCAGGGACTCTTCACGCCTGCCAGGCGTGGGTTCTACAAATCAAATCGATACATCATAACAGCTATTCGAAGATATAAAGCGTGAAACAAAGAGGTGAAGAAACTTACCGTCCCATCAGCAAGGGACCAGAATCGAAGATGGGTAACCTCTCTAAGGCAGTGCCCCTCAATGACGATTTTAGGCAAGATAGGTCGGACCACCCTTCGTGAATGCTTTTGACGTCTGTGTGCAGGTTCGACACCCTCACCGGAGCAATCAGCTGCGGAGGAGCAACAACAGTTGTAGGGGGAGGAACCATAGCTGGGGCAGACTCGAATGGCTGGTCGGGCTCTGCGGTCGTGGAGACAGACATCGCCGCGCTAATAAGGCCCGCCAAGGAAATCGATTGGCCCTCAGAAAGGCCAGTCCCCGCCAAATTGACCTTTCGTCGGAAACGGGAAGCCATAAAAGTCTGGTAGTGGAGAAGTGTTGACCTCACGGTCAAAGTCTCGTTCTAAGTTTTGATTATTTTATATAAACTATACACTTAAAATGATTTGGTTACTACTAATGTGATTAGTGTTTACTACAGCGATAAAAGCTAGCAATCAAGACTGGATGCGAACCAATGTTCATGCTTAACTTTAAAGACGTGCTTATATCGGATAAACAAACAGATAAGCCAAGGCAAGTGCGATGTTTATGATTGGAGCACATGAGAAAATCCATTACATCTCATAGTAGAAAACTGTGTTTGATGAAAACCAAGTGAAGGAGCATATAAACCAAAGAGAAATGAAGATAAGAGCCGCGCCAAATATCGAAACCAAATATAGAGTCTTTATATAGTATAAGGTTAGAATTGATTTCATATAAATTAGGATCCTCCATTTGTTTTAACTTGCTAAATATACAAGACTGTAAAGCATTGTACCCTTCGTAGGATTCTAATTTCATACTTGAATATTAATGAATATCAATTCCTAACCATTACTTCCTCTCACCACACTTATCAAAGGACAAACAGACGTCTCCTCTTATTGAAAGACATCTAACATATCCAATCCATGCTGCTCAAACATTCAAAACAGATATTCATCCACGTCAAAAAGCAGACGTATGGTACGTCTGTACCATACGTCTGCCTACTATGTTTTGAATCCCCAGACGTCTTTGAATCCCCAGACGTATGGTACAGACGTATGAAGAGCAAATTTTCAAAATATCAAATACTAGATATATTTCAGAGACGAGTCACCAGATGTCTGCCGAATACTTTTTGATCTCCAGACGTCTTCTACAGACGTCTGGGGAAGGAAATTCTTCCAACCACAGACGTCACGTCTGTACGGGCAGTTTCTGACAATTATTTCTGGTTTGAATTTTCAAACAAATGGATTTTTATGCCATTTTTGTTACTAACGGTTTCCAACCGTCATAAACTGTTTATTGGCAGTTAATAACAGTTATGGTAGTTATGACGGCTATTGGCGGTTACGGTAGTTATGAATGTGTGGTTGAGAATGATTTGGCTATCTTATAAATACCATTTCACCTTTTCAAGAACTAATTTTGAAATTCTTTTCTCTCATTCCTAAATTCTATCTTGCTCCTATTCTCTATTAAAAGGAAAACTCTTGTAATTACAATTGGAAAATAATCTTTTCAAAAAGTTTTTCTTAATCTTCATCGTTGTGCTTAAAGAGCTTTCTATTTCGACTAATTAGAGTCAATTTTCGATACTTTACAAAAATACTCATTTATCTTTTAAGAGATTCAATATCGTGCCTTTCAATTATTCTTTTATCTCTCAAATATTTCTTAAAGATTCTCCCACACATTCTACTTTTCTAATTTATTGAGATCTTTAGAATTTAGAGCGAATCATTTTGTAAAGAAGCTTTATATTTGTAAATCCCTTTGCAAGTGTGGGATTGTGTACACTTGTTTTGCAAAAGATTCAGACTTGAGCCTTGGTGAAAAAGTCTAGACGATTCACCATCTGTAAGTATAAAAGGTTTCGACGACTATGGTCTTAGTGAAGAAATCTAGGTGTTCATCGCCTGCAAGTATAAATGTTTTAAGATCTAGCCTACTAAAAGATCTGAGTATCTCCACCCGTAATGAGTCACTTGGATTGTGGATTTCCTGAACAGTAGATCTCAGGCAAGGACTAGCCACCGGGAGTGGTGAATCTTAGTGAACAAATCTTGTGTTATTTTACTTTCTGTTTCGTACTTTCAATTATCTGTGACTTTAATATTCTGTATTCTACTTATAATTTTTTCGCAAGTAGAATTCGCCGGTTTTCCCAAAAGATTTTTAATTTGCTATATAGTCTTATTCACCTCCTCTAAGGCTGTTTTCAAGAAGTATTCAAGCCATCGCCACACTCCATAATCTGAAAATAAATAACAAGACTAGGTGAGAAACTTCATCACTAAGTAATCGTATTTAAAGACTCGTGAAATTCCGTAACCACTGCTCGAAATTCCCGAAAATTTCGGCGGCACCTCCCCTGTATATTGGCACGTTTGGCTTTTCGCCTACAAATTTTACGCCTATTCCATACACAATACCAATCAAAACCAATTACAAACGAATTCAAAATCGATTCAAAGATCGAATATTTACAATTTCTAAAAAATTTCATTGATTTTGAATCCAAATCCACCCAACTCTCCACCATGTCAATCCCAAATCAAACCTACTACATTCACAAATCCCTACAGTCCAATTCTACCTAATTTTGCTTCCTAATTTTACAAGTATTTGATGCGAAAAATTATGGCATGAAACGGAAAATTCTTTTGAAAAACTCACCGAAATCCCAAACAAAAACAAGTCTAAGCGGTCAAGGGCAGCTTCGGCGGCACTCCGGCAGTAATGGCGGCGGTCGGCGGTGACTCCGGTGGATGGCAAGGGCAATTAGAGAAAAAGAGAGGCGATGAGGAAATTTGGTGCGGACACAAGTCAAAAGACGTTCCTGGGCTAAAATAAAAGGCAAAATTTTATTGTTGACTCGAAATTAAAGGACTACAAGGCAAAAATCGACGAAAAGCAAGGAAAATCAAAAATCCTAATGCCTACGATGACGCCTCTTCCCACTTGGAATATCCAGAACATCCTCCATGACGTTTAGATCCGTGTTCGGGACTTCCTCCAAGATTTGCAATCCAACCCCTGGAACCGAAGATAAACCCGTCGGAGCTCTCTCTCGAATCCATTGTATGTACTGCTCTCTACCTTCTTTATTGGTCGAACCGCGAATAAGGCTGGTTGGACAAATCACAATAAAGTGCTCCCAATATGCCAAGACATCATACACACGCCGAAGGTCATCTGTTTCAGCATGAGGCGGCTCCACTCGCAGAATATGGCTTGCTTCATGAGGCAAATTGAATCCAATACTAATTTGGCGAAGACATCGATGAATCAGGTAAGCGACAAAGGTTCCGGTCCCAATCAAGATGGGCTCCATAGCGAAACACCTAGGGATGAGAACCTGTTTACAAACACGAAACGTCACCGCGTTCTCCTCAAGATCATTAAATCTCCTATGGAATTCTTCACGTGTAAATTTTGTAGAAATTATACGCTTTTCAAAGACAGAAGTACTCGGGTTACGCACCGATGCGATCTTAGTGGTAAAACGGAGATGCGGCTCCGGCCACAAACCTAAGACATAAGGAGAACTAAGGAAAGGCCTTTCTCTTGTTGTAGAATTCAATCCTATATAAAGATGCGCAAGAATCGGAGCGACAAGAGAGCCGCACTGCTTCAAGAAGTGTCGTTCAATCAAACTCACATGCTCAAATGAAATCATGCCATAACCTTCCGGAAATGCCACGACGCCGTGGATAGCAAGAAGAAGATCAAATTGGACGCGACGGACAACTTTTATGTCTTCAACAAGGAGAAAAGCCTTCAAGTACTCCCACTGTTCCCCTCCGAATGGCGGCGGCGACGTGAGGACGTCTAGCCTGAGATTCGGGGTAGATGCTATATGGTTTTATCCGTCTACCTCTCCGAAAATGCCAAGTTGATTTATGACACCGTGTATCGGAGGTTTAGACGGATGCGGCCGATGTAGCAGACTTCGTCAGATTCCCCCTCGCTTGAGGGGTTTTTGATTGTAGGGACGCTCTTCCCTGCAGGCGCAAGCCCCTGCAGTTAATTACGCTACCGCATCGCGGTAACAACTTTCTCCTTCTCCAGAATTTCACCTCGTGTCGTGGGTGTTTGTTTTGTTTATGGTTGCCCGTGGATTGTATACGGAGACTGAGTAATGCCGTCGCCCGTAGGACGTGGATTAGTCCAAATCCGTATTTACTTAGATTTGGGTTTGGTGTTTTTAGTTTAAGGATACGTTAGCCGCATTTGAGACTAAGATCAACTTAAACGTTCGTTAAGGATACGTTAGTCTGATTTGAGACTAAGATCAACTTAACGGGATCGTCTAGATCCATTTTCAGTTTAAGGACGTAGTGGTCCATTTAATATATGGCCGTCGGGACCCGTCACCTCTCTGACGACGTTGAAGGATTACAACGACATGTGTCAGAGGAGTTCGGAGATGTACCCTTGAACCAAAGTTGATTGGGGGTCTTATAGTCCAATTTGGGACTAAAGTCTGTTTGAATGTTTAAGGATACGTTAGCCATATTTGAGGCTAAGATCAACTTAAACGGGATCGTTTAGATCCAACAAAAGAGTGTTTGGGGGCACTATTATTTAGTTTAGGGACATTGCGGTCCATATTCCAGTTTAGGGACGTGGTGGTCTATATTCCAGTTTAAGGACGTGGTGGTCCGACATTAGTTTAAGGACGTTTCGGTCCAACATTAGTTTAGGGACGTTTCGGTCCAACATTAGTTTAGGGACGTTTCGGTCCACGAGTTTAAGGACCCCGCAGTCCATATTGATGTGTGGTCATCGGGACCCGTCACCTCTTTGACGTCGTTGAAGGATTACAACGATGGGTGTCAGAGGAGTTCAGAGATGTACCCTCGAACCGGTCGTAAATTGATTTGAGAGAGCATTTGTGTTCAGTTCAATTTAATTTAAGGACTTACGGCCAGAATTGGGCTAAGTCCAGTTGAAAATATTCAACATTTTATTTGCATTTGGCCTGTTAGGCCTTTACTAGGGCTCTGCCCCTGTTTAATAATGCATGGCATTTTTGTTTGGTCTATTAGACCTTTATTTGGGCTCTGCCCTTTTATAAATGATGCACAGCATCTGTTTTTATTTGGGCTCTGCCCTTCTTTAAAATAATGCATTGCATTTAATTTGTCCTGTTAGGCCCTTTTTAATTGGGCTTGGCCCTTCTGTAAATAATGCAGTGCATTAATTATCTGATAGTGGCTTGTCAGGCGCTTTGCGCCAATTATTGAGCGCAAGCGCTCGTGGAAGCGACACGTGTCGCACTCTGGTGAATGCAAGCGCAATAGCGCAGTGCGCTGTGTCAGTGCGCTGCGCTGTTGCGCTGTTGACACGTGGCGCGCTCTGGTGAGTTGCGCCAAATTCAGAGAGCAATGCTCTATCTTTAAAGCGCATAGCGCAAGTGGTTATGGGGCTGACACATGGCGCTCTCTGGTGGCTTGCGCCAATCCAGGAGCGCAATAGTGCGGATCTGCAAGTGCAAGGCACTGTTTTAATTTCTTGATCCAATTTGGATTTAAGAAAAGAATCTTTAAGATTCCAGAACCAATGGTTCATAAAAGTGCAAAGCACTATTTTTTTTATTTTTGTTTTTTCTTGTTTAAAGAACCAGTGGTTCATGAGAAGTGCAAAGAACTGTTCTTTTTTATATGAAGATCATTGATCTGGTTTTTAGATCAATGATCTATTAGAAGAAATTTCTTCTCTTTTGTGAAGGTTTTTACCTTTTTCTTGGAATTTTTCTCAGAGTTCTCTCTGTTTGAAGCTTCTTGATTTTTTCAAAAATGTTGATGCCTTTGAATTGAGGCTTGGAGTCCTTTTTATAGTGCCCATGAATTAGTTAATTTTGTTAAAGAGATCTTTCTCTGAGTGATTTAGGGAATTTTCCCCACCGTTGGATCTTTGATCTAAGGCTTCTGTTTTATAGAAGAAAATCTTCTTGTTTTAACAAGAACAGAAAAAATTTCTTTAGAATTTTAATTCTGTTTGGCGCAAATGCTCCAGAGCGTGACGCGCAGCGCACAGCGCAGCGCAGTTAGAGCGTGACGCGCAGCGCACAGCGCAGCGCAACTGCGCTGACACGTGTCGCGCAGCGCACAACGTAGTGCAACTGCGCTGCCATGTGGCGCGCAGCGCACAGCGCAGCGCAACTCCGCTAGCGCAACTGCGCTGCCACGTGGCGCGCAGCGCACAGCGCAGCCCAGTTGAAGCGTTGCTTCTTTAATTAAAGTTTGAATTTTCAAAGTAGAGCTTTGCTCTGATTGGGGGAAGATGAAGCGTTGCTTTATCTTCCGCCTTGGAATGTGAACAGAGCTTTGCTCTGATTGGGATAGACGAATGCCCCCCCACCGTTGCGCTTACGTGGCCTCTAAACGTGAGCGCAGCGGTGGCAGACTCCCAACCGTCACGCCATCCCTTGGAAGCTAAAAAGGCATTTGATGCCTATAAATAGGACCTTTGGTCCCTTAGATGATTTTCATCTCTAAAATTTTACTTTCATAACTCAGAGCCTTGCTCTTTATTTTCAAGAATCTTCAAGAGTTAAACTCTTAAAACTTTTAGGTGAAAATTTTAATTTGGATTAAATTAAATTAAATTAATTTTCATTGATAGAGCCTCGCTCTCAATAGATCCCTGATCTAAAGGAAACCCATTTAGGGTTCACTTAGCAGAGCTTTGCTCTACAGGTATTAAAGGGATCTAAAGAGAACTAAAGGGGACCCTATTAGGGTTCCATAGAGCTCTGCTCTCTGAAAGATTTTCCTTGGATTTTCTTAATTCATTAATGGAGCTTTGCTCCTTCCAAACCATACAACAGAACTCTTAGGAGTTTTTCATTGATCTTGGAGTTTAAAGATGATATTTTATTCCTCAGTGCATTATATCGTTTTGTTTAATCAGTCTTTCTGATCATTTTGTTGATTTTCTTTCACAGGAACAATGAACGCCCACATGTACAATCTTGACGAGATCATCTCTTACGGGGACATCCGCCGACTTGGCCGTTATCAAAATCGAGAATTCACAAACGCGGAGTGTGCTGAAATTATGAGCCGCTTCGACGCATATAACGGTCCACTGCTTCCCCGGCGCTCCTCCCTCCTTAAGCTTATCATGGCAGCCATCTGGGAAGCGCTTCCCTTGTTCTGTTCCGGTGTGCCGCTTAGGGCGTTGGATGCCGCTGAGGATAAGGTGCACTCGGTGTACCTGTTGAACTTTATCTCAAAGAGACGGCGAGACAGTCTTATCGATCTCTTGCATGAGGTCTTTCAACAGTCTGCCATACTCGCTGCTTATCAGAAGGTGGAAGACATCAAGGGGGACCCTGACGCTTGTGCTCGCGAAAGAAAGCACACTAGGATGGTCCGTGAGGCTTGGAAAGTCATAAATAGGGTCGCTTTCGAGTTCCTCAATCCATGTCCTGGGTTCGAGATTATTCCTTTGTAATAATGTTTTTCGTTTATTTCTTTTATGATTGTAAGAACTTCTGGCAAAATTAATGGAAATTTTTGTCTTTCCTAGCCTGTCTTATCTTTTGTTCTGAGTCTTTTGCTTATGCATGACTGAATGTGTCTTGAACGCTTGATCAAATATAAATCGGATACTCTTTCTGTTGCTTTCTTCTTTCCCTCATTATCAGCATGCTGTCTTGATAAACATAATTGGCAGATAACTTAATTTCTCCGAGAGATAGCGATGGCTTAGGCCGCAGGTTCAGATCTGCCGCCTATGATTTTTCAACTCTATGAGCCGTGAGGGTCTCATAGAGACTTTTCTCCCTGCGGATCGAGATGATCTCGTAGGTGGGTTTTTCTCCTTAGGAATCGTGAGGATTTCTAAGTGTGGTTTTCTCTTATAAGTTGTAAGGATCCTATAAGAGAATTTTTCCCTCTTACGAGTCGAGAGGACTCGTAAGCGGTTGTTTCCCTCCTTGTCGAAATTCGACGTTGGAGAGTGAGATCCGTGGATGGTATGCAAGAGACCGTTTTGGGCCAACTTGCGGGGTCCCGGTGCTTAGGAAATAGGCTTCTTTTATGCCCACTGCCTAAGGCTTTATCTCACGAGTCGAGCCGCCTCACGAATTTTTCGCAAAGACATCAATTTCTTCACAAGTCGAGACGAATCGAGCGTTTCTCGCAAGAACATCCTAACGTCGCATTTAACCTCTGCTCTTTACGACAGAAGCCCGTTAAGGTCGGTGGTACTTAGGGTTTTGGCCATCGTACCGTCGCATAAGCTGATATAGTCCTCGATAGGAAATCGTGCTGTTCGAGTAGCCCTGCGACTGCCGTGTCTCTGATCCCTTCCGGGGCTGGACAAGACGTCTTCAAGCAATCTTCCTAGGCAGTTTAACCGTCGGAAGAGGAAGCGCTAGGAATTTGCCATGCCGCTTTTTACTTGAGGTTAGGCTCATTTTGGCGAGCCCCGATGAGTCATAACCACTCCGTGCTGGTGTGGGATGATCTCCGATAGTCTTTCAGGTTTTATGTGAGTTGCCGTCAAGACCCTGAAGCTAGGAATTTGGCCTTTGCTTCGTTTTGCTGGCACTGCGTCTGCTGTGTCGAGACGAATGTCGCGGTGGGAACTAGGGATTTTGCCGTGGCTCCATTTGTTTAATTGTCGCGTCTGCACCCTGCTGGAGGAAGAACGCTGAAGTGACATCTCGTCTACTGTATCGAGACGAATGTCGTAGTTGTCTCTAGGTTGCTGGTGAACCGTCGAGGTTTGGAACTAGGGGTTTTGCCGTGGTTCCATTTGTTTGATGATGTTGCGTCTGCTGTGTCGAGACGAACGTTGGGGTGACATATCGTCTGCTGTATCGAGACGAACGTCGAGGTGGTGACCACTCTGTGCTGGTGAACCGTCGAGGTTTGGAACTAGGGATTTTACCGTGTTTGTTTGATGATGTTGCATCTGCACCCTGCTGGAGGAAGAACGCTGGAGTGACATCTCGTCTGCTGTATCGAGACGAATGTCGTAGTTGTCTTTAGGTTGCCGGTGAACCGTCGAGGTTTGGAACTAGGGATTTTGCCGTGGTTCCATTTGTTTGATGATGTTGCATCTGCACCCTGCTGGAGGAAGAACGCTGGAGTGACATCTCGTCTGCTGTATCGAGACGAATGTCGTAGTTGTCTTTAGGTTACTGGTGAACCGTCGAGGTTTGGAACTAGGGATTTTGCCGTGGTTCCATTTGTTTGATGATGTTGCATCTGCTGTGTCGAGATGAACGTTGGGGTGACATCTCGTCTGCTGTATCGGGACGAACGTCGAGGTGGTGACCACTCTGTGCTGGTGCGAGATGATCTCCGATTGTCTTTCCGGTTTTATATGAGTTATCGTCAAGACGTTGAAGCTAGGAATGTAGCCTTCGCTTCATTTGCTTTGGTGTGTCCAAATCCTGTTGGAGGAAGAACGCTGGGGTTGGCATTGCGTCTACTGTATCGAGACGAACGTCGAAATGAAGCTGGGATTTTGCCGTCGCTTCGCTTTGTTTTGACCTAAGGTCTTTTGTTGGCGTTATATCTGCATCTTGATGGACTACGAAGGAACGCCTTTATTGACATCTCATCTGCTGTAACGAGACGAATGCTTAGATGGTCTCTAGGTTGTCTGTGAACCGTCGAGATTTGGCTTCGCTTTTTATGAAGCCTGTTGGGAAAGTATGGTTCCCTCTTTGTTTGTGCCCCTGGATTGTATACAGGAATCGATGTGATCTAACCTGTAGGGCAGAAGTTTCATTCATCATTTTTTTAATTTATTATTATTATTTTATTTCCGCGATGCTCTATCATTTCAGCTTTTATATCGCGAAGATCGCGACTGCCCAATCATTTCGGCTATTTTTTCGCGGTGCCCAATCATTTCGGCTGTTCATTTTATTTTTACTCGCTGCTTTTTATTGCGAGTTGCCCAATCATTTCGGCTATTTTCCATGCATACATTTTCTTTACTTGCTGCTTTTTATTGCAAGCTGCCCCATCATTTCGGCTATTTCATATGCATGTGCGGCCTACTGGCTTTTCGCCGTAAACCTGAAATTAGACACCGATTTCGGCATCAGCACCGCTACAACTGGGATATGGCCAGGAGCGAATCATCATTTGCCTCTGTCGATGTCGAACAAAGGTTGCTTAGCAAACAGGGTTAGGGTCCTATCGACTAAGGCTTTTTAACTTCATGAGCCGTTAGGGTCTCATAAAGGTATTTCTCCCTACAAGTCGTGAGGATCTTGTACATGTATTTTCTTCTTAGGAATCGTGAGGATTCCTAAGTGTTTGTTCCTCTGTAAGCCGTAAGGATCCTACAAGAGGATTTTCTCCTTGTAAGTCGAAAGGACTTATAAGGGTTGTTCGTCATGCGAACATATCCCCAGTCTCGGATGAGACTTGGTTAGGGAAATGCTTATTCGCGCCCGTGAATTGTATACAAGGGTTAGTATCGAAACACTTGTAGGGCAATATCGGAAGTTATGGGGGTTGCTTAAGCATAGGTTTAGGTCTCTGTAACTTAAGACTTTCAAATCTTATGAGCCGTGAGGGTCCCATAAGAGAGTTCTCCTTACGAGTCGTGAGGATCTCGCAAGTGTAATTTCTCCTTAGGAATCGTGGGGATCCCTAAGTGTGTTGCTCCCTTGTGAGTCGTAAGGATCTCACGCGGGTGGTTTCTCCTTACAAGGTCGAGAGGACCCTGTAAGTGTCTTTTAACGAGGTTGCGCCCTTTCGGGTTTTCACAAACACTCGCCGGTAGCCCTGCTGTTTTTACTCACGGAGCCCTTTCGGGTTTTCATCCGTGCCCATTTCGCTTATGGACATATCGTCTCTTTTTTTTTAATTCTTTTAATTCTTTTTTTTTTCTAACGAGGTCGCGCCCTTTCGGGTTTTCACGAACACTCGCCGGTAGCCCTGCTGTTTTTACTCACGGAGCCCTTTCGGGTTTTCATCCGTGCCCATTTCGCTTATGGACATACCGTCTCTTTTTTTATTCTTTTTATTCTTTTTTTTTTCTAACGAGGTCGCGCCCTTTCGGGTTTTCACGAACACTCGCCAGTAGCCCTGCTGTTTTTTACTCATGGAGCCCTTTCGGGTTTTCATCCGTGCCCATTTTGCTTATGGACATACCGTTTTTTTGTTTTTTTATTTTAATTTTTTTTAACACCACGTCAGCCTGGGGATGCCGCGGGTTGATAGTAGTTTAACGACGTTTCGGTCAGTTGCAAGTTTTAGGACATTGCGGTCCGTCGTCGCCGTATTTAAGGCGAATCTCTAGTTTACTGACTTTTCGGTCTATGGGGCTTTCTCTATGACCGAGCATGATGCCCCCGATGTATCTATCTTTTTAGGAGCATGAGGCTGTGGTGGGTTCACCTTCCAATTTTCGAACAACGCGAACTTGCCCTGTTGGTATTGGTCTTCAACCCAGTTCTTGAAGACGTAGCAATCCTCGATCAGATGACCTACCGTTTGATGGTAAGGGCAATAATTAGGATTATTAACATCGCCTGGCAGCAACGGACGTTTTGGACTCGGCAGATTGATGAGTCTGTCGCACACTGCCAGCTCGAACAGTCCCCTTGTTTTATCTTGCGGAAACGAGTAAGGACGTTTCAACTTTTCCTGAAGGGGTTGCCGCTTGTTGCTTTGGCGAGCAACCGGTCTAGGGTCACTTAATTGTTGTTGAGCGCTGGCGACGAAGGCCGTTTTTCCTTTTCCTTTATCCTTTTTGTTCGCTCCGTTGTTTGCGGGGCCAGGATTTTTTCCGAGTAGCGTGTGATTGTATGGCTGAACGTTCTCGCAGCTCCTCAATTCCTTCATTTTTGAAATAGATTCCCTGAGGGAAGGGTTGGGGGTAGCTTCTTCGTAAGAGTCGCTTCCAAAGGTGATAATTTGCGATACCTTAGAGTCGGCTATATGACAATCGTCGGCGGCTCTTTTGCGCTCATCTATCGCATTTTTTCGACGTCTACAAGCTTCACATTTTGTCATGTCGAAGTGTTGCTTTTGAGCGACATACCCTTGCCACCAACAGTTAAAGGATTCGCAGTTTTCGGTAGGATGTATGATCTTCTGATGATATAAACAGAAGTTAAGGTGCATCTCTACCTCAGCGAGAGTATTTTCTTCAGAGGGCGGTAGCTTCATTCCTACTGATAGAGCTTTGGCGAACCTTTTCCTCGTCTTGAATTTGTTTTTATCAGCAGTGATGGCTTTTGATTTGACGGGAATGCCTTGGCTCTTTCCAGTATGGCCATCTCACGCTCTTGATCGGCTTTTGCTTTCAGACAAATTTCATTTAGGAGGACATCGATCAGCTCGTCTGATGGCTGTAGAATTTCCGGTTCGGGGTTCGCCATTGGTTTCTCGGCGCAAGAAGCCTCTTCATCATCTGTCAGTGAGTGAGAAATCACATGACAAGTCGCTACGTAGTCTTCGGATTCATCTGATGAGTTTTCTCCATCATTTTCATCTTCGACGATAGAACAAGCTGCACCCATTGTATCCGTTTTCTTTGGAGTATGCGGCTGTGGCGGGTTTACCTTCCAATTTTCAGACAGCGTGAATTTGCCTTGTAGGTACTGATCCTCGATCCATCCCTTAAAGACGAAACAATCCTCGATCGGGTGACTTACCGTTTGGTGGTAAGGGCAATAATTGGGATTATTAAGATCGCCTGGCTGTGACAGACGCTTTGGACTCGGCAGATTGATGAGTCTGTTGCGCACTGCCAGCTCGAACAGTCTTCTCGTTTTATTTTGAGGAAACGAGTAAGGACGTCTTAGTCTCTCCTCGAGGGATGGGCGTGGACGCACATTGTTTTGGCGAACGACCGGTTTTGAATTGCTCGACTGTCGTTGAGCATTGGCGATGACGATCGCTTTCTCTTTTCTTTTCTCGTTTCGAGAATCAGGTTTTGGAGGAGACGGTCCATGGCGCATCTGGTCCATTTGGGCTAATTTGTCGATCAAGGCCTGGAAGGTGGTCGGCCTGAAGAACATCATGAATTGCGAGATGGTCGCTTGAGGGTCAAGGGTACCCACGAACATGCCTACCGCAGGTGCCTCTTCTATGCGTTGTTCACATTTTGACCATAGGTTCCGCCATCGTGTTGCGTATTGGACCCACGTTTCACCTGGCCTTATCCTGGCATTTATCAGTGCTGTTATCGGGGTGCGTTCACTAGCACTCGCGAATCTTTGCGTGAACAGTAGCTCCATCTCTGCAAATGTTTTGACAGAGTCATTAGGTAGCTCCGAATACCATTCAAAGGCTGTTTCTGCTAAGCTGCCAACGAAATGTCGAAGCAACAATTTGTCATCGCCTCCAGTATTGCCGCATAAGGCCCTGAATTGAGCGACATGCTGATGTGGATTCCCTGTCCCTTTATATACGTGGAATTTAGGGATCGTATATCCCGGCGGGTAACTGATTTGGTCGTACCAGCTCGGATACGGTCGTCCGGTTCTAACAATTTGCCCAGCCGCTTCATTCGCCTGATGAACCCGGATCTGCTGAGCTATATAATCGTCTAGCACGGCCTTGGAAATGGCTTCATCTTTGGCTGCTGAAAGAGCCGGCGAAGGATTAGATGTCTCCCCTCCGTCATCTTCAACAATGAATGGAGGGTCTTCAACTGGAGGGTCTGGCTGTAACATCATCCCTACCATATCTTGGAAGAGGAGGGCCATTTTCTTTATGCTGGCTGCTTGTTCCGCAGTCTCTTTATCCTTCTTCTCCAATATACGGCGAAGGAATTCAGCGTCAGTTTCTTTCTCCTGTCGCTGATCCGAGGACGTTTCAGAGCTTTCTTTTGGCCTAGTGAGTGCAGCCATTGCAGTCATCATTTCTTGAAGCTTTTGTTGTTGCTCCTGGGCTTTCGTCACGGATCGGGTGAGCGGTCGGTGGCCCGTAGAAGTGCGGTTTTCCTCTTTTCCAGAAGCCATATAAACAGTGTGCACCACCATGCCCCCAGATTTGGGGCGTTGGTGTTCAACGCTTTTATGCTTCGCCATGTTCACAGGGGCTTTTTGCAGCCTCCTTTTTTGAGTGATTGGAGTTGAGGGGGCCGGTGTAGTGGGCACCCAAGTAGCTTTTTCTTTTTGTGGCTTGACAAAGTAATCCTTCTCCTGCCGCACCTTCATCTTTTCTTGTCGGCGAAGATAGTTTTTATCAATTACCGACTCTTGGACCTGTCGCCAGACCTTGTAAATTTTAGAGGACAGCTGTTGAGGGGGCTGCTCTAGCTTCTTCTCTGGAGTATTCTCCACAGCTGAAGGAGTTCGTTTCAACATTGCAGTAGAAGAGTTTCTGCGCAACGTGTTCAGCAATTCAAAGCTGTTCCCGGTTGGAAAAGCAGCATCGATCCCCACCGTTGGAGCTGGTGAAGTAAATCCAGAGGAGGAGTTTCCCCCAGCCTTCCTTACTCGACGCCAGTGGCGACGTCGAGCATGTCGTGCTGACGGAGTTGTTTCAGCTATAGGGGTGACCTCCTCATGCCCCCTGTGTTGGTCGTAATCTGCTGGTACTAGCCTTTTAAAGACCGACGCTCGTTGAATGGGGACGGCCAGCCTGTCGAAAGTGGACTTCCGAGCAGGGGAAGCAACCTCGGTGATTTCTCCTGAAACTGGAGTAGGGATAGCTATCCGCTTCGGGATAACATCTTCCGGTATTGCTGGCTTTTTCATGGGCCCGTTGGAGCTCTGACCTAGCTTCTTTTGAGTTTCTTGCAACGTCATTGGGGCACTGAAGCTCATCGGTGGGAGCATGGTCCCGAAGAATAATCCAGTGGTGGCTTGAGTTACCTGTCCACTGGCATCTTGAAAAGAGAGGCCGCTTAGGGCCCGTAAGTAACTCCTCCAACAGGGACGGAGCGAGAGTTGCAGTTGCAGGAAGTGCAGTTTGAAGCCATTGATCTTCTGTTTTCTGCACAGAGCAAGACACCAAATATAAGTACCTTGAATCCACAGGCAACCACAGCAAACCGCGATTTGCTCGCGAACACGACACACGAAGTGTGGAGTGGAAAGAGGAAAAGGTCCCACCGGGCGTGCCAGAATCTGTTCCCCTCCGAATGGCGGCGGCGACGTGAGGACGTCTAGCCTGAGATTCGGGGCAGATGCTATATGGTTTTATCCGTCTACCTCTCCGAAGATGCCAAGTTGATTTATGGCACCGTGTATCGGAGGTTTAGACGGATGCGGCCGATGTAGCAGACTTCGTCAGATTCCCCCTCGCTTGAGGGGTTTTTGATTGTGGGGACGCTCTTCCCTGCAGGCGCAAGCCCCTGCAGTTAATTACGCTACCGCATCGCGGTAACAACTTTCTCCTTCTCCAGAATTTCACCTCGTGTCGTGGGTGTTTGTTTTATTTGTGGTTGCCCGTGGATTGTATACGGAGACTGAGTAATGCTTTCGCCCGTAGGACGTGGATTAGTCCAAATCCGTATTTACTTAGATTTGGGTTTGGTGTTTTTAGTTTAAGGATACGTTAGCCGCATTTGAGACTGAGATCAACTTAAACGTTCGTTAAGGATACGTTAGTCTGATTTGAGACTAAGATCAACTTAACGGGATCGTCTAGATCCATTTCCAGTTTAAGGACGTAGTGGTCCATTTAATACATGGCCGTCGGGACCCGTCACCTCTCTGACGACGTTGAAGGATTACAACGACATGTGTCAGAGGAGTTCGGAGATGTACCCTTGAACGAAAGTTGATTGGGGGTCTTATAGTCCAATTTGGGACTAAAGTCTGTTTGAATGTTTAAGGATACGTTAGTCATATTTGAGGCTAAGATCAACTTAAACGGGATCGTTTAGATCCAACAAAAGAGCGTTTGGGGGCTCTATTATTTAGTTTAGGGACATTGCGGTCCATATTCCAGTTTAGGGACGTGATGGTCCGTATTCCAGTTTAGGGACGTGGTGGTCTATATTCCAGTTTAAGGACGTAGTGGTCCGACATTAGTTTAGGGACGTTTCGGTCCAACATTAGTTTAGGGACGTTTCGGTCCACGAGTTTAAGGACCCCGCAGTCCATATTGATGTGTGGTCGTCGGGACCCATCACTTCTCTGACGTCGTTGAAGGATTACAACGATGGGTGTCAGAGGAGTTCAGAGATGTACCCTCGAACCGGTCGTAAATTGATTTGAGAGAGCATTTATGCTCAGTTCAATTTAATTTAAGGACTTACGGCCAGAATTTGGCTAAGTCCAGTTGAAAATGTTCAACATTTTATTTGCATTTGGCCTGTTAGACCTTTACTGGGGCTCTGCCCCTGTTTAATAATGCATGGCATTTTTGTTTGGTCTATTAGACCTTTATTTGAGCTCTGCCCTTTTATAAATGATGCACAGTATCTGTTTTAATTTGGGCTCTGTCCTTCTTTAAAATAATGCATTACATTTAATTTGTCCTGTTAGGCCCTTTTTAATTGGGCTTGGCCCTTCTGTAAATAATGCAGTGCATTAATTATTTGATAGTGGCTTGTCAGGCGCTTGGCGCCAATTATTGAGCGCAAGCGCTCGTGGAAGCGACACGTGTCGCACTCTGGTGAATGCAAGTGCAATAGCGCAGTGCGCTGTGTCAGTGCGCTGCGCTGTTGACACGTGGCGAGCTCTGGTGAGTTGCGCCAAATTCAGAGAGCAATGCTCTATCTTTAAAGCGCATAGCGCAAGTGGTTATGGGGCTGACACGTGGCGCTCTCTTGTGGCTTGCGCCAATCCAGGAGCGCAATAGTGCGGATCTGCAAGTGCAAGGCACTGTTTTAATTTCTTGATCCAATTTGGATTTAAGAAAAGAATCTTTAAGATTCCAGAACCAATGGTTCATAAAAGTGCAAAGCACTATTTTTTTTATTTTTGTTTTTTCTTGTTTAAAGAACCAGTGGTTCATGAGAAGTGTGAAGCACTGTTCTTTTTTATATGAAGATCATTGATCTGGTTTTTAGATCAATGATCTATTAGAAGAAATTTCTTCTCTTTTGTGAAGGTTTTTATCTTTTTCTTGGAATTTTTCTCAGAGTTCTCTCTGTTTGAAGCTTCTTGAATTTTTCAAAAATGTTGATGCCTTTGAATTGAGGCTTGGGGTCCTTTTTATAGTGCCCATGAATTAGTTAATTTTGTTAAAGAGATCTTTCTCTGAGTGATTTGGGGAATTTTCCCCACCGTTGGATCTTTGATCCAAGGGCTTCTGTTTTACAGAAGAAAATCTTCTTGTTTTAACAAGAACAGAAAAGATTTCTTTAGAATTTTAATTCTGTTTGGCGCAAATGCTCCAGAGCATGACACGTGTTACGCAGCGCACAGCGCAGCGCAACTGCGCTTGCGCAACTGCGCTGACACGTGTTGCGCAGCGCACAGCGCAGCGCACAGCGCAGCGCAACTCCGCTAGCGTAACTGCGCTGCCACGTGACGTGCAGCGCAGAGCGCAGGCCAGCTGAAGCGTTGCTTCTTTAATTAAAGTTTGAATTTTCAAAGTAGAGGTTTGCTCTGATTGGGGGAAGATGAAGCGTTACTTCATTTCCGTCTTGGAATTTGAACAGAGCTTTGCTCTGATTGGGGTAAACACCCACATCTCAAACAAATTCAAAAGATTACCGTTCAGGGCGGATTTTGGAAGATCACCGTTGATATCTAAGCGACGCAAGATACTAGCATTATCAAAAATGGCGGTAATACAAAAAGGTTTACCCAAAATGTGCTTTTCTTTAAACATGAAACCAAGCATAACCTTCACATCCTCTCGCAAAGAAGCGATCTCTCCAACGGGAAAAAAGGTGTGGGTCTTAGGGTTCCAACGCTCCACGACCGCCGCAATCAAAATCCAGTTAATCGGTCGATTAAAGAACTTCATGGGTGGAACCAAGCCTCCTTTAAATATTCAAGATGAAAGGGCGAGATGCTATCTACTTAATTCTTCAACCAAGAAGGTTCCGCAAAATTAAACGTCGGTAAAGAACGATACTTGAAGATAGGGGATATCGTAATATGGTCTCGTTGAGAATATATGAAATTATCTCTCTTTCGCATCAATCTTACGTCTTTACGTCAAAAGTTCAAACTCCCTTGGAGAAGACATATTCAGAGCAAACATTGTCTGCTGTAAAACCCCTGGAGTCGTTTTTATAAGAACCAGTTTAAAAAAATCGAATCTGATATCGATTCAAATTGGATGGTGCACATGTGGACGCACGTCGTCCGTATGCGTGCCATCGTTAAAAAATGGCATTCTACATTCATGTATTATGTGTGACATACACCGTCTATACATTTGCTTCATATTCGGTATGAAATACACCGACAAGCATCATTAACTCATATTTGGTGTGAAATACACCGATAAGCAGACATTGTTCCAAGTATCCAGTGTGACATACACCGTTTGTGCATTTGAAGTCCGAGCAACTCCTCCAATACGACATGTACCGTCAACACAGATCTATGCCGATAATGCATTCCAGAGCACAGTACAACCGGCGCGACATGTACCGACTGTGTCTATTCGAAACCAAAGTCCCATTCGATCCGTCAAAGAACGACCTAATAAATTTCATCGATACGATCAATTTCCAGACACGACTTCGTCGTAAACAATTCCACTCAGCAGAAGAAGCCCCCAAAGGCTAGTCTTAACCAAATTCCGAAGTCCCCAAGAGGTAGATTGAAGAAAGAAGAACTGAGATGGTTGCTCTTCGACAAAAGGACCTGACCAGTGAATCTCAAAAAGCAATGCCCATAGAGGCTAATCTCCAGCAGAAAGATCTATACGGTGAATCCTAAGCAGAAAGACCTATACTGTGAATCCTAAGCAAAAGGACCTAAATTGTGAATCTCAATCATGAAGCCCTAAAACGGTATCCATCTAAGAAAATCCCCAGAGCGGCACAATTCGCTGACGAGCCAGGTCTTCCACCCAATAGCGCATAAAGGTATTCAAACCGGTGCGACATGTGCCATCCATGCCTCGTAATAGTGCCTAACTTTCACATGTTTGCAATGTAATTTGTTCAATTACGATCGTCCTAAGTAGTGATAATCTCATCGCTTAGAAGCACAATAGTGCTAAGGTTAACACCTTAGGTACTAGAAATTGTTTTCGAAAACCTCATTTCAGACGGTGGTGCCGATACCCATAGGCATTCACTTTCTAAGCTGTTGAACAACCCGTTTTCAGAACCTGCATAAAAAGAAAAAAAAATTCATGAAAACTTGCATGATTTAGCGTCCTGCATTCAAACTAGTATATTGCTTCTCATCCCATTCTTTGAAAACAAAATGACAAAACAGGAGAAATTTCCTAAAATCAAATGACTTGCGATAGCCGATATGGCATCATATTTTCAAAACAATAAAACCAATGAGAAAGTTAGTAGTTGCCAGTTGCTTAATGTGCAGCGTGCCACCGGCCATAACACCTACCAACTCTTCCCCCTCAATCTATTTGGAATACAAGATCGGATAGAATAAATTTCTCCCTAAAACCTCAGGATCCGTTTCCGTCTTAGGCACTCGAGGATAAGTCCGTTGTTATTTCCAATCCTACAGTTTCGCACTATAACAATATTGTGTTGACTGTCGCAAATCATGAGACGTCAGGAAACAATCCCGAGTTCTTTTATTCTTGCATTTCTGCATTGCATCCATCCTCGCATATTTCTCCGTTTCCTTTCTTAAACCTTTCCACATCCTTCTTTCTTGGTTTGACTACGCCCTAACATTCTTCAATGTCATCTCCTTTTCTTGCACAGACATTGTGTTTCACAATATGAGTGCAAAAGTGGCATTTGTTGATATATCATTTCGACCGAATCGGGCTAGTTTTGGATACTACATATATAGTACGTAAAAATAGTTCAAAATACTACCAAGTTGTGCCTAGAGCTTCAAAATGATTTTATAAAAATTTTAAAGATTTTTACAAAAAAAAATTAAGGCAACATGACGCACATGAGGATTGACCATGTTCTCATAGGCGACATGAAAAGTATATTGAGCTATATTTATGAACTATATCATTCATATCATACATATCCAAAATTAAAATTTTTGGGATTTGGAAAAATTAGCTTACGGACTTTGCACGTAATTTTAAATGATTTTTGAAATTTCCAGAATCAGTTTTCTATCAAAATCCAACTTAGAACAAAAAATATTCGAAAGATTTTCAAAAAATTTAAAATATATCTAAAATTCAGAGTCGGGTGCACACATGCGGACGCATGCCGTCCGCATGCGTGCCCCGATGTCTGAATTTGGACTTTACTTGTTTCCCAATGCATAAAAGTTGGCAATTTTTAACCAACTTGGGTATATATGTGGACACATGTCCGTATGCGTACCCTTGACATTTTTTTCAAAATGTTTTTGCTAATCTGGATGTGCAAAGTTGCCAAATTCGACGACTTTGGCACGCATGCAAACACATGTCATTTTTTTCAAAGGATTTTTGCTAATCTGGACGTGCAAAGTTGCCAAATTCGACGACTTTGGCACGCCTCCGGACGAGGGTCGTCCGCATGCATATCAGAAATCTCGAAGATTTCTTCAAAGATTCGGTGAGAGGACTATATAGGCGATCTCCTTTTTTCAGAATTCATCATCCCAGAATCTCTTCTTCATCCTCAAAATCTTTAAGAGTTCTCTAGAGGCAAAATATTCAGAATTCTCTCTGGTGATGGCTGGTAAGGGATCACGAAAGTTCCGAAAGCTTTCGTAGGCAGCGACATGAAGCGTAATCAGGCTCCTTCTAATCCTCTCTTAATTTCATCATCCTTTTTATTTATTTTTCTCTTGTATTCATGAAATCAAAAATCAACTAAAAATCATCGTTTTAAAATTAAGAATCAAAACCTTTTTTAAATTTGTTGAAAGTAAAAATACCAAATGACGGGACTTTAAAAATAGTGCCATATTGGAAACAACAAAAGAAACATATGGGTATAAGATATAAGATGGGCCAAATCTCAACAAGGCTCGAGTCTTATTATTGAAATCTACTTATATCAAAAACCCATGTGTACTTATAAAAAGCCCATCACTCTCTCAACTTTAATTTTTAATATGGTATCAAAACCAATGGCTCGATCCTCCACATGACAACCATGCCAAGAAAAAGTGATGATTGCACATATCTCTACTCGTACTTTCCACGTGACAATCACACCAAGAAAAAGTGATGGATGCATGTGAGGGGGAGTGTTGAAAGTAAAAAAATCAAATGATGTGAGTTTAAAGATAGTCCTACATTAGAAACAACAAAAGAAACACATGTGTATAAGATATAAGATGGGCCAAAATTCAACAAGGCTTGAGTCTTATTATTGGAACCCACTTATCAAAGGCCCATGTGTATCTATAAAAAGCTCATCATTCCTTCAACTCTTCTCTAATTTTAAATTCTACTCTACTTTAAAAATAACTTTAACAAAACTAAAGAGGCAGGGATAAATTTCCCCGGCCGCAAGGCTGGCGAATTCTCTATTTTTCTCTTTTTTTTATGTTATCTTTCTTGAATTGATTAATACACGCACGTATTTAAAGGAAGGAATTTACCGTTTTAGGAGAATCAAGACCGCAGAAAGGCTTGTGGTTGGTTTGGTCTCAACTCACGAGGACAGGAGAACTACAACAACCTTTCAGGCAAACGACGATCAAATCAAAGGGTAGCTGGCGGCCCAATTCAGAAGCATCGTGGTGATCGCAAAATCAACCAGAACCAGCAGGGATAGGCCCAGACCTTTCTGCAACAGCTTGTGCCATCGGGGACACCTTAGACTCACACTTCAGGACCGATCCACACATGACAACAAGATCAGGACGCATATGCATGCATGCAATTAATAATGCTTAACTTAAACCTAAAAAGCCCTAACGTTTCCAATAGCTTGATCTCTATTTATTTTATTTTATTTAAAAATAATAAGAAACAGAGAGATATGGATATTGTTGAGGCTGTTGAGCAGCGAGCCAGTCTGATATTGTATTTCTTCTAGCTTTCCCTTTCCATTACTGCTTGCACTGACATGGTGATCGCTCCCCGATACTTTGAGCAATTATGGTTTTGCTGCCTCGTATATGTTATGGGCTTACAAAGCTTGCACTCGGGCGCTGCGAACGATTGAGCGAAGCGATTTAGGGAACCGACCTGGCATTAGCCCCCCGGTGCTTGAGGGAGGCGCTTCCCCGGCGCTAGAGGGGGAAACTAAGCCGGACCAAGGCAAGTGAACGATTGTTTCTGCTGTTCAAGTGTAGCGAAGCTCTCATTCCCCCTGGTCGCAAACAGGGCCGACCGGGAGGCATGAGCAATATGTCGATTTGGTATGTCGTCCTCTTCATTATAGTCCTCCAAGAATCAATTAGCATTTCGTCGGAATACACAAGGAATTAACAACACGAAAACTTTGTTATAATTTACCCTGGGCCGACTCTCAAGCTAAACTAAAACTAAACAAAACTAAAAAAAAGAATATCATATGGCATTCATTGGCTCTCATCTGTTCTGGTATTTATAGGCATCAAAATAGAATAAACAAACAATATAGAAGGGATGATGTGATGCCTATAAAGTGCCAGAAGAAAAATAGGGATGTTTGGAGCAAGGGGGACCGGTGTCGCCGGATTTATGGAGGGTCTCGCCAGTCAGGATCCAACCACTGAGGCTCGTCTTGGCATGGTGGATTTGTGTTCTCTCCACAATCACTCCGATACTGTTTGATTTATCTGTTTAAGCCTGGTTTGCATTCAAAGATTTGGAGGGAAACTTGATGTCATACATCACATCATAACTTTTTGCATTTAACACACATCACACTCACTTGTTCCCACTTGCACAAGTGATGAGTGTGCCAAGGCAGCCCCCACCATGGTCCATGTCCTAAAAGAGCTATGTGCACACGTGTATTGTGTTGGACCAAAAATTGTGTACACATGTTTATTAACAAAAGAGCTCTTTGAATATCGGTCGGTTTTCTGTTATGATTGCAGTGTCGGCTCTCAAACGTTATATTCGTGATTTTGAGTGTGTTTCTAGTCTTTTATCACGAATACCTGTAATCTGTATTTACTGAGCAGACACTAGTTAATAGTACCGATATATAACAAAATAGATAATGAATGAGTGGTATTAAAATGCAGTTTTCAGTGATGAACAAATACCCCCAAACTTATCTTTTGCTTGTCCCGAGCAAAACAAAAAAATCCTAGCCTCACTTTCACAGGGATCGCGATTGCACTGAGCACGTGCAACAAGCTGTTAAACCTCTAGGTGTTTCTAGTAGGAGGAGTGTTGTCTCCTGAGGGTTTTCAGCGGATTACACCCACAAAATCCAGTCAAGTTAGAGTCGTGGAGAAACTGTTGATTCTAATCTTAAGTTAGAGATTAAAGTTAGAAGTCCTATCACCCAAGTCAGAAACGTTAAACCCTATTTTTCACTCCTCACAATTTGTTTAACATAAACTTATACGCGTCTTTACATGATTGTGCGGATAGTGTCCATAAGTTTTTAAGAATTTGATTAGAGTCATCAAGTCATAAGTATGGACCAGGATAAATTTCTAAAGGATCACACGAGTTTGAAAGGAGTTAAGATTTTCTCAAGTTTTGCTCTCCGGTTAGGTTTCAAGTCAGAATATATATCACTTTTAACAGGGAACCAAGTCACATTCTTCACTCCTACTTTTCACTTGTTCTAGTTCATACACACCCTTCGTTGTTGTGCAAAACATCTTTATAAATATAAACCTTCATATCTTCGTGAAAAAACTGTTTTTAATAGAAAATTTGTCTTCGTCAAGATTATTCTCCCACAAAGAACCGTGAGGACTTTTAACTCGGGAAGAACACTTTCTTAGCTTGTTTTATTTGGCAATTGGAAACTTAACGAGGTTTGGGTCAATGACTCCCAAACCAGATGGTTTTAGAGCATTAGGTGTTGAGACATCCCAAGGACTTAATTACCCAAGTTACCAAGGCCACAAAACAAAAGACTCATTTTGTTTCATTAAAATATTCTGAAAGCAGTGCAAACGAAGATATAGCCAGCTTTTTCTTTTTAATTCCGAAGACGTGTACATGTAGATAAGGTATGTAATCACTCCAACAAGATTCCATATGGGTTATTTTTCAGACTTAAAGCTTCTATTAAAAACCTCAATAATATCCTTCATATCTACTTCACCTTGTGAACTAATCTTGATATTACTTAACTTAGAACAAACCTGCTTGATCCTGAACATGTTTTATCAGTTTTCAAAAGTTTGAGACATGTCAGGCCTTTCATCTAATTCTCAAGAACATATGACACGTGAAAAGTGATATAAAAGACGCATATCAGCTACGGTTAATCTGAAAGGAGGGTTATCTTTCGGGTTTTCAATCTCTCAAAAACGATTTAGTTGTTTCTATCTTATCAACCGAACCGTCAGACTTTGAGTCTAAGTTCCCCCGCTAGTTAACATGAAAAGGTTTTATGTTTTTGGAAAAAATTTCAATTTTATGGGTTTTTAAATATGTATGCAATGCAGAATATACACATGATGCAGCAAAACAAACGTAGTGCTCACCCCCAAACCTGAGTTTTACAATGTCCTTATCGTTGCCCCCGTCACTGGTAGCTAGACTTTGACATCATGGTGAGAATTTTATTCAAAGAAAAAGAAAAAACTTAAGACCAATTACAGCATATACAAGTTAAAAGAATGGGTTAGTCCAGAAATTAATACCAGCCATTTAAAAATTTTGTCAATATAGTGCAAGAACTGGTAAAAGAATATGTATATAACAAAAAAGAAAAAGAAAAAGCAAATTTATATGTTAGTTGTTAGTGAAGGGCCTGAGCATGTATAAATAGGGATAAGAAGACGCTGAAGGTGAAGATGAAATTTTGAAGTGGCAAAAGAATTGTTGTCTGAATGAATTGAATTTTCAAGAAGCACGTGTTGAGTATCGGAGTCAAGTTCGTTTAAAAACTGAAGTTCATCCGCAAAAAATTTAGAGAAGGAAAGGTTCATGGGATGTTTCCAAATTGATCCTGACTCAAACTCATCTAGAATATCAAGTTCATCCGCAAATAATTTCTCAAAATTTTGCATGAAAGAATTTTTATCAAGGCTGCCTTCCTCCTTATAATCCTTGTTCCCCTCCGAAGGACGGCCAAGACGTGGACGGTCTTGCCTGAGATTCGGGACAGATGCTAATTGGTGCTATCCGTTTACCTCTCCGAAGATACCAAGTTGATTTATGGCACCGTGTATCGAAGGTTAAAACGGATGCATCCGATGTGGCAGACTTCGTCAGATTCCCCCTCGCTTGAGAGGTTTTTGATTGTGGGGACACTCTTCCCTGCAGGTGCAAGCCCCTGTAGTTAATTACGCTACCGCATTGCGGTAACAACTTTCTCCTTCTCCAGATGATCACTTCGTGTCGTGTGTGTTTGTTTCGTGTTCAGTTGCCCATGGATTGTATACGGAGACTGAGTTATTTCGTCGCCCGTAGGGCGTGGACTAGTCCAAATCCATATTATCTTAGATTTGGGTTTGAGGGTGTTCCTCTCCGAAAGGCAGCCGAGACTTTGCGTCTCGCCTTAGATTCGGGGCAGATGCTATTTGGTTTTTATCCGTCTACCTCTCCGAAGATGCCAAGTTGATTTATGGCACCGTGTATCGGAGGTTTAGATGGATGCGGCCGATGTACCAGACTTCGTCAGATTCCCCCTCGATTGAGATGTTTTTGATTGTGGGGATGCTCTTCCCTGCAGGCGTAAGCCCCTGCAGTTAATTACGCTACCGCATCGCGGTAACCACTTTCTCCTTCTCCAGAATTTCACTTCGTGTCTTGTGTGTTTGTTTTGTTTGTGGTTGCCCGTGGATTGTATACGGAGACTGAGTAATGCCGTCGCCCGTAGGACGTGGATTAGTCCAAATCCGTATTTACTTAGATTTGGGTTTGGTGCTTCAGTTTAAGGATGCATTAGTCGCGTTGCGGCTAAGATCAACTTAAACGTTCGTCAAGGATACGTTAGTCCTGTTTTGGACTAAGATCAACTTGACGTGATGATCGATTTAATAGATATGATCATCAGGACTCATCACCTCTCTAACGTCGTTGAAGGATTACAATGATAGGTGTCGGAGGAGTTCAGAGATGTACCCTTGAACCAAAGTCGATTTGAAGTTTTATCGTTCATTTAAATGCTTAAGGATACGTTAGCCGTATTTGGAGCTAAGTTCAACTTAAATGGGACCGTTTAGATCCGAAAAAGAGCATTTGGATGCTCTATTGTTCCAGTTTAGGGACGTGGTGGTCCAATATTAGTTTAGGGACGTTTCGGTCCAATATTAGTTTAGGGACGTTTCGGTCCAAGAGTTTAAGGACCCCGCAGTCCATATCCATGTGTGGTCGTTGGGACCCGTCGCCTCTCTGAAGTCGTTGAAGGATTACAACGGCAGAGGTCAGAGGAGTTCGGAGATGTACCCTCGAACCGGAGGTAAATTGATTTAAGAGAGCATTTGCGCTCAGTTCAATTTAACTTAAGGACTTACGGCCAGAATTGGGCTAAGTCCAGTTGAAAATGTTCAACATTTTATTTATTTTTGGTCTATTAGACCTTTACTGGGGCTCTGCCCTTTTATAAATGATGCACAACATCTGTTTTTATTTGGGCTCTGCCCCTTTTTTTTTTAAAATAATGCACTGCATTTAATTTGGCCTGTTAGGCCCTTTTTAATTGGGCTTGGCCCTTCTGTAAATGCATTGCATTTTCAGGCGTTTTGCGCCAATCAGAGAGCGCAAGCGCTTGTGATGACGACACGTATCATGCAAGCGCAGTACGCTGCGCTTGCGCTGCTGACACGTGGCGCTCACCCAAGAGCGCAACAGCGCAGTTTGGAAGTGCAAAGCACTAAGAATCTTTTAGATTCAAGAACAGAAGTGCAAAGCACTATTTGATTTCATGATCTAATTTAGATCAAAGAAAAGATAAGTTTTTTTCTTGTTTTTTCTTATCTCAAAGAACCAAAGGTTCATAAAAAGTGCAAAGCACTATTTTATTATATATATATATTTTATTTTTATTAAAGATCATTGATCTTGTTTTTAGATCTATGATCTGTTTATAAGAGAACTTTCTCTTCCTTCTAAAGGTTTTTACCCTTTTTTATCTTGAGGAGTTCTTCAGAGTTCTCTTTCTCTCTCTTTTTTTTTAGAAAAATGTCCATCCTTTTGAATTGAGGCCTAGGGTCCTTTTTATAGTGCCCATAAATTAGTTAAATTTGTTAAAGAGATCTTTCTCTGAGTGATTTGGGGAAGTTTCCCCACCGTTGGATCTTTGATCCAAGGGCTTCTGTTTTACAGAAGAAATCTTCTTGTTTTAACAAGAACAGAAAAGATTTCTTTAGAATTTTAATTCTGTTTGGCGCAGATGCCCCAGCGGTTGACACGTGTCGTGCAGCGCACAGCGCAGCGCAACTGCGCAAGCGCATCTGCGTTGACACGTGTCGCGCAGCGCACAGCGCAGCGCAACTGCGCTAGCGCATCTGCGCTGAACACGTGTCGCGCAGCGCATCTGCGCTGACACGTGTCGCGCAGCGCAGTGCCTGCGCAACTGAAGCGTTGCTTCCCTTAATTTTGCTTAAAATAGAGCTTTGCTCTGATTGGGCGCACTGACTTGGGCGCTGCGCTGCCGTATCAGCTTTTGACACGTGGCGCGTTGCGCCCGGGATTTGAAGCGTTGCTTCATTTATTGAAACTTAGATTTTGGGCAAATCGGAAGCGTCGCTTCGCCTTAGATATCTTTTCATCTCTTTTTTTTCCTCAAGTCAAACTTGTATTTCCAAAATTCTGATTTCCCGGGCCTTGGAAATGATTTCATTGTGCACAGAATCTTCTGTGCCTGGGTCTATATATATAATTCGAGGCTGAGCCTTTTCTTCTCTCATTTTCAGAGAACTTCTTCGATCATGGCTTGCAACCGCCCTCATGCCCGCCGACAACCATAGGAGGTGCCGATTCGGGACATCGCTCCCCGTTTTGCTGCGCGCCTGGTGGACCCTTCTCTCTCGGACGAACAATGCGACGCGGCAATGCACGAGCTTTTGACTCGTGTAGGGTCTCCTCTCCCTCCGAATTCCATTTGGCTTCGGATGATCCTTGCCTCGGTGCTCGCCGACATTCCCCCTCCTCCAGCAGAGATGTCCCCGGCAATGCTGGATGCCGCCGAGGACAAGATCGATGGCTTTCTCGAAGCGCACTTGATCACCAAAGCTCTGAGGGACTGCTCTTTCCATTTGCTGAGCCAGATACGGGCTCGTCGGGTTGTCATCGCCACTTTTTCCCAGGAGTGCGGCGTCGACCTTTGGATGGCTACCCCTCGGGAGGATCGCCGCTTCGACGTGGTGGAGAAGACAGAAAGGGAGCTGAATAATCTTCTTTTTCTTTTTGCAAACCCTTGTCTTTCCGATCCCGTATTCGGTGATCTTTTTTAAATGTAATAACAATAATAATGAACAAGCATTTTCCTTTTTAATCAAATATTTCATTATTTGTTAAGGGTTCTTTTATTTTAGTTCTCTATTGTGTTTGTGCATCGTATGATTTTAGTCTAATATTACTAAATGTATGTGATCCTTAAAAGGATGAATTGTCCTCGGTGTTTAGCCTTTTTCTTTTATGAAACGGCGCAGCGCGACTGCGCCAGCGCATCTGCGCCGACACGTGTCGCGCGGCGCAAAGCGCAGCGCGACTGCGCCAGCGCATCTGTGCTGACACGCGCGTATAGCGCAACGCTTGTGCAGCTGAAGCGTTGCTTCCTTTAACAGAGCTTTGCTCTGATCGAGCGCGCCTTTTTTGGACGCCGCGCTAACGCATCTGTGCCAGATACGTGGCGCGTTGCGCGTAGCGCAAAAGATCTGAAGCGCTGCTTCATTTATTGAAGTTTAAATTTTCAAAGCAAAGCTTTGCTTCTGATTGGGGGAAGATGAAGCGTTGCTTCATCTCCCACCTCGGAATTCGAATAGAGCTTTGCTCTGATTGGGGTAAACAAGGGCCCTCTACCGTTGCGCTTACGTGGCTCTGAAAACGTGAGCGCAACGGTGACAGAATTCCAACCGTTTGCGGTAACTTTTGGAAGTTGAAAGGGCACTTGATTCCTATAAATAGGACCTTTGGTCCTTAACAGATGATTATCATCTTTTAGATTTTTACTTTCAGAAACTCAGAGCTTTGCTCTTATTTAAGAACTTTTAGAGCTCTGCTCTCGTTTCTTTTTAAGAACTTTCAAAGTTCAAAACCCAGCACCCTTTTAGGTAAATTTTTTAAATTAAATCAAATTAAGTTTAATTAACAGAGCCTTGCTCTCATAGATCTCTTGATCTAAAGAAAATCCTTTTGGGGTTTCACCAAATAGAGCTTTGCTCTCAGGAGTCTGTTTCAGGGTTTCTCAACCCATGAATAGAAACTTGCATCTTTGGCAAAACATAGATCCCTTTGATCTAAAAGAACTCTTAAGAGTGTTTCATTGATCTTAGAGTTTGAAGATGGCATCTTATTCTTTATTGCATTATATTGTTTTGCTTAATCAGTTTTTCTGATAATTCTGTTGATCCTCTTTCACAGGAACAATGGACGCCCACATGTATGCTCTTAACGAGATCATCTCTTACGGGGACATCCGCCGACTTGGCCGCTCTCAAAATCGAGAGTTCACGAACGAGGAGTGCGCTGAAATAATGAGTTGCTTCGACGCGTACAATGGTCCACTGCTCCCCCGACGTTCCTCCCTCCTTAAGCTTATCGTGGGAGCCATCTGGGAAGCGCTTCCCCTCTTCTGTTCCAGCGTGCCACTTAGAGTGTTGGATGCTGCTGAGGACAAGGTGCACTCGGTGTACCTGTTGAACTTTATCTCGAAAAGACGGCGAGACAGTCTTATCGATCTCTTGCACGAGGTCTTTCAACAGTCTACCATACTTGCTGCTTATCGGAGGATGGAAGACATCATGGGGGACCCTGACGCTTGTGCTCGCGAAAGAAAGCATACTAGGATGGTCCGCGAGGCCTGGAAAGTCATAGATAGGGTTGCTTTCGAGTTCCTCAATCCATGTCCGGGGTTCGAGGTTATTCCCTTGTAATAATGTTTTTCGTTTATTGCTTTTATGATTGTAAGAACTATTGGCCATATTAATGGAAATTTTTTATCCCAGCTTGTCTTTATTTTTCGTTCTGAGTCTTTTTCTTGTGCATGAATGAGTGTGTCTCGAACGCTTGATCAAACGTAAATCGGATGCTCCTTCTGTAGCTTTCTTCTTTCTCTTATTATCGGCATGCTATCTTAATAAACATGGTTGACAGATAATAGAGTAAGCATCTTGGTTTCTTCAAGAGTCAGCGATGGCTTAGGCCGCAGGTTCAGATCTGCTGCCTAAGACTTTTCAACTCCATGAGCCGTGAGGGTCTCATAGAGATTTTTCTCCTTACGGATCGAGAGGATCTCGTAGGTGGTTTTTTCTCCTTAGGAATCGTGAGGATTCCTAAGTGTGGGTTTCTCTTATAAGTCGTAAGGATCCTATAAGAGAATTTTCCCTCTTACGAGTCGAGAGGACTCGTAAGCGGTTGTTTCCCTCCTTGTCGAAACTCGACCTTGGAGAGTGAGACTCGTGAATAGTATGCAAGAGACCATTTTAGATCGACTTGCAGGGTCCCATTATTCAGGAAGCAAGTTTTCAATCCCGGCTGCCTGAGGTTTCATCTTGCAAGTTGAGACGAATCGGGAATCTTCCCGCGGAGACACTAGTTTCTCTGCGAGCCGACGCGAATCAAGAAGCTTCCGTCAAGGATTGTTTGTTTCCTTGAGTCGAGGAGTTTGCTAGGGATTATTTGTTTCCCAAACGCCAAGGATTATTTGTTTCCTTGGGGTTTGAAACGAGTCGAGGATTTCCCACGGAGGCACTGGTGGCTCTGCGAGTCGACGCGGATCAGGAGGCTCTCGTCAAGGAGTGTTTGTATCCATGAGTCGAGGAATTTGCTAGGGATTATTTGTTTCCCAAGCGCCAAGGATTATTTATTTCCTTGGGGTTTGAAACGAGTCGAGGATTTCCTACGGAGGCACTGGTGGCTCTGCGAGTCGACGCGGATCAGGAGGCTCTCGTCAAGGAGTGTTTGTATCCGTGAGTCGAGGAATTTGCTAGGGATTATTTGTTTCCCAAGCGCCAAGAATTATTTGTTTCCTTAGGGTTTGAAACGAGTCGAGAATTTCCTACGGAGGCACTGGTGGCTCTGCGAGTCAACGCGGATCAGGAGGCTCTCGTCAAGGAGTGTTTGTATCCGTGAGTCGAGGAATTTGCTAGGGATTATTTGTTTCCCAAGCGCCAAGGATTATTTGTTTCCTTGGGGTTTGAAACTAGTCGAGGATTTCCCACGGAGGCACTGGTGGCTCTGCGAGTCGACGCGGATCAGGAGGCTCTCGTCAAGGAGTGTTTGTATCCGTGAGTCGAGGAGTTTGCTAGGGATTATTTGTTTCCCAAGCACCAAGGATTATTTGTTTCCTTGGGGTTTGAAACGAGTCGAGGACTTCCCACGGAGGCACTGGTGGCTCTGCGAGTCGACGCGGATCAGGAGGCTCTCGTCAAGGAGTGTTTGTATCCGTGAGTCGAGGAGTTTGCTAGGGATTATTTATTTCCCAAGCGCCACGGATTATTTGTTTCCTTGGGGTTTGAAACAAGTCGAGGATTTCCCACGGAGGCACTGGTGGCTCTGCGAGTCGACGCGGATCAGGAGGCCCTCGTCAAGGAGTGTTTGTATCTGTGAGTCGAGGAATTTGCTAAGGATTATTTGTTTCCCAAGCGCCAAGGATTATTTGTTTCCTTGGGGTTTGAAACGAGTCGAGGACTTCCCACGGAGGCACTGGTGGCTCTGCGAGTCGACGCGGATCAGGAGGCTCTCGTCAAGGAGTGTTTGTATCCGTGAGTCGAGGAGTTTGCTAGGGATTATTTGTTTCCCAAGCGCCAAGGATTATTTGTTTCCTTGGGGTTTGAAACGAGTTGAGAATTTCCCACGGAGGCACTGGTGGCTCTGCGAGTCGACGCGGATCAGGAGGCTCTCGTCAAGGAGTGTTTGTATCCGTGAGTCGAGGAATTTGCTAGGGATTATTTGTTTCCTAAGCGCCAAGGATTATTTGTTTCCTTGGGGTTTGAAACGAGTCGAGAATTTCCCACGGGGGCACTGGTGGCTCTGCGAGTCGACGTGGATCAGGAGGCTCTCGTCAAGGAGTGTTTGTATCCGTGAGTCGAGGAACTTGCTGAAGACACTGGTTTCTTCGGAGTTGGACTGAACCGTCGAGATTTGGCCTCGTCTTCTGGCGGAGCCTGTTGGGAAAGTATGGTTCCTTCTTATTTGTTTACGCCATTGGATTGTATACAGGGATCGATGTGATCTTAACTGTAGGGCCAAAGTTTTATCATCTTCCTTTTTTTTTGTTTTATTTCCGCGATGCTCTATCATTTCAGCTTTTATATCGCGAAGGTCGCGATTGCCCAATCATTTCGGCTGTTTTTCGCGGTGCCCAATCATTTCGGCTGTTTATTTCATTTTTACTCGTTTCTTTTTATTGCGAGTTGCCCAATCATTTCGGCTGTTTATTTTATTTTTACTCGCTGCTTTTTATTGCGAGGTGCCTCATCATTTCGGCTATTTCGCATGCATACATTTTTACTTGCTGCTTTTATTGCAAGTTGCCCCATCATTACGGCTATTTCATATGCACGAGCGGCCTACTGGCTTTCGCCGTAAACCTGAAATTAAACACCGATTTCGGCATCAGCACCGCTACAACTGGAATATTGTCAGGAGCGAACCATCATCTGCCTCTGTCGATGTTGAACAAAGGTGGCTTAGCGACCAGGGTTAGGGTCCTATCGTCTAAGACTTTTAACTTCATGAGCCGTAAGGGTCTCACAAAGGTATTTCTCCCTACAAGTCGTGAGGATCTTGTAGGTGTATTTTCTCCTTAGGAATCGTGAGGATTCCTAAGTGTATGTTCCTCTGTAAGTCGTAAGGATCCTACAAGAGGGTTTTCTCCTCATAAATCGAGAGGATTTACAAGGGTTGTTTACCAGGCGAACATATCCACAGTCACGGATGAGACTTGGTTAGGGAAATGTTTATTCGCGCCCGTGGATTGTATACAAGGGCCAGTATTGGACCACTTGTAGGGCAATATCGAAGGTTGTGGGGGTTGCTTAAGCACAGGTTTAGGTCTCTGTAACTTAAGACTTTCAACTCTTATGAGCCGTGAGGGTCCCATAAGAGAGTTCTCCTTACGAGTCGTGAGGATCTCGCAAGTGTATTTTCTCCTTAGGAATCGTGGGGATCCCTAAGTGTGTTGCACCTTTGTGAGTCGTAAGGATCTCACGCAGGTGGTTTTTCCTTACAAGGTCGAGTGGACCCTATAAGTGTCTTTTAACGAGGTTGCGCCCTTTCAGGTTTTCATAAACACTCGCCGGTAGTCCTGCTGTTTTTACTCACGGAGCCCTTTCGGGTTTTCATCCGTGCCCATTTTGCTTATGGACATACCGTCTTTTTAATTCTTTTTATTTTCTTTTTCTCTTTTTTTTTACGAGGTCGCGCCCTTTCGGGTTTTCACGAACACTCGCCGGTAGCCCTGCTGTTTTTACTCACGGAGCCCTTTCGGGTTTTCATCCGTGCCCTTTTTGCTTATGGACATACCGTTTTTATTTATTATATTTTTTCTTTATTTTTTTTTATTCATCTCGTCAGCCTAAAGATGTTGCGGTATTAGTTTAAAGACGTTTCGGTCTACTATTAGTTTAAGGACATTTCGGTCCGACATTGAGAGGCTGGCTACTGCTTATAAAACTTGAGCTTAGGAAGATAGCGAGCGGACATAGTCGTCGTCATCTACCATTGACCTAAGCTGTGACTCATTAAGTATAGTATTTCTTTAGGAAGCGACCGTTTATCGGCCTGAAAGGCCTTTCACCGTGTATGTCCATGAGTAGATAGGCCCCACCCTGGTAGACCTTATCTATGATGTACGGGCCTTCATAGTTTGGCTCGAATTTTCCCCGCTTGGCGCGATTGGGGATCATAGGTCTTTTGACCACTAGCACGAGTTCGTCTTGGCGGAATGTCCTCGGTCAGGTCAATTTTTCGTATGAGCGCGTCATCTTTGCTTTATAAGCTTCAAGATTTTGTTGCGCTATGAGCCGTGTTTCTTCAAGGGCATCAAGCTCCTCAAGCCGAAGGTTAGCATTTTCTTCGTTCGTCAGCTCGTAGTGGACTGTCATTCGTAGAGAGGGTAGCTCTATCTCGAGGGGGAGTACTGCTTCCGTCCCAAATACCAACAAGTACGGCGTTGTGTTTGTGGCCGTTTTAAACGTAGTTCGATATGCCCATAGAGCTTCTTGCAGTTTCTCGTGCCAGTCTTTCTTATTTCGGGACACCGTCTTTTTCATGATTTTCGTCAGGGTCTTGTTGAAGGCTTCAGCTAGACCATTAGCTCGCGGATTATAAACCGAGGAATATCTCCAGTCTATATTGTACTGTTGCGCGAAGCGACTGATTTTGTGGCTTCTGTAGGCTGGCCCGTGATCGGAGATGATCCGTCGCGGAGTTCCAAACCGATATATGACTTGCGTCTTGAAGAAATGGAGGATATTCTCCGTCTTTACTTCCCTCAGCGGTACTGCTTCCGCCCACTTAGAGAAGTAGTCAGTCGTCGCTAGGATGAAACGATGTCCTCTAGACGATGCTGGTTCGATGGGGCCGACTATATCAGCCCCCCACATTTCGAATGGCCAGCTAGCCACCGTTGGATGTAGTGGATTTGGATACTGATGGATGAAATCCCCATGAATTTGGCATGAGTGGCACTGCTTCGCATATTCGAGACAGTCCTGAATCATCGTGGGCCAGTAGTAGCCCATCCGTTTGATCTTCAACTTCATTTTTGGGCCCGCTTGGTGAGAACCGCAGAGTCCGTCGTGAACTTTCTGGACGACTCTTTTCGCTTCGTCAGGTCCGAGACATCTCAGCCATAGAGAATCAAACGACCTTTTGTACAGAGTATCATTGACGAAGGAGAAAGACAGAGCTCGTTTCATAAGCTGATGTCTTGTGGACGCTTCTTCAGGCATTCGGTGGGACTTAAAGTAGTCTATGAAGACTTCTCTCCAATCCTCAGCCTTTTCCCGGTCTTTTGCTTGCAGGGTCGTTTGCTTGCTCGCTCCTTTTTCTTCGGATGATTCCGGAGATATTTCTGCTGGGGCAAGCACTTGACGGCTTTGTACCATGATTCTAACGTCATCGAGATTCTCGTCAGCCAGTTCTTTAGCAAGTTTGGCCAATGCATCTGCTTTGCTGTTTTCCACGCGCGGTATGTTCTCCAAAGTATAGGAGGGAATTTGGGTCAATAGTTGTTGCACTTTTTCGCCGTACTTCACCAGTTCTGGCTTGCACGTTTGGTAGTCGCCATTTACTTGACTAACGACCAGTTGAGAATCCCCGTATATAAGGAGGTCTTCAATTCCCATGTCAATGGCGATCTCAAGACCTGCTATCAAGGCTTCATATTCGGCTTCGTTATTTGTCCTCGGCTCTGTTAAGGAGAAAGCGAAGCGCATTCTCTCTCCTTGTGGAGTCATGAAGATGAGGCCTACCCCCGATTTGATTATAGGGGTACTTTGTTTGCGCTTTTTAATGGAAGATGCTCCATCGAAATAAAGTTCCCATTGGGTATCACCATTGTCGATCGCGTCAAACGCATGTTCGTCTGGCAAATCGCAATTCAAAGGAGAATCGGCGAGTATCGGATGCTCAGCAAGGAAGTCGGCAATGGTCTGGCCTTTCACTGCCTTGAGAGGTTGATATGTTATGGAGAACTCCATCAAGAGCAGGGCCTATTTAGCGAGTCGTCCCGTCAACATGGCCTTCGACATCAAGTATTTAAGGGGGTCCACCTTTGAAATGAGACGGACTTCGTGCGCCAACGCATAGTGCCTGAGCTTTGTTATCGCGAAGACCAACGCCAGGCAGTGTTTTTCAATGGGAGAGTAGTTGCTTTCTGCCCCCAGCAGAACTCGACTTAAGTAGTAGAGTGCTCTTTCTTTTCCTTGATCGTTCTCTTGTGCCCATAATGCGCCTAAGGAACCTTCGAGGGCGGTTGTATAAAGAATGAGAGGTTTTCCCTTAACCGGAGCAGCCAACACTGGCGGGTTTTGCAGGTACTGTTTAATTTCGTCCAGCGCGCCTTGGCATTTATGATCCCAGACAAATGGGGTTCCCTTCTTCATCAGGTGACTGTAAGGGCGGCACTTACCTGAAAGGTTGGATATAAATCGCCGTATATACGCGAGCTTTCCTTGGAGAGACCGCAACTGTTTGAGAGTTCTCGGCGGAGGCATTTCCATGATCGCTTTGATCTTGGACGGATCTATTTCGATACCCCGGTGTCGGACTATGAATCCCAGGAATTTTCCTGAGGAAACTCCGAATGCACACTTGAGCGGGTTCATCTTCAAGTTGTATTGTCGAAGGCGTTGAAATACAATCTTTAGATGCTCGAGATGTTCTTCGTATGATTTGCTCTTAACCACGAGATCGTCGATATAGCATTCGACGATTTCGTGTATAAGGTCATCGAAGATCTTTGTCATGGCCCTTTGATAAGTGGCACCGGCGTTCTTTAATCCGAAGGGCATTACTTTATAACAGAATATTCCCAGAGGGGTCCTGAAGGCTGTGTGCTTCTGGTCTTCGGGATGCATTTTTATCTGATTATAACCTGACGAGCCATCCATGAAGGAGAAAACCTCATGAGTGGACGTATTGTCTATCATCAGTTCGGTGACTGGCACTGGAAAATCATCCTTCGGGCAAGCTTTATTAAGATCCCGGAAGTCTACGCATATGCGCACTGTCCCATTTTTCTTCATTACCGGGACGATGTTAGCGATCCATTCAGGATATTGAACTTCCTGGATGAAGCCAGAGTCGATCAGCTTCTTGACCTCAGCATTGATACTCATTTCAAGCTCGAGCCGCATTCTCCTCGGCGCCTGTTTGACTGGCTTGATGTCCGGGGATATCGCCAATCTGTGTACAGCAATTTCTGGATCTAGTCCCGGCATTTCGGAATAGTTCCACGCGAAGCAATCTCTATGCTGTAGAAGCACATCCTTTAACGCAGCTACCCTTTCTTCAGATAGTAACCCGCTGATGAATGTCGGTCGTGGATCGTCTGCCGATCCCAACTTAATCTTCTTGAGCTTATCTGCAGTAGTATGTATGCCATCCTCCAGTTCTTTTGGCGCTGGTGGAAATTCTGAGATTATCTCGTCGCCGCTGTTTTCGAAGCACCAAGGGAGCTCATCTATGTCCTTGGGCTCTTCTTTTAATATTGTAATCATGTGACAGGTGCGAATTCGCTTCCAATCCCAATGTGGAACCGGTTCTTCTTTCATGGCCTTGGGCTCGTGCTTTTGTGGCGGTGCTACCCTCCAGTTGTCAGACAGAGCGAACTTGCCAAGCTGATATTGATCTTCGACCCAATTCTTAAAGGTGAAGCAGTCCTCGAGAGGGTGCCCTATAACTCGGTGATAAGGGCAATAGTCCGGGTGAGAGACTTCGCCCGCTCGTTCGGGATGTTTAGACTCCGGCAATTTAAGCATTTGATGTTTTAGAGCAAGATCAAGTATCTTCTTCGTCTTGTCCCGAGGAAATGAGTACGCTCGACCCATTTTCTTCATGAGGGATAGACCAATAACGCTCAACTCCCGTTTGCGTGGCTTCTTAGCCCTGCTTTGTTGTTGTTGAGCGTCTTTTTGGCCTTTCGACTTATTTCTGCTTTTGCGCCGAGCCTTCTTTATAACAGGTTGACAAGGAGCGGCATTTTCATCCTTTACGGCCTGTTGGAGAAGGCGTTGCGTCTTGGCTTTCTCGTAGATGGCCGTCTCGCGGTTGTGATCATCTCGGACTTTTTGACCAGCTTTCTTTATAAGTTTGTCCATTTGTTCCTCGAACGACGGACTGGGCTCCTTTGCATCTGGAACTTTCACTGGCTTAGGATTAGCGTCCTCCCATTGAGCATCCGCTTCTTCATCAAGGTCATACACGACGTAGCAGCCGGGTAGTAACTCTCGTTTCTTTGACCGGATGTATCCAAGCCCTTTTGTTTCCATTCTCCCGTTAGGCAGTTTGCGTTGAGTCCCGGGGACGTTCCAGACCCTGTCATAGAATTTGGCCTTTCTAACGGTCTGTTTGAAGGGTATCCCCTGGCGTTTCAGCAGCTTTTTCAAACCTTCCGTATAATATCTGGGGAGACGGATAGGCTGAAGCCTATCAAGCGTAGAATCCGCGCCATGCTAGATTTCTTTTTCTATCTTGGTTTCTTCAGAGCGGTAAAATAGGATTGCTTTCTCGCTCTCTCTCCTGGGAGGGATATAGAATGTCCGCAACTCTTCTACACTGTAGATATTAAGTGCATCCAGTTCTTTATGGTGTTTAAGCGGCACTATGGCGACTTGTAGACTTTGCTCTTCGTCAGCGGACGTTTGTATTGAAGGTCGAGCAGAGAATACAGCATGGACTTCATCTTCCGAGTCGCTGCCAAAGATCAATGTAAGAGCCGATGGTCCCGGCTTGTTGTGTTGGGGCGGACCCGAATAAACTATCTTCTCTTCCTCCTCAGTATCACTGCCGAAGACAGGGATGGTAGCGTTAGTTTTATCCTCCGGCTTGTGACACTTCTCTGTGTCTTCGAAATCCGGTAAGAAGTATTTGGCGTCTTCATATTTGCGGACCTCGTTCACAGAGAACGGGTTCAGTTCTCCCGTCACGGTATACTCGAAACCATCCTTAAAATACTTCATACACTGATGTTGTGTAGAAGGGATGATGTTGTACTCGTGTAACCATGGTCGGCCGAGCAAAGCGTTGTAGCATGTCTTGGCATCTATGACGTGGAACTTAATGTCCGTGACGAGTAGCCCGAAGCGTAGCGTCAGTATTACAGATCCAAGAGTCTTTGACGATTGGGAGTCGAACCCGGAGATGGTGATCTTGTCCCGAGCAAGGTGCTGGACGCTCATGCAGATTTCCTTCAACACCCGCACGTTGAGTAGGTTAACAGACGATCCGTTATCGATCAGGATTTTGCCTATCTTTATATCATGGCAATATCCTGAAATATAGAGGGGGCGATTGTGTTCGCACGTCCCAAGTAGAAGGTCTTCATCGCTAAAAGTAATATCGGCCGTGTGCACTTCCTCCAATTCATCCTTCATCTTTTCCTCGGCCAGGAAAGCTTGGAATTGTTCTGGGTCTTGGAGCGCCTTAATCAACGAATCTCTCGCCTCTTTTGATAGCAAAAGAGCGTCAAGAATGCTGAGCTGTGAGGGCAGCTTCCTCAGATGTGCTAAGACGTTGTAATCCACCTTATTCTTCTTTGGCGGGTCTTTGGCAGCTAGCTCTTCCACCACTTGGTCATCTAAGACGATATCTTCAGAGGCCTTTTCTTTCCCTTTATCTTTTTTGTTCGAAGGTCCGAGGTTCTTTTCGGGCAGCGTGCGATTACGTAGCCGGATATTTTCACAAACCTTCGGTTCTTCTTCTTTTCTCGAAGCGGACTCTTTAAAGAGAGGGGCAAGTTCTAGCTCTTTATCAGAATCACTCCTGAATGTAGGCACTTGTGATCTACCAGTGTTAACCATGCAACAATCGCCAGCAGTTCTTTTAAGCCCTTCGGTCGTATTTCTTTGCTCTCGACGAGTTTTACGCTTTTCCCGCTTAAATCGTTGTCGATGAGCAACATATCCTTGCCACCATCTATTGAAAGCTTTGCACTCTTGAGTGGGGTGCGAAATCTTTTGATGATATAAGCAATAGAAGGGGTGCGTTTCCATTTCACCAGTGATGTTTCCTTCAGAGGATGGTAGCTTCATGCCCATTGATATGGCCTTAGCAAACTTTTTCCTCATCTTGAATTGGCTTTTGTCGGTAGCGGAAGTGTTTAGCTCCAACGGGATCGTCTCAGCTCCTTCATCAAGTCGCTGGCGCTTGGCCCTTTCAAATATAGCCGCCTCGCGCTCCCGATCAGCTTTACTTTTCAACCGAGCTTCATTAAGGAATGCGTCAATTACTTCATCTGATGGCCCCAGAACTTTTGGTTCAGGATCTGCCCCCAGCTTTTCGGTGCAAGGAGTCTCCTCATCGTTCGTGATCGAATGGGAAATCATATGACAGCTCGCCACATATTCCTCGGATTCATCCGATGAACTTTATCCCTCATCTTCTTCTTGAAAGACGTGATTGAGGAACTCTTGGAGCGTAATGGGAGTCCGTGCCTTTTGGTTGTATTCATCCAGCCCGTCAATTTGCTTTTGTAAGTCCGTGCGCTTGTCGCCAGGCTTCACGGGCTTCTTAGATTTCTTCTTCTTCTTTTTCGAAGATTTTGACGGCTGGCTGCAAGTGCTTGAACCACCACCATTGGTCTTTGGAGTTGGACGTGGCTTCAACATCCCTTCAATGACCTGCGGTTCCAACGGGTTCTTCCACTTGATCGCTGGACATGTCTGAAGATCGTTTAGCATCCTCTTTGTCTTGGCTGATAATACAACCTCCCAAGGAGCTTCTTCAATGACGGAGCATGTTGCCCCCGGCGTATTCGTCCCCTTAGAGGTGTGGGGCTGCGGGGGATTCACCTTCCATTTGTCAGATAACGCGAACTTGCCCTGTCGGTGCCAATTTTTGAAAACGTAGCAATCTTCGATTGGATGGCCTAGTACTCGATGATAAGGACAGTAAACGTCACTTGGTTGCAACGGACGTTTTGGATCTGGCAGATTTATGAGTCTGTTGCGCAATGCCAGCTCGAATAACCTCCTCGTTTTATCACGGGGAAAGGAATAAGGACGTCCCATCCTATCCTCAAGGGGTACGTACGGGCGCATATTACTTTGACGAGCAACCGGCTTCGAGTCGTTCGGTTATTGTTGAGCATTAGCGACGACGATCGCTTTTCCCTCCCCTTTGTCATTTCGGGAGTCCGGCCTTGGAAGAGGGGGTTTATGGCCCATTTGATCCATTTGCGCTAGTTTGTCAATCAAGGCCTGGAAGGTAGTTGGCTTGAAAAACATCATAAATTGTGAGATGGTTGCTTGCGGATCAAGGGTTCCCACAAACATACCCACTGCGGGAGCTTCTTCAATGCGCTGCTCACACTTCGACCACAAGTTCCGCCATCGTATAGCGTACTGAACCCATGTCTCGCCTGGCTTTACCCTGGCGTTAATCAGTGCCGTCATCGGGATACGTTCACTGGTGCTTGCAAAACGCTGAGTAAACAGCAGCTCCATCTCCGCGAAGGTTTTAATAGAGTCGTTCGGGAGCTCAGAGTACTATTCGAACGCCGTATCTGATAAGCTTCCAACAAACTGGTGAAGCAACAGCTTGTCATCACCGCCGGTGTTGCCGCAGAGTGCCCTGAACTGGGCAACATGCTGATGAGGATTGCCCATCCCTTTGTAGACATGGAACTTGGGAATTGTGTAACCGGGTGGGTACTTGATTTGATCGTACCAACTTGGATATGGCCGCCCCGTTTTTACGACCTGACTGGCCGCTTTGGTCGCATGATGATCCCGTATTTGTTGGGCGATGTATTCATCCAAATCAGCTTTGGAGATTGTATCTTCTTTAGCCGTGGACAGAGCTGGTGGAGGATTTGATGTCTCTCCCTTATCGTCTCCAAGGACGATCGGGGGCTCTTCGGTCGGAGGATCTTGCTGTATCATCATCCCTATCATGTCTTAGAAGAGGAGGCACATACGCTGTATGTTGGCTGCTTGTTCAGCAGCCTCTTTGTCCTTCTTCTCCAATATCCGACGAAGGAATTCGGCGTCGGTTTCTTCCTCTTGGCGTTCATCCGAGGACGTTTCAAGGTTTTCTTTTGGCCCTGTAAGTGCGGCCATAGCGTTCATCATTTCTTGGAGCTTCTGCTGCTGCTCCTGAGCCTTGGTCACTGACCTCGTGTGCGGTCTATGACCTGTTGATATGCGGCTATCCTCCTTTCCCGATACCACATAAACTGTATGAACTATCATGCTCCCGGACTCAGGGCGTTTAGGCTCACCACCTTTGGCATTTGCCGCGGGCGCGGGGGTTTTCTCCGGTCTTCTTCTTTTGTGGGTCGTTGAAGTGGAGGGGGCCGTTGTAGTGGGCACCCTAGCGACTGTTGTCCTCTGCTGTTTAATAGGATGGTCCTTTTCTTTTTGCACCTTCTCCTTTTTCTGTTGACGAGAGTGATCTGGGTCAATCACTGAGTCTTGAACCCTTCGCCAAACCTTGTATATTTTTTAGGACAATCGTTGAGGGGGCTGTTCTTGCTTCGTTTCTGGAGCTCTCTCCGCAGGTGGAGGAGATCTCTTCAGTGTAGCGGTTGGAGAGTTCTTCCGTACCCTTCTCAGCAGTTCAAAGCTGTTCTCAGTTGGAACAACAGCGTTGACTTCCACCACTGGAGCCGGTGGGGTTAGCTCTGAGGGGGAGTTGCCTCCTGCCTTCCTCACTCATTGCCAATGGCTACGTCGAGCATGACGAGCCGTTGGGACTGGCTCGGAGATTGAGACATCTTCTTTTTGCCCCCTGTCTGAATGAGGCGCCGCCGGTGTTAACCTCTTAAAGACTGAGGTTGTCTTTTGAGGGGTGATATTCAACCTGTCGAAGACGGATCCTTGAGCAGGGGCAGGAGCAGGAATCGTCAGTCTTGAAAAGACTGACTCTTTGACAGGGGAAGCCACCTTGACGACTTCTGGAGTAGCAGTTATTGCCTTCCTTGGGACAGCCAATTTAGAGTTCTGATTTAGCCTGGTGAAAACAGAGGCTGTCGGTTTGGTAGTGGGCGACCCGTTGACAGGGGTCGTCGTAGCAGTGAGCCGGTCGAAGACCGACTTCTTGTTCACTTCCGGTGCAGGTATTGGTGCAGAGAAGCTTGTAGGTAGGATCATAGTCCCGAAGAACAGGCCAGTGGTGGCTTGGGTCACCTGGTCTACCGGCAGAGCGAGGAAGGAAACCGCTTGGGGCCCATATGCTACACCTCCCGGTGAGGTGGAGCGTCCGTTGCAGTGGCACTTCGAGCAGTTAATGCAATTAGAGGCCATTGAATCTTGAGTTCTGCGCCAGGCAAAAGATCAAATCTTAGTAACTTGAAATCCAAAGGCAACCGTTAACAAACCGCGATTGGTTCACGAAGACGACACACGAAGTGTGGAGTGGAAAGAGGAAAAGGTCCCACCGGGCGTGCCGGAATCTGTTCCCCTCCGAAAGGCGGCCGAGACTTTGCGTCTCGCCTTAGATTGGGGGCAGATGCTATTTGGTTTTTATCCGTCTACCTCTCTGAAGATGCCAAGTTGATTTATGGCACCGTGTATCGGAGGTTTAGACGGATGCGGCCGATGTAGCAGACTTCGTCAGATTCCCCCTCGATTGAGAGGTTTTTGATTGTGGGGACGCTCTTCCCTGCAGGCGCAAGCCCCTGCAGTTAATTACGCTACCGCATCGCAGTAACCACTTTCTCCTTCTCCAGAATTTCACTTCGTGTCGTGTGTGTTTGTTTTGTTTGTGGTTGCCCGTGGATTGTATACGGAGACTGAGTAATGCCCTCGCCCGTAGGACGTGGATTAGTCCAAATCCGTATTTACTTAGATTTGGGTTTGGTGTTTTCAGTTTAAGGATGCATTAGTCGCGTTGTGGCTAAGATCAACTTAAACGTTCATCAAGGATACGTTAGTCCTGTTTTGGACTAAGATCAACTTGACGTGATGATCGATTTAATAGATATGGTCGTCAGGACTCATCACCTCTCTAACGTCGTTGAAGGATTACAACGATAGGTGTCGGAGGAGTTCAGAGATGTACCCTTGAACCAAAGTCGATTTGAAGTTTTATCGTTCATTTAAATGCTTAAGGATACGTTAGCCGTATTTGGGGCTAAGATCAACTTAAACGGGACCGTTTAGATCCGAAAAAGAGCATTTGGATGCTCTATTGTTCCAGTTTATGGACGTGGTGGTCCACCGCCAGTTTTAGGGATGTGGTGGTCCAATATTAGTTTAGGGACGTTTCGGTCCAATATTAGTTTAGGGACGTTTCGGTCCACGAGTTTAAGAACCCCGCAGTCCATATCCATGTGTGGTCGTTGGGACCCGTCGCCTCTCTGACGTCGTTGAAGGATTACAACGGCAGATGTCAGAGGAGTTCGGAGATGTACCCTCGAACCGGAGGTAAATTGATTTAAGAGAGCATTTGCGCTCAGTTCAATTTAACTTAAGGACTTACGGCCAGAATTGGGCTAAGTCCAGTTGAAAATGTTCAACATTTTATTTATTTTTGGTCTATTAGACCTTTACTGGGGCTCTGCCCTTTTATAAATGATGCACAACATCTGTTTTTATTTGGGCTCTGCCCCTTTTTTTTAAAAATAATGCACTGCATTTAATTTGGCCTGTTAGGCCCTTTTTAATTGGGCTTGGCCCTTCTGTAAATGCATTGCATTTTCAGGCGCTTTGCGCCAATCAGAGAGCGCAAGCGCTTGTGATGACGACACGTGTCATGCAAGCGCAGTGTCCCGCGCTAGTGCGCTGCGCTTGCGCTGCTGACACGTGGTGCTCACCCAAGAGCGCAACAGCGCAGTTTGGAAGTGCAAAGCACTAAGAATCTTTTAGATTCAAGAACAGAAGTGCAAAGCACTATTTGATTTCATCATCTAATTTAGATCAAAGAAAAGATAAGTTTTTTCTTGTTTTTTCTTATCTCAAAGAACCAAAGGTTCATAAAAAGTGCAAAGCACTATTTTATTATATATATATTTTTTTATTTTTATTAAAGATCATTGATCTTGTTTTTAGATCTATGATCTGTTCATAAGAGAACTTTCTCTTCCTTCTAAAGGTTTTTACCCTTTTTTTTTCTTGAGGAGTTCTTCGGAGTTCTCTTTCTCTCTTTTTTTTAGAAAAATGTTCATCCTTTTGAATTGAGGCCTAGGGTCCTTTTTATAGTGCCCATAAATTAGTTAAATTTGTTAAAGAGATTTTTCTCTGAGTGATTTGGGGAAGTTTCCCCACCGTTGGATCTTTAATCCAAGGGCTTCTGTTTTACAGAAGAAATCTTCTTGTTTTAACAAGAACAAAAAAGATTTCTTTAGAATTTTAATTCTATTTGGCGCAGATGCCCCAGCGCGTGACATGTGTCGTGCAGCGCAACTGCGCTAGCGCATCTGCGCTGACACGTGTCGCGCAGCGCATCTGCGCTGAACACGTGTCGCGCAGCGCACAGCGCAGCGCAACTGCGCTAGCGCATCTGCGCTGACACGTGTCGCGCAACGTAGTGCCTGCGCAACTGAAGCGTTGCTTCCCTTAATTTTGCTTAAAATAGAGCTTTGCTCTGATTGGGCGCACTGACTTGGGCGCTGCGCTGCCGTATCAGTTTTTGACACGTGGCGCGTTGCGCCCGGGATTTGAAGCGTTGCTTCATTTATTGAAACTTAGATTTTGGGCAAATCGGAAGCGTCGCTTCGCCTGAGATATCTTTTCATCTCTTTTTTTTTCCTCAAGTCAAACTCGTATTTCCAAAATTCTGATTTCCCGGGCCTTGGAAATGATTTCATTGTGCACAGAATCTTCTGTGCCTGGGTCTATATATATAATTCGAGGCTGAGCCTTTTCTTCTCTCATTTTCAGAGAACTTCTTCGATCATGGCTTGCAACCGCCCTCATGCCCGCCGGCAGCCATGGGAGGTGCCGATTCGGGACATCGTTCCCCGTTTTGCTGCGCACCTGGTGGACCCTTCTCTCTCGGACGAGCAATGCGACGCGGCAATGCACGAGCTTTTGACTCGTGTGGGGTCTCCTCTCCCTCCGAATTCCATTTGGCTTCGGATGATCCTTGCCTCGGTGCTCGCCGACATTCCCCCTCCTCCAGCAGAGATGTCCCTGGCAATGCTGGATGCCGCTGAGGACAAGATCGAGGGCTTTCTCGAAGCGCACTTGATCACCAAAGCCCTGAGGGACTGCTCTTTCCATTTGCTGAGCCAGATACGGGCTCTTCGGGTTATCATCGCCACTTTTTTCCAGGAGTGCGGCGTCGACCGTTGGATGGCTACCCCTCGGGAGGATCGCCGCTTCAACGTGGTGGAGAAGACAGAAAGGGAGCTGAATAATCTTCTTTTTCTTTTTGCAAACCCTTGTCTTTCCGATCCCGTATTCGATGATCTTTTTTAAATGTAATAACAATAATAATGAACAAGCATTTTCCTTTTTAATCAAATATTTCATTATTTGTTAAGGGTTCTTTTATTTTAGTTCTCTATTGTGTTTGTGCATCGTATGATTTTAGTCTAATATTACTAAATGTATGTGATACTTAAAAGGATGAATTGTCCTTGGTGTTTAACCTTTTTCTTTTATGAAACGGTGCGACTGCGCCAGCGCATCTGCACCGACACGTGTCGCGCGGCGCAAAGCGCAACGCGACTGCGCCAGCGCATCTGCGCCGACACGTGTCGCGCGGCGCAAAGCGCATCTGCGCTGACACGCGCGCGTAGCGCAACGCTTGTGCAGCTGAAGCGTTGCTTCCTTTAACAGAGCGTTGCTCTGATCGAGCGCGCCTTTTTTGGACGCCGCGCTAACGCATCTGCGCTAGATACGTGGCGCGTAGCGCAAAGGATCTGAAGCGCTGCTTCATTTATTGAAGTTTAAATTTTCAAAGCAAAACTTTGCTTCTGATTGGGGGAAGATGAAGCGTTGCTTCATCTCCCACCTCGGAATTCGAACAGAGCTTTGCTCTGATTGGGATAAACAGAGGGTTGTGTTTAAGGATACGTTAGCCTCGTTTGAGACTAAGATCGACTTAAACGTTTGTTAAGGATACGTTAGTCTAGTTTTAGGCTAAGATCAACTTAACGGGATCGTTTAGATCCGACAAGAGAGCGATTAGGGAAGCCATGTTGTTTAGTTTAGTGACATTGCGGTCAATAAGTAGTTTAAGGACATTGCGGTCCAGTATTAGTTTTAAGACGTTGCGGTCAAGGTTAAGGACGTCGTAGTCCGTGGATTTAAGGACTCCACAGTCCGATATTAGTTTTAAGACATCACGGTCAAAGTTAAGGACGTCATAGTCCGTTGTTAGTTTTAAGACATTCCGGTCAAGGTTAAGGACCTCATAGTCCATGGGTTTAAGGACCCCACAGTCCGGCGTTTAGTTTTAAGACATTACGGTCAAGGTTAAGGACCTCATAGTCCATGAGTTTAAGGACCCCACAGTCCGTGTCAATGTGTGGTCATCGGGACCCGTCACCTCTTTGAAGACGTTGAGGAATTACAACGCCAAGTATCAAAGGAGTGAAGAGATGTACCCTTAAACCAAGGTAGATTAAGTGATCTGTAGTCCAATTTGGAAACTAAGATCAATTATTATATTATGAGCCCATTGGCCCATTTAAGTTTGAATTGAGAACTTATGGCCAGCCTGGGTTAAGTCCAATCATGTTTGGGATATTGGCCCTCTGTTGGTTCATTGAAGGAGAGGCTTTGCCTCTGGAAACTTAGCCAATTGGGCTAAAGCTAGTGTCAAACACTAGAGACCAACAGTGTTGAACACTGGGAATAAGATTAACAAGTTAGTGTTAAACACTAAAAGATAATCGGTGTTGAACACTGGGAACAGAGTTTTCAAATTAGTGTTAAACACTAAGCAAATCAGTGTTAAACACTGGGGACAAAATCTCCAGACTAGTGTTAAACACTAAGGAGAGAGGGGTCACGTATGGACACGTGAGAGCGCCCTGATTCTCCTTATTTTATTCAGTCAAAAGTATTGAATACTTTGAAGTATCACGTGCTGTCACGTGATGAGAATTTAGGCGTTTATCTGTTAGAGCTTCAGCCAAGGGGTCACGTGGTAGCACGTGAGAGCGCCCTTCTTCCCTTTATTTTGTTCTACAGATAAGTGTTTAACACTTTTCATTATGAAAGTCATCACGTGTGAGCACGTGATGGGGGCTCACGCTTTGATCTATTAGAATGTTCATTAGGGGTCACGTGTTGACACATAAGGGCGCCCTAGAGCTCTTTTCTGTTTCTTTTGCCTTTTTCTCCGTGTGCTTTAGAGATCACGTGGGGCACGTGAGACATTGCCTCAAAGTTCTTTTTTATGGATCTTTGCAGGAGTCACGTGGTAACACGTGAGGTGTTGCTTCAAAGTTCTTCTCTGTGGATCTTTGCAGGGGTCACGTGGTAGCTCGTGACTCTAGTTCTTTGCACGTTTTAAAAATCTGTTCATCTTTTAAGAATTAAATTCTTCATAGGGTTAAACCCTAACAACAAACTTTAGAGGAATTAAATTCCTGTTTTCTTCTGAAGAATTATATTCTTAAATAGGGTTAAACCCTAATTTCTTTTCTTAAGGGAATTAAGTTCCTGTGAGTTTGAGAGAATTATGTTCTCTATTAGGGTTAAACCCTAGTTCTGTTCATTTTGAAAGAATTAAATTCCTATAACATAAGGTCAAACCCTAATTTTATCTCAAAGGAATTGAATTCCTATCATTTTGTGAGAATTAAATTCTGAAAACTCAGTTCCTCCTTTATGTTTTAGATCTGCATGGCAGGATCTCAACCCAATGAGAATTAAATTCTCAATTCATGAGGAGATGTGCACTTTACAGATCCTCCACCAGAGAAAGAACTAAGTTCTTTTCTTTATATAAGAGTTAAACTCTTTTGAGAATTAAATTCTCTTTTGAAGCCTCCCTTTTCTTTTCTTACCTAAGGTTTTCCTTTTGCAGAGAATCAAAGGCTCTATATCTCTTTCTCTGTGTATCAAAAGAAAAGGTCCAAAGGTCCCTCATCTCCTTTTCTTGGCTCATATTTATAGGAGAAGGAAAAGAATCAATCTGCTTAGTAAATCTCTCATTGAAAGATTTGATTTATATTTATCATTAATTTGGGCCTTTAGATTGTTGGGTGAATTTTATTCACCATTGGATTTTAAATCCAAAGATATCTCTTTGTTATTTTGGTTAGATTTAGGGGGAAATCTTTCCAAGTCCAGGATTTTTCCATAAATTGGTGATATTTAATCACTTTTAGATTTTTAATCCAACGGTTTTAGATAATCCTTCTTCATTTTGGAAAGATTTGAAAGATTTATCCTCAGAATTTAATTCTGTTAAAGAATAAGGCACTTAAAGCCGGTCATGTGTGGCCACGTGACCCCTGATCACGTGTAGGCACGTGACCCCTGGAATGGGCTTCTCTTCTTCTGCGCTCTGTTCTATGGCCGCTGCTTAACCATCACGTGCCAACACATGACCACCGGTCACGTGTGAGCACGTGATGTCTGTTCTGGAGCTTTTTCTTGATTTTTAATCAGGGGATGAATATGCTTTTTGCCGCTGCTTTAAGCGTCACGTGCCAACACGTGACAACTGGTCACGTGTGAGCACGTGATGCCTCTTCACAAATCGTTACAGCCCCTAACTCTCCCAATACAATTTCTCTCTCATCACATTCACAAATGGGTAGATACATGTCATCTAAAAAAGTAGGTTCCCACGCTAATGTTTCTTCCGAAACAATATCAACTGGTGATACAAAAATTATGGGTTCCTGATCATTAATTTCCTCTAATATTTTATCCCAACCATATCCGTCAAATTCACAAGCTCCCTCTTTTAAAATCGGAGCGCAAAAATCAGTCGGTTCATGAATTTCTTCTTCAAGTAATATTTCAGTTAAATCAACCTCAAAATCACAGGTGATAGGAGATTCAGTGGGTACCTGAAGGTTAGTGGTGGACTGACTTAGAGGGTTTTCTTGTGTGTCCTGATAACACCTAGTCAATTCATTTGCATCATCATTTATGAATCATCAAGACTCAATTGATCGTTTATCTTACTCGGGTGATTTCCTAGATGACAGATATTGACACTATGTGGTTCTAATTGACTGCGTTCACTCTCTAGAATCCTCATAGCTATATGCTCTTCAATTCTAGCCAAAGATTGAGCTTGAGCGTGAAACAATTGCTCAGACTGTTGTATAAACAGGGCTAACGTCGCAGCTGTTTTATTCTCGACCGCAATCATCACTTCAATACCCTTCTCTAAGACGGTCAACCTAGCATCCATCTCACTATCATTCCCTAATGATGGCTCAATTGTTTCAAGTTGGGAGGGTTGTGACGGTGGTGATGCTAAAGTTGTTACCCTGTCGACCACTTCTCTAAATTTTTAATCATTTGATCTAGGGTTGAAGTAGGGCTGGGTATAAGTGTGTTAGGTAGGTGACCATTATCAAAACTCTAGGACGGTTGGTCACCCCTAGAAAAGGACAGTTTTCATGAGTGTGGGAAGAATCATAGCAATTTGAACAAAAAAATTTGGACTGAGTATAACTGAAGGAATAAGAATCGTGAAAAATTGAATTGAATCGTGTATCACCCATATCAACAAGAGTTCACAAAAATCACAAAAACCAAGAATATCACACCCCTAGCAGTCTATGTTATGCTAAGTCAACTAGACCTGCTCAAGAACCTGATTGTAGAAGTAAAACTGTGTCGAGAAATTGACTCAAGAAATACGGATCACAAAGCCAGATAAGTGCAGAGATAAGGGGAGGTTTTCCAACACTTTCACGAAGTTCCTTAATTAGAATAACCCTTTCTCATAAACATTTGTCTAGACACCCCATGAACGATATACCGTTAAGCGGTGTTCTAAACACAGTTAACTTCTCCTAATGAGCGTGAAATCCTTAAAGTCAAAGTTCTAGTTGATTTTAAATTACTGTGGGTATGTAAGAATGCAGTTTTGTGATTTGTGGGCTACAGAGAAAGGTGATAAAATCCTTTACCGTATATTATTTGGTTTCGTGCCCTTATTATCTGTATTTAAGATGTAAATGCGTAATCAATAAAAAAATTCAAGAATCAAGCAATTTACGCAATTCTTTTTCGTTTAGGCTTAAGCGTTGCAATAAATACGGGTTAGTTCTCTGTGCAATTGGTAGCAAGTTTGTGCGAAGAATCCTGCAGAAGATAGAATATTGGAATGTGTCGGATTTGAGCGAAGGTGTTAGAAAATTACGTACCAATGCGATTTTTGGGTTTAGAAACCCCTTTGAAGTGATTACGGGTATTTGAATGTTCGCTTGCGTGGGTCAAACTACCCGGATCTTTATCACTATACTTCACTAACGTCTTGGAATTGAATTTGAAGCTTGCTCCGCATGATCGCTGGTCGTAATTCTTAAAAATCTGAAATGTTGGAAAATACGATATTTAGTGTCAAAAAGCGATATATATGCCCCAATTCCTGCATACACAAAATTATAAAAATCAAACAATACCACTAGAATACCAACAGTGTACTAGATATCACTCAAAAAGAAAAAACCAAAAATATCACCAAATATCCGGCGGCGCTGGATTTTTCAGTGATGTCACCGGTGCAAGAGAAGAGTTTTGTGCACAAATTTTAGGTGAGTTCTCCAGGAGAGCTTAGTGTTCTTATGGTATACCTTGATTTTTTAGTTCAATAGCAAGGTGATAGCAGGTTGTAGCAACAGAGAGCAAAGTTATAAAAAATCGTGTTTTGTTAGTTTTGAAAGAATTGAGTTAAAAAGTTAGTGAGTTAGTACAAACTAGAAATAACAATTCCTAACGACTACCAATTCCCCGGCAACGGCGCCAAAAACTTGTTGGGACTTTACCCGCGCACGCAAACGCGTATATTTTGAAAATGGAATCGTTTTAAGGAAATGGATGCGCACGCGAGCTCAGTCTCGTTTTAAAATTTATAAACCGTAAGTGCACGGCCCGTTGTAATGAGCCGGCAAGTACGGGTCGATCCGCAGGGAATTGTGTATTAGGTTTTGTTGTTTAAGATTCAACAAATAATGAATTGGTTGATTTGTCACAAAAATATAAAATACGAAAACAAAGAAAACAAGTTAAGAAAGAAATGGCCGTGGCTTTGGCTCGGATGGTTAAATCACGACGATTCCTTCGCCGCTCCCTGCTCATAAGTTGTCCGTCCTTGTGTTGATCCCGAAGTGAAACATGACTCGTCAAAGCGGTTGCAAAATACAAATCATCAAGTTCTCGAATCTCGACTCAAAACATAAAACGAATCCGTATTGTTCACTTACCATTTGTATGTCCAAGGTTGAGGTATCAACACTAAACACAAGGGTTAGCAAGCATACGACAACATCAAAAACACAAAGTAGCGAGTGAGAGCAATTAGTTTTAGTGTTAACTTTGCTAAAGGTTTATGATAGTATAGGGTATATGAAAACCGAGGGTTTATCAAGCACTTGGTTACAAAATACCGTATCTAAACTTAGCAAACTTAACATCAAATTGATCTTAAATTAAACATTGTGAAATGGGGAAAGGTAGTGAGTATGGTATATGAATGAGGTTACCAAATAACCATGGTTTCAAAATACCATATCACATCAATACATAAACAATCGTTAAGTTAGAATCAAATTAAGCATATTAAATATGAACAAGAGGAGGAGGAAGGCAAAACCTTTCATCTCATTTCCTCACCATCACCACAACCAAAAAAAGATTAGTTACACATAATAATAGCAAAAGAAAGTAAGTAAGAAAAAGAAACAAGTAAACAAAACAATAACAATATTATTAACACTTGAAGAAGTTTAGGTACAAAATATTGGTAACTTGTTCAACCTCCATAATGAAGTTCTCAAAAGAAAGCTTCAAGAGGGAAGAAAAAGAAGAAGAAACCAAGTTAAAACCCACTCAACTCTCAAGCTAAACCAAAACTAAACAAAACTAAAAAAAACAAATATCATATGGCATCCCTTGGCTCTTATTTGTTCTGGTATTTATAGGCATCAAAATAGAATAAACAAACAATATAGAAGGGATGATGTGATGCCTATAAAGTGCCAGAAGAAAAATGGGGATGTTTGGAGCAAAGGGGACCGGTATCGCCGGATTTATGGGGGTCTCGCCGGTCAGGATCCGAGCATTGAGGCTCGTCATGGCATGGTGGATTTGTGTGCTCTCCACAATCACTCTAATGCTGTTTGATTTATCTATTTAAGCCTGATTTGCATTCAGAGATTTGAAGGGAAACTTGATTCCATACATCACATCATAACTTTTTGCATTTAAAACACATCACACTCACTTGTTCCCACTTGCACAAGTGATGAGTGTGCCAAGGCAGCCCCCACCATGGTCTATGTCCCAAAAGAGCTATGTGCACACATGTATTGTGTTGGACCAAAATTGTGTACACATGTTTATTTGTAAAAGAGCTCTTTGAATATCGGTCGGTTTTCTGTTCTGATTGCAGTGTCGGCTCCTAAATGTTATATCCGTGATTTTGAATGTGTTTCTAGTCTTTTATCATGAATACATGTAATCTGTATTTACTGAGCAGACACTGGTTAATAGTACCGATATATAACCAAATAGATAATGAATGAGTGGTATTAAAATGCAGTTTTCGGTGATGAACACATCGTGACAACAAATAGCGGGCATTAAGCCGCCTGGTTCTTTATCCTCCTTTGACGGGTTGAATCTCGTAATTAGTTAAGCACTAAAAGAACCGGAAGCGCCCCTTGTTTCAAAGAGAGGAGGACACGCTCGATGCGTTCGCGATATTTTATCATGGGTCAAACTTCAGTAGGAGATTGGTTTCCATTCTTTGCTTGGTGGGAGACGCAGCCACTGGGTTTGCCATCTTCACGTTCCCTAATGGTGTTCTTAGCACAGTTTCTCTCTTTCAGGACTTGGAAGACTGTGGAGATGTCAGAAATCACGGTTTGAAATGGTAGGCATACTTGCTTTTGCTTGCTCTATGGCTGTCACCATCACTTTCATCATGTCCGGCTGGCTATTGTGGCTCCGCTGGCACTGCAGGCGGGATTAGCCGTCGTAGTAATTTCTATATAATGTCTTTATTTTGAATGTAATGTCTTCAGCGTGTTTCTAGCTAGGTTTGTTATTCAATGTGTTTCTAACTATGTTTGTTTTCAGTAGGTTTGTTGTCTTCTGATGGAGGCCTAAATCTCCTTCAGATGTTATCTTCCGTTGATCTCTCCGCGTAATGGCGGACAGCTGAGAATTGATCTGGGGGTTGATTCCTTTATCGTGTGGATCTCAATGGGCTTGGATTTGAGGTAGAGCCGAGCTGCCTACAAGGAAGTTCCGGGGTGGTTGTACCATCGAGGACCCTCCAACGATCAAGTTAGTGATGCAAATCGGGCAGAGTAGCAGCTTAGTGGAAAGAATTGGGTACCTCGATCGTCTGAGGGAGGGGTTTATATAGCGGCAGCAATGGGCGGGCAGGCGCGAGAATCACACCGGCCGTTACGCCCCTGGCATCACGCCCGCGTGATAGGCGGGATCCCGCATTAATGACGAGACAGGCTCGTTAATGGGGATCGTGGTGGCGTGGAACGCGGGGTCGTGGGTGGTGGATATCTCACGCATGGTGAGATTTGCGGTGCCGTGGTGGAGGCGCCAGTGATCAGTGTCGTGTGTCGGTCTGGTTGAGACCGAGGAAGATAAGCTCGGCGGGGAACTCGGGCACGAGCGGGAGGCCGAGGTTTCTTGGTTCTGTGATAGCTCGGAGGCGAGCTGAAGGGTGGTCTGGGAGGCTACCGAAGGTCGGGAGACTCCTCAGGTCGGAGGCCCGGGGTGCAATCCCAACCGAGGTTACTGGTCCTCTCTCGTTGGTTCTGGGACACGTCATCTGCAACGTGTCAGCATCTGGAGAGTCACCAATATCGAGCCTCATCATTAGCCCCCACTCTCGTCTAGACCCGCTCCTGGGTCGAGTCGAGAATGGTCTGACCGAACATTCGAAGTGAGCTCTCGTTCGAGATATCATCGGCGCGCATTCCCGGGCAGAGAGCAGTATTTTCTTGTTGGCGTCAGCGGATCAGGGGAGAGATCTAGCATCAAAGGGAAGCGCCGGATCGTGCGTACGTTCGTCGAAGCGACAGCCCACGTGTCTGGCGCTGATTGGCTGGAGAAACGCGCCGCAGGAGTTCCCGCGCCCGATGGGACGCGCCCAACGCGAGTGCGACGGGTGGAATGCTGTTGGCCGTTAGTTGAGAAACGTTGTTTTGGCGGGGGGCGATCGGAGCCGTAGGATGCGTACGCCGACAGCTATAAATAGAAGTGGGATCCCCATCAGAGCCCATACCTCCTCATAATTTCCTCATCCCCAGTCATGTTAGCTCGGCTCTCTTCTCTACAGGTCGGATTCCTTGCGTTTAATTTCCCGAGGACACCCCCTTTGATCAGGTTAGATGTCTTCTTCTGAGGAGTCTGTAGATGTAGTCCGGATAGAGTCTAAGGAGTCTTCTGAAGCTTCCTCTTCTACTTCTTCCGCTTCTTCCTCTGAGTCGGAGTCCTCCCGGGGAGTTAGGGTTAGTAATGCTCCCCGGGGTCATGCGACAGGGGGGCATCCCCAGAGCACAGGTCGCGGGTGTTCTTGGCGTGTGATCCTCGCTGAAGCATGCGGAGGAGCTCGCCAACATCAAGACTCATTTCCTCATTCCTCCCGGCTATTCGCTTCGTCTGGCCGAGGAGGGGGAGAGGGCAAACCAGGTACGGGGCAATGAGATTGCCTTGTACCTGGAAGCTTTTTGGGTTGGGATGTGTCTGCCCTTCTCCCCCGAGGTGAATGCGGCGTTGAATTGTTTCGGGTTAGCCCCGGGCCAGCTAGTACCGAACTCTTAGAGGATCTTCCTCGGGTTACTGGTCCGGTTGAAACTGAGTCTGATCCCTTTCAGCCTGAGCCTTCTCGTTTCTTCTCTTTGCTACAAAAACCATCCTGACGCCCACAGGGACGAGACGAGCTGGGTATACATTTCTTTTAGGAGACAACGAGGGGACGCCGCCGGGTCGGGGGTCGTCGTAGTACCTTCTTCCATTCACGAATGGAAGAAGAAGTTTTTGTTTGTGGCCCCGCCCGAGGGCGAGGATTGGTTTGTGCCCACCCAGTGGCAAGGGGCCAGCTGTCCACGGGTGAGTCGGTCGAATGATGCCGATGCGGTGGCGGTGTCAAAGTGGGAGCCCCTCCCTCAGCTCGATGTGCTGCTGTCTGAGCGGGGCCTCAGTTGGGACGGGCTCAGTCCCGCCCAGTACACGGGTAAGTTAGGAGCTCTCAGGTGACATGTTTGGACTTGTGCATTCTTTTACTTTTCTAGCATTGCTGAATCCTCTGTATTTTGTCTTATGCAGAACCCATGGACCTAAACAAGTTCCGGGCGGCAGAGGTTGATGTGAAGAAGGGAAAGAAGGCTGGAGGTGCCGACCCTTCTTGCCCGTCGCCGGCTCCAGCCTCGCCGGCGGCAGCCCCATCCAAGCGCCCAAGCACTCCTCAGGCCCCAGAGTCCAGCCGCGCGCCGGTCCACAAGCGCGCTCGAAAGCAGGAGCCCCGGGCTCCCGAGGTGGAAGCCGAGACAGGTTCTCCCGCGTTGCTCCTCAAGAGGTTTCACAGGACGGAGCCCCGCTCAACGGCTTCCCCAATCCTCGTGGACGATGGGGAGCTTCGCTTCGAGGTGCCCTCGGGGCTTTCCGTCGCTGACAGCCTGCTCTCTGAGATGGAGAGATCGGCCGGGGGTAGAATCCCTTGAGGGACCCTCCCGACCCAAATGGCGGCCATAGCTCAAGAGGCCGTGCATGTTAGTATTTGCACTCCACCTGGTTCTTTATTCAGCATTTGTGTTCGCGTGATCGGGCGCTTCTCTTCCCTTTTTAACCCTCTTCTTTTTCTTCAGGTCCTCCAGCACGTCGCCCTCGTCGTCAACATGGAGAACGAGGAGATAGCCCTGGCGATGCGGGCCACAGGCCATGAGGAGAGCTCGAGCAAGGAGCTGGAGGCGGCGATGGAGAGATCGCTGCCCTTGAAGATCGGGTGGCGGCCGGGAATCGGGAGGTCGCCCGGTGCCGAGAGGCCGCCCGAGCCGCCGAGGCCAAATGGGAAGACTCCTAGGTGCTCGTCGCCACCTTGAAGAAGATGGCGAACTCCCTCCGTGGGGAGAATGAGGCGACAAAGGACAGGACGAGGCGTGCCGAGCTTCGGGCGTCTGAGGCTTAGCTTCGGGTGTCGAAGGCGGGGGAGAGCTATAAGAAGTCGGACCAGTTTTATACCGACCTTGCTGAAACTGCCGGCGTTATTTGGCATGACGCCCTCGACGCTGTCAAGGCCCAAATGCCAGAGTTTCCTGACGGCGAACTCCAGGCTGCGTACCCCCGTGGGGAAGAGGTGCAGGCGGACGATCCCGGCGGTGCTGCAAAGGAAGAGGCCCCTGGTGGGCCCGCCGGGGATCAGTCGGTCGACCCGGCTACCAGCACCGGGGTTCCCGCCGTGGGCATCGACCCCTAAGATGCCACCTCGATGGTCGTAGTGGACGCATGGCTCATCGGGGTTCACCCCGGCCCTGAGGCCTGAACTTCCTCGCCTCCTTATTTTGCGCCAAAATTTTGTAAGCCTCCGGGTATTTTTGTAAGGCTGTGGAGCCCATAATACCTTCGTAAATACTTCTGATTTTTGTGAATAGAGAATCCATTTTGCAGTTTCTTTGCGTGCGCATTTTTCTTTTGTTTGTGGGAAACATTTGTACTTGCACAGTACTGCTTTCATCTTTAGGTCGGTATTTAGTCTAGCGATTGTACGTCGAGTTGAATTCAATCATTTTCCAAGTGTGCAAAGACCGGTGAAAGGACGGTATCCCCATGGCCCCGAAGTCGAGGTGGAGATCACTTAGACGTGGACAGACCGAGTAGGGTCACTGTCCGATACCTCTTGGCGAGGGCTTTATCCCTGGCGTCGTGGGATTGGGAACTACCAGCCAGGGATGACCGAGCAGGGTAGCTGCTCGGTCGCCTCTTTGGGAAGGCTTTGATCCTTAGTACGGGAGGGGCCGTAAGGGGCCTGCTAAGGATGGACCGAGTAGTGAAGCTGCTCAGTTGCCTCTTGGCGAGGGCTTAGATCCCTGACGTCGTGGGGTAGGGAAATATCAGCCAGGGATAACCGAGCAGGGGCGAGGCCGGTTGCCTCATGGTGAGGGCTTAGATCCCTGGTGTCGTGGGGTAGGGAACTACCAGCCAGGGATAACCGAGCAAGGGCGGGCCCGGTTACCTCTTGGCGAGGGCTTAGATCCCTAAGGATGGGCCGAGCTGGGTTGCTGTCCGGTGCCTCTTGGCGAGGACTTGGATCCTTAAGGACGAGCCGAGCAGGGTTGCTACCCGGTGCCTCTTGGCGAGGGCTTTGATCCTTAGCACGGGAGGGGCCGTAAGAGGCTTGCTAAGGACGGGCCAAGCAGGGTTGCTGCCCGATGCCTCTTGGCGAGGGCTTTGATCCATGGCGTCGTGGGGTATGGAACTACCAGCCAAGGATTACCAAGCAGGGTAGCTGCTCTGTCGCCTCTTTGGGAGGGCTTTGATCCTTAGTGCGGGGGGGGGGGGCGTAAGAGGCCTGCTAAGGATGGACCGAGCAGTGAAGCTGCTCAGTTGCCTCTTAGAGAGGACTTAAATCCCTGACATCATGGGGTAGGAAACTACCAGCCAGGGATAACCGAGCAGGGTAGCTGCTCAGTCACCTCTTGGTGAGAGCTTTGATCCTTAGCGCTGGTGGGGCCGTAAGGGGCCTGCTAAGGACGTGCCGAGCAGGGTTGCTGCCCGGTGCCTCTTGGCGAGGGCTTTGATCCTTAGCGCGGAAGGGGCCGTAAGGGGCCTGCTAAGGACAGGCCGAGCAGGGTTGCTGCCCGGTGCCTCTTGGCGAGGGCTTTGATCCTTAGCGTCGGTGGGTAATGAACTAACAGCCATGGATGACCGAGCAGGATAGCTGCTCGGTCGCCTCTTGGTGAGGACTTTGATCCTTATCACGGGTGGGGCCATAAGGGGCCTGCTAAGGACGGGCCGAGCAGGGTTGCTGCCCGGTGCCTCTTGGCGAGGGCTTTGATCCTTGGCGTCGGTGGGTAGTGAACTACCAGCCATGGATGACCGAGCAGGGTAGCTGCTCGGTCGCCTCTTGGTGAGGGCTTTGATCCTTAGCGCGAAAGAGGCCGTAAAAAGCCTGTTAAGGATGACCGAACAGGGTGGCTAAACGGCGGGAGCGGCTGTTGGCGCGACTAGGGCTCGGCTGGTGGGGATCTTCTCGGAATACTACCAGCAGTGCTTTCTCAACCCCCTGCCCCCTTTGTTGTAATAAGATTTTTTGGTATAAGGCTGAGGAGCCCACAATACCCTTCAATGAATAAAGTTCTTCTTCGACGTAATTTTGTTTTCTCTTAGCACTTTTTACATATCTTGCCAGAAGCGAATCTATGGATCCCAGAATCGCAAAAGAGAACAAGGTTTACGGAAAAAATCTCTTATAACTCGGGAGACGTAATAAAAATAGAAGTACATCATTTTCAAAAGACATGAGACATGCTTATTTGTACAACTTGGGGGGTGGTTTCCACCGATTTCCCGAGTGGTGCCTGAAGTAACTGCCATGATTTGGCCGATCATTAATTCCTCGGATGGACCAGGTCTCTTCGCTCCCTGTCTGCTTATTGCTTGTCACGCAAGTATTTTGCCAGGTGCCCGGAGCGGATTAATTCCTCGATGTAGTCGCGGAGTTGTTTACAGCCCTCGGTAGGATGGCCCTGCGACCTATGGAAAGCGCAGTACGGGCCCCGGGCTCTCTTGGCTGCGTTGCAATTGACTGGCGGGAGTTTGAAGAAATGCTCGGTCTTTGCCTCCTCTAACAGCTCGGCCTGAGAGACATTGAGAGGTGTATACTCCTGGAATTTTGGGGAGTATGGAGTAGTCCGGTCGATCTTTTTCTTCTCTTCCCTGCCCCTCTTCTTTTGGTCGGCTTGGTCGGCCCGGGACAGGTGGGCGTTTACCTCGGCTTCCAGTTAGATCCCACGCTCGGTCCAGACCTTCACCTCGGCCATGGTCTTAGGTTGCGCTAATACAAAGGAGCGTAACCACTCCTTGTGCCTAAGACCCAACCTGAGTGCCGTAATGACCGTCTCGTCCCGGTGTTCTGGGACTTCGAGGAGGGCGTTGTAGAAGCGGGTGACGTACCCTTTGAAGGTTTCTTTGTCTCCGCTCTTTATTGTGAAGAGATGGTCGACGGTCCGCTTTTGCCGTCTATTCCCGACGAAGTGGCCGAGAAATTGGGGAGCCAACTCATCGAAGGTTGAGATCGAGCAAGCGCGAGTCTTCGGAACCAGTCTCGTCCGGAGAGGATGAGAGTGGCTGGGAAAGCGCGGCATTGGGCGGCATCGGAACAGTCTTAGAAACTCATCCCGGCTGTGAACGCGTCCAAGTGGTCCTTCGGGTCGGACTTCTCATCAAAGAGTGAGACCTTCGGCGGCTTATTCCCGGAGGAGACATGGACGGCGAGAAGCTTTTCGGTAAAGGGCTTCGTGAGCGAGTCGGCGGCATATTTAGCCCCGTCGCTCGAATGACGTCCTTCCCGATGCATTGCTTCGATCTTCTTTTCGAGGGCGTCGAGTCGGCCGTGGTATCCCGATGAGTCGGCACACTCAGATTTCTGGCCTCGGCTGCCGAAGACCTCTGCGTGGACGCGACCCTGATTCCGTTCGATGACGTTCCTCAGGTCTCCTGGCGCGGTCATTTTCGAGCTTCTGTGGCGAGTCTCGTATGCGCGACTCCGTCAAGGGAAGGAGTGCCGGTCATGCCTAGGAGCAGGCGAGCTGACCGACACTTCCTCAGGAGGGACAGGGGCGCAACAGGACTCGGGGCGAAGCGCTCTGGTATAAGACCTTGGAGTTATACTGTGCGGTGCCCACCGGGTCATTGAATATGTCGGCCCGGGGGATCCGCGGCCACCGGAGACAGCGAGGCGGTGATCGGTGGTGCCAACGCGGGCATAGTCTTCTCTCCCTCTGTGAGAGTCCCGATCCCGAGGTGGGGGAGCGGTGACCTAGGGAGCTTGCCCTGTCGTTTGGACACGGACGAGCTCATCCACGACGGACGCGAGTCGATCTATCCGAGCGGTTAGGACGTTAATGGCGTTCAGGGGAGAAAATTCGTCCGCGCCTCCGTTGTGGAGGAGGCGGCGGCTAGCGCTTGGATCATCGCGGTGATCGCTCACGATGGAGTTGGGATCGGAAGATGAAATTTCGTTGAGTGGAACAAGAATGTTCCCACAGACGGCGCCAACTGATGGTGGCCTAGATCTCCTTCAGATGTTATCTTCCGTTGATCTCTCCGCGCAATGGCGGACGGCTGAGAATTGATCTTGGGGTTGATTCCTTTATCGTGTGGATCTCAATGGGCTTGGATTTGAGGTTGAGCCGAGCTACCTGCAAGGAAGTCCCGGGATGGTTGTACCACCGAGGACCTTCCGACGGTCAAGTTAGTGGTGCAAATAGGGTAGAGTAGCGGCTTAATGGAGAGAATTGCGTACCTCGATCGTCTGAGGGAGGGATTTATATAGCGGCAGCAATGGCCAGGCAGGCGCGAGAATCACGCCAGCCGTTACGCCCCTGGCGTCACGCCCGCGTGATAGGCGGGATCCCGCATTAATGACGAGACAGGCTCATTAATGGGGGATCATGGTGGTGTGAAACGCGGGGTCGTGGGCGGCGGATATCTCGCGCATGGCGAGATTTGCGGTGCTGTGGTGGAAGCGCCAGTGATCAGTGCCGTGGGTCGGTCTGGTTGAGACCGAGGAGGATGAGCTCAGAGGGAGGCTCGGGCACGAGCGGGAGACCGAGGTTTCTTGGTTCTGTGATAGCTCGGAGGCGAGACGAAGGGTGGTCTAGGAGGCTACCAGAGGTCGGGAGACTCCTCAGGCCGGAGGTCCGGGGTGCAATCTCAACCGAGGTTACTAGTCCTCTCTCGTTGGTTCTGGGACACGTCATCTGCAACGTGTCAGCATCTGGAGAGGAGTCACCGATATCGAGCCTCATCATCTTCAGTTATTTATAAAATTATAGATGATGCCTCTGCGAGCTCAGGTATTGGACCTCCTCTCCCAATAGCGATTGTTCTATGAGGAAATTTAAGAATAAACAGACGAATGATGTCACACTGAGCACAGATAATGATGAATTAGCTTCCAGAATCCATAAAGACCAAGTCACCCGTGGATAACTTGTGATCCTATGGTTCTAAAATTTCCATAGAAATTATTTACGGATATTTTCTCCGATGATAGTTCTGTGTGAAAGTCTCATTGTTTTGGGTTAAAAAAAATTCTATTAGAAAGAGTTTTTGAAATAATTTATGTATATGTAATAGATTATAAATTTTATATGAGCTGGGAAGATTGACATTATTGTGAATGGACTATAGATGCTTATAAATCCAGCACTATTTATGCGGTGAAAAATAAATGCTATAAAAGATACTCTCAAACTTTTCAATATGTCGTCTTGAATAGAGATCAATTTAACTTAATTTATCTTAAACTTTCTGCAAAATGGTTCCACATGAAAAACTAGTAAAGTGAAAGCGGATGGATGATGATAGTGCACCGTATATATTTTATAGCCTGCATAAGGTTCCTTTAAGTCACCAAGGAATGTGATGTCGACTCATATGCTAAACTTGAATATAAAATAAGAGTGATATGATAATTTTTCTCAAATTAATTAGACATACAAACTTGGCAATGTCGAGACATGCTATCCGGGGTCATCCAAATTGAGAAAAGAACTTTTTTTTTCACAACTGCTTAAGACAAAATTTTTAAACTATTCTTTGTAATTGATAATTCAAATTCAATATAGTCAATGCATCTTCCAGAAACTTCATTATTTACGTTCACATGATGTCATAGAAGACAACATTCCTTCATACATGTTCCACGTATCTCAATATTTACATTCACCACACTCATCTAAGACAGAAATAGATACTATTTGTTGTGCTTTGATGGTAATCATCTATATTAAGCCGGTTTTATGTGCTATAGTTGAATCATATTTAACTTTCCATTCTAGACAACAACGTACAACAACAACAACAACAACAACTGAGGCTTTTATCCCTAGCATATGGGATAGGCAACATGAACCAACATGAGAATCACGCGGGTCCCGCACATGAATTCCCTGTCTCCACTCACTCCTATCGAACAATATACAACTTTCCATTCTAGACGTCTACGAATATTCATGCAATCTTTTAGTGACACTGAATATTGTTTCCAATTTGAATCAAATCCTTTAGACACTGGAAAACAATATAGATTTATCACGTGTTGTGATATAGGCGTGTTTTACAGTATTTTTCATGTGCTTTAATGCATGCAAGCATTTATGCGAAAGGAATACACAACTATCTCCGAATGGGGATATCGAGGAAGATTGAAGATTGCTCGGATGCGGGAAACGAAGACCAGAGACTTATGTGCGGTGAAGTATGTCAAACATGAAGATCGGAAGGTTTTAATTCGAGATGAGAATATCAAGAAAAGGTGGAGAGATTATTTTTAACAAATTGTTTAATGATAGCTTTATTAAGAATTTGGATGGACTTGTCATGATATAAACCGTGATTTTATGCGTAAATTAAGAGTACCTGAGATTAAAGAGATTTTGAAAAGAATGAAATCAAGAAAAACGGTTGGTCCATACGGGATTTCTATCGAGATTTGAAGATGTTTCGGAGAGATATGTGTTAAATGGTTGATAAATATGTTTAATAAGATTTGGTAGACCAAAAAGATACACATGCTAAGTAAGATGTTAAGATAACAGAGAACCAGTTTGGGTTCATATTTGGATGATCGACAACAAAGACTATTCATTTATTTCGTCAACTTGTCAAGCGTTTTCGAGAGAAGAGAAAAGATTTGCATATGATATTTATTAATTTAGAGAAAACGTACGACATGATACCTAGAGAGTTATTATGGTGGACAATGATGAAGAAAAGAGTCACAGTCAAGTACATTAACATAATCAATGATATGTATGATAGAGTAGTGGTAAATGTCAGAACTTGCGGCGGCTTAACGATTGATTTTCCGATTACAATTGACTTGCATCAAGGGTCTTCATTAAGTCCATTCATGTTTATCATCATGATGAATGAGCTTATTAGAACTATCCACGATGAGATACCTTGGTGTATGCTATTCGCTGATGATATTGTTCTAGTAAATGAGACAAAAGTATGGGTTAATGCCAAATTGAAGTTATGGAGGCAAATATTGGAATCTTGGGAGTTCAGATTGAGCAGCTCCAAGACAGTATATATGCATTACAAATTTAGCAAACAGAGAGGTCGAGACCACAGTGGTATAACACTGGATGTGCAAGAGATATCACCGAGCGATCAGTATAGATTATCTAGGTTCCATCATCCAAAAGGATGGGAGGATCGACAGTGATGTCAATCAAAGGATCCAAGCTAGTTGGTTGAAATGAAAGAGTGCAACAGGGATTTTGTGCAATCGCAACTTTCCGTTAAGATTGAAAGGAAAGTTTTATCGGAGCGCTATTCGGCCTGCCTTATTATATGGTACATAATGCTAGGCTCCTAAGAAGCATCGTACACTAAAGATACACGTGGCGGAGATGTGCATGCTTCGTTGGATGTATGGTAACACTAAAAAAGATAATGTGCGAAATGAAGATATTCGTGCAAAAGTTGGTGTAGCACCTGTAGAGAGAAGAAGATGCGGGAAAACCGTTAAGATGGTTTGATCATGTGTGACGCAAACCTATAGAAGCACCGGTTCGAGATACTCTTAACATAGACAATGTCAAAAGGGTGAAAAGGAGACCGAAGAAAATACGGATGGAGGTGATACAAAAAGATATGGTTGCCAAAGGTCTCAATGAAAGTATATTATTTGATAAGAGTGAGTAGAGGCGGAGAATTCATGTGCTGGATCCGGCGTGATTCTTATGTCGGTTCATGTAGCCTACCCTATATGCTTGGGATAAAAGACTCAGTTGTTGTTGTTTTCCCGATATTTCCGTATTGCTTGTTTACACCAGCAGACTCTGAACAGTTTAAAACTTAATGCAATATATCTTGATCTATTTTTAAAATGTTTGAAAAATAGAGCTGCTATAGTAACTAATAGACAAAATGATATGATTTTGAAAACATATATCATCGTTTTCGTCGAATGCAAGGGGGGAAATGTAAATGTGATACTCAGCGAAAGCTAGATGCATGTTCCAACAGAGAGCCAATAGAAATTGTAGCTTATAAATTCTTCTCAGCTCTCATTTCTGAATGCATCAGTCATTGATAATATAGAGTACTCTCTTAGATCATTCGCAATATAGAGTACTCTCTTAGATCGACTATGGCTACTATAATGAAAGGTGTCAAAGACAACAGGTTTGAGAGTCACCCAGACATCCACGCTTTGTTCTGGCATTTTAATGCTCTCTACTTTGATGATGCCCTTGTGACCTGCACGGTTACATGGAATGCCTTTCCCAACCCCCAGATTCTATCTGCTGTACAAATTTTCCGATGCATTCTCTTGTGGCTTCTACAAGTGTGAAAAGAGGAGTGCCAATATGTCAGGATGTGCTACTTAGTTAGAGAGTAGGGATTGTTGGGTAAGATGTCGTTGTTTAAGTTTATTATATCTCTATAATCTATATTGATCAAAGACAATAAGCTATAAGCTATATTGATCAAATAAAGCTCAATATCATGTATTTTTGTTTTTTTTTCTTCCTTAGAAAATATATAATGCTCACGCATAATTTTTTACACAAAGAGATTGTAAAAATCTTGTTACATCGTATATGTTATAACTTATTTTTTACACAAAGAGATTGTAAAAATCTTGTTACATCGTATATGTTATAACTTATAATGAACGAAAGGAGTTACTCCTAAGATACATTTCCTTCTTTCTTTCTTTCTTTATATATATATATATAGAGAGAGAGAGAGAGAGAGATAGGGAGAGAGAGAGAGAGAGAGAGAGAGTTATATTCTGGGAAATGGTGAATTTTTTTGATAATTATGATATGTGCTGGGAAGCAATAATTCATTATCGTATAGAGATTATAGCCGTCAATTTTGGATGACTAGTTAATGATCGAACTGTTAGCTGCATGAGGTACAAAAACCATTGAAACATGACTTTTCATGACTAGGTTACCAATTTAAAGGAAGAAAATTCTAGGAATTTAACTGTCTAAAGTATTTAATAGAGAGAGTTTGCCATGAACGGACCTAAGAATCAGTATATGGTACAAATTTTGTAAATTGGGACATATCTGCTACTTGTTATTGCAGAATAGCCTGCTATTGTCCTAGTAACTATGATGTCTTTGATCCATTCTTTTATTTATAATGCTTGTTATTTGAATTGAAAATTTTACCATCAACCATCAGTTTATATAGTAGCCGAGAAAGGATAGTTTCAACTTCTAAGTCATCTTCTTCGTTAACAATATACCAAAGCTTGTATACTATTACTTTGATATGTATTTGAACTCTTCAACTTGTTTATATATGCCTTATTCCGAAGAGTTTCGGGTGGACATTGAACTCATGACATCTGTAAGGATGAAGTGAAATTTATTTCAAATCTTCTTATTTCTACAACTTGTCAGCGATGAGTATTATTTCTAGGTATTGTTCCTTCTTATTGATAAACTAAAAGTTTGATATTTTGTATTCTTCAATATGAACATTATACTTTCAATTAATAACAAAAAATCTAGATAATTATGGTAGGTTGATACTTTTTGACATGAATGGTTTATGAACATAGTAATTTTGTATAATTAATAAAGGAGTAACTTTCATCTGATTGAAGTGCTGTATTGTATATTTGATGTGATGCAACTTAATCTTCTAAATTTTAAGAAAAAAGGTTGCTCATAAATAATGTTTTGTCATTTTCTCTTTGGCATGCAAATTCATCTTTTTATCGAACAATTATCTCCATTAAAAAGTTATAGAAACTTATTGTTTAGAGAAGAGTGGTCTTAGCTGAAATTAAGAAAGAACATGTTGACAAAATTGGAGCCAGGGTTTTTAATTTATAATGGGGCGTACAAAAAAAAAATTAAATTGAAATCTTTGCCTACTTCAGCTCATCATATACTGCATGGATGCTAGCAGCTTTCAATACTTCGTTAGACTATTTATACTGATAGTTTGGCTTAGCCGACACTCTCTATATGGCTTTAGGATCGTTCTCGATTTCATCTTTCTTATCTCTTATATGGCTTTCTTTTCAATTCGCAGATTTCTTTGAATTTGCCTGAGAGAAGTTTTCTGTCTTATGAAGCAATTTCTTTTGGTAAGCTTTTCAAGTATGGGGCAGTTTTGATATGATTGCTCCAACTTGGAAGGTTTCAGGCAATTTTATATCCAGAGCATTCATTTGATTGACAAGTAATTTAAGTTCACGAAATTAGTCAAAAATAGATTTTTTGTCAACCATACGATACTCAAAATATTTTAAAATTAAATACTTGTTTATACCTTGCGCCTCTACTTTGTATTTGAACTTCAGAGACTTCCAAATTTCTTTTGTTGAAGCCGTCTTGGTGTAGTTATTAAAGAGACTATCCGACAGGGTATTCAGAATATGGCCTCTGCAGAGACATCCATCCTCTTCATGTTTCATTTAGGTCTTCACAACCGCTTCGCTGTCAATATTCGTAGGCGCTGGATTCGATGTAAGATCGCCGTTGATTACATAAAATATTTTTAGCGCCGTCAGAAGGAAACACTCTTTTCTGCCAATCGGGTGTAGTTTGTCCCGTCAAACCGATCAAGTTTGACAAGATCTTGGTTCATAATTTTAACTAGGTTAGGCTGGATCCCGACTCCATTGTAGACGAAGGTAAATCCTTGAAATTGTTAGAAATTTAGTGTTAGAATCGGAAAAATGATGGGTACAAATAAATGAATTTATTGACTCTGAGACACAATCGGTTATCTTCAAGAATTTACTTGTCTCCACTCAAATTGAGTTTGCTAAAAGGTTGCAGACTAGGATCCCTCAACAAAGTCCAAAGTTCCTACGATTAGTAAAATCGAAGAAACTTCGAAATTCTATTCGAAATAGCAAGGGAATAGTAGGGAAAAAGAAGTTATTAAAGTTCTTAAAAAAATCGGTTCTATTTATAGATTCTCAAAGCTCATAAAGCACGGTTGCAACATTTTGAAAGGACAAAATTTCAAAATTCAAAATTCACACCATCTCAAAACCGAATTTTCGAAATTCAAATTTCAAAACTCACAGCCGCTCAAAAACTCCAACATGATGAAGTTGCTGTCAAAATTCCAAAGACACCAAGGACGTTTAAGTATGTCAAGAAGAAGGCGGTGTTCAATTTTGTGAAGAAAGAAAAAACTCACAAGCACAAGAGAGATCCCAACGGCAGGTCAATTGTGTGCGGTGTATGGAGACGAAGAGGCAGAGGAATACATAGAACCTCAGGCCAATGAAAGAACAGAGAGAAGGAAAAGGGAGAGGCTTCTGAATCTGCAGAAGACAATTCCAAAGACAGATGCTACTGCTGGCGCTAGCTCCTCTCATCATGGCGAGAGAACGGATTTCTCCCAGTCTAAGCAAGGAAAAGGAAGGCACATGCATGGTGGTATCTGTTTAGACGATTATAGGAATTTGCTATTGCATTTTCGGGGCTCTCGCTATATTAGTAATCCTGTCATTTTCCTTTTCAGCCATTATCATATGTATCTTTATGAATGTTTTGTTTGAGTTGGTTCTTTTAAGGAGCTGATTTTATTTTGAAAGTCCTCAAGTAATGAGAAGGAAGCATTTCCAATCGACTGTACTGTTATTCGTTTATTTTAGTTTTCAGATGCCTGTTCCATTCTAGTATGTGAGCTGTTCGTGAATATCTGTTCTATTTTGTTTTCGGACCTCGCATTTTCAGGTCCATAGATTGATAATAAAATCTAATCTCATTTCAGATCCCCTCTACACATCTCTTTTCACTGGATCTTCGTATGAAGGTCATTAACATTATCATTGTGTAAGGTCATTAATGTTATCATTGTGTGACTCAACCTGTCCAGACATGCAGTTTAAAGGAGCGAGTTTGTGAGCAAGTTAGAGCAAATCGACAACATCGGTATCAACCATGTCATCTAAGGTACTTCCTCTGAACATGAATTTTTTTTCTGATTTTTGTATCATTAATAGGTCAGTAGATTAGCCAAAAACTGAAGAAGGAAAAAACACAACTGTTAAGTTCATCAATCATTTTTGGCTACCTTGTGGCCCTTCAAGTTAACAAGTACTCCGAAATGATAAATACTTGATTCACCCAGTCGCGAATACGGCAACAAGAGTTGTTTCACTCCTATATTAAATCATGAAGATTGCATTTGAGCTTTATGAATCTTAAAGTACCTTAAACTCTTTTATAATTGTTATTACACATCCATATGTTGATCTAAATCGAACAAAGTTCATATACTGGTTGCTGCTGGGTCTTTAAATGTTATTTTTCATTTTTCACTTTATTCCCCATATGTCTCAAATTTGTTATTTCACACGTCTTAATATGCAAGTACTAGCTGCCTGAAATCATTCATCCTAAACAATACCAAAAAGAGTGAAAGAAAAGGAAGGAGACTACTCTCATGAATTCTGGAGCTAATTATAACATTGCATCATGAGTTCTTTCGTACCAGGCTGCAATATTATGTATAATGTATTCTAATTTGCGAGTAAAACAGAGATCGAACATTCAATGGCTTGCATTGTGGGAAATTGTTTGCAACCATGGATAATTATGGAAACCAACAGTTATGCACAATTGCAGCTTAATCTATATTCGAATCTTCTAAACAATCAAACAATCCGTAAAATCTCTTAACAGATATTAACAAAAGAAAAGATGACCGCAGGTGCCATATATTTTTCCCTTGCTCAGAACTGCATTCAACTGCACTCTGCCATGGCCTTTACAGTGAAGAACATCAGTCTTCAAATTCATGCATGTGATCTAAGAGGTAATTTGCCGCCAGCTCCTCATTTTTGTTGCAAGCAAAGAACGCCTCCAACGCTAGTGCATGATCAATGCCCATCATCTCGAGCTAACACAATAAAACACAACGGAGATAAAACTTAATAAGAGTTAATACCCAAAATGCTTGGAAAATATATCAACTGTCTGAAAAGGATAGTTGAATAGTTTCCTTCTTTCTCTGATAATCAAGCAAATCCACCTTTTGTCATGCGTAAGAAGCATCTCTCTCTCTACTATACACTAAAGCTAATGGAGGGATATAGCATTCCCAAAAGTTCCATATCTCTTGCCTTAATTCCAACTATGTCCTTTCACAACAAAACCCATAATATTTTCAAATAAATAACATGAACTTTCAACGTTTTTGGGTATAATGTTTTCAAATAAATTCCAGCTATGAACTTTGTTTGTCACATATAAATATCATGGACTTTCAATATTTTTCACATAAATACCATAGACTTTGTTGGTTACAAATAATTACCATGAACTTTCAATTTTCACACATAAATACAATAGACTTTGTCATTTACAAATACATACAATTGACTTCCAAAGTTTTCCGGTTAAGTACCATGGACATTGTTGTTTACATATAAATACCATGAACTTTCATCGTTTTCCAGATAAATACCAGACTTGATTTGTTAAAAATAAATACCATGGACTTTCAACGTTTTCTCACATAAATACCATGGACTTTATTGTTCACAAATAAATACCACTAACTTTCACTGTTTTTCAGTTAAATACCATGTACTTTGTTGCTTACAAATAAATACCATGCAGTCTCACCGTTTCTCAGATAAATACCATTGACTTTATTCCCCACAAATCAATCCCATGCAATTTCATTGTTCTCAAGATAAATATCGACTTTTCTTAGGTAAATACCATGCACTTTGCTTGTTACAAATAAATACCATGAACACTTACCATTTTTCAAATAAATAACATGGCCTATTAAAGTTCGCTATTAAGTCTAGACATGACTAAAGATTTAACAAACTTGACACGCTTATTTTTGACCGACATACTTTGTCAAATAAAACTCCAAAAAATAGTATCCATGTTTCTGATTATAACAATCACGCGCAGGAGCACTTTCTAGTGCCATTAGAAATAGACACCATATTGGACCTAAACAAAGTTCAAACTTTTTTTAAGTTTCTTTTAATTTTAACGAGTCATCATCCCTCCTAAGCATGTTTGTATCCCTATTAGCATAACCTAACGCCAACGCTCACACACAGAGTGACGATAAGGTATGAAGTAGAATCCTGGCACATGCAACAAAAATTGCAATTGACGTTTAAATAAAAACAAGTGGTTATAGATAGATGGTCTTGGAGATGGTCATTTATTGAGTTGCTTTCTTTCCCTCACAAATGGTGCGATCACGCTGTTTGTCATACGTTGCTTTCCTAGGGTAATTATCTTCTTCTTTTTTTGTGTGCGCTTTTTTTCTTCTTCTTCTTTCTTTTTTTTTTAGGGGGGGGGGGGGAGGGGGGGATTTTGTCATGTGCACTTTCTTAAGGCTATCCATGCGCTCATTTTGAAATATAAATTCCTCCAATCAGCTTTGTGTCATAACTCATAACAGTAAATAAATAAAATATGTTCTCTTATTGTAAGTAAAAAGAGCACTGGCCGCTTAAAAATGCAACACAGAAGAAAAAACAAGGGCGAAATGACTTACTCGTTCAATGGCTTCAGCCTCCGCAGGAGTAACTTCCACAGTTTGTGACAAATCATCTTCTAACTGACCCAGTAAGTCCCTGCACACAAGATACATAAAAAATCAACATAAACATCATGAATTTTATAGAAGAAAAGAAAAGGGCAGCCAACAATATTATACCCATCCTCTCCCCTAACAGGTTCATTAATTAACCGAAGAAACTCAGCTTCATGCTCCTGAATGAGTCCCATAATCTGAGGGTTTTCTTTTCCTAGTTCTTGCAGCATAGGCTGAGAGAGAAGATCAACATGAACTATCAAATGACAGGGAAAAATCCAAAAGTAATAAGAACAATAAATTGATAAACAAGGAAGACCTGAAGAATTTGTGGGTTAGCTCGCACCATAGCCTGCAACGTTTGGAACTTCACAATAAAAAGAGTAGAGATGATATTGCTACTGACCAGTGATCTGAATATTCACAGACAAATAATTGAAGCAAAGAAACCTGTGGGTTATCTCGCAGGAAATCAAGGCTGCCTGCACCAGTATTTGAACCCATGCTCAGAAGACCCTATCGGAAATATAAAACAAAATTATCATTTTAAATAAGATTTTAAAAAAAATTGCTAAACCGCAAAAACTTCCTTTTTCCCATATACCATGACACCGTCCCATCTTTAAGAGACTCGCATTTTATGCCCAGCTTTAACAGGCGTTATTGTTCCATCTCCACCAATCTTTTTATCCAAAATTACTCCATGGCCACTGAAAGGATTTAATTGACAGTGATTTATTTAGAGAAGTTGAGAGGAATTTTGGGTAGAAAAGTGGTCGAGACGGATATACTAATCGGAGGCTATATGAAGATTTCAAAAGTTTATACAGTTTAATGCAATTTAAGAAAAAAAGGGATTTTTCCTGCAAATTAATAATAAAATAACTATACGATTAAGCAAGTATAGATCCAGTCCATGCCTGAGGAAAAAGGTCCAGGGGATCAGCATTGGGGCCACCACCGAAAGGAATTGAAGGTCGTACTGGTTCTGAAGTCTGGGCTGGGGGATTCACTGACAATGCTCGGGCCACAGGTGGGGCTTCTGCATGCTCAGGAATTCCCTGAAACATAAATATCTCGTTAAAATAATAAACATATTGCACACTGTTATAGGTAAAATACAATCACAGCGTATTATTAGATATGACATGTGGGGCTACTTGAAGATTCAGGAGTTTGAAGATGCTAACAAGTAAATTCGTATAGGATACAACTTTCTCTAATAAAAGAAGTAAACAGTAGTAGCTACTAGCTAGTGCGGTAGAAAGTCTTTCTACGATGCTTGCTTACATAATAAGATATTTCTGATTCCAGCCCAATCATTTCATTACAGACTTGAGAATTTAAATTCCTTTCTTTCATTTCTTGAATTATTGACAATAATTAATAATTCAACTTTCATTCCAATAATTGTTACTCGCTGACTGATTCTACTTAGATGATAAGTAAAAAGGAGTAGAAACATTCGGAATCACTTTTCTTGAGTCGTATGAAGATAAAACCTCCTGTACTTCCCTAGACGGGGTGCTTTTATTTTATTTTATTTATTTGGGAGCAGGGTGGGGTTATTGTTCATATGCATCTATCCCAATCAGCTATCATCCGAATCATTGCAATTGATGTCCGATCCTGAAAAGAAATAAGAGATTTTTGAAAAATGTGTTTTTAGTTTTTACACAACATCCTATGTTGCATGGATCTGCCATTGAAGCGGCAAATCTATATCAGATTCATTGAGATTTGTCACGAATAGTTGAGGGACTCTTTTTGACGCATCTTAAAATTTATACTGTATTCTACATGTATACGATATGCATTAATAACTGGGCATTAACAATATTGTTGTCTGTTGTAGAAAAATTTCGTATTCTTAATCTTGATTTGCTAGAATATTATGTGTGCGCGCGCGCACTAATATTTGATAAGGTTTTTGTTCAGAGTAATCTCTTTTTGAGAATAATGGAGGAAAGAGGCCTTAGGAAGCTTTTTTCGTTAGGTGAAATCTACATCCTCCGTCATTTTATTCGACGATCGGCACCGCCCATCTTGGTCTGCATCGTCTAATATGTCGACACACCAAATTTCATGTGATATTAACATTTTTTCACCGTTGATTTAGCAATGTAAAAAGTTCTGTTGTCAGTAAACCATTAATTTTGCCCCACTAAATCAACGGTGAAAAAGTGTTAAAATCATATGAAATTTGGTGTGTCGACATATTAGACGATGAAGATCAAGATGGACAATGCCAATCGTCGAATAAAATGGCGGAGGATGTAGATTTTAACACCGCCTAATAAAAAAAACCTTCTGGGACCTCTTTCCTCCATTATTCTTTCTTTTTATACTCTTCGGAACACATAAATTAAATTATTAATATATATTTATACTTGATTGATTTTAAAATGGAGCTCGTCCTAAGTTATTGGAAAATCGCAAATGAACAAATCAAAATCGTTGTAACACCCTAACCCGATCGTAAGTTTGTTTTTCTTTTTAGGATATATTGGTTTTGTATTATTATTATTATTATTAATTTGGAGTTTAATATTTTCTTTTAGTTGATAAAGAATAGATTATGATTACTTTAAGTTTGTAATACTTATGGTTTTTCCAAGTTCGTTAAATATATAATATTAATATTTGATACTTGTTGCTAAACTAGTAATATTCTATTTTAATAATTCATATAGTATATTTTAAATATTTGTTTGCTAATTTAAATGTATTTGTTTTAATATTCATATAATATTTTGCCATATATTAGATGTATAGCAAATAATATAATTTTAGTTTGATAGTTTTAAATAAGTTGTGATAATATATTTTAAGATCGTTATATGATCAAATCTTCCTTTTAAATCTTTTAAAACAAACAGTGGGGTTATGGAGATTTTCCTAATATCCTATATATAATAACTCTATATGTATCTATTTTTTACTAATACATATATACATAAATATCTTTTCCAACATATTTTCTGCCTCTCCATATTCTATTCCCTTTACATATTTTCTGCCTCTCCCATCACAACTTTCTAGATTCTCTCTCCATCTCAACTTTCTAGATTCTCTCTCCATCTCTCTTTTCCCCTACACACACCATACCATATCTCTCCTCATCACTAACGTCTTCCTTCTTTTTCCCTCCACCGCAAGAACCCCAAGCACCACACCTCACCACCATCCTTGCCCCAGCAAACGCCTCCTCCGGCGATCCCCCGACCCCTAACCCATCTCTTCTTCTCACCGAAACTCACGCCTCCATCTCCTCCCTCGGCTAATCTGCAGCCACGAGCACCTCAACTCCAACTCTCCTTTACTCGAGAACCTAACCATCTCGTCCAAACTACAGCCAAACTGTAACATTTCAGAAATATAAAATATTATTTTTGGAAATTTAATATTAAAATAATATATTTCGCAAAAACTATTCGATTTGCGAATAAGGGTTTTTCGTAAAATGGTATAAGTATATACCAATATTTGGAAATTAATCGGAGGTTTTAAATGATTTATTTATTATAACGATATTTATCGGATTTTGGCATTTTTATAATTAATAATATGCAAATTTCGATTAAAATTGATTAGTGCACTACTAATCGCGATTAAACCAAATCCATAATTTTACATTTTTCCATGGCTAGTGCACAATGTCATGTGCATGTTATTTTGTTTGTGGCTTGTGAATTTTATGAGAAAACAAAGGAGATAAGAAAAGAAAAGAAAAGGAAAAGAGAGTTGAAGAGTGAAACAAAAAAAAGAGAATGAGAAGCAAATATTTTGGTGAGGTGAGTGTAGGAGATATTAGAGTGAGAGAGAGTGAGCTTAAGAAAGAGATGTGTGACTTTGCTACTCCATTCCTTCATCCTCATCTCCATTGTTTTCTTCATCTCCTTCATCCCTCACTACCTCCATGTATAATCTCCAATCCCATTCCAAAACCTCATGCCACCTTCATTAAAAACATACACAAGCCTATTTTAAACCCTTTAGACCTATCAAGTGTGGATTTTGAAGACTTTGGGCAACTCAAGAATTTTCTTTGGTTGCTAATGAGGTATAAACCTACACTTTTAGTTAAGTATTGTGTTTATATATCCTAGTTTAGTTTAGAAATCGATTTGGTGAGTTATGTGATCTTGGAAATTTCCAAGTTGCTGTTAAGTGGTTAATTGAGGTGTAGTGAGTGTTTACAAGACCTTAGAGAGTGTTCTATTGGCCAATGACCTGAGACTACAACCCAAAACACGAAGTTAGAATTTCCCCGATATCGTTTTTTGTGGATTTTGTGAGGGGATACTGAGATCTGCTATAACCCGGGGACCCTAAAAATTATTTTGCGATTACAGAGAGACGTGCAGGCAACCAGGAACCTACCCTAGAAATCCGAGCCCATTCCCTATTGTTATGGCCGCAGATTTATTGGTTGTGGCCGCAAATTGCGGTCACATCATGGTGGAATGCGATGATTCTTGGTATGTGGCTCCTATATCTTCTAATTAGACCTTCCCTATATGCAAAATTGGCTAATTGTACCTGAGGCAAAATCTGAAGGTGTTTTCCTTAGTTGCTGATTTGTGTTTTCCGATTTCTGAAACTTTGGATTTTGTATTTGAGTTTGGATTCCGTCGTTGGACGTTTGTACGTCAACGGACGAGAGTTATTTGGTTGATTTTGCATGCGAAGCTATAGGTTTTAACCTGTGAGCGAAACGTGTGCCGTATCGGTTTTCGGTTATTGGTTTTAATAGAATTGTATTTCGATGTGTATTGATTGTAGGTACCTTCGCGTGGACTTCCGAGACAACAAGCACATCGATTTCGGCTAAGCGACGAGTTTAACAGATGAGTGGATTTATATCTACGGGGTAAGTCGGGTGGATGACGTATAACACCCCCGCAACCATTGATGTGGAAGATTATGTTATGAGTTATAAATATGATAAAGTTGACGCTAATGGATATATTGCTTGAGAATATGAAATAAGAAGTGAATCGCGATAAGTATGAATTGAAAGAGAAGTGTGAGTTGATAATGGTATGATATGAGATCGAGATCGATACAATGTGAGATTAATAAGATATGACGTATATGCAAGATATCATTATATGAGATTGATATAAATGTGATTTGAGATATATGTATTTATATATATGTGTGTGTGTGTGTTTTTGAGGATTAAGATTGATATGTCGTACGAGACTTTAGATCTGTACCCTCATTATTGTATAAGATGATAGATTTCCTATTCTGTTTGATGTTACCGTACGATAGATTGTCGTCCGAGATATGTTGTACCGGATGATTAATCTGTGCTTGTGATTTGAGGATGATGATCGAGGATTATTGTCATATCAGATGTTATGAGACGAGATCGCCGATATAAAGATTGCCACCTGAACCATACCTATTTTCAAAACGACGATGGGTATCTTTTAAAAGTGACCGTATGGTTCATGTGTAGATAGATATACCCATTGATTATTCATGTTACGTAGGATATTACCCCTTGTGATGTACATACCACGTGCCGGTATTTAATGCTATATGATATCAATTGCTAGTACATCGCACAATTACCGTTGATGCGCATGTTACACACACAGATTTGTCGGCTCACATATCGGGAATTGCCATGCCACTTATACAGTAGAATTGACATGCCACTTACACAGTAAAACTGTCGTATCATGATATTATTCTTAACTGTATAATACATTCATTGTTCAGTACTATCACTTGACATGCTTGCATGATATACTCGATATGCTCATATTATTACGCTATGTTGCATACATCGTACTTTATGGTTATATGCATTGAGATATTTTCATGAAATCTCTAGATTTGAGAACCGTGGTTATATTTCAAAGGAAATTACGTATTGTTTTACAAACACGGTTCTCTTGATATGATATTTCGAGACGTCCACCAAGAGTTTTCTCAGTTCTGAGCTTGTTTTCGAGACCCGATTCGAGGAGTTGGCGGATGCTGTTTGCGGATACATGGTGGACCCGGTATGGTACCCCGGGACAAGAAATGATTTTTGTGGTGTAGACGATGAGCCTGGCAGAGGGAACACTACCTACCGATGATTGTATAGAGCTCGGCGGATATCCGGAGGATACCGTTTTGGAGTTATAATATGAGATGTATATGAGGACCGATCTGAGGATGCGGTGCATAAGATGAGATAGATATGAGGGCCGATTTGAGTATGCGGCGCCTGAGATATGAGGGTTTACGTGTCGATGCTGGACACAGATTTTCATGATGTTTCGAGTGTCGGTGTTGGACACTCGGGTTCCATGATTTTGATGTATCGTTGATGGACACAAGTGGTTGATACCCTCATATATATATATATATATATATATATATATATATATATATATATATATATATATGTTTTCATGATGTTCGAATGTCGGTATGGGACACTCGGGTTCCATGATATTGGTTGTTGTTGATGGATACGTGGATGATATCCACATGCATACAGGCATATGATGTCGGATGTTTATTTATATATGTCATTGTATTGATCGATTGTTGACATATATGCATATGTGGTCACCCTAGATATCATAGTATTACCTTCAGGATATAGTGACCTAGGAAATCGTTGTTTTATTCGATTTCTACTTGCTGATGTTTCTACTCACGAGTTGGCAACTCACCCCCGTTGTGCCACAGTTCTTGCAGGTTTGACCGCTTGGGATCAGTTGCGGTATCGCTGGCACACAGCTTCATCCATGCTGTTTTGCTTTGGTAGGTGGGACACATATTGGATCGTGCCCACTCTCATACTGTTATATTCTATTGTATTTAGATAAACTCCATCAGATCAGATCAAATCAGAACTAGACTTTGTATATTGGTAGACCTAGTCAGACTTGGGTATTGTGCGAGACTTAGAGCGATGGGTTTATGTTCGCTTTCTTAGGTTTGATGTCTTGCTTATTTATTGTTCTTTCTGGGTTGATTCTTCGCCGTTGGACGTTATATATATGTTATTGTGTGGTTGTGATTCCGCCAGTTGGCGAAAAGCTAGCTCCCGTTTGGGATGCCTATATATTGTTGTGTATATGTTTTTGGATCAAAATATACAAGGGGGTGCTGCCCGAAATTTTAAAATACGAAACATGTTTCCAACTAGTATAACCTACTTGCATTTTCATGTCTCATTAGTTATGCATTTAAAGAAAAACATGATTCATTATACCTTTATTTCAAAACTGCACCCCCACTATTTTCTGCAAAAAAAAGGTTTAGATTTTCTGGGCTTCGGCTTACTTGTTTTACGTTACGCCTTTAGACGTTGCGTAATTTAAGTGCCGGTCACGTGCTAAATTACGGGTCGTGACACAAACCTAACTCAACCCAAAACTCCAGCCACCTCGCCAAAACCCAAACCTCATCGGCCTCCCATCATCTCTCCGACCAGACTGACCCACGCCTCCCAAAGCCGACCCCATCACCAAGACCCTTCACCTACACCGCTTCTTCTCCCTCCATCCTCAGCAAGAACTCCTTGATCACCGTTGCCGGTTCCTCCTCTCGCCGCATACCAAGGCAGCCCAAACAAAACCCTAAACCAAAAACCTAATCAAAACCCTAGCCGAGATCCAAGACCCGTGCATAGCTGAGTCTTCAAGCTTCGATCGTTCGTTGCGTTCGCGTCTCCATTGGATTGGTTATGTTTTATCCGTCTCGAGGCAAGTACTCTTGCCCTATCCTTTTACCGATGCGACATCGGTTATAATATTATTATTTTCTTAGATATAATGTTGAAAAACAAAATAAAATTATCCCGATATATATGTATATTATTAATATTTACAATTCGGACAGATTGTGATACCGTATATAAATGATGAAAACCCTAGTTTAGCACACCCATTAAATGGAATTACAAATATCATATTTGTTCACTTGTCCATTTAAATATTACAACTGTTAAAATTGTTAAATTGGAATCGAACCCCTTAAAACAGTATTACGTTATTAATCTTGTTAAATAGAGATATTTGTTAATTCATGTAAATTCTTGTTTACATTGACACTATCGTATTCTATCGACTATACTTGACATGCTACTTGAGACTATTAACATCACTACTTGACATGCCATGCATATTCACATTTACGCTTTCCTTACTTAAAACGAGATTTCTAATTAGAATGTTGGATTACATGCCGTGATACATCTTTCCTGTTTACAAGTTTTGATTCCTTACCGTTAAACATGATATTACAAGTTCCAGTCCAGTCAGTTTTCCTAATTAGTGATTCAGTATATTACCATGGTAGTTATAGATACGTGGGGTGTTGGGATAGTTTGAGTGTGAGTTCGTTCGACAGGATCACGAGTCCCATTGCCGGCAGCTCGTACCGGGCAATATCGGTCATTGGAGCTCGTGGCTATATCGGTCATTGGAGTTCGAACCAGGCTATATCGGTCACATGTTCATTAGCTGGTGCTGGCCTTTAAACGGTCATATGTAACTATTGCCAGTACCGGGCTTTATATGGTCACTTGTTCATTCCACAGTTGGACTCGTATTTTCTTACCCCTGGGGCCCTACCCTTGAGTTAGGAATACTCCTGCAGAGCTCGACGTACACACTCGAACTCACGATAACATAGATTACCCTTTTAGTGACCAATTAGGATATGACTTGACCGACTTGACCTGTTTACATGCTTGCTTCATATTACTGCCATATTTATATTTACATTGCACACGGGCTTCACTACACTCACATATTCATGCTATTACACACATTCACACTTTATTAAGATTAAGTACTTGTCGGGATGTTCTGACATCTTTGGGACTTGCCATCTCAGATTTAGAGACTGATTCACAGGCAGAGCAGAATCAGAGTGACTATCAGGAGTTTGCTGAAGATCAGTAGTATTTATAGATTTATTTCTATTTTATTTCAGTTGCTATTAGAATGTACACCTTCGCGGGACGTTAGGGGTGATGTATTTTTATTTTGGATCATATATTTCGTTTATTCGGATCTTTTATCTTCCATGAATATTTTATTGGATTTATCGTCATCTTATGATTCCATTTTTGATATTACTCGTTATTCTTGCAGCATTATGTTACTATTATATCTTGGATATTATCGTAAAAGTTTAGCTAGAGGCTTAGATGTAACTATGGCAAGACGATTTCCCCTTGTCTAGGAGAACCGGCGGTTTCGATCCATATTTTCGTATTCCGGAAATTGGGACGTTACAATCGTATTGTATTTCGTATGTATACTCGAATCCATGCTACTTAGAGAAAAACAACAGAACCCTTTATACCGAATTTTTGGGGTTGGCTATATGAATTGTTTTTTCTTTATACCAAATTTTTGGGGTTGGCTATATGAATTGTTTCTTCCATTTTGCTCTTTTAAGGGCCACCCCTTCAGTTTAATTATCAATTAACATGTATTTGATGGATTCAAATGCTAACCTGGAAAGTTACACAGGATATAAAACAAAATCCACAATAGCATTTTAGGGAGCTATTGTCTCGTTGAGTCATTCTATAACCTCTTAGAGGTCTTGTACTTCAAGTATGACACTATGGAATTCTTTGAATATTTAAAAGAACTAGCAAAAAAACCACGCATATGCGTGGGGCTATACAAAATGAATGGTCTAAACAAAAAATGTTATCCAACAGTTTACTTTGATATTCATCTCGACAAAACATGATATTAAATAAGAACTACTGAGAATATTGCATATATTCTTTTTAAACATTGATGTATATATCATAAATAAAGTTGCAACAATATATAATCTATATTTAAACATTGATGTATATATCATATATTGAAACTGATATATGATATTGCAACCATAAGATTATAACGCTACATCCAGTACACCATCTAACTTTAAGATGTCGGTCGATGAGTGTGCTTGATAACGGTTTTGTTTGCAAGGAAATTGTCCAACAAATGAATATAAATATAAATTCCCATGCGAAATTTCATAGAATATATATAAAGCATAAAGAACACAACAAATATATGCGTAGTTATATTATTGACATTTACGGATACATTTTTATAATGGCATAGTCATCCATATCAGATGTGTACATTGATAGGGGCCAAAATATATGTTCTGGCTCATGTGATGTTATCCATATCAGATGGGTACATTGATAGAAACCAAAATATGTGCTCTAGCTCATGCAACGCTATTATTATTCATTGATTAGGGGTAAGTGTAATTTTGCAAGAGATGTAGGGGAGAAGGCAAGTTTCACACATTAAGTAATGTTCTTGGCTGAGGCCAGTTAAGCTGCATAAGGGGGACAATATATATATATATATATATATATATATATATATATATGAGAATAATGGAGGAAAGATGCCATAGGAGGGAATTTCCTCCTATGGCGTCGAAAAAACACACCCTCCATCGTGTTTTCCGACGATCGGAATGCATCATCTTCATCGTTATCATCTATAGATATGGGTATACCAAATTTCATGTGATTCTACAACTTTTTCACCGTTGAATTAGTGGGTTCAAAATTAACGGTTTACCGACAATAGAACTTTTTACATTGCTAAATCAACGGTGAAAAAGTTGTAGAATCACGTGAAATTTGGTGTACCCACATCTTAGATGATAACGATGAAGATGATGCATTCCGATCGTCGGAAAACACAATGGAGAGTGTTTTTTCGACGCCATAGGAGGAAATTCCCTCATTTGGCCTCTTTCGGCCTCTTTCCTCCATTATTCTCTCTCTCTCTCTCTCTCTCTCTCTCTCTATATATATATATATATATATATATATATCCACGGGCCCGTATGGGTGAAAGTATGGTTGGGTTTACCCGAACCCGATCCGACCCAACCCGATTATTCCGGGTTTTTTAGACATCGTACACCCGCTCGAACCCGATCGGGCGGGTTGAAGATTAGATAAAAAAATTGGGTTGGGTATGAGTATTGTATTAAACCCGTCCGTCCGAACCCTAAACCCGGCCCGAACCAAACCCGCCTCATGTAACAATGCAACCGGATATATTACATAGGTATATAGTTTAAAATATTATAATGCGCATGATGAAATTTATAGTATGATTGTCTAATTAGCCCAATTTTTATATGCTCTATCAATCTATAACATATAGTATATATGGTTTTGTCAAAATATAAAGTTTATGCATACATATTAGTAGAACTCACCTCAAGTACCGTAACTTTATTTTTTTAATAATTTATAATGGGCACAGCCCGAAAAACCCGCAAAAACCGATCCACCTGCCTGAGCCCGAAACCCGAAATTGCGGGTTTGGGTTTAAAACATTGTCAACCCATCAGGTTCGGACGGGTTTTGGGTTTAGATTTGATTTTCGGGTTGGGTATAAAATCAATTCAAAAACCGCCCAACCCGGTCCCGTTTCACCCTGATTGGCCCGTAAGCCCTAACTCATGCACACAACACATACGCACCCAGAGGACCCATCAATTATAAGGGGGGCAATTGTTATTAACTAATAAAGTGAGGATGTTGGGATAACGGCCAATTGAGCTGCATAAGGGGCCGATTGTTATTAACAAATATGTGTGTAGTTCGTATATTATTGACATTTACGGATACATGTTTATAATGGCATAGTCATCCATATCAGATGGGTACATTGATAGGAGCCAAAATATATGTTCTAGCTCATGTGATGTTATCCATATCAGATGGGTACATTGATAGAAGCCAAAATACATGTTCTAGATCATGTAACGTTATTATTATTCATTGATTAGGGGTAAGTGTAATTTTGCAAAAGATGTAGGGGAGAAGGCAAGTTTCACTCATTAAGTAATATTCTTGGTTTTGCAAGAGATGTAGGGGAGAAGGCAAGTTTCACTCATTAAGTAATATTCTTGGCTGAGGACAATTGAGCTGCATAAGGGGTCAATTGTTATTTAATAATAAATTGTGGGTGTTGGGATAATGGCCAGCTGAGCTGCATAAGGGGCCGGTTGTTATCAAGTAATAAAGTGAGGGTGTTGAGATATATATATTGAGTGCGGATCCGTTAGGGCAGGTTCGCGTTTTTCAAATTCACGAACTTTTTCATGTGACGTTCTTTCAACAATCCATTCCTTCCAAATTGCTTCACACGACTTAGATAGTGTATGGATGATAAAACTCTATTGGAGATGTTTTGCATGTACAAAACCAAGTTTTAAAATCTTAAAAGCTGCACGGCTGAAATAAACTCGCATGTTTTGCACATATTCTCTAGATAGGTTGAGAACCTTCAAGTTGTTGACATTGAACTTGTTTGAAATAAACAACCAAAATTCTCATGGGCAGTCCCTAATGCAAAAGAGATCACTCTCTCTAAATGAGGCAATATAGGAGAAAATACAGTGTGAAATATTAAAAGTGACTTCTTAGCATTACGGTATAATTTCATAAAGCAGAAGTAAAGGCTTAGAGCATATTCATCTCAAGGGAAAAAAAGAATCTTACAGAGTACAAATAGTCAACGGCTCTCTCAGGATTGTTATATGCCGCACGGAAAGCATGCACAACAGTGTCCCTATCCCAAGTCCCCCCACCCATATCAAGAATACCTTGAATAGATTGCTCAAAATTATTTTCTGCAACAAGATTAGATGCTACCTCGCCATATGTACCTGTACTTCTTTGGCATGCATTAAAAAGCAACAAAAGGGGGGTCACAAAACTCACAAGCCAGAGTTAGAAAACAAGAAAAATCAAGATGCCACGTAAAACAGCACTTAAGATATCTCAGGAAATGTTAGAGGAATGCATATAATAAGCATGATAACATGAAAATTAGATGCCTACATACAGCCAAAGGATATATAAAGCTACAAGCTTGAAAAAAGAAAAGAAAAGAAATGAATATCCAGCATCTAGGGAACAAATATCTACGTAAAGCAGAAAACAGCAAATAATGTGGATGGGATAGCATATCTGCAAGCCAGATAATTATCATAATCATACGAGATGAAAGATAAAAAGTCATGGAATTTACCCACAAAAGGCAATATATCAAAGTTTAAATCTAACGTCACATAGAAAGATCAAAAGTCCTAATCAGCCCAGTTCTTGGCATTACCTTAAATTTTCTTCTTCGTACCTAAGCTGTAAATTATGAAACATCAAGCTTGAGCTAAGAGAATACAATGTGAAAATATTTTTTGGGGGAAAAAACCAGCATTCCATTTTGATGAAGCGAAATAATATCAGAGATAGGAGAATAGGCCTCTACAAATATTGATATTTGCTAAAGTTAATTCACAAAAAGCCAAATGTAGTATTTATTGGTAGAAAATGGTACTCACCAACTGATAGGTGAAAGAAAAAGAAACGAAACTTACGATGCATCAACTGGAGGTGCTGGTGAAGCTGTGACAGTTGGAATACGTGCACTTGCAGGTTGCCTAACAAGTATGCAATGTACAGAAAACAACATAAGTTAACTTACAAACAAAATTAGCCATATATTAATTTACATGCACAGATTAATTGGTAATAGAAAAGGCAGAAATATCAAACATATAATTAATAAACACTCACGGAGTTGGTGTAGCAATTGGTTCTCGTGATGGGGCTGAATCTGGAGTAGAAGCCTAGACATAACAATCAACAGTGATCAACACCGAAAAAGTTCTTTAACTCAAGCAAAGAGTGATGAAAATGGAACTAATACCAGGGGTCTGTTTTACCCATTAGTTCTTTGAAATGTGATGGTGATTAGTAAATTAATGAGGATTGTATTTCGTATACATTTACACAACATTATCACGTAAGGATACTGCAATGTAGTATAAGGTTGTCTTGTTGTGCACAATAAATAAATAAATAAATACAATTCTCGTGGCAGTTTATACATGATGACATCTTATTGGTAATTCATTAAGCATAGAAATTCTTTTCTCTGCTAATAGACAAATTTCTTTGATATGTCTGGCCTTTAATGTGAGACCCTTGTAGATATAAGGCCTATTGTAGAAATTTCAACAAAGTGATTGACACATCTTCTGTTGTCAAGAAGCAAAGAAAAAAACCATCTCGGTCCAAGATCACCTTTATTTAATTTTCATTACAATAACCCGCTAAGATGTTAGATATAGTACATGTCATACGAGGATTTTTGTTATAAAAAAATGCTCATAAAAGAGGTGACCTAAAATCTCAGTAAACTTCCATCTTACCTGATTTGCAGGTGCAGCCTTGGTGGTTGAAGCGCCACTTGATGAGCCCTTTGCCTATGAAAAATGAGTGCATGTCAAGCAAAGGAATCATCATGATGCATTACAAAAACTGGATAAATATATGTCGCATGGTATGCTCCCTTATTAATTAGTCGGTGTTTACTACAATACTACCCATTGCACATTGCACAAAAACATGAGCAATGGATATTCTTTTCAAATTGTATACCAGTAAATTGGACACAGAACAAACAATAAGTGACAAAAAGCTACTCTTAGGGCACATACATAGGATAAGTAAATGGACCAGGAACAATAGATATTTTTTACCAAAATCCATATCGTATACCCTAACCTTCTGAAAAAAATGTTCAAGCAACAGGAAATTGCTCTAGAGGCATATAAGATGTACCTTGCTCAACATTATAACAAGAAATCCACCTTCAGAAACGTGATTCTCATGTAAGGTCGTTTCATCTTTAAGAACCTTCCCTTGATGTATGAGCAGCTGCTGTTCTGCTGGGTAGACACTTTTTCCTTGAACAGTCTCTATATTCTTTTTTACATCAAAAATCTGCATAAAGTAACGGTTTAAGCAGTTCACATTATTCCAATAAAATAGTAAAAGTAAACCGCAGGGAACAAAATGGATGAAAACCCACACATAGAATATGAAGATCTTAACTAGGTGTGCTTCATGCATAGCGAGTCAGCGACCGAACAAAGCAGAGAAGGAAAAGAAACTCTATGGGATACAATACAACTCTATGGAATACAATACAACTATATGGAAAACAATACAACATAAAATATAATGCCATAATCTTCGAAATAACTGCACAATGTATGCACTGTATTTGAAACATGAGAACCCTACACAACACATCTGATCATTTTTCACTTATCAGTATACTTTTATATCTTTAAGTATGGGAAACAAGAACATGTGTGACACTCAGGAGTCAGGAACACAAATATAAGTGTTCGGGATGGAACTTTATAAAAAAATAACAACAATAACAATAATAATAAGTATCTCTACTATCATAATGCAAACTCTTTGTGGATCCTAATTGACTTTGTCATTTTGTGTAGATGTAGATTCCATTTAGTTTGTATGAAAATTTTATTAACAAAGATAAAAAAAAATCCTCTTTAAATCTGTCCCATCTTAAGCCACTGTCATTATCCATTTAAATTTTGAAATGGTACCCCCCCCCACCCAAAAAATTCCAAAAATAAAATCTCTTCATCTCCCTCTCTTTCATTTTCATAAGAGAAAAAATCTCTTTCAAAATGTTCATAAAATTAGTAAGAGATCAGTTAAGAATGAATAAATGAACGCATACCAATTTAATACATATTTAGTGATCTTTTGCTATAATAGTACCACAATAAGCTTAATAAAAATAAGATTTTTTATTTACCTAAATTTTGATAGATAAGAGAACAAATTTAATGCTACACAAAAAATTGATACCATATATTGTTACATCTCTATAATGAATGATATCGAGTTATGACATTCCTAAACACGTTCTAATTCTGTAGAATAAAGTTGTATATTCCTTTCATATGCAGTGAAAGCCTTTTCCATTCAATCTTGCATCGCACGTACAAAAACTAGTAAATAAATAAGGGTGGCCAGGTGTATGCTACTATCCTTGTGTATATCGATTCACCAAAAAAAATCCATGTGTATTGGTCATAGCGGATGCATTTGTGTAGCCAGAGCAGGATGAAAGATTAAAACAAAATGTATTGGTTAACTTATTGATAGTTCATACTCTTTGTGAATTGGTCATAGGCGACTTCAAAGGCAAAAGACATATCAATAATACTTCAAGTAATCAAGCGATTTCTTTTGGTGAGGGTTCACCCTGCGTGACAGTTGATTGATAACTTTATAATTGTTTGCATACAAGGTGGCCGAAAAATCCACTCTCATATTTCACTTGTATTGCCCAGACCCTAAAAACCCTAAAAAGTGTGGAGTGCATCTTGACAATTGGCTCTCGATAACTCCTCTGTCTCAAATGCGGCAAAAATTGGATGATGGAATCTACCTGATAATTACGCCCTAATACAACAATTCAACCAATAATCTAAATTCATTCCTCTATTTATCTTTTCCCCAACTTATTTATCAATGACCCATTTCACAGAATAGGTTAATAAATCGAAAAGAAATAGTGTGAATTCAAAAGAACAAAGAACACAGCCAAATTAGACCTAAACATCACTATACCATTTTTTCTTTCAAAAAAAGAAAAGGGGGAAGAGAGAGAGAGAGAGAGAGAGAGTTACCGAGTTGCGGGGGTCGACATGGATCTCAAAACTGGTGCCCTTCAGATTCTTCACGAAGACCTTCATCGCGTGGCGATTCTTGAGGTGAGAGAGGGAAACAAAACAAACAGAGAGAGAGAGAGAGGAATTGAAAAAGAGTTGTTTCGTTAAAAAGAAAGTAAAAAAATAAGCTGAGTTGGCGTCTGAGTCGCTAAGAAAAACGGGCTTGAATTATTTAGCTAAAATTAGAGCTCATTTGATAAGGAGAGAAGAAAATAGAAAAACAGTAAAAAAAATGAAATTATAAGAAAATAGTAAATCTTGTTTGTTTGATCTTAAAGAAAGTGACGCAGAGGATGGGTCAAAGCTTATGGATTAGAAGTATGATAAGTATTATCGTATACTTATTATGCTTAATATAACGATTAATGCTTTAAAAAAATATAAAACACTTGAGAACTATTTTCTCACTTTCTCTCCCACATTCTGGCTTAAAACCAAGAAAGTGGATTTGATATGTGGCATAGAAAGTGAGCATACACTTTCTATTCATTTCGAGTCTCCAAACAAGAAAAGTGTAACTTTCTTCATTTTCCCATTTTCCACTCTCTTTCCCATCTCCAAACATGCCTTAGAAAATAGGAAAGTGTTAGAGAAAAATGGAAATTAGAAATAAAATATAATCAAATAATCATATTATACTCATTTTCTTCGCACTTTCTCAAGTTTCTATAAGAAAGTGAAATGAGTAAAAAAGAAAATACGACTAAAAGTTAAAAATGTACGTTCCACTTTCTTATGTGCACACACAAAATATAAAGTGAGAAAGTGAGTCATTTCATCACTTTCTTGATTGCTTTTCCCACTCCTAAACATGTCCGTAAAGCTTTAAAATCTCTCTTTTTGAACCTCCAAATCCATGAAACGAACTAGCCCTTTTTTCTGACACATCACTTTCACATTTCTCTCTCCCTTTTGAACTATATGACTAGTTCTTTTTCTAACACATCGATTTTAGAATTTTTTCCCTAATAATACTATTAAAATATTTAATTCCCAACACGATACTGGTTCCAAAATAATTCTCAAACTAGACCTCCGTATTGCCATGTAGGAATAGGCCTCGCACGACAGTTGTTTGGGAAAGGAAAAACGCTAGTGACAGTAGCGTTTTCCTCCAAATGAAAATGCTACCGTCAGTAATGTTTTCATACAAGATATATTCAAGAATTCAAACAGTCTTAGGTTTGTGTAACGACTGTGATTTTTAAAATACCAAATAATTCATTTTTATAATTTTCCACGTGTCAAAATATTTTTTCATTTTAGTAGGAAATGTTTTTAAATAATTGTTTTATATTTTAATAACTTTTAAGTATTTAAATATAATTGCTGGAGCCTTCTAAAGGCTTTTACAAATTTTCATAATTATTTTTCCGCTGTCAGAAAACGCTTTGAGAATGTTTTCATATATATATATATATATATATATATATAGATATATATATATATATATATAATAATAATAATAATAATAAATAAAATTCATTAATACGATTTTTAGGAATTTTTGGAAATTTAAAATAAATTTTTAGAAGGGAAAGATTGTAAGATATGTTACATACAAATTATTTTCATCCCAAATTCCATCCCAATTTGAAGATAATATCAAATAGATTTTCTAGATTTTTCCCATATTTTCCCAGTATTTTAAAATATTTTTAGTTATTTTTAAAATCAAATTCGATTTTTAAAAACTGTTTAAAGTATTTTTTATTAATATATATATATATAGGGGGATTAATCGTGGCCGTTGGATCCTAGATCCAACGGCCAGAAATCGGCAGGGCCAGCACTCACGTGGGCGCAGTCAACACGAGAACGCGTGGGGTGCTGCCACGTGGCGCCTCGCGATTGGCCGGCGGCGGCGGGCGCGATTTTTTTTGTTTTCTGGTGTTATTTTAAACGGGTTTTGGGATTTTGTTGTTATAATTAAACCCTATAAATAGGACCCTTCTCTCTTGAGTTTTCTTTTTCAATATAACTCCGAAAATTCCAAATAAAACATCTGGTTCTTCGTCTCAACGACGCCGACGCTGCGGTGCCATCTGATCGTCCAAAAAAAAATCTGAGCGCGGAGTTTTTAGCGTTTCCGTACAGGGCAACGTATTATCCTCATCAATCAACATCTCAACTCAAGGTAGGATTCACCACTCATTCTGTTCACCCTATCGTTTTTTTCTTTCTATCAATATTCTGATCTGATCTGTAACCTCCCATGATAATTCTTAATACTGATATATTCCATTAATCATGCGTGTTGTGCATTAAAATAAACACTCATACCAAAAATATCTTATGCTATTAGCAGATATATTTACTCATAAAATAAAATGTATATTTTCAGAATACATCACTTCTTTACTTGTAATATATGTATTTACATTACCCGGTTGTCTACATCAGGCAACTTTAATTATTTCTCCCTTAACAATATTTACATGTTGTTGGATATAGTGACCTCAAAGTCAATTATTGGATCGCAGGCACGTGATTGCAATGATTGAGGAGGACCTATACCGGTAGGACAGTCTTACTCGAGATGATAGTATGCTATCAGATTTGCCTTTATCAGTCGTGTACAGTTTTAGGTGACATTACTGTTCACTATTACACGTTGATAGAGCCCTTAGGATCCTGCTTGACTACCAACAGTATGATGGCGATCATATACGTGAGAATTGGATAGTCTATAAGCACATCCTTAAAAGTGGTCCCTAGTCGTGGGAGTTTTGAAACAGGGCATCGATACTCCGGAGTAGACTAGTGTATACAGTCGAGACCCCGACGAGGGGCGATGGCCGGTCTCACAAGCCATTAGTGTCAGTTGGATCACCTAAGATGTATACAGGTGCTCATTGGGTTATGAGTGTGTTCCCTGATTAAAAATCAGGAAAAACTTAAAAAGAGACATCACGTGCTCGCACGTGACCAATGGTCATGTGTTGGCACGTGACGGTTAAAGCAGCGGCACAAAACAGAGAGCAGAAGAGGAGTCCATTCGGGGGTCACGTGCTTACACGTGATCGGGATCACGTGCTCACACGTGACCAAAGATCACGTGTCAACACGTGACTGGCTTTAAAAGCCTCGCGGTTTAACAGAATTAAATTCTAAAAAAGATCATTTAAATCTTTCCAAAATGGAGAAGAATTATGGAGAACCGTTGGATTGAGAATCCAGGGGTGATTAAATATCACCAATTTATGGAAAAATCTGGGACAAGGAAAGATTTCCCCTAAATCTCACCGAAATAACAAATGGAATATCTTTGGATTAAAACATCCAACGGTGAATAAAATTCACCTAGTAATCTAAAGGCTCAGATTAATGATGAAAACAAATCAAATCTTTCAATAAGAGATTTACTAAACAAATTGACTCCTCTCCTCCTCCTATAAATAGGAGTCAAGAAGAGAGAGTTAAAAAAGGAGGAGAGATAGAATTTTGGAGAGAAAACTTTGAAGAGGATTTTAGCATCTTGAAAATTCAGAAAGAAAACTCTAGGAGAGAAAAAGAGAGGGGATCAAAACTTCAATAAAGAGAATTTAATTCTCAATCCAAGAGTTTAACTCTTTTATCAAAAAGAACTTAGTTCTTCCTCTAGTTGAAGATTTGCAAAGTACACATCTCCCCATAAATTGAGAATTTAATTCTCATCGGGTCGAGATCCTGCCATGTAGATCTAAAACTTAGAGGGGGAATTGAGTTCAGAGAATTTAATTCTCCCAAAATTATAGGAATTTAATTCCTTCAAGATGGACAGAACTAGGGTTTAACCCTAATTGAGAATTTAATTCTCTCGGACTAACAGGAATTTAATTCCTCCAAGATATGAAATTAGGGTTTGAACCCTATCTGAGAATTTAATTCTCCCAAAATTATAGGAATTTAATTCCTTTAAGATGGATGAAATTAGGGTTTAACCCTACATTAGAATTTAATTCTTTCATAACGGGAATTTAATTCCTCCAAAATCGTGATTAGGGTTTAGCCCTACAGAGAATTTAATTCTTAAAACAAAGAGACTTGAAAGATCTCCATGCGCATAAAGAACATTGGTCACGTGATGACACGTGATCCTAATCCGCAGTGATCAGAAAAGAAGGAATAAAACCAGGTCACGTGCCCCCACGTGACCCCTGTAAAGACCCACAGAAAAGAACTCAGAGGCAACGCCTCACGTGCTCCACGTGACCCTTGAAGCACAGAAAGAAAAAACAAAAGAAACAGAAGCTCTGGGCGCTCTCACGTGTTATCACGTGACCCCTTGGCAAATCAGTGCACAAATCCCCGTCATGTGTCAGCACGTGATGCTCCAAAATTAAATATAAAAAGTATTCAACACTTTTTTCTGTAGAATAGAATAAGGGGAATCTGGTCCCACCTTTGGGCGCTCTCTCGTGTCCACATGTGACCCTTTTTTTCTTTAGTGTTTTGACACTAATTAGAGATCTTCATTCCTAGTGTTTAACACTGATTTTTCTTAGCGTTTAACACTAATTTGAAAACCCTATTTGCAGTGTTTAACACTGATTATTTTCTAGTGTTTGACACTAAATCGAAAACTATATTTCCAGTGTTTAACACTGATTGTTCTTTTAGTGTTTAACACCAGTTTGAGAATTCTGTCTCTAGTGTTTAACACTTTTGTTATTTAGTGTTTAATACTACTTTTAGCCAAATCGGCTAATCTTTCAGAGGCAAAGCCTCCCCTTCAAATTGAATAACATCCAGAGCTACAACAGAAATTTTATCAAGTCCCTCAAAACTTTTGTGGACTGGAACCAGACAAATGTCAAACAGTCCAACAAAGGGCCAGACTTAATTGGACTTAGCCCAAGTTGGCCATAAGTCCTCAATCCAGACCTAACTGAGCCAATGGGCTCACAATATAATTAATTGGTCTTGGTTCCAAATTGGGCTACAGATCATTTAATCTACCTTGGTTCAAGGGTACGTCTCTTCACTCCTTTGATATTTGTCGTTGTAATTCATCAACGTCTTCAAAGAGGTGACGGGTCCCAACGACCATACATTTCACGGACTGTGGGGTCCTTAAACTCATGGACTATGATGTCCTTAACCTTGACCGGGATGTCTTAAAACTAACAACGGACTATGATGTCCTTAACCTTGACCGGGATGTCTTAAAACTAACGCCGGATTATGACGTCCTTAACCTTGACCGTGATGTCTTAAAACTAACGCCGGACTGTGGAGTCCTTAAACCCATGGACTATGATGTCCTTAACCTTGACCGCAATGTCTTAAAACTAACATTGGACCACCATGTCCTTAAACTGGTAATTGACCACAATGTCCCTAAACTAAACAATAAAGCCCAAATGCTCTCTTGTTGGATCTAAACGATCTCGTTAAGTTGGTCTTAGTCTGAAATGAGACAAACGTATCCTTAACAAACCGTTGAGTTGATCTTAGTCTAAAATTAGACTAACGTATCCTTAACAAACGTTTAAGGTTATCTTAGTCTCAAATGAGGCTAACGTATCCTTAAACCCAAACCCCCAAAACCAAATCTAAGAGAGATACGGATTTGGATTAGTCCACGCCCTACGGGCGACAACATAACTTAGTCTCCGTATACAATCCACGGGCAACCAAACACAAAACAAACACCGCGACACGAAATGACCATATGAAGAAGGAGAAAGTTTTTACCGCGATGCGGTAGAGTAATTAACTGCAGGGGCTTGCGCCTGCAGGGAAGAGCGTCCCCACAATCAAAAACCCCTCAAATGAGGGGGAATCTGACGAAGTCTGCTACATCGGCCGCATCCGTTTAAACCTTCGATACACGATGCCATAAATCAACTTGGCATCTTCAAAGAGGTGGACGGATAGCACCTATTAGTATCTGCCCCGAATTTCAGGCAAGACATCCCTGTCTTGCGCCGTCTTTCGGAGGGGAACAGATTCTGGCACGCCCGGTGGGACCTTTTCCTCTTTCCACCCCACACTTCGTGTGTCGTATTCGCGAACCAATCGCGGTTTGCTAATGGTTGCCCTTGGGTTTCGAGGTACTAAGATTTGGCGTTTTGCTTGGTGCAGAAAGCAAAAGGATCAATGGCTGGAACCTGCTTAAAGTGTTCCACATGCAACTGCGACCTACGCTCCGCCTTGACTGGGGGCATAACCTACGGGCCCCGAGCGGCCTCTTTGTTCACGATGCCCGTGGAGCAGATTACTCAAGCCACCACAGAACTGTTTTTCGGGACCATGCTCCCGCCCGCGAGCTTCACCATCTCTCTACCCGTATCAGAAGCTTCAAAGAAGTCGGTCTTCAATCGACTTGCTACTACCACGGCCCCTCTCAACGGGTCGTCCGGTTCCAACTCCTCGGTCTTCACCAGGCTGAACTCGAGCTCCAAAGGGCCTACCAGGAAGCCCATAATACCTGAAGTGGCTATCCCAAAGAAGATAGCCATCCCTGCTCTTGAAGTCGTCAAGGCGGCTTCTCCTGCCAGAGGGTCGGTCTTCGCAAGACTGACTGCTCCCATCCCCGCTCCCGCTCAGAAATCTGTCTTTGGCCGGTTGGACACGGCTTCTCAACGGACGTCATTCTTCAAGAGGCTAACACCGGCAACAGCCCCTCACCTGAACAGGGGGCAAGACAAAGCCGTCGCTGAACTAATCCCAACAACTCGTCAAGCCCGACGTCGCCACTGGCGCCGGATAAGGAAGGCTGGGGGCAACTCCCCCTCTGGGCTAACTCCACCAGCTCCAACGGTGGAAATTAATGCTGCTGTTCCAACCGGGAACAGTTTTGAGCCGCTGAACAGGGTACGCAGAAATTCGCTAACTGCGGTGCTCAAAAGATCTCCCCCACCGGTAGAGACCGTCATAGAAACAAAGCCGGAGCCATCCCCTCAACGGCTATCTTCCAAAGTCTACAAAATTTGACGACGAGTCCGAGAATCGGTGATTGATGCAAATTCCTCCCACCAGCATAAGAAGTCGAAGGCCTGACAGGAAGAAAACCGTCTTGTTAAGCCACGAAAGACGACGGCTACCTGGGTGCCCACAGCAATGGCCCCCTCAACTTCGATGGCCCATAAGAGAAGAAGGCCGGAGAAAGTCTCCACGCCTGCGGCAAATGTCAAAGGTAGTAAGCCTAAACGCCCTAAGCCCGGGGGCATGGTGGTACATACCGTCTACATAGCATCCGGGAAAGAGGATAGCCGCATATCCACAGGTCATCGACCGCTTACGCGATCAGTGACTAAGGCTCAAGAGCAGCAGCAGAAGCTCCAAGAGATGATGAACGCGATGGCCGCACTCACCGGGCCAAAAGAAAGCCCAGAAGCATCCTCGGATCAGCGACAGGAGCAAGAAACCGATGCTGAATTCCTTCGCAGGATACTTGAAAAGAAGGACAGAGAGGCTGTGGAACAAACAGCCAATATAAAAGGAATGGCCCTTCTGTTTCAGGACATGGTGGGTATGATGATCCAGCAGGATCCCCCAGCCGAAGATCCTCCGATTATCCTTGAAGATGACAGAGGAGAAACATCAAATCCACCGCCGGCTCTTTCAACAGCCAAGGAGGAGACAATTTCCAAAGCTGCCCTGGATGACTATATAGCCCAGCAGATACGAGTTCACCAGGCAACTGAGGCAGCCGGCCAAGTTGTCAAAACGGGGCGACCATATTCGAGCTGGTATGATCAGATCAAATACCCGCCGGGCTATACGATCCCGAAATTCCACGTGTACAAGGGAACGGGCAATCCCCACCAGCATGTTGCCCAGTTCAGGGCTCTTTGTGGCAACACCGGCGGCGATAATAAGCTCTTACTTCGCCAATTCATCGGCAGCTTATCGGAGACGGCGTTTGAGTGGTACTCCGAGCTTCCAAATGACTCCGTCAAAACTTTCGCAGAGATGGAGTTGCTATTCACTCAGCGTTTCGCAAGCGCCAGCGAACACACCCCGATAACGGCATTAATTAATGCAAGGGTGAAGCCGGGCGAAACCTGGGTTCAATATGCAATCCGATGGCGGAACTTGTGGTCAAAGTGCGAACAGCGCATCGAGAAAGCACCAACAGTGGGCATGTTCATGGGCACCCTAGACCCTCATGCAACTATTTCACAGTTCATGATGTTCTTCAAGCCGACCACGTTTCAGGCTTTAATCGATAAGCTAGCCCAGATGGATCAAATGGGTCACAGACCGTCTCCCCCGAAGCTGGAACCGCGAAACGACAAGGGTAAAGGGAAGGCAACCCTCGTCGCGAACACCCAACAGCAGCCCAGTACCCCAAAGCTAGCGGATCAACTGGAAGAGAGACGACGCTATTACAATCAGAAAATGAAGCGTCCTTACTCATTCCCACAGGACAAAACAAGGAGGCTGTTCGAGCTGGCAGTCCGCAACAGGCTTATCAACTTGCCAAATCCAAGGCGACCACCACAACCCAGCGAAGTGAATAATCCTAATTATTGCCCTTACCACCAAACAGTAAGCCATCCGATCGAGGATTGCTTCGTCTTCAAGGGATGGATAGAGGATCAGTACCTACAAGGCAAGTTTGCGTTATCCGAGAAGTGGAAGGTAAACCCACCACAACCGCACACTCCTAAGAAGACGGACACACCGGGGGCAACGTGTTCTGTTGTTGAAGAAGCTCCATGGGAGGTCGTGCTTTCAGCCAAAACCAAAAGGATGTTGAATGATCTCCAGACATACCCAGCAATCAGGTGGAAGAGTCCGCTGGAACCCCAGATCATCGAAGGGACGCTGAAGTCGCGCCCAGCTCTAAAAATTGGTAGCGATAGCCAAAGTGCTCACAGCCAGCCGTCAAAATCTTCAAAGAAGTAGAAGAAATCCAAGAAACCCGTGAAGCCTGGCGACAAGCACACGGACCTACAAAAACAAATTGACGCGCTGGAAGAGTATAACCAGAAGGCGCGGACTTCGATCACGCTCCAAGAGTTCCTCAGCCACGTCCTTGAAGACGAAGATGATGGAGAAGACTCGTCGGATGAATCTGAGGATTACGTAGCAAGTTGTCATGTGATCTCTCACTCATTGATAGATGATAAAGAGGCTCCTTGCACCGAGAAACCGGGGGCGGGTCCTGAACCAGAACTTTTATGGTCGTCAGACGAAATGATCGACGCATTCCTGAACGAAGCCCTTCTGAAAAGTAAAGCTGATCGGGAACGTGAGATGGCTATACTTGAAAAGGCCAAACGCCGGCGACTGGACAAAAGAGTTGAGACACGCCCACCGAATCAAGGGACATCCGTCGTGAATAAAAACAAGTTCAAGACGAGGAAAAGGTTTGCTAAAGCCATATCAATGGGGATGAAGCTACCACCTTCCGAAGGAAACACTCTTGGTGAAGCCGAGATGCATCCTAGCTATTGCTTATATCATCGGAAGATTGCGCACCCCACCGAAGAGTGCAGCGCTTTTAAAAGATGGTGGCAAGGATATGTTGCTCACCGGCAACATTGTAAGCGGATGAAACACAAAACTCAGCGGGAGCAGAGAAATATGACCGAAGAGCATAAAGGAACTACCGGTAACTGTCGCATGGTCAACACCGGGGGATCGCAGATTCTCACTTTCGGAAGCGACTCTGACGAGGAAATGGCTCTTGACCCCCTCTTTAAAGAATCCGCATTGGGAGAATAGGAAGAATTGAAGACCTGTGAAAACATCCAGCCGCGCAATCGCACGCTTCCAGAAAAGAATCTCGGATCTACGAATAAAAAAGATAAAGGAAAAGAAAAGGTCTCTGAGGATATCGCCCTAGATGACCAAGTCATGAAAGAGCTGACTGCTAAGGACCCGCCAAAGAAAAGTAAGGTGGACTACAACATCCTAGCGCACCTGAGGAAACTACCCTCTCAGCTCAGCATTCTCGACGCCCTCTTATTATCAAAAGAAGCGAGAGATTCATTAATCAAGGCACTGCAAGAGCCCGAGCAATTCCAAGCCTTCCTCGCCGAAGAAAAGATGAAGGACAAGCTAGAGGAAGTGCACACAGCCGATGTCACGTTCGGTGATGAAGACCTTCTCCTTAGGACGTGCGAGCACAACCGTCCCCTCTATGTCTAAGGGTATTGCCACGATATAAAGATAGGCAAAATCCTGGTCGTTAATGGATCCTCCGTTAATCTTCTTAATGTACGGGTGTTAAAGGAAATCTGCATGAGCGTTCAGCACCTCGCTCGTGATAAAATTACCATCTCTGGTTTCGACTCCCAGTCATCACAGACTCTCGGATCTGTAATACTGACATTACGCTTCGGACTACTCGTCACGGATATTAAGTTTCACGTCATTGACGCTAAGACCTGCTACAATGCTTTGCTCGGTCGTCCCTGGTTACACGAGTACAACATCATCCCTTCTACACAACATCAGTGTATGAAGTATTTCAAGGATGGTCTTGAGTATACCGTAACAGGTGAGCTAAACCTATTCTCCGTGAACGAAGTCCGCAAGTACGAAGATGCAAAATACTCTTTGCCAGATTTCGAGGACACAGAGAGATGTCGCAAACCGGAGAACAAAGCCGCCGCCACCATTCCTATCTTCGGGAGTGATACCGAAGGAGAAGAAGAGATAGTTTACTCTGGGCCGTCTCGACGCAACAACCCGGAACCGTCCGCCCCCATATTGATCTTCGGAAGCGACTCGGAAGATGAGGTTAATGCTGTGTTCTCCAGCCGGCCGTCAATACCAACATTACCTGATGATAATCAGAGTTTGCAAGTTACCATGATTCCGCGGGAACACTACAAAGATCTCGACGCACTGGAAGCTTACAGCGTGCAAGACCTGCAGACATTTTACATCCCTCCCAGGCGAGAAGGCGAGAAGGAGATCCTATTCTACCGCTCCGGGGAAACTAGAACGGAGAAAGAAATCTGGCACGGCACGGATTCTACACTCGACAGGCTCCAGCCCATCCGCTTGCCCAGATACTACTCGGAAGGCTTAAAAAGGCTCCTGAAACGCCAAGGGGTACCTTTCAAACAGACCATTCGACAAGCTCGGTTCTACAACAGGATTTGGGATATCCCTGGAACTCAGCACAAGCTGCCCAACGGGAAAATGGAAACGCTCGGGCTTGGATATGTGAAAGCCGGGAAACGAGAACGAGTCCATGGTAGCTACGTCATATATAACTTCGATGAAGAAGAGGACGCCCTGTCAGAAAACGCTGACCCCGAACTAAAACGAGATCCTACAATCAAAATGCTGAGTCCGTCATTTGAAGAACGAATGGACAAGCTTATCAGGGAAGCGGGTCAAAAGATCCGGGATGACCACAACCGTGAAATGGCCATTTACGAGAAAGCCAGGACACAGCGCCTCCTCCAACAGGCTGCGAAAGATGAAAATGCTCCTTCCTGTCAACCTGTTGTGCAAAAGGCCCGACGCAGAGGCAGAAACAAGCCAAAGAGCGGAAAAGGCGTTCGACAGCAACAAAGCGGGACCAAGAAGCCACGCGGTCGGGAATCGAGCAGCCCGGATTTGTCCCTTATGAAGAAGATGAGTCGAGCATACTCTTTTCCTCAAGACAAGACAAAGAAGATACTTGATCTCGCTTTAAAATATCAAATGATTACACTTCCGGAGTCCAAACACCCTGAGCAAGCCAACGAGGTCTCTCATCCAGATTATTGCTCTTATCACCGAGCAATAGGACACCCTCTCGAAGACTGCTTCACCTTCAAGAACTGGGTCGAAGATCAGTATCAGCTCGGCAAGTTCGCTCTATCCGACAAGTGGAGGATAACTCCGCCACAAAAGCATGAACCCAAAGCCACGAAGGTAGACCCAGATCCACATCGGTCTTGGAAGCGAGCTCGTACTTGTCATATAATTACATCATCAAAAGGAGAACCTGAGAATATGCTTGACCTCCCCTGGTGCTTCGAAAACAATGATGACGAGGTGATCTCAGAGTTTCCACCGGCGCCAAAAGAGATGGAAGATGGAATACACACTACTGCAGATAACCTCAAGAAAATTGATTTGGGGACGACAAGTGACCCGCGACCGACATTCGTCAGTGAGCTATTGTCTGAAGAGAAGGTGGCCGCGCTAAAAGACGTGCTTATGCAGCATAGAGATTGCTTCACATGGAACTATTCCGAGATGCCAGGATTAGACCCAGAGATTGCTGTCCACAAACTGGCCATATCCCCGGACGTCAAGCCAGTCAAACAGGCGCCGAGAAGAATGCGGCTTGAGCTTGAGATGAGCATCAACGCCGAGGTCAAGAAACTAATTGACTCTGGCTTCATCCAAGAAGTTCAGTATCCTGATTGGATCGCCAACATCGTCCCGGTAATGAAGAAAAATAGGACAGTGCGCATATGTGTGGACTTCCGGGATCTCAATAAAGCCTGCCCGAAGGACGATTTCCCAGTACCGGTCACCGAGCTGATGATAGATAACACGTCCACTCACGAGGTTTTTTCCTTCATGGACGGCTCATCGGGATATAATCAGATAAAAATGCATCCTGAAGATCAGAAGCACACCACTTTCCAGACCCCGCTGGGGATATTCTGCTACAAAGTGATGCCCTTCGGTCTAAAGAACGCCGGTGCCACCTATCAAAGGGCCATGACAAAGATCTTCGATAACCTTATACATGAAATCGTCGAATGCTACATCGACGACCTCATGGTGAAAAGCAAATCATACGAGGAACATCTCGAACATCTGAAGATCGTATTTCAACGCCTTCGGCAATATAACCTGAAGATGAACCCACTCAAATGCGCGTTTGGGGTGTCCTCAGGTAAATTCCTAGGATTCATCGTCCGACACCGAGGTATTGAGATAGATCCGTCAAAGATAAAGGCAATTATGGAGATGCCCCCGCTAAGGACTCTCAAGCAATTACGGTCTCTCCAGGGGAAGCTCGCATACATCCGCCGATTTATAGCCAATCTCTCTGGCAAGCACCGTCCCTACAGTCACTTGATGAAGAAGGGAACCCCGTTCGTCTGGGATCACAAATGCCAAATCGCGTTGGACGAAATCAAGCAGTATCTGCAGAACCCGCCAGTGCTGACCGCTCTGGTCAAGGGAAAGCCCCTCATTCTTTATACAACAGCCCTCGAAGGTTCCTTAGGCGCATTATGGGCACAAGAGAACGACCAAGGAAAAGAAAGAGCTCTCTACTACCTGAGTCGAGTTCTCCTGGGGCAGAAAGCAATTATTCTCCCATCGAAAAACACTGCCTGGCGTTGATCTTCGCGATAACGAAACTCCGGCACTATGCATTGGCACATGAAGTCCTTCTCATATCGAAGGTGGACCCTCTTAAATATTTGATGTCAAAGGCTATACTGACAGGTCAGCTCGCTAAATGGGCCCTGCTCTTGATGGAGTTCTCAATAACTTATTAGCCTCTTAAGGCAGTGAAGGGCCAAGCCATCGCCGACTTCCTCGCTGAGCATCCAATACCTGCCGATTCTCCTTTGAATTACGAGCTGCCAGACGAACATGCGTCTGATGCGATCGACATAAGTGGTATCCGGTGGGAACTTTATTTTGATGGAGCGTCTTCCATGAAGAAACGCGGACAGAACACGCCTATAATCAAATCAGGGGTAGGCCTTATCTTCGTGACCCCACAAGGAGGGATAATGCGCTTTGCTTTCTCCTTAACAAAGTCGAGGACGAACAATGAAGCTGAATACGGAGATTTGATAGCAGGCCTCGAGATCGCCATCGACATGGGAATTGAAAACCTTCTCATATACGGAGACTCCCAACTGGTCGTTAGTCAAGTAAACGGCGACTACCAGACGTGCAAGCCAGAGCTGGTGAAGTATGGCGAGAGAGTACAGCGACTGCTGACTCAAATTCCTTCCTACACTTTGGAAAGCATACCGCGTGCGGAAAATAGCAAAGCGGATGCATTAGCCAAGCTCGCTAAAGAACTAGCTGACGAGAACCTCGATGACGTGAGGATCGTTGTGCAAAGCCGTCGGGTTCTCGCACCGGCAGAAATATCTCCGGAGGCGTCCGAGGAAAAGGGAGCAACCGAGCAGACGGCCCTGCAAATAAAAGACCAAGAAACGGTTGAGGATTGGAGAGAAGTCTTTATAGACTACTTCAAATCCCGTCGAACGCCTGAAGATGCGTCCTCAAAACATCAGCTCATGAAACGAGCCTTATCTTTCGCCTTCGTCAATGATACTCTCTACAAGAGGTCATTTGATTCTCTGTGGTTGAGATGCCTGGGACCTGAAGAAGCAAAGAGAGTCGTTCAAGAAGTTCATGACGGACTCTGCGGTTTTCACCAAGCAGGCCCAAAGATGAAGTTGAAGATTAAACGGATGGGCTACTACTGGCCCACGATGATTCAGGACTGCCTCGAATATGCGAAGCAATGCCATTCGTGCCAAATCCATGGGGACTTTATCCATCAACACCCAAATCCATTACACCCGACAGTGGCTAGCTGGCCATTCGAAATATGGGGAACTGACATAATCGGCCCCATCAAGCCAGCATCGTCCAGAGGACATCGATTCATTTTGGCGACGACTGACTATTTCTCCAAATGGGCAGAAGCAGTACCGCTGAGGGAAGTGAAGACGGAGAATATCCTCCATTTCTTCAAGACGCACGTCATTTATCGGTTTAGGACTCCGCGACGGATCATATCCGATAACGGGACAGCCTACCGAAGCCATAAAATCAGCCGCTTCGCACAACAACACAACATAGACTGGAGATACTCCTCAGTTTATAATCCCCGAGCTAACGGTCTAGCTGAGCCTTTCAACAAGACCTTAATGAAGATCTTAAAGAAGACGGTATCTCGAAACAAGAAAGACTGGCACGAGAGATTGCAAGAAGCTCTCTGGGCGTATCGAACAACGTTCAAGATGGCCACGAACACAACGCCATACGCGTTGGTATTCGGTACAGAAGCAGTACTTCCCCTCGAGATAGAGTTACCCTCTCTATGAGTGGCAGTTCATTATGAGCTGACGGACGAAGAAAACACTCACTTTCGGCTTGAGGAGCTCGATGCCCTTGATGAAACCCGGCTCATAGCGCAACAAAATCTGGAGGCTTATAAAGCAAAGATGACGCGCTCATATGAAAGATTGACCAGGCTGAGGACATTCCGCCAAGGCGAACTCGTGCTAGTGGTCAAAAGACCTATGATCCCCAATCACGCCAAGCGGGGAAAATTCGAGCCGAACTATGAAGGCCCGTACATTATAGACAAGGTCTACCAGGGTGGAGCCTATCTACTCATGGATATGCACGGTGAAAGACCTTTCAGGCCAATAAATGGTCGCTTCCTAAAGAAATACTACGCTTAATGAGTCACAGCCTAGGTCAATGATAGATGACGACGACTATGTCCGCTCGCTATCTTCCTAAGCCCAAACTCTATAAGCAGTAGCCGGCCTTCTTCAACAACGGACCGAAACGTCCTTAAACTAATGACGGACCACTACGTCCTAAAACTAGCTGTTGACCGAGATGTCGATAAACTACGGAGGATTGGAACATCCCAAAGCCGATACAAAAAAAAGAATAAAAAAAAAGGTATGTCCATAAGCAAAATGGGCACGGATGAAAACCCGAAAGGGCTCCGTGAGTAAAAACAGCAGGGCTACCGGCGAGTGTTTGTAAAAACCCGAAAGGGCGCAACCTCGTTAGATAAAAAAAAAAGAATAAAAAAAAACGGTATGTCCATAAGCAAAATGGGCACGGATGAAAACCCGAAATGGCTCCGTGAGTAAAAATAGTAGGGCTACCGGCGAGTGTTTGTGAAAACCCGAAAGGGCGCAACCTCGTTAGATAAAAAAAAGAAGAATAAAATAAAAAAAACGGTATGTCCATAAGTAAAATGGGCACGGATGAAAACCCAAAAGGGCTCCGTGAGTAAAAACAGCAGGGCTACCGGCGAGTGTTTGTGAAAACCCGAAAGGGCGCAGCCTCGTTAAAAGACACTTACAGGGTCCTCTCGACATTGTGAGGAGAAACCACCTGCGTAAGATCCTTACGGCTCACAAGGGAGCAACACACTTAGAGATCCCCACGATTCCTAAGGAGAAATTACACTTGCGAGATCCTCATGACTCGTAAGGAGAATTCTCTTATGGGACCCTCACGGCTCATAAGATTTGAAAGTCTTAAGTTACAGAGACCCGAACCTGTTCTTAAGCAAACCCCCCCCCCACACAACCTTCAAAACTGCCCTACATGCGGCTCAATTCTGACCCTTGTATACAATCCACGGGCGCGAATAAACACTTCCCTAACCGAGTCCCATTCGTGACTGGGGATATGTTCGCACGGTGAACAACCCTTGTGAGTCCTCTCGACTTATAAGGAGAAAACCCTTTTGTAAGATTCTTACGACTTACAGGGGAACACGCACTCAGGAATCCTCACGATTCCTAAAGAGAAAACACACCTGCGAGATCCTCACGACTTGTAGGGAGAAATACCTTTGTGAGACCTTAGTCGACAGAATCCTAAACCCGTTTACTAAGCCACCTTTGTTCGACATCGACGGAGGCAAATGATGATTCGCTCTTGGCAATATTCCAGTTGTAGCGGTGTTGATGCCGAAATCGGTGCCTAATCCCAAGCTTGCAGTGGAAAGCCAGCAAGCCACACATGCATACGAAATAGCCGAAATGATGGGGCAACTTGCAGACAAAATCAGCAAGTAAAAATGTATGCATGCAAAATAGCCGAAATGATTGGGCAACTCGCAATAAAAAGTAGCGAGTAAAAATGAAACAAATAGCCGAAATGATTGGGCACCGCGAAAATAGCCGAAATGATTGGGCAATCGCAACCTTCACGATATAAAAAGCTGAAATGATAGAGCATCACGGAAAGAAATAAAAATAAATAAATAAAAATAAAAAATAAAAATGAAAGTTGTGCCTTGTAGGAGATATCGTTTCGATCCCTGTATACAATCCAGGGGCGCAAACAAAGAAGGAATCACATTCCTCCCCCCCCAGGTTTCATCCGAAGAAGAAGCCAAATCTCGATGGTCCACAGGTAGCCTAAAGATCATCTCAACACTCGTCCCATCACAACGGACAGAACATCAAGCAAAGCGGAACGGCGGCAACTCCCAGTTCCATGGCTCGCCGGCATACAGCTGACCGAGAGTCAAATTCCGACTTCATGAAATACAGACAAAGTCAAAAAATTCCTGGTCACGTGGAACGCGGATAACGTCACTCTTTGACCCCGTGGAAAACGTCCAGAGCGGAGCCTGGTCCTCGCCGAACACGGTAGTGAACCCGTGGGAAGCATCCAGAGCAAAATTCCTGGTCACGTGGAACGCGGATAACGTCACTCTTTGACCCCGTGGAAAATGTCCAGAGCGGATCCTGGTCCTCGCAGAGCACGGCAGTGAACCCGTGGGAAGCATCCAAAGCAAAATTCCTGGTCACGTGGAACGCGGATAACGTCACTCTTTGACCCCATGGAAAACATCCAGAGCGGAGCCTGGTCTTCGCCGAACACGGCAGTGAACCCGTGGGAAGCATCCAGAGCAAAATTCCTGGTCACGTGAAACGCGGATAACGTCACTCTTTGACCCCGTAGAAAACGTCCAGAGCGGAGCCTGGTCCTCGCCGAACACGGCAGTGAACCTGTGGGAAGCATCCAGAGCAAAATTCCTGGTCACGTGGAACGCGGATAACGTCACTCTTTGACCCCGTGGAAAAAGTCCAGAGCGGAGCCTGGTCCTCGCAGAGCACGGCAGTGAACCCGTGGGAAGAATCCAGAGCAAAATTCCTGGTCACGTGGAATGCGGATAACGTCACTCTTTGACCCCGTGGAAAACGTCCAGAGCGGAGCCTGGTCCTCGCCGAGCATGGCAGTGAACCCGTTGGAAGCATCCAGAGCAAAATTCCTGGTCACGTGGAACGCGGATAACGTCACTCTTTGACCCCGTGGAAAATGTCCAGAGGGGATCCTGGTCCTCGCAGAGTACGGCAGTGAACCCGTGTGAAGCATCCAGAGCGGAGCCTGGTCCTCGCCGAACACGGCAGTGAACCCGTGGGAAGCATCCAGAGCAAAATTCCTGGTCACGTGGAACGCGGATAACATCACTCATTGACCCCGTGGAAAACGTCCAGAGCGGATCTTGGTCTTCGCAGAGCACGGCAGTGAACCCATGTGAAGCATCCAGAGCGGAGCTTGGTCCGCGCCGAACACGGCAATGAACCCGTGGGAAGCATCCAGAGCAAAATTCCTGGTCACGTGGAACGCGGATAACGTCACTCTTTGACCCCACGGAAAACATCCAGAGCGGAGCCTGGTCCTCGCAGAGCACGGCAGTGAACCCGTGTGAAGCATCCAGAGCAAGTATCAGACTGTGGAGTCCTTAAAATCCACGGACTATGATGTCCTTAACCTCGACCGTAATGTCTTAAAAATAACGATCAACCATGATGATTCTATACAGATTTTACCTTGGTTCAAGGGTACATCTCTTCACTCCTTTGATATTTGTCGTTGTAATTCCTCAACGTCTTCAAAGAGGTGACGGGTCCCAGTAACCACACGTTTCGTGGACTGTGGAGTCCTTAAATCCACGGACTATGAAGTCCTTAACCTTGACCGTGATGTCTTAAAACTAAACATTGGACTGTGGAGTCCTTAAATCCACGGACTATGATGTCCTTAACCTTGACCGTAATGTCTTAAAACTAACATTGGACTGTGGAGTCCTTAAATCCACGGACTATGATGTCCTTAACCTTGACCGTGATGTCTTAAAACTAACATTGGACTGTGGAGTCCTTAAATCCACGGACTATGATGTCCTTAACCTTGACCGTGATGTCTTAAAACTAACATTGGACTGTGGAGTCCTTAAACCCACGGACTACGATATCCTTAACCTCGACCGTAATGTCTTAAAACTAGAAACGGACGGTGGAGTCCTTAAATCTACGGAATATGATGTCCTTAACCTCGACCGCGATGTCTTTAAACTACGGTACCCTGGAAAACATCCAGAGCAACCCCTGACCTCGTGAAATACGGATAAGGGCAACCGCACCTAGCACTTACGGGTCTGTTCCCCTCCGAAAGACGGCGCAAGACAGGGACGTCTTGCCTGAAATTCGGGGCAGATGCTAATAGGTGCTATCCGTCCACCTCTCCGAAGATGCCAAGTTGATTTATGGTATCGTGTATCGAAGGTTTAAACGGATGCGGCCGATATAGCAGACTTCGTCAGATCCCCCCTCGTTTGAGGGGGTTTTGATTGTGGGGACGCTCTTCCCTGCAGGCGCAAGCCCCTGCAGTTAATTACGCTACCGCATCGCGGTAACAACTTTCTCCTTCTCCATATGGTAACTTCGTGTCGCGGTGTTTGTTTTGTGTTTGGTTGCCCGTGGATTGTATACGGAGACTAAGTTATGTTGTCGTCCGTAGGGCGTGGACTAGTCCAAATCCGTATCTCTCCTAGATTTGGTTTTGGGGGTTTGGGTTTAAGGATATGTTAGCCTCATTTGAGACTAAGATCAACTTAAACGTTTGTTAAGTATATGTTAGTCTAATTTTAGACTAAGATCAACTCAACGGTTTGTTAAGGATACGTTAGTCTCATTTCAGACTAAGACCAACTTAATGAGATCGTTTAGATCCAACAAGAGAGCATTTGGGCTCTATTGTTTAGTTTAGGGACATTGTGGTCAATTACCAGTTTAAGGACATGGTGGTCCAATGTTAGTTTTAAGACATTGCGGTCAAGGTTAAGGACATCATAGTCCATGGGTTTAAGGACTCCACAGTCCGGCGTTGGTTTTAAGACATCACGGTCAAGGTTAAGGACGTCATAGTCCGGCGTTAGTTTTAAGACATCCCGGTCAAGGTTAAGGACATCATAGTCCGTTGTTAGTTTTAAGACATCCCGGTCAAGGTTAAGGACATCATAGTCCATGAGTTTAAGGACCCCACAGTCCGTGAAATTTATGGTCGTTAGGACCCGTCATCTCTTTGAAGACGTTGAGGAATTACAACGACAAATATCAAAGGAGTGAAGAGACGTACCCTTGAACCAAGGTAGATTAAATGATCTGTAGCCCAATTTGGAACCAAGAACAATTAATTATATTGTGAGCCCATTGGCTCAGTTAGGTCTGGATTAAGAACTTATGGCCAACTTGGGCTAAGCCCAATTAAGTCTGGCCCTTTGTTGGACTGTTTGACATTTATCTGGTTCCAGTCCACAAAAGTTTTGAGGGACTTGATAAAATTTCTGTTGTAGCTCTGGATGTTATTCAATTTGAAGGGGAGGCTTTGCCTCTGAAAGATTAGCCAATTTGGCTAAAAGTAGTGTTAAACACTAAATAACAAAAGTGTTAAACACTAGAGACAGAATTCTCAAACTGGTGTTAAACACTAAAAGAACAATCAGTGTTAAACACTGGAAATATAGTTTTCGATTTAGTGTCAAACACTAGAAAATAATCAGTGTTAAACACTGCAAATAGGGTTTTCAAATTAGTGTTAAACGCTAAGAAAAATCAGTGTTAAACACTGGGAATGAAGATCTCTAATTAGTGTCAAAACACTAAAGAAAAATGGGGTCACATGTGGACACGTGAGAGCGCCCAAAGGTGGGACCAGATTCCCCTTATTCTGTTCTGCAAAAAAAAGTGTTGAATACTTTCTATATTTAATTTTGGAGCATCACGTGCTGACACATGACGGGGATTTGTGCGCTGATTTGCCAAGGGGTCACGTGATAACACGTAAGAGCGCCCAGAGCTTCTGTTTCTTTTGTTTTTTCTTTCTGTGCTTCAAGGGTCACGTGGAGCACGTGAGGCGTTGCCTCTGAGTTCTTTTCTGTGGATCTTTACAGGGGTCACGTGGGGACACGTGACCTAGTTTTATTCCTTCTTTTCTGATCACTGCGGATTAGGATCACGTGTCATCACGTGACCAATGTTCTTTATGTGCATGGAGATCTTTCAAGTCTCTTTGTTTTAAGAATTAAACTCTCTGTAGGGCTAAACCCTAATCACGATTTTGGAGGAATTAAATTCCCGTTATGAAAGAATTAAATTCTTATGTAGGGTTAAACCCTAATTTCATTCATCTTGAAGGAATTAAATTCCTATAATTTTGGGAGAATTAAATTCTCAGATAGGGTTCAAACCCTGATTTCATATCTTGGAGGAATTAAATTCCTGTTAGTCCGAGAGAATTAAATTCTCAATTAGGATTAAACCCTAGTTCTGTTCATCTTGAAGGAATTAAATTCCTATAATTTTGGGAGAATTAAATTCTCTGAACTCAATTCCCCCTCTAAGTTTTAGATCTGTATGGCAGGATCTCGACCCGATGAGAATTAAATTCTCAACTTATGGGGAGATGTGCACTTTGCAGATCTTCAACTAGAGCAAGAACTAAGTTCTTTTTGATAGAAGAGTTAAACTCTTGGATTGAGAATTAAATTCTCTTTTTGGAAGTTTTGATCCCCTTTCTTTTTCTCACCCAGAGTTTTCTTTCTGAATTCTCAAGATGCTAAAATTCTCTTCAAAGTTTTCTCTCCAAAATTCTATCTCTCCTCCTTCTTTTTTAACTCTCCCTTCTCGACTCCTATTTATAGGAGGAGGAGAGGAGTCAATTTGTTTAGTAAATCTCTTATTGAAAGATTTGATTTGTTTTCATCATTAATCTGAGCCTTTAGATTACTAGGTGAATTTTATTCACCGTTGGATGTTTTAATCCAAAGATATTCCATTTGTTATTTCGGTGAGATTTAGGGGAAATCTTTCCTTGTCCCAGAATTTTCCATAAATTTGTGATATTTAATCACCCCTGGATTCTCAATCCAACAGTTCTCCATAATTATTCTCCATTTTGGAAATATTTAAATGATCTTTTTTAGAATTTAATTCTGTTAAACCGCGAGGCTTTTAAAGCCAGTCACGTGTTGACACGTGACCTTTGGTCACGTGTGAGCACTTGACCCCGGTCACGTGTAAGCACGTGACCCCCCGAATGGACTCCTCTTCTGTGCTCTGTTTTGTGCCGCTGCTTTAACTGTCACGTGCCAGCACGTGACCATTGGTCACGTGCGAGCACGTGATGTCTCTTTTTAAGTTTTTTCCTGATTTTTAATCAGGGAACAGGGTCCTCACGACCTGTAGGGAAGAAAACTCTCTTGTGAGATCCTTACGACTCTCAAGGGAAAACCCGCTTAACAATCCTCACGATTCTTGAGGAGAACTTACACCTATGGGATCCTCTCGACCTGTAGGGAGAAAAACTCTTTATGAGACCCTCACGGCTCATAAAGCTCAAAAGTCTTAGGAAGCAGATCTTAACCCTGAAGTCTAAGCCGTCGCTGCCCTGCAAAGAGATCAAGATAGACTATCCGCAGAATACATTCAATAAAAAGGGACACGCCATCGAGAAGAAAAATATGTCTTTTATTCATAAACCAAAATGGACACAAAGTACAATTCATGAAAAAACAAAAAATATATACTCTCATTCGGGAGTATGTACAAAAAAAGATACAAGTTTTCAAGACGGTGGGCGATTAGCAGCTTGGTCAGCTCATCCCTTTTCCGCTGGGCCACGCCTTCGTGATTCAGTATCGCCAGAAGACGGGCCTCTGCCTGAGCCTGCTGGGCCTGATATGAGGCAAGCCGACCTTCGAGCTCCTTCTCGGTAACTTTGTGGGCCTCGACTCTTTCGCGAGTAAACTCGGCGGCCTTGTCGATGGCCACCACCTCCTTGATGGCCTCTTGAAGCACTCACCAGAGTTCACACGCTTTGTTGGCCTTGGCGGTAAGATTGGCTTGAAGCTCGTTCAGCGCCTTAGAAGCCAGCTCCCTCTCCGAGAATTTGCAGCCGAGTCTCTTCTCGCACGACACCATGTTCGCCGCGCACCGCTCAATCAAACCCCGCAAGCCCGCTTTCGCAGCCACAGCCTCCGAGGAAAGGCGGGCACACTCAAGCACGTGCAGACAAGCCTCCACCTGACGGCAAAACTCAACCCAAACTTGCACCACGGCGTTACTATGATAGACAGCAAGAAAGGGAAGAGAACCGTTAGCTTCAGCAGCAAACGCTTCGGCTGTGATTACACTGCCCGCACAAAGCTCCTCGATCAGGGATGACAAGGAGTCAAGGCTTAATTTTGCCAGACGGTCTGAGGCTGGCAAAGCATAAGGACCGGGCGGCATGGCGATGCGCGACTCCAGCATTGTGAGAACTGGCAGGGCTGTTCAGATTTATAAAAGATCAGTGAAACTCTTAAGCAAAGGAACAAGTGGGACCATATTGAGACGTCACTTACCTACAGTCATGCAAGAAGGAGCTGAAGGCTCCCCTGGCCCTTCGAGAACCTCAACCTCGTCGTCAGCCTCCAGAACTGTAAAGGACATCAATGTCATTCAACAAAATGACAACAATGATATGAAAAGATGGTGAAGAACACTAACCTTGCCCAGACGAGAGGACGATGCGTTGAGGAGATATTGCCTGCGGAGCGGCCATCTCTAGCAGATGCTGAAAGGATTGCCTGGGAGACAGATCGGCAATAGAGGCCGCCAGTCCGCGCAATTTTGAAAAGACAAAAGAGTTCAGGTAACAGAAAGATTACTAGCTTAAAATGTGGAAGGTTACCTTCGACGCTCCTCCCATTCTGAGCTGGGGGAATAGCAGCTTCAACGGCCTCCGCGGTGACCTCAGGCTCCAACAAAGGGAGGGTGGTCCCAACTACCTCCATCCCAGCCTCTGGGCCGCCTTTAAGAAGAGTCGTTGAGGCGGCGACCACCAAGGGAGCCTCTCCCAAAGGAGCGAGTGCTCCGGGGTCAAGAACCGCCACCGGAGGTTCTATTGTGAGAGGAGCAGCATCGTCAACCCCCTCCACATCGAGCAATGTTTCATTGGGAATATCAGCAGGCTCTATCTTCAACAAGCCGTAGGAACCTCCCCCATCGCCGAAGTCTCTGCACAATTCACGCAAGAATAAGGATACATGCATACGAGTGTAAACAATATGAAGTACTGCAAAAAAATACAGGAACATACCAATGCATAGGGAAGCCTTCAATATGGCTTCTTCAAGCCGATGCTCCTTCTCAAGGAGGTATGCTCGTCGGGGTTCAAGGGTGGACTCGTGGCCGCCCGTCCACAAGGAAAGCGCGTTCACGGCATCCTCCGAAGCAGCCTGCTTAAGGGCCCTTTCTCCCCACTCCTCTAAAGGGCCGATGAACCGCCGCCGTATCCACGAAGGATCTTCACAGAAGATGACAGCAGGATAAGGCCTCTTCAGGATCCTTACCTTCTCAGTTTCAAGCTGCGAGCGTCTTATAGCCTCAGCCAATTGTGCGGCTTCCTCGGCAAATGAACCTAAGAAAAGAAGACCATCATCCGACGATATCATGGATATTGGTTCGTCTTGAACGACAGGTTCGGATCCTTCTGAAAGATCGAGCAGACGGGCGACTGTCTTCTTCCTCCTCTTTGGCCCGGAACTAATGCCAGAGGACGCTCGCTTCTTTTCCCGTGGAGCCTTGGCGCGACGCCGACCCACCTCACCTTCAACACCCTCGTTTGGCGGTGCTACTGAGGATGACACTGCCATTGTCGACGCCCCGGGTGGTGGTGCTTCTACCGGAGCCCGATTGGCCCGCGACCGGGTACCCAATGGCATACCAACGGTAGGGGTAAGGTCCACCTCTGATTCCTCCGGAATGAGCGCAACACTGGTGTCCCTCAAGGGAAAGTGGACCGGTGCGCGCGGCCGCAGCGGAATCCCCGCGGCCTGAGCCGGAGCAAGAGCGCCATAGCCAAGAAGCAACCTCTTCTCCTCAGCAATGACTGGGTTGACCCGATGAAGATACCAGCCTGTGAAGGCCCCCACGCATCGGGGAGTATGATCTGCTTCGGGGATCATAAAGTAAGAACCGGTGTTCAACCTCACGAAGTGATGAGCAGCATCACGAACAGCTACGGGTGAAGGGACCGGCGCAACTGTAAAAGCCTCAAAGGGGACACCCTGATCATATCCAAGCTGCCGGGCGAAGCGATGCGGATTGTACCGCATAAACAGAGCTGCACTGTTCTGACGGAATACGAGAGAGCCCGGTCTGATCGCGTATAAGTGCGTGGCCTCCCGGGGCTTCAGAGAAGGCACCTCCCCTTTCGACTGGTCGTGGAGTTGTTGAATCGGGCCTGAAGGAGCAGATAGAACCCGATCAATAAATACCAGTCCGCCCGCGCTAGCGTAAGGAGCGATCAACACGCGAATGGCCCCAAACTGAGTCGGATCAGGGGCAGAAGCATCCACTAGCTGCATGAGTCGCGGAAAAGTGTAAGCATCATAAAAACTGGGTCGCTGATGCGCAGCAAAGGCCCCCAACACATGCATTTCAATCCAAGACGTAAAGTAATGGAGAGAAAAGTTTACTATGTCCACGCCGGGAGTTGAGGTGTTAACAGCGGCGCCCAATCCATGATAGAGATGCGCTAGCGCTAGGATGCCTATGGCCAGCCGTGTCCCCTCAGCGATACGATGAGCCGGATAGATAACCGAGACTCTCATGAAGCGGCGATGCATAGGGATGACGAACCAGCTGAGCCAGACACTGATAAAGCCCACAAAGAATGTCTCCTCGTCTATGCCGGGAGCTGCAATCGATTCAAAAGATACCGGCGACATGATAGGAATATAATACTGCGGTAAATCCGATTTCTTAGTCGGCCGCCTGTTCAAACCAAACCCAAAGGGGTCGTTGATGCTTGCAAACTTGGGAGCCGTCTTCGATAGGACATCCTCGCGAAGAAAGCAAGCGATGAAGCTCTTGAAAGTGACGCCCTGCTCCTCAGATTTTGTGAACAGTTTGTCATAGATGCTCAGCGCCTTGATCAAACTCGAACGCTTATGGCGGACGGCGTTCTCGGTAGATAAGCCGTCAAGTATTGCGGGCTCAATCTCAAATACGTACTCGTCAGAAGGCAGCAATTCTTCATAAAGTGTCCCCATGATCGGCAACCCCGAGATCTCGCGAAATTCTTCCAAAGAAATCGAAACTTCGCTGTCCCCTAGGAGGAAAGTGTTGGTGGGGAGATTCCACTGGTTCAGGAAGGCCTTAACCCACCATACATGAGGAGACGAGCAGTGGAAAAGGGACGCATAGATCGCCTGATAAAGCCCAACCTTCTGCAGTCGCGCGCGGTGAGCGGATAGGATGTAGCGAGCCTAAAGAAGGTAGCCCGTGGGTTGTCGAGGGGTAAGCCCTATCTTATAAATCTGCCCCCACGGTTGGGCCTCGTCCTGGCAGATACGGCGTCCCAGAATATCTATGGCCGGTATCGGATGGTTTGGGATACCAGTCGTCGAAGGCTCAAGCCGTCCCATTGGAGTCCAATTCGGCATCTCCACAGCAAAGACAGTCCCTGGTCGATCCATCGGCAGGAACAGAAAGGTAGGCTCCGTCGGCACTTCGCAAAGAAAACTCCGGCGACCCCGAATGATATAGCCATACCAGGTCCCCCACAAAAGCAAGTTGGTGCAGGTCGGGTCATGGGCCTTGATCATCGCCATCACTTCCTCATCAGATGGTGATTGAGGAAAGGCGGCCTCCGAGCGAGTGAAAGAAAAGTACGGAACCGAAGTCATTGCACCTGAAATAAAATAGAGGGAAAACTGTTAAAAGCGAAGCCAACAATATATATATATATATAAAGACAGTTGAAGAAAGCGACAGCAGACTTTGTTATGGGACCATTGGCTACAAGACACATGGGTCCCACAGAATCAAGATGGCGGCTCGTTAATAATGAGGCCAAGCAATTATAATGAGACAAAAGGAAGATTCTCATTAAATAAGCAGTGGATTTCAAGTGACCCTACACATTCCCCTAAAAAGAAATCCATTTTGGACTCTGTGACAAATCGAACAGAATCAAAGGAATTAAATTCCCAGAGAAAATTCATTGCAAACTTCTTATTTTCGGTTGTGAAGGAGACAACTCAGGGCAAGAAAACCCCAAGAAGCTCTCTGGGAAGAACTGAGTTCTTCATAGGAATTAAATTCCGTGTTAAAAAAAGGGGGAAATTAAATTCCAAGAAACATTTTTGAGATGGGATTAAATTCCATGGAAAAAGGCAAACACCACCATTAACCCCTAAAGATCAGAGAAACCCTAAAGAGCCTGTTGATTAAAGAATGAGTGGTTTTCTTCTTAAGGAACTTAAAAGATGGGTTCTTGTTAAAAGGGAAAACCCTTGGTGTGGATTTAAAATCCCATGGTGATTTCTGTGAAAGTTCTTCTTTTGTTCAAGAGCATTACCTGAAGAAAAGGAAATCTTTTAACAGAGTTAAACTCTGGAAAATTTGCAAGGCAGAGAACTAAGTAATGGAAAAGAAGAATTAAATTCTCAAAAGAAGAAAGTTCTCAAAGGAGGAAGATGAAAAGTGGAGGCGCTTCTGAAGAGACCCCTGCATTTATAGGATGTGATGGAAAACGTTTCATCTACCCTACTCCCTAGACAGATCCAACGGTCACAAAAATGATAGCATTGCACTCACGTGCAGACACGTGAGAGCAACGCTGTGGGGGCATTTGTTCCCTGATTAAAAATCAGGAAAAACTTAAAAAGAGACATCACGTGCTCGCACGTGACCAATGGTCACGAGTTGGCACGTGACGGTTAAAGCAACGGCACAAAACAGAGCGCAGAAGAGGAGTCCATTCAGGGGGTCACGTGCTTACACGTGACCGGGGTCACGTGCTCACACGTGACCAAAGGTCACGTGTCAACACGTGACCGGGGTCACGTGCTCACACGTGACCAAAGGTCACGTGTCAACACGTGTCCGGCTTTAAAAGCCTCGCGGTTTAACAGAATTAAATTCTAAAAAAGATCATTTAAATCTTTCCAAAATGGAGAAGAATTATGGAGAACCGTTGGATTGAGAATCCAGGGGTGATTAAATATCACTAATTTATGGAAAAATCTGGGACAAGGAAAGATTTCCCCTAAATCTCACCGAAATAACAAATGGAATATCTTTGGATTAAAACATCCAACGGTGAATAAAATTCACCTAGTAATCTAAAGGCTCAGATTAATGATGAAAACAAATCAAATCTTTCAATAAGAGATTTACTAAACAAATTGACTCCTCTCCTCCTCCTATAAATAGGAGTCGAGAAGGGAGAGTTAAAAAAGAAGGAGGAGAGATAGAATTTTGGAGAGAAAACTTTGGAGAGAATTTTAGCATCTTGAAAATTCAGAAAGAAAACTCTAGGTGAGAAAAAGAGAGGGGATCAAAACTTTAATAAAGAGAATTTAATTCTCAATCCAAGAGTTTAACTCTTTTATCAAAAAGAACTTAGTTCTTCCTCTAGTTGAAGATCTGCAAAGTGCGCATCTCCCGATAAGTTGAGAATTTAATTCTCATCGGGTCGAGATCCTGCCATGCAGATCTAAAACTTAGAGGGGGAATTGAGTTCAGAGAATTTAATTCTCCCAAAATTATAGGAATTCAATTTCTTCAAGATGGACAGAACTAGGGTTTAACCCTAATTGAGAATTTAATTCTCTCGGACTAACAGGAATTTAATTCCTCCAAGATATGAAATTAGGGTTTGAACCCTATCTGAGAATTTAATTCTCCCAAAATTATAGGAATTTAATTTCTTCAAGATGAATGAAATTAGGGTTTAACCCTACATAAGAATTTAATTCTTTCATAACGGGAATTTAATTCCTCCAAAATCGTGATTAGGGTTTAGCCCTACAGAGAATTTAATTCTTAAAACAAAGAGACTTGAAAGATCTCTATGCGCATAAAGAACATTGGTCACGTGATGACACGTGATCCTAATCCGCAGTGATCAGAAAAGAAGGAATAAAACTAGGTCACGTGTCCCCACGTGACCCCTGTAAAGATCCACAGAAAAGAACTCAGAGGCAACGCCTCACGTGCTCCACGTGACCCTTGAAGCACAGAAAGAAAAAACAAAAGAAACAGAAGCTCTGGGCGCTCTCACGTGTTATCACGTGACCCCTTGGCAAATCAGCGCACAAATCCCCGTCATGTGTCAGCACGTGATGCTCCAAAATTAAATATAGAAAGTATTCAACATTTTTTTTTGCAGAACAGAATAAGGGGAATCTGGTCCCACCTTTGGGCGCTCTCACGTGTCCACATGTGACCCCTTTTTTCTTTAGTGTTGTGACACTAATTAGAGATCTTCATTCCCAGTGTTTAACACTGATTTTTCTTAGCGTTTAACACTAATTTGAAAACCCTATTTGCAGTGTTTAACACTGATTATTTTCTAGTGTTTGACACTAAATCGAAAACTATATTTCCAGTGTTTAACACTGATTGTTCTTTTAGTGTTTAACACCAGTTTGAGAATTCTGTCTCTAGTGTTTAACACTTTTGTTATTTAGTGTTTAACACTACTTTTAGCCAAATTGGCTGATCTTTCAGAGGCAAAGCCTCCCCTTCAAATTGAATAACATTCAGAGCTACAACAGAAATTTTATCAAGTCCCTCAAAACTTTTGTGGACTGGAACCAGACAAATATCAAACAGTCCAACAAAGGACCAGACTTAATTGGACTTAGCCCAAGTTGGCCATAAGTCCTCAATCTAGACCTAACTGAGCCAATGGGCTCACAATATAATTAATTGGTCTTGGTTCCAAATTGGGCTACAGATCATTTAATCTACTTTGGTTCAAGGGTACGTCTCTTCACTCCTTTGATATTTGTCGTTGTAATTCCTCAACGTCTTCAAAGAGGTGACGGGTCCCAACGACCATACATTTCACGGACCGTGGGGTCCTTAAACTCATGGACTATGATGTCCTTAATCTTGACCAGGATGTCTTAAAACTAACAACGGACTATGATGTCCTTAACCTTGACCGGGATGTCTTAAAACTAACGCCGGACTATGATGTCCTTAACCTTGACCGTGATGTCTTAAAACTAACGTCGGACTGTGGAGTCCTTAAACCCATGGACTATAATGTCCTTAACCTTGACCGCAATGTCTTAAAACTAACATTGGACCACCATGTCCTTAAACTGATAATTGACCGCAATGTCCCTAAACTAAACAATAGAGCCCAAATGCTCTCTTGTTGGATCTAAACGATCTCGTTAAGTTGGTCTTAGTCTGAAATGAGACTAATGTATCCTTAACAAACCGTTGAGTTAATCTTAGTCTAAAATTAGACTAACGTATCCTTAACAAACGCTTAAGTTGATCTTAGTCTCAAATGAGGCTAACGTATCCTTAAACCCAAACCCCCAAAACCAAATCTAGGAGAGATACGGATTTGAACTAGTCCACGCCCTACGGACGACAACATAATTTAGTCTCCGTATACAATCCATGGGCAACCAAACACAAAACAAACACCGCGACACGAAGTGACCATATGCAGAAGGAGAAAGTTGTTACCGTGATGCGGTAGCGTAATTAACTGCAGGGGCTTGCGCCTGCAGGGAAGAGTGTCCCCACAATCAAAAACCCCTCAAACGAGGGGGAATCTGACTAAGTCTGCTACATCGGCCGCATCCGTTTAAACCTTCGATACACGATGCCATAAATCAACTTGGCATCTTCGAAGAGGTGGACGGATAGCACCTATTAGTATCTGCCCCGAATTTCAGGCAAGACGTCCCTGTCTTGCACCGTCTTTCGGAGGGGAACAGAGTGCACCGGACAGGACTTGCCGGGAACCTGCTAGTTGGTTTTATACCTAGCATCAGATAGCAGTTCCCTGGTGACATGTGTACAGGTTAGTTCATCGACCTGAGGTCGTCATTTGTCTCGTGTGAGTTCCCACTGTGCTTTAATTACTATCCTACCACGGCTCAAAGGAGTCATGCAAACAGGTTTTAGTTGGGTATAGTCCCGAGCCACATGGAGGTAAGTGAGCGGATCGGCAGGGGATTCGTCTCTCCCGGTATTGGGGGTGAGATCGTGCTTTGTCTAGGAGAGCCATTACACCAAGTCCTTGGCCAAGGCAGGTGAGAATTACTGGTAAGTATTCCAGTAGTTTCTCAGGGTGTTCAGGGCTACTCTCCGACACGACTTATACCGCTATTGGGGGTCTGACGTTACCAGCCCCCTAGGCCTAATATATGATGCTCATAGACGAACGGACCGGACTGTACGGATATTGTCGCTGATAGGCTCAGTAGGGTTCCAGGATGAGTTCGCTCATCAGCTTCCCTTTCGGTCAGTACATAGGCAGCCGTTACGCACAGCTAGTGCCGCTGACGTGCTTGTGGTTAAACCCACCGCCAGGGTACTGATGAGTCTTTAGAGTCCCCCACAGATAGTTTCCCAAGTTCGGGCGAAACGTTGTAGAGGCCGTATGGTTTTATGGCAGGGTTCGAAAATGCACGTGCACTTGTGCACGTGTCATATTTCGGACAGATAATACTGGCGGGCTTTAGTTTAAGCCGGATCCAAGTATTATATTGAGTCGGAATACAGATACAGGTATGTATATACAAGTGAGGGATATTCTCGTAATCCATTATGAGAATATTTTAGAAGATGCATTTCTTTTTGGATTAATCATTTTGGTTTAAATGATTATTGATTTTGGAAAGTGTGACTCATTCTTGGTGACACGTTTCTTCTAGCATGTTCATTAGTGACTCATGCTAATGAGTCACTAAGTGAGTCATGATAGAATTAATTGTGTTTTGATTTGTGTATAGATATTTTAGGGTTTGTGGAGATATTTTTGGGGAGATATTTTTTTAGATATTTTCTTTACACAAACCATATATATCTACTCACAAAAGAAATCACCACAAGGAATTATACTTAAGTTCTTGCTCTCTTGATAGTTTTCTTGAGTTCATAATTTCCATCTCTAAGCATCTTCTTCAACCTCCACCCTAACCCTCTCATGTGATGAGAACCCTAGGGTGTTTGAGACAAAGTATTCTACTCATTCTCTATTTCATCTTAGTCATCTCTTTTAGCAGACTTGATGGTTTAAAGATCCGTTGACGTGGTGCCACCTCGATGAGGATACAAGAGATCGGAGTTGCCGCGAGGAGCGTGGGATGATGGCTAAAGACCGAAAGACTCGGATCGATTGATATAGCCTTTCTACCTCTTTACAGTTTGTTAGTTTAGCGTTAATGGCAAGATCCGGGTTATAGTATGCGATAGTGCCAGTTATAAAAGTTTTTGTTCCGCGTTTGGCGTCAGAGTGATGGCCGGGGCGCTACCGTAGACTTACATGGTATCAGAGCCACGCCATTAACCTTTACTAACATGTTCTAACGTGTTTAAAATATCGATCGAACGAAATTTCCAAAACCGTATTTTTCATGTCAAAGTTTCTGTCGAATTTTAAAACTGGTCTAAAAATTATTTTGAGCATCTCAGAAAATCGTGCAGGCTTTTTTAAGACTCTGGAAGAAATTTGGTAGACTGAAGCTTCCAGAACGCCGCGGAACCGCCGCACAAGCCATGTATTGGCCGCGGTTCCGCCGCCGTTTTGGAGCAACAGTGCACCATTTTTCTTCTGGGTGTCTTTCATGTGGAATTGTGGTTTCTGGAATATTTTGTTTGGGCCCAGATTTTTTTTGAGTACTGGAGCTGTACTTGGGGTCCACTTCGGGAAGTTTTGTCGATTGGAATTTTAAATATGTCAGTTTACAGTACTTACATTATATCTTCGACCGTGAATGTCATTCGAGCGGTAAGTCGTGTCTAATTGCTATAGCTCTTTTAGACGGGTTTGCGAACGTGACATTCGTGTTGATGTTCTGTGTTGTGCTATGATGTTGCGGATTTGTCGTGGTGGATAGCTGTGTGCAATGGTAGTGCAGTTTGGATTTATTTGTACATTTGATATTGCGGGGCAAGCGTCCAACATGTGGACTGCCGTCACTACCTGTTTGTATAATATTCTTTTGGGGCACGACCGGGCTGAGATCGATGTACCCGTTGTACATATTTTCATTTCTGTACTAGGTTTACCCCGCGACGGAGTGCACGGATAACCGGGTTCTGGAGGGCAACGGGTCCGCATCTCATGGCTTTGAGAGGCAGATGGCCTCACTCTAGAATTGGCAGACTATTCGCCGCACTCGTAGGGGGTACAGGTTGACCCAAGGAGGGGTGCTCAAGTTACCGGATTCCGTGAAGTGCAGGGTGGTCCATTCACTCTGCTGTAGGGGCTGCCTCGCTTCAGGTTTTGGCGGGTAACTTGCCGCACCCGTTGGGGTCTAGGTTTCATTGCACAGGCTATCCACACGACTAGGGGAACGTCAGATTTCAGCAGCGGCTCTGTGAAACCCGGGGATCCCAGATTATCTGTATTGTTCTATGATGCTTATTACTTTTCTGTAATGTTGCATTTATCACGCCTGGAGCGATTATTGTATATTGGTATATATACTAATAGATGTTGTATATGTTTTACACCCGCGCTAGTCCAGCCCCGCTCTGTCGTTAGTTAAGTAACCTAACGGGTGATGACGGGACCCAGTGACGAATGCGGATGGCATATACGTACATTTTATTTTCATTCTTTTCTGGTGTGATTAATTGATGGGACTGGGTTGATTCTGATCAATGCAAAGGAAAACAAACATGTTTGGACGTTGTTGGAACAGTTTTAAAAAGTGTTATTACAAGGACGTTTTCTTTTGTTTTGCACAGTGGTATTCAGTTGGAATATCCCGCATCTCATTCGACGAGGCAAGGGCCGAGATCCCTTTATCGGGAGTGACCCCTTGGGCAGAAGTTTGCATCAGGGTAATAACTTCACTATAGTCGGTTACTTGTTTTTTTGCATCGCGGTATTCAGTTGGAATATCCCGCACCTCATTCCACGGGGAAAGAGCCGAGATCTCTTCACCGGGAGTGACCTCTTTAGTAAAGGTTTTCGCCACTATATTTTTGTAAAAAGCTATCAGGTTCTTTCAACGAGATCAAGTTCGTTACGTTAAAGGTTTTTTCGCCAAAAACCAGTCGCAGCCCTCCGTCATTTCAGACAGGTAGCACGTAGTATTCATGCTATGTTTGTTGGCCTTCGTCAAGGCATAGTGGATGGTAGCTGCTTGTTGCCTTTCTGTTGCATAGATAGATGAGTTGGTTTTGGACAGTCGTTCTGCCATTTGGCCAAAGTCAGGGGTATGTACGGGTGGGTTCAAATTGACAAGATAATGACGGGTAGAACTTGACATGTGACTTATGATTTGTTGGCCTTCGTCAAGGTCATAAGAGCACGGGGTAAAAATCATATCGGGAGTTTCTAAAGAAACTGAAACTTGCCAGGCATGCGCATACCTTCTGAAGTGTGATAACATGAGTGGATTCCTTCACGTTATCATGCGATGAGAGTTGGATCCCGATTCCCACTGATGAGTTGGTTTACTCTTCGGGTGATCCCGACCAATTCTTCTTTCAGGTTTGGAGGAGAATTTGACAGTACAGTGGGAGGTTTCCTGATTAGATAAAGTGATAACCATTCTGATCTAGGTTAGAGTGCACGCAGAGTGTTTCTTTTCTCTCTCTCTTTGGCAGCGACCATTGACCGACCCTAGACTATGACTCAGTGACCAAGTTGACCGAACCTTCTTAAAATACTGGCTTTTGGATTATCTAAGTTGCATAAGTCATTGCCGCTCCTTCTTTTACCCTTTGCATTTCTCCCGAACACCTCGTATTACTACGAACATCCACTTCCATTGGATAGATCCATCGTATGGTTATATACGAACTCGAAGGGACTTCTTCGAGGATGGATCCAGGTTCAGGAGAAATTGAATTGGTTTATTCAGTTGTCTTTGTTTCCCCCAATCAGAGCAAGGCTCTACTGAATTTTGAAAATTCAAAATTTGAAGCAACGCTTCGGTTTCCGTGCGCAGTGCGCAATTTGCCACATGGCAGAAGCCAATTCGGCAGCGTAACGCCCGAGACGGTGCGTCCCATCAGAGCAAGGCTCTTCAGAAAACATAATTAAGACTTAACTGCGCAAATGCATGGCAGGGCGACACGTGTCTGCGCAAGCGCACAGATGCGTGACACGTGTCTGCACAGTTGCGCAATCGCAACTGCGCAAGCGCACAGATGCGCGACACGTGTCTGCGCAAGTGCACAGATGCGTGACACGTGTCTGCGCAGTTGCGCAATCGCAACTGCGCAAGCGCACGGATGCGCGACACGTGTCGGCGCAAGCGCACAGATGCGTGACACGTGTCTGCGCAGTTGCGCAATCGCAACTGCGCAAGCGCACGGATGCGCGACACGTGTCGGCGCAAGCGCACAGATGCGTGACACGTGTCTGCGCAGTTGCGCAATCGCAACTGCGCAAGCGCACCGATGCGCGACACGTGTCTGCGCAGTTGCGCAATCGCAACTGCGCAAGCGCACGGATGCGCGACACGTGTCTGCGCAGTTGCGCAACCGCAACTGCGCAAGCGCTCGGATGCGTGACACGTGTCACGCGCTGGTGAGTTGCGCAGCAACTGAATGAAGATTTAGATAAATCTTTTCTGTTCTCCTGTAAAACAGGAACCCTTGGATCAGAGATCCAATGGTGGGAAAATTCCCAAAATTATTCAGTAAAGATTTTGTTAACAAATCCAACAAATTTGTGGGCACTATAAATAAGACCCCAAGCCTCATTCAAAATATAGAATCAATCATCATCAAGAGAAGGATAAACTTCTGGAAAAAAAAAAAGCTCTTGAAGATTAATCAAGAACAAAAGAGAAGGTAAAATTTCTGAAGAACAGAAAATTAAAAGGGAATAATAAAAGAAAAAAGAAAAATAGTGCCTTGCACTTGATATGAACCCCTGGTTCTAAAAAATCAAAGAATAATAAATAGTGCCTTGCACTTGATATGAACCCCTGGTTCTAAAAAATCAAAGAATAATAAATAGTGCCTTGCACTTGATATGAACCCTTGGTTCTGTAAAATCAAGGAAAACAAGAAGAACTTGTTTTCCTTTGATCTAAATTTAGATCAAGAGTGCTATGCACTTTTTGTTCTCAAATCAAGAAAATTCTTGAATTTCTGCACAAGTGCAACTCATCATTCAAAAGGGCCTGGCCCAACTCAAAAAAATTATTGAGTTTCTGCAACTCATTATTTAAAGGGGCCTGGCCCAATTGCAGAATAATAAAAGGGCAAAGCCCTGTTCAGAAAATTCCTGAGTTTTTTGTAACTCATTATTTAAAAGGGCCTGGCCCAAATCAGATTGCAAAATAATGAAGGGACAGAGCCCTGTTTAGGTTGATTCTTTTAATCGGGCAGAGCCTAAAATAAAAATTGGACTTAACCCAATCCTGGCTGTAAGTCCTTAAATTAAATGCCTCTCATAAACCAAGTCACGACCGGTCCGAGGGTACATCTCCGAACTCCTTTGACACCTGTCGTTGTAATTTCTCAACGACGTCAAAGAGGCAACGGGTCCCAACGACCACTCATCTAATAATGGACCGAAACGTCCATAAACTAATATTGGACCGAAACGTCCCTAAACTAATATCGGACCGAAACGTCCCTAAACTAATATCGGACCACCACGTCCCCAAACTGGAACATGGACCACTACGTCTTTAAACTGGCGACGGACCGAAACGTCCCTAAACTAAAATCGGACCGAAACGTCCCTAAACTAAAAATATGGACCGAAACGTCCTTAAACTAAAATCGGACCGAAACGTCCCTAAACTAATGACGGACCACTATGTCTCTAAACTGGCGACGGACCGAAATGTCCCTAAACTAATAATGGACCACCACGTCCCTAAATTAGAATATGGACCGCTACGTCCCTAAACTGACACAATAGGGCCCAAACGCTCTTTTGTCGGATCTAAACGGTCCCGTCTAAGTTGATCTTAACCCCAAATACGGTTAACGTGTCCTTAGACATCTAAATAAACAATAAAATCCCAAACCAACTTTGGTTCAAGGGTACATCTCGGAACTCCTCAGACGTATGTCGTTGTAATCCCTCAACGACGTCAGAGAGGTGACGAGTCCCGATGGCCGGATAATTAAATCAATCACTACGTCAAGTCGATTTTCGCCCAAAACAGGACTAGCGTATCCTTGATGAACGTTTAAGTTGATCTTAGTCGCAACGCGACTAATGCATCCTTAAACTAAAAACACCAAACCCAAATCTAAGCAAATACGGATTTGGACTAATCCACGTCCTACGGGTGACGATATTACTCAGTCTCCGTACACAATCCATGGGCAACCACAAACAAAACAAACACACACGACACGAAGTGAAATTCTGGAGAAGGAGAAAGTTGTTACCGCGATGCGGTAGCGTAATTAACTGCAGGGGCTTGCGCCTGCAGGGAAGAGTGTCCCCACAATCAAAAACCCCTCACCCTGAGGGGGAATCTGACGAAGTCTGCTACATCGGCCGCATCCGTCTAAACCCCCGATCCACGGTGCCATGAACCAACTTGGCATCTTCGGAGAGATAGACGGATAAAACCATATAGCATCTGCCCCGAAACTCAGGCACGGACGTCCTAACGTCTCGGCCGCCGTTCGGAGGGGAACAGATTCTGGCACGCCCGGTGGGACCTTTTCCTCTTTCCACTCCACACTTCGTGTGTCGTCTTCGCGAATTAATCGCGGTTTGTTAAATGGTTGTCTTCGGATTTCAAGTTGCTAAGATTTGGTCTTTTATCTGGCAGAGAACTCAAGCATCCATGGATTCCCACTGCACCAAATGCGCGAAGCACCACTGCAACGGACGCTCCACCTCACCGAGAGGTGTAACATATGGGCCCCAAGCGGCCTCTTTCCTTACTCTGCCGGTAGAGCAGGTGACCCAGGCCACCACCGGTCTATTTTTCGGGACCATAGTCCCCCCTGCAAGCTTCTCTATGCCGATATCCGCACCAGAAGCGAACAAGAAGTCGGTATTTGACCGGCTCACTGCTACCACGACCCCTGTCAACGGGTCGCCCGCTACTAAGCTGACAGCCTCTGTTTTCACCAGGCTAGGTCAGGATCATAAAGTGGTTGTCCCAAAGAAGGCAACGGCCACTGCTTCGGAAGTCGTTGAAGCGGCTTCTCCTATCAGAAAGTCGGTCTTCACAAGATTGACGGTTCCTACTCCTCCTCCAGCTGGTCAAAAAGCATCAGTCTTTGATAGGCTGACATCGGCAGTTACCCCACACCCAAACAGGGGGCAACAAGAAACTATCTCGATTTCTGAGCCAGTCCCAACGGCTCGTCGTGCGCGACGCCGCCATTGGCAGCGAGTAAGGAAAGCAGGGGGCAACTCCCCCTCAGGGCTAACCCCACCTGCTCCAGCAGTGGAGGTCAATGCTGCTGTTCCAACTGGGAACAGCTTCGAATTGCTGAGGAAGGTGAGAAAGAACTCTCCGGTGGCTACATTGAAAAGGTCTCCTCCGCCCATGGAAAAAGCTCCGGAGACGAAGCAGGAACAGCCCCCTCAACGGCTATCCTCAAAAGTTTATAAAGTATGGCGCAGGGTTCAAGACTCTGTGATCGATCCAGACCACTTGCGTCACCAGAAAAGGGCGAAGGTGGAAAATAACAAAAACTGCCCCATTAAACAGCAGGGGGCAACAAATGCTAGAATGCCCGCTTCAACGGCTCCTTCAACCTCAAAGGTCCATAAAAGGAAGAGGCCAGAAAAAGCTCCCATGACACCGGCAAAGTTTGAAAGCGGCGAACCTAAATGCCCCAAGTCAGGGGGCATAATTGTTCATACAGTTTATATGGCTTCTGGAAAAGAAGAAAGCCGTACATCTACGGGTCACCGACCGCTCACCCGATCAGTGACCAAGGCTCAGGAGCAGCAACAAAAGCTCCAGGAGATGATGACCACAATGGCTGCACTCACTGGGCCGAAAGAAACCCCAGAAACATCCTCAGAGGAACGTCAAGAACAAGAGACAGACGCTGAATTCCTTCGGCGCGTGCTAGAGAAGAAAGATAAAGAGGCTGCGGAACAGGCAGCCAACATAAAGAAAATGGCCCTCCTGTTCCAGGATATGGTGGGTATGATGATTCAACCAGATCCACCTGCTGGAGATCCCCCGATCATTCTTGAAGATGATAGGGGAGAGACATCGAATCCTCCACCGGCTCTATCCGCAGCTAAAGAGGATACCATATCAAAAGCTGACTTGGATGAATATATTGCCCAACAAATACGGGTGCATCAAGCAATTGAAGCAGCCGGTCAGATCGTGAAAACGGGGCGGCCATATCCGGGCTGGTATGATCAAATTAAGTACCCGCCGGGTTACACGATTCCCAAGTTTCATGTTTACAAAGGGACTGGCAATCCCCATCAACATGTTGCCCAGTTCAGGGCGCTTTGCGGTAATACAGGCGGCGACGACAAGTTGTTACTTCGCCAGTTTGTTGGAAGCTTATCAGACACGGCGTTTGAATGGTATTCTGAGCTTCCCAATGACTCTATTAAAACCTTTGCGGAGATGGAGCTGCTCTTCACCCAACGTTTTGCAAGTGCCAGTGAGCGTACTCCAATGACGGCACTGATTAACGCCAGGGTAAAACCTGGTGAGACGTGGGTTCAGTACGCTATACGGTGGCGTAATCTATGGTCTAAATGTGAACAGCGCATAGAAGAAGCCCCTGCGGTGGGAATGTTTGTTGGAACACTCGATCCACAAGCAACCATTTCACAATTTATGATGTTCTTCAAGCCGACTTCCTTCCAGGCTTTGATCGACAAATTGGCGCAGATGGACCAGATGGGCCATAAACCCCCTCTCCCGAAGCCGGATTCCCGAAACGACAAAGGAAAGGGAAAAGCGATCGTCGTCGCTAATGCCCAACAACAACCGAACGATTCGAAGCCGGTTGCTCGTCCAAATAATACACGCCCGTACGTACCCCTTGAGGACAGGATGGGACGGGCTTACTCCTTCCCCCGTGATAAAACAAGGAGGTTATTCGAGCTGGCATTGCGCAACAGGCTCATAAATCTGCCAGATCCAAAACGTCCGTCGCAACCAAGTGACGTTAACGATCCTAATTACTGCCCTTATCATAGAGTGTTGGGACATCCAATCGAAGACTGTTACGTCTTCAAAAATTGGCTGGAGAATCAGTACCGTCAGGGCAAATTTGCGCTATCTGACAAATGGAAGGTGAACCCTCCGCAGCCTCACACCTATAAGGGAACGAATGCGCCGGGGGCAACATGCTCCGTCATTGAAGAGGCTCCCTGGGAGGTTGTATTATCGGCCAAAACGAGAAGAATGCTAAATGATCTTCAAACCTGCCCAGCGGTCAAGTGGAAGAACCCCTTGGAACCGCAGGTTATTGAGGGGATGTTGAAGCCACGACCGACTCCGAAGACCGATGGTGGTAGTTCAAGCGTTCATAGCCAGCCGTCAAAATCTTCGAAAAAGAAGAAGAAGAAATCTAAGAAGCCCGTGAAGCCTGATGACAAGCGCACGGACTTACAAAAGCGAATCGACGCGCTGGATGAATATAACCAAAAGGCGCGAACTCCCATTACGCTCCAAGATTTCCTTGATCACGTCTTCCAAAAAGAAGATGAAGGAGAAAGTTCATCGGATGAATCTGACGAATATGTGGCAAGCTGTCATATGATCTCCCATTCAACCACGAACGATGAAGGAACTTCTGGCACTGAAACGCTGGGGGCAAATGCCGAATCAGGAACCCCAGGGTTACCGGTTGAAATGATTAGCGCGTTTCTTAATGAAGCTCGGTTGAAAAGCAAGGCTGATCGAGAACGCGAGACGGCTATATTCGAAAGGGCTAAGCGTCAGCGACTTGAGGAAGGAGCTGAAATGATCCCGTTGGAGCAAAATGCCTCCACCGCTGACAAAAGCCAATTCAAGATAAAAAAGAAGTTTGCTAAGGCCATATCGATGGGCATGAAGCTACCGCCCTCTGAAGAAAAAGTTACCGGCGTGGTAGAAATGCACCCCTCTTATTGCTTATACCATCAGAAGGTCTCGCATTCCACCCAAGATTGCAAAGCTTTCAATGGATGGTGGCAAGGATACGTCGCTAATCGACAACGATTTAAACGGGAAAAACGTAAAATTCGCCGAGAGCAAAGAAATACGACTAAAGAACTTGAAAGAACTGCCGGCAATTGTCACATGGTTAACACTACCGGGTCACAAGTGCCTACATTTGGGAGCGACTCCGATGAGGAGCTAGAGCTTGGTCCCCTCTTCGAAGAATCCACTTCGGGAAAAGAAAAAGAACCAAAGGCCTGCGAGAATATACAGCTGCGCAATCGAACATTACCCCAAAAGAACCTCGGACCCTTGAATAAGAAAAACAAAGGGAAAGAGAAGGTCTCTGAAGACATCGCTTTGGATGACCAAGTTGCGGAAGAGTTAACCGCCAAGAATCCCCCAAAAAGGAATAAAGTAGATTACAATGTCTTGGCGCATCTGAGAAAGCTACCCTCACAACTCAGCATTCTCGATGCCCTATTGCTATCGAAAGAAGCGAGGGATTCTTTGATTAAGGCCCTACAAGATCCGGACCAGTTCCAAGCCTTCTTAGCCGAACAAAAGATGAAGGATGAATTGGAAGAGGTGCACACAGCCGACGTTGCTTTTGGTGATGAAGACCTTCTCCTCGGGACGTGTGAACACAATCGCCCCCTTTATGTCTCGGGATACTGCCATGACATAAAGATAGGAAAAATCTTGATCGATAACGGATCGTCTGTCAATTTACTCAATGTGCGAGTGTTAAAGGAGATTTGCATGAGTGTCCAACACCTCGCCCGGGACAAAATCACCATCTCCGGTTTCGACTCTCAATCCTCAAAGACTCTTGGATCTGTGATATTGACGCTACGCTTCGGGGTGCTCGTCACAGACATCAAATTCCATGTTATAGACGCCAAGACGTGCTACAATGCTCTGCTCGGCCGACCATGGCTACACGAATACAATATCATCCCTTCTACACAGCATCAGTGCATGAAGTATTCTAGGGACGGCCTCGAGTACACAGTGGCAGGAGAGTTGAATCCATTTTCCGTGAACGAAGTTCGCAAGTATGAAGATGCCAAATACTTCCTACCGAGTTTCGAAGACACGGAAAGGTGTCACAAACCGGAGAACAAAACTAACGCAACCATCCCTGTCTTCGGCAGTGACACCGAGGAGGAGGAGGATATAATTTATTCAGGTCCGTCCCAGTCCACCAGGCCAGGACCATCTGTTCCTTCATTGATCTTCGGTAGTGACTCAGAGGATGAAGTTCATGCTGTATTCCCCGCTCGGCCCTCAATACAGATTTCCACTGATGAAGAGCGAAGTCTGCAGGTAACCATGGTGCCGCTTGAACATTACAAAGAACTGGATGCACTCGACACCAACAGCGTAGAAGAATTGCAGACATTCTATATCCCTCCCGGAAGAAAAGGCGAGAAGGCAATCCTATTCTACCGTTCTGAAGAAAACAAGGTGGAAAAAGAAATTTGGCATGGCGCGGATCCCACGCTTGACAGGCTTCAGCCTATCCGTCTTCCCAGATATTATACCGAAGGTTTGAAGAAACTGCTGAAACGCCAAGGGATGTCCTTCACACAGACCATCAGAAAAGCCAAATTCTATGACAAGGTCTGGAACGTTCCCGGAACTCAATGCAAACTGCCTAACGGGAGAACGGAAACAAAAGGGCTCGGGTACATCCGGCCAAAGAAACGGGAGTTAATAAACAGCTGTTATGCCATGTATGACTTTGATGAAGAAGCGGACGCTCAATGGGAAGACGCTAATCCTGAATCAGCAAGAGTTCCTGATGCAAGACCTCCCAGTCCATCGTCTGAAGACCAGATGAGCAAACTTATAAAGGATGCGAGTCAAAAAGCCCGAGATGATCACGATCGTGAAATGGCAATCTATGAGAAAGCCAAGACACAGCGTCTCCTTCGACAGGCAGTAAAGAACGAAGATGTTACCCCACGTCAGCCTGCTACAAAAAGGGTTCGACGCGAAAGCGAAAACAAGTCGAGGGGCCGAAAAGGTGCTCGACAACCACAAGACAGAGCTAAGAAGCCACGCATACGAGAGTCGAGCGTTATTGACCTAGCCCTTATGAAGAAAATGGGTCGAGCATACTCGTTTCCTCGGAACAAAACAAGGAAAATACTTGATCTTGCTCTAAAACATCAAATGCTTACTCTGCCAGAGTCTAAACACCCTGAGCAAGCAGGCGAAGTCTCCAACCCAAATTATTGCTCTTACCATCGAGTAGTAGGGCATCCGCTTGAAGATTGTTTCACCTTTAAGAATTGGGTTGAGGACCAATATCAGCTTGGCAAATTCGCATTGTCTGACAGTTGGAAGGTAGCGCCGCCGCAAAAGCACGAACCCAAAAACACAAGAATAAAACCAACCCCGCATTGGGATTGGCAGAAAACTCGCACCTGTCATGTGATAACAACATTAAAAGAAGGGTCCGAGGACATGAACAACCTCCCTTGGTGCTTTGAAAACGACCGCGATGAGGTAATCTCAGAATTTCCCCCAGCTCCGAAAGAACTGGAGGATGGAATCCACACTACTGTAGATAACCTCAAGAAAATCGAGTTGGGGACGGCAAATGACCCGCGACCGACATTCATCAGCGAGCTGCTATTTGAAGAAAGGATGGCCGCGTTGAAGGATGTGCTTCTACAGCACAAAGATTGCTTCGCGTGGAACTATTCCGAAATGCCGGGACTAGATCCAGAAATTGCTGTACACAAATTGGCGATATCCCCGGACATCAAGCCAGTCAAACAGGCGCCAAGAAGAATGCGACTCGAGCTTGAGATGAGCATCAACGCCGAAGTCAAAAAGCTGATAGACTCTGGCTTCATCCAGGAAGTTCAATACCCTGAATGGATCGCTAACATCGTCCCAGTGATGAAGAAAAATGGGACAGTGCGCATATGCGTAGACTTTCGGGATCTTAATAAAGCCTGCCCAAAAGATGATTTCCCAGTGCTAGTTACTGAACTTATGATAGACAATACATCCACTCATGAGGTTTTCTCCTTCATGGACGGCTCGTCGGGGTATAATCAAATAAAAATGCATCCTGAAGATCAGAAACACACAGCTTTCAGGACCCCTCTCGGGATATTTTGTTATAAGGTGATGCCCTTCGGTTTGAAGAACGCTGGTGCTACTTATCAGAGGGCCATGACGAAGATCTTCGACGGCCTTATACACGAAATCGTTGAATGCTATATCGACGATCTCGTGGTTAAAAGCAAATCATACGAGGAACATCTCGAGCATTTGAAGATCGTGTTTCAACGCCTTCGGCAATACAACTTGAAGATGAATCCTCTTAAATGTGCGTTCGGGGTTTCCTCGGGCAAATTCCTAGGATTCGTCGTTCGACACCGAGGTATTGAAATAGATCCGTCAAAGATCAAAGCGATCATGGAAATGCCTCCGCCGAGGACTCTCAAACAGTTGCGGTCTCTCCAAGGGAAACTCGCATACATACGGCGATTTATAGCCAACCTTTCAGGAAAGTGCCACCCTTATAGTCACCTGATGAAGAAGGGAACCCCATTCGTTTGGGATCAAAAATGCCAAGGCGCACTGCATGAGATCAAGCAATACCTGCAGAACCCGCCGGTGTTGGCTGCTCCGGTTAAGGGGAAGCCTCTTATTCTTTATACAACCGCCCTCGAAGGTTCCTTAGGCGCATTATGGGCACAAGAGAACGATCAAGGGAAAGAAAGGGCGCTCTACTACTTAAGTCGAGTGCTGCTGGGGGCAGAAAGCAACTATTCTCCCATTGAAAAACACTGCCTGGCATTGATCTTCGCAATAACAAAGCTTAGGCACTATGCGTTGGCGCACGAGGTCCGTCTGATTTCAAAAGTGGACCCTCTCAAATATTTAATGTCAAAAGCCATATTGACAGGACGACTCGCTAAATGGGCCCTGCTCTTGATGGAATTTTCCATAACATATCAACCTCTCAAGGCAGTAAAAGGCCAGGCCATCGCTGACTTCCTTGCTGAGCATCCCATACCTGCCGATTCTCCGTTAAATTGCGATTTGCCGGACAGACATGCGTTTGACGCAATCGACAGTGGTGATACCCGTTGGGAGCTTTACTTCGATGGAGCGTCTTCTATGAAAAAGCACAAACAAAGTACGCCAATGATTAAATCGGGGGTGGGACTCATCTTTGTGACTCCCCAAGGAGGAATAATGCGCTTCGCCTTCTCCTTAACGGAGCCGAGAACGAATAATGAAGCTGAATATGAAGCTTTGATAGCAGGCCTCGAGATCGCCATCGATATGGGAATTGAGAGCCTCCTCATATACGGGGACTCCCAACTGGTCGTCAGTCAAGTGAACGGCGATTACCAAACATGCAAGCCGGAATTGGTAAAATACGGTGAAAAAGTGCAACAACTGCTAACCCAAATTCCCTCCTACACGTTGGAAAGCATACCGCGCGCGGAAAACAGCACAGCAGACGCACTAGCCAAACTTGCTAAAGAACTGGCTGACGAGAACCTCGACGACGTTAGAATCGTGGTACAAAGCCGTCGAGTGCTCGCCCCAACAGAAATATCTCCGGAATCGTCTGAAGAAAAAGGAGCGAAAGAGGAGACAACCCTGCAAGTAAAAGACTGGGAAAATACTGGGGACTGGAGAGAAGTCTTCATAGATTACTTCAAGTTCCACCGAATACCTGAAGAAGCGTCCACAAGACATCAGCTCACGAAACGAGCTCTGTCTTTCGCCTTCGTCAATGATACTCTGTACAAAAGGTCATTCGATTCTCTGTGGTTGAGATGCTTAGGACCTGGCGAAGCGAGAAGGGTCGTCCAAGAAGTTCACGACGGACTCTGCGGTTCCCACCAAGCAGGCCCTAAGATGAAGTTGAAGATAAAGCGGATGGGCTACTACTGGCCCACGATGATGCAGGATTGCCTCGAATATGCGAAGCAATGTCATTCATGTCAAATTCATGGGGACTTCATCCATCAGCATCCCAATCCACTGCATCCAACAGTGGCTAGTTGGCCGTTCGAAATGTGGGGAACTGACATAGTCGGTCCCATCGAACCAGCATCGTCAAAAGGACATCATTTCATCTTGGCGACGACTGATTACTTCTCCAAATGGGCAGAAGTGGTACCGTTGAGGGAAGTGAAAACGGAAAACATCCTCCATTTCTTCAAAACGCATGTCATATACCGGTTTGGAACCCCAAGAAGGATCATCTCTGACAATGGGCCAGCCTACCGAAGTCATAAGATTAGCCGCTTCGCACAGCAGCACAATATAGACTGGAGATATTCCTCAGTTTATAACCCGCGAGCTAACGGTCTAGCTGAGGCCTTCAACAAGACCTTGACGAAGATCATGAAGAAAACAGTGTCACGAAATAAGAGAGATTGGCACGAAAGATTGCAAGAGGCTCTTTGGGCGTATCGAACTACATTTAAAACGGCCACAAACACAACGCCATACGCGTTGGTATTTGGGACGGAAGCAGTACTCCCCCTCGAGATAGAATTACCCTCTCTACGAGTGGCAGTCCATTACGAGTTGACGGACGAAGAAAATGCTCACCTTCGGTTTGAAGAGCTTGACGCCCTTGATGAAATCCGGCTTCTAGCACAGCAAAATCTGGAAGCTTATAAAGCAAAGATGACGCGCTCATATGAAAGATTGAGCCGTCCGAGGACATTCCGCCAAGGCGAACTCGTGCTAGTCGTCAAAAGGCCCATGATCCCCAATCGCGCCAAGCGGGGAAAGTTTGAGCCAAACTATGAAGGACCGTACATCATTGATAAGGTCTACCAGGGCGGGGCCTATCTACTCATAGACATGCACGGTGAAAGGCCTTTCAGGCCAATAAACGGTCGCTTCCTAAAGAAATATTACGCTTAACGAGCCTTAGTTTAGGTCAATGATAGATGACGACTATGTCCGCTCGCTATCTTCCTAAGCTCAGGCTTTATAAGCAGTAGCCAGCCCTCTCAACGTTGGACCGAAATGTCCTTAAACTAATATCAGACCGAAACGTCTTTAAAACTACTACCGCAGCATCTTTAGATTAACGAGATGATAAAAAAATAAAATAAAATAAAAAAAAAAATAGAACGGTATGTCCATAAGCAAGATGGGCACGGATGAAAACCCGAAAGGGCTCCGTGAGTAAAAACAGCAGGACTGCCGGCGAATGTTTGTGAAAACCCGAAAGGGCGCAACTTCGTTAAAGAACCCTTACAGAGTCCTCTCGACCCTGTAAGGAGAAACCACCCGCGTGAGATCCTTACGACTCACAAGGGAACAACACACTTAGGAATCCCCACGATTCCTAAGGAGAAAATATGCTTGCGAGATCCTCACGACTCGTAAGGAGAACTCTCTTATGGGACCCTCACGGCTCATAGGATTTGAAAGTCTTAAGTCACAGAGACCTAAACCTGTGCTTAAGCAAACCCCCACAAACTTCCAATGTTGCCCTACAAGTGGTTCAATATTGACCCTTGTATACAATCCACGGGCGCGAATAGACATTTCCCTAACCAAGGTCCATCCGTGATCGGGGATATGTTCGCATAACCCTTGTAAGTCCTCTCGATTTACAAGAAGAAAACCCCCCTGTAGGATCCTTACGACTTACAGAGGAACAAAACACTTTGGAACCCTTACGATTCCTAAGGAAAAAATACACCTACAAGATCCCCACGACTTGTAGGGAGAAATACCTTCACGAGACCCTTACGGCTCATGAAGTCAAAAGCCTTAGCCGACAGGACCCTAACCCTGGTCGCTAAGCCTCCTTTGTTCGACAACGACAGAGGCAAATGATGATTCGCTCCTGGTAATATCACAGTTGTAGCGGTGCTGATGCCGAAATCGGTGTCCAATTTCGGGTTTACGGCAAAAGCCAGCAGGCCGCTCATGCATACGAAATAGCCGAAATGATAGGGCAACTTGCAATAAAAAGCAGCAAGTAAAATGTATGCATGCAAAATAGCCGAAATGATTGGGCAACTCGCAATAAAAAGCAGCGAGTAAAAACAAAAAATAGCCGAAATGATTGGGCACCGCGAAAAATTGCCGAAATGTTTGGGCAATCGCGACCTTCGCAATATAAAAGCTGAAATGATAGAGCATCGCGGAAATAAAATAAAATAAAAGAAGGAATGATAAAACTTTGGCCCTACAGTCGAGGTCACATCGATCCCTGTATACAATCCAAGGGCGTAAATAAAGAAGAAACCATACTTCCCCAGCGGATTCCGTCGAACGATAAAGCCAAACCTCAATGGTTCATTTCGACCGAAGAAGCCAGTGACTTCAACACAAATTCCTCGACTCACGGATACAAACACTCCTTGACGAGAGCTTCCTGATCCGCGTCGACCCGCAGAGCCACCAGTGTCTCCGTAGGAACCCTCGACTCGTTTCAAACCCCAAGGACACAAATAATCCTTGGCGCTTGGGAAACAAATAATCCCTCGCAAAGCTTCTCAACTCACGGATACAAACACTCCTTGACGAGAGCCTTCTGATCCGCGTCGACTCGCAGAGCAACCAGCGCCTCCGTGGGAACCATCGACTCGTTTCAAACCCCAAGGACACAAATAATCCTTGGCGCTTGGGAAACAAATAATCCCTCGCAAAACTTCTCAACTCACGGATACAAACACTCCTTGACGAGAGCTTCCTGATCCGCGTCGACCCGCAGAGCCACCAGTGCCTCCGTAGGAACCCTCGACTCGTTTCAAACCCCAAGGACACAAATAATCCTTGGCGCTTGGGAAACAAATAATCCCAGCAAATTCCTCGACTCACGGATACAAACACTCCTTGACGAGAGCCTTCTGATCCGCGTCGACTCGCAGAGCCACCAGCGCCTCCGTGGGAACCATCGACTCGTTTCAAACCCCAAGGACACAAATAATCCTTGGCGCTTGGGAAACAAATAGTCCCTCGCAAAACTTCTCAACTCACGGATACAAACACTCCGTGACGAGAGCTTTTCTGACTCACATCTCGGGCAGTAAGGATTCAAAAACTTGCTTCCTGAACAATGGGATCCTGCAAGTCAATCCTAAATGGTCTCTTGCATACTATTCACGGGTCTCACTCTCTGAAGTCGATTCTCGACAAAGAGGGAAACAACCGCTCACGAGCCCTCTCGACTCGTAAGAAGGGCAATGGGATCCTGCAAGTCAATCCTAAATTGTCTCTTGCATACTATTCACGGGTCTCACTCTCTGAAGTCGATTCTCGACAAAGAGGGAAACAACCGCTCACGAGCCCTCTCGACTCGTAAGAGGGAGAAATTCTCTCATGAGATCCTTTCGACCTATGAGAGAAAACTACACTTGGGAATCCTCACGATTCCTAAGGAGAAAATCCACTTACGAGATCCTCTCGATCCGTAGGGAGAAAAGTCTCTATGAGACCCTCACGGCTCATAGAGTTGAAAAGTCTTAGGCAGCAGATCCGAACCTGCGGCCTAAGCCATCGTTATATCTTGAAGAAACCAAAATGCTTACTCTGTTACCTGTCAATCATGTTTATCAAGACAGCATGCTGATAATAAGAGAAGGGAGAAAGCAAAGAAATAATACAAGACATCGCAAAAAAAAATGTGTATCTTTATTTATTAACTCAATCAAGTACATGGCGAATCGTATAAAAGAATAAAGAATGTATACATCTTATTCAAAAAAGAAAATTACAAGTATATTGATACAATGGCAGCTACTGGGAAGGGAGCGTCTTGCACAGATGTAGCAATCGCTCGCATATCTCCTTCCACGCCTTCTCCTGCTCGGCTACCGCCGTCAACTCTGCCTCCACTTGGGCTCGTTGCCGCAAGACCAGTGCAAGCCGCTCCCTCACGCCCTGATAAGCAGCCTCCCGACTTGGGATATAGCGCTAAGCCACGTCAAGCTTCCTCTTTAAATTTAGCCCATGGGAGATGCGCTCCAAGAGACCCTCAAAGATAGTCTTCACTTGGGCAGCATTTGCCTCAACCTCAGCGCGCAGATGGGCCATTTCGTTTGAGGTCTTTTGGCATTCCCTTAGTCTCCGAGCTGCTTCTTGCTCCAAGTGGCGGGAGTGCGAAGTGCTTTGCTCGAGCCAAGTTGTGCGTTGGGCGCTCAGAGCTAAAACTTCGGGAGCAGGGCGCGTCAACTCCAGCCGGTACAAGCAAGCCTCAATCTCCCTGCAGTGATTAACCCAAGATTCAACGACGCCTTCGCTGTGAAAAGTTACGAGCGCCGCTAACATGGGGTTAACATCCACAGCGAAATCTGCAGCGGAAGGGAGAGCGTCCATGCTGAGCTCGTCGATATACCCGCTCAGCATGCCTAGACTCATCACCGCACCCTTTGAAGACGGACGTCTCAAAAAGGGGCCTGCCGGTAAAAGGACGCGAGCCTCGAAGGGGACCGGAGCCGGAACAATAGCTGCAAAACAAAACAGGTTTAAACGATGGTTCAAAAGATGTTGAAGGATTACCAAAAGGAAATTTACCATACCAGGTACGGCGGACGGCAAAGCCGGGAGGGCCGGTAGCGCGACAGGGCTTGCATCCCCTCCTTCGATTTGTGGCACTGCAATAAAGAAAAGGAAAAGTTAGAAATCGTCCCATTGCTAGAAAAAAAAAGGGGTAAACAAAGATATTACCGGCGCCACTAGAGGGAGAAGCGAGTTCGGATGGGAAAGAGAAGTGCGGGAGCAACACTTGATATAAGTGATCAAAAAGCACTCCTGCAAAGGCACAATAGTGTAACGTTAGTACAAAAGCCGCATTTTTGAAAGATTAATGCATGAGTCGTGAACCCATACCTTCCAACATCCGTGACGGTACAAGGGAAGACGGGGAGGTGACTACTGCCAAAGCAGTAGTTGACGGTACTCCCTCGAGCAGTGGAGCATCGGTACTGGCCGCACCTGCAAGAACAAGCTTGTTAGAAGAGATCACAAGATATATACAAAAAAAAAGGAAACGCTGGTGACTAAAAAAAAAAAATTACCTGACGAGCTGCCAGCAGAAACTGAGGCAGTCCCTTCCTCCACTGACGGAAGACCACCGCCTGTAGCTTCATCACCCGACTCAAGGGGAACCGTTGTTATGCTCTCAAGCTCTGCAGGCGGCGGGGAACCATAGACAGAGAGGGCCAAGATAGGAACATTGCCAGATTCCTGAGAAGGAGCGCCTAGCTCGTCCTCAGGAATCATGGCCGCCTCACCTGCTGCTCCCTCAGGATCAGCGATTACAGCTGCCCCGTCCATCGGCACCACGAGGTCCCCAGCCTCAAGTACCTCGCCCTCTACCGCCTTCGGCTCGGTCGAGACAATCATCTCATCTGCCGCCACTTCGGGTACGGCATCAATGACTTTCTCCGCGGTAGGTTCCTCAATCTCGGCTCCAGGCCCCATGGCCTCGACAAAGTTGTCCACTGTCGGTTCGGGTTCGGCGAGTACCGCTTCTTCCGCTCCCTTGGGTTCGACGGTCGTCTCCGCCTCCCCCTCAATTGGACTCGACCCTGCAAGATGAGATATGTATAAGCCAATAGTTTTACAAGTCATACAACAAGGCTCTGAAAGGAGTACTACCTGAAGCGGATTTATCATTGGCGTTCCGAACCGCGCGCGCAACTTGCCGACGAGCGGTAGACAGGGCCACAGGGGGCTCTTCAGAAGGAGTACTAGCGTGAGGAACAGTGCTAGGGCCCGCTCCTGCGGCCAGAGCAGCTCTGCGCGCCTTAGCTTCGCGTCTGGACCGCTTCCGCTCCTCTTGAGCCGATGAGACAGATGCCATCAGAGCTTCCTTGAGCGAAGCCTCCTCATCCGTGTAGAGGGATGCCTCCAGATTTTTCAGAGCATCCCTCGTTGTTGCATCAAGCCGAGGCTCTTGCGGCAGCTTCGACGGAGTTGGGACTTCGATGACGGGCTTGGGAAGGGTCCTTGCGCCGATTAATACAACCCCTGTAAAGAAACAAGAGAAGGTCAGGTCGACTATCATAAAAAGATAACGAACTTTCCGTATAAAAGAGAAAGGGATAAAACATACCGACGCTCGCTAGGGTACGCTTCTTCTCCTCCTCCTGGAAGGTCTTCAGAGAGGCAGCAATGGCCTCTTCAGTGGATACACCTGTTGAAAATGAGGCAAATATTAGCTAAAGATAATAATAAAAAGTGGGATAAAATGACAAATAAGGAGGCTGAGGATTACCTGACTCAGCGAGTCTGCTTAACATTGCTTCGAGCCTCGCCGATCGCT